>OX465495.1:16815000-18175000 GCA_950022335.1 Eurois occulta | reverse complement strand
ATATTATTAAACACTTAATAAGCACATCTTTCGTGCGATCGATATAATAAGCTATTTATATCCGACCCCCGTCATATCTGAAGCTCTTTTCGTATACATAATAATTGTTAATTACTTCGGGCATATTGTTAATTAGTATTATGGGTCAATAATTCCTGTTACAATTCACAATATGTAACTAAACTAATCATCAACACAAGCATTAATCACTTCAGTTACAATGTCTTTGGACAACAAAAAAAAATCGATTCTAGATTACCAAATCGCCAAAATTTTTATATATATTTATAAATTGACCCTTTTTAGGCATACCTAAACATGACAAAAAATAATTATTGACCCTAAAGGCTTATATTACAGAATTAGTAGAGCGCAATTAATAAGTTATACTCTCAACTCGAAAGCGGGGCAAGTCGCTGGTTACGTGCAGTTTTGATACATGATAGTTGAATGTTAGAGACAAAACAAACAGAAGAGATCCTTGGCACATTATAAAACAGGTAACTTTTGAATCACCCAACGGTGAACCATGATTTACTCTGAAGATTTGACTTTGAATATTAATTTACATTGCATTTTGAACACAATATATACAACATAACAATATAGCTCGAAAATGTGAAGAGTCGCACAAAACAAAGGACAACCACAGAACACAACTCACAATATGTGATGATTCGTTTAGGAAAACAGTAGCATTAGGTCCTTAGGGCTTATTATTGCACAACTCATTGAATGCGGTAAGCACTAAACATTTTCAGTACATAATTTTGTTTCTGTCATCTTCAAACGATTGGGACAAAAAAAAAACGATGTTTTAAATACGTTAGTGTTAATCGCGTTTTCTGAGTAATAGGCCAAGTGGGCCTAACAAAGGACGTCACAAGTGAGAACTCACAACATGTGATTAAACATTCAGCAAAAAACAAGAACTTCAGTACACACTTTTTGAAAGAGAAAGTGCAATAGTAGAAAAAGATCTAGCAGGAGACCACAGAGAGTGACAATCACAATGGAAAACAAACATTACCCTCCTTCCGGGGCAGTAAGGACGAATTGCATCAATAAAACTGAATGCGGTCCGTACAACTAAACCAAGTTTAAGTGCGGCGAGTGTCAATATTCTATAGCAATGGTGACATTGACAGTTCTTGTAGATGGCGACACATCAAGCTATACATTTCCAGTATAACATGGCCTCGCTTTGTATAGATTTCCCGTACAATGAGCGTTCCGCTTATACTGGCTTTGTATACTCTGAATGGTCGTCGTGCATACAGTTACTTCGGTGAAATTCGTTCTTAGTGTTTCTAACATTCAACTATCAATAAATCGAAAACCACACACGCCCAGTCTCGTCGGAACCTAACGCCAAACTGACTATGTCAGGGAGCATTCTCATTCATGTTACTGGAGAACCACATATTCAGAGACTACTGGTTTCACTTTTTCGGCTGTTCTTAATTCAAACGTGGCCAGTTATTTGGCCCGAACAGTACTTCAAAATTTTAAGTCATTCATTCAAATTAAGCTGACAATCAATATTTTTCGAACCTCATAATTACATTAAGACAGGCCCCGAAAACGAACGCCCTACCTCTACCTCATTTGCGGGCTCTGTGCATTGTAAACGTTAGAGGAAGATGAAATTTCTCATTTCAATCAGAGGTAGTCATATTTCAAATACAGATTTTATAAGTTAAAACTTTGAGAATAACTGCCATCCTTTGATAAAAAATGAAATGAAAATCAGGGTGTACTTTTTCTCCTCGTTATTGCGATTTTTTTTTGTTGTGGACCATACTTGAGAACCTTCTACTTACGGAGATATTGGAGATCAAAGTTCCTACATTTTCACAAGATTTTTTTTTGTAAATAATAGTTTGTTAAGGTTATAACTTTACTTTAAAAACTTCCATGACCCGTTTACTATTTAATGCATCCGTCAGCATAATGTTTTGAGTGCGTTACATTGAGTTTATCCGTAAAACGTTATTTTTGTGTTGTTTAGTTTGATGTACAGTATGCTTGGTTGGCGGCTTCGTGGGTCCTTTAAACTTTGAATAACTTAAAGACATTAAACACACTGACAGTAATGTAGGTAAACTGGCTTTAATCCATTCAAAAGTTTTAAATATATGTGAAATTATGATTGATTTCCTTCATTTAGATCCCAAAAGAGTGATAGCATCTTCACACAATATCTACACCAGACTCGCTTTACCAATAAAACTAAGAAGACAAGCAACATCCATGAAACCAATAGCATCTGTATACAGGGTGTCCCAATAACAAACAGTGGTACAGTATATACAGGATGTGTACCGTTGAGAGGCGGCGGCAGCGGCTCGTCGATGGAGTAGGTGGCACTGGCGCACACGCACTGCCTAATGCACGAGCCAACGCACAGGCCCTTCTCTGCAAGAGACCAGCGCTGCCAGGTTAGCCCTTACATCCTTACCAATACAGTTCATTGTCCAATCTCTCGGCTTTGTTATTTAAGATACAAATTAAGCTGTTTTTAATATTGTCTAACTATACACTGTTATGTTCTCCTATCCAAAATTAATAATACAATTTATGATATAAATTTGAATTTTATTTTTTAGGTGTAAGGGCTCATTTCTGCTTGAAATTATTATCTTCACATTTACACATTTTTTTACTGACACAATTATTTACGTTGAACAAAATGTTAGTCACTGCTCACTACAAGATATCTAAACTAAAACAAGCATCTAACTTCTACAGGTGACATGAATGCAAGCAAAAAGGTACTAAACTACATGTACTAATGTTTTGTCAAAGGAAAGTAGACCTTAAGACGATCATGATACGAACTAATGTGGACTAACTAAATGAATACGATTCACATGGCTATTACTAATTCGTGTACAGAGCGAGATTTAAAACGAGAGCACTTTTGTGAGGTAAGTTGCACATTTCAGAAATGGAAGTAAAAAAACTTAAAAGGATAAAATTTAAAGCAGTTTTTACCAAAATCTGCCAAATCAATAAACGCTTTGGGAATCAAATGAAAACTTAAAATAAGGCCAAGAGCCAGCACATATTGAACATCGAAATTACATGAGACCACAAAATTCTCTTCCTCCACCACTTACTAGTGTTTTAACTAGGGAGATAAAGTGGTGGAGCATACTCCCAGCTATTTCTATCACATCGTTATTAGTTTCAGGTTCAGCCCTTAGAGCTATTAAGACATGATCTTTGTGAAACTCCGAAATCTTCAAAAAATATGTTTCCATAAACAAATCAGATATGATTTCACCGACAAAGGTCCTCTTTATTGGTAAAACTCGCTCCGTACACAACCCCCCTCCCTCTACATCTGCCACCCGACTTACCATTGGTCAGTCCAGCGCGACCGGCCCGTCCGTCCGAGTACGACTGCCGTCGTGCCGGGAGAGTGTTGTCGCCCGACTTCGGTAGGACGATGTGGTCGCGCTCGTTCTCTGACTCTTTCGCACAGTCGCGCATCGCACTGGAAGGTGGGAAGGTGAGTTGAGATAGAAGACAATAACGAGTCTGTCTCACAGTTCACAGGAAATCGGCCTCTAACAAGTTACTCCACAATACTCGGTACTCCGCCGTTCGTGTGTAGATTATTGCAACAAAAAGCATTTAACCCCATAAGTTTCCTTTTTTCGATTCTCCCAAACGCTTGCCGCCTGGACAAGCTCCGAGCTGCCACAGCGAAATTCATGTTGGGAAACCTAATAACACTTTGTTCGACCTGGTAATCGAACCCAGGAACTCACGCTCAGCATTCACACTTGCGACCACAAGACCAACTGGGCTTTGAAAGCCTTAAAGTAGGAGCGTTTGTTTAACCCAACACGTAATGAGCCAATAATATTCCCACTACTGGAGTGGGAGGTGGGACTCTGGCACCCTTTGAAAAGTGGACACATAATAATGTAGTAACATACTGGTAAATGGTAGAGTGCATGCTCTGCGCGATGTTGGAGTCATCGGTGTGCATCCAAAGTTCTCCCGCGCCGGTCGTGGTCTGCCGCCCCACCTCCATGTAGAAGAACCGCTCGGAATCGCCACATCTGGAATATAACGAATATGTTTAACAACGCTTCCACATACTTAATATCATAATGGATAAGCAATATTGAACCGTAACATCTGCAAGTTAAGATACAATTTATATAAACTTGTTCCTGCACTTTAGGCCTTATGGATAAATCTGGTGTCCCCCACCACCCGCACGAACGAAGTGAGTGTCGTATACTGGAATATTGAAACTGTATTAAAACAGTGTTAGGCCACTTGAGAATCATAGTCCAAGCCATTGATTGACATAATTCCAACATTTTGGTTTCCGACCATCATCATCTGCCTGCCTATGTCCAACACACCCAACCAGTCAACCACGTTGAGACGGCTTCCGGTCTAACCGGATGCCAAAATCCAGTTACTGTATAACACGATACCCCTTGAAAATACTAGTTTCACTGTTCCTGTGTAAAACCAGCAACCGTGACTTGTGATGTTAAAATAAACACTTGTACATAGTTATCATTCTATTTGCGCAGGTAAAACCTTGTGAGAAAATGAACACATTCATAACAAACGCACGCTGGTGCAATTCTGAGAAAAATAACGTCATCCGTTACACAAATAAAACAAGGATTTGAAAACAGTTAATCATCATTCCGAGAAAAATACATATTATTGAGCTTTAGAGTGGTTTATATGAATACGAGTTTTGTAAATAAACTGGGACTTTGGTCTAGTTTCGTTCTACGATGTAGCGGAAGCGGTGTGACAAGCGGGTGCAGGCTCGGACCACTTATTATAACTAGCTTTGTGTCCATGCAATAAAATCGAAACAGACGACATTCGTGTCGTTTTTGTTCGGACCACGAGACTCGACCCCGCGCCGAACTAAATGCGACAAATGTCACGTGACACGGCTCCAGCCGATTGCATGTCGACAGGTGTGATGACTGCTTAATGTTTCGAGACGTTATGCCATAAGCCCGATTTGTCCAAGCTGCAGGCTTGGTCACGCTGTCTCAGTCGCACCCTTAAGTTTTTGGTCATCGAAAATAATGCGTCTTATTTTTCGTAATGAATATTGCTGGGCGGCATGGATGGAGGCAGTCGCTCCATGTAAAATACTAGTATTCTGCTGCATTCGGTAAAACCGGAAGCCTACCCCAACATACATAGTTGGGGAAAGGTTAAGGAGATGATGACATAGGTAGATGAGGTAAAAAAGAAAGCCGTCGTGGCTTTCTTTTATACGCACTTCGGGAATAAAGATCAATTAAATAATCAATTTGATCTTAAAATTGCATACAATCTGCAGTTAGGTATATTACGGCCTACATTGATGTTATCAATCAGCTAAAGACGCAATCACCCGCGACTAACTACTGAACTATCGTCACTAACTATGTAAATCATTATGAGTAAACAATAATCATTTAATTAATCATTTGTTTATCACTTCAACGTTGGGGGTTTACGCGGTAAAACTTAGGTAATAAACAAATAAGGACAAAGTTGTAGAAAAAACATTTTTTTTTCCTCAATGAGATTTAGTGGTCGGGCTATTTTGTATTTTTAGAAAAGTGTAATGAAACTTAAAATGCTATCGCTGGAAAATTGGAAATTGAAAAGTTTTCAAGTCATTGGAGAGGTCGCACCCTGCTAGTAGTACCAATTTCATTGCCATATCATTATAGCCTTAGGTTGCTTCTATCTCCTGATACCAGAACATTAGCTCAGTTCGTGATGATTAGCCAGCCAGCATGCCAGAGCAGCGTACAAACGCATAGTAGGTAGGTACCTTCACTTGTTGGGGAAATAATTTAAGGACTGAGTAACTGGAATTTACAGTTTCATTTTTACTTTTCGCAGAATATGTTTAAGGACAATCTCCAAAAATAAACCAGCTCGGTATAAATTCTCGACCTTTTTAATATCGTGCATTATCCCGTTCCGATAGCTGCTCGGCTATTTTACACCTCCATTTAAGGATAAAACCGCAATTTCACATATTAAAAATATCTACAATTCTCAGAACAAGTGTTAATCACTGAAAAGTAAGATATCTAATATTTTACACTTATTAATATATTTAATCCCTGTACGTAAGCAAAATTATGTAGTATAATTATGAGCAGGAAATATTAGACCGATAACAGTCTTTGATGTTTGTGCAATCTGAAAGAAAAATCGTGAAACAGGATCCAGAGTGTTCCAGAAGATACTAGAAGGATCGATGCTTCAAAGCATTAAATATGCGGCCTTGGTTGAACGCTCGAACTCGCCCTTGAAACGGTGATGCTAACTTGGTCAAGTTCAATGCTACTAGGACCCCCCACTACGCGTCTCTTTTCCGAGAAACGGAGTTCATTCCAACTTTTCCAGGAACAAAGCTGAAATATTGCACGTGTTTTCAATTACACCGGCTTTTCCACGTTTCAAACCCAAACACAGCCACGCTGCTTAGCGGCAAAAATAAGTGTAGCGGTAATTACCCATACAAGCTTCTTTACAAAATATGTATGGTATGTAACTATGTTGTTTCACTACTACTACATAATTCAGCTTTGTAAAGCGTCGCTTCGTTCAGTCATAGCTATGACAGTTTATTTCTAAAGATCGATATTGAAGACCCGGTAGAATGCCTTCTCGGGAGATAAGAAAAATACTAGTCACAGAGAAAAAAAATATACGCGTCGAATTGAGAACGTCTTCCTTTACGGTTAAAAACTGGCAAACTTCGATTTTATTTCTACTGTTAGAAAACTGACGTTGGTGAAATTTGCCAGAAGTGAGCAAAGTATACACACCTCCGAATGTTCTTCAAGGAGTACTCGACACGCTCCAACAGCCCTAAATCACTGATGACGTTGTTGTGACTTTTGATCTTGACAAGAGTCAGGGTCTTGTCCGTGAGGCACAGGTTGTACAAGCCCTGGATGTTCTTCGTCGCACCCAGGCCTTTCTTCTGGACGTTCACTTGCCATACATGTTCTGGAAAGTAATGAAAGTCAGGTTTATAATATGTCGGTTGACGTATGCCTTATGATATTTTTTTTCAAATGTCGATACTCAAGATATTCAGGTGAATTATAAGTGCTTAAGATTTCGCTGATTGGATTTAATCCTTAAAGATCCGTAATTTAAATTGTTTTTGTGTAGCAATTAGCGTCCAGAAGACCAGTATTAGACTAACATATTGCTTCCCATATCCAACAATAGTCTTGGTCCTTTACCTTCGGTCTGCCCCTCATTTTTTCCATGGACTTTGTAGTTAATAGGTACCTACTGTAAACCCACAAACATTCGTGTTATTTACAGTAGGTACCATGAACTGGTCTCATGCTAACATTATTTATTATTTACCTATAAACAAGTGCATATTAGGGAAAAAGAACCAACTTGGAAAACACGGCGTTTATAAATTGATGAAATTAATACTGAAGCATATTTTTTCCTCTAATATTTGTTTACTCCACTGAAGTACTACCAATTGTTTATTTGTAGGCATTTAAAAATATTATAAAGTCTTCTTGAGTAATTATTTATAATAACGTGCATAACAAACATCGGTTTATATTTTAGGTAAGAAAGGCTTACGTTTGCTAATTACTTAGAATAAATGACACAACTCTTATAAAATTACAACTAAAATAGGTTTCATAAAACAGTTCACATAGCTGAGCTAACAACATCATACCAACATAGTGAAGTAATTACTTATTAGCAAGAAACTTACGAAAACAAAGATCTAAACATCTGAAGTATTCGAACAAAAACGGCGTTGATAGCTTGCAGAATATTCCCAAGCGCGCCAATCTAGATATAACTAGGTATACAATGCCTAGGTCATTAGCGTTCAGCTGTGACCTAATGACCTACAAGTTGATTTAGACTTATTCATCATCGTGTTTTCATGTTCTGAAGCTCATTTATAACTTTGTTGCGATAAAAAGGTTGATGCTAAGGAATAGATGTTGTTATGGAAGTGTTCGTAACTTTGCATAAGCAGATGGATACGTGTTTTTGTTCCACCAGTGCTCCCCAGCTGAAACACTAGGAAGTGGTGAAAGACTGGTTTTAGGGAACCGTCTAATGTTATTTTGACGTTCAAAACGTGCCTAATTTTTAATGAATGATTTCATTTTGATTTAGATGTCGAGACAAAAACAGTAACTGTAGGGTATCCTTTTAAAATCGCCCAATCTGGGATGAATACCTTACGAAATTGTAGCTGAATAGTAAGTCCTGAAGTCCTGGTCTAAAATCCGTCTACATTCGGCAGTATCCGTGCGCTAATAATTTCCCTATAACACAATCATAATAGCTGCTCTATGTATAAGTGATCGAGTTATCTGCGCCATAGATTTGGTACTAGTATTGTTTATCTAGCGCGATAAATTTTACCATCTTCGCTACGACAAATGCCAGTGACGGCGCAATTAATGGAAAGGTTTTATACTGTTGATGAACCTTTGTTAGTCTCAACGCAATGTTAGAAAGAACGGTACACTTTAATTAGCTACTATATAAGGTGATTCGAAGATAAACAGTTCTTATGACGCAATTGTTGTTGTTATTGCGCTTCTGTTTACTTGGCCTAGAATGGCGTGAATGTAATGGGAGGTTTTTCTTTTAGAAAGGTGATAAACACGACAAATATACTTGAGCTTGGAATTGATCTCTAGTCCTACATTTCGTTGCGGAGCAGGGACGGGTATGGCTATCCACTAGTAGGTACCTATCCAAGATTTTGACCAAAATGAGAAATACTCAGTTACCTACACGAAAAATATGTCTAATGTATCCTGCACCCACGTCGACAGGCAGACGAAAGACCTTGGATAGACTCAACTACGGGCGTGGTGATAAATCCGTAAAAAAATATAAATTAGGGAATTTGGGGCATCTGGCCGATTTTTCCTCAGAGATTTCTGCACCGTTAGAAATACAATATTGTAGATATCAGCCCACCCTCTCTAAAATCAAAAGCGTAACAGCGAGTAACGTGTGATAAGATAAATGTATCAGCTGATTGTCCTTGAGCACCGGCTGTCGAAGGAAATTATTTGTTATTGTAGGTAGTTCATTATCATCATATCAGCGCATGAACGTTACAAACATTTATTATAGGCCTTCTCCCTGTTTGAGGTAAGTGTCAATATTGATACTACCTTCTTCTACGTAGCTTTTCCACAGCGCTGTTGGGATAGGCTTCCGGTCCAACCCGAAGCAGCTGAATACCAGTATTCTATATGGAGTGAATGAAAAATCAATAAAAATCAAGGCACGGAGGGGTCTGGATATGTAAAGGATGGTCACCAATCCTTTGGCTAGTGTTTCCTAACCTTGGATCGACCCGTGCGGCTGTTATTAATTGCGAGCCCCTCTGATTTCTGGGACTGCCAATAAACTTCAAAAGAATTCGGACCCACATCATCGTGGAGAATGGTAGAAAATAAAAGAGGCCTTCACCCATCAGCGGTTTATTCCAGTATGGCATATCCTCGCAAGTTTCTACTACCAGTTTTTTAAATTACCCAGGAAAGAATTACAAAGAAACAAAGTGAAATAGGAACTACCTATTCGCGCTGCTGCGCATCAACTCGCAACAAAGGTCATCCGTTGCGTAGTGCGTAGGCAACGGAACTCCGTGGAGAAATACAAAGCAACAGTTTGTTTACATCGGTGAATGAACAAGGCAAGACCAAGGCCTATGATCTGCTGATATAGAAATGAACATTACTGCATTGGCCTTGATTGTGAACGTGTAAGAAAATCATTTGAGTCGGAAGACGTTCAGTGCTGATCATAGTTCAAAGATTGCCAGGACAGGTACTGCTTAGCCTGCATCCAGTGGATTCTCACGACTTTCATTGGGTCAGAGGTCTACCTAGCTCAGGGGGAGTAGGCGGACACCAAAATTGCGCCATTGTACGCAACTTACATCTTTACCGTGTAAACCTTAGCTTGAGTTAGCTCATTGCGCTAAACATCTAAAAGTTAGAAAGCACGTTGGAACCTCACAATAAGGTGAGAGGTGAATCCTATTCCTATCATCAATCCCATCATCAAATTTATCAATATTCCAAAGAAAAATAAGACGTCTACGACCTACGTGTTCAATTGAAACGGCAAACGTATAAACGTATAGGCACCTACTACGCGTTGCTATGTTTGCAGTTCACGTGCCACGAACAGTAAACACAATCGTTTACGGACATCACAATAAACAATACAATTAATCAATGCACTAGTAAACACACAAATTAGTTAGCAAACAAATATGAGATCACGCGTTGACCTATGAGTGGTCGACAGTTTGTGTGAGTGTTGTTTTACATTTTGAATAGGTCTTGAAATGGCAAAAGGAAAATTTTGGATGTAGGTTTCCTAAAAACTGATTTTTTTCTCCTTGTGCATCTTGCGATCGGTAGTAAACCTTTAGCAGATTTTTTGTGCAGTTATTGACTGCTGAGGTTCATTCTTCCAGTGAATAATCTGCCTCTCAAAACTATTTGCTTTATTCTATAAAGTCCCATATGTGGTGACGTTTGAGCCTTATCATAGTTATTGGATCACTTAGGGCTATGGCTAAGGTATTGGTATGTGACATTATTCGGTTTTGGTATGTCTTTAGTCGGTGTTCTACTTCCTCTTTTATGGTTCTGATTTGTAGATGCTCGTGTAATTCTGAGATTTTCATAAACCAAGGAGCATGTGTTATTAGTTTTGAGAGCTTTATTTTGGAATTTCTAGATTTGAGTTTCTTGCAGAGCCCCACAGCTCAATGCCTTTATGTCCAAATAGGGTTTTAATACTGCTTTGTAGATGAGCACTTTGTTTCCTAATGAAACGTGTGATGTTCTTCCTAAGAGCCAGGTTAGTTTTAGGAGCAGGATGTTAAGCTCGCCACGTTTGTCTCAATGTGGTATCTCACGTTTGTTTCCTATCGAGATGGACGCCGAGGTACTTAGCTACTTGCCCGTGTGGAAGTGTGTCATCTCCAAGTTTAACAGGTGGGCAGTCATCTTTTCTGAGAGACAAACGTCACATGCGTGGATTTGTTGGCGCTAGCTTTTATTTTCCATTCCCTCATCCATTTGTGGACTTTGTCAAGGTCTTTTTGCAGCATTTGTGAAGCCACATTAGGGTTTTTATCATTGCCAAAGGTAGCCGTATCATCAGCAAAGGTGGCAGAAAGTACTTTTTCTAAGGTTGGTCTGCTGTGTATTTGAGGTAGAGGGTTGGACCCAAAACGGAGCCCTGGGGTACTCCAGCCAGTATGTCGTAGAATTTCGAGTACGAATCATTAATTTTTACTCGGAAAATTCTGTCTTCCAAGTATGACTTTAGTAATACATACAGGCTGTGTGGCAGTTGTTTTTTTACTTTAAATAACAAGCCCTGGTGCCATTCTTTGTCGAACGCTCGCTGTACGTCCAGGAACACAGCCGAACAGTATTCTTTTTTTTCCAGCCCCTCTCGTATCTTATTCACCACTCTATGCACCTGCTCCACCGTAGAGTGCCCCATTCTAAATCCGAACTGATGTGGGATGATGCTGTCATCTTTGAGCGTACATGCAATGACTTTCTCGAATAGTTTTGACATGACAGGTAGTCGTTAGGCTTATTGGCCTGTAGAACGACACAAGGTGCGGTGGTTTTCCTGGCTTCTAATATTTAATATCAAATAATAATATATTAAATAAAATAATCTACTAAAAACTGATTTCTAATAGCCAATTTGTAGGGGAGTCCGCTACAGGACTGTCTAGACCACCAGCTAGATCGGCGCAGAACAGGAACATGGCGTAAAAGGAGGGTGCTTTTGGGCTGCAGTAGGGTAAAGAGAATGGGGATAATGATAAAAGACGTAGTATAATGTTATTGCGCACAAGGAGCTGGAACTAGTAAGAGCATAACTTGTTAGATGTGATGCTTGTTCCATTTATTTATATTCTATGAATAAAAATCTCATCGTCTGTCATCCTTAGGCGTCGTCCTAATATAAAGCGATCGTCGCGCGAATACGCGATTGTTGCGTTCATATGTCACTTTTTCGGAAAACCGGAATGCGCCCGCCTCTGTCGGCACGACAGTCGCCTATTCCTATAAATTTCAAAGCTACCAACAAAGACCATAACCACGTTCTACTTCTATCTGTATGAATGTCATGTTTTGAAATATTAACAGAGCCAGACTATGATGATCTCATAGTGTTTACTAGCCGGAACCGTTGCAGCAGCTACGCATTTGCGTGTCGTAGACCTTGGTTTTTCTTATGATGCCATAGCAGGGGCCAGAGGGTTTAAGACCGGTGATAAGTATAACTTAACGGTTTAACGGTTCAAATAGACTAAGGTCAAGTTACGGTCAGGAGGCCCCAGTATTTATCAGAGCCGAAATCATGACTCAGGTGAGCAAAGGTATAGGAATTGTACTAGTTCTCGTTCCAGCATTAAAATCTTGACGTCAGAGCAAGAACCGAGTTCGCCGCCCCTACTAAAGTAGTCACAATTAAAAATCGAGAATTGGGGCGAGATTCGAGAAACCTGTGGACTGCGGTAGGCTGAGTTGATTGATCGCTTCATACGATCGAGTAACCGTGAGGCCCCGAGGCTAGACCGAATGCTACGTCACAAGTGCAAAAACCGTAAAAATACCACAACACATCGGACTAACCGCGTCAATGTTGTCTGCTAAAATACTTATGAAAAAATCCCCGTAACGTAAACGTAGAGCAAACTAATGACTAATCATGACAATGATAATGATATCAGCATTTTTCAGTAGCCTCGAAGAGCGCAAAATGAAACAAACCACTCATGACTCGATCTAAAAATCAAAACAACCGGTGACCCTAACAATCCTACAATCGTAACGTGTGAAAAGGGCCGTCACTCGCTTCCGCCGAGCTCGTATTAAGATTAATGATTGTATCGTATGTTTACCCACAGCATCACAATATTACCGGGGGTCAACGACTTCGGCTCTTACGTACGCGCCTAAATTTCCAAAGTATGTACATGATCGTGCTTTGGCCTTTTTATGGCATGTTCGCAGTCGCTTATTAATTTATTATTGTCTGTATATGCGAAGTAAGTTATTAGGATTTTGTTCCAATGTTTGTTTATTGTCTAGCTAGCGGCGCCCGCGGCTCCACCCGTGCCGTGCTTGGCGGCTACGACGCAATAGACTGAGAATTACGTTTCCTACGCAGTTCTGACGTTCATACTCGTGTTTTAGATTGTGTTCACTTTTAGGGCGCTACAATCAATGTTTTATGATTATTACTCTACCGTGTAATACACTACACACAACAAAATTTGGCCGAGTAATAGGAGTATAAATTAAAATAAAATTCATGAACCATCCAAAAAGAAAAGCCAAGGTTTTATAAAACCGTTATGTAAGAATTGGAAAAATGATCAGTGCTATTGAACTCACAAAGTTCATTTCATGATAGCATTACATATAATATTTATATTTTTATGTGACAGAGAGCAGTGGTTGCGGCCCCGACTTACGAACGGTAAGTCGTGGGTTCGAACCCAGACAGGCGCATTACTTTGTGTAATTTATTTCATCACCAATGCTCTCAAAAACGGTGAAGGAAAACATCGTGAGGAAACCGGCATATCCTAGAACCAAAAATTCGAAGACATGTGACATCTACCAACCCCGAGTGGTGGATTATAGCCCATTCCCTCTCATAGAGAGGAGGCCGTGTGTCCCACCAGTGGGAACATTACAGGCTGATTATGCTTATGCTTATGTGACGGGAGTCCTATTTGTAACAGCAACAAATTATATCTCTTCTGAAATCTTCTGATACATTTAAGAATTATTAATATTAAAGTTACTAAAGTAGTATTTATTTTGTGAATATGTTTTAAAAAACACTTTGAGGACACTAAACTAGATGAGGCCGGGAAATTCTTGTTGGTGGTTCAACTTGACAATTGAATAATTCAGATAAATTATATAATGTGGATGATACATAAACCATCAGAAATAAAAGACAGCTATGGATAACCCACCTGCACTGCGCCTGCTTGTTGGATTTTAGGCCCTCTCGTAGGGATGGTTTACAGGAGTCGGAATGTTTTAGGTTGCTTATGTGCTAGGCTGCAACAGATTCCTTTCTGACTGTTTTCAAGTGTAATATAAACAAGTGTCAGAAATTACTTCCTAAGGACAGTAAAATGATGAAAATTCTCCAACCTATAATAAATTTAAATAAAAGTTCATACCTAATACTAATTCAATTACTAGAGCTATAGAATCAAGTATTAAAAGAAAAATTTAAATTATGTCACACATAATTTGATCATTCAGTGAGCTAAGAATTTCATTCATATGCATGGACCATTAATTTACCTACATAATACTGTTGTGTTTGCAAACCTAAATTTTCCATTTTGGCACATAAAGTATCTAGTAAGTAACTTGTGAATGAAAAATTTGAATTAACTTTTATTCACGGGGGAATTTGTTCTACTCTGAAAAAACATTAGGAAGTGGCATTGTGGGGTCAACCTTATGCAATTTTTGATGTACAAGAAGTACTGTCAGCTTAATTTGAATTAATAGCTTTTGAATTTGGTATTCAGTAACTTCTAGAAGAAAATTAATTTCATAGACTTAAGTATTTAGCACACCAATTCCCATCATGAGAAAACCGGGTGATGTTATTCACTCTGATAGTATTTATTTAAGTCGTAAGTTAAATTTTAATACACATGCTAACAAAAAAGGAAATATTTGTAGATTCTCATTCAAACAGAATTTAAGTACATACTCTAATGATGGGAATGACTTTGAGCCAATATTTTCATAATTTATTAATGTTTTTGTATATTTAACTATGAAATATAGACATATACGCTTGTGTGTTGAATTAAATCAACATAACTGCGAGATTATTTAAACTTTTAACAATTAATGTACACTAATACAATTTGTTACAGTGAATACTTAGCATTTTGTATTTGCATGAACAGATAAACAACATAATTTTATTGGAACATAAAGTAATTGGAAACTAATTTGAGTAAGTAAAGTATTTGAAAACAAGAAATATTAGCATGGTTAAAATTTTCCCAAGGAGCACCATAATAAATAGTGAATGTGTAAGGTTTATACTTGAACATGACATTGTTACCTACATAACCTTAAACATTCAAGCATGTACTCATGTTTTAGTAAACATTGTGGGAAAGTCTGGGGAAAGTTCAATAGAAATGTGTTGGCACTTACGTATGGGGTGTAGCAGCTCGTCACTGGCGTCCTCAGTGCGGTGCTGCTTTAGGATGGCTGTCAACCAGGCGTGCAGCTCCTGCTCGTTGTCCGCCACCACGCAGAACTGCTCCTCGCGCGTGAACAGCGCGATGACGTGCTTCTGCTTGAGATCCAGCCGCCGCATGATGTTGTAGCAGCTCTTGAGCGGCAGCACGCGCCGCGCTGCCACCCCCGCGCGGAACTTCTTCTCCGATTCATAGTACTCCAGCCGCGCCGAGCACTCCGGCGTCTCCGCGCGCAACACGAAGTACTTCTTCTTCATCGTCTTCAGCTTCCGCAGTTGCCCTTGGCGCACCACGGCGCCCGCGCCCCCGCCTCCCGCCGCCGACATCACTCCTGCATCCCAGTCCCGCACCTAACGACTCTGGCACATGCCAACCGATAACCTTGAAGTTGTTTACACCAATGATGAAAGTCACCCTAATAAACGACGAATAGTAAAACACCGTCGACGGACACGCGCCACGACTAAAAATACTTAAAATAATCACCATATAGTGCGTAAATAGTACCTCGTTATGATAAATCGAACGGCGTAACGAATCCGACGTAGTACCATAAGATTTTTTTTCCGTGGGTAGAGCCGCGGCGATTCCTCACTAACACGATAACACTAATGTTAAAAATCTTATCTTTGCGAAATAATCATAATACATCAACAACAAACACTATTTCAATCCATAATTTGGTACGCTCGCTGTTACACTCGGTCATTCACAGACACTCGAGTTTAGAAAGAGATAAAATCATTCATAGTAAACGTAATTCGCACCGCACGCCCTTCCGTAGGTACGCAGGGCATGGAAGTCATGCCGTGGTCATGCCTCGCGACATCAAAACATTCGATTTTCACGTTATCACCCACTGCTAAAACACACCACTGTTTTGCAAACCGTTACAAACGATATATGAGGAAATGTTTTTGTGTTTGACCACTTAATTTATAAAAAAACACGTATTTGCGCCTCGTTTTTTATTGGTTCTTCACTATTGCGTGTCATTTATTTGTACGACGAAATAGTACTCCATCTAACTATGTATACGGCGTGTTATCTTTATATGTTTGTCGCGTAACCACTAACCAATCATAGCGCAGTATTTCACTACGGAATACAACATGTTCTATATCTTCTAATAGATTGTCTGTGCTATTTTATTATTAGCCAATCATAGTCAACGATTCCCGAGCTGTAGCATCGATTGTGATGAGACCGTATACTGCAAAAGTATAGACGATTGTAGTACATTGAACACTTCCTAGCAAACGGTCTCCCGCGTTTTTTAAAAAACACGCAATCTATATCTTACAGCTAATAAAATAGGTACCAAAAATGATTCCAGAGCAAAAAATAAGAATTAATTACGAAAAATCACATATTAAAAGAAAGTCAAACAATAATTTAATAAGAATTATAAATATTGCCGATATTTTATGAAAGTAACATATAATAATTTTACGGTAGTTACATTTGTGCAATATTAAAGTTTTAAAAGGTGTGATATTTTTCATATTTGTTAATTTTTGGCTCTTAAAAACAAGGATTTTCAATGGTCTTTTTGGTTTTATTTATGGGAAGCTGATTTTGACATTTCTAGTTATGCTATTATTCTCCTGAAACTACAAATATTTTATCCTGGAACGTTCTAATTGACAGTTCTGATGACATTTCTTCAAATGTTTGGATACACAGACCACGTTTTCTTGGAATTTCTTATCTGTGCTGTAAACATTTTTTTTTAATTTAAGTAATAAAAGTATAACTACTAAATGTTTGGTATCACAATATTTTGATATTATATTTATTTAGGTTGTATCTGTTTATTTTTCCCGTAATTACCGTAATTTCACTTGCTGATGGAGTTTTTTGTAAACCATGTGCTAGCTATCCGATTATTGCTGGTGACACTGGTTCAATATGTCCGTCGACGTCCGTCATTCATTCATTCATTTGCCTTGCTAAAAAAGGTATAGAAACGAGAAATGTTGGCAAATTAGTGACGATAATACGTGTTATCTTTCTTGTTCAAGTTATTATTGCTTTTGTTTTACACAAATACTTGTGAATCGGGACGCGCATTGTTGATTATGTGCCGCTTTGGTAATACTCAATATGTTTACATTGTGAAATAATTTCGTAGACAGTTCTGTCGCCGTGAAAACCATATTCATAGCGAAAGGAGAGTTTTTTTGTTGCGCTTGCCGTGTTTGATAAGTGATTTGGGTGTGCAGCGACGTTGATAGACCGTGTCTGTGTACTGTTAGTCGATAATTGTGTTGTGTGGTGTGAAGGTGTTCCATGTTTCGTTGTTCGTTTGTCGTGTGCAATCGCAACAGTCCCCGCTTTGCGGTGCAGTTTTGTAATGGTCATTAGAGCGTAGAAAATATGTCAAGTGGATTGACCCCAGTAAATATTCTAATTTTACAGTAATCTCGATTACTAGGCAATGCTGCTTATCTGTTTGTAATCATACTGTTGTGATATACCTTATAACTTGTTATATATGTTACACAGGGCCCAAAGTATAGCTGTGAAGTGGAACAATGGACGTAAAATTCTAATCAATAAGGTAATAATTAATGATTTGTTTTTACTGACTTCTTATTGTATTGAGTGGCCAGGGACACTAACAATAACTGAATGAGTGATTGTCTGTCACAAAGTTAAAAAGATAAAAAGGTTTGAGTTGTTATGCTTACTATGTACACAACAATTTAGGAAGTAAATAAAAGAGTTAAAATATAAAAAAGAATGATTATACAATGGTAAATATTGATTGTTTTCATTCATAATGTCCTGTATCAATCAGTATTATAGGATATATCTGTTCTGTTACTTAGTCAGCATATATAGAAAAAATACTGGTGAAAGTTAGTCAGAGTTTGGAAGAATACCATCTTCCATGGTCTATGTATTCTGTTAGAAGCTTCTAACTGTTGATAAATGACTTGAAGTTCAAAGTGATTGCTTAGTGCACCTTTACACTTGTTTTTTTATACAAGTGAGAAATTGTGTCAAGCAATGAGTGTTACTGCTTTTGAACAAAACCATCTATGGCAAAATGATTGCTTAAAACTATATCAAGGTTTACTATGCTGCCGTCCTAAGCAAGGGGGCATCTGTGTGTAACACACAAAACAAAAATGTGCGTCTACTAAGGCTCATTTTGCCCTACTTCCTCAGATACCCTTTTTACTAAATGACAGAAGTATGGATGTTTCTGGACAAATCACCACAAACTTTGAAAACTAAGTAGTTCATCTACATGACACAGTCTTAGGCAAATTGTGTGACCTCTCACTGGTAGAGAGCTCAACAGCATTGTGTAACATACTCAGTCACAATTATTGTTCCTATCTTTTATTTTGACAGTCAAATAATAGCAGCTTCAAATGCATTTTGGCCAATCTCAAGAGTCAAGACACATTTTATACATTTGGCCAAATGATGTTCTCTTTTTCACATAGACCTCTAAGAATGGTCATACCATTGAACTGTTGAATTGACCTATTAAAATAGTGTTCAAGATATACATTGGGGCTTCATAAGTGGTAATAATTTTGTGCTAGAATAAGTAATTTTTTATTGTTTTGTTATCCATTTAATCTCTATTCTTTTATCTATTTATGTTTATTTTCAGATATATTATGGCATCTGGGACATCATCTTTAGAGAGTAATGGCAGTAATGGTGGGTATTATTTTAACATGTTGTTATGAATGCTCCTCTCTTTTTCAAAATTTCAGCAACTACATTAACATTTGAGTTGAAAATGTTACATGTAATTATATTTTGCAAAAGCATGCCAAAATAACCCATTTAATTCTTTGGGTTAGAAATTTTTTAGTATTGTATTCTGTTTAATCTGGTCCTGTGATGGTCTATGGCTATATATATATATTTTAAAGAGATAAGTAAACTTACAGTAGATTTTAACTATGGAACATTTATACAGGGTGAAAGAGACATAGATCATGTATGGAAAAGCTGATTAAAGTTCCCTTGAGGGGGACATGTGGTAATTGTTTGTGCTTCGAGTCCCTTCCACCCTGTATTTAATAGTGTATGAGTTTCACAGAATTTTGAACAGATTTATTAAAGTAAGACGATCCACTGACCAAGGTTTGTCTCATAGCTAGATGCAGTAGATATTGCAGTAGATGTTTGGAAAACACACTAGTTATCAAATCTTAAGGTTTGTGATTAGGGCAGGCCCTCAGAAACCTGAAGATAAGTAACAGATAATCTTGTAATACATTCAGTTGTCTAATATCATCTATGTACTATAGTTTTGATATTTGATTAACAACAAATATCTTAAGTAACAAAATTACACAATAACATGTGTTTTTCCACACCTGGGTTTAATTCCTTTATGAAGAATTTGCTATTGTTTAGTTATTCTTTCCTTAAGATTTATTGAATCATGGGTTCAGAACGTCCACTACAATTTCTTACTACAGTACAAAGTACACATCTAGTACTGCTGTAAGTTTATTTCTGTTTTTTTAAAACTTAACTTTTAGTTCATTGAAGTTTGGAACATTTTATTTTACTGATCACCTCCTGGTCAATGGCCTCCCTCCACACTACCTCCATCCTCCCGATCTTCTAACACCATCAAAAGAAAAACACCTTTTTTAATTATATTCATTTCTGTATATGAATTAACTAAAAAACACACTTGCAAGTCTCAAAAAACTTGTGTTTTAAAATTAGAAAAGGTTGGTATTTCCTATCAGACTAGTCTGAGAAGAAACAGTTGTTTTGGTGTTTCTTTCTACTCAGAGGTTACAGCATCTTTTAAAGTGCAGATAACATGCAGAATTTTGACTTCAAAGGGTGTTGTTAACTCATGTGTTTGCCTCTGCCAAAACCAGCCAAAGTAATATCACATTTCAAAAGTAAAACTAAACTGGTTGTTCCAGAATCAATATCCCATAATTACGTGAGCACCGAGCGCCACACCACCGCTCAGCTGCCGACCATCCCGATCCCGATCGAGTACGACGTGCTGAGCTCGAACCAATGCTACGAGAAACAGAACTACACGGTCAAGTCGCACGGCGCGCACGTCATGAGCGGCCCCTACGAGCCGCTGCAGTATGACGTTATTAGGTAAGCTGGTGGACTACCAAGAAGGGCGACGTCTGATATACTAAATATGTTCATTTCTGGTAGGCCAATAGTCAGATTTTTTTTGTTTATTTGTCTTCCTGTCCTACCAAAGGTTCTTATCAAATCAAATCAAAAACAATTTATTAAAATGAGACCAAGAACCAGCACTTGATGGTAAAAAGAGAAGTAACCAAACGAAACTCCCCAGCAACACACCTGTGTGTTCTCTAGTACATTTTGCGTAAAAGATAAGCCCACAGTTGTATCCTTAAATTAACAACTTACTCTTCCTATCTAACAGTAAACAGACCAACGAGAGTTTGAAGCAGCAATGCGAGAAGGCGCTGCATGATCTCAATCAATTACGGCGACAGCATACGGAGACGTCGCGGCGCTGTGAGCATGTTATGAAAGTGAGTTTTCTTAACTTTTATACCAGTAATCAAGTTTTAAGTTGGCGTTTACTACTTTTAGATTTTTGTTTATTTATTTATTTAAACTTCATGTACAATAGTAGTACATATACGGACTTAATGCCACAAGGCATTCTGTACCAGTCAACCTTTGGGTTAAATAAGAAAACATAGTGATAGGGTACAAAACATATATCTAAAAAATAACTTCTTGTTTTCGTAAATTTATATACTTATATTGATACTAATACACATTTTTTCTGTCAAGGAAGTGAAATATTCGTGCGTAAATAACACGATTCATAGAGCTTTAGAAAATAACTGTCACACAGATAAGTGCGACAGATACGACTACGTTCTTCAAAGCCAAACTAGAATCTGCCTTGTTTATATCCGGGTACTGCTGTACCTTACCTTGTAAACTTTATCAGATTTTTATAATTAAATTGACTTCGAATTACAAAAATTTTATGAATAGGCCTTTGTCTGAATATAATCATCCAACTGTTTTAACTACTACTAATAAAAACAATAACTATTGTATCAGGAGTTAGAGTACTTCCGCGGTCAGCACAGAGCAGCTATGAACCAGTTGGAGGTGTCCGCGCAAGAGGCCAGCAGTCTGCGCGGCAAGTACGGCGACCTACTCAACGACAACCAGCGGTAAGAGCTGCAGTTTTTAAGACCTGTGTGTAGACATAGCAGACCGGGGTGGAGACACCGCGAATAAAATGGGGCGCATGTCATGAGACTGCTAAGGAAACAAATTACGCTCGAGTTTCACCTAAAAGGTAACACAACAAACAAACAAAATCAAGATAACGATTTTGTATATAATCAAGTTGATGTTACAAATTGTATCATTGCTGCGTACTGCTCGATTCCGAACGGTTACATTACAGGCGAATGCTCCCGAAGTGGGAGCGCCTTAACGCAGCTTAGCAAATATTAACCTTGCCTGTTGTGGAATAAAATCGAAAATTATAAAGACGCTTCTGGGCATGCCCTCGACCCGCCCTGGCAATTGGTCTCCAGTCCATCACATAAACACCGGAGAGTATAATTTCTGCATGTGTGTAGGTGAAAGTTAATTGAATGTGGATGCCTTAAAATACATTTCTCCTTCTATCCCCCAGCTTGGAGCGCGAGGTGCAGCACTTGCAACAGACCAGCAACCCCGAGGGCAGCTCGGACGCCCTGGTACACACACTGAGGAAATATGAGGAGCTCAAGGAAGAACTTGACTGCTTTCAAAAGAGGTTAGTGTTTATTTTCTATCTAAATCTAAAAAGACATGATCTTATTAAAGCAGCTACCACCAACCTTACCCATAGTAACGAAAATATACTGTCATTTTGAAAGACTTGTTAGACTGCAACCTTTTTGCAACACACATAAAGATCAGTTTGAATTTGTTCTGATTGATGACGTAAAGGAATTTTGGAGTTTAAACCATTTCTGGGAATAAATTGAAAGTCCAGTTTTCAGCCTAATAACAATAATTGGAAAGTAAATACGATATATCAAAGAAATCTTGACCAATTTGTTATAGATATGACGACCTAATAGAAACACATAACACAACGTTAGAAAAACTACGAAACGTTCAAGAAGAGAACAGCAGACTGAAAACACAATGCCACGACTTGACACAAGAGAGAAATGCTGTTGTAAGTACATTAGCTATTTGTTTATAACTTCAATGCGATTTTCAACACCATTTTGCTAATACCTCAATCCGTAAAGTACAACAAAGCTCAGTGAAAACCGACATTTTGTTTTTATTTCCTCATACTTAGCATACCTATAATAATGTGAAGTTACATGTCGAAAAGAGTTAAACAGCAGATCACCTCCCCTACATTTAGGTCCTTCGAGCCGGATGATTCAAGGATATCGCAATCTTGACATACTATTATACGACATTTCGCTTGACATGGCAATCTTTAGAATTTTGGTGTACGTATTTGTTTACGTAATACTCAACCTTAAACAAACCAATACGGATCCATCCCCTACAGATCCGCGAGCGCAACGCGCTGAAGCAGCAGGTGGCGCACGTGGTGCGGCAGTGGGAGGGCGGCGCGCGCGAGCGGGCCGACGTCAAGCGCCTCACCGACGAGCGCAACGCCGCCATGGCCGAGTACACGCTCATCATGAGCGAGAGGTAACCTATACTAGTTCCTGTCCTATAAAACATCCCCCCCCCCCCCCTAATACACCTATCGCCCCCACATACACAGATACCACTGACTGGTAGAAACTTAAAATTTTTACTAATTTCCGGTCCACAAAAAGGTCTTTGTAGCATGGATTTTGTTTGCAGCACTTGTTGCATAAACCTAAATTTCCGAACATTTTGTTCCTACCACAAATGATCTAATTTAAGATTTATAACTCATCTGATTTCCGTCCACACACATACAGACACATTTCTCATTGTATAGCACTCCTGATTTTCGCAAAAGGGCACATCAGCTCAGATCCAAGTCACAAAAGTGTGAACATTCTGTGGTTATTATGACTGTATTCTGTATCACCAGGGACACAGTACACAAGGAGATGGAGAAGCTATCGGACGATCTCCAGGCAGCGCTGAAACGTGTCGCCGCGCTGGAGTCCGCGTTACAAGCCTCCAGAGAGGAACAGAGAGCCACCGCCTTACAGGTAAGCTACTTCTAATATACACGAAAAGTCAATATAAAGGCCTAGTTTGTATTGTGGTATAAGCGAAATAAGTGGCGGGCAGTTCCCGAGTTGTTCTATAGATGTTATTTATTGCTGTAAAGTTTGTAAAGAATTTTAATTGGTAGTTTGAGCCCTGTACCTCCAGATTTAATATGCTTGAATTACGAAAGCTGACGATTTTGAAGGTGATCTTTTACCATAGACTAAAAGAGAAAACTTTTGATATGGAGCAATGGTTGCAATTACAAACACATCTTTGCGAAGTCCTAAAAATGCCTCTCGCTTTATTTTATCGAATTTATCATTATAGGCGGAGAGTCTACGTCGCGAGATCGAGTCGGCACTGGTCGACCGTGACCGCGCGATCAAAGAGTGCACCGATCTCAAGACGCCACAGAACCCCTCCACACTAGGGAAGTCCAGGTAATAAATTTAATCATGAATATTTCTGATGTTAGCAGTTTCATCAATCACTATCAAATATGACTGTAGTAACTGATTATTACAGTCATATGGAGAAGCAGAAGATAAACCAAAACTTTTTTTAAACACGAGACTCTGGTTTTCTCGGTATTTGTTATAAATGGTTCATTTTTGTTTTTCAGACAAGACACATCGGCGTACCACCACTTGGGCCTAGCAAGTGGTGTGGGCAATGACGGATTCCTCAACGGACAACACTCCAATAACCCATCATTGGATAAGTTGCAAGGTAGCTAAGGTTTCAAGAACATTAACGCTCTCTCGTGTCGTAAAGCCTCGTTTACACAAAGTTTGTGGTCCTTTAAGAACCGAGAATATTTATGGGAGGGTGAGAATCACAGACCGCACTTTAACTTTAGTAAGTTTAAGTAGTAAGCGTCTTATAAACACTCACTTGTTAGCGACAGTTACGAAGCAATTTATCATACTCAACCGAGGCGCTCGTCGTGCGATCACGTTAATTTGGTTCAGCCAACTCGAATGCGTGTTCGTGCCCACAGAGGGGCCTTGGGAATGCCTTATGAACGACAATCGCGCAACCGCGCGACCGATCGCTTTGGTTAAAAGACGCTGTCAGATTTCGATGTTTTACTTGAAAGTTCTACCCTTCATACATTTTCCATTTTAATAATATGACCATCTTAATACCTTCCATCTTTTACCAGGTCTAGTGGGCATGGTGGTAGATGCCGTGGACAAAGAGCGCGTAGACAACCTGGAACAAGCCAACCAGGAGCTGGAGCGTCTGCGCAAGCAGATCGACCGGCTACAGGCCGAGCTCAACGACGCGCAGAGAGAGGCCGAGGTATGTAATGTAGAAAAAAAAAAACATATTCGTGTATCATACTGCTATTACTGTACAGTTTTGGGACAATAAAACATTATTTTGACCAGTAAAGACTGTTCTGGATCTGGAAACGTTGAACACAGCAAGCTTACAACTTTTAGGGCACATAAAACGCCAATTTTATCTTCTACTTCTTATGATTATGACGAGAAATTTGCGAGGCAATTGGACCATGTTACTTCATAAATTGTTAGTCTAAAAAAACGTTTGTATTTCAGGTATCGAAACGGCGCAGAGACTGGGCTTTCTCGGAAAGAGACAAGCTGCTGCAAGAGCGAGAGAGTGTCAAGGCACTCTGCAATCGACTGCGAAAGGTACATACGCCATAATTGAAGTGTGAAACCGTACGAAATCAGCTGAGACTCGTTGACTTTTATGTTGCCCATCGATAATATTCGTCTCCTTTTCATGATACTTATTAACATTACTTCGTTTTAGGAGCGCGATCAAATGGTAGGCGAGTTAGCGGACGCGCGTCGGCACGGCAACAAGAAGGAAGGCAAAGAGAAGCGCAACACTATGGCCGACGACGACGAACGCAAGGACTGTCGAAGACATGCGCATTCTAGGGATTCTGCTGTTGATGCTGACGTGCAGGTAAGCTTAACAACTTGAAACTGTACTACCTAGATTTGTCCATGTTTCATTGTCTTCTGTTGCACTCAAGTTCCCAAAGACTCGTATTATCTGCGCACTCATTGAGTAAACTGCTCCGACCGACTTACTTGCGGGGGCTCATTTGGTATGACCCAAAATTAGTTTTTCCAAGATCTGAATGTTGGTCGGGTGTTATGTTTCTGGTTTTAGCCCCGCCCCTCTCACAGTTGTCTTTCTGCGCCCTTTTTACATTTCCCGCCCTACAGAATATTTAATCATTCCTCGGTAACAGACTTAAATTATTACCATCTCATCTGTATTTTATTGATATCTAACACATCAGTAAGATTGATAAAAAAATGTAAATAATGTGTTATTTTCTTCAGGACTTCGAATGGGAGATAATTGACGTGGAGCTTTCAGGCCTAAACAAAGACGGCGAGTTAGGGTTCGAACTGGCGGGCGGACGCGAAGAGCCCTATTATCCTAACGACTGCAGTATCTATGTGACAGCTGTGAAGAAGGGATCTATTGCTGATGGGAAGATCAAGTAAGTAGAATAGTTTATTGTAAAGGTTGTTTTGTTGATAATTTTGAATTAAAAGTGGATGCTCTATTAGCATTAATCTGGGCAAGTGCCTCCTGGGCTTTGGGTTTCGTGTAGGATTTCTTGGATATTTTTTCAAGCAGCGTCTTATGACGGTTTTCACTAATTCTAGATGACACTAAAATCAATATCTAAATAATGCTGTATTTTTCAATGTCGAGAGGAGAAATTACCGTGCCTTGGTGTTAGTGAAAACGGGCATTCGAGACTTATACTGAATTTGAGAATCTTTACTAGGAAGAACGTTGAAGTTAGTCAGACATCCTTATAATTAGAATCTTAATTGTGCGAATGTATCAGTCAACGGGGCAGATGGGAAAAATAGTTTCGTCGTCCCCGGTAGAGTCGACGTCGGCATTTAACGTGGCGAAAGTCACAGATAAAGTTTCATTTACTCCGGTAATTGCATTTAAAGGCGAGGATGGCACAGATCAAGTTTCATTTCCCTGGTACTAGAGGTTAAGTAAATATAACTTCTAGTACCAGTACTAGTAGTTTACCGAAAAAGGAATGCTTACAAATAAAATGGTTTGTATGTTGTGGAGTATGATCAGTTTTTATTAAGTGAACAAATATAATATTTTAAAACAACGAGTCAAAATGTGTCGAAAATGTCTTTAGCAAAAGATACACAAACCAAGAACATAACATTAAATATTATCATTGCCATCCGCTCCGTTAAATGCTGACTCTACCGGGGATGATGAAACTATTTTTACCATCTGCCCCGTTGACGGTACAAAGCTGGCGGAGTGGATGGGACCAAGTCAACTTCTTCGTCCATGTTTCAAGACTAACACACTGAACCTGTTCTCCCCCCGCAGAGTATGCGACCGCGTGACGGAGGCGTGCGGCGTGATGGTGTGGGCCAGCGGGCAGGCGGCGGCCGCGGCGCTGCGCGGGGCCCTGGCGCGTGCGCCGGCCGCGCTGCGCCTGCAGCGGGCGCGCGCGCGCCGCCTGCGCCTGCACCTGCCCGACGCGCGCGCCGTGGCGCTGCAGCACGGTCACTACATACTTATGCTAGCCTTGTACTCCTCCAGCCACGACGGCCAATCTACGCCGAGACCACTCATAGATGCTGTAAGACATGAGCGCTCTTCCTCCTCTTCCTACTTAACATAATCAAATATTGTTCACAGGTATTTTTATAAGCAAAATAGCGAACGGCAGTGCTGCTGCCAAAGAAGGCAACCTCTACGTCGGAGATCGCGTTGTCAGTGTAAGTAGACCACACGATAACATTTCACCTGCACACAACTTCAAACCTTGGTATTTCCTGAAACAAATGTTCGTATTTAATGCACGTTTTTTATAAATTGAAGTCGTGGTTATAGGAAATATCAATTTCAATAAATTATCAAAAGTTTAGATAAATTAGAAGATTTTTTGAAAAAAAAAAACGTGGATCAGAATGCGAAAATAGTACATTTTGATATAAGTGGGAAAACTTTGTTATTGCATTCGATGCGAAATTAACACCCGAGCTGCAGGCAAGGATGTTTGGAGCCGAGAACTGCAATAACTGACTTAAGTACTTTGTTATAAAAAGGTATACTGTTTAAAAGAAAAAAAAATACGCCGTAAAGACGCATATATCTTTGCCAAGATTAAAAAAAAAACAATCACCGCCGACTATAGTCATTGAACCCATTTTGACTTAGTATATGTTTAGCTGTTATCTGTGGAAATTTCTATTTCCGCACTTGTGCGGAAAAAATATTAAAAATCCACGTGTGTGAAATAATCGTAGTGCGTTATGAACCAGTTTTCGAGAAAGTGTATTGAAAAATACATAAAGGAGTTGCTTCTCTGGCCTCAATAAATCATCTAAATGCTACTTTATCTTACAGATAAACAACGTATCACTGGAAGGCGTGAAGAACGTATCGGAAGCGATGGCGTTACTCAACGAGTGCCAGTACGAGTCTGTGGCTCTCACTCTGCTGAGACCGCTGTACACCTGCTGCAATAATACTAGAGACAGGTAAAGACACCGACAGACAGATACCTATAGTTTGTAAAGCTTGGTTTCCTACGATAGCGGTGCCGTCATGTCATGAAAGCAGTCTGACCTTTTATAGAAAAACAAAACACGATCGCAAATGATAGATTTTTATGACAGCGGAATTTTCAGCAGCAGTATTTTCGATCGCTTCATGACGGCACTCCTGCGCATAGCATTGTATTCACGGATGCAATATCGTAGTGGGTGATGGGTCAAACAAAATGTTCAAAAGTGATGTAGGTGAATTTATGAATTGTGGTGCGGCCCGACTAAATGTTTTATGTCAGCTTTTAGTTAGTGTGCATCGTGAAATCATTAGGGCGGCTATACATAAAGGGTGTAACAATACCCTTAACGAAGCCTGGGAATACCTGGGAATGTTCTAGTTACGGAGAAATTGGGGATCAAAGTTTTTTTTTTTTTAATTACAAGTTTTAACGTTAAAACTTTTCTTTAAATACCTCTACGAACTCCGTACAATTCAATGCACCCAACAGCACAATGTTTTAAGTGCTGTACGTTGAGTCTTACCGTAAAACGTACCTAATTTTTCACCCAAAAAAAAAGTCATTTCCCAGCAATATTTTTTGCGTAGAGTTACTTTTGATGTACGGAATACCTGGTTGCCGGCCCGAATATACAATATACTTATATATTCGGGCCAGCCGGATTCGCCCTTTTCGGCACAACTAGGAGTCAAAACGAAATGCTCAATTTGCCGACCGCCTGTGCTGAATCAAGCTAAGATGATGTGTGTGGCACGCCGTATTCAGTCAGTTCCAGTACCAGCATTTCCTTTTATTGTTTATTTGTTGCTCCATTTACTCAAGACCCGTGTCACTTTACCCTTGTTTACCAACACGTGAACTTTGTGATCATTTTTGCACGCGTAGAATGGCGGACGATATCCGTTACACAAATATCTTGGAGATAAAGGTTGACAACCAAGATAAATTGTAAGATACATCTGTAGTATCATTGTATATGCGGTCGTGAGCAGGGGGAAGTACTGCGGTATAACTTGAGTAGTTTTATTTTATTTTTTCGGGTTTTGTCCTTAATTATGCAACCTTGACTTCCTTGATAGGGGCTTATCCGTTTTAAAGTGATTGAAGACGTAGTTGATGTTGACGTGTAGCTACACCTGCATGTATTATTAGGTTATCGCATTTCTAGTTCGATTTTAAAACAACAACATGTTTGGTCTATATTTATTTCTGTCAGGTAAGTTTTTATCCCATTTTATTAGTCTGATGAATTGTTTGCTGAGTATTTTTGACCAACATACCTAACAACTTACCCTAAGAAATAAATCCTATTCGCATCTCTACTGTTGTTTAGAATATAATCATGCCTTAGGAATTTCAGGAACTGTATCAACACCTCTTTAAGCAGTTTCAATTTAATCGTACTTTATTGTGACAGAGATCGAACAATAGGACCCCTCCCTGTACTTCTCACACTGAAATAATAGTGCTATGAAAGGTGGCAGTTGACTCTTAGATGACCAGGGGCCCAATTCTGCTATTACAATAGTGTCAGAATGGTCTGTCATTGATTTCATAATTGTTGATTTTGACTTGTCAAAACTTGTCAAAATCAACAATTATTATGAAATCAATGACAGACCATTCTGACACTATTGTCGTCTATTGTAGAAGGCTGGTTTTATAGTCACGCCGCTAGACGCGCCGTTGGGCAGCGCGCTGTTGAACAGGAACACCGAACGGCGCTGCTCAAGCGCGCGAATTTGAAACGCTACTACTACCCCAATACATATCCGAGCGCGCGCAGGCCCGACGGCGCTGCTGAAACGCGTGACTATAAAATCAGCCATAGCAGAATTGGGCCCCAGATATGCAGCTTGTATCTTTTTGACTACCATCATCATTACTCCAGTCGAAAGTGGTCCACTGCTGGTCATGGGACTCCTCCAAGCGTCACCACATCGTCTGGTCCTGTGCTTGACACTATTCCACATTTAAATATACTAAACCACTGTATCTCTTATCAACAGGGTGTCAATGTACGACCACTCACGCTCGTACTCTGACAGCAAGATGGTGAACATCTGCTCTCAGACCGACGAGTCTTGGTGCCAGTTTGTGCAGCCTCCCTCCGATACTAAGGTGAGCATTATAGCTAGATTATCTTGACCACATCGCAGCTGGTAACCAGATGATACAAGTTCAGGACGAATCGCGCGTTGTCGATTGCTCGGCTCAACACTTGATGAGACTGATATATTAAATATCGTCATAGAGAATGTCCATTATCAAACATGAACTTATTGGAATCTCTGCTTTGAACTGTTGCGAGACAGGCCATAATCGCTTAAGGGACCAAAGCATGGCTGGTTGCATATCAACAATAGTAACAATACCTGCAGACAGCCCACATTTACTGACGCCCATGGAAAGAAAACAATGACCATTTTCTAGAAAGGTTCCTTTTGTTCGATATCTTGAGTAGTAGCAATATGTATAATTCTCTTCTAGGTCCACATAGATCACGGTATGCCAGACTTCGACAGACGATACGTGTACCATGTCGCCGCGGGCAGTCAAGGGAAAATACCACAAGAGAGAGGTAAGTTCTGATGAAGATGTTTAATATTATGGAGGTTTTTTTTTGCTTTTATGATCGGTTTTAATTGTTGTTGCTGCTTTAGCTGAAAATATTGATGTCATTCTATGTCCACCGCCAATGTAAACCACCGATTTTCTAAATTTATATTTATTTATTTAAACTTCATGTACAATAGTGGTACATAGGCAGACAGACTTAATGCCACAAGGTATTCTCTACCAGTCAACCTTTGGGTTAAATAAGAAAACATTGTGATATCGATGTTTTACAATAAATAATTATTTATTTCGGACCCAAATTTAATGACCGTAATAGCATTTTCAGTTAATTACTTCCGTACAACTTTTGAAACACAAAGTGCCCATCAATTTGCACATGCTCTCCATCAATTGGCCATTTTATACAACTGTCAAAGAACAACAGTTGATATATTTATATACAGGCTATTTGAGTTGGAAAACAAATTGCATAAAAAAAAATTCTGACTTCAGATCCAAACCCCACTACTCTCCAAGGAAAACAGATATTACTAACACCAACAAATCGTACACACAATAAATAATAATCCTGCGATATAGTACCGTAACATAAAACAAACTAGCCCCACTTGACGTGTGTATCGAAACGATAAGATAGTGATAAGAATAGATAAGATATCGATCCATTGATGTTCGCAGGGACGTGGGACATGATCCGCGGGAAAATAGAGGCCGTCACCGGACGCAGCAAGTCCAAAGATAAACAGAATAAGGTAAGATAGTATTTATAAACTTTTGTTTGTGCGCGAATTTCACGCCAATAATATAACAGAGAGATTTTTTTTTGGTGTTAATGTTCTTTTTTGTAAGTACGATTGATCTGATACTTGATACCTAGAGTAAATTGTGATTTTATTGTACGATTGTAAATATATGCAGTATGGACGGCACAACTTCTTTTTACCATCGAATACAATTTGCTGAATCTTGGCATAGGTTAGCACAGTATTATAGAGAGACCCAAAAAATTAAAAAATTACTAGCAGCCGTAATGGTGTCGTAGACTGATATGTTGAGAGCGAAGCAACAATTAATGTCTATTTAATTTAACAGTCTCAATAGTAATTTATACAAGGTGTAACATAATAAACGACCTCGTGTGGTGACTCAGACGATGAAACTGAAAAACATTTGTTACTTATGTGACTTTTGGAAATTCATAACGTTTTTTTTTTAGTGTTACCATATTATGTTGATCAACAGATCACGTTAATGAAACGTCGTCAATAATCTTCAAAGAAAGTTCAATATATTTTTTTTGCGAATTTTAAGAACTCGTAGAACAAAGTTATAGTTTGTCAATGCCAATGTCTTGTGTTTTTATGTTACACCTTGTATATTCAATAAAATATCTGAAAGTAGTGAAATTTATAGTTAATCTAGTAGTATGTTGTTGTCTTGTGCGGTATCCTTAAACAGTTATTGTGAAATCTGATACGTGAAAGTAAATCAAGCATGCGCGTGCGTCATTCAATGACAATTCGAAAAGATGATCGATTAGTCTGTAAATTTTTTAACTCGTTGGTTCAATATTTTATGTTATTGTGATAACTAGAGACCGGATTATATGCAACTTAAAATCATCGAAAATGCATCCAAATATGCATTACAAATGCTCGAAATATGCAACAAAAGTGCCAGAATATGCAACATAAAATTGAAATAAGTTATCATCATACAATGTTTTGAGTTACATTGAGTTTTATCGTAAAACATTTATTTATTTATTTAAAACACATACCACTATCATCACAGGCTTACCTAATACAATAGTGTAGTTATAGTTCTTACAAATATTAAACTTACAATTATAGACATTATTTAATTAACAAGCAAGAGTAATTTGACAATATGCGGCCCGTGTGAATTCACTCAGCGCACAATTGAAGCAATCAATCTGCTGTGACACCATATTGAGTGCACGCAGCGCGCGCGTTAGCGGCGCGTGCTGCAGCAGGCTGGTGCGAGCGGGTGGCACATGGTTTTTCAACAGGGCGCAACATGATTTTTCAACAACAAAAAAAGTCGCTTTCCAGCAATAATTTTTGCGTAGGGTTACTTAGTTTGCTGTACAGAATGCTTGGTTCATGGCTTCGTGAAGGGCCCGTTTACACCTTGTATGCAAATTCATATTTGGACAAGCATTTGCATATAATCCGGTCTCTAGTGATAACTAAAGGTATAACTATTTGATGACTAAAACTAATGTATCTTAAGTAGCATTTTAAAGTGTCAAACAGTTATAAGCACGTGTATATTTGCTTATTACGGGAAAGTCCTTGGTTCTTTTGTTTAAATTTTTAGAACTTACCAAGATGTTCGCGATTAATGCCTTAGGAATTTCAACTCTCAGCTGTAAGCCGAGCGTTGAAAATCGAACAGATGCCTTCTAGTGTTCACACAGTACACACAAATGTCCAACTACAAAGCAAAGCAAGTCTTTTCATTCAGAGAAGGAATTCTTGTACCAGCTTTCTGCACAAACAAATTGCAAACTAATATTATGCACATGTAACGTCATACTCGTCATAGTATTTATTATCGTAGAAAAGTAGTGTCATATCATTTAAACGCATGAGTATTATTTGTTCAGGTGCCTGAATCTGATGCGATCGCGGAGCTGGATTCCGTTATCGACAGTTATCATGGAAAAACAAGTGAGTAATAGTGGATTAATTACCTAGTAATATTATAAGAAAGTCATTGTATTCAAATTGAAATAAGATTAAGATTATTTTTAATCTGAAAGCTGTAATTGAGGAAAGTTATATTATGGCTAGATAAGCCATGCACTCGAAGAGACTTCTCAACGACAAAAATGATGAGGTTAGGAACTTTCATGCTCTATTTACCTCCTTTAGGGGACGAATTTTCAAAAATCCTTCCCTAGAGCTCACCTACGATTTATTCAAAAGTTTTGTACAAAATTCAATCAGTAAACGAATTTATTTGAGATTTTTTATAAGTAGAGTGTTCTTTTATTTTCAGTAAAAGAAACAAGCAGTGTACTAAAACGTTCACGGAGAAAGAACAAAGAGTCTCAGAGTGACTCTAAAAATGGCGGAACGTGGCCCAAAGCGAGGGCCAACTTTATACTAGACGAGAACTCGACCGGCACCATTGTACAACCACGCTCAAGGAAAGAGAGGCCACCTCTCTCCATCCTACTCAGTCCGCCCACAAAACTGCCTCCAGAACCTCAGAGATCGAACACCAATCGAAACTCTAACCCCATACCTCTCGGACACGCCCCACTCACACAAGTCACCACCCCAGCTCGTCACTCCGTCTACAAGTCCATAGAGTCGTCCCCTGCCATCGAACACTTCCCCAAACCCGCCCCTTTAGCCATACACAACCCGTTCGCCTCCCCAAACAGCATGAACTTCGAGAAAATTCGTACTTTAGAGAAGGACAAGATGTCCATCAGCGACTACTCCGAACATGACGTCACTCCGAACAGACTGAGCTTAGTTCTAAACCCTTCCGACGACTCGTTGGACTACCAGCCAGTGACTCGCAACAGAACTAAAAGCCCACACTCCTTAGACTACATGGTCAACAATAAGGGCCCAAGCTCTCTGGATTTCGTCACGAGGAAATCACCCAGTTCGCTGGACCACTCGATCAAGAATCACCCAGGAAAAGACTTACTAGAGCAATATTATTCGAATAAGAAATCATCTTCGCCGAAGACGGTGAACAAGTACCCTTCAGACAGCGACAGTTTTGGACCTGACAGTTTGAATAGCAACGCAAATTTTCCCATGACGGGCACGTTGCCGTCGCAGTCGCGGCTCCAAGCATCTCAGTATTACAGAGGCCCTTTTGTCAATTCAAACCCTCATACTTCAAATAGGTACCCGCACCTCGCGAGTCCAACGAACATCCCACAGAGTCAGTCCGGCGAGAGCATCGGGACAAGCTACGACATGCACTCGTTTACGTCACACACGCACAACATGTCCGACCTGCAACCAGTCCCCCGCACCAACAGAGCAGGCGACTACCACCACACTTACGAAGGTGGAACATTTCCTCGTAAGAAAGAAAACCAGCGATTTCGTATCCCCTCGAACCCGAGCGTCACGTCAAAAAACTCAGCGGGAAAACTAAGCACAGGGTCCATAGAGAGAAGTTCCGAACGGAACTCTCCCATGCCGACATTTCACGTTGAGGTCTTGTCACCAGGGCGAGGGGCGAAGCAACTGACGCACAAAACTAGGAACTCCATGCCTGAATACTGTGGTTTAGGGTGGAATAAGCCTTTGCCGGGGGAGTTGAGACGAGTGCACATAGACAAGAGTCAACAGCCTCTTGGGATCCAAATATACTGTCCTCCAAGCAGTGGTGGTGTGTTCGTATCTACTGTTAACGACAATTCTCTTGCCAGTCAAGTTGGTCTTCAAGTTGGCGACCAACTTTTAGAAGTGTGTGGTATCAATATGCGTTCAGCGACCTACACGCTCGCCGCTCGGGTTCTCCGACAGATCGGAAACTCGATCACAATGCTTGTGCAATACAGTCCTGAGAAATATAAGGACGAGGTCGAAGTACCTGGAAGCTCCTCTTCCGGCGAAAGCTCGCATGACGAAGAAGTTTCGTTGTCCGGTTCACCGACGCCTAGAAATTCTCCTGGACCGCAGCAATCCATTCGGTTAGAGCAGCCTACGAGTGAGGTGGCGACATTACGGCAGTCGCAGACGAACAAAGACTTGCCAAGATTTCTTCTCATAGAGATGAGGAATTGTTCGGACTTGGGTATTAGCTTGGTTGGTGGTAACGCCGTGGGTATATTTGTGCATAGCGTGCAAATAGAGTCGCCGGCGTATAATGCGGGGTTGAGGACCGGGGATCAGATCCTGGAGTACAATAATGTGGATCTGAGGAGAGCTACTGCCGAGCAGGCTGCTTTGGAGTTGGCTAAGCCGGCGGACAAGGTGAGAGTCGACGCCTCGTCATGTGACCTTTTCTTGCTTTTATGAATTAATTATAATTAATACAAACTTAAATAAAAATTTTTTAGAAGACAACACCAGTAAACAATTACAGATTGTTATTAAAGTGTACGATAGAAGTCAAAATAGTAACCATTTTTAACACGTTTCTGCGTACACTTCGGAATAAACTATTTATTTATTTTTATATCTGTTGAAATTATTATAATTTACAATCCAGTTCTGCAACTCAATATATTATTGAGTATTCTTTATTTCAGTCAGTTTATTTTTAAGTCAATTAATAGTATTCATCTACATGGTTAATTAACGGCATACCAATATGTTGACAGGTAAGCGTGCTAGTCCGCCACGACCTACAACAGTACCACGACATAAAAGACAAGCCGGGCGACGCGTTCTACATCCGCGCCGGCTTCGACCGCTGCGCCAAGATCACCTCTATCGGCATGGACACCATCGACGAGTACTCTCTCTGGTTCCGCAAGGATGAGGTCTTGTTCGTCGACAATACGCTGTTCAACGGGTCTCCCGGGCTGTGGAGGGCCTGGCAACTGGATTGTAAGGGGTCGAAACGACATTGGGGAACGATTCCTAGTAAATTCAAGTGAGTGTGACGTTTTTTGTAATGTTATGCCATCTTATGTCTTTTTTCACCTGAAGGTCTTAACAAATTCGCGCTGTAGGTTTTCCAATGTTCGCCTTTTGGGCGTTTATTTTGTCGTTTCCTTGTGTTGGTGAAAACGGGCATAAATTATGACATGCGGATCACACCTAAGAATCAAGGTAAAGAAAAAGGGAAAGAAGCCACGTTACTGCGTACTGCTTTAACAACAACCATTCTTTTTGAAACCATGCTTCTTTATTTATTACCCATGACGGAATGGTACAGATCTATGCGTTTAGGGTGACAGCTCGTTGACCTCTTCAATACAACTTTTATTTTCTACCATTTGAGCTCCAACAGTAACTATATTAGAGGCAAATAACGATTGTATTTTTGAGTTCATAAAACCAAGTCTATTTCTTGTAGTAAATTATAATGATGTTTCATCCACCATCCAGGGTAGAAGAAATCCTCCGTCGCTCGATGGGCACGCTGGAGGGCGAGGCCCAGCGCCGCGCGTCCACGACGGCGCGGCGCTCGTTCTTCCGCCGCAAGAAGCACCGCGACAGCAAGGAGCTGGCGTCCTTCTCCAACACCGAGCTGGGCTGCTGGAGCGACAGCGGGACCCTGGCCGACGATGTGCCCGTGCTATCTTATCAGAGAGTCGAAAGACTGCACTGTGAGTTGTATTTAAGTATGTCGTTTTTTTCTTTTATTTATTGAACTGTTTATTTTTTATGGAAATAACTGTTGGAGGTTTCGCTTTGTATGACTATCAGACTATGGAGATACTATTAACACAACGGCTTGATTAGAAAGCGACCATCTTATGGTTAACGCGCTTTGAATATATTAAATGGTATTTTAATTTAAAGTTGTTATGAAAGCTATTAACAATTTATTTTATTTTGTAAGCCTTAGCACTATTGTGCATTGCATCTGATTTGAATACCATCCGAATTGGAAATGTTTTGAATTCCGATGGATTTAAGTCTGATTTTGAGAACTATTTGATTTAAAATTTTGCTGCTGAAATATAAAGAAGCATAAAATTGTAAATATAACTGGGCTTAAATTATTTTATTTATAATAATAATAATGGAAAAATAACTTTTTATTTAAGTAAATTGTGACTATTTCCGTACTGACGCTCGTCCATACTAGTCAACACCCAAACTTTAGGTAAATATGAATCCGATTATCCGATCTTTCATTATGTATGAGCTAACAATTTTACATAAAATGTTTGTTACAGTATAATGTTTTGAGTCCTAAAATAAAATAATGACAGGCTGAATTGAGCATTTAATAAAAAGTGTCGTGTTGCAGACGGCAGCCAGCGTCCCGTGGTGGTGCTGGGTCCGCTGGCGGGCGCGGTGGCGGCGCGCCTGGCGTCGGACTGGCCGCACGCCTTCTGCGCCGCGCGCCCCGCCGCGCTGCCGCTGCACGGCGCCAAGCCCGCGCTGCAGCAGGGCACGCACCTGGAGCCGCGCCTGCGCGCCGACTGCTCCATCATCGACTGCATCCCGCTGCACGCCATCCGGGACCTGGCCGAGAAGGTATGCACATTTCGATTCTAAGCAAACAATAAAAATAATAACAGCCGCACGGGTACATACTCAAAGTCAAGCAACTCTTGGCGAGGGCGGTTCGTGGATGGGTGACCATCCATTCCACCGAGACTCGAAAAGCACAATAACATCATTGGTTCCAGCTATCATTTGTAAATCTTTGACAGCTGTCAAAGATTCCTGTATCAACTAATACAGATAGTCAAGAACCTGGAAATCTGACAACCAGTCTTCAAAGGATGATATTCTGTTTTTGTGAGTTAGTAATTGAGTTGTGGCTATCTAGGCAGACGCTCCATGTAAAATACATTAAGTTGTATCCGATTTGACTGGAAGCCGACCTCAACATAGTTGAGCAAAACTAAGTAAATAATCTGTAGCAAATAACAGCATTAATTCTCAAAACATAAGAAAAAATCTACTTATTTTTGTTTTCCAGGGTATACACTGCATCCTAGACATAAGCGTAGCCACGATAGAGAAGCTGCACAAACAGCAGATCTACCCGATAGTGCTCTTCATCAAGTTCAAGTCGTTCAAACAAATCAAAGAGGTGAAGGACACAAGACACGCGGACAAGGTGTCCGCTAAGGCCGCTAAGGAGATGTATGAGCATGGACTGAAGGTTGAGAATGAATATAGGAGTTACATTTCAGGTAAGAATAATATAAAACTCTTTCGAATTAGACTAACAATACGGTTTAATTATTGTGTTGAGAGATTGCGTTACACGGGTAGTCAAAACCCCAAAGTTTTAACCAATCTTATCCATTGGGTTCTGGTCAGCTGCATACTTTTAGACTGGATGCCGAGCAAGAAGAGGTCGATCCACTGTGGTAATTTGGTCGTTCGATTGAGTTTTTTTTAAGTCGAGCAATAATAGCCGACTGTATAGTTACCGATATACTGAGTGGGAGACGTCGATCGACCGCAATTTAGTTGCACCTTCAATCTCTTGTTGCACGTCAAAACGATATAAGAAAGTTCCCAAAAATTCATTCGGCATGGCTTTCTGGTATTTAAAGTTGAAAAGCCACGTATGTATGATTTTCCACTAACAATCTATCTGTTCCCCAGCGGAGATCCCAGCGGGCGTGAACATCGCGTACACGTGCACGCAGATCAAAGCGGCCGTGGAGGAGGAGCAGAACAAGACGCTGTGGGTGCCGTCCGTGCAGGCCTGACCCCTGCCGCCCGCGCCGCGCCCGCGCCCCCGCCGCCGCAAGGCCGTCACCTTCTGCGCGCACCACCCGCGGCCCCGCCCCGCGCCCGCCCCGCGGCCCCGCCCCGCGCCCGCCCCGCGCCCCGCCTCCTACTACTCCGACCCGGGCCGGGACGACAAGCCCGCCGCCCGCAAGGAACAGCCCCGCAGCGACTCCACCGACTCTGACATCAGGTACTACTCCGAACCCGACGCGAAGTACTTTGAAATTGATTACGAGTTCCTCAAGGAACTCCGCCGCATCGCCCGCAACAACTGCCCCAAGTGCCGCAGGAAACGATCGAGGCGGAACGACCGCGGAGACTATAAAGAAAAGTCCTCGAAAGACAAGTTCAAGGCACCGAGAAGCTCTCGGCTCAAAGAAAACTACGTGTACTGTAACGGTCGGTACCACAGTGATAAGGAACACTGCCAACTTTGCTGTAGAATCTGCAACCGATCGACGGACACGCTCGATTCCATCGACGACGACCAATACTCGATGGTATCGAAAAGCTACAGCCAACGTAAGACCACGCCGCGCTCGAAATCGACACCCAGAAACTCACGCGAGCGCAAAAACTCGATACAATCAAACAAATCTGTTTCATTCCTTGAATCGACGAGTAATGAGTGTAATGATGGCGACGAATCGATTCCGGAGGAATCAATTCCGGAGGAACCGAATTACACGGCGAAGAGCTTCACGAATGATCTGAAGAAGTTTTTGTTGAAGCCGTCGGCGCCGCGACAAAGTTTACGCGATAAATTCCTCACGAGTTTCAAACAGGAATTCGAGGCGACGAAAAAGTCGCCCAAACTCAAAGCTATAAAAGGTCTCTGGAAGTCTTACTGAAATCAATGCGCCCTAAGGAATCAATGCGACGTCATTTACATTTTTATACGTGTGCCAACTTTTTCTTAGATTTTTCTGATTATATAAATGATACTGTGTTTCACGGGGTTCTAATATCGAATTCGCTCATGTCGATTAGTAGTTACTCAGATAGAATATTCTTCCAAGAGAAATAATGAATATTATATTCATGATCGAATTACTCGATTAAGTCTGAGTGAATATTTATCGATAGTAGAGCTTTATCGATACTCTAGTTGTATTGACTCAAACTGTCGATTTTTGTACTAAGTTTATTTATTTTTCTTTTTGGTGCTTTTATTATGACTTTATAGATCCCATTTTGAAATTAGTGATGAGTCTTGATTACCACGCACATATTGGTTGTCAATCGATTATTCGAGTTATTAGTCGGAATAAGTTGAGAAATTACTAATTTGAAAATAGGCTCTAGATTCATATATTTCTTATAAAAACGTAAGTGTTCATAATTGGTCTAAAGGAAACTGAAATCCAAGGTTTCGGTGCTAGTGGAGAAAGCGATATACAACTTTACAAATGTATTATACTTCACATTATACTCCGATAAATATATTCATAGACAAATATACGTATGTGTGCAATAATATTATTATGTGACGGGTCGGTTCGTATTACATCAGGATTTTACGAATAAGGAAAAAAATTACTACAGACTGGCTCGAAGTCATGAAGGTCAAATTTCTTTGGTCAGAAAACAGTAGTCAACAGTTTCCAAGCATTGATCATGAAATGAAAAGAAATTCGCATGAAAACCTATTTACAAAGGTCTGTTAGTGTAATTTTCTTTATTCTTTATCCGATTTGATCTGAATCGATCCTTTTATAACACAGTTTTTCTTATACTTTTTAAATAAATATGTAAGATAATGAAATATCATCACTTTTACAACTACTATGGAATTAATGCACATGATATGAATAATCTTGGCCTATAATCTAACGCACCAGTGTCACAATAATAAAATTAGGAATTTTGAGAAATGGGCCTTTGCCTATCAAGATGAAGAAAGGAGAATGATAAAAAAAGTTTGGTAACAATTTTAGAGGAAAAAAAAACTAGTAAGTCTTTTAATTGTATGGTGGAAATTAGAGCAAATGGGACTGTTCCATACTTAGCTACTGTTCGGTATATCGTAGCGGATCTTGATAGTGATTATAACTTAGTGGGCCACTAGTAAGTGCATGCATCCTTATATCATTATTACAAGTCAGTTGAGAACGTCATATTGTAATATGCCAATAATAGTCAATATTTAAACGGAATTATTAAGAGCACTTATTTGAAAGATATTTGATTCTTCGTGACGAATTAAACGTAAAACTAAATTAGCCTGGTGGTCAGCTAAATCTCTGTGGTTTTACTGTTTAATGGGATTAGTTAAGCATCATATTTCACAGAATCGAATCTGCAGGAAACAAATAGAAAGCTACGACAGAATGTCTAACATAATAATTGGAATAACTACTACGACCTTTTACAGTATGACTCGAACTGACTACATGCCCGTTTTCTCAAACACTACGCGACACCTTATTCCTATACACCTAGTGCCTATTTTAAAGTATATTGTGGGCACTGAGCCGGGCGTTTCGCCGAGCCAACAGCGTGCTGGCATTAGGACATACATTTGGATGTGCCGTGGTGTAAGTGAAAACGGACAATTAAAGTAGTACCGTAGGGATCACGTAGTGACGGAATAGTTACATTTTGTTGTTTATAAATGTTTATACACACTAGTGATTTAGCTAAATATATAGACTTTTATATAGTCACTATATGCATGAATTAGTACCTAAACGGTGAAGTGATTTCAAAGTCCTAATTATTTCTATAGGAATATTCTTGTTTTCTTAAAATGGTAGAATGTTGCCGTAAGAAAAAATGATTTTTACAAAGTAATATTAGTTCAATCAATTGTCTCGACTATGAATTGGTGGCGAGATGTAAGCGGAGCCTAAAGTTTGAATGTCACGAGTTTTCGTTGCATTCATAATAATATTATACACAAGAACTTTGCCAATTAATTGTGTTGTTGATACACATATATCATTTTTTGCATTTTAAAAATATACACGGAATTTGTTATCTTTCGTATTTCAAAACCGTTGACAGGGCGTAATTAACAAAATATAAAGTAATGTGGGAAAATAATCCGTAAAGTCGATTTAATTTCCGGTAAACAAACATAATTATACGACTTCCTAAGACTGTAGTGCTACATGAAAAGTAGTTGTATTGTAACGACGCCGTCTTCTGAACACATGTTATTTCTTTATAGTTGCCATTTTATGTACTATACTTCTTCTCCTGTATGTAGAGAATATTTACTTACAAGTGTTATGAAAAGCTCTTTTGCACTGTATGCTAAAACCCGATTTCAGTATTTACTATTGTATTTTTTCTATATGCCTTTTATTGTTTTACTTTTTACTGCTGTTTTGACTTAATGTTATACGGTTTCAGCACATTTATGATGTATTTTAGTATATTTTTTTTACGATCATAGCAAGACGTGTCAAGACTTCATGAGTAGGGGAATATAAAATTGCGAAATCAGTTACGACGAAAGGGGCGGTTTGAATTATTATTTAAGAAACGGTGAAATCTGGCGTTAGCATACTATAGTATTATTTAAATAAACTTTCTAAAATCAAAGACCTATTTCAGGTGCCAAATGATTTTTGAAAATTTTAGTCAACTGACTTAAGGTGAATGCTCCAACCAGCCCGCGAAATTCAAAATTTCTTGCGTTTTTTGCAATTTGCAGGCCAGTGCTAGGTTGTATGTTGATGAAAATGTTATTCGCGGCTGTAAGACATATGTAGTTACAGAATTATAATCATCAAAATCACCAATACAACCCTCACCGTTCATAAAGGTGTAGGAACAAAAAAAAAACAGAAAAAGTCATTCCTACAGCTTTATGAACTTAGAGCGTTTTATTGATGATTTTGATGATTATAATTCTGTACCTACATATGTCTTACAGCCGCGAATAATATTTTAATCAACATACAACCTAGCACTGGCCTGCAAATTGCAAAAAACCCAAGAAATTTTGAATTTCGCGGGCCTGGTTGGAGCATTCACCTTAAGTTTTAGCGGCTTTATTTTGTACTCGACTGTACGTCGATCGGTTCCTGTGTCCGGGTGTTCACCGCAAGTATCTGAAACGAATCAAGTTCAATCACAATCCATTGCGGTTTATTGTGCTACAACAAGGTTTATTGTACTGTAGAAATACCGCAATTGAAAACGCAGCCTTCGATCGGAAGTTCCGAAGTTGACTTTTGTTTTAAACATATAGAAAGAACATCGACGCGCAAACTGTTGTCATGATTCTAGACCAGCCTAGAAATTTTCTATTTCTTATTTTTTTTAGAATATAAAAATCAGCTGTTTAAATACTTACTCGGTCAAGAAAAAAAGAATCAGCTGTTCAAATGTATTGAACAGCTGATTCTTTTTAAATACAATCTACAATAATTAGCTGGTTAAAATAGTTTGCGCGTCGATCTCTCCTGCACCCTGTATTGCGATTTTTATTATTAAACTGAGCTGAGTACTCCAGTGTTTGTAACGCGATGCAAAGCGATCTCATTGATATTAACGTGTGATGAGGCTTATTGACACAGATTTTTTTAATAATTTCAGCACATTATTGTAGTTTAAGTTTTTTGTACAGACATTTTTGATATTACGTTGTTTCAGTGCTGTAAGATTACATTTATGTACTATGGGTGATGAAAGAGGCCGAAAATGCCAAAAAGCAAAATACCGAAATAATTACGAAAGTGGATTCTTTTTTTCGAAACCAACATAAATATTCGCACAATAGCACTCAAGGGTACTTGTCTTCGTCGAGTTCATACCAATTGAAGATCTTGGATTGTGAAAATATGCAGAAATAAAGGGATTTTCTCAGTCGCTTTATTCGTCAACCTTAGTACATTCGTGTAAAGCTTTTTCGCAGTTTTTTTTTTTAATTCCAGCTTCCAGCTTTTAGTTAATTAAGCCTTCAACGGCATTTTTTTAGAAAATATGTTTTTATTAACATTGATCGAAATAAAGTCGCAGTTACTGGTTTTTGGACTGGTGGGTTCGGTTAATTTTAACTGTTGTTAAAGTTAACTCTGATGTAGGCTTTAGGAGTTCGCTTACAGTTAATTAGTTTTTCGGCAAAGAAAGTGTAGTTTCTATTTGATAAAAAAACATCTTGACAAAAAGTACAAGTTTGAATCAAGTGGGTTAACAGATGTAAATGCATCGGTAAATAGATTGAAAGTATTCCGAATGACAAGCATTTTAGTGTTTAATTTAAAATCATTACAGATGATATTGTTTGTATTGGCAGCTTTATCTCTTGACGATTTTTATGTCTGACTATTGAATTTTTTACTACATTATTTAACATTCATAAATTATATTTTCTCTTTATATAAATAAGTAACTGTTAAGTGAACTCCTTTTGATTTTGTTAACTTTTGAACGGATTTGAGTTGGATTTGGAGAAATAGTTACCATATTATAATTTGTTTACAAAAACCCATTGCACAAAAGTAACAGTTCAATTTATTAAGTTTTATAGTTTACTATAATTTTGATCTGATTAAGTTAAACATTAGTTGGTTGCTATGTTGCTAACATTATTATTTTTAAAACTATACATATTATTATATACACTATTTGTAAATTTAAATAAATTATATACTTAGTAGCGATGTTAATTGATGTATTTAAAAAAATTGACAATAAAATAAAAGCAGTATTTAAATTATTGAACTTGAATGTAAATTTTTAGTGATGTGAGTTTTTTTGCAAAGATTTTATGATCACTCAAAGTGTAATGTTGTGTAATAAAGACGTTTTGCGAACACCTCACATCTGTAATTCAGTTTTCTTGTTTTGGAGATATATTTATATTATCTGTTGATGTTTGACTATTCTGTATTTGCATTGGTATTATTTTTTTTTGTTTAATTTTTAAGCCCATGTATATTTCTACGGCCAAATAGGTGATTAAGAGATAATTCAACGAATTGTTTACAATATAAAACGAAGCAATAAATAATGAAACTAGAGACTGGCGTTTTATTCAGAATGTTATTAAGCTTTGTGACCATTTTACTCCACTAATATGTCATCATCATCGGCCTAGCCTTTTCCCAACTATGTTGGGGTCGGTTTCCTGTCTAACCGAATGCAGCTGAATACTAGTATTTAACATGGACCAACTGCCTATCTGACCTCCACAACCTAGTTAGCATTGGGTAATACGATACCCCTTGGTAACTTGGTACTTGGTTAACTGGTTGTCAGACTTGCGGGCCATTGACTACCTGTAATCACTGTTAAAGATCTACATGAGTGCCGGCGGGACCAACGGCTTAACGTGCTTTCCGAGCCACGGAGGAAACTCGGTATGTAATACGTGGTCAACCATCCACGGGACCAATGGCTTAACGTTAAGGCAAGAGGGAACTCTGTATGTAATAATCCATCCACGGACCAACCTTTACAATCTCGGCTTAACCTAAAGATCCACCCGAGCGGCTGTTATTATTTACCTTATTATTATGAGCCATTTGTGTCCCACTGCAGGACGAAATCCTCTTTCCTCCTTATTACTATCCAGTCCGGTGTTGATTATTATTAAAATTGCGATTACCGAGACTCGGGGCTTAGATTTCTCATAATCATTTTTTGAACTACTTTTGCTGGGAATAAACCTCCGTTTTCGTATTTGTATCTTAACGTTATCACAGTTTAAATTCAGGCCACACACGCACATGGCTCAGAATGTAAAGCCTCTATCTGACCGCACGCAACGTTACTAATGAACGTATAATGATGATCTTGGATCTCACGCAGATATTATTATCTGAAGTGCAGATGCATGAGCCAGTAAGGAGTTTCACTTTCTATTACACACATTTTTCCTAACAATGTAAAAATACTGCCCCGTCTGTGAAGTGATTGCAAGAGGTACTGCTGACCATGAGATGCTCCTGCGTTCAATTTCCTGGTGGGACTATGTTGTTTTTAAGGTTTTCCAGCAGGAATGTTTGAATAACAGCCCGGTGTCTTATTTTTTCCCGGTTGATTACAATTGGTATCTATGTCCGTTATTTAACTAGGTAGGTACCTACATGGGGCTACTTAACCATAAACGGCGAAACGTAGGTGTACTATAGAGCACACCTCTGCCTCAACTGCCTCACCCTTCAGGGATTACGTACAGGCCTGTTATGTTGTGTATCTAAAAATACATCTAGATTGTTTCAATGTCTATTTCCGAAACCGTCCAAAGGTTCCGAAACGTCCAATTAGAATGGTCAATTCCCAGAACGCCACTTTCCCGGAATAACCAATTGCTAGACTGCCTATTTCCCAAACTCAGGCATCCGTGAAATGTCCTACCTATGGGACTAGCTACGATCGCTTCGCTTACAGAAATATAGACTAAAACGGAGTACACCCTTTGGTCATTAACTGCTTACAAAATCAATGAAGTTTGTTCAGAAGTAGGTACGTAGCCGTAGGTAAGGACTTCAATCTTCCATATTATAATTTGAACTGAACAGACTGCAGGATGAATAGGGTGTAAATTAATTTGCAACGTTGCTTATACGGTTAGAAATTGTATCTTATTTATTTATGATAGGCCTGTTGGTCTAGTGGTTAGTGACCCTGACTGCTAGGACGGAGGTCGTGGGTTCGATTCCCACACAGGATAAATCTTTGTGCGATGAGTACCTACGATTATTTGTTCTGTATCTGGGTGTGTAATTTATCTATAATATATATCTATTTAGAAATATATAAGTAGGTTTATCAGTTTTCTGGTTGCCATGTCAAGTTTTTGTTCCGTGTTTAAAAATTAATTTTAATTAGAAATTAGGTTGTATTATGGTGTAATTCAATGTGATAACGTATTTTAAATGTGTAAATACCTAGGAAAATTGTTTTCCTGATAGTTCATAAAGTATTCGGTTATACGACATTACCGGTAACCTATAAACAACAACAGCTGACGGTCTAACTACGGAATTATACGGATATATACGGGGAGTATTTGTTTACTTTTATATTATAATAGCACACAATCGTATTTAAATAATAATAATTCTTTTTTGTGAATTTAGTAGGTACCCAGTATTGTTTCAAAATCGCTTTGTTGTCAAATGTCAGTTCGTAAAAAGTAAAACTTTAACTATTTAAACTTTGTTTACTTACATCAGTCTTTTCAATATTAATTAAATACAACGTTCGTGATAGTTATTTTATTAACGTCTTGAAGTAAAAGTACTTTAGAATTCTAAGTTTTCATTCTAGGCAATCTACCCACTTATAAAAAAAAAGTTAAATTCTTAGATAAGAAAATCTTATTATAGTAATAAATTGAACATTCAGTTAGATATTATCAATTTTGTCAAGCTAATATAGCAGCCTACCTCATTTCTTTGAGTAACACAAACTTTTTCCCTGTTTATTTCCCCCTTTAATTTCTAAATTTTCTAACATTGATCTATTCTATTAGTTCTCACCGTTTCCTTATTTCCAATTTTCAGTACCCAATCCAGAAATCATGCCTGTGATGACACGTAAGGCTACTGCTCAGGATATGGAGTTAAAATTGAGAACGGCCCTCCAAGAACTGAAGGACTCAAAACTCCAATGTCAACAACTGTTACAGGAGATAGAGGACAGTGAGGAGGAGGTCAATAACGTCAATAGCAAAAACTCCAGCTTAAAACGGGAGCTAGTAGACCTTCATCAGGATTACTTGAATGTTGTCAATGAACGGGATCAGCTAAGGGTGATTACGGATGGGTTTAACAACTGTAGCAACTTGTATGAGGAGGCTTTGTGTAAAGTTAGGGACCTAGAGGATGAATTAAATTATGCTAATGTAAAACTTTTAAATTTGAAACAGGAACAGGATCATACTCAGGCTATAGAAACTGAACACTTGTACAATGAATTAGTAAATACAAATTGCAACCCTAATTCCATAATAACAATAGACCTCACAGAGGACTCCTTACTGAAACTTAATTCGTACCATAAAACTAGTAAAAATAAAATTAAGAAATATGCAAGATTGAATAAAATCATTAAAAAAATTAATAAATACAAGAAACAACAAAAGCACTATTCCAAAAATATTCAATTAAGGAAAGAACGTGTTTATCTTGTGAATAGATTAAATAACTATCAGATTAAATTGGAAGATAGTATAAATATTTATGAAATAGACACTCAGCGCTTACAATCTGAAATTGAGGCACTGAATAAGTCACTAAAATCATTATATAATAAATATGATATGTCTAGCAACCAAATTAAGGAGCATATTCTAGCCACTAATGAGTTAGTAGACAAAGTGGACTTGCTGACTCTCAGCAACACTCATTGTACTTGTAGGAGTGAACCCAGTCTTGATGCCCTCCAGCCTGAGGCAACGGAGGACCCGTCCCAAGCTATGAGCGCTCAGGACTGCACCATCAACCCAGATGCAATCCCTGTCATTACATTTCATGAGTCACAAGTAGTACAGCCTGAGATTAGTCATTTTGTATCACCTGATAGTAAAAATTGTTATCATTCAGTTATGTTCTCTGATGGTATAGGTAGAGGGCTAGGTAAATTAATCAGTAATAACCTTAGTTATTGTACCCAAAATTATTGCACACCCGGGTCAACCTACAAACAGGTCATGGCTTCGGTAATAAATAATGTTTGTAATCCTAATACCACCATTACTATATGTGTTGGAAATAGTTCAAATATTAAAAAGGAAGACATCACCGACTATGTATCAGAGTTGTTAAAGTTAAGCTGTAGTAAGATCATATTGTGTGCTTTTCCATATTTTAAAAATTTAAGTAGTAGAAAAAACAATTATATACATATGTTAAATAAGCATGTGCATTTCTTAGTAGGTCACTATAGTGACAGACTTATATATCTGGATATCAACACTATTGTTGATAAACTTAAGTCGACACGGGGTAAGGTGTATCTACCTATTAGATGTAGACACAAAATAGCTAGGCTATTAGCTTATAATATTCACACAGACATAAATAGTATGTCTAAGTTTAGTTATATTATTAACACCGCGACTATTAGTAATCATACTAATAAACATTTTTATAATAACTGTAAATCGGAGGATCCATGCGTAATTATAGATGATTCTCAAGTAGAATCCACTGGTAGTGGAGTCTCGGGGCTCACTCCAGATATTAATATTAATTTAAACTAGGTAGTGAGACAAAAGAAGGTACCTTTAACAATATTGTTAAACCTATCAACAACAAGGTATCTTCTTGCACTCAATTAGTTAGTAAAAAAGGGCCTCAGCAGAACACCTTAAAATTATTCCACCAAAATATCCAAGGCATTTCTTCCAAATTATTAGAAATTGAATTGTTTTTAGAAAAAAATATGTTTGACATTATTTGTTTTACCGAACATTGGCTAAAAGATTACCAAATGCTGATTAATTATGAGAACTATACGGTTGGTAGCTGCTTTAACCGTAAATCTATGCTGCGTGGAGGTTCCCTAATACTTTTGAAAAATTGTGTTAAATATAAACAACGTATTGACATAGTAGGTCTCTCGGTTGAACATTGCGTCGAACTGTCCTGTGTTGAGCTAGATAAGCATGTAATTGTGTGTGTGTACAGACCCCCAAACTATCAAAACTTTTCCTTATTTGAATCAATAATGGAAGATGTCCTGGCAAAACTTGCAGCCAGTAATAAATCTACAATTATTTGTGGTGATTTCAATATCAATATTTTAGAAGACAATTCAAATAGCAGTCGGTTATTAAATCTTTTTAAGTCATTTGACTTGACCAACATTTTTATAGAACCTACTAGAGTCACTCCATCTTCTGCTACTTGTATAGATAATGTTTTCTGCGATTGCGATTACTTAGATAAAGCCATAGTAAATTGCCTGCCGTCTGACCACAGCGGACAAACAGTAACTTTTAGGTGTAACACACCATTGCAAAATGTTCAGATTAAATTTAGACCTATAACTACTAGCAAATTAAATAGGTATAATATTTCCCTGCAGAACAAGTTAAGTGTTATGAGCCATCATATGGACGATATTAATATAAATCAATTGTATGATCGTTTCTTTTCAATAGTTCACACTGAATACAACAAAACTTTTGAAAAGAAGACAAAAAGTATTTGCCCTAAATTTATATTTAGTGATTGGGCAACTAGAGGTATCAGAAAAAGTAGGGAAAGACTATTTGAGCTTTATGACCTTAAATCTTATATAAACACTGAAACTTTTAATAAGTATGTTGCTAAGTATTCAAACATTTTTAGAAATACATGCAAGGTTGCCAAAGCCCTGCACATTAGCAACAAGATCAAAACAGCAGAAAATAAAATAAAGACAGTTTGGAAAGTCATAAATAACGAGACTAACAGGAAGAAAATACGTAACACTAGTTACACCTTAGATACAGCATGTGGTCCTAAAAGCTCTAATCAGGAAGTAGCTCAAGAATTTGTGAATTTTTTTACCGATATACCGTTAAAAACTACGGAGTCTCTTAATTCCTCTCCTGAAGTAGCAATTGGTTTATTAAAGGCGAATGTGTCTGGCTGCCCGGCTGAATTTAAATTTAAACACATAAACCCTATGATAGTTATTAAAGCTTTCCGGCAAATAAAAGTCAAACTGACCGAAGATCTTTGGGGAATGTCTATCAAAGTTTGTACATCCATAGTTGAGACTGTAGCACCATACTTAGCTTTAATTTTTAATTTGTGTGTAGACCAAGGAGTTTTCCCTGATTTAATGAAATACAGTAAAGTCATACCTCTTTTCAAATCCGGGGATAGTAAAGATACTAATAATTATAGACCTGTATCCGTGTTGCCGGTTTTTAGCAAGGTGTTTGAAAAAGTAATGCTTAATCAAATGCTCAATCATTTTAACACCAACAGAATCTTACACGACCAACAGTTTGGTTTCACTAAGGGACGTTGTACAACTGACGCCGGTGTAACCTTATTAAAGCACATATTTTCTGCGTGGGAAGCATCCCAAGACGCAATAGGAATATTTTGTGACCTCTCCAAAGCATTTGATTGCGTAAATCACGACACATTGCTTTTGAAACTTGAGCATTACGGACTAGGTAAACTTGCACTTAGTTTGGTAAAATCTTATTTAAGTGATAGACAACAATATGTTCAAATAAATGGTGTTAATTCACAGGGTTTAAAAGTAAAAATGGGGGTTCCGCAAGGCTCAATATTAGGTCCTTTCCTCTTTCTAGTATATATAAACGATCTACCCTATTTATTAAAAAACCAACCTCAAAATATGGTGTTATTTGCTGATGACACTTCTCTAATTTTTAAGATAAATAGACGGGCCCAAAATCTAGATGACGTAAATAATGCCCTACTTCAGGTCCATAATTGGTTCACAGCAAACAATTTAGTATTAAATGAAAAAAAAACGAAATGCATAAGATTTGCTTTACCAAATGTTAAAAGTAACGAGTGTGATATAGTATTGAATAAAGAGAAACTTGAATTCGTAGATAAAACCGTTTTCCTGGGGCTTACGCTTGATTCAAGGCTACAATGGGGTTCTCATTTGAAATCTCTTGCGGGGCGCCTAAGTTCAGCAGCATATGCTGTTAGAAAAATCCGTCAATTTTCTGATGTAGATACCGCTAGACTGGTCTATTTTAGTTACTTTCATAGTATAATGTCTTATGGCATTCTGTTATGGGGACGGGCTGCAGACATTGAGTCTATATTTATTCTGCAAAAAAGAGCCATCAGAGCCATATATAATCTTCGTAGGCGCGATTCTCTAAGGGAACTGTTTAAGGAAATCAAAATCATGACGGTACATTGTCAATACATCTACGAAAACATAATGTACGTTAGAAAAAATCTACATCTTTTTAATAAAAGAGGTGACAGACACAATTACAGTACGAGAACTAGAGACCAATTAGTTCAGCCGGGCTTCAGACTCGCTAAAGTAGACTCATCTTTCATGGGGTACTGTTTAAGATGCTATAATAAAATTCCACAAAGTATTCTTGAACTGAATGAGACGAAATTTAAATCATGCATTAAACGCACACTATGTAAGCAAGCATATTACAAGTTGGACGATTATATCTCTGATAAAAATGCTTGGCTCAATGCCGGTCCTGCTCCACATGGACAGGGGCGCATAAACTGATTAATGGATAGCATTAAATGGTATTGTTGGAGCTGCTGAAGATTGTACAACTATCTTTGCATTGTATAGATTCAATTTCTTTTGGTATTATATAGCCGCATAGCCCATATTATGTGAGTACTATGTAATAGAAAGCTATCCTTCGTTGGAAACCTACGTCATTTTTTTTTTTTTTTTGACTTGAATTTGCCCTGGCGGTTAAGTGTATGTCATGCTCACTCAAATGTCTCGCTGATGGTGGCGCGTGTGTCGGATCAGTTAGTTCCCTTCAAAATGGTTGAGTTGAATGGTGCTGATACATGCGTCATGTTCGTGAACGGGCGCTGTCAGTTGTGACTGGTCATCTCTTGGTTGCCACGGCTTATTTGAATTAATTATTTTATTTTTTGAATTGTTCTTTTCCTTGTTTTACTATGGACACTTTTAACGTGCACATCTTGCTACATCGCTCTCACATAATGTACCATCTAAACATGAATGATGTAACCAAGGTTTTGTAAAAATATTCTGATTTAAAAGAGTGTCCATGGAGTTTCTTGCCCGTTCTTCTCCATAGAGATCTACGTTAGGGAATGGGCAACTACAGTACTTTCACAGTTTTTATGCCTTGTGACTGGGACTGTAGCTAAATTTCATTGTTGTCTTTGTTTCGACAGTTCAAAAGTGCCTGTAACGGGCCTACTTGAAATAAATGCTTTGATTTTGATTTTGATTTTGATTTTGCCATAGTACAGTCAACAGCAAAAGTAGATGATCAAAATCAGAAATTCAATACCAATGAACGGAGTTCGCATCAGAACTATGTGGCGTCGAAGTGATTCAAAAGTATGTGATTATAAATTATACCAAACATTTACTACTAGTACAGCTGCCATATATTCGTGATCAGTTTTGACTCCAAAAGTTATGAACTCAATTCGCATCAGAACTAAGAAGTGATTTTTTTTTCAAAACTAGTGAACAGTTAAAATCAAAAATTAAATTAATGATGAAACTGAAGCCCACCAGTCCACCCTTGTTTTAATATATTGTACCCAGTCGGCTACAATATATTAAAACAAGGAAGGCCTTGTTTTAATATATTGTAGCCGACTGGGTAAAAGCAATCATTGAGTTATGATTTTGTATCGCATCAGCTACTTTTGAACATTGACTTAATATTTATTGAATTATCGTTTTGTATCACATCAGCTACTTTTAAACATTTGACTGAAGTTACAAAAAAAAAATAGTAAAGCTTTTCAATTATATGATTTTTAATGAGCATATTCTTTTTTCGGGGTTCAATTTGATGAAAAAAGAAAATCCAATTCAGCTGTTTTTCCGTAAAACATAACAAATTAAATTACTGGGGTAATTAAAAATAAGTATGGATAAATTATTTGCTTCATGATTACGTGGCTTCAGTTTCATCATTAATTTAATTTTTGATTTTATCTGTTCACTAGTTTTGAAAAAAAAAAAACACTTCTTAGTTCTGATACGAATTGAGTTCATAACTTTTGGAGTCAAAACTGATCACGAATATTATGGCAGCTGTACTAGTAGTAAATGTTTGGTATAAGTTATAATCACATACTTTTGAATCACTTCGACGCCACATAGTTCTGACGCGAACTCCGTTCATTGGTATTGAATTTCTGATTTTGATCATCTACTTTTGCTGTTGACTGTACAGGCTCTGCCTAGTTTGGGATCAGATGGCGGTGTGTTGGTTGTCCCAAGATATTATTTGGATCAAACTCAGTAAAAGTAAAAATCCATGCTTTTGCTTTGCCAAGCTGTCCTTACCTTTTCTGTTAAGAAGTTAAGACTTGTAATTGGCTGACAGTTACACTTACTATTTTTATTCTGTTTTGTTTATAAACAAAAAAAAAAATGTGCTTACACATTTTTTTTTAGGATTGGACAATAATTTGGTTAAAACAAGTTAATTATTTAGACCACACAAACATAAACAGACAAACAGAAATAATTTGGCCAAAACTAATTTATGCCACCCCAAAGTGAGTAGGGTTGTGTGCGAGATTGCTAAGATTGTGCCTGTCGTGTACCTACTACTCGCGTCGAAGCCTTAACAAGTTCGAATGAATAAATTATCGAGAGAAGCATGTAGCTATAATCCGGCTTACGAAGCGAACAAGCAAGAGCTCACGGTGTTGTGACAAGTCTGCGGGACGCGGGCTTATATTATAGGCGAGTAGAAAAAAATCTATCGATATCCATATTGGAACGTAGGAAGTTAAAAAATGAAAAAATAAAAAAAACTTTTTTGCAAAAAATAAAACCGACTTCAAAATCACAAAAAAGTGAAAAATAATTTTATAGCTTCAGAAGTCGGTGACTTTAGTTTGTTTGATTCAGTTTTTTGGCACCGACTTCTGAAGCTATAAAATTATTTTTCACTTTTTTTGTGATTTTGAAGTCGGTTTTATTTTTTGCAAAAAAGTATTTTTTATTTTTTCATTTTTAGTTGCAATACCTGTCCTATACATTTTTTTTCTATGCGTTCATTTTACATTGTAAACCATACATTTCATGGTAATAGGCTTATTCTTACTTCCTTACTAATATAATAAATGCGAAAGTAACTCCACAACAACAAACAAGTAACAGACTTCAGAGTCAAATGCTCATAAAATAAAAACTAATGGGCCTACCTGAATCAAATTTTTATGGGACCAATTCGAAACTATTCCGCATCAAACAAAAAAAGAATTACGTAAATCGGTTCAGAAACTTCGGCGTAACAAAAAAAAAATATACCGACCGAATTGAGAACCTCCTCCTATTCTTATTTCTAGGCACTATAGTGATTATTTCGAAGACAAAGTTTGAGGCACCGTTTAGTTCGTATATTTAAATTAGATTGAAGATTTAGGGGTGCCAGTTCAATATAGAATTGTTATAGAATTATTTGATACTATATATTTGCAAATACTATGAATAGTAATAGAAATATCATGGTGGTTTCGCTGGGAAGGATACTCTGCAGCGCAACCACTTTAAATAAAAGTTTACGTCGAAACTAGAGATATAGACTTTTTTTTAATAGGACTAGAATTTAATAGACATTCCATAGAATTTTTCATGTAACTTATACTTGTTACAGCAAAGGTGGTTCCGCCAGGGAGCATGACGTCATTTTTTGAAGTCGGTTAAAAAATGAATCGTGTTACAAAAATATCGGTGTTATTTTGCCAGGAAATTGAGCAATTCGGGTATAAAACTCCAGGAGTAAAGAGTTTTCTGAAGGTTTTGTAAAAGGGGTAGTACCTACCTAGTAAAAACTCCGAAACAAAAATCAAATCATATTCAATATATGAAATTTACTGCTATTTAAACTAATACTATATAGACGCGACGTCGCGTGCGTTCACGCGACGTCGCGGGATAGCGGCTACAGCGTATTGGGTTCTGGTATTTGTTTAGGCCACTGGCCACTACGGAAGACATTCAACGAATTTTTTTTGGCCATCTATGTAAGTTCAGTATTTTGGCTTGGCAACGAACGTGTTATTACCTACGTACTTTTTCTTCTTGAGCTATGTTCATGACACGATGATCTGTTAATAACTTAACTTTTAGTTACAATGTAAAAATTAATTGACGAGAAAAATTTGTGTGGTATACTACAACTAAGAAGGGTAAAATAAAAAGCTTTCTGCGAAAAAAATCAAATTCCAAAAAAACACTAAAAAAGTCTAAAGTAGGTACCAGTAACTTTACTTTTGGAAGTTTTAGATGTTTTTTGGAAGTCGGTTTTTTTAATAGGCAGGTAATGTAGCCATGATTTTATAAGCTACAATGCTTAGTTCTAAAGCGTTGTAGCTTATAAAATCACGGCATTTTTAGGTAATATACTTATTTATCTTAGGATAAACAGGGTGTAAACGGACTCTTCACGAATCCATCAACCAAGCGTTCTGAACATTAAACTAAGTAACTCTACGCAAAAATTATTGCTGGGAAACGACTTTTTGTTGGGGTGATAATCAAATTACAGTAGGACTCAATGTAACGCACTCAAAACATTGTGCTGATGGATGCATTCAATAGTACAGGGGTCGTGGAGGCACGGAGCGTTCGTGTTCCACGCGCGCCTCACAGAGATGTCAGCAAACCGGAGGGGGTCCGCAAGGTCCGATGCCTGCCAGCGCTGCGGGACTGCTCGGAAGAGATACAGCGGTCCTGGAACACAAAGGGCAAAGAAGGAACATGGATGGATTTTAGTCAGTACAAGTCTGACACTCCCTTCCGCTTCACCCAGAGCGGGAGCGGTCATTTGATGATTTCCCATCCGAAAAAAGGGGTCGTGAAGGTATTTAACATTAAAAACATGTAAGTACCCTATATTAAAAAAAAATTACTTTGGAAAAAGTAGGAACTTTGCTTCCAAAATCTCCTTAACTACAAGGTACGGTTTAGAACAAAAAGAATATCGCAATGACGGGAAGATGTGCCGTTCGGCTTCGTTGAAGGTACTTTTACACCCATTAGGTACCTACTTCGCAATTACAAGATACAACAGAACTAAGATGTAGATTACCATAAGTATACTACCTATCTATTTCAATCATCAAACGTAAGGTCTACATTACTTATTTACTAAGCACCATATTAATGCAAATGCTCAAGTAACCTACCTATCTTTGTAATGACGTATGTACATAAGTATCTAATAGTTTCGCCCCACAAACGTAAGCGTTCGCATCCTGTGGACGCGAGTTGCCAAAGTAATTAGAGAAAGCGTGCGGCCGTACTGCACGCAATAGGAAAAATAAAACAGCTGATATACTCTCCGGACCTCCGCGCCGATACAAAATGGCTGACTTTTTACTTTTTTATGTTTTGGGTAGCAAAGGTGAATGATGGGAATGAAAGTGTGTTGTTTTGCTTTTGCTTTTCGAATTCGGAATCTTCTTGATGGGCCTTGCTTGGGTACCGCTGCAGAAGGGGTACCGGTACGTACCTAGCTGTTAATTAGTGTTGTTGTGGACCCTGACTTAGCTAATATCTAGAATTTTGTAAGATCTTGCATAAAATAATGCTCATACGGACACCCATGAAATATTAAAACCTAGGCGTTCTTTTTTGGGCTGGCTTCTACTGGAAAAGGCTACTGAAGAGATTTCCAGTATCAAAATGAACTTAAAGTTCATTTTGAAATAAGTGGGGAAACTTGGTTATTGCATTCGAGGCGGAATTCACACCCGAGCCGCAGGCGAGGTTGTTATCGAGCCGAGAACTGCAGTAACAAATGCCAACGTGAATCAAACGACGTTTTTCAATACCTCCATTTCTTTCATCGGTCACGATTCTGTGCTACTACTTTCAATTTATGATATTGGTTCTATTTATAAACACAATTTAAATATTTACGACTTAAAGACGCATATCTCTTACGTTCAAACCTTGAAAGCTTAAAATGTTTGAAATATTATAAAAAAATATAATAAATATAATAATTTCCACACACGTTGAGATAAAAAAAAACACGTGTGTGAAATACATTGCGTGTTGAATCCTGAATCCTAATCGTAGTGCGTTAAGAGCCAGTTTTCGAGGAAGTGTATTGAAATAGTTTATTTTGATATATATGGGGAAACTTTTTCATTGCATTCGAGGCGGAATTAACACCCGAGCTGCAGGCGAGGGTGTTATGGAACCGAGACCTGCAGTAACAAATCTCCACGCGTATCAAACGACGTTTTTCAAAACACTTTCGAAAAAATAAAATATTAGAACGGAAAATATTATTGTCAGAAATTATTGGGAAACCATGATTTAATTTCCTTTTTTTCCGCGCTTTGCTTTCGCCAGGTTGAAGAAGAAGCAAAGGTATGTTGCCGCTAAACAGCCTGATATGAAAAATGAAAATTAATAATTATATTTTTGAATTTAGTTAAATTTATGTTAATTTGTTCATAAAAGTAGATATTTGTTTTAAATAATGTTTGTCTGTGTTATTCTATTTATAAACATAATTTAAATACTGAATATATTTACGCCTTGAAGACGCATATCTCTTTGCCGAGAATTAAAAAAAAAAACACCGCCGAATATAGTCATTGAACCATTGAACCCATTTGGACTTAGTACGAGTTTAGTTACCTGTGGAAATTTTTATTTCCGCACGTGTGCGGAAAAATATTAAAAATCCACGTGTGTGAAAAACATTGCATGTTGAACCTAATTGTAGTGCGATAAGAACTTAGACAAAGTGTATTGAAAAGAATATTCTAATACGGCGACTGATAACTTAAGTCAATCATCAACTAATCATGGCACGATTGATCGATTAATCCTCAGTTTTATTGCCTGTAGGTATCTAAATTATTCTCTGTTCGCACCGAATTGTAGTCAGCTGTTGGATTCTCTACAGCTAATTAGGCCAATTAACCTGGCTCACTCACTATCGAACACGCTGGAAGTTGCAGCTGTCGACTCGTGCTCCTCGTGCTATCGGTTTATCACTTAGGTATAACGTTTGTACCTTGTCGAAGATAGATAACATCACTGTGGAGAATATAATGGTTCAAGACAAAACAAAGCTATGAATTATAATAATAATCTTCATTGAAAAAGAGGAAATACATTTTATTATCACTTCGATCACTTATCTTAATATTGTCACAAGTCTACAGTAAGTAAGTAAACAGATCAAAATTAACCCTAACGTCTAAACTAGGCAGAACCTGTATCTTAGACGTTAGTCGCTTCCAATGTTGTTACAATCAGAGATGAGTATAGTGTGATTAAACATTACAAGGCAAATATTTTATATTAATAAATCATTGCCGGGTTTTAAGTATTATTTTAAAATTGCAAATAGGTTTTCTACGTTTTCATAGCTCTGAGATTTCAGCCAGGATATTAAGAACTTCTTGCATGCGTGTTGATTGAATGGGTACATTTTTTTTTTAATTTTAGGTTATTTGTTATGCAGCATTGGTCCAAGATAACATTGAAATTTTTCGATAAATACTGTTTTATACACACCCTATGTCATTGTTTTATCAATATTGTTTTATCAATAAATTTCTATAATAATCAATAACGTTTTTTGTGAATATTCCTTATTAGCGAAACTTATGAATTTAGTTTTTGATACATTAAGCGTAAGTAAATTTTGACTGAGCCATTTGGCTGTTTTGTGAAGACCTATTTCAGCGTAATGTCTTTCTTCATCATGTACTACCATACTACCCAATTATTAAGATATTATAATAATATCGTTCTTGGAAATTATTGGTTAGTCTATGCTTAGTCTAAACCTAAGTCATCATCATCTGCCTAGCCTTTTCCCAACTATGTTGGCTTCCAGTCTAACCGGATGCAGCTGAATACCAATATTTTACATGGAGCGACTGCCTGTCTGACCTTTGTGGAGGTCAGACAGGCAGTCGCTCCAGTTAGTGCTGGGTTATACGATACGCCTTGGTAGACTGTTTGTCAGATTTCGGGTCACTGACTACCTACTAGTACCTGTAACGACTGTCAAAGATCTACAAATGACAGCCGGGACCAACGGCTTAACGAGCTTTCCGAGGCACGGAGTAAACTCGATATGTAATGGGTGGTCACCCATCCACGGACCAACCTAGGTTAGCGGGCTTAACCTAATGATCGACCCAAGCGGCTGTTCTTATTTAGCCACGAGCTCCTCCTAAAAGTCTAAACCTAAGTAAAGTACCTAGATACAAAATTTGTGTTACGAAGGTAGTAGCATTTCAGTTGTTCACATTTCACTCTTGTGCTGACCAGTGGAACTTGTCCACGGAAGTATTCCTCCACAATTAGGTACTCACACCACCAACGCCTTGAAGTTGGACTAAACCTTGCTTCAGATAAAACTTGCGTTTCCAATCTTCTGCTGCAGGATGAAAGCCTCTTATTCTGCAGAAAAGACACAGATGTCTTCCTCAATAGGTTTCCTCATCATGTTATCTATAAACACAAGTCTTAGTAAGTGATTTAATAATAATACCAATTCTAGGAAAGTGCCTGCAGCTGTCTAGGTAAGTATCTACTTATTACTTATTACTACCTGAGCTCAACTCTGTCAACCGACAAAAACTAACTGATTCGTCAAAAACACACGGGCATCGCCCTAATTGAAGATCAAAATGAAAAACGTGTAATTTTTAAGTATTTTCAATGTTCACGCCTTTCAAAATGTGGGTATCTGGGTGGGTACCTATTGTATGAGGTTAATTTTCCCGTGGGGACTTACGAAACGGGACAAGCAGGTTTTGTGCTGATAAAGCTGCGGGACATCCTCAATTTATATTAATCGTTATCGTTGCCGGTATGAGACGATGAGCGGGTTTAAAATGCGTAAAATACAATTTAGGGCCTCATTCAATACCTTGTTAAATGCTAGCTTTTGCCCGCAGCTTCGCTCGCGTTAATTTAGAATTTGACAATCAATTCGGGTTGTACTCTGCTCGTAATACAATTCAATCACGGATCGCAATACACGTGGCGCCACCTATTATCATAAGAACGCTTTTGTTGTTTTCCTCGGGAACAGTACTTTTTTTCGGGATGAAAGGTACCCTATGTCCGTTTCTGTACACCTGACAACGTAAATGCAAAATTTTTGGATGATCGTTTCAATGGTTTATACGTAAAAAGGTAACAAACAAACTTACTTTCGCATTTATAATATTAAGTTAGGATTAGCAAGTTAGTACATAATGTAGAATTTTTTGTTTAAATAGTTGGGTAAGAAGGTAAAACCAACGGAATCAGAAGCCCATAAGATAAGAAATTAATGCATCCGTAACATAATTCGAGCACATTTCTATCTACTTATAATTCGACCATAACCTTTCCTAAGTCCAAGGCCGTAAAAAAAAAACAAAAAGATGACTATCTCTCCGAGACGCTTTTCTGTAATTTTGAACGTGCCCGTATCCAATCGCAGTGCGACCGTAGACACAGCGCATGCGCCGCGCGTACCGCGAAAATGGCCGGCGCGAAGTTTACCCGCGAAACAGAAAAAATATTCATAAAAAGTAAAAGTGAAAATTATTTTAGAAAATAAGTATTTAATTTTTATTTATTGTTATATTTCTACCAAAGATTTGTCCATTTACAATTATGAAACGATTAAAATGTGCTCGCAATCGGATTGTTACAAAGTGATATTTGTAGTGATATTAGTTTTGGTACGTAATGCTGATTGTAGGAGTACTACTAATAAGTTCAGAAGGAACAGTGGAGTGCAAAATGCGTGGAACCATTTACAAAGTGCGGAAAAAAACGCGACCGTCAAGGAGCAGGGCAGAGGATTTTTCGGTAAGCTTGAATTATTACTATTTACCTAGTTTACTTAGAGTAGAACATAATTGTATTTGGTTGAATCTCCATCGAAAAATAAATTAAATCAATGGTACAGGGCTAAAACAACAAAAGTTTGTTTGGGTAGAAATCGCTAATAAAAAATTCTTAGTTGGTATTTTTGGCATTACTCTCGCATTTTCGCTGAAAAACTTCACGCACTGAATAGTAGGTTCCAAACTAGGTAATATCTATTCAGGTTATCCATTCTTACTCTTTAGGTTGGTACAGGGTTTTTATTTATTGATAAATCAAATTCATCCGAAGTCCTAGGTACCTATATCAAATTGTAAAGACAGTTTTTTTTTAAGAATATGCATATTTTAGCTTAATCGTAAATTTTTGGGCAGTAAGTAACTTTTAGCTGTATTTTAACTGTAAAAGGTTAATATCCAGAGCTAGAGTTAATTTCCGCAAAAAAAGCAGCTACATTAAAGTAGTGCCTTGACCGGAGGGGATGTACATAACGATCGTTTTCAAGTTATAAAATACTTATTTAAATTAATAGAAGGCTCAGTCGTACTATTGATAGTAGGAACAGTACTCAGATAAAAAATTATAGGTTTTTAATTACCTTGTCGAAAATGTTAGCCATCATTATCATCATCTTCCTGCCCTTGTCCCATTCTTCTTGGGGTCGGCGCAACACGTTTTCTTCAGTCTTCGTCAGTCGTCGCGGCATCATTTTAAAATGTAGTAAATTGAAAAAAAACATTTTTTTAGACTTACTTCAATTTTGTGTGTAGTTTCGTATTTTTTTCAGCAAACCTTTTAATTGGTACCCATACCTTAGGGGTGCATAAATACTAAGTAGACGGCCATATTGGATATAGAATGACGGCACTTACCTAACCAGGCATTGTCATCCAAATTAAACATATGCGTATGCATTTCAGCTCAATCGGTTGGGCGCAACTGTTTTAAAATGCAGTTGCAAGTTTTGACCTAAACAAACATTCAAAAATTGCAAGTTAAATAACAGCTAGCAAAAATAATGAACAAGAACAACCCTTTGGCTTCGTTAAGGAGAGTATTGACACCCTTTAAACACTCTATGATGATTATAGGTTATACATAGTATAACTTAGGTTCTTACTTATGTATCTACTTTTGCTGATATACAATATGCAGAGGCTAGTATACCCGTACAATAAAGAATTCTCAAAACTAAACAAGCTGCAAAAACAAAAAACTAGCCCTAGTGTAACCTCCATTTTTTGTCTCACATTAGTCACCTCATTACCTACTCGCACCATAACGACCCACCCATATACCTACCCACCAAACTTTCCCAGTAAAGACGCGACAGACGTTTTTTCTTTTGTCCCGAATTCGCGAGGAACTTTAAAAGGCTATAATTTACCGGCAAAGTGTCCATGTCGTTGTTACTGTGCCAAAGGGTCAGTGTGATGGCCGCCCACTCGGTAGGACAAGGTTAATGGAAAAATATAAAGTGCTCATCTTCCTTTTGGGGAGAAAGTGGACTGTTCAAGTAGCGTGAGATTTCGGTGGTTTTTATTTTGTCTGCAGCGTGTTGCTTGTTATACTATTTATCTTGATATAGTATGATGTGGAGCTCGTGGCTAAATAATAACAGCCCCATGGGTGTAGCTTCAAGGTTAAGTCGTGCTTGCCTAGGTCGGTCCGAGGTCCGTGAATGGATGACCATCAACAACACCTAGTTTCCTCCGTCCCTCGGAAAGCAAGATGAGCCCTTGGTCCCTATTGTCATTTGTAGATCGAAGGTCTGACAACCAGTCTTACTAAGGGGTATGGTATTACCCAGTACTAACTGGGTTGTGGAGATCAGATGGGTAGTCGCTCCAGGTAAAATACTGGTATCCAGCTGCATCCAGTTAGATTGGAAGCCGGCCACAATGTGTTGGGAAAAGGCTAGGCAGATGTTGATGATGACTATCTATAACTCAGTAAAAATATGTATGAGATTTGATACAGGCGAAAACATAAATACTTTTTCAGTCCATTTCAAATGTAAAGGTTTTTTTGAAAAAATACCGTTACACTAATACCCACCACATCCTACGATAGATAGCTCCCACTTAACCCTTGCACCTCAAAAGAAAGTCTTAGAAAAAATATACCTACTTAATATCGTATCACCTAACCATCCAAAAGAGGAACATAGAATGAGAGGAAAATCTTAACAACAAAAAACACGCCGAGGAAACATACAAAAATTCAAAATCTTAAGCATCGAGACGTGTCGAAAACAAGTTACGTTATAAATAGCCAGTCAGTCAATAATTTGTTATGACGCCTTGCAACTCGTAAACTTGTTTACAGGTTCCCTTTACGGACTTTACAGGTTCACAATGTACTTAAGCGATGCTTGATTAAGTATGCAATGATGCTGGGGTATGCTAATTTCGGTAAAACTTGTCAACTGCTAATGCAGAATCTATACAATGAGCATGGCTTGGAACAGATGCGAAATTAAGTGGGAATCTTGATTTGAATGTAACTTGGTCAAGTGGTATGTCTTTAATACTTACTTCTCAGGACATGCGCTAGCGAATAGATTTGATACAATTTTAGATGGGTGTTGCTTTTCCCTGTTTCAAACTATTCACAATGATCAAATTGTAATAAGAAAATTATCAACGCGATCCTTTTAAAATAATGTCAGTCATAAAAAGTTTAAAGGAAAGTACTTCATTCCATTTGTGATGCACGAAAAAGGACAGAATATCTACATTACAAAGCGCATAACATCACGCCTGTAATCCCCAGACGGTAAGGCAGAGGTGTACCTATAACATACCCACATTCGGCAAAGTTTTAAAATATAAGAAGGAAAGAGGAGAGAAGCAACTGCTATTCGAAAAACCGCTGATTCATTACATTCTAACTTGTTTTCTTTTATTTATTCCTAGATCAACATGGTCATGAAAGTTAAATTCCATTAAAAATAGATAGAATTGGATCGAGATAGTTTCGTCAGATAATTTCAATGCAAGGCACTTTCAAAAGTGTTCAAATCAATTGCAATGAGTTGCGTTTGTAGTACTCAGTCCAGACGTCGAACATATTAATTTTTGTCGAGAGAGTGGATTTAGTGCTTGATTTTATATAGTAACTAGCTTTTGCCCGCGGCTTCGCCCGCGTGCAGTTCGGGAATTGCCCACGGGATCTTGCCTACTTCTGGGATAATAAGTAATCTACATCTATTTGTATCAGAATATAATCTATCTCTGTGCCAAGTTTCATCCAGATCTGATCAGCCGTTCTGGCGTGATTGAGTAACAAAGATCCATTCATCCAAACTTTCGCATTAATAAATAGTTTATGTAAGATTTATAATTATGTAATATTAGTATTTAGGGTTCCGCACCTCAAAGGGAAAAACGGAACCCTTATAGGATCACTCGCGTGTCTGTCTGTCTGCCTGTCCGTCTGTCACAGCCAATTTACTCTGAAACGACCGGACCGATGGAGTTAAAATTTGGTACATATATATAAGTCATTGATTCAAAGATGGACGTATAAATTAATTTTAAACAGGGGAAAACAAAAAAAAGGGGTGGAATTTCGAAAAACCCTTTTTAAGTGAACCCTTTGCCACTGGTAGGTACCAGTGGCGAAGAGTGAAAATTGAGTCAGGGGAAACCGAAGAAAAAAATGAGAATTGTTTTTTTTTCCTATGTTTATTTGGACCTCATTTTCGTTATCAGTGACCTCAAAAACTATGAAAATGATAACCCTGATGAAAAATCTAAAAAAAAAGGTTGGTGCCATTTAGAATTTTCATTTTGACCTAATTTTCGATATCAGCGACCCTGAAAACCATGAAAATGACATCGATGACGAAAAAACCAAATATTTTCATCGGCGCCATCCTGAATTTCATTTTGACCTAATTTTCGTTATCAGTGACCCCAAAAACCACGAAAATGACACTCATGACGAAATAACTGAATTTTTTTGCTGGCGCCATCATCGATTTACATTTTGGCCACATTTTCGTTATCAGCGACCCCAAAAGCCATGAAAATGACGAAAAAACCTAAAATCTTCATGGGCGTCGTCTTGAATTTTTATATTTTGACCTTATTTTCGTCATTGGCGACCCCAAAAACCACGAAAATGACACCCATGACGAAAAAACCGAAAAAAAAACAGGACTGAATTTCATACCGGGGGATGATTTTGGAAAAACTGTGATACACGTTTCTCATAATTAATCTCTTCTTAACTGAAGAGTATGTACACAAATTTTCAATTCAATCGACCTCGAGAATAAAAAGTTTCATAGAAAACTCAACACCCATTTTTACCCTCTTAGGGGTAGAATTTCGAAAAACTTAGTAGAAACATAGTGGATACCTACTCTTCACAAAGAATACGCCCTCCAAATTTCATTTCTCTAGGACCAGCGGTTTGGGCTCTGCGTTGATATATCAGTCAGCCAGGACTTTGAATTTTATATTGGGGGATGATTTTGGAAAAACTGTGATACACATCTCTCACAATTTTAACTGCAGAGTATGTACACAAACTTTCAAGTCAATCGACCCCGAGAGTAAAAAGTTTCACAGAATATTCAACACCCCAATTTACCCTCTTAGGGGTGGAATTTGGAAGAACCTTTTCTTATTAGATATCTACTCTTCACAAAGAATACACCCTCCAAATTTCATTTCTCTAGGACCAGTGGTTTGGGCTGTGCGTTGATATACAGTCAGTCAGGACTTTGAATTTTATATTGGGGGATGATTTTGGAAAAACTGTGATATACATTTCTCATAGTTTTAACTGAAGAGTATGTAGACTTTTAAGTCAATCGACCCGAGAATAAAAAGTTTTACCGAAAATTCAACACCCCATTTCTCCCCTTTAGGGGTGGAATTTCGAAAAACCCTTTCTTAGTGGATACCTACTCTTCACAAAGAATACACCCTTTAAATTTCATGTCTTTATCACCAACAGCTTAGGCTGTAAGTTGATATATCAGTCAGTCAGTCAGGACTTTGAATTTCATATTGAGGGATGATTTTGGAAAAACTTTGATACACGTTTCTCATAATTGTAACTGCAGAGTAGGTACACAAATTTTCAAGTCCATCGACCGCGAGAATAAAAAGTTTCATAGAAAACTAAACACCCCATTTTACCCTCTTAGGGGTAGAATTTCGAAAAACCCTTTCTTAGTGGATACCTACTCTTCACAAAGAATACACACTCCAAATTTCATTGCTCTAGGACCAGCGGTTTGGGCTGTGCGTTGATATCTCTGTCAGTCAGTCAGGACTTTGAATTTTATATATATAGATAGACTAGCTGTTAGCCGTGACTTCGTTCGCGTGGAATTTAATAAAAAATATTTGTTTAAATATTCAATTTTTTTTCTCTCTAAAATTATAATACTGTAAGTTATTTCTTATAAAATCAGCTATCTGCCAGTAAAAGTCCCATCAGAAATTACAAACAGACACATCAATTTTGTTTATTTGTATGTATGGATAAAGATTAATTAATAACTACTCAAGTGCATGCCTTAACTGTGTATTAATGAGAGAGGCTTCAACTTGCTTTTAGATTTGCAAATATTGACTGTGTGGTACGTAATTAATTTTGATTTAAGTACTAATTAGTTGGGTTTAGGTACTCATCAATCCATTAAGAAAGTTACACTATGTTTTACCTTCTAATTTTGTTTTCGTGTCTTAGTAAACTCGAAGGTAACTTTCTCATATATTTTTTTCTATTTCACTGAGGACAATTTTACCTAGCCAGTTTTACGTCTAGATACTTAGTCGTAGCTGCCAACACTCATCGAATGTTATCTAGGCCGTCGATCCTTTACATATCTACCTATGTAAACTCACGCATTTTCCCATGTTGATAAGCAGCGTGTTTTCAATAACAGTCTGGTTGATAGCAATTAACATGAACTATTTTACATCCGTAACCTCTCTAATCTAGAGCTAAGCCCCGGCATTTTGCTGAACTGTGGGCCTATTTGGTGCAGCCGTGAGGCACACAGTGTAACATTTTTGTATAATTTTAAGTTTTTTTCTTATATTAAGTATTTTTGTTTTAGATTGTGGCATGTGCCAAATAAGTGTATTTTATTCCTTTCTTTCAATTGGCTCGCCCCATATTATATGGGACTTAAATAAAACTGGCAGAATGTGACCTTGTACACCTAGGTATGCCTTACCGTTCGGAAAACAGACATGAAGTAAATGTTGTAAAGAAAACATGATAAATATTCCTGTTTATTTTCACGGCGGTTTTCCCGTACCAACCGTGACTGAGTAATAAAGTAAAGTGCTACTGCACCGCACAAAGCGTCGTGCAATCAAGGGGTTTAATGAATAAATACCACAACAACTGTAATTACGTTGAAATTAACTTAATTGTGAATATTTAAGAAACAGCGGTGATTCCTAAGAATATTTGTAATTTGGTCAACTTCATCTAACTAGCGAAATGTGGGTGTTACCTATGATACCTATCATAGGTAACACCCACATTTCGCTAGTTATGTTTAAGTCCCATGTAATAGGGGGCGAGTCTATTGCCATCAACCGGGTACAGATCTAGACTCCGTGGCTGCTCCTGAGAAATATCTAAAGGAAAAACTCAATAGCACCTTCCCCGACCCGGCAATCGAAGCCAGGACCTCATGCTCAGCAGTCGCGCTTCATTCATAATCCTAACTAAATAAGTTTTCTATAAGACTGTTAGGTACCTATCTGGTTTCTTGTGCTTGCAGAATCCTTAAGATATTTATCCCCTAATCACTATCAGAGAGGCAGAGCGGCGTTGCAAATAAATCACGAAGTTAACAACAAATCCTATCGCCATAACTCACAGGCGCAACTGATACGGACTCGACCCGCTTCCCATCCAACATTAGTATTCCCAACCCGTCTTCAAAGTGACACAAACAGATATAAAAAACCGAAAGAAGCACGTATCGAGGTTTTGGGGTTGTCCAACAAGGACAAACCTGCCCATAAATACGTATTTTACCGAAAAAAGTATTGAAAACGTCAAATAAATAATGTTGTAAATGTTAAGGTGGGGTCCCATTGTTGGAATCGCGAAGCGCGATACGATAAGCGATTAATCGTTCCTTCATGCGTCAATTTGAAAGTGATTATTTATTTGAACGCTCTATATAACTGTAGTTAAGGTTGATTGCGCATGGCTGTGCTCCCAAGATATTTTTATTTCATCGATCAGGGTGGCCACGAAGTTTTGTTTCTAATGCTTTTTAAATGAAATTAGTGACTGACTTTTTTCCATGGTGTTAGGGAAACTTACTGTTTCCAGACAAGACCTCAGACATACTTTGGTAAACAATATCTTTATTTATTGCTGTCAGTATAAAATATAACCTTTCAAAAAAATAAATGTTCAGTATATTTTATGAATCGTTGCATGTTGGAATCGCAGATTATAAAATGTAACGTACATATTTTATTCTTAAAAATAATGCTGCCCGGAAATAATGTGGCTGTACCTTTAAATATTAAAGATGGGCATACATTGATATTATTCGAGAATCATTTTGGAATGTAAGGAGATGCAATTTTATCGATTTTTAATATGTCGTGGGCTCGGTGAAGTTTTTCTTTCTGCCAAATGGTGGACCGTAACTTTCGTTATTAACTGTTTAAATTCGTCATGAAAGGACTTTGGCCAGTTAAAATAAATAAAAAAAAAAAAAAATAGTTAATGGTTATGTTTAGTATTATATGGAAAAGAGACGTAAAATCAAACAATGAAAAGAGAATCAAATTGTGGCTCCGTAGACTCTAGTGAATCATAAGACCATTGAAATGCTCAAATACTACCTTATACTTCAAAAATACCAAGTAGACAATATTATACTATATGACTGCCCATGGCACTGAACAAGAACTGTTCTTGTTAATTATCATCTTTGACCCAAGATGGAACTTTAAGCTAGCTGCACTTCTTACTCACAGGCTTCAACATACGTAAGTGGCGAATATAGTTATATGCTAAGATCACAGAAATGAGATAGATATTCTTAAAAAAAAAACTTAAAACACATGAGTCAAAATGGCACGGCAGTGTTATAAATTGCATTCTACCTTTATCAGGGGTTAAAAAAAGGAACCGTAATGTAAATCATGACTTGTAAACATTACGCCAGTTCTAAATCGGTTATGGTTAAATAGTCAGAGGTGTGCCTTCAGGTACTACTATTCTAGTACTGCAATATATCTGAAAAGGAACCGCTTCCCAATCTATAAAACGAACTAGGATGCTATAAAATTAAACCAGACCAAAGGAATTTTGGTGTCACAACCCATGGAGATACAATATTTCATTTTCACTGTAATAAAGTCGATTTATATTCCTCTATCCCTTCTTTCTTTGATCCTTGCCAGTCGACCACTACCTATTTGCATGGGGAGCAACAACTTCTGGCAACTTTGTAACATCGCCTCTAGGGACAGCACGGAGTACAGGATTAACTGATTCAACTGATATGGTAGTCCAAGTTGATAAGCTGGCTGTTTTGGTCGCCCTGAAAGATATAAATTGTCAGGGGTATTGATGTTTCTGGTGTTTTTATAGGAGTAGATATAAAAATTAGGAAGTTAATTTATCGCTTGTCACTAACTATACCTAAGTTACAGAGATATTGGGGGTTAAAGTTACAACATTTTTAAAAGTTTTTAATAAAAACAAGTTTTTAATGTTATAACTTTACTTTAAATACCTCCACGACCCCCTACTATTCAATGCATCCATCAGCACAATGTTTTGAGTGCGTAACATTAGGTCCAACCGTAACACGTCTTTTTTATGTCAAAAAAAAGTTGTTTCCTAGCAACAATTTTTGCGTAGAGTTACGTAGTTTGATGATGTACAGAATTTTAGGTCGGCTTCGTGAAAGGTCCGTTTACACCCTGTAGATTATATCACAGTAACTGCAGCAGGGTAGTTCCTTCAATACTTCTTCAATGAGAGAAGAGCCAAGAGGCTCATTGGTGACGATAAGCTGGTGGGTACCAAGCTTCATAGCCAGGCCCACCGGCGCAACGTTGCATGTCTGTCGGTCTTTTACAGGCTGTACTTCGGTGAGTGTGCCCAAGAGCTCTACCAGATCATTCCACCATCTCCCTTCTTCCATCGGGAGTCCAGACGTACTGCGGGTTTATCACCCATTCCTTGTCGATATTCCACACATTCATCATCGTTTATTATGCGCACAGCCAAGGAGTGGAATTCCCTGCCCTCGTCAGTGTTCCCAAGTTCATATGACCCCAATCTATTTAAGTCGCGAGTTAATAGGCTTCTTCTGGGTAAGCTCGTTCCATCGTCGACCTCATCTTTGTCCTCATGACTAGATTGAGGTCAAGAGTTGGCCCATTTCACATAAAAAAAATATTGACATTCACGATGCGCGCATTGAATCAACTTAACATAGTGTCACATTGTGATTATAAAAAGGATTTGTGCAACCATTTTGCCAACTCCCAAAAAAGACACCTAAACTGGAGTTACCTTTGCTCACAATATACATTATCAAAACTAGTATTAAGCTCATATTTAGTATTGCCAGCGAAATGGTTACAACAATATAAACATTATTAACTGCTTCACAATTAAGAAAGTAAACTCATTCTAAAGCGATCAATAGTTCATTAACAATCTCCGTGGAGCTGTAAACTGTGCTGGCTTCATTTTTGCAATCAACTCGGAATTAGGTTTACCTTTGCAGCTGAACTTGCTTGTCTCTCACTTAATCGCATTGCCGACGATCTACTAGCTGTCTCCTTACCAAATGAGTTAATTTATTTTATTATTTGTTGAGAAAACTGGTGTGGTGTTTATTTTGAACTGATTATAAAGCTATCTGGAAAACAATCTCGAAGCATGTAACAGCAAACTTTTACGCGACAGCAAGATTCTGCAAAGGTAACAACCAAAATTTGGAAAGTTTAGTATTGGACGACTGCATGCGACTGCGGCAACAGCAAGCGGTGCTGGACCTTCTTGCTCCACCGATGCCAAAGTAATACGTTTTTTTCTCATCCAGCAGTCACTTTTTCATTCAAAAGCCTTTTGAATAGACCATTTAGTCAATTTAGTTGGTTAGTTGCGCCATCCCATCTTCCGTACAGTGGGCTGCGAGGTGGCTGCTGCTGCAGGTGCTGAAAACCTCAAACGGCGCAAATGAAATAATTTAATTGGTAGTTATGTGTTTGAGCCGTTTGGGATTGAAACACTAGGGCCATGGGGTCCGAGTGCCCACCTAGTATTTCGTGAAATCGCCAAGCGGTTGGTCGACTCTTCACGCGACCAGAGGGCGGGCCTATTTTTTGGCCAAAGAATCAGCATTGTCATCCCACGTGGCAATGCTGCAAGCCTTTTGGGCACTTTTCCTGTTGATAGCGATGCGTACGAATTTTTGGACGCCCTGTAACCCTTTTCTACTTGCACCTATTTTGACGACACGGTTGGCGCAGTGGTCAAGCGATTGACTGCTGCGCTGCATGTCGCGGGTTCGATTCCCGTACGGAACAAATATTTGTATGACCTACAAGTAGTTGTTCCGGGTCTGGGTGTTTTTCTATCTATAATATGTATGTATTTACAAAAAAAAAAATGTATATATGTAGTTTATCAGCCATCTAGTTACCATAACACAAGCATTAGGTTGCTTAGCTTGGGACTAGATGGTGCTGTGTGAAATGTCCAGGGATATTTATTGTCCAGGGATATTTTATTATTACTATTATAGTTTTGTAGTTTGTAAATAATTTAATTGTCTTTGAAATAAATATTTTTAAAACGTAACACAGTTTAACTTTGCTCTACGTAAACCGTAACTAACTGTAACACAACTTATAACTATGCATATGGCCTAATTCATTATCATTGAACTCATGCAGTGTTAAAATTTTATCGTGTGACTTGATACTTATTTCAGAGAGCTTTGAAATGAGTACCAAACTCCATTGCTAGGTAAAGGTCTTTTCCACAGCTTTCCACTCCTCCTTATGTGTGATATTCTCTTCGCCATACGCCTTGATGATCATGCCAGCGTTTCCTAGTCGCCGCGATATACCGGTATTTTTTTTACGTTTTCCTCAACAAGTGTAAGAACATAAGTAAAACAATAATTAAAGAATGAGCTAATCTCTTTATCTTGGTTGTTATTCTTGCTATGCATCGCGGCTACGGTTTCACTGTCGTAAAAATGTGTAACATTGTAATTGTGTACTATGTTAGAAGACGAAAGTTGTTCCAATTATGTTTGACGTGTTATCTAGCGTGTTTTTAGAATAGTGTTACTAAGTAGTATTCATCTAGATAAGGTAAACCTCAAGTTGATTTTCACAAGTTTAAGTATAATCGGCCTATACCGTTCCCATGTCTGGGACGCGGGCCTCCCTTTATTCTTACAGAGAGGAGGCGGAGGTAGGATAAAGAAGGGAGAGAGTTATAATCCCCCACGTGATCCCAGTGTGGGTTGGTGGATGGCACGTCTTCGATTTTTTGCTTCTAGGATGACAGTTGTCTGTCTGTCAATGATAAAGGGTTCGCTTATTGTTGACTTAGTCCTTATTGTCACCTCTGTATTTCCCCATGTAAACCTCATGTAATAAATAATATGGTCATTGACGTATAAGCTAGTCTTCTAGTAACTTATTAACATAATCGAATGTTACTTTCGTTACATAAGCAGTCTCACATAAATATAATATCTAAGCCGACCCTGACCCACACTTAGAGAAAGGACAACCCAAATACCGAATTTTGTTAGAAATTGTTGCAAATTGGACTATTATGATATTATTATTTAATTACTAGCTTCTGCCCGCGACTTCGTACGCGGATCCCGTTGCTTATGCCAGCGACAACGGGGTCGTCAAAATCGAAAATTTGAAACGTCTGATGTAGAATTCTAAGGCCCGGGGACGGGAAAACAACGGGATGAGCGAGACGATTGGAGTCGTTCCAGATCATTCATTTTTGTATGTCAACAGGAAATGCCCATCAGACTAAATAACTTTTGCTAAGACGTCATTCCTTAATATGTTATAGCGCTGCCATGGGCTTTGGAGTTCCACAGCAGGTGTTTCAGATCTTCAAATTTATTCTCACAGCAGAAAATGCTCTTCACGTGGAATATTTTTAGCTATCGCACCATTTTTATATCTCTTATACTGTAGCTGGTCTGTTGCGGTTCTGCATCAGGTATTCTGCCGTGCTAAGCTAAAAAGCGGTATCTTAAAAAAATATGGAAAAATTATTTTAATGGTATCGGATAGCTTAAATACGCATCTAATGAACTAAGCCAAATAGCAGTATCTATTTTAAAACATAAAAAATCTTATTAAGCATAAATATCAATCCGTAATGTGTATACCAAACTATATTTACAAAACTTAAATTTTCTCGAAACTGGCTTTTCTTGAGATACCGCTTTTGCGTTTAGCACGGCAGTATTAATTTTCCAAAATAAATTATAGCCTTTATGTTGCCCAGACTATACAACAAAAAACTTTTCTTCCCGTTACTCCGCAGCAGATCCCAAGGGTACACTGAATTAACTTCTGTCTCTTCATGCCGTACTCCAGCAATCCTTTCTCTCTCACTTTCTAACTGATTATGAATATTTTGTTGTGTGCGTGTTCGGGACAATGTATGATAATCTCAAGCAGCAGTTAGTCGCGCATCACGTTCATCACTCGTTTCAAAAGACCTGTTAGTAGATGTGCGAATTCGCTGAGAACTCAAGCGTGATTCTGTATCGGTAAACGTTTCTGATTCGCGAGACAATGCATGTCGCTCACGATCAGCAGACAGTCGCGCATCACGTACTGCACTTGTCTCTAGAGACCTAGCAGCAGATGCGTAGATACGCTGAGAACTCAAGCGCAATTCTCTATCCGTGAACGTCTCCGACTCGCGAGACAATGCGTGACGTTCACGATCAGCGGACCGTCACGCATCATGTTCCGCACTTGTTTCTAGAGACCTAGCAGCAGATGCGTAGATACGCTGAGAACTCAAGCGCAATTCTCTATCCGTGAACGTCTCCGACTCGCGAGACAATGCTTGACGTTCACGATCAGCGGACAGTCGCGCATCATGTTCCTCACTTGTCTCTAGAGACCTAGCAGCAGATGCTTAGATACGCTGAGAACTCAAGCGCAATTCTCTATCCGTGAACGTCTCCGACTCGCGAGACAATGCGTGACGTTCACGATCAGCGGACAGTCGCGCATCATGTTCCTTACTTGTCTCTAGAGACCTTGAAGCAGATGCGTAGATACGCTGAGAACTCAAGCGCAATTCTCTATCCGTGAATGTCTCCGACTCGCGAGACAATGCATGACGTTCACGATCAGCGGAGAGTCGCGCATCATATTCTTCACTGGTCTCTAGAGACCTGGATGTAGATGCATAAATACGCTGAGAACGCAAGCGAGCTTCGCGACCCGAAGAGGTTTCTACAGAGCGAGTTGCAGCCTGATGTTCTCAAACAGCATTAAGTCTATCCTGACGCTCTTCGTTAGATTCTTGGGATCTCATGATCCTCAATCTTTTAGCTCCTTTGGAACGTTGGGAAAGATTTGACCTCTGTCTAGGCATGGTTATAGTTTTATTCTGAAAATACCTGATCAATTAAAATCTAAGTGACTGCTCCCCTGCGTTACCGGGTAGGCTACCGTGTCACGAAGATAAATGGAAAAGGAAATAAATGGGAGTTTTAGCCAGTAGAGTCAAATTTTCAATGATTCATAGAATTTTCATCGAAAATCAGTCCTAAACTGTTACCACCTCACCGCGTGGAGGTACTCCCAGCTTATGTTATTTTATAATTACACAGTGAACTCTTGGAGTTCCACAACAGGTATTCCAGATCTACAATCTTTATACGTCAACAGAGAGTGCTCATCAGGCTGAACAACTCTTGCTAAGACGTCATTCCTATATAGGTTATAGTGTAGCTGGGCTCTTGGAGTTCCATATCAGCTGTTCCAGATCTTCAAATTTTATACGACAACAGAGAGTGTTCATTAGGCTGAGCAACTCTTGCTAAGACGTCATTCCTATATATGTTATAGTGTAGCTAGGCTCTTGGAGTTCCACATAAGCTGTTCCAGATCTTCAAATTTTATACGACAACAGAGAGTACTCATCAGGCTGAACAACTCTTGCTAAGACGTCATTCCTATATATGTTATAGTGTAGCTGGGCTCTTGGAGTTCCACATCAGGTGTTCCAGATCTTCAAATTTATTCTCTTAGCAGAAAATGCTCATCACGTGAAACAATTTTTGCTAAGGTACCATTTTTGTATCTCTTATAGTTTAGCTGGTCTGTTGCGGTTCTGCATCAGGTGTTCAAGTTTCCAAGATAAATTATAGCCTATGTGTTGCTCAGACTTTATACCTATACAACAAAACAAAAATCATTCAAATCCGTCAAGTAGTTCCGAAGATTAGCGTGTACAAACAAACAGACAAACAGACAAACAGACAAACAGACAAACAGACAAACAGACAAACAGACAAACAGACAAACAGACAAACAGACAAACAGACAAACAGACAAACAGACAGAATTTTTTTTTTGGTTTCGTGCTCTATTACTGTTTCTAAACCCCCCTCAATTATTATTTTTTTAATATATTCAATGTACAGACACAGTTTTTTTACTGTTTTATTATATGTATAGATTAGAAGGACCCGTTTGACTACCCGTCAAATTAACTTAATGCCCCTACTTTACTACTTCATTTTAGAACGTCACCGTGAACTCCAAATAGTTAAGGCACATCACATGTCCCACAGCCGACAAGCACCCATCATCATCATCGCCTAGCTTTTTCCCAACTATGTTGGGATCAGCTTCCAGTCTAACCGGATGCAGCTGAATACTAGTATTTTACTTGGAGCGACTGCCTAACTGATATCCACAACCCAGTTAGTACTGGGTCATACCTTACCCTTTGGTTGTTAGACTTTCTGATCACTGACTACTACTATATAAATACTATACCATAACGACCAACAGATCTAAAAATGACACCCGGCACCAATGGCTTAACGTGCTTTCCGAGGCACTTAGGAAACTCGGTTTGAGAGACCTAAATACACTCGTGTGAGAAAATATAGGATATTACAAGTTGATCGCTGATTGTTCACTCCGCCGCCGTCGTCGGTCGGCAAGAACTCGTGTCAAACAAACTACTCGTTTTTGAATGCTAGTTCTAATCTCTAGCAGCGGCGGCAGTTGCCTAAAAATTGATAAATAATTGAAACCATAAGAGGACAATGGAATTTTAGACTACAGTTTTTATGCAAGTCATCTGTTTATGACGCACTATCTCATAATAAAATAATCAAGGTCAACAGCAGAATCTATAAATAAGCATTCCTATTATGGCAATTAAAAGAAATATTGGTTAACTTTGTGGACAAAGTCCAAATATAGAAATTAGGTATTAGTCAATGCGCTTACGGTCAGAACGTATACCTAGGTTCAATTTTAATAGCACAGACCTCTCTCAGAAACTTTTCTTTCTAGTGAAGCCGATAGAAAACACGGCGTGTCAGAGCCATTTCTTTTAGTTGGATTGCTAATTCCAATACCTAGACCGGAATACCGGTTTCAAATCGGCCAAGAACAGACGGGATTACTGAACTAAGTATTGGCCGATAAAAATCTTCAACTTGCATCGGTTCTAGACACACATCGTGAGATGATGACTCAGGTGCATCTACTCTCTATAGTTTCATCGAAACCGCAATGTAATGCCTTGAGGCTACATCGTGTAGTGAATGGATAACATACGATGCATTATAATTGGAGATTACTGATTAAAAGTGCAATGTACTACTGAGCTTCTTTTGTCCTCGTAGAGAAAGTAATGGAGTCGTTATTACTCCAAAAAAAAATTACTGCAAACATTTTTCCTCATTCATGTATTTTGAATATTTCTAAGTAGAAAATGTTGCATATTTTTTGCATTGTCACGTTATTCTATGCTTTTGTTCCTGTCCTAGTTTCCACGGCACAATATCACGTAGTGAAAGTGCCAGGAGCGAGAGGTCACGAGGGACGCTCTAGTTTGTGCACTGAAATTACGCTATTTACTATTTATTTGTTGCATGATAAGATATTGCGTATTCAATCAATGTTCTGTACATTGATTGAATACAAATCATCTATCGATGAATAATGTGAATTCTGATTGGATACGTGTGACTAGATAATATAAAGGTACTGGTCAAGGGTTTCTTAATGACTGAGCCTTCGGCCTGTACACCTAGCAATCAGGTTCACACACCTTGGCAATAAGCCAAGTGAACAAGTACGTTAGTAATTGGAAATGTTGACCTAGGACTTGCATTAGAATAACGTGGTTCTAAGATTTAATGCAGCATGTTATATGAAACTATTATTTTCCCAAACCCTTACTTAGACATTGCCCATTATATTCAACTTAGCTATTCTACTACCTAAAGGTTAACGGACAGTTATAAGCACTGCACGGCAACAACATCGGCTCAACTGGAGCTGTTGGGATGTTTCCTTTGAAACTCCACACTACAACGCACATTTAGAAGTACGGTACTAGCATCGGGATTACCTAGTTAAAAATAGCTGAGACGATACTGATTCCACTGTGCGTTGGTCTTAAGACGATAACAACTGGGCAACTGGTTCAATTTCAGTTTTCCTTGTAACTGCGATCAAAGGATACTGTCATTTTAATATTACTCAAGTTTTATATATACATATACCAACAAAAAACAGGTGTGAACACTCAAACTCAAGGGAAAACGTTAATAAAATTTTCAAGTGCCCATAAAAAAATTATCAACAGACAAACCGGTAGTAAACGGCACACGGACTCACCTCATAAGTGTACCAGGTTAGGTGGTGGAACCTGTATGTGGTATAATAATGTAGGAATGCTGTCATGGCCTTTACTTCAAACAGGACAGGACCCGATAAGGCAGACCACATGGAGTGGACACAGTGACAGGAGGCGACTGCGAGAGAAGCGAAATTGATTGTAAATTGACGTAAGAGAGAAATGAGAATGCTGGTACAGAGCGTGGTCTAGCTATTAATTAGATTACAATCTGCCAGACTAGTTCATGTTGTGGTAATAACGTTAGGCAAGCAGCAAGTTTGGTAGTGGAACTTGTGTATGTGAATGTACTTATTAGCTCGTATTTATAGTTATTCGTAGATGATCTCATGTATTAAACATCAATCAGGAATATCAGGTAAGGTAATATGATTAAAAATTACTAACGGGGAAGATTTTCAAATCTCCTATGATAATGAAACAAAACTGTGTTGTGGAATTCAGATACGCAACTGCATAGGCTTGGTTAGACTGAAGCTGACCCTTACATGGTTGGGAAGAGAGAGGCAGATTTCTTTAGTTAAAGATAAAATTAACGTTTGAAAAATCTTAGACGCTATCGCTTCACTCGAACAGTGTGACCTCTACCTAAGGACGAAGATGTCTCATAGTTCATCATTTCCATCCTTAATGAGGTAGGTACGTAATAGTTCCTGCTAGATTTTAGCATAAAATTAAGATAAAAATCCTAGATAAATTGCAGAAGATAAACATTTATTTATTTTGATAGGATCAAGTCACTGGGTTCATCATAAGCAGTATCTTGAGTACTATAATTAGCTATTTAATTACATATTTATTTTAATATATAACAAGAAAGACATATTTCATGTACGAGTATGTATCGGTGTTTTATCTGTGTTTATGACTTAGCCAAGTTGGTTATAGTCTTTAAAATTAAGAAACTTGATATAATATGAATTAGGTTTATGCTATAACCCACTATAGCTTAAACTAAAACAAAAATGTTCAAGTTTTAAAAGAAGTATTAAACTAAATAATAATATAAATTTTTGTTTTCATTGTAAATCTCTAGATGGGATAAAAATATTCTGTTGTATCCTCAATACCGCATACTGGCACTACAGTGGCAATGATTATGAGATTCCCAGATACAGAATAAGTAGCACAATTACAACGATAGCCAGTGTCTACTAAGATCTAGTTATAACGAAAGAGCTGTCCAGGTGGTTATTTACTGATCAGGAATTATTTGAGTCCATCGACATGCAAAGAAAAAGAATCTATAGGTAAGCTTATTAAAATTTATACATAACTGAGTTTGAAAGCTCAATATGTGATATATAATTACCGCCATGTCTCGAGGCAATGTTCTACAGTTTCAGCCACTTGAACAATTAGATGCCATTAAATTTAACATGTCATTACTAGTAAATTATGCATAATTTCACGCATCAATTGCTACCTATGTCTAGTCAAGTGCACGATATTAGTTCTAGATAGGGACCTACCTAGTTATGTTACTGACTATAGGGCTATACCGCTTTAAGGTAGACAGACTCTTTAAAACTCGTTCTACATAAATATTATCTTGTTTGCACCTGTTTTTCTTTTCCGTAATTACCAAAACGAGATCACTTATTTTGTTTATGGCCAATCAACTAAGCACTTTTAATGGGATTTTCCGGTGCCCACAGTTTTTTTTATTGCGACTAGCCCGCCACACTATTCCCTAACCAGAATTCCCTGTAACTCCTGAAAGCCAAAATCAACAGTGGCGACCACCAGAAAAGCGCCGAGATAATGAAGCTCGATGAAGTCCCAGAGAAACAATTTAACCGTCTTGGATTCCGCAACGAAATTAATCAGAAAAGTATAGTGGAGGAGTAGGAAAACCATAATTCCCACTTGGGTGCCAACAGATATCTATCAAAATGTAAAGTAATTTATACAATTCGACGAAATACGTTTTTTTAACGTTAAAATTACAAAATACAGTCCCTCAAAACGTCGTCTTCCCTTCACCATCTCCCGGTGGTTTAGTGGGGAAGAAAAAGTGACGAAACAAACTATACCCAGCAACACATGTATTATAGTACTCTCTCTCTCTTCTCCTCGGTTGGTGGACTACTATTATTACATTATAATTTACACTGAAAACGGGATATTTGTAATGTTTACTATTTGATTTGTGTTCCCGAAATTTCGGCTGTTGCAAGCACCATGATCACGGATAAGAAGATCATGGATGATAATGTTAGTGATCTTGTCAGTTTAAAAACTTCTAAATACTAGCTATTACTACACTTACTTTCTGTTGATGATTCCTGGTTCTTTCGCTATACTTTCCTCATCATCAATCATCATCAGTCATCGACCAAAAGACAAAAATCTAATCTATAACAAGTTAAATAATTAATTTACTTTCATTGACAGGGACATCCCTACTTCAACTTTCTAACCGCAAGATAGAAGCAGGAAGGCGGAGCTTTAAGTACACTTGTGTACAACTTTTTCCTGATAAATGTCAAGTGAGGAATTATGAGATAAGTAACGTGACCAGTCCGTAGGGAAGACTTTCTAGTTATTAGCCGTCGATTTGCTTAACCTTTAGGATACCGCCTATCATTGGACAAGCACAACGGCGGCTGTACCATAAAATCTATAGACTGACAGATAACTCAGAGCCTATACCGTCAGGTCAGTAAAAACACAACATTTTGCACAAGAGTTATTTACATAACTTCATGCCTGTAATCCCTGAATGGAAGGGCAGAGGTAGACTTACCTACCTATTGTGAAACCCAAATTTCACAAGTTATATTTAAAAGTTATATTTAAGTTCCATTTCGTAAGGGGTGAGCGTATTGTCACCAACCGGGCACAAGTCCCGACTCTCGACTGTTACTGAGAAATTTCTGATGGAAACTCAGTATCACTTTGCTCAACTTGGAAATCGTACCCAGAACCTCATGTTCAGCAGTAACGCGTACACTAGTCAGTCACCAAACAAAAAGTTGTTGCTACATTTTCCTTTTCTTTCCAACTCTTAGTAGTCAGAGCCGAATGAATCTCATGAATTCCTCCCTGCCGTGCCCATTTCGACACTCAATGAGGAAAATCTCGGGAATATTTGTGTTGTATTCGGTAATAATACTTTCGTGCGTGTATTTCCTGTTTTGTTGTGGACGACATACTACATTTAGGGTCACCTCATAGGTCACGTCCAACTTGGACATGTCGTACGTATCATTGAACCTTTCACCCAAACATAAGGTAGAAAAGGCTCCATATATGTTGTATATTTCTATTGGCACCTGTGATACATGTACCCTTTAAGCCGGAACACAACAATGCTTCTTGGCGACGAAAATGGGAACATTGAAGAAGCATTGCTGTGTAGTATTCCCTAGGGCGAACTCTTTTACAACAGATTGAATACTACGTATTTTGTTTCTTGAAAACTGCGAAAATATTATACAGCTCGTAAGATTGGTAATGACGGATGACCACCTTGAGCACGCCATCTATCTGACCTCCACAACCTAGTAACTTGGTAATAGATACCCCTTGGTAAGACTGGTACTTAGACATTCGGGCTTCTGACTACGCATAACTATTGAAATGACTGTCCTGACCTGGTCCGGTTGGTGCATTTCGCGACACGGGTTCTCTACTTTACTTATGTCATACTTATTTCTAACTAACGAAGTCCTACGTAATCAATAGTTTCAAATAAATTGATTCAATTTTCAGATTTGCTATAGACAGTACTTCTATCAAAGGTTTACGATATAAAGTCTATCAGTTATTAACGATGCTCCATCGATTCGATTCCTGCGAGACATACTTGCGGCTCTACTCAGATATTCTATAACTTTGTAATATTGTGTCTTTATATCTTGCGATACGATGAGTCGACAGCGACTGAACAGTTTCGTTTTATGGTTGTAGCTACTTGCGTGAAATATTTTTTCTATGCAAATGTGGAGTTAGGTAGCCTTCTACCAGTACCATACAGAACATGAACTTTATTTTTTAGTAGTGACAGGACACAAAGTTACACGTTGGCTGGATGATCAGTGAAATAAGTAACTATGCATAGCAAGAGGGATGACATTGGAATGACAGCCGCTAAAGATGTCAGAAAGAAAAAGATTGTTCTGTTCGCTGACTTAATATAGTTCAAAGGGCAGACAGCCAAAATAATAGCTATAGGTTTAACACAATCGTACCGCAAAACATAAAAACAACCATTAATTAAATGAAAAGTGATTTGGAGCATCGAAATTTCCCGAAGACATAATTACTGTGATCCGTTCTTACTTACGTTCTCGTAAATTCTCTCGGAGTATTTATAATCGGATTAGTGGTATCTTTGTAACTAACTTCGTGGTTTTCTCTTGGTATTACCACAAGCTCTTAAGTCGGTAATTGCTTGGGGATCTTGTAATTGTATAAAAAGAGCGAAGAGCTATTCGGTGCAGAGTAATGAATGTTTTAAGAAGCAACTGCGTGGCTATGAGTTGTATTGTATGTGTGGTAGCGTACAGCGTACATACTAAACTACTTTTAACCACAACTTCGGTGGGCGGAAATTAAGCCATGGGAACGGACTACTGGAATAAAGTGTATCCTTATGTCCTATGACCATGGTTTATATTTGTGTGCCTTTGATCGAAAACGTTCAGTTTTTAAGACAAGACAGACATACAGACTGACTTATTTTTCCATGTACAATATTAGTATAGATTCATGTTGGCTACGGATGTGTGGGCAGATAAGTAGGTACATAGACAGATGTCTGCGGCTAAAGAAAGAATCGGCCGAAATCCGCCATAACTAATGATCTTGGGAGATAATCCTGTAATCACCTTCCTTAGGGAACGCATTTTTTGGTAGTCTCGACGTTTTTGGGTAGCTGAGTGATACATTGGACGATTTGAACGTTCTAAAGATACATTAGCCTAACGTAAGCCTAGTTTGTACCTAAATCTTCAGGCATGCTGTTTTCATAATACTACCACCAGTTTTATTGAAAACACTCAGAAACAAAGGAATTATTTGCTGGAGGGCACAGTTTATTCATAACATTGTCGTTCATGTTAAATGTATTCATGGACGCGACTATGATAATAAAAGATGGAAAAATAACTTAGTTGACGTAACAATCTCCAAACAAAAGTGTTTGATTTTACATAGTCTTATGAATAAAAACGGCCAGAATCACGCCTACGACCGTTACAATAACAATGACTATAAGGCTGCAAACTTACTAGTAAGGCAAAATAAAACAATGATATTACCTATACTACATGCCGCAATGGCACTGCGACCGCAGCTTGCGAGGAATGGCGAAATTGAATCACCATTCTATTTTCTTTCGAAGCTGTTTTATTTAAGTAGAAGAAATAAGTACAGCTGCGTAACCAACGAGTTGCTCTTACATATGAATGCTGAGTGCTGACCTTAGACTACTGATAACAGTCTGATCGACAGCTTATGCATGTTTATTTTTGTGTTCACGTCAGTTTCTAACCCGAAGTAAAAATGCAATTATTAGTTTTTCTTTGATCAAATAATCTGCTAACAAGCTTTTGTGATTGAATTTTGTGGCATCTAGGATTATAAGCCACTCTACACTTAGTATTTATTTCATTATTGAATCAAGTTTAATGTTCACCTACGGCGTTATCTCGACCTGTCGTCAGTATAAGCTGTAGTTTTCAAGTAATAATACATTGCTGTCGACTCGTTGGTCGTACGTCAGGTATTACTTTCGTATTAATGTCGCTTGGGACCAACCTTTGCAGTTTGAGGAGGGAAATTATGCAGCAGATGAGCGTATACCGACTGTACGTAGAATTGTGGAATTAGGAAAAAATACTTAGATATTAAGCGCTTAAAGGTATCTTTTTTGTTTTGGACCATACATTGTTTTTTGGGATGGGAAATCATCAATGACTCCTCTGACTCTCAGCGGAACGGAAGGGTGTGTCAGACTTTTACTGACTATAACCCATCCATTTTCCTTCTTTTGCCCTTTGTATTCCAGGGCCGCGGTATATCTTTCGAACAGTCCCGTAGCCCTGGCGGCGCGCCGTCGACACGGCCTGTCTTCATAAAACGGACGGACGGCGAGCTAGCTCATTACTCACCGTCCACAAGCCCGCGCCTACGGTGGCCGAGAGCCACCACGTGGCCCCCGAAGCCCGGGGCGTCTCCCGCGGCGGCTGGGACGTGAGGTTATCTCCCTCTCACGTGCCACCTCCTTCGTCAGCATGACTGCTTTGCAGAAGGAGGTGACGGCTTGCCATTCCCTCTCGCCCCGGACCATGGCTTGAACCAGGGCCGGACGCGAGAGGACGCCGCCGCCAATCGCTGCTACGAGGACACGGCGGTGCTCCGAGCAACTTGGAGCAGACCTCCACGGTGTGGTCCACCGTGTCCTCCGGGCGATCCTCACAATGGTAACACCCGGGCGGTACAGGTACCTCCCGAAACAACCGTGTCCGGTGAGGACCTGCGTCAGGCGGAAGGTGAGGGCGCCGCCCGTGGCGCCTCTCTAGCCACTCCTCAAAGAGGGGACTTACCGCCACTATTGTGGCGTGCCCTGCACGTTTGGACCATACATGGGAACCAACTTTTTCACAAGTAAAAAAATACAAGTTTTTAATGTTATAGCTTTAAATAACTCCATGACCTCTGTATTGTTAAATACACCCATCAACACAATGTTTTGAGTGAGTTTTGAGTTATTGAGTCCTACCGTAAACCGTGATTTTTCATCCAAAACAAAAGTCATTTCCAGCAATAACTTAGCAATAACTAATATAATAGCAATAACTTAGTTGCGGGCTTTGTGAAGGATCTGTTTACACCTTGTGAATTAAGACATCTACGAGAGAAGATTTCATTCATTTCAAAGGTGTATCAGAAAACGTCCATCGCAATCCAACCCGTGAAATTCCAATGCCCTTTTACCAAACATGACACATCGGCGCCACCTATCTTCGTTTTCAGGTCATTACACACGCCACATTTTATTGGGAACGCGTGCTTTTACTCCTGAAGTATATTTTATTCAATGTGATATTATGTTATGATTGCAAGATTTATCCATATAACTTCTTAGCTCCAGCTCTTAGCTTAGCTTTCATGGCTCTACGTAGCATAATTAATGATATAATAGGGGATCTGGTTTTGATGCAATCAAAACTTTTAGTGTCTCAGCCTAGCTATGTGGTAGATGGTGCAGAATTATCTAAGCATCCATGGTATGGAAAGGTTCGGAAGCTGTGTTTATTTTTCTTTTTATGTATTCCGTCAGCTACTGAAACTAATATCACGAGAGAAATCCCTGAGATCTTTATAATTAGAATAATTCCAGATTATCGCATGAACCTTTCTCAATTAGTTATTTTCGGCAAATCCGATCTGATTACATTTGACTTTCTTTATAAATGATCCCAATGTTTAGTTATATAATGATGATAATGGCAAATGAAACGACATATCACCAAGAACGAGTCACCAAAACCGACTCATGTTTGTTTCCCCCATAATACAAGTGTTCCTTACCCACCGACTACGGAACAGTAAATTGTTGGGCCACATTAGGTACCGACGTCAGTGACGCGATTACATAAAGCTTAATGTCTTGTACCCAAAGTTAAAATAACAGAATACGGCCACTGGGAGATTTTAGCTTGATTGTTTTCCATTTAAAAGTATGGTAATTTTGGGTTCAACGTTTCTTAGCAAAAGCGTAGTTGATGTGGGTCCTTCCCTTTGACTGGCAGCGAAGAGAGGTTTGCTCATGTGGTTTAAAATTGAGAAGCAGACAATTCCCTAGCAACTATTATTGGTACTCGTGGGGTTATGTCCTTATATAATAAGCTATTTACTTAGCAAGGTATATCATTCTCACTCCATAGCCCCATCTACAGCTATAAAGTTATAATGATAGCTGTATTAAACACTTATTCCTTTCACTCATTTGCATATTCACACTAGTTTTTCACGCTTCTCGAGTCATTCTATTATTTTACTTATGAGCTTTAGGTTTTGGATTAGGTTTCACCTACACGTTCACTGCGTAACAGGCCGATATCGGCCTGCCGCGGTACTTCAGCTGGTGCGGACGAAGAAAACTTTGTCCCTCTCGCTTGTGCGAAACGATTATCTCAGGTGTTTTTAAAAATTCGACAGAGACAAATATATATTTCATCTTGCGGTCAAAAATGTAGGTGTTCCCCATCAAAACATAACGGCAGGCTTTTATCGACCTACCACGCACTGACGGTGAAAAACATCCGCTGAGTGCGGCAGTGGGCCTATTTCGGCCCGCCCTCCCAACAGGCAGCAAGCGACCCGATATCGCACAGAGCGCGCGCCCCGCCAGTTAGTGTTGTGCTATCTAACTGATCTGACGTAGCGTTCGATATAATCAACGATGGCAAGCAATAAAAGAAAAATACAAATTTTGGAAAATAGAGTAATTCGCCCTGCAGTTACTGACAGCAGTGAAGAAATATTTTCCATTAAGAAAAATAAAAAGAATTTGGAAACAAATGTGCACGGAAAACGAAGCACAAGCGGTAAGTTTTGTTTACTATCTACACATATTAGCCTTAGACGGGAATGCCTTAGACTCATAATGACGTGGGGATTTTTCAAGTAATATCATCCTTTATGTAAATGATTATTCTTAAAAACTAGCTAACTCCTACAGTAAATAGTTTTTGCAATATAATTTTCGTCTTATTTGTTCAGTTTCGCGAGTTCTGTGGTAAAACTCATAAATGGTTAATAAATCACACGGAATTAAGAAAAAAAAAATCATTTCAGAAAATCAAGTAAAACCTAAGGACAATGACCATGTCCTTGAGATGAGCGCTAAACGAAGAAATTGTGCAGGGTTCTACGACAGACAGCGGAAAACCTTTAATAGTACCCAAGCAAACAAAAAGTTAAGAAAATAAAAAAAATATTGCAGGAAATGCAACCAACATGTTTCCAAGACCATAAGTAAATAAAAACATTTTTCAGTTGTTTTACGATAATTCTGTTTTATTTTCGATATCCCCTTATTTTTCTCTGTCCCATCACTACTAAAAATACTTTCTAGTGCGGTTCAGGTCGATATCGGCCTGCCGCTTTTCCTGCTTTATTTCTCATTTCCTGTTTGGCAGATCCCGGGGCGAATCAAACCTAAGGAAGTTGGGTTCAAGGTCATTCTAACAATATAAAAAGAAAATGTATACATTATGTTTCCACAAAGTTATAGCAATTTAATCTATCCTAGTGCTGGTGGGTCTAGAAAGACCTGCCACGCACTGGCGGAAATATCATTGGGGGCGCATTTTGGCCCGCCGCCGCACCAGATGAAGAATTATGATTTTACTTGCCGCAGTGAACGTGTTAACACCAATCATGTGAAGTTATTGTTGTTACGTGTTTTTACGTAAACTTTTGTCTTCTAAACAGGACAGTGTGTCCTTTCGCAAGAGCCCGCACGACTTTTCTCTTTCCTCTTCAAAAAGTTTAAAACCAAAATTAACTCTGTCCTTTGTCACCAAACTTCAAAAATATCACCCAAATTCCCTCAAATATTCTCAGTAACTTAATGGATCCATCACATCAACAGCATTCAATATGCAATACATTTACGATGAGCTCAGTAATGGAATCCTTCACTTTGAAGAACAGGGTCTCGGTTTAAATTCAAATTTATTTTTATGTTATGCTGTGACCACCGGACCGTGGCCTATCGTCTACGGCCTGTGGGCTTTGATACTGATCTGTTTTTATTATAGAGATAGATTTTAGTTGGGGAATCGCTGTTGTAGATTGGGAAATATGGATTAGGTTTCTGGCTGAAACAAGCTTTAAGATCTCTTATATTATTCAGCAGTCTCATTATTTTTAAAATTAAGCTAGTAAATCATTTATTTATACGAATAAATTCATAACAGGATCTTTTTGGCTGTTGCTAAATATTTGTGACGAAAAATGTATAGAAAAAAAACAAGATGTTAGTTCCAATTTTAGCCACGCGTCAAAAGATATTTGCACAGCCATGATAAGCCTCTTCTCTTTATATTATAGTTTTGATAGTGTACTGAAAGCATTTGGTACAACGAGAAATAGTAAGATAGTCTCAATAAAACACACCCAGGGACAACAATTTCTACGACCGGCGGAATGCTCGAGATACGTGATTCAAAAGAGCAAAATAAAAAACCAAACACTTTTAACATACCAACCATCGGAAATAAGTACTTGGATCAAATTAATTATATCTTCCGCTTCAAAACATTTTAATATACGAAGGTTTAAATGAAGGTAAAAGTGACGAGCCTAATCCAAGCAAGCATGTTGCAGTGCAGTGAAAGTAAATCAAAGCAGATGATGGCCCAGAGAGGTCGGAAAATAAGAAAAAGACTAATGTTAAAATATGGTGAATGGTTCCGTAGTTTTAAGATACAGTGTGAGTTATCTCACCACGGAAAATCTTGAATGTTAAAACTTTATTTAAACATAAGAAGCCTTGCAACAACCGTCGGAAACACCCGATAATACTTTGCTCGACCTGGGAAGCGAACTCAAAACATCAGGTTCAGCCGTAGCGCTTGCGAATTTGCAACAACAAGACAAGAGAAGCAAAAAAAAAAATTGTCGTTGGTATTACGATTTTCGTAAGGGCTTATTTATTTATTTATTTATTTTACTATTTATGTACACACAGTAGATAACAGGAGCTTCTAGGATAAGACGAATAAACACAAAACTTATTGACTTACACACACTCAAAGCATTTGCCTAAGCTTTCAAGTTATCACAACCAGTGACATTGACAGTGTAATTACCTAATCCACAGTGAGTTTGACAGAGATAAGACGTCAAACTAAGTCGTTCTTAATTACCCGACGTTCTATGATAACGTTATAACCTCTCTGACATGAAACTGTAAGAGCAGTTAATTAAAAAAGTTCAGGGATCAAAAAGCTTTGGAAAAAAATGGCGGACCGTAATATGTAACGCTGTATGCTTAGAGGTCAGAGGGCCAATTAAATCCGTTGCGCAATTTATAACTTTTCTGACCTTTTCAGGAAGGTTTTAGTGTTGAGAGGAGAACAATGGGTTGTTCTAGATATTGACCCGTGAGTTTAGTAAAGCAGGCTATTATTCATGGGGATAGGGAATACAGCTCCTGATTGGGTAACACAATTCCAATCATAGTTGATAAATACGGGATGCGTCAATGATACAAGGCCACTCAACGCAGACTGTTTATTGGCTCTTTAGTTAAGTTTACCCACATACATTACACTTTTCCCTCCTAAATTTCACACAGAAATATAAAGACACAAAATTATAAAGACAGTTGTGAAAATATACTAATGTAATATGAAGTTAAAACCAAACAATAGTTAGTGTTATAATGTTAAGAGTGTATCAATAAAAAATCAGAAATATAACAAGGTAAGGTGAAGGATTTTGAAGGATTTTCTTAATCGATTAAACATAATGAATGATGTTAAAATCTCAAAATGGTAAGGCATTGCGATGCAAGTTTTTACAATTACACCGATGCGCGTCCTGTTGTTAAAGATATATTTAGGAAGGTTTGAGAAATGAAGATACAAGTAAAAACATACAAAAATAATGAATTATAAAAGACGAAATACTCACTAAACCAAACCCTACACTCCTTTGACTTGCAAATGGCGACATCATTTCAGATTATTCAGTCGCCATTCAAGGGTTTATCCTCTATTTACTCAGCACAAGCATCGTGTAAGCACACGTCACAGTGAATGCGCAATGTCCTCTCCGTTGGACATGACTTTGTACAACATGCTCTTAGATTAGTTGAGATGACAATCACTTGGTGCACAGTTTGCTGAGCTTTGTTACGCTTAGCTAACACCGTGGCATATTGTTGCATGATTTGTGGGTAGATTAACAATGTGTAATATAGAGGTTTGATTAAAATATAGACGTGATGGCTTAAGATGGATTAAGAGTCGGAAAAATTGCCACGTCTACATCCTCGAGTCTAAAATCGTTGGGTGAGTTCAGTAGAGGAATTTCGAGTAATCGACTTCGATTTTGTGTGCCTCTGCGACAAACGTCAATCTTACAATTACGCGAGCTTAAAAATCGGTGAGAGCAGCGGTGGCCTAGTGGTGGCGGCCCCGACTTACGAACAGTAACGACTAACTTACATCTGTCCCAGCAGTGGGAACATTATAGGCTGATTATGCTTATGCTTATGCAAAGTCGGTTAAAAATCGTATGATGTTTCGCACATAGTATTCTCAAAATTATACTAGGCAATAGGCATATTGCGTTAGAATAAAGTATTTGCATGCTCCTGATTCCAAATCTGATAAATTACAGTCATTGGTTGAAAAATACATAAATACTTTGGGTGTCGCATTCAAATATAGTATAGGGTAATCTCTATCTTTTGGGGCTGCTAACCTAAAAGATATAACTATTACACCATGTATAAAAATAAATGCGTGCAACAATGCCAGACACTTTCAGTGCGTGATACGCATTACACCTATACGTACTATTAACGCGATAAGGTTTATCAGAGTAATAAGGTTAATAATAACTCGCAGCCTGAACTCAAGCCCGCGTTCAGCAGAGCGTCATCTTCACGCATCAAATGTGAGAACTTAGCCTTCATTCCAAGAGGTTTTCCAGCTGTAATTAAGGCCAAGTTCAAATAAAGACTTCGCTCCATGTTCTAGAAATAGCGGGAAATCTTTATCAAGGCATCTTATTGTTTTACTAGATTTTGCAAGCGGCTTCACTTGCGTGGAGGTCGGTCCCAGGTCATGGTTTATCCGTATGCCAAATATTATGGAAATCTTTTCGGCCGTTATGGCGTGTTAAACAAAGGAACTCACTTTCACAATTTTACAATATTGTCAAGTTAATATAAGTTAGTAGAATTTAATTATTAGACACGGAACTCTAAAGGCGTCTGGCGAGCCGAAAGTCCAATGCCAGTCGCTTTTTTGTGTGATCTAATTTTAGATGATGATAGGGTTGCGCTGATATTTAGTTTTTTGGATATATTTGTAAAGGAGATAAATACAATCTTTTTCATCAAGTCTTTGCTGCGGGTATTTACTTTAACACGATCACTCACAATAGTTATAAAATCGCACTACCAAGTTACCAACCATAATGTAGTCCATGGGACAGGGAAAAGGCAAAGAATATTACCTATAATTGATTTATAACGTGAAACGTAGGTAAAATTTTACTTTTCTTAAAGTTCGAAAAGTGGAACAAACTTAGTTAGTAAATTATTTCGTAAAAATTACAATGTTAAGATTGATCATACCTACTGTTCCTTAAAAGGTTTTAAAATCAAAACGTTAATAAAAGTCCCTTAATTGCCTTTTCTTAAATTAACCTTGGTCTAACTAGAAAATTTGTAAGTTTTTGATGAACAGAAACATGAACATAGAACAGCTAGTGGTTGTACTCGTATTTTACGAGCTGTTTATTATGTTGATTAAAATAGATAAGCCAAATTAAATCACAATCTGCCTGCAGATGTAGGCAGATCATGTTCTTAATAGCTTCATAATTAACTATTCCGTTTGAAAGTACCTTCAGGGCATGTGTAACACGCTCTACATATCTGTTAATGATAGTTACAAACAAGAAAATTAAATACTTTACTATTTAACTACTTGGCCTGGTACGAACTCTTGGAATAAACGTAAAATAAATAGGAACGATTTAAAAATTGAAAATACTCGTTTTGCTCCTAATATTAAGTTAGTGTTAAGACTTTAATAATCTTATAGTTTTTATACAATGGGTGATACTTATTGTGCTTGTCGCAGTAATTGAAACCAAAATAGTTCTGATTCAAAAATTGTACGATATTACTACGGTTTACGGTGCGCGTTCGTGCCGCTCACTGCCTGCTAATAGGATTAAACCTTCTTTTCATTTACTCCGTAGAACTAGGTGCTTTCTTCTAAGATTAACTAGTTTCCGTGGAATGTAAAGCAATAAGAATTTGCTGGAGTTCTTTTCATTCGTTTAACTAAAACAATTAACTAATTGTGTTAGGAAAATCTTTAGATCTCTGTTGGTATTGCTTATCTCTCTTTTTAAAATAGGTAGGCTTTTTTAGGGTTCCGTAGCCGAATGGCAAAAAACGGAACCCTCGTAGATTCGTCATGTCTGTCTATCTGTTCGTATGTCACAGCCACTTCATACCGCAACTATTAGAAGTACACAGTTGAAACTTGGTAGGTAAATGTTTTCTGTAAAACGCTTTACGATTATATACAAAAAAAAATGAAAAGATTAAGAGGGGCTCCCGATATATGGAACTGAAACATTTTTTTTTCATAAAACCTTTACTTGCGGGATATTTATAGATGGGTCTTTAAAAATGACATTGAGGTTCCAAACCATTTTTTCTCAAAGTCAATCGCTTGAAATATAGACACTTCCAAAGTGGTAAAATGTGTGTCCCACTCTAATTTCTAAAGTAAGAGGTAGAATAGTTTTTGAGATATGGGACTTTTTCATCAAACTGTAGCAGTAACTTTGTTTTTCATTAACATATACTACGAAAAACAAATTTCGTTTTGATGTTGAATGTAATACAATACAACATAAATGGGCCTTCAAAATATTTTTATTATATTGTTTGGTGCTACGGAACTCTGTGTGCTTGGGATTACGACTCGCACTTGGCCGGTTTTTTATTTCTCATCATTATCATCATCTGCCTAGCCTTTTCCCAACTATGTTGGGGTAGTATTTTTACATGGAGTGACGGCCTATCTGACCTCCACAACCCAGCTAGCACTGGGTAACACGATACCCTTTGGTAAGACTGGTTGTCAGACTTTGGAGCCACTGACTACCTTAACGGCTGTCAAAGATCTACAAATGATACCCGGGACCAACGGTTTAACGTACTTTCCGAGGCACGGAGGAAACTCGGTATGTAATCGGTTGTCACCCATCCACGGATCAACCTAGGCAAGCGCGGCTTAACCTAAAGATCGACCAGAGCGGCTATTATTATTAAGCCACGAGCTTTTTAATTTCTCATCGAATATATTTATTGTAGTTCATTTTGGCAGGTAAAAATATTCAATCACACCACAATGTTGAAACACATCGCTATATTTCAGTTGCAAAATAAACTAGATATGAAAAAAAGACGTCGAAAAACTACTGCCCCAACCCGTAAATAAAAAAATGAACAATTTTCGATAACTTTGACAAAATGACAACTGAAGTGACAGCCCTATGCCCACAGTATGTGATATCGACGTCCAATGGCGCGCAATTGGCCAGAAGTTAACAAAACAAAGAAAAACAACTGCTAACTGTTCTATCTAACTGTCCATTTTGATCGGAAATTTCACTTTAGAGCAAACATTTTTATAAATAAATTGTTTCACTGAGTTTGGCAGTTTATTCAGAGGTTTTCGTTTTGCATGTTACTGGTTTATTGATTGGCGTCGAGACGGTATTGTTTATTTTTTTCTGGACCAGTAGTAACCAGCGTAGACAGGTAGGTACCGTATGTAATACACTTCTCATCAAAAAAATCGAAACACCTCGCAGTTTATGATTTGATAAGGATTATCAGAAAAATGTGTATATTTAGGAATAAATGTAAAATGTCATTTAATAGTGAGTAGTATGAGGTTTTTAAATCCTAATGTTATTATTCTAAATTCAAATTAAGTCTTCATAGGTTTCGTATTTTGTATAATGAGTAATTTTTACCTTGTATGGAATATGAAGGAAATGAGTAAAACAACACGCGTAAATGAAAAAAAAATGTAAGAAACGTTTATTTAATAACTTGTATTCCCTCCGCGAGCTCTTATTACTGCTTCCATACGGTTCTTCATCGATCGGATGAGAGTCACGATCACATGTTGTGGTATATTATCCCATTCCTCTTGGATTGCATTTTGCAGCTGGCTAAGTGTTTCTGGGGCTGGATCTCTTGCTCGAATTCGTCTCTTTAATTCATCCCATAGATGTTCAATGGGATTCATGTCCGGGCTTCTTGCTGGCCATACCATAATGGAGATACCGACTTCGGTAAGATAATCTCGTACGACGCCCGCGGTGTGAGCTCTAGCATTGTCGTGCATGAATATGAAGTCGTTGCCAATAAAATGTGCATAGGGCATCACATGAGGTTCAAGACACTGTTCGATGTACCGATGAGAGTTTAGTGCAGGCAGCCGTGGCCCAGACACAAAGGCAAGTTCTGTCTTACCGTCGGCGCTGATTCCTCCCCAAACCGTCCACGAACCGCCACCATAGCTGACCTTTTCTTCAATGCAGCATTGTGCAAAGCGTTCTCCATCTCTTCTGTAGACCTTGTTCCTTCCGTCGTTACCATACAGCATAATTTTACACTCATCAGAAAACAGTACTTTGCTCCACTGAAGGTATGACCAAGTTAGGTGCTCGCGTGCAAAGTTAAGGCGCGCTCTTCGATGGTCTGCAGTTAATTTCGGCCCATTCGTTGGCTTATGCGGTGCCAATCCGCGTTCCTTCAACCTTCTTCTTATTGTAGAGTCACTTACAGCTACTCTTCGTACAACGCGAAGCTGCTGCTGCAGTTGAAAAGCGTTAAGGCGTCGATTTCGTAAAGAAGTTGTTACAATAAATCGATCATCTCGCTCAGAAGTGACCCGATTCCTGCCAGATCCTGAACGGCGCGTGAACGAACCAGTCTCCCGATAGCGTTTGTAGACTCTATGAACAGATGATAAGCTTAGATGCAATCTTGCAGCCACAACACGCTGACTAAGTCCAGAATCCAGCAATGCCACCACTTGGGCGGCTTCTGCGGGCGAAGTATCCATATGTTTTAGAAAAAAAAGTTTTTTCAGACGTCCCAAAGTCACAGTAAATGAAATAAGAAACAAAAAGTTTAAAAACAAGCGCTAATTTTTAGTTTTTAAACGAGAAACGTACTCCAACCCTAAATACACATTTGTCTCAAAACAGTGATTAATTTCATATAAAGGATAAAGAAATGAAATTCTAATTTCGAATTTTGATTTTTTTCTTCTTACTGTAATGACCAAACTGCCAGCTACACAATAATGTTTTTTTTTTCATGGAATTAATTCTCTTTTGTAAAAAATTAGGACAAAAACAATAAAAACGAAAGTGTTTCGATTTTTTTGATGAGAAGTGTAGTTCTACTACAAAACTTCTTCTCAAACAGAGAAGGCACCAGCATTAATCACCACGCTTGCTCAAGGCGCATTGTAGGCACTCAGTGCTAACAAAAACCCATACTATAGAGTATGGGGTTTTGTGGGTTGGGTTTTTGGGTATGGGTTTTTGTTAGACTATAGACTCTATAAAAATGGTACTGCTAGACAATACAGATGATGACGTCAACCAAACTGCCGCGGCCGCAGACAGACCGATGGAAATATCCGAAACATGGAAAGTTTCGGATCGATAAAATCAACACTTTTATATGCCCATGCGACGGTAGAATATGGAGGACTATACAATATTATATAAGAAAACATCCATGTACCAATTAACCATGTTTGCAAATGAACTGATTTGATATAATATATAAAAATATCTTATCATCAGTTTAGGCAACCGTTTTTAATAATTTCATTGTCAACTTTGTATTTATTCTATCAAATCATTATCGGTTCTCGTGATATCAAAAAACTTTTACTGAAGGTAAAACTTTTAAACCGTACCTATAAGAGAAGAATATCTTAGCGACATTAAATTATGCCAGCATTATTAATCAAGAAATTAATTATTTATAATCACTTTTCGATATAATTTAGAAAGTACTTAGCACTTAATTAATCTATCAATAACATTTTAGTGACTTCTAGGCCGAAAACCGCCACTATTAAAGTGATGGTTTATTTTATACTAATATTCTAACCTAAATGGATGGACTTTCATGGTGCATTAAACCGTACCGCAAGCCGTGGTTTTGTGTTAAACTGGGTTTAAAATGCAGTCAACGAGACGTTAAAGAAAAAAAAATCTATTCTTTTGCCCTGTCATTAAGCGGGATTGTAGGTGTAGTAGAATATTTCATTTGAAATGGACACTTATTATATAAAATCATATATTTTAACCGTGTCACAGATCAAACAAGTAAATGTAAAAAGTGCCACAAAGGTTCTGTTAATATGTTAGTACCGAATGCAAAAATCAAATTAAAATAGTCATCAATCATTACTGATTTAAAATGTGTGTTTACAAATGGATAACATAAATTCTATTGTACAGTCGATCGTACATCAGTCAGTTGTAACACATGCACTACGAAGTTCACCTGTTATTACTGCTACGATGACGTGCGACGTAAAGATGTTGTTGATGTCAGATCGTTACCACAGACACGCGGTCGAATGTACAGACGCCAGCACATCAAGCTACCCGAAACTGTCAAATTTTCCCAATCAACTTTGAACCTAATGTTTTAGCGATAAAGTTGAAAATCTATTAAAGAAATTTGACGCATTGTAGTAGGTTGATGCGCTGGCGTCTGTACCTTCATCATAAGAGTAACACAGTAAAACACTTCTGGATATAGCATAACTTACCTGCCTCGTCGGTCAAGTGGACTGCTAAGGATGTGGTCTTGGGTTCGATTCCCAAGTTGGGTGAAGTGTCATTGGGTTTTTCACTTCTCAGTAGCATCCACGGACTTTAGATTTGTGCCTGGTTGACGACAATAGGCTCGCCCCATAATAAATGGGACTTAAATCTAACTGGCGTAATGTTGGTGTACTGTTAGGTAAACCTCTGCCTAATCCTTCGGGGACAACGGCGTGATGTAATGTAATCTATAATATAAAAATGAATCGCAAAATGTGTTGGTAAGCGCATAACTCAACAACGCCTGGACCAATTTGGCCAATTCTTTTTTTTAAATGTTCGTTGAAGTTCAAGGATGGTTTTTACGGAGAGAAAAATTTAAAAAATTGCCTGGATAAGTCTAAAAACAACACCAGGATACTTTTTTTATTGGTAGGAGTAGGTTAGGGGTAGGGTAGGAGTAGTGTAGGAGTAGGGTAGAAGTAGGGTAGGAGTAGTGTAGGAGTAGGGTAGGAGTAGTGTAGGAGTAGGTTAGGAGTAGGGTAGGAGTAGGGTAGGAGTAGTGTAGGAGTAGGGTAGGAGTAGGGTAGGAGTAGGGTAGGAGTAGTGTAGGAGTAGGGTAGGAGTAGGGTAGGAGTAGGTTAGGAGTAGGGTAGGAGTAGTGTAGGAGTAGGTTAGGAGTAGGGTAGGAGTAGTGCAGGAGTAGGTTAGGAGTAGGGTAGGAGTAGTGTAGGAGTAGTGTAGGAGTAGGGTAGGAGTAGAGTAGGAGTAGGGTAGGGTAAGGGGCAGGACACCACGCGAACGAAGTAGCGCTGGGCAGCTAGTTTAATATAAAATACTGCTTGTCATTGCAAATAATTAAGATATTAACTTACGAAGGATTAATCTATGCGTATGCGTACAACATTTATGATTATGTATGTAACACAGGTACATTAATTAACTTTGTGACGATTACTTCTTAAAAATTAACGCTTCGCGGTGCGTAATGTAACGTCCTTGATTTTATCGTGTCATAATTAAATTTTTACATGATCTTGATCATACTTAGGTACTATATCTTAATAACCGGCAAAATAGAAAACGATAATTGAAGTCAAGTAGCTTCCTCTGAGGTAATTGTGTATCTCACTCACATGCTATTCATCAACAATATTCATCGCGTTTTGACCGTTGTGGAGCAGAGAAATTTTTGAAATATATTATAAAGATTTTTTTTTTGAAAAATGGAGGTGAAGAAAATTTATTACGAATTTCTGTCAAAATCTATTGGAGTGTGATAGAAAGTAGAAGAAGATAGCGTGTAGATGCAATTTTTGTTCTTAATCACAAAGATCATGAGTTGAAATTCAGCGTTTGTTAGAAGGCACTCCGCAATGAGCAAAAATTATCACAAGATAATTCGTATCAACTCTTATTATTCTACTGCTTCTCTTCTGACTTCTAAATATGAACAAACAGACCACTAAATAAACTTGGCAGAGTAAACTCAAAAGGCCGGAATAGAATTCTAGACTCTCCTGTGAATTTTACTGTACAATATTTAACTCACCACAAAATCCATGCACACCGCAAAATCCTGTTACATTATTGCTTTACAATACTTAAGGTAAAAGTACGTATTCCCGTTAGTGTACCAGTACCCGTTAACAAGTCAGTTTTTTTATTATTGCTCTTTTCTACCAATAATAAATTAAAGTTTGTGAAGGGCAATACCTTCTCGGTAATATTTTGTACAATTGTAATGGCATCATTGTCCAAAAAGTTCAATGGCGTCAAAACCATGCGATAACAAAAGTTTGCTGTAACTGAATATTATGAAAGTTCAAAGTTCTGTCAGTGAACTACGAAACCACCACGTCGCATTGATCAGCTAGCCATACTGCGACGGATAACATTAAAGTAAGAGTGTTAATTTTCTAAGATATTTAAGTGTATTATTTTGCGATATAACTTATAAATCGAGGTGAATCTAATTGGGAAATAAATATTTTTGCCGTTCACATCTATTGGTACTAACAAACCCCTACTTGACCTAATACCCGTTAAAATCGTATTTTTTTTTAACGGATATTGGTACACGATCAACCCTGTAATACACGTTGTACCGAAACCCGTTATTGTGTACTTATTGCCTTGAAATAGGTCTCATTTTCCTTTAAAACTGTAGAATACATTTTTGCCTGATATTGGGACTTCAAATAACAGTTGCATTTAAACCCGACAGCGTCCTTACTGCCTTGTGTTAAGTCCTCTTTTCTTTCGAATCAATAGAATGTAGTTTCTATGCTCCTTATTTGTGTTGTAATCACTTGGATTCGATTGCCTATTTAGTTTTTTTTTATGATTATCAAATTTTTGCACGTTTCGCGTTACTGCTCTGCTGTTCTAAAACCAGGTTTTTCGATGCGCATCGTGTGTCGCGCTGCTTTTTTAGTATGGATATTGATAACCACGCAGTAATTTGAAGCAAACTTCAGACCGGTAAACTTACATGACTCGATCTGTGGATACCCGACTAATTTTTTCGTTGTTCTTTTTTTGGGATGGGAAATCATCAAATGACTCCTCCCGCTCTGGGCGGAGCGGAAGGGAGTGTCAGACTTTTACTGACTAAAACCCATCCATGTTCCTTCTTTTGCCCTTTATGTTTCAGGGCCGCGGTATCTCTTTCGAACAGTCCCGCAACCCTGGCAGGCATCGGCCCTTGCGGGCCCCTCCTGTTTGCTGACATCTCTTTGAGGCGCGCGTGGGACACGAACGCGCCGTCGACACGGCCTGTCCTCATAAGACAGACGGACGGCGAAGTACCCCATTACTCACCGCCCACAGGCCCGCCCCTATGGTGTCCGAGAGCCACCACGTGGCCCCCGACGCCCGGGGCGTCTCCCGCGGTGGCTGGGACGTGAGGTTATATATACCTCTCACGTTCCGCTACCTCCTTCGTTAGCATGACTGCTTAGCAGAAGGAGGTGACGGCTTCCCATTCCCTCTCGCCCGGGACCATGGCTTGAACCAGGGCCGGACGCGAGCCGCCAATCGCCGCTACGAGGACACGGCGGTCCTCCGCCTAAGCGGAGCAGACCTTCACGGTGTGCTCCACCGTGTTCTCCGGGCGATCCTCACAATGATAACACCCCGGCGTTTTCTCCCACCCGTTTCGGTGCCGGTACCTCCCGAAACAACCGTGTCCGGTGAAGACCTGCGTCAGGCGGAATGTGAGGGCGTCGTGGCGCCTCTCTAGCCACTCCTCAAAGAGGGAACTTACCACCACTATTATGGCGTGCCCTGCACAGGGTTGCGACAGTCGCTCTCTTCATGTCGACATGAAATAGCGCCGGAGGTCTGTCCGCTGAGCCACAATTTGCCGCGGCAGCTGAGTTTCCCCGCGACGTAGTGCCTCCGCGCGCCCCTCGTGCAGGCGCGCGAGGACTATCGCCTCCAGATCCCATGGTGGCAATCCGGCAAGGAGGCTCGCCGCCTCGTTGGAGATCGTACAGCCTTACGGCTACCACCTTTTGGGGCGCGTTCAGGTAGTGGGCGGCTCGCCGCCTCAAGGATCGCGCCCACACCGGGGCCCCGTAAAGGGCTATCGACCGCACGACACCCGCGTAGAGCCTCCGGCCGGAGGCGTTTGGACCCCTCAGGTTGGGCAAGAGCCGCTTGAAGGCAACCCCGGCCCGTTCCACTTTGGGAGCCAAACGTCGGAAATGCTCCACGAAGTTCCACCGGCTGTCGAGGACGAGTCCAAGGTACTTCAACGTCGACTCGACGCCGATGGGACCCCTCCTACCGTCAGCATGGATCATGACGGTGGCGCATTCCAAGGTCCATGTAAGCATATGGCCTCGGACTTGTGCAATGGCACCTCGAGACCCAATTGCCGGATCCTATTTATGACTATCGCAACCTCGCGTGTCATAATTTCGGCCGCCACCTCGTGCAACCTCCCTTGTGCCAGCACCAGCGTTTCGTCAGGAGTGCCTCCCTAATGCAGCTACAGGGCATGGTGTTGAAGGCGTTGGCAATGTCAAGAGAAACCGCCAAGACGACCCCACCCCGGGGGTACCGCATCCCCCGTCAGCGTCGTGAGGGCTCTCACGCGCATGATGGCGTTCACCGTCGAGCGCCCCTTGCGGAAACCAAACTGGTGGTCCGCAAGATCCAGTCCCATCCCCGCAAGGTGCCCGGCGAGGTGGTTTGCAATGACTATTTCAAAGAGCTTGCTCACCTCGTCGAGGAACACAATGGGCCAGTATGCGGACGGAGAGACCGCAGAGCGCCCCGGTTTCCGAATGAGGACCAGCTTCCCCGTCTTCCAACGAAGCGAGAACTGGTCTCTCTCCAAGCATGCGCTTAGGAGAACAAAAAATGTCTCAAACTCAAAAACTCAAACTCAAAGCATTTATTTCAATTAGACCATTACAGGCACTTTTGAAAGTCAAAAACAAAAAAGCTAAGCTACAGTCACATTCACAAGGCATAATAACTTGCGAAAGTACTGTAGTTGCACATTCCAAATCGTAGATCTCTATGGAGAAGAATGGGCAAGAAACTCCATGGACACTCTTTTTAATCAAAATATTGTTACAAAATCTTGGTTACATCATTCATGTTGAGATTATACATATATGTGAGAACGATGTACAAAGACGTGCACATTAAGAGCGTCCAGAGTAAAAGATTAAACTAACAATTTAAAAATAAAGTAATTAAAATAAACCGTGCCAGCTAAGAGATGACCAGTCCCAACTGACAGCGCCCGTTCACGAACATGACGCATGGATCAGCGCCATTCAACTCAACCACATTGAAGGGAACTAAATGACCCGACACACCCGCCACCATCAGCGAGACATTTGTGTGAGCATGACATTCTCTCAGCCACCAGGGCACATTCAAGTCAATGAAGATAACTAAATGTAAATGGTAGCTTTACAGTACATAATACTCACACATGTGCTATGCGATTATATAATACTAAGAGATTGAATCTATACAATTCAAAGATAGTTTTACAATCTTCTGCAGCTTCCACAATAACTTCACATGGTAATCAATTAGTTTGCCCCTATGGTTGTGGAGCAGGACCAGCATTGAGCCAAGCATTTTTATCATCAATGTAATCCCCCAACTTATAATATGCTTGCGTACATAGTGTGCGTTTTATACAAGATTTAAATTTCGTCTCATTCAGTTGTAGAATGTGGGGAGGTATTTTATTGTAACATTTTAAACAGTACCCCATGAAAGATGAGTCTACTTTAGCTAGCCTGAAACCTGGTTGAGTTAGTTGGTCCCTATTTCTAGTATGATAGTGGTGTCGGTCACCTCTTTTACTAAATAAATGCAAATTTTTCCTAACGTACATGATGTTTTCATAGATGTATTGACAAGGTACTGTCATGATGTTAATTTCCTTAAACAGTTCTCTTAGAGAATCGCGTCTACGTAGATCATATAAGGCTCTGATAGCTCTTTTCTGCAGAATAAATATAGACTCAATGTCTGCAGCCCGTCCCCATAGTAGAATACCGTATGACATAATACTATGAAAATAACTAAAATAGACTAGCCTCGCGGTGTCTACATCAGTAAATTGACGGATTTTTCTAACAGCATATGCTGCTGAACTCAGCCGTCCTGCAAGAGAAGTTATATGCGGACCCCATTGAAGCCTTGAATCGAGCGCGATCCCCAAGAAAACAGTTTTTTCGACGAATTCTAGTTTCTCTTGATTCAATACTATGTCACTATCACTACTTTTGACATTCGGTAGAGCAAATCTTATACACTTCGTTTTTTTCCCATTTAATACTAAATTATTCGCGGTGAACCAATTATGGACCAGCAATAGGGCGTTATTTACGTCGTCAAGATTTGTGGCACGTCTGTTTGTCTTAAATATTAAAGAGGTATCGTCAGCAAACAACACCATTTGTGGTTGGTTTTTAAATAAATGGGGTAGATCATTTATATAGACTAAAAAGAGGAAAGGACCTAATATCGAACCTTGCGGTACACCCATACTTACTTTTAAACCCATTGAATTGACACCATTTATTTGTACTTGCTGATGTCTATCGTTTAAATACGATTTAACTAAACTGAGCGCAAGTTTCCCTAAACCGTAATGTTCAAGTTTCAAGAGTAGGGTTTCGTGGTTTACGCAATCAAATGCTTTCGAGAGGTCACAGAAGATTCCTATGGCATCTTGTGCCTCTTCCCACGCCGTAAATATGTGTTTTAATAAGGTGACACCGGCGTCAGTCGTGCAACGTCCTTTGGTGAAACCATATTGTTTCTCATGTAAGATTTTATTGGTGTTAAAGTGTGTGAGCATTTGATTAAGCATTACCTTTTCAAACACCTTGCTGAAAACCGGCAACACGGATACGGGTCTATAGTTATTGGTGTCTTTACTGTCCCCGGATTTGAAAAGTGGTATTACCTTGCTGTATTTCATAAGGTCCGGGAAGACTCCTTGGTCCACACATAAATTAAATATTAAGGCTAAGAACGGTGCTATAGTCTCAATAATAGCTTGACAAACTTTAATGGACATTCCCCATAGATCTTCAGTTAATTTGATTTTGATTTCCTTAAAAGCTTTAATGACTGTGATGGGGTTTATATGCTTAAATTGAAACTCAACCGGACAGGCTGAAACGTTCGCTCTCAACAAATCAATAGAAACCAAGGGTGAGGAATTTAAGGTTTCAGTAGTTTTAAGTGGGATACTAGTGAAGAAATCTACAAATTCTTGAGCAACTTCGTTTTTAGAGCTTATAAGACCACGTGAAGTATCTAGTGTGATATCATTATTATATTTTTTGTGTCTATTAGTTTCACTATTGATAATTTTCCAAACCGTCTTTATTTTATTATCGGCGGGTGTCTCTTCTTTGGATAAACCGTTTTTTATTTACTTTACACAGCGCGAGTCCATACTTTCGTAAGGGAAATACTACACTGTTATAATAATTATTTTTCAGATTACCACTCATAAAATTAGAATCAAGACTTCGCTTACCAGAAATGCAAAAATAGCATTTCTGTGAACTTTAACGTAAAGCAATAGAGTTCAAATTCGCGGTTAAAATTACCGGATTCAGGGACATTTTAACGTTTACTAGTACAAATCTACCGGGTACTGGTACAATTAGCCCTTTGTTTCATTTTTTTGTATTATTGTTAAAGAAAATATAGACTAATAAATAAAAAGAATATTACACTAAAACTAGTTTAAATTATCTCTCTAGTCATGTAATTATTTTTTTTGTAAGTCTTCTAGTTTTAGCATAGCAGACCTGCAAAGTCAGTGAAGTTCAAAACTTCACGGTTATTGGGCCCTTTACCTTATTTCTAAGCAAAAATCAGCGAGAGTTTCCAAGCAGAAAGGCAGGCGCGCTGGCAACGTAAGAAGCTAAGAAGTAAAATCTATATCCCTTTTAATATTATACATGCAAAAGTAACTCTGTCTGTATGTCTCTTACGTTTTCACAGCTTTCTATTTCGAAAATTAACGTTTATCGATGAAAGGAATACAAGTAGACCGTGACCTAGGATAGAACATAGGAAACTTTTTATCCCGGTAATAAGTTTCCGTTGGAACAATTCCCGACCTGCCACGGGCGAAGCCACGGGTAAAAGCTAGTATAACCATATTCAGAGTGAACATTTTCCGGCGACTCACTCGACATGCATTGGCAAGGAGTATCTCGAAGCATTACTTGCATGTCGACAGGGATGGACTAAGGTTTGACGTGAAATGTAGTTCTTACTGGGTAGAAAGTAGAGATAGAAAGAGTAAAGTACTTTATTATCCTTCTAAATTAACACAGCTTTTTAAAATTATGGGTAAAATGCGATAAGACCGTTATCGCTGACAGCGATGCCATCCAGACATCTTTTGGAAGAGATAATTAAGGAGACATATTTATCATTGACATTTTAAGGTCATCAATTGCACTGAGTGCAGTCTTGGCTGTTATTGCATTGTACTGAGAATTTGCTTAGTATAGGATTTTTAATTATGGCTTTTTAGTAAATCAAAATGTTTGTCAATGCTAGGTGACCGCGCGAACGAACGGTGTCGTGTGGGAATCGTCTTAAACGTCCGTTTAATCAAGTAACAGGTGTTTACTATAAAAAATATCTAATTTGAATCCGGCATTTGGATTTAGAATAAGCAGAATCAGAATGATTCAGAATAACAAAAATGCTAATACCGACTGACCTAAATCACTAACTCTTTTTTTAATTAACTGTATTGTTGCTTTAGCCTATTCAGATAAAAACAAACTCAATTTATATAAATTGCGAAGTGGAGCCAACTGTAATTACTTATTTAGTATCAGTGCAAAAGCAATCCTAATGCTATTAGATATTGAGGTGGTATTCGTATCACGTACTCTTTGTATTAATTGTATTGTCTGGTTATTGTAAGAAAAAAAAGCTTCTCGCAAAAAAATCTGTTCTAACTACTTTGATTTAATTGCTCGTGAAATGTCTGTGATATGATATATGTATACCTACCTAATCAGCGTTATATTTTTTCACATCTTTGTATTATCCATACAACCTTCACAACATAATACCTAGAAAAATCTCTTATATCCTTAGATTCAGAACGATAATAAGAATTTCGTTTCAATTTATTTTTTTAACCCAAATATTCACGTTTGCATACAGATATAAAAAGAATATCACAAAAATTTTATTTTTCTTTGTTAACCAAGCTACAGGTGCTAAGAATAAAAATATTTTACGACAACACGGCTGCGTGTTTATTTTGCGTTGACGCGTAACACCGTCGCCTTCCCTTAATCCGGCCCTGTTAACACCCATATTTTTCGTGAATATTTCGTAGCTTAGCACGTGCCCCAGTATCTCCCAAGGGCTTTCAATGTTGTTTTTTTTTCTTTAAAACAAGGTCTCACTTTGCCTCTTAACGAGATGTTTTCTTATGCAAATATCTCAGAGGCGTGAATTAAATACTTCTATTAAGATCCTCCCTTTATCCATTCAAGTTTACCTTTGAAACTCTGAAAGTGTTAAAGATACCGAGTTTCTATATTTAGCAGTAAATAATCCTGTGAAAACTTTAACTTTATTGTTTACAGCATCAAAGATATCTGTAATGAAGTTGTAAGTTTGTTTGATATCTTCGGAGATACTGCAGTCATCTTTGATCTTGCGTATCGATTGGTGGAAATTTTACATAACCTCGTAGTCCACAGAGTAAAATCAGTAATCATTATTTCCTAGAGCTAAATTAATCTATTATCGAACTGTTATGTCTAGGGTCAATTTCATTGTTCAGATAAACATATTTTCATGAACATACACGTAATGTTGATAATATTTTCTTGTTTTCAGGAGGCCTATTCGCCCTCGGCAAAGTCCTTAACTTCTTCCCTGTGGGCGGGGAGCGGGAGTGCCAGCCCGAAGGTTACAGCATCGCAAAGGCTGGCATCTGCATCAACCAGTACGACTGTCGGCAGAGGGACGGCAGGGCTTCAGGAGATTGTGCTGATGGACTTGGCGTCTGTTGTGTGTGTAAGTATGGGTATTATGTTTTATGTTTTCATACCAAGATTGAGTGGAAATCTGCCATTGTACATTTGGTATATGAAATTAAACGCAAAACTGTACTCTCAATTAAATCTTTTGGTTTATTCGTGTTTATGCAGCAGAATGAACAGTAAATCAATAAAACAAGGGACCTAGAGAAGCAACCCAAATAATAACCAATGACAAACTTGGAAGTAGTAGAATAAGCTACTACAATCTTGTAGCAATACCTACTTATTAAGTTGGAAAATGGTTCACAATCGGAAAAGTTTCGCGAATGTAATCAAGAAAGACGTAAAACTATTCAAGTGTGGGAAACAAAGATAGTGATTAAACAAAATATTGTTTGACAAAGACAGATGGTTGTCGACGTAGCTGATTTCTGGTTTGAGCTCAAAAAATAATCGAAACGACTAGAAAGAACAATGTAACGACACAAATTTTAGAGTTATACTGTAGAAATAGATCTACTAAAGTTTTGGTTCACCAACGAAGAATTTTCTAGAACACGAGGTAGAATTAATATTGCTCATAAATTCTATCACTGTTTTGCCCCGAAAACTTGCATGAACGAAAACTAAAACAAAATTAACATAGAAAAAACTAGGTACTCTTTTAACATAATTTCTACACATGGAGCGAGATGGTAGCCTGAAATAGAATGAAAATTCTGCCTGTCGAGCCAAGAAAAATCGATTTCCGCAAAAACGAGATTACGCTGAAAAGATTACTAGGTCCTTAGTAATCTTGTTGGAGCTAAAACTTGCCTGGTGCTTACTAATGAGAATAAGCTGACAGCCTGACACTGGAGAAGTAGCAACAATAAAAAAACGGCCTTAAAAATAGGAAAATATGAAACAGATTTTGGACAGGTGTTTTTGGCAATTTGCTCGTGTGAATTGGATTTTGAACCATGCAAATTATGTTTGTCCTCTTAACCAAATATGTCGAATTTATATTTTAATTGGAACATAGTGACTAGTATCACAATTATGACCAGCTAATGGGGTTAGGTAAGGTCGCGGGTTTTTAGCCTATAGACAAGGTACCTACTGTTACTATGTATAATATATTACATTACAGGTACCTTGTCTTGTCTATATATGTATATATATACAGCGTGTAACGGAAGGGGGGTATCAACACATTCATATTTCGACCTGTTCTTTGGGGAAAGTAGTTGAGTTTCATGAGCACATTCACCTCCTTCAGGGTTGATACCCCCCTTCCGTTACACGCTGTATATACATATAGGCCCATTATATAAGAAAATAGCTGGGAAAAGTTTAAAAATGTACAAAATTTTGTAAAAAATCGCGGTTTTATGCGTCATATTAAGCCCAAATAAATATATTTCTAACAAACTCAAACATTTATTTCAATTAGACCATTACAGGCACTTTTGAATGTCAAAAAAGCGAAGCTACAGTCCCAGTCACAAGGCATAATAACTTGAGAAAGTACTGTAGTTGCACATTCTTTCGAGGAATAGGTGCGTGTCGTGATGTATGTTGTTTCCTCAACATCACAAACCTGATGGGGCGCAACCACGCCACACAGGTATTTTATGCCACTATCGATTACCATTGCAGTCTCTCACAAGAATGTTTACCTTGTGTATATTGTCTATTTTTGGCTAAAGAATCAGCATTGCCATCCAAAGTGGCAATGCTGTCAGCCTTCTGGGCACTTTTTCTGTTGACAGCGATGTGGACGAATTCTTGGACGCCCTGTAACCCTTTTGATACGTGTATAGGTATATTAGTTTTGTAGTTTGTAAATAATTTAATTATCATGAAAATAAACAAGTTACACAGTTTATGTCTCCTTGTATATTAGATTAAGTACTTCCTGTTCACTATAACATTAATTGTGATGAGATATTCACACGTTTTTGTTATTTAGATGTTAAACATCAGCATGTGACAAATACAAAAGTCACACCAAGAAGTCAGGGTTGAGCACAGTCCTAGTAACTTCAAGTATTCGAGCTAACTGCCACTTACCATAAAAGACGTGGAATGGCAGACAACGATTGAGTTTCCTGCCACAGGATACGGTTTTATTGAACAGGGACGACTGCTAGTTGTTGTGGTTACAAGTATAGGCTGAAATTGTTATGAACATCGGTTGGGTAGTGTAGTAATATGTAGTAGTGACTGCCCCGTTAGTCGCGACTGCTGAGCGTGGGTTTCTGGGTTCTATTCCCGGGTCGGGCAAAGTGTCATTGGGTTTTTCCATCTGGAATTTCTCAGTAGCAGTCACGGAGTCTGGATTTGTGCCCGGTTGATGGAAATAGGCTCACCCCCATAACATGGGATTTAAACATAACTGGCGAAATGTGGGTGTACTATTAGGTACACCTCTGCCTAACCCTTCGGGGATTACAGGCGTGATGCTATGTTATTTATTTAAAGTTAGCCGTACCTACTTGTAATATAGTTTTAACAACTGTAAATGTGGGCAAAACGTGCTATTGGGTCTTACCATCAGGAATTTCTCAGTAGTAGTCCGGAGTTTGGAAGTTGGCGGTATGATACCCCCGTTAAGCCGTTGGTCCTGCGCCTGATCTCTCTCCGGTCGGATTACTGTCCATCGGACTATAAGAGTAAAGGAACAGAGAGCGCACCTGTGCCTGCGCACACACCATGTGCACTATAATGTCTCCCGCGCCGATGGCTAATATTTCAGCTGAGATTGGCCGTCGAGACCGAAAACGGTCAAGAGGACAAATTACAACACAATGCCGCCCACACACACATATCGGCTCCTAGCCCGTGTCGTAACCGGCTAGCTCTGGAAGCGGGGCGGGCAGGAGTCATACATCTCTCCGTAGGTGCGTCGGAGTCGGCGCCTCTGTCGCTGGTAATCCCCCGCCGGACCTCCTCCGGGCAAATAGTAGATGGTGGAATATGGAGTGAGTATCTTATGATTTTTGAAGTTTCCTGAGTTTAGAAAATATTTCGTAGTTTTTTGTTGCGTAAAAAGATTTAATTAACTGAAGTCATACTTAATGACTTCAGACTTTAGAGGAGGTTCGTAAACTACATAATTCAAATATGTAATGATTGCGGTGGTCAAATGAGGCTGTATGTATGTATGTAGGTACGTTACCTACATACATACTAAGTTTTCTTTTACTTAAGACCTGCTTTTGACTGCATTTGGATAGTTAATCCAGCATCTTATTTAGTACCTATCCATTAATGGATTCATTAATAGGGTTCCGTACCCAAAGGGTAAAACGGGACCCTATTACAAAGACTTCGCTGTCTGTCTGTCTGTCTCCAGGCTGTATCTCATAAACCGTGATAGCTAGAAAGCTGAAATTTTCACAAATGATGTATTACTATTGCCGCTATAACAACAAATACTAAAATTTAAAAAAAAATATTAAGGGGGGCTCCCATACAACAGATATGATTTTTTTGCCGTTTTTATAGATAATGGTACGGAACCCTTCGTGCGCGAGTCCGACTCGCACTTGGCCGGTTTTAGTTTTACCTGACATACGCTTAAAAGTTATGGCTAATTCAGTAGATACACCTTATAGCATAAGTTGTCAGTTTTTATCACCACGTCCCGCTTTCACACCGTTCAGACTTATTGACGTTCCTAACTTTACGACACATTGTTATAGAATGTTTCTTAGAATTTCTACACTAACTAACTCTCTTTAACCGCCACTTTACCCAGATTCAGAATCAATGCGGTTTTAAGTAGCTCCGCCTTACAGGTTGGTAAATCCAAACTAATATTATAAATGCGAAAGTAACTCTGTCTGTCTGTCTTTGCTTCACGCCTAAACTACTTAACCGATTTGTGTGAAATTTGGTACAGACATAGTTTGGAACTTGAGAAAGGACATAGGATAGTTTTTATTACAAAAAATAAAATTTATTCCGGACATACAGCGCCATCTATTGGTCAAGAGTCGGCATCAATTCAGTACTGAAAATTACGCGATATAACCGAATTCGACGCGGGCGAAGCCGCGGGCGGAAAACTAGTTAACTATATTTGTGGGTGAGAGTATTGATGTATGGTCCGGGTAAACTTACACACAGAAAAAGTATCGAGAAACCTTACTCAATAACACTCAAATTTAAAGCATTTATTTCAATTAGTACAAATACAAAATATCTTCATTTTTATCCAAAAAGTTTTACAGTAGTTGGCGATTGGAGCCTCCTTTTAAGCAAGTAATGCCTGTGTTAGGAGACTCCGCTCTTTCACAGCAATATTGAATTAATTCAGTACCTTAGATATAAACAGTATGTGTGTGTGTGTGTGGGTGTTTGTGTGCATGTTTGTGTGTGTGGATGTTTGTTTGTGTGTGTGTTTGTGTGTGTCTTTCATGTTGTGTGTTGCAATAATGCCTCAGTGTCTGCGTAATTTAGTGTCTTTATCCAATTTAAGAATAAAAAATTTTAGAAATAAGATTTTTTTACACTCTTTTAATTGTTTATTGTGTACATATATCATTTTAATTCAACCATAACAGCCATTCTTGAATTGTAAAGGTGGGTAGTCAAAGGTCAAGAAGCTATGTCAAAGAAACACTGATGATGCATATTCTATTGATTCTAAATTCAATCTTTACCACTAACTACAAATTAAGTACTTTTCGTAGAAGTCCCTGTTCTTTAGGAATCCTCCGAACTGTCTTAAACCTCGATTCAGTAGACTTTCACGACGAACCTATCTGACTACCCAATAGATACAATAACTTTCTTTCACCACTTACCTCGGTAACCGTTTCACTATAACCATTAATGTTTAACGACAACCTAAACCTATAAAACATCATTTCTACAGAAACACAAAGTTATTTACATGAGAGTCACCTGTTCGATGAAAAGCGGGTCAGTAAAAGGCCAGTATGAGACTGATGTTAGTGAAAATTAGCAGGGAAGGATCTACAAGGAAATACACACCTTATCGGGGACACTTACCTTATCGGTGATGTCGCACAGGAAAATCAAGATGTATGAACGTTCCTAAGTATTTCATATTTCTACAGCACTTTTCGACGAGATTGACGCTTTAAGCTTTTTGATAGCTTATCTATAAATCAAGGACATTTTTCACTTTCCCATCTTCGCCTGACCGGTCTGGCCGGAGTACTGGGTGGTATTGATTTTTCTACCCGAATTTAAAAAAAACGGGAGTTTATACGAAGATCTTAGTTCCCGTTATAGATGTAACCAGTACCTACGTCTGTTGTGGTTTCAACTATTGCATAAATATGATCCACAGTATATTTACTACTTCACAATTGCCCTGTTTTCTATTCCCAGTAAACTTTCGGTTACCTTATCTAAAGCATAGTTCATTTCTATTTGTTATCTTCATTCTCCTGATCTTGTCCCAATGTATTTGAGATCGGTGCAGCACATTTTCTTCTTCCGTACTTCTACTCATCATCTCAGCAGTCATCTCCTTTCTAGCCATATCATCCTTCACACAGTCCATCCATCGTTTCTTTGGTCTTCCTCTACTCTTATAGCCGTCTCTTACACTCATACTCAAAACTTTTCTTACGACATTTTCCTCATTCCTCCGCATCACATGTCATGGCCTTATCAGTTTATCTCTATTTATTTATATTTATTGAACAAGTAACAGGACTCAAATATGTTAGTAACAATATTTCTTAACAACTATGTTAGTAAACTTAAGCTACACACTAAACCTAACACTGCTTTATAGAAATGAGAATCCCTGCTACAAGCTCAACACCGATGTAGAAAGCTTGCAGCAACGATTCACACACAAGCAGTCCAGTCTGCTCGCTACTCACTGCAGTATAATGTTGTGAAGTTTTAAAAATCTAGACTTAAATTGACATGAAAATTGTAAAATACAAAGGTAACCGAACCGTTCCTTTCTGGTTAACTGTTGGTACGTATGTATATACTTCTTACTCCCCGTTATCGACACAGCCAGTACGTCTGTTGTGGTTTGAAACGATTTCAGCAATGTTCCCGTCCGGACATTGGCGTCTAGTGCCGATTGTACCGTGCCGTCGTTACGTGCGGCTGCCACTAAGTGCTGTCCGGTATTGTCGGTTCAGGGTGATAGTTGTCCGGTGTTTGGAGAGATTTACGCTAACACAGCATTTCGAGCTAGAAAGAGTATTGAAAATGTATTGTCTGAATAGTTGAAAATATTTAGTGGAGTCAGTTACACTTTAAAAATGGCCGGGTTTTCTCTCCCAAATAACTTTCGGTTAAGGTAGGGAGTTTCTTTACATTTGTAAACTGTAACACTCAGACTAAATTGTCATGAAGACAACTGCTAATTTGTCTTCGAAGATTTATTTCTCATTAAACATGCAAGTTATGTTAAAGTATGTTGGTCACTGACCATATCTTAGGTGAAAACTAACAAGACAAACACTTAAGCGATACGCGTATGTCATTGTTTCCTGTTTGGATATGTTATCTAACCTGGCTATGTGCCAGAGAATGCTTATGCGAAACTGGAGTAAGGTCAGATTACAAACCATATTTGTAAGTAGATAAATAGGATATGCTTTATAGCACATGCAAGGCATTTGTTGTTTATTTGGCATGTATTGGTCCTTTGGCGGTTTTATGACTGGCAATGTTTACCAGTTGGAAAGACAGGAATTACTTAATAATGTATGAGCCACTTCATGACTTTGATTTACATTCAGGTTAGAATATGTGTCAGCCTACGTCAATGGGAAAAGTATAGGTAGTAGATGTACGTTGTCTTATTCCTTTACACTATAATGCAATAACTTAAATGTATTTTGGAGCCAATAATACTAATAATACTAATAATAATGGACTGCCTCGTTGGTGTAGTGCTCGCAAGCGTGACTGCTGAGTATGAGGTTTTGGATTCGATTCTCAGATCGGGCACGGTGTTATTGGGTTTTTCCATGAGGAATTTCACAGTAGCAACCACGCGGAGTCTGGATTTGTGATAGTGCGGTTGATTGCGATAGGCTCGCCCCCTATTCCATGGGACTTAAACATAACTTGTGAAATGTGGGTTTACTATTAGGTACACCTCTGCCTAACCTTTCTGGGATTACCTACAGGCGTGATGATGATGTTATGTAGTAGTAGTCCACATCGAAGCTAAGGCCACCATCTTGTTTTTTCAATACAATTTCTCCACCAATAACGCGGGGCTGTCAATATCATTCAAGCGCCAAAACATCCTTTTTGGTTATCATTAACACTAGAAACGGGATATTTACCATGTCCACTGTTTGTTTTGAGTTCCCGATATTTCGGCGCTGTTACAAGCACCATGATCACGGATAAACTGAAGTTATTGCGGGTGGGTGCTTATGAGCAGACAAATCGAATCGATCAATCAGTATCCCGTTTCTAGTGTTGATGATAATATTAGTGACCATGACAGTTTAAAAACTAAAATCCTTCCTGGTATTTAGTTACCTACCTTTATTTTTAATTTACTATTCCACAGAAATAACTCTAAAACAAACTGCTCTAAAATAGTGTCGGGGAAGTTAGCGTCAGACTTCGGACAGTAATAGCTTATGTCAGCCACAATTTATACCAGTTATTCCAGACCGTAATAGCGAGAGCTAAAAGGATTCAGAAGTTTTGTTCTATATAAAACAAGACTAGTTTGCTAAAAGCTTCCTTTGTAGGTTCTTCCACTACAGATTTTAATATAATTCAATACATAAATTACATCATGCCTGTAATCCCCGAAGGTGTACGCAGAAGTGTACCTAATTGTTCACCCACATTGCGCCAGTTATGCTTAAGTCCCGTGTAATAGGAGGCCAGCCTATTGCCATTGCCACCGGGCACAAATCCAGACTCCGTGGCTGCTACTGAGAAATGCAAATAGATACAGGCAAGGGCCGATGCCTGCCAGGGCTGCGGGACTGCTCGAAAGAGATACCGCGGCCCTGGAACATAAAGGGCAAAAGAAGGAACATGGATGGTTTTTAGTCAGTAAAAGTCTGACACTCCCTTCCACTCCGCCCAGAGCGGGAGGAGTCATTTGATGATTACCCATCCGAAAAAAAAGACAGTCTTTATATATACATAATGTAAATATACATATAATTTATTTATAACCATGAATAAATGCTAGTTCAACAAAAAAATACGGAACTGTGAGAGGGAGTGGATTGTAACTGTAATCCACTCCACGCAGACCCAGTGCGGGATGGTGTATGTCACATGTCGATTTGGTTCTATGAGATTTTGTAGGTGAGTTGGGGTTGGTGTTAGTATGTTTTTTAGTAGTGAATGTTTTTTTCAGACAGATATTTTGATTGGTAGCGTGGGGCTCTTCTTGTTCCCAGCTAGAACACTCAAAGTGGTAAACGGTGGGCGTTTTGGGGGACTATTGTATAGGTACTATGTAATTTGCCGTTTTAAAAAGTAGTGCGGCAAAGCAGCTTTCTTCCCAACCGTTTGGAGGATGGGCAGTGTCTGAATCACCCAGTGGCAGCGTTCACTTTCACCAATTCATTTGCTAAGCATCACGATTATACCGAACACTCTTTTATTTACCTTTCATTGCGGCTGTCATGGGGAAACCCAGCATGAGGAAGTTGAAGATTAATTGATAACGAAACCAATGAACCTTCATTTATAGTGGTTAACTTCAAATAAATAAATATAATATCACGCCTGTAATCCCCGAAGGGTTAGGCAGAGGTGTACCTAATAGTACACCCACATAATAGGTGGTAGGTTTTAAATCCCATATAATAGGTGGCGAGCCTATTGCCATCAACCGGGCACAAATCCAGACTCCGTGGCTGCTATTGAGAAATTTCTGGTGAAAAAGTCCAATAACACACTGCCCGAATCGGGAATCGCACCTAGGACCTCTTGCCCAACAGTCGTGCCTGTTACTACTAGAGCTTAACACTTATACTTGCCCCTATATTCAAAGAAACACCATGCGCCCGAAGAATTTTGGAATTTGAGTTGCTTGTACTGATGGCCATAGGTTCTGGATTAGCAAACTAAAACCACCAAGCAAACACACACAGGACCGGTCGGTGCAGCTTGAGAGGGACGCTTGGGGAGGCTTGTGTCCATCTGTGAACACATTTTGGCTGTAACGAATATGATGAGTGAACCAGCAGTGGTTATTAATGTTTATTCCTAATCTAATGATCAGGAAGGAATAACAGGTTATCATTAAATCTTTAGGCGTGTGATTTCCGTTTCTGGTATTAAACACAATGTAGTATTTTAGCAAAAACCAGCAAAAAGTTTTTATAGCCGTGCCACATAGGTACAGTCACCGATTTTTAAAGAAGTTTTTTTTTAAGACATTATAATGTCGGAGGCAAGGTTCGGTCAAGTAACGGATTAATTCATGTGTAACACGTTTATACAGACAGACGTTGTCAAAAACTAGTTGCAATTTTGTACCAGTTCACTTGTTCTAAGTAATCTACTTTCACTACAACAACGACAACTGGTTCAATGTACTGCAGACGTTTTTAAAACCGGTGACATTTATCATTGATGATTTTGTAATTTTTGTTTGGGTCATAGACAATTGGCAATTGTTTATTTATATCTTTTGAGCCACCCCGAGGGCCTGGAGAAATGGCAATTGTTTAAAGGGCGTGTCGTGTTTCTACCTCGACTTTCAAGCGGGTTGACATTTCGGTAGCATATGCCAATCCTGTGTCAATCCAAAAGGTCTTTTATTTTTTCTGTCTTCGTTTTCGCTGATTGTCACTTTGTCCATTTCCTTGTTTGCGCATACATCTTTTGCTCTGGGTCTGAGTGTGTTCATCGTAATCTTGTTCTTCTTGAAGAGACGAGTTAGTAGTTGGATTATTCCTTCTTAATACACTTCTGCAGCTGATTATAATTGAATTATATTTAAATTACAGTGACGTCACTTTAAAAGCCTGACGGCAAGAATAAGGTTGTAATGACATAATAATCCCGTAATGACCATAAAAAATAATCTCATGATAAATACAAGCAATTATAATAAATCCGTTTCCGTTAAGTTTAGAAGTAACAAGCGTGTCGTCTCATAAATTATGCTAATATTCACAGAGTCTAACAATCGCCATCGTACGCGTTGGCCTACTGCGAAATAGGTTTGTGTTACGACCAAATTATTTATAATTATTTTTATATTTTGTGTATATTTCGGTATTGTTTTTTAGTCTGTAATTGACAAGTTTAAAACATGAATATTTTTTGCGAATATTGTATTATTATGTTTTATGAGTATTTTTTTTTCGAATGTTGTATTATTATGTCTTAACATACTTTGAAGGCATTTTATCAAGTTATCAAGACGTTAATTCGTTGATTTATTAATCAACAAATGAATACCATGTCAGCAGAATATTAACTTCAATTTGACAGTAACTCTTGTACATATAGAATCATCATTAATCATTGCTTTGTAATAAAACAAAATTCTTTAGGATCGTGGAAAATAAATAAAATCATTGTAAGCCAGTAAAAAAATTTACGTCTTGTTAGCCGAGAATTCAACTCTGTTAGTTTGAATGTAATTTCTGCACAAATAGAAATAACATTAAAGGCATATATTTCTTCCATAATTTGACTTCAGTAATACAGTCTAACCGGATGCGATCTATTCTACAAACAACTGCCTATCTGACCTCTACAATCCAGTAACTGCATGGGTAATACCTTTGGTAAGACTGGTGATGTCGGGCTTCTGAGTACACCGGAAACGACTACCATAGATCATAAAATATAGTTTCACGTGCTTGGCAAGGAGAACTTTCGGCATATAATGAATGGTCACCCATCCACGGACCGATCTCGACCACCTTTGTAAACCCGTGCGGCATATATTTAGTACTAAGGCAAGACTACTAAGCTACGCTTAGCAAGATTTTAACAACATTGGGAGATTTTATTTAATAGAGTAGAGGGCCTATTAAATAAAATCTCCCATTATTGTTAAAATCTTGCTAAGCTTAGGCAAATTAATATTATTTTATCGAGCGGTATCTCGCGAACATCTCCCCCTATTACTGTTAATATCCTCTCCTTAATTAACCTTAATTAATAATGATTTCCTTGCTAATTACCTACTTGATGTAAAAGTTTCCGGCTTATCGAAAGATAAAAATTTACCTTATATCATTATTTATGGGAACCCAAAACAGGTAGGAATGGAATTATACCTATGTAGTTTGCGACGTTGTGTAGGTATTTTCGTATCGAGCGGCGAACCTAGGGCTCAGTCGTAGCCCGACAGCCAAACCAAAAGAGGTGGGGCGCAGTGGTTCTTGCGCAACGTCATGGAGAACGTGCGGTCGCTGGCCGCACTTGGTGATGGGGCAGGGGGCCGGGAATGGCTGATACCAGTCGGGACTGCCCACGGATGTACTTGTATCTCCCGGGCCCCCGACACATGGCAGTAGTACAAACAGTGGGTTTTTGGGCGGTTAGAGGCAGACATAACCCTCCACTCGCCCTAGACGAAGGGCACCTATGAGGATTTTCCCACTCAAAAAGTATCAGAAAGTTCTTGGCTTTATCGTAGGTGCATCAGTTGTTATACCGAAACAGAGTTGTTATAACGAGATAGTCAAACCATAAAAAACTTAATCATATTTTCCTACACTCCAACTTACTTGACCCATAACTTAGCTTCAATCTCCACATCTTCACAATTTCCCTTCAAAAGTGAAAGTACTGTGAACCCATTTTAATTAAATGAAAATAAATGCGAGCTTCAAAGCTGACGTAACCACGGGCCACGGTATAATGACAAGATGACACCCATATTATTATGAAAAGCAGTTGGATTCGATTACGAGCGCGGACTCTGGTTACCGTGAATGGAATTCCTAAGACGACCCACTGACCAAAACTTGGCTTTTTTATTTTATATCTTTGTTTCTATAAAATATTGCTATATGAGTAAACGTTTTTTCAAAGCACATTAGCAGGTTTATGACTACTAGTTTCTTACATCAAACATTTTATGAAAAGTTTCTTTGTTAGCTGTCATAATCTGAATAAATCTCAGATTTAAAAACAGTCATGATGATGATTTGGTTTAGTCTGATGTAATAATATTGTTATTCTTTTAGTAGTCTATGGAAGTGTCACATCACAGATAAAAGCATCGTTTGTGTTGGGGACTACTGGATACGATACGTCTATCCGACAAGACAGTCTCTCAGACATTCGACAAACTCTGTTTTAATCTCCCGTTCATCAGTACTGAATAAAAAAAAAACCTCCATATACCAACTTGTTGCAGTCGAGGTGTCCTGCGGCGGGGCTGTGCAGAATAACCTGACGTATTTCATGTCACCCGGCTTCCCCGAGCTGTGGGGGGGCGAGCAGGACTGCAACATTACCATAGAGAAGACCCACGCCGGCATCATGCAGCTCAGGATCGACTTCCTGCACTTTACTATTGTGAGTCATCTTCATTATTTTTGTGTTGGGGTCGGCTTTAATCTTACCGGAGACAGCTGAATGCTAGTGTTTTACATGGAGGGACAGCCTACCTAACCTCCACAATGAAGTTATTGAGTAAAACTTGCTGACGTAAGGCTGGTTGTCAGACAAGCGACGCTTAACTTACGATCGATACGTGCGGCTGTTACAACCTAGCCACAACTGTGAGATCAGATAGATTTTAGACAGGCCAATTCTTCCGGCGAAACTTCTCACACCTGATACGCATCAGAAAGAAAGTAAATTGTTCGTAGTCCTATTGGATTGGATATAAAAAAATTTACGTTTGTTTTTCAGGGTCAACCAAACAGAACCACAGGAGACTGCAATGAGGATGCCATGATCTTGGGAGATGGAGACAGCAAGTTCACACTGTGTGGTCAGAACCATGGACAACACGGTAAAATATATAAAGTTGTTTCAGACCTTGTTGTGGCTGGCTCTTTATACTAAGTAGAGTTAATAGGCTTTTTTTGGGTTAGCTCGTTCCATCGTCGACCTCATCTCTGTCCTCAGGACTAGATTGACGTCTAGAGTAGGCCCATTTAGTATAAAAAGTAGCATGAACAAGCGGTGTCTGATGCGCTTCCTATCGGCGACTTTTCAGAAGCCTATCAGATTCCATGAAATATTAAAACTAACCTTTACTTCCATTTTTAGCTTCAACGTTTCTAATAAAAAAAAACACGTTTTTTTTGCACAGGTTTACTTACTAGTATGTCATAATTTCCAGTTTATTACACGCTATCAACGGGCAGTGAGCAGCGTGAGGACGATGACCTGCCCGGCACTAAGACCATCAACTTATCGATGCGCATGCGCGGCGGGGACATGCCGCGCATCTGGCTCATGCGCCTCGCGCAGATGCCGCTTGCGAACACCGCGCCGCATAACTGTCTGCAGTACTATGATAATGATAATGGTAAGTTCAATTCAAATCAGAATTCTGTGAACGAAGGTAGAATCAAGACAACAGTGGCAGCAAAATTGCAACAGAAGTAAAGCATTCTGGTAGTGCACTGTTTACCGTGACGTGCCATTGCTGTAGTATCAGCGGTCGTGGCATTTTTTTCGCTTTGTTATCTCGTTACGTCGCATGTCAAAGGGCTGTGAGAAGCGTGAGGCCAGTGACCTGTCAGGCAGTAAGAGCATCAGCATGTCAATGCGCCTGCGCGGCGGTGACCTGATGTACATCTGGCTCATACACCTCGCGCAGATGCCGCTAGCCAACACTGTGCCGCATCATTGTCTGCAGTACTATACTAATGTTAATGGTAAGGAAATAGTCTCATGAACAATTTACGACTCAGTTCTGCTGGGAAGAATGGAAGTAAGACTACAGCGGCAGTGATATTCAGTATATGAATTGCAGTATCCTGGTAGATATCGCTGTTTGCCACGACATGTTGCCATGCTGCTGTTGTATCGGTAGCAATGCCATTCTTTTCATGTTATAATCTCGCTACGTAACATGTCAACGTGCAACGAGGAGCGCGAGGTCAGTCACCTGCCACTGAGTCGTAAACGAAACGTAAATTCTATTGCTTTAAAAAAAAAACTCAAATTCTATAGCATTTTGGTGTAATTTTTATCATCTCCAAAAATATCAATAGGGTCTTAAAACTAAGTATATCATTTGAATTTATTATGTTTAGTGTGTTAGGCCTACTGGATAGATTTATCATTTCCAATTGTCTTTATCATGTCTTCTCACTCAACAGGAACAATAAGAACGTTCAACTACGCATCGAACGGGCGTCACCTGGCCAGTCAAGACTACAAGGCATGCATCAGAAGGAACACCGGCTTCTGTTCAGTTAGATACAGTCCATGTGATAGCCGTTCCTTCAGGATAGGACCCGGCAGTGGGACACCAATAGTTATGGACCCAGCTGGTAAGTGAAAAGAGTATAGGGAATTATTCTTGTCATTGAGGATGAAACTGTCTTTCTAGTTAATATTCGTATCTAAAAGTCGATCAGTATTCAATTTTACTTTATTACATTTTTCAAGAGGGTATGTAGGGCCAAATCCGAAATTATGAGGAATAGCGAAAATTACACAAAGGAGTCTCGGGCCCGATTTTGATGAAAACTAAAACTGCATCATTGGGTTTTTGAAAAATCAATGTTTCTAACCAGGAATCGAAGCAAACACACTGTATTATTACACCATTCGATAGCGTCGCTGTAAAGGGTCAAATTCTAGGATGTAATGGCATACGGTAAACTGGCGGCATTACTGTAACGCATTATCTAAAGGTTTGAATTGCCTGTAACTATATACTATGTTCCAAAATTGTACCTTTTTGTGAGAAACAAATTACTATTGTATTGTATTATCTAGGTAAATACGCCCTGTATACAAAATAAATGACCCTATGAAAAAAAAAAACAAATTTGAGAGTTGAGTTTTTAATTTCATTTTATCTGTGTGACCGCCCATCTGACCTCCCTAACCTTTAGGCGAACAGACAAACCCTTTGGCATGCAAATCGTAAAAACAGAAGGTATTCTGTTCAACATTATTATTCATGTTTATTATTCTACCATTCATATTCCAGTTAACTTTTCAAACAAAGTCCATTTGTTACTAACTTTATGTTGGTCGGATTTGAACTTGCGACCTTCGTGAGCTCTGGCAGAGTTATTGCCTATTACCACACCGCCTTTCCTTGATTTTAATGCATGGTGTAAAAACTTACTTCGAAAACGTTTCCAAACGTTTTCACGCAGGGGTCGTTGCACTTTCCTATGTTAACTATTAAAGACGAAGGTACAGTCCGCATTGAGGCTGCTATTACTGGTTTATTGATAGAACAATGGATTTTTTTATAAAATACTCTGTGGTAGACCGAGCTTCATCATTTGACTAACCTTTTCCCAAGAGTGTTTGAGTCGGTTTTCAGTCCAACCAGATGAAACTTAATGCCAATATTTTTTAAAAGAAACTCCTCAACCCGAAATGACGGGGTGATACGATATTGGTACGTATCGTATTACCCAGTATTTTTTTAATAAGCAAGTGCTTAATGTAGGTTTTCCACAGTAAAACCCAAGTTTTTCCATTACAAACGGGAATAGTAGATAAGGTACCTTCTGATCTATATACCACTAGGAATATTTTACAACTAGCTGTAGCTCGCGACCTTCGTTCGCGTGAAATTATTATAAAAAATATGACTTCCCTTTTTAATCGAATTTTGTTACCAATTTCAAGGGTTTTATTTTTTTTGCACGGAACCTTAATTATGTATTATTTTTTAAAATAAAGACTAATTATGTTAGATCTTATATCATCAGCTATCTGCCAGTAAAAGTCCCGTCAAAATTGAAAAAAAGACAGCCAAAAATACAAAAAAGTGTTTTGGTTTTAGTGAAGCGGTTATTTTGATATTACAAACAGACACTTCAATTTTATTTATTTGTATACATGAGATTGTTACTCTAAAAACTGTGTTTCCATAGACATGCAACAAGAAGAAATGATGCCAGCAGATGACACACAAACCCAAGAAGATGAAATGGAAGGTTCTGGCAACGATCCTGAGGTGGATACTGCCCAGCAATCACAACCTGGCCTTGTCTCCAGGGTAAGCATGAATAAGAAATATACTTGATAGAGAACCAAGTGTGCAGTAACCCGACGTTAATTTGGAACGTCGAGTTCAGGAAACGTACTGTTAATATTTCATGTATGATAGAAAAGATGCTGTATAAAGCCAAACTTTTTCTAAAATTCGATGCGCCGTAGTAATGACGCAATCAGACTGTTGACGAGCTGGGTATGGGATAGATTAATACTACCGATTAAACAACTAATAACTTTATAGATATCGCACTTCTACTTCACTTCGATTCGCTTCGTTGTGTAGTCAAAATCAGACTGACTCCTCCCAAAAACACGACGTCTATTTATATGCCGACCGATCCTTCGAGAAGGTTCAACAACTTTTCAGGAACCTTCTTCAAAGTTCATAGTCGAACATCATCTTTCGAGAAGTTTCCACAACTATCTCGAATTTTCTAGAAAGCTCCATAGTAGAACATTGTCCTTCGAGTAAGTCCTACAACCTTCTTGAATCTTCCAGACAGTTCTATAGTGGAACATTCTAGACTCTAATCTTATAGACAGGTCCTTTCTAGAACATTCGAGACTCGCACGTAATCTGGAATGTTCTCGTAAAACAACCGACGTAACAATACTATTGGTCGTTAGCGGAACCGGGTATTCGGGTGGTCGAAAAGCTTTACTCGAATTTGGGCACCCGACGCATTTAGATTAATTCATTCTTCGAAGTTTGAAATCGGATTAAACCAAACAAGTTTGCCCAAAGATGGACGTACTCGACCCCGTTCTTTTACACTAGGTCGTTTGTCTGAAATCCAGAGGTAATCGTATTCGGGCAAACGACCAATGTTATAGCGCCATAACGCAGCAACACTGATTTATATAATAATCAAAGTTGTTATAGAAGTGTTTGTACGGAACCGTTTAAGACCCTTACCTCACACAATTTTTCGTTTAAAATCTAAAGAAACTTAAAATTCTTACAACTTTTGAAAGTGTAAACCTCCACACTTTTATGGACGGTCTCAACAGTGCCATAAATTGTTGGCAAACTCTGCAACGTGCAACTCTGCAGCTGACTTTCTCTATGATTATATGACCTCTTAAAAACTGTGCATACAGGAAATATCTTCAGCAAGGAAGTTTTTAACTTTATACGAAGCTCGTTTTGATGAAATGGGGATTTAGTTTTGGTTCCGTCAAAGGATAAGATGGAAGATGGAGTTCCTTTAAGTTTAGTGATGCGTTACGTAAGCGCAGTTTGGATTTTTAATTAGATTTTGTAATTTGTGATTAAGTGAAGAATTTAGAAAAGTAAAGCTGCTTGATTACATCCCTTAAATTTTTGCTCTGATATTCATGTTGGCCTTGAACTAAATAACAGCACTGATGTTTGTGTATTGTGTGATTTACGAAGAGCCCTCTTCAAAATAGGCTCTCCTTTATTTTTACATAATGGTGTGCAACTAATATTGAACTACTGGTACCTATAGCTTTAGGAAACACATTATTAATTACCATAATTTTACTAAAAACATTGACAGACCCAACAAAATACCAAATAATAACAAAAGTATGCAAAAATACATAACTAAGAATTAATAATGATATTTTATGTTTATGAGATACTATCCCTATAATTTATTTGTGCCCAGAAAAGGCTTATTAAACAAAATATATAAGGTTTATTCATATAACACAATACGAAAATTGGTCCCAGCTTTCAAAAATATCCTTTCATACATTTTATATTATTGCCCTAATGGAGAAGATCGATATTATTTCCTTTAACGCCCAGGTCTTGAATTTTCAGTTAAAGATTTTCTGTTAGTAAAACAAACTACGCACCACACTTTGAAATGAAATTGAAGTGTCTGTTTGTAATTTCAAAATAATAGTTTTTTACTGAATGCATGTGAAAGTATTTACGGTGCTAATATCATAACAAAAACATTTTTTGGTACGAGTACCGTGTATACATGTCTGTTAATTCCGGCTTATCTCCGAAACGGCTGGATCGATTTCGACAAGACTTTTACTGGCAGATAGTCGATGTTATTAGGAGAAACGTAAAGTTACTGAAGTTATTATTAACGTAGTTTAGAAAAAAGATTAGAGTTGCGTGTAAAAAAATTAAAACGCTTAAAAATGTTAACACAATCTGATTCAAATTGGAACGTACGAGTAATATTGACGGAATTCCGCTTAATGTACTCAGTGAAGCGAACGAGTGCATTACGTCATTGTTATATCTCCTTCAGCGAATTGATGATCAGAGATGAATGAAACATGTTACTAAGACACATTCTTTTACTATTTGATTTAAATTCAAAGTCTTTCTGACTTTTTATTATGACTTACTAGCTTATGCCCGCGGCTTCACCCGCGTGGATTTCCGTAACTGTCCCACGGAATCGTACTACCGGGATAAAAAGTATCCTATGTATTAATCCAACAACCAAATCCGTTCAGTAGTTTTTGCGTGAAATTGAAACCGACATCCACCCATCCTCACAAACTTGCATTTATAAATAGTAGTAACATGGAACTCTAAATGTATTTATCCCTTCTTTCAATATTGTCACTTTCATATGCAAACAACATATTTGTTTAAAAATTGTAGTAACTCGAGAAAAATTTCCATTACAAAATCGTTCTTCTCCATTATATCTATACATTTATATACAACCCTACCCCGTAGCTAGTTTAACCCCTCACTAAACACATCTAGATCTGGACGTATATCTCGTCTTGGATGTGGGGTCAGGCCAGGTCCTCCAGCTGGTCGCGGTGGTCGCCGTACTCGCAGCACTACCCTAAAGAGGATGACAGGTTCCGGTACTTCGGCTACGGGAACTACGGGATAGGCCTCACGGGCTTTGGGAGACAGCGGTGTGACGATAGGGTCACCATACCCTGTGAGAACGAGTACTTTATATCGGTGAGTTTATATAGATAATAACATGATTTTTTAAAACTTTATTTGGGACCTCCTGGCTCACGGGTCGATCTTCAAGGTTAAGCCCCGCTTGCCAAAGTCTGTCTTTGCATGGGTGACCATCATTACATACCGAGTTCCCTCCGTGCCTCGGAAAGCACGTTAAGCCGAGGGTCCCGACTGTCATTTGTAGATCTTTGACGGTCGTTACAGGTAGTCTGTGGAGTGGCTCGAAATTATGACAACTAGTCTTACCAAGAGGGTACCGTATTACCCAGTACTAACTGGGTTGTGGAGGTCAGATAGGTAGTCGCTCCATGTAAAATACTGGTATTCAGATGCATTCGTTAAGACTGGAAGCCGACCCCAATAAATTTGGCAAAAGGCTAGGCAGATGTATGATTTTTTAGTGCGGTGTGTGGTTTTTGCACATAAATGACATTATTTTTGTTTGTTCGATGCATGAGTGCGGACATTGGGAATATTTTCATACAAAAATGTTGATCCCGAACATTTTTGATTTTGACACACGAATGCTACCTGACAAGCGGGCGTGTGACACTAGACATAACGATTTGATACTAAGTAGTAACAAGTATTGGATTATGATTTCCTTCGTCTTGTCCCGTGTATCACTCGTAAATATTTGAATGTCTTTGGATGCATGTAACTATTTAATTAACAACTTCAAATATTAGATGCTTCTTAATAAAATCGTGAGTAAAATTTTTCGACATTTCAATATCAATTTCTTCTAAAAGTTAAGAACTTCGGGTGGAAGAGTCTAATTATAATAGTATTAAAGCTTAGGATTTCCATTAATGGCTGGAATATAAAAGAGAAACTTTAGAATAATTGTGAAGTTAACAATCAGGAACGGAAGTAATATTGTTAAAGTTCTCCTAAGAATGACCCGCTTTATAGAGTGTTGGTCTACAGCGGTATAATGCTGAGTGGAAAGTACTGAGAAATATTCTTTGCTAACTTCTTGAATAGTAAAATGGTTAGGATTTATTCAGACTTCCAATTAATTAAAGCCATAGTTAGAATTATGATTGAAGGAGGTCCGCGACGGAAGGTTGATTAAAAATATTTTTTTTTTAAAACGAATGCCTCTCAGAATATTCGGTACTCTTGCTTAAATAAAAGCTACTCGTTGCTCTTGTGGCCGCATTCGCGACTACTAAGCATTAGGTCCTGGGTTCGATTACTGGGTCGGTTATTGGGTTACTCTAACAGGAAATTGTCAGTAGCAGCCACGGACAGTGGATTTGTGCCCGTTCGATGGCAATAGGCTCGCCCCATATTTATGAATGATGTTTATTTTGCAAATAGATTTTTCCAAATACTTTTACACGATACTATTTTTGCAAACTAGATGGGGCCGGTTACATTACAACTGGCGAAATGTGGGTGTGTACCATACAGCTCTGCCTAACCCTTCATATTCGGGTACCAGGCGTGATGTTATGTAAATAAAAGTCCAAACTACTACATGGAAAATTTCAGCCAGAAATAATAATTCATTGAAAATAGATTCAACGGCAAACTTTCTGAAGTTTAAAGCTGCGTAGATTGAACCAATAATGTTACATCAACTTTACGCAAGACTTTTAATGCCACGATTTAAAACAAACATCCATCATGTCTGGTACTTTCAGGGACGAAGGTAAACACCATTTTATTCTAATTAGCGTGCCTGTAAAATTACGCTTTTCAAATACCGTTTTTATATTTCATGTTGCAATATTTATCGTATCAATTTACGTCGCTCTTTATGTGATTCTCAATTCAAAACGAAAATGAAATCATTTTGTATATAACTGCTTGCTTTGAAGTCTAATACACTCTAGAATTGGCTTTAGGTTTACATTGTTTCTCAAACGTGACCTAGATTTAGGAATAGATTAGCAAGAAAGACATTTTATATTACGCAATCATGAAGTCTCTCTCAACTTAAATATCCAGTCATTTAATGAAATAAGACAATAATCAGCCCTTTTTAAACGTCAAAATATGGCTTGTCTAAACTCCCGACATTCGCCATTTCCTAATGTTTTTTTTTTTGTGGGGTGTCTCAGAATAAACTCCTCAGCAAAACATCTGTCTGTTAAATTAGACTCGAACACTTACGTTGTCATAACAAATGTATGATGTTTGTTTATCTAAAACATGTATCCATCTCCCAGAGCTCGTACTTCGGCGCAGGAGTGTGCGACCCGCACCACTGCGGCGCCACGTTCTGCCCGGCGGCGCCGCGCGCCTGCCACGTGCAGACGTCGGTGGCGCCCTTCGCCGTGGCGGTGCACTTCGGACCTCCAACTATTAAACGAAACCCGGAGGAAAATATCGGAATGTGTTTGAGGTATACGCAGTTGCCTTGCGATTCTTGAAAGACGAACTTATTTTATTTTGAGAGTAAAAGAATATGATGTTCAATGTGAATAAGCTTACGATTGTGATTTGAATGATGAAGAAGGGATCTTTAATGAACAGTTTCTTTTGGTACAAGATAACTTGTTTATAAATACTAACACTTGTTTATTGATACTGATCTTTTACCGGGGCTTAAAAGTAAATTACTAGAAGTAGATATCCAAATGTCTGTCTATATAACAACAGAGATGTTTTAAAAAACGAAGAAAGTAACCTATGTTGTATTTCCAGTAACAACGTTACACGAAAATGATGAAATCGAATTAGATAAACGATACAACGAAGGAGCGTTCAAAATGTTTTGATATTAAATGACATAGGGACGGGAATTAGGAAGGAGTGAGTCTCGGGAACATTCTCCCGAGGGTGTCATAAGTGTGAAACGGCATGACGAGAATGTGTAAGAGAAAAATGTTTAAGTGAATTTATTCAAAGAAATGTGAAATTTATTGGAACGTGTTATCATTTATTTTGTATTTTCTTGCTATATAATAATTGATTGAGAAATTACGTCTGTTTTTTAAGAAGAGTGTGTTTCTTTTTGTTCCATAAGCATTTTTTTTTAATGAAACAGATTATTATTGTTTCTAGAAGATCTTTTTGTGAAACGTTGTAATTGCGTAGTTTATATTATTAACTCTGTTTTTGTCGAATCGATTCCCAGTATAAAACCCTCAGAATCGGTGTCTTCATCAAATAAATCTAATTCAGAGAATCGTCTTTTTCCCTGGAACTTAATCTCACTTGATGAATTACATTATTTGGAAACCTGTCTAACGGATGTAACACATTATAGATGGGGACAGAAGGCGCGCGCACAATACGCTTCCCATACAGCTAGTGCAGGCCCTCACGACTTGCATTTGTTTGGGTTACTTTAAGATTACTTACAGATAAGGGCGAAGTATCAGGGTAGCCCGCGAAATTCAAATTTTCTTTAATCCCATTTAATGACTATTTCATGAAAAAGTCATTCAATGAGATTAAACGAACCTAGAGGGTTGTATTGATGTTTTTAATGATTATAACTCGGTTAAACTATACTAGTTACGGTTGCGAATCATATTTATTTCATTTTCAATATACAGCCTGACATTGAACTTAAAATTGCAAAAAACGTAAAAACATTTGAATTTCGCGGGCTATCCTGGCGCTATCTTGGCACTTCCGAATTAGCTCGATCAACTCGCCATGAAGTAACCTCCAACTGAAATAGAGTTTCTAAGATTTATACGCTCTGTAGCACCTATCATTACTCGTTTGATTGAAGTTTTCATTTTGTCTGATCAAAGTTTTTTGGAACTGCCTAGAGTCCAAAATAATTGCGTGTTCGTATTTTCGAAGATATACGATGATTCCCGAAGTGATAAATATTTTTTTTTGGAGTTTGTGTAGATCGTATCTGATGGCGTTCTGTGGTTTCTGCCTACCCCCATGGGAAAAGGCGAGTAAGTTTATGTATGTATAATGTCACGTACATAATAATTACTACATACGTGACCTTGGCACCATGTGTGCGTGTGACTGCTTACGCTTGTTGTATGTAGCAGTCCTTCTGTTTCTATGATATGTTGTGCCCCACGGCTGCTGAATACAAATGAATCGATATGAACTCTATTGCTAACTAGTTGAGGATTCAACGAATTTGTTTTTGCTCGTTGAAACTAATTGATATTTAGTATCGAAAAGGACTTTTAAACTAATTGTTTTGTAAATATATTTTAGGGATTTATTGTGTTATCTAATCTACCCAATGGCTTTTGTATTTAAGATTTATTATTACTTGGTTTTCATTATATTAATTGTAAGTAAACTTGATTATAGGAATGTTGGAAGGTACTGAATATTGCTCAAATGATTGATAACTATGAAAATTTTAATGATAATTATTATGTAGATGAGATAATTATGTTTCATCAAGATTATCATGCTGTTTTATTTGTATTTTTAGGAATTTTCTAATACAGCAGCCTGTATCGGAAATGTGTGGCCATTTTCAAGGTTGGCATCAAACTAAGCGGCAGAACATCAAACTGAAAATATATTTTTCCATGAAACCAAAATCGTATTCGTGAAAAAATAACCAAATTTCCCATACATTTACGTCGGTACTGAAATTTTGTAGGTATTTCTATATTTCCGCGATTACGAATTTGGACCTATCGAGAACGTTCAGTTTGATGGTTGGGACCATCATCTGCATGACCTCTTCCCAACTTTATTGGGGTTGGCTTCCAGTCTAAATGGATGAAGCTGAACGCCAGGTGGTTGGTACCTCACCCTTAAAAATGATCACACTTTTCTGATGCTCGCTGCGTATTTCTACTTAAGTAGTTGTTTTAGTTCCTATGAAGTTTAATTATTTATTTTGGATGTATGAAATTTAAGAAGTCTGTTTTGATATACGTAATTTTTAACAAAACGTAGTGTTATTTTGTTATTAGTGATTTTTCTATTTATTGTATTGTATTACGTAGCTGTGCCATCGTAGAAAGTTATTTAATAACCAAAAAATAACCCGTTTTGTAAAAACATGTTTGAGTGCTAATCATAATTTCTTAGATATTATCTGTAAATAATTACTAAAGTTACTTGTTTTCTCTTTGTTTCATAGATTTTCTTTTAAGAAGTTTTGCATTTATAAAATTGTGATTTATTTATTAAATTATTTATTTTTCGACAAGTTAACATCAACGTTTTTTATTTATATTTAAACACACACGTGTATTGACGTAACGGATGAAATATACATAGCGACGTCCAAACGAATACCACATATTTTCATCGGTAATTTAAAAAAAATGCTGTTCAATACACTTTTGTAGAAAAAGCTTACTTTAAAAAAAATCCTGATGAAAAATGTATATGTGGGATTCAGAATTATGTACTCAATACGTGGTAACCGTTTGTGCATGGATGTCCCCTCCCTGCATGATACCACTCGATACACATTGAGCAGACCATTTGCCTTCAATACGGTAACATTGCTAACGGCTTTGATTGCTGTTACGACCACCAGTAACATGTTATCGTCATGTTAACACATACGATAATGTACCTTATGTAAAAGCATTATGTTGGTAATGGAAGTACTAATGGTGTACTTGAATATGTACATATTGTAGGTACTAGTGTCTCTTAGTTGTTGAGGTGACTGAAACGGTAAGGTAATCTGTAGACGGGAATAGTGGAACTTTTGGGATGAGAATGGTTAGTTTTCGGTTACTTACCCCACGTTAGTTTCTACATTTTATAGTTAGGGCTATCGGTTTCTACGCCACATTTAGGACATCGAAAATCCAATCTGGAAAACCCAAAGTTGCGTTTTATTTTTCCACAACAAAGTTCCATAAGGTCTTCATTACTGCAGTTGATATAGATATAGTTGATATAAGGGGGAATAAGGTAGCCTAAATGACAACAATTGCGCCGATATTTTAAGTCCGTTTGAAAGTACTTTCTTAACTGGCGTCTTCCTAATAGCCTTAGATTTCGAGTAGCGGTCAGTCGGTCACTGTTTCTATTATTAGCATGACCACTGACTCGCTAAAGACAAAGCTTTGTAATTGTGAAATACATCATCAGCATCTGGCATCTTTTTTGTGTTGCTCGCCTGTTCATTCTTATATGAATCCTTATCGACAGTGAACTTGCTTAAACTGGGTTATTGTACATTCGCCACAAAGTAAATTCACCACGAAATAAAGTATGTGTAAACTCGCCACAGCTCTATTTTCATGAAAAAAAATCCGCCATATTGTTTATTTCCGTACAGACAGCAGAAAAATCAAACAATCTATATATATAAAAAGCTAAACTGACTGACTGACTGTTGATATATCAACACACAGCCCAAACCGCTGGTCCTAGAGATATGAAACTTGGACGGTGTGTTTTTTGTGAAGAGTAAGTATCCAAAAAGATAGGATTTTTGGGAATTCCACCACTAAAGGAGTAACCTTGATGTTTAGTTTAGGGAGGTTTTAGTCAGTCGGTCAGTCAATCACTGCGCTGATTTATACTGTAAAGAATACACATTCAAGATTCCATTCCTTGCTAATTCAATACAGTGTCACATTCTCCTCACTATAATCAGGCCATTATACTATTGCTACAGTAACAATGGCCGCCGTATCGAGATGTTACAACTGATCAGCGTATTGTTTAGATGTAGGACAAACCGATATTAGATTAGCTATCTATGTGGGGCTGCGCGCAGTTTAATTAGATCAAGGAGTTTCTATGAATTTACAATGACTAGAATGTAGCTGGATGTCTCTCTCTATCTTTTTTTTTCTTTTATTATTCAATAAACACTGTTACAACTATTTTACAAAACGTAAACATACCACACAAACCATCTTTGTTTCTTTGTGTTCTGATTTGAAGACATTTTCCATTCTATTTTTGCTTTTAGATTGTTCAGTTCAGAGACTGAGATCTTGCTTTCTTAATACCTACCAGGCTTTTGCCATAATTATTTTTCTCAATAAAAGTCTAATGCCAGTAGGTGTTGGAATGGTTTTAACAGTGCCAAGGGAGACGAGCTTGTAATACGATGGCTTGTGTTGTAGATGCAACGTTTTATGTGCTGGACCATTGGTGATTAAGTTTTGAGAAAGTATCGGATATTCTTGCTGAAAATCTTAAGGTGGTCTTAAAGTTTTCTCTCAGGCTCCTCTAATTCAGTTTTTTTTTACGATTTCCTGCGATGGCCCAGTGGTGGCGGCCCCGTCTTACGAATGTAAGTCGTGGGTTCGAACTCAGACAGGTGCATTAATTTGTGTAATTTATTTCATCACCTCTACTCTCAAGAACGGCGAAGGAAAACATCGTGAGGAAACAGGCATGTCTTAGAACCAAAAATTCGAAGACATGTGACATCTACCAACCCGCACTGGGCCGCGTGGTGGATTATAGCCCATTCCCTCTCATAGAGAGGAGGCCGTGTGTCCCAGCAGTGGGAAAATTATAGGCTGATTATGCTTATGCTAAGATTTCATTGTCAAAACACGATTTCCTTCCGATTAGGTACATTCTTCAAGATGGAATTTGCTGAAGACTATGAAACTCTGCACACATATATTTTTCCACTGTCTCATTATGTATTGTTACCACTTATGACGTGTGGCATACTCGACAGCATTCACTTAAAACGTTTTCGCTGTTTTTCTTTCAGGAATTTCTCAGGTGGAAATATACCAGTCATACCAAGGGATATCGTATCGTGTCACGTAGTATTATACGGAAACACTCAGTCTTTACCCTTTGCTGCTAATGACATATCACGAGTGCATTCAATTACTACAGAATGTGTTCAACAGCCAAGACGTGACCCAAATATATAATCCACGACGCATCACCTGAGTGGATCCTTGCGTATCCAATCAGCTGCACTAATCTAATGGATATTGGATCGTCGCTATGTGCGGCCAGAGCGTAGCTGGTAACATTGTTGATTACATACATGCAGAACTATAACGTCGTCTGATAGATTAAGAGGATGGGCAGGGAAATGAGTTGAATAGTGATACAATTAATTTTAAGTCCCATGTGATAGGAGGCGGGCCTATTGCTATCAACCGGGCACAAATCCAGACTCCGTGGGTGCTACTGAGAAATTCCTGATGGATATACCCAATAACGCTTTGCCCGACCCGGGAATCCATCACAGGACCTCATGTTCAGCGGTAGCGCTTGCGACTACTCGACAACGAAAAAACATAACTGTCGAAATGTGAGTGTACTATTAGGTACACCTCTGCTTATCTGCCGTCCTTCTACCCACATGTTCTAATTGTTAAAATTGTCAGTTTACTACATAAGTACCTAGAAACATTAATAAACTAAAATAGCTTTGGTACTTCACGAGTACACTCGATCGTTTGTTTCGTGCTTCCCTTGCATCACTAACGTTACGCTATGCTATGTTTTTAAGATTTTAACAGTAGTCTAACTTCAGGGCCTCGAAGAGAAGACCTGAGATGTCACATGTCTCCGAATTGCTAGATCTAAGAATTGCCGGTTTCGTCACGCTTTCATTCTTAACATTTATAGCGATACTTTTTAAGAGCTGAAGTAGGTTTTTTTTACATCTAACTAAACAGGCAAACCATTTAGTACATACGTAAGTACTGAGTTGATCCTAGTTTAACAAACCTCTCGATTGCGTTGTCCTTGTGTGTAATTTCGAAATACACCACAATTATTACCTACAGGTATAATTAGCCCTAATAACACCTTACGTTCATAACTGTAGCCCAGACAAATAATTAATACCATGATGGATGCATAACTGATTGGAAACTACAATCTGAATGTAATTAAATTAGTCTCGTCAATAATTACTAGTTTCTGCCGCCGCATTCCGTCGACGTAGGCTTCAGTTCGTAATAATAATAATTAGCTAGAGACGTTCATTTAGGTGATTAAAACTCTTACCTAGACTTGGAAATGGCGCATTGCTACTATTTGTTATGGAGTACTTACTGTTGTAGTTTTCCTGATTTGAGATTTGAGAATTTACACACAGCTTTCAAATTTTCACTATTCTTCTTCAGGTGGACAAGGTTCATCGTATCCTCTTGACTCTTGCCCTAGAACGAGTTACGGTACTAAACCGCAACACGGTGACATTACAATGGATCAAAGGACACAGTGGATCGCTTGGAAACGATGCAGCTGATGAACTCGCCAGAAGAGGATCCAGCACAAAAGCCTTCGGACCCGAACCCATTGTGTCCATACCATTCAAGCAACTAAGAAGTTGGCTAAAAGATCACACTCAAACACAAGCGGAGAAGTGGTGGACCACGACACCAGGGTGCAGGCAATCCAAGGAGGCTATGCCATTCCTGGATAAAAAACTGACCAAGCGCCTTCTGCGCCTGGATAGAGATAGCCTGCGACTGGTGGCGGGGCCCATCACTGGACACTGCTCACTAAACAAACACTTTCACACCCTAGGTATCACTGACAGTCCCCTGTGCAGGGCGTGCATGGAGGCGGAGGAAACGATAGCGCACGTACTTCTTGAGTGTACTGGCGATACCCAGATACGCGAGGAGACTCTTGGAACACCAAGATCTCTTGCGGATGCCCTGAGAAAACCGGGAAGTCTGATCTGCTTCTGGAGGGAGGTGGGCTGGTTGGAGTAACGGCCACCATGGCTCACGCACAATGGTCCACTTTAGGGACTAAGTGCGGAAACCAAAAATCCCTAACATAGAACATAGAACATCCTCTTGACGGAGTAGTACATAATGGTTATTTGTGTCTTACTATTGCTATTGCGATGCGTCTCGATTCGGGTCTAATTCTGGTGTTACGGGAAAATTAATAAATGGTGGACACACACATTCTGGCCTGGTAATATGTCGGGGAGCATGTCGGGGAGCATGTCGGGGAGCATGTCGGGGAGCATGTCTTCCCTTTTATCCTGCTTTGTACGTACTAACAAACATTGCATTGAGTCGTCCTTCCCTGTGATATGGCTAGATCGAATCGGCATCAGATATTCTAATGCATAATCTTACCTAGAGACATTTCAAATACGAATACTACCTAAGGTATTCGAAAAGTCTCAAGCACAAATATTTTCGAAACCAATTTTGCATTACATTTTCACGGTTTCGTAAATACATATTTTGGAATGATGACTGCTTCGCAGATGTAATTTTGTAAACAGTACTTAGTATTTATTTCGAAGCGTATTTTTGTAATTGGTATTTCCGCGAAGATCTACGCTACCTTATTAATAATTCCTCCGAGAATCTTTCACAGAAAATATCACAAAGTTTACAAAACTCGAGAACAGCTTCATTTAAAACGCTTTACATCAGACTTGGAATACTTAAGACGAGGATAAGTATTCAATTATTCACAGGATTATTACATTAAAAGTGTTTCGCTTTCTCTTCATGATATTTTGCTATTCTAAGAAATAAATAAAGTTCACAATTTTCATCGCCTATTGTTAATTCAGTTCATAACTTATTAATATTGTAATGTAGAATGCTAGCGCCACAGGCAGTATGAGAATTTCTAAGTAAATGTAATATTGTAGGGATCTTTCTGTAGTAATTATTTATTTACAGTCCAATAAAAAAGTAAATATTATGTGTAAAGTAATACCGCCGTTGTGTTGAGTTTTTGTTTGTAAATTCAGGGAATTTAGTTAATTGACTACCAACTTACACTGGTTGTATGGTTACACACGGCGAATTGACATCGGGTGTAACTGTGTAAGTTCTTTAACCGACTTCAAAAAAGGAGGAGGTTTCTCAATTCGACTGTATATATTTTTTAACAATTAATTTATCGTAGTGTCATAGTTAACAAGTTATAATTGCTATGTGCATTTTGATGAACATTATTTATGTCTAAAAGATTCACTAACTAAACCTGCTTTCATTGTATAGATTGGTAATAAGAACACAACGTAGTATCATTGTATTACATAACCCTTTCGTATTGTTTACGTAAATCCATCATAGCACTACACACACACTGACACTATCAACCTGATATTTCCACTTGAGAGTAAGATTGTAGATAAGACTTGTGATACTGTGTATAAAACAGTACGTTTATCTTAACTAGGCGACAGTACTATCGCCATTTTTGCCACTTGTTGCTAAACAAGAGATCTTGAGGAGAAAGCCACCATTTATCTGTGTTCAAATAATTTTATATAATCCCAGTGACATTTTTATTTGAACTAAAACAATTCTGGAACTTGTTTAGTGCAGTGTATCGTAATAAGAAGAAAAGAAGGATGCAGCTGGTACAATTTGTTTATAAAGATGAGCCAGAAGAAATCCGCGTTGGTTATCTATCGTCATCAGGTGAAGACGTTGTTGACATCAACAAGACTGATCCAACAATACCTAGCACTCTTATAGAAATCTTGAAGAAAGGAGTCTTTGAAAAAGTGCAGAAGCTACAAGCCACTAAACAAAAAACAGTTCCTATATCAACAGTGACTCTTAAAGCACCGATACACGGAGGAGACAAAGTACTATGCGTAGGATTGAACTACAAAGATCATTGCGAAGAACAGAATTTCCCACCGCCAGAAATCCCGTTCATTTTCAACAAATTCCCAAGCACGATCATTGGACCAAATGATTCAATCAAACTAAAGCCTGATGTATCAGATAAAGTGGTCTGCGAAGTGGAACTGACCATAGTCATTGGAAAAAAAGCATCTAGAGTGAAGGCAGAAGATGCTTATGACTACATTCTAGGGTACACAATCGCTCAAGATATAGGAGCAACAGATTGGGACAAGAACAAAGGCATTGGACAACTATTGCTAGGTAAAGCTATGGATACATTCTGTCCTATTGGTCCTTGCATTACAACTAGTGATGAAGTTGGTGATCCACAACACTTAAATATAAGATGTATTGTCAACGGAGTTCAAAAACAGAAGAGTAACACAAATCAGTTAATTCACGAGATTCCTGATGTTATTGAGAGATTATCGAAGCTGTTTACTTTGTTGCCTGGTGATATCATCCTGACGGGTACTCCTGGAGGAGTAGGGGTGTACAGGGATCCCCCAGAGTTCTTACAGGCTGGTGACGTGATTGTCAGTGAGATTGAGAAAATTGGAGTTATGATTAACAGAGTTGGAAATTTCTAATTATTTTAATTGATACGTAAAGTTACTTGTAAGAAAAAATGTTTTACATAAGATAATATCTTAAGCTTTTGTGACTGTTCATAAATGTTGAAACATATAAAAGAGTTTCTGTCTTAACAATATACCCACTTGAAATCAAAACGCAATGTAATACGGTTTTGATGATAGTTCACTTGCTTACTCGTACTTCAAACATTGATAAATAATGTCTATCTAACTAAACATTGGGCGCATTCAAATCGTACCTTGCCTGTTTACTAATGTATAGACTCAGAGATTCTGTATTTACATTTAGTATTGCGAGATGTCATTGATAGAGTTGTGCCTTTCATTAATGTAATGGAACTTCTGAAGTATTGATTAAAGTTGAATGTGTTTGTGCTAGTCTCAAATATCTAATAATGTTGTACTATAAATCAACTAACTGAAGTAGCAAATAAAATAAAGAAGGTTTCTTAAATAATCAAAGTGCATACGAGGAGTCTTAATACTTTGTCAAATACCCGTATTGGTTATCATGGCTAATACTTTCCAGTAATAACTTACACACACACAATGCACTGTTCTTAATTCTATTTGGCATGAGCTTATTAATTGTTTTAAACTATAAATCTCATATCGATCAGAGCTTTAGAGCGTGAACAGAAGTTTTAATGGCTTCACAGCTTTGCACCGCTCGGGAGTTGTATTGTCGAGCGCTTAGTTAGCGGTGAGTATCCAAATGTTATGTGTGAGTTGACTGACTCCGGTAAAATTGTGTACTTATGTTGATTATGAAACTTGAAGTATGAGTTGAGAATAGCAGTTTTATTTTTCATCGCCTTATGATAATTATTATCAATACCCATCACGTTCGTGAACTTTACACACACATAAATACGTTTTAAAAAATACTAAAAGAAACTATACTGTCTGTAGTAGTTGTGCCCAAAAGATTGTAGAAATATTTTTTTTATCAGGTTTTGATTCTATCACGTTTTGGAGTTTTGCTAGCTAATTTATTATCACCCCTTATAAGTCATACCGTACCGATGCAAGAGATGGGATGAGAATTCCTTAATAATGGTAAGTAATTGGGTCTATTCTTTACCTTCGCTTCTTGCCGTTTCTTACTTCCACCGAATTGTTTCCCTGGCTATGTACATTTTTCCACAAAAATGACACGAGTTTCCACATCACTTATAACAAATTACCATATCGTATTCAAAAAGTATACGTTTCCAAAATTCATTGCGTTTCCAAGTTCCGAAGTAATTCAGCTAAAATGTATGGTCATTATTATTTCAAGTGCTACAGCTAATGTTTCGGGAAATTTTCGTGTACCCTGGGGAAATCAAAACTGTGGTTAGTGCTGTGTGTAGATTTTTCGGTCCTATATTAAATTGGTGGATAGATATACATTGGTAAGTTGTATATTTGCTGATTTGTTTTGTAACTTGACAATTCAGCCTTCATATGCTGTATTAGATTAACTTTTTAAGCTAATTGTTCCAGTGTAGAGCTAGAAGTTAGAGAGATTTAGAAATTACATTTTTCAAAGATAGATGTTCCCTAATTGATCGACACGCTTATAGTGAAGAAAGGTTGTGAGCGTAGTAAGCATTAAATTAGCATTACTTTTAAAAGTTATCGCTTTAAAGGGCGCGGGGCCTAAAGGAACAGCTACCCTAATTATATCTGAGCATGAGAATATTGCCAGTTTCACTACCAAGCAGCCAGTATGCCAAATTATACACGTTGTGTAAAAGGGTTCTGCTCCAAACTATATTTAGGTACACGGGGCAAAGTAGATCGGTTTGCAGGGCACACCACAAAGATGTTGGTGTGCGTAAAATCAACTGGTGTATTACTTCGCCTATTTGTTAGTGTTTGCTTCACTATAGTATATGTATAATATGAGGTAAAGAATATGAAGCATCAATTTAACCCTATGACTAACCGGTGTCGTGGCATAGATGTGTAATCATTCGGCTGGTAAATCAAGTGTCGTAGGATCGAATCTGCGCCGCTGGCGTCAACTTTTTGCATTATTAAAAAACTTTTATTTTCATTTTGTTGAATTTTTATTGTAATTTACCTGATAATAAAAACATTATTCGAAAAAAAATATGGAAGTAAAAATTAAACAATTGGTATTAAGAAATCAACAACATTTATTGACTAGGTTTTTTTATATTATAATTACAAATTAAAAAGTTTTGTGCATGACAAATATTCTAAGTCGGACAAGAAATAACGTTACTTTTCTTATTCAAGTGGGTAATTTATTTATTAGTGAAATGAATAAACATGTTAATAAGATAGATATTAAGATACAGGTATCCTAAATTGTTATCTCACTAACAATAACATCACTCACATAAAACAAATCGAATTACCCCCTGATATTTTTATTAATATCCTATTGGTGCGCCTTCGCTATCTATGACTTATTCATGCACGAAGTAAATGGTCTCCACTAGACCTGCATGGAAGAATATTTTTTTTATGATAGCGCTCACCATCTTTTCGCCACAATATTTTGCGACCATCCTTGTCTGATTTAAAACATTTTTCATCTCTAAATATAACTATATTATTGCACCAATCAAAATCCAAATATTCTCTTGCGAAGCGTACCCGGTTTTGCCTGTGAATATCTGACATTCAAATTTTCTTGGCTGGCCTACAACATTTCACACCAGCTGCTCGCAAGTGGTTTCGTACAGTTTGTAATGTCACGTCATGTTTAGTTGCCGTGGAACGAGTAGTGAGGAAGGGCTCAGCGGTATGCGTAGCAACTATATCAGATGCCAATCTGTGAATGCAAATCCAGCCTTTGGTCCCGGTCGGCAAGGATCAATGCTTCCCGAATCTGCATAACGATGGACCCACAATTGCACAGTCCTTCTCTGTGAACAATAATAAAATATTGTTACAAAAAACAACAATCAATAACATGTGGATTATTTAAACATATTAAACTTCTAAACATCATAATAACATTTTGTTACTCACCGATATCTTTAAACGTCTCGCAATTTCACTAATTGAAACATTTTGCTCATGCAAAAGAATTATTTCAGCTCATAAAAGTGTGGTTCAATGATTCATATTGATTCACAAATAAAAGCACTTCTCAAAAAACGCAGGGTATAATGTCTAAAAACGTAACGAAAGCCCGATAGTCAATAGCATTATGACGATGAACTTAAACTACTAACTTAAACATGATTTGTCATTTTTAGAGGGTAGACAACTAATACATTCTAACCCAAATATAAAGAGACTTGCTAATAGTTAAGCAATGAATTGAACAAACAAATGTAAAATATTTTATTAAAACATACAAAAACATTAAGCTGTTGGCAGTCGGATTCGATCCTACGGCGCCGGCGCAGTAAGTAATTATTTATCGCACGCTCGACTAATGCGCCACGGAGACGATTGTATGATAAGCTAAATTTATGCGTCATATTCCCTGCAACATTAGTGACAAGAAATTTTATTGTGTGTGCGTGGACAACGGGTTATTGTGAAGCAAACACTAATAAATAGGCGAAGTCAGACGGCCGTTGATTTTACGCACACCAACATCTTTGTGGTGTGCCCTGCAAACCGATCTACTTTGCCCCGTGTACATAGGATTGAATTCAAACGGCGTGCTTCTCCGTTCTGTTTTGCAGTTAACAAACTAATCCGAATAGTTGATCATATTCCATTACGAGTTCACCTTTAGTTAAGCGATCTTCAGATGTTTTCACTTTGAACGCGAAATCGTTTTGATGGAAAATACGAACTTACAGGACTGCTCTGTTTGACAGTAGATGTACTTAGCCGAAGTTTCGAATACGGTTTGGCATTTTAGAATATCATAGTTGGCTTTATAAAATAACTATTTCGACTGTTTTATGATTTAGTGTTTTATCTGATTTCAACTACCTATTATAAATGCGCACGCTAAGGCATTGGTCCCGGCAGTCATTTGTAGATCTTTGACCATCTTTGACAGTCGTTAGAGGTCAGTACAAAATTACCCTAATTTCGGAAGTCGGTGACTTTTGTTACTTTAATTGATTTTTTTGCCACCGTCTTCCAAAATTGAGGTTATGTTGCAAAAAAGTTTTTATTTCAAGCTTTTATTGTTTTTTAACTTGCAATGTATGTTTGTCCGGGTGGAATCTTGCAACTCAATTTTGAAACCGATATCTTCAACCGATTGAGCTGAAATTTTGCACACGCCTTTGGTTCTAGTGACAATACACTTTTATGACAGACATTACTTCATCCTGCTGCCAGGATCGTCTCCTCACGAGAGAACTCCTTAACGGTTAATAGCGCGGACACGAAACTTTGTACCCGCGTTCAATATTGATAGATAAAGATGGTTTCTATCATGCCTTCATCCTGAAATCAGGATCGTTTTCTTACGAGGGAACTCCTCAACGGTTAATAGCATGGATTCGAAAATGTGTAGATGCGTTCATATTTGATGGATGAAGAGGATTTCTATCATGAACACAACCTGCAGCGAGGATCGTCTTCTCACGAGAGAACTCCTCAACGGGTAATAGCACGGATACGAAATAAGTGTTGAGATAATTATGCGTTATCAGAAATGATTACGACGAAACTAAAAATTTGAAAATAAAATTTACCGAGATTTACCTGTGTACATAAATAAACAAGTAAATTAAATAATTAGATCTGATTGATTTTAATGTTTAAAATTTTCAAACTAAGTAAATATGAGTACTTAAATCTCGCGACAAGCTTTTATATCTTATAAATTGTGTAATGACGTTACAAGTTGATAGTTAAAGTTTTAAAGGAAAAGTTTATTTTATTTATTTTATTTTAGATTTTTTATTGTGTTATATTGTAATTAGTAGCATCATGAACATAGATGAATTATATTATTACTGTGCAAAGGTAAAGGTCACTCATATACATATATTATTTTTTAAGCGGTGAAATGCCTAACGCATACAGCACCGTCGGGGAGACGGCTTGGTTATGTGGGGTTATAACCACCGAGAACTGCTACGCACGGCATTCGCTACCCATCTAGCGCTGCCCGCATCCGGACACTGAACTAATTTCACGATGACCTGGCTCAACTGTGACATCTCCCATGTCCTACTGCTGTTGACCATGGGTTTGGCCATGGTTGGTAAAGAGAGATTTTCCTCGATCGCTGCTGCGAGAGCACGGTGCTACATCACCCAGGAGAATGCGAGTCTTGGCAATTGGAATTTCACATGAAATGTTTTTGGTGGGATTAAATATTTTACCGTACAACGTTTTTTTTAATAATATAACCTTTTTTTTTCGGATGTGAAATCATCAAATGACTCCTCCCGCTCTGGGCGGAGCGGAAGGGAGTGTCAGACTTTTACTGACTAAAAACCATCCATGTTCTTTTGCCCTTTATGTTCCAGGGCCGCGGTATTTTCGAACAGTCCCGCAGCCCTAATAATATAACCTTACGCGACATTCTCTGAAACTACTTTAAATGAGTTTCGAAATGACGTCTTGACACAGCCGTCAATCAATATTGTAAATCAAACAAATTTGTGTGCTGCAACTTTAAACTTTTTTTTTGTGAGGAATAAAAAAATGGTTAAAGTCAAGGAATGACGTTCTACCTCACTCCTTTTTGTTAGTAATCTGCATACACATCTATTCTCTGTTTCACTGTAAACGTAGCAGTCCGATTCAGTTGTCGTCTTTGTCAAGAGAGTTAATAACATGTCTAAAAAAGTGTACGTTGTTGGCGTCGGTATGACGAACTTCATCAAGCCAAGCACTGGCCCCGATTACCCGGAGCTGGGCAAGGAGGCGGTGCTGGCTGCGCTGGCCGACGCCCGCATCAAGTACACGGACATCCAGCAGGCCGTGTGCGGATACGTGTTCGGCGACTCCACCTGCGGCCAGCGCGTGCTATACCAGGTCGGCATGACCGGCATCCCCATCTTCAACGTCAACAACAACTGCTCGGCAGGCTCCAGCGCACTCTACCTCGCTAAAAAACTTATCGAAGGTGGTATCTCAGATGTCATGCTAGCTGTAGGCTTCGAGAAAATGGTGCCCGGTGCACTCGCCTCCTCCGTGTTCAACGATAGAACCAGCCCCCTGGACAGACATACCAACAAAATGGCCGACATAGCTGAACTGACAGGTGCTCCATTGACAGCTCAGTTTTTTGGTAATGCTGCTGCCGAGCACATGAAGAAGTATGGCACTACAGAGGTTCATCTTGCTAAGATTGCAGCAAAGAATCACAGGCATGGAGTCAAGAATCCACGAGCTCAGGGTAAGAGAGAGTACACTGTAGAGGAAATATTAGCCTCTAGAAGGATTTATGGTCCTTTGACTAAGCTGGAGTGCTGCCCGACAAGTGACGGAGCCGGTGCTGCTGTCCTCATGTCAGAGGAAGCCGTCATCCGTTATGGTCTGCAACCGAAGGCTGTTGAGATAATTGGAATGGAAATGGTTACGGACACCCCAGCAGTATTTAAGGAGAATAGTTTCATGAAACTAGCTGGCTTTGACATGACTGTTCTAGCTGCTCAGCGTTTGTACCAAAACACTGGTGTGGCACCGAAACAAGTTGATGTGGTAGAACTATATGACGGTTTCGCTGCCAATGAGCTGATTACATACGAAGGTCTTCAGTTATGTGGGGAGGGTGAGGCGGGCAAGTTTGTTGATGCTGGTGACAACACATATGGTGGCCGAGTAGTTGTGAACCCAAGTGGAGGTTTGATAGCTAAGGGCCATCCTCTAGGAGCGACCGGGCTGGCTCAGTGTGCTGAACTGGTCTGGCAACTGCGAGGCGAGGCCGGAGACAGACAGGTTGGTTTAACCATAGGATCACTTGGCTTGGGGGTAACTGTTCCATCAGGTAAAATGTGCATACATGTTGTATGTTGCATTACCAACATGTATATCAAAGTTTACTTTACACCATTGTAGTTATACTCGTAGTAGATATGTATAGTGAAGTCTCTGATACCTCTGTTATAAAAATCAAGTATTCTCTGATTACATTTGCTCGTCTAGTCCGTATTAGTAGTGTTTGATGTGTTTGCAATTTCAGACGGTTTGATTTAATAAATAAGTACAAATACTATTTTTCTAATAAAAACTGGGCAACTCGTGGATATCATATCACTTCAAACATTTATCACATTATTCACAATTTTTTTTGTTAACGCTTTCAAAATGTGAGGTTTTTGGTATTTATGAAAAAGAATAACCTTTGCGTCAATCAAAAGATCGACAGTTTTGTGTTTAAGATCTAGCAGATGCGTTTCGTTAGTCATTCATTGTAAATGTGAATATCTCCAGGTGCTACGTGCCAAGATCGCTCTGCAACACACCCTTGGAGCAGGAGGAGCAACCGTCGTCGCCATGTACAAGAAGGGTTTTGCTGACGTCACTCCCAAAGCGTTCGCCGCCACCGGAAATCTCGAGGATTTCAAGGTCTTCAAGTATATGAAAATTCTCGAAGATGCCATGGAAAATGACACCGACAACCTCATCGAAAAGGTACGAGGTATCTACGGATTCATCGTGAAAAATGGCCCCAATGGTGCTGAAGGCTACTGGGTCATCAACGCCAAGGAAGGCAAAGGCAAAGTGTCGTATAACGGCTCAGAGAAACCCGACGTCACCTTCACCGTCAGCGACGAAGATGTCGTCGACCTCATTTCCGGAAATCTGAACCTACAGAAAGCTTTCTTCCAAGGCAAGATTAAGATCCAAGGCAGCATGGGCCTAGCCATGAAATTGACGGTTCTGCAAAGACAAGCCTCCGCCGCTGGCAGAATCGATGCGATTCGCTCCAAACTGTAACTAAATCGACTGTAAACTGATATTAGTTTGTATTAATGTGGTTACGGACTTGAGGTGGGGTATTTGTTATATTAAACGATACACACAAACTTTATACTCAGCAAGATGTTGGGAGAGACGCAAAATATGGGTCACATTAAGTCTTATGATGTATTATTAAAGACTACATGTTGAATATAAGGTTATCTAGTCATTATTAGTATTTTTACATTTCGCACTCAGTTTAGTATAAATAGAATATATAATTTTCCAGTAAAAACCGCTCGCTGTGTCAGTTACCTGATGTCTACCGCGTCGAGTGAGAACGGAGCATGCCATACTCATACTCGTGCTATGCTTATGTACAGTAATTGTACGTTCAGCGGTGCGCGTTGGATTCTGTATTACGGATTGATAAATCATACTTAAATCAATATTTTATAAATGTGAGTAGATAATGGATCAACTATCACGATGCGGACGAATTTTTGGACGCCCTGTAACCCTTTTAAGTGTACATATTTATTACTATTATAGTTTTGTAGTTTGTAAATAATTTAATTATCTTTGAAATAAAAATTTACTATTGCATAATGATTTAATTTCCGACCACAAATCCACGGGCACCTGTGCGACGACCGAGAATAGTAAGTAATAATGAGAAATGCCAAGCTGTAATTTTTGACCAAGAGATAGATTTGTACGAGTTACTTCTTGTAGAGGGGTGGGCTTTTCTCTTCATAAGATGTGGTATCTTTTTGACAGTGAAAGTGTTATGAACCTGTGAGTCTTGCCAAATAATTTTACATGAATTTTTTTGGTGAGATAACATTTTTGAAAAAAATAATTGCTAACTTAGTGGTGTTAGAACACTGAAAGATTTTACAAGAATACCAACAGAAAATCGTCCCTTTGTCCACAATAAACCACGCTCCTTAACTTCGTCGATACCATCCGCATAAATCTTGTAGTGGACCTAATAAATTCCCTGACGTTCGAGATAGAGCATGCAAGCAAAACGGTTGGGCAGTTTAACACTGACCATATTAATCAAGATTGTCACGGCAGGCTTGAGGAAGATGCATGTACTCTCTAAGAGAATATCTCAACTACTTGTTGTTGTAGTTGTCCTAATAATACGGTAATGCCTCCTTTCTTACCAAGTGGCCCCCTGCGCTGCACTGAATTCATGCAAACGCGACATGTTTCTAAAACATCAGAAGAACGAAGAGAGGGTACCGCGCTTTGCATCTCGACAGCATTACGATTGATTCACGCATGACAGCATCGCAGTAGTAGCGATACATAATCGTAGTTACTTGGGTGAAGGTAAGTACACACACACAGCCAGCGACAGCATCGCTACTGCACCGCTGCACAAAGTGGGCGAGGGCCCTAAGGTCGTGAACGGAGCGTAAGAGTGAATAGCAACCACCCTTCAACTTTTCACTCCACACATGTATGAATTAAAGTACCAATCAATATAATCAGACGAAACCCACGCTTTTAAATGGCACGACCTGTTACGAGTATCTCGCTACGAATATTGGAGAAGTTACCAACGAGCACTCGAGCTCGGAAACTGTCGAGCACGTGAATAAAGTCGAGCTATTTACCGTATCTTCACGCTCAGTCGTAAAAGGGAATGAATTAACTTGCTGGTGTGTGTTTTTCTAGTTGGTGTCATAAAAAATATTTACGTCTGGTAAGTGATCCTTTTTATTGTAACGTTTTTGGACTACAATACCTACTTATCGCGTCGATAATCTGTTTTGATTGAGTGTCGCTGTCGACTGAACCTCAAAAAACAAGATCTAATAATAATTAATTTCTGACAGTCGACGTCAGGGGCACCCCGAGGTTCGGTTAGTTAGGTTCCTGTAAACCCTGCAAACAGAAATAGTAGGACGAACAGAAACTGGTCTCCCTCGTGGTCCTACTAGTAGGACAAAATAGTAGGACCACGAGAAAACGGCCGTTATGTGTAGTCTCACGATCTACTTTATCCAAACTCATTTAGGTTCATAAAGAAACATAATAAATAATAGCCTAGCCTTTTGCCAACTATGTTGAGGTCGGCTTCCAGTGCAATCGGATGCAGCTGAATACCAGTACTTTACATGGAGCGACTTCCTATCTGACCTCCACAACCCAAATACTACTGGGTAACACGTGACCCCTTGGTAAGACTGGTTGTCAGACTTTTCAGCCACTGACTACCTGTCACGTATGTCAATGATCTACAAATGACAGCCAAGACCAACGGCTTATCGTGCTTTCCGAGGCACGGAGGAAACTCTATGTAATGGGTGGTCACCCATCCACGGACCAATCTAGGCAAGCGCAGTTTTACGTAAAGATCGACCCGAGCTTTTATTATTTAGCCACGAGCTCCTCAAACCACAACAAATAATAATATGGTAAATATATTGCCGACGCGGGCGTTGATAGTTTTTCGGCCATCATGCGCAAGAGATGCGCATTGCGCATCTCTGCTACGCCGTGTTCGCGTCAGCCCCAACACCATCCTTAGAACGTTGGCGGATATGTGGGACTCTGGGATCTTGGGGCGGTGGATACGACTGCACGCAGTCAAGTAGACATTCCTCAGGATCGGCGGGCCTCACGCAGCTAAGAAGTAAATGTTTACCAACACTAGTGTATAAGTTTTTATTGTTACTAACAAATATGGAAGTGAAATAAATGTTTATTGCGCGTGATAGTAATGTTTCATAAAATGTTAAAATTTCTGTTTAATGAAATTATAAATGGAATGCACTACTAAACATTTAATGAAAAAAAAAGTGTAATACGTATTTCAATGTTTAATGCATTGTTAAATGAGATGAAATGTTAAAGGTATTGTTAAATGTAAGGTTTAATGAAATTTTAAATGAAAATAAAATGTAAGGTATGTAATGTTAAATTAATTGTATTGTAGGAAATGTAATTGTTAAGGCAAATAAGGCTAAATAAATTAATAAATATATGGCGCAATATGGCGTCCAAACATTGGTTGTATAGGTAGGAAGTGGACTTTCCTGCCGTAATACAGCAAGTAATACCTACCTAATAATAGTAGGAAGATAGTGCGATTTAACCTCAGATAGCGACCAATAAGTATTGCTGCAAGATCATTGTAAATAATACAATTAGTCACCAATTTTTTTAACACCTTTGGAATGCAGCGTGAATTATCTACTTATGTTATTAAAGTTATAAATGCCTACGTTTTTTTGGCTTGAACGGAACGCAAACGTTTGACAGTCCGACCCGACGACCACATTTTAGTTTTTGTTGCAACATAATTACATGTAGTTATGACGTTTGTGTTACTATCTGATAAAGCATCCATAAAAGATAGACGAAGACCTATCTAAACCATCTACTTATGCATTATAATTTATACCTCATGCAGTGCAAAATCGGTCCACAATTAAAGCATGGTTAAATACGAATTCTAAAGCGATATTTTAATCAGACCATCATTATCTTGTACAGCGGAAATTCAAACGCTTATAACTAGAGCAGTGGCTAGTAGTTGTAGATACGCTTGCAGCAATCCTGTAACTACACCGGTGCTGTCGTAAATGTTCAGAATATAAGCGCCTGTACTTTACAAGATTACTTGCAGCATTTAGTTTGTTAGGGCAATCAGCTGTTCGGAGCTTGTTGACATAGTCTTTTAATATGTCGCCCCAAATATTACATTATTATTGACTACCCCTTTTTCTCCTGGTCGCTGGACTGGTGCGTGGTGGTTGCGTGCGTTTTGTTGCGGGATCCAAGACAGCTTCATAGTCTCAGTACTTTTCTGGTGGTCGCCACTGTTGATTCTGCTTTCAGGAGTTGCAGGGATTTGGGAATAGTGTGGCGGGCTTGTGGTGTGCATTGGGTCCTGGGTTCGATTTCCGCAAAGTGTAGACGCCTTTTTGCCATTAGGAATTTCTCAGTAGCGGCCTGGAGTTTGTAAGTTAAAGAACTTTAAGCCGTTAGTCTTGCGCCTGATCTGTCTCCGGTCGTTTCGGACGCCTTCCCATCGGACTATGAGAGTAAGGAAACAGAGAGTGCGCCTGTGTTGGCGGATACACTTGTGTCTTACACTGATGACGACGGTTTTGGGTTTTTAAGGCTTTTAGTTTGTCAGGTCCACTAGGTGGACCGATGACCTGGTGAAGGTTGCGGGGATCCACTGGATGCAAGTCGCACGGGACCGGTCAATGTGGCGACACTTGGGGGAGGCCTATGTCCAGCAGTGGACGTCTTTCGGCTGAAATGATGATGATGATGATGAGGTAGTTAGGAGAATTACAAAACGATGGAATGCATATTTCAATATCTATTTGGCCCGCTTTTGATTCGATTTATTCACCACTAATCTACTCGAGAAAAGCGAATGAGTGCAGGATCGATTCACACATTATAAAAATACACTGTGTCTTCAGTTTCTTAAATCATTACATTCGAAACAACAACAGTTCTAACTCCTGATAACATACTATATCTATTTGCTGCACATTTACGGTTACGCAACGAAAGCTTTCCGACTGAAATAAGAGATTCCGTTCAGAAATTCTTTTGATTTATATCTCAAACCACCAGTCAAGTTTGCCAGTATTCTTAAACATTTGGCGATTTAGAAAGATCGTGATATATTTTATTCAACGACAGTCTATTTGTTTCAGCACACGGAATCAGTTCAGCGCCTGTGAATTTTGTGTTAGCAATTTTATGTTTCAACAACGTAAAGCTAAATAAGATTATTTAGGTGCTTTAAACACAGTGGTACTGGTAGTCAACAGGCTATTAATGAAGCCGGAGACCATTTTAAAGCTGTTCTTCTACAAACATTAATTAAAATGTTATTTTACCCGCACTTAAATAAAGTCACGCTTTGTTCCTATAGATAGGGCAGAACGCCGTATGATACACCTGCCTCACTGCTTGTCTGTTAATTATGTTTATGTCTGACTACTTCGTCTAGTCATCCTTTTAGGAGGAGTTCTGTACCTAATAGACATACCTAACTTAGACACTTTACTTTAGAAGATATCATACCATAGCTGCACAAACCTTTACCATCATAAGTCAAGACCTAACAATCAATACATTCTTATCACTCACCCACAACATACCTAACACAAGTACACAACCCCACCCCACTACCCTCGTTTCGTTACGTATTCGTATCGAGTCGCATAATGTAGGTAAGCAGAGCGTCAGGCGTGCAGCGGGCGTATGCGTCTCGCGTACACCAAGACATTACTTTAGATGTAGTGTGGCCAGGCGATAGGTGAGATGGAGATGAAAACGTCTTGGGTTACATTTGAATTTGGAACATTGACTAGAATCTCAGCTTTTCTGTTTTGTTCGTATAAAATTAGTTTTACAAACGATGGTAGCTGATGATGACTGCTCCTTTTACCACAGCTTGAATAAGAGACTAAAAGGCCAGTAAGCTTCGCTTTTTAGGTATTTTTATTTTAAAATCAAAATATTTTTATTTCACATAGGCCTACATGGGCACTTATGAAACGTCGACAAAAAGGTGCACGGTTCGGGTTGGTCGTTTCCTATGGAGAAGAACCGGCAAGAAACTCCATGATTACTCTTTTATAATGATTAGATTTTACAATATTATCATGTTACAGCATTAGTACTCAAGTATGGGGGGACAGTATAGGCCCGACAATAAGTCGTTGCTTACTACACAAAAAAACGGAAAACAAGACAAGAGGTTAACAAAAGTTAACACACCTCTAGGAATCTACAAGGCCTATACTGTTCACACATTCACAAACAATCGTTAAAAATAATCTATACTTATGGCTTACCGAATCAATGGAAATCCAACAAATTTTACAATAAAATTGAAACCATTAACAATTTAAAAGCTTGATCATTTTGATACAAATGAAGTACTTAATTGAAAACTAAAGATAAACGCATATCTACTTTTGAGCTCTGCACGGGATCAATATTATCACAAAAAGTTAAAAAAACAAAAACAGTGGAAAAGAAAAATAAAAGTGGAAAGTGGTGTTGTTTTTGTTGTTGTCAAAATAGTTGTAAGTAATGATTATATAAATAAATAACAGTTCATATTTTACTAAAAGAGGTCTTAGCACGAATTTTGTTGTTTTTCGTAACGTAAATACGTTGACTTTTGAATCGTAAATACAGTTATTATCCTACATATATTTTAGCTAAATTGTTTGCAACAAACACAATCAGTGTGTTGCATAGATATGAATAAGTACTTAAAATTATGAAAATCGACGTAAGTACATTATGAAAAACGTCAAAACTCGTGCTAGGGCCTCTGATCTCGATCCCAGTACGATGCTTATAAGTGTCTATTTCCGAACGGCTCGAGTTGAGGCGATGCCTCTGCCATGTTTATAGCTGTGCGATGACCTTACCTACACAAAATAATTAGTTTGAAGCCGTGTTCATGACATTACAGTTTCAAAGCTTTGTGTTTTACTAAATGCACACACACCGCCGATCACCATTTAATTAGTTAATAACGAGATAATTAACGACCACACACGCTGTTATTTTCTCATTAACTATGAATTACCTATTGTTTGCATTTGAAACTAGTGGAGAGTATTTAATTAAATTGTAAACGCAATATGTAAGTGGTGTTTTAGTGTGTGATAATGGAAATTGTTGCAAATTCAAAACCATAATAATTAGTGTATGTTTTTGCTAAAAGTACAAACGCATGATTTCATAATGCGCACCTTTATAATCTAAATAGCAATATTCTTATATTGTTATTTAGATTAAAAACCGGCCAAGTGCGAGTCGGACTCGCGCACGAAGGGTTCCGTATTATCTATAAAAACGGCAAAAAAATCATATCTGTTGTATGGGGGGCCCTTAATATTTTTTTTTAATTTTTAGTATTTGTTGTTATAGCGGCAATAGTAATACATCATTTGTGAAAATTTCAGTTTTCTAGCTATCACGGTTTATGAGATACAGCCTGGAGACAGACAGACAGACAGCGAAGTCTTAGTAATAGGGTCCCGTTTTACCCTTTGGGTACGGAACCCTAAAAAAAGAGAATTGGAATAAACTTATTAAGCCATTGCTACAAACATTTTCTTAATCTAACTTAGCGTTTTGAATAGCGTAACAAGTTAGATATAGGTACCTATTGTAACACTAGCTCTTACCCGTGACCTGCGTTCGCGTGAAATTATTATAAAAATATTACTTCCCTTTTGAATCGGATTTTGTTAGTTAATTTAATACCTTGCATCAACGCGACGATAGCCTAGCATCAACGGAAGATAGCGAACGCTAGCTTCCTACGCCGGCACCCTTTGAATCTGAATAAAAAAACCATCTTTCACTATTGTTGGTCATCCTACTGCACTAGCACTACATGTGTAGATACCATGGGCTTCGATAAATTACCTGGATTCATGGCGCCGGCTAGATTTACGTGCAGTTGCCTGTGATAACGTTATGTGTTCAAATACATTTGTATGCTAATTGGTGATCTGTGGGCGTGGTTACATGGCTATGATAGGTACCTATAATGTATCATTGACAATTATGGACACAATAGTGGATGCTGGACAGATTGCAATGACTATGCGATGTCCAGGTTAAAAAAAACGTGGACAAGGATAGGTCGTTAAGGTGTTAAGAGGTAACCGAAAGGTAGATAGACCGTTACTACCGAATTTTGATTATTTGCATGGAATTCTCGAAACTAGAATCGAAAATACAGAGAGTATTTTCTCCAGTCTGAAAGTTATTATGCTACTCAAGTTATAATTATTATTTTGATCATTTATTACCTAAAATATTTAGACCAACTTTCAAAAATCCAGCGTAAACGAAAAAGGCATAAAAGTAACTCTTAGTAGAATTCTTGGGATTTTCTTGTCACTCAGTTAAGCAATGTTTAATATTTATGAAGCAACACAGGCGTATCCACGTCAAATATAATAAACAATAACATTTTTGTAAGAAAAAGTGTTGGTTTTATTAGGTTTAGGCAGGGTGGCTGTAGCAACGAGTCATGAATGACATAAAGACTTAAGTATACATTTAACACATTCAAGATTTTTCTGTTCAATATTTGTTTACGCGTCTTAGACTTATTCTTTCCAGATATTTTCGTTATTGAGAAATAATAAGTTGCTTCTAAATATACAAGGTGTAAGATAATAAACGCAAAACCTCCCGTGTGGTCTCCCGGACCATGAAACCAAACAACTTTTGTTCTACGTTATCATTAACACTAGAAACGGGATATTTACCATGTCCACTGTTTGTTTTGAGTTCCCGATATTTCGGCACTGTCGCAAGCACCATGATCACGGATAAACTGAAGTTATTGCGGGTGGGTGTTTATGAGCAGACAAATCGGTCTACCCTCTTTCTTGTTCGTTTTTCGGGAACTCAAAACAAAGAGTAAACATAGTAAATACCTATCCCGTTTCTAGTGTTAATGATAATGTTAGTGACCATGACAGTTTAAAAACTCATATTTTGCTCTACTAGTTCTTGAAATTACAGTTACACTATGTATAAGAAAGTATTAGGTTTCGTTGTAGGTTCGAGTAAGCAGTCATCTACGAGTATCGCGCTGAGATTTTAGATGATTTCTACGGGCGCCGGGTGTAGAAAGCATGTAAACTTCATTTCATTTCAACTTCATAAGAATTTTTAAAGGATCAGCTGTAGGACTTCATGAAAAGTTCAACAGCAGGTAAGTATACTACTTGCGCTGCTAACTACATAATATTGGATACAATCAAGCAAGTATCTCGCCGCCACCGTTTAAAAACCAACATACATTTGGAATTTAAACAAGGAAAAAATCACTATCTAGTTTAATAAATAAATAAAACTTTTAATAAAAATAGATACGCTTTTATTAAAAGGAAAAGAAGAAAATTAGATTTATCTATCAACATTGAAAACGTATACCTACAAAGTTTCGTGTCCGTGCAATCAATTAACCATTGAGGAGTTCACTCGTGTGGAGTCGATCCTGGATGCAGAATCAAGTAGTGTCCGTCATAAAAATTTATTGCCAAAAAAAAACAAAAGTGTGAGCATTTTAGCTCAATTGGTTGGGGGAACTGGTTGGAAATTCAATTGCAGGATTTGAGCAGTAAATACTAACTAACAAGACAAGTTAAATAAAAGCTTAAAAAAACAAACCGTAGTTTGAAAAACAAATGTCCCGCTAACGTGCAGGCAATATTCATTTTTGATGGCGGCCGTTGCGCTGGTCACGCTCGTGCGTGCCAAATAAAAATGGGGGCGCGTGACAACGTGACGTCAAATTGGCGTTATGGTGGGGTGGCATAAAAGGGTTTTTACCAAATGCAGTTTTTGATAGAGAGGCAGAGCGTGGTCGGATATAAAGAAGATATATATCTAATCTGATTTAAACTGTTCTTTTTTTTCTTACACGTTTTAGAAACGGGATTGGCTCTCACAGATATATACTTACATACAAAGACTAACACTGAGTTTAATTTTTTACTTAGCTCGTTCTTTGATTTAGACATGTTCCAGACTCTATCTCGTACTTGTTGTTTGACAGTTATGTGGCAAAACGGAACAGGACAGGAATTATAATGCTTAGCCGGAGTCATCATCTTCCAACCCTTCTCCCATGTTAATTGGGGTCGGTTCAACATGTTTTTTTCTTCCATTCTCCCCTGTCAATAGTCACGCTATCATTTCCTCCTTTTTCCTTCATTTCATTCCTCACACAATCCATTCATCTTTTCTCTGGTCTTCCTCTCCCTCTCCATCCATGAACATTTACCGGAATAACCTACGTGTTAAACATTTGAAGATCTCGGTCTGAACCAGTCGGTTATCAACCATCTGTTTTAAAAGTTGAAAGCTAAAATCAATGTTTAAAACAAACATTTGCAATTACTGAACATGTTACCTACTTATTCTTTTTCTCATTCACCGAAACTCTTTCGTTCAAACAAAGAAAAAGGTTCATTTCTCTCTATTTCTCGTACAATGAGCAGAACACTCGCCGAGGACGCCTGCAGCGGATATTGAATTTCATGCTCACGTCTGCTCAGTGCGGTTGTGTGTCTAGTAATGCGAATTTCCTTACAACTATGTCGACTCGATGAGGATCGGCAGATACGTATGTAAACTAATTAAAATAGGAGACTAACTGTGCTTTCTATTATGGCTCCTGGTTCGTATTTTTTTACTATTTAGCCATTACAAACAAACCCAGCAGGTTTTTTAGGCAGGTTAGGTAGGTTTTTTTTGCAGGTTTAGTGGCTATGAGCTATTAGATAGATTTAAAAGTTGGGATGCATTAAACTATGCTAGCTTTCTTGCTTCATTTAATGCTAATGCCTTATTGAGTCCCACTTTTACAAACAGCCTGCCTTTCAAAGGAATTTAGACTGTATTCTAAAAAAGGAATAGCCTTGTCTATAATGTAATGACTTTAGACATTCAATGAAAAAAGTACAACAAATATTGTCTTTATTATCGAACACCTGAAAATAAATAAATAGAGAAAGGGTAAGAGAATGATGATTACCGAATACCTAAATTAAATTGAAATAGCTTCATTTTACACCTTACAAACACCTGCAAACCTCCCAAGAAGATCATATCAATAGGATAAAAAGCACGAAAAGAAATAAAGAGGGTCAGGTGCAGCAAGCGACAGGTTTAATAGAATACCTTCTAGAATAGTGCCAACATTGACAGTCTAAAAGGACAAAAAGCCTTAAATGCAGCGTGCGGTCTCACAAATCAAGTTCTCATGGCGATTTTATAGACTTTAATGGCCGAGAAATGCAAGCGCCAATTTGATTTACAGTTGCACTTATTTTACTGTGGCCTTTAAAAAACTTTTCACCCAAGTCGATATCAGGCTCTGGTTTTGATGGCAAAACCGCTACTCCTCTTTATGTTTCGTATCGGAACGGTATTGATAAATTGGATTAATTTATTTTATCTTGAGCAGACTTGTAAAAGGAGCTACTTTTTGTAAATCAAAATAGATTAATTTTATTACAACTACATCGGATAATGTACATGAGAAACCATTATTTTAACATCAAAACTAAACAATAATATGTAAGAGCAGGCCCCTAGAATTGCTGATCTCATAACGAAATTCTTTCACAGAAAATCTTCTGTGTGAACCAGTCCTGCTTATTGGCATCAAGCTCGTACACCTCTTATAATATCACCACACTTAATTCACACACTTTACTCACCCAGACTTAATTCTTATCAGGAAACCAACTCCCAATTTCAACAAATTATTGAGTCACCCAGAAGCGATAGTGTGACAAAGAGCTCATATTTCTTCCTTTTATCCGGAACGCCTATCCGCGGGGGATAAAGATCCCCAATTTATTCCCCGTCGTCCGTCGACATACCACTCTCTATGTGCACCGTCGTTTTTCATTTTTACACCGATTCTCACTTTCATGCGAGCCTATACCTAGTCGTTGCAATAACTTAGCGAGACACTTCTGGGTGGAGATTTTTTTCCAGTTTTTGATGCAAATTGCTTACATAATTTCGACGGTACGTGGTCTTAAAAATACAGTAATTGCTATGATTTCACTGGTTCTTATTTCTTATAACCTGTCCGAGAGCAAACACAGGGTTATGGGGTTCTTTATAACTTCAAAACTATAAAAAAATCCGTCATATTCTAAAAAGTTTCAAGTAATCAGATGCAGTTATCTGAGATTGAACTAAAATAACAACGCCAACTGCAGCACATTGCTTGAAAAATGATCTTGTTTTACATGATTCTTTTAACGGGCTCGTAATTCGTAATCGATCATAATTGAAAGTTGATGCTGAAGAAGCAAGATCAATGAATGCAGAGATAATATGATGTCCAGAGTCTAAAGTCGAATATGAACATAATTTCTGTCAAAACTGAATGAAAAGTGGTAAATGCCTAAGCATGCAATGCCTGCTTTTATTAGTGTTTATGATCGACTCACAAAGTTCCACAGACCAATCAGAATAGAATATTGGTCGTCAATATTGGACCCTGATTACTATTGGCTGATCGCAGCGCACTCTTGCAAAGATACCCTCGATCTAAGACTAAGCTAGATGAAGTTCGTCATTGACTTCCTGGCTTTGAAGAAAATTCAATCGACTGCTAATAATCCCTATTGAAGAGGTGCGCTTTATTGTAAGTAGAGGGGGCTAATACCTCTCTTGGCGATCGACTCGCCACTCGACAAGATAAGCCGATTAGTTGCCACACAAGCCGGACGTAAGCCGCTTACATTATGAGATACGAGAAATTACTTTCTTTTTTCAATGGGTTTAGAGAAATTGGATTTTAAAATTGATCTCGATCAGGTGTCATTGTTTGTAATTGTTCCATGGATCGTACTTCCGTGATAAAAAGTATGCTATGATCTAAACCAGGTGATGGTCTACCTGTGTGTAAAATCTTATCAAAATCTATGAAGCTGTTAAGGTGTGCAAAGGTTAGACAGACAGGCGGATAGGCAGATAGATTTACTTTCGTTTTTATAATCAAAACTTCATAGCTTATCAAAATGTTCTTTGTAGTGGACTTAATACCCCCAAAACTTTAAAATGGATGAATAGCTAATATTAAGGGGAGTTTAAAACAATATCTCCCCTCGGTGGTCAAGGAACCGGACAGTGACGTGCTAGCCTAATATGAGTCATTTGATGATTTCCCATCCGAAAAAAAAAGCCTTGTATCGGCCCTTGCCCCATGGCCCATCTCTTTGAGGCGCGCGTGCAACACGAACGCGCCGTCGACACGGCCTATCGTCATAAGACGCTTTTTTTTTCGCTTTTTGAGTCTACGTCTTTTATTCTTAAAATTGTCTCCCTAATGACGTGTAAAAGTGTTTGTAAAACCTATTTGCATAATAAACATGATTTATCATAAGTGAAATATTTAACATTTATTTCTGAATAAAAAACTTATGACCTAACTTTTTTTCTTTTAGTTCCTAGACTATTCACATAATTCGACAAAATTAATAACTTCTACTTCTATGTATAGAAGATCTTACCATTTCGAGGTGCTAATGTTTAATAAGGTGTCATTGTGTTTTGATAGTTAAGGTCCACTTTGGTCTGCAGGGAGTTATTAATGAAAAAGACGTGGTAATGCGGCTAAGGATTTATTGCTACTGGCTCGTACAAATAGTTTACAAAGGGAACACACACACATGCTAAATCGTCTCACATTGAAATCTATCAACACAACATCCCGCCCACCAAAAGGCTATACATGCCTTTTGATAAGCAGATTAATCTCCCTATTGATTGATACAAACCAAAATTTCAAGATTACTAGTTCTAACATCGCTATAAATAAATGAAAAATGAATCCTGAAGGGATTATTATCTGTAGGTAAATTTTATTAATCCGCATTGTCTATCGGTAAAGGGCATAGTTTATTTACAGCTCTCTGAACTACGTTATCTCCACTTTTAACGCTGTAAACCCTAGTCACTCCGTCGACGCCTGGGTGTTTATCCACAATACGACCTAACATCCATTTGCCCGGAGGTAAATTATCATATTTAATCAGAACAATGTTTCCAATCTCTAGTTCCGGGATCCGTTTAAGCCATTTAGGTCTCTGCTGCAAACGAGATAAATATTCACTTTGCCATCTCCGCCAAAAGTGAGACAGTAGTTGTTGCATATGCTGCCAACGGGATAACCGGTGCGTAGGTATTTCGGCTAAGTCTGGGTTTGGTACCGTTATGGGAGCTTCGCCGATCAAAAAGTGCCCTGGCGTCAATGGTGTAATGTGATCTGTTTCAGCTTCATCAATAGGATTTAATGGCCGCGAATTAAGGCAGGCTTCTATCTGGCATAGCAGGGTAGACATTTCTTCATAGGTTAAATGGGAAGTCAGCACTCTTCTCAGATGGTATTTTAATGATTTTACACCTGCCTCCCATAGACCTCCCATATGAGGGGCTATAAGCAGGGATTAAATGCCACTGTGTGCCTTCCAGGGCAAGTTGTTCAGCAATTGGTCCGTCAAATTGTAATTGGGCTTCACTCCAGGCAATAGCAAGTTCCTTTTTAGCGCCAACAAAATTGCGACCCTGGTCACTCCATAGATGGGTACATTTTCCACGTCTGGCAACAAATCTTCGAAAGGCCCCAATGAAGGATTCAGAGGTAAGGTCTCCTACCAGTTCCAAATGGATAGCCTTCGTAGACATACATATAAAGATAGATACATATGCCTTAGAGGTCTTGACTCCTCTGCCCTTAGACATCAAAACCTGAAAGGGTCCGGCAAAGTCTACGCCACTATTCAAAAAGGCTCGAGAAGGTGTCACTCGGACCTTAGGTAGATCTCCCATTAGTTGGGTCTTACTTGCGGCACATTGTTTGGCACAGATTAAACATTTATGTAACCTAGCCTTTACCAACTTCTTGGCTCTCAATATCCAAAATTTGGAACGTATATAGCCCAGCATTAGTTGTATTCCACCATGTAATGTTCTTAAGTGAGCGTCTTCTACTATGAGAGCAGCGAGGGCATTGTTGCTGTCCAATATCATTGGGTGTTTGCCATCTTCGTCTAAGTCAGCGTGTCTCAATCTTCCGCCCACCCTGAGTACATGTTCCTGGTATACGAAAGGGTGTAAAGTCTTCAATCTGCTTTCTCTTCTTACTGATTTATTTTGCATCAAACTGTTAATCTCGTCTTCAAAACTATTTCTCTGAACTATCTTTACACAGGTTTTCAATGAATCATGCAACTCACTTGTAGTCATCGCAAAATCTTTGGCCTCCATTTTCCGGCCCTTCAGGAATCGCTTACAGTAAGTGACTGCCTTTAATAGCTCAGTTAGGGTTGAAAATTCATGAAATTTTGTGATAAAGTCGTTAGAGGTTTCGGTTTCTATTTTCATATTAATTTGAACGGCTTGTATCCTTTCTAAATTAGTAATCAAGTTACTAGGTCTAGTGTAAGGTATATCGTCTCTCTTTAACCACTCAGGGCCTTCCCACCACATATTATTTTCTTTCAGGTTTATCCACGACATTCCTCTAGAAGCTGGATCCGCAGGGTTTTCCTGTGTGGCGACATGGTACCAGTTATTTCCGCCATTATCTAGGACTTCTACCACCCGGTTTCTTACAAAAGTGTGCCAATCTCATGGGATCTCCAAACAGCCAGGACAATACAATTGTTGAGTCCGTCCAGGCAAAGATATTTTTGGCGGGTATTCTAGTGGCTTCCCTTACTTGCTTCAGAAGTCTAGACAACAACACAGCACCACATAACTCGAGACGCGGCAGCGATACAGGTTTAATTGGAGCTACACGAGTCCTAGCTGCTATTATATTGGTCTTAATTGTACCACTGTCTTGACGCACACGGATATAGGCTACCGCTGCATAGGCTTTATTTGAGGCATCGCAGAAACCATGGACCGTAACGTTAGACATTCGATTTGACTGGGTATGTAGCCATCGTTTAACTTCAAAGCTATTTATATTATGTAAGCTACTTCTTAAGGTAAGCCACTCCTCTGTTATTGCTCGGTCAACCTCCTCATCCCAGGTAAGTGCTTGCAGCCATAGCCTTTGAATTAGCAACTTTGCAGGTAATATAGCAGGTGCTAACCAGCCGAGCGGGTCGAACAATCTTTGAATATCTCCTAAAATGGTTCTTTTCGTGATCTTCTCAGCTGGCGGAGGTAAGTTTAATTTATATTGAAAAACATCTTTTCCCATATTCCAGCTCAAACCAAGGGCTCTGATAGTGCCATCAATAGTGATATCTACATTAGCATGACAACTTCTTAAAGAAGGTTCAAATTGTTTTAGGAATTCCGCGCTATTTGAACACCACTTTTGAAGCACAAAGCCGCCCTTTCTTAAGATAGTGTCAATTTCTTTGGCTAATTTAATAGCTTCTGGTATCGTATCTCTCCCAGACATCAAGTCATCCATATAAAAGTCTTCCTTTATCACCTGGGCCGCGTCAGGGTAGTTCTCGCCTTCATCATCAGCTACTTGTTGTAAGGTTTTGACAGCTAAATAAGGAGCAGACGCGGTGCCAAAGGTGACTCTTGTCATTCGGTAATCTTTTACAGGATCTTGGGGGTGACTACGCCAAAGAATTCTTTGAAGGTCTCTGTCTTCCTTGCTGACGTAAATTTGGAGGTACATTTTTTGAATGTCTGAGACAAAACACACTTTCCTCATTCTCCACCTTATTATTAGATTTCTCATATTTTCTTGTAATTGTGGTCCAACTAATAGTTCTTCGTTTAAAGATATATGGTTCCTTCCCTTTTGTGATGCATTAAATACTGTTCTTACTTTAGTTGTTTCTTTTTCTTGTTTAACTATGGCGTGATGTGGCAGATATACAGATGGGTTCTCTATTTCATTCTTAGGCGCTTCTTCCATGTATATCATCCGTTTATATTCTTCCATTACTTTCACGTACTCTGATTGTAACTGGTTGTTCCTTTCAAAACGTCTCTCTAGTTGGTACAGTCTCTTTATTGCTATATCTCTGGTTTGTCCTTCAGTTGATAATATTTCATTTTTCCCTTTAGGTAATGTCACTATATATCTTCCATCATTTGCTCTGGAATGGGTAGCCTTGTATATTTCTTCACATTTCCTTTCTTCTAAGGTAAGTACACTTCTGTCTTCAGTTTCAAGTTCCCACATTGTTTTTAGCATGGAACTCAGGTCTAGATTAAGATGCATGACAGTAAAGTCATGGTCCTTCTTGTTGCTTTGAATTTTCCCGAAAAGGATCCAACCCAGGCTGGTATTTTGTGCACATGGTGTGCCTGGTGGGCCCTTGACTATTTCACCTTTTAAGATCTGGGCACAGATTTCCACACCCAGCAATATATCTATACGTCCTGGCTGATTAAATCCAGGGTCAGCTAGGCGTAGTCCCTTTAAATGTGCCCAGTTGCTGGTAGATAATCTTTGTGCAGGTAGTTGCGCGGTGAGTCGCGTTGGCATTATGTACGCTTTAGTTTTAATCTGGAAACTGTAGTCGTGTTTGGATAAAATCTCGATGTCCGTTGCGTGTTTTACGGCAGTCTGTGTTGAACCAATTCCCGTAATTTTACCATGAACCGGGGTTCTTTTGAGGCGTAGTATTTGCAGCACTTTCACTGATAAACGTGGCTTGTGAACCCTGATCAACTAGAGCTCTTAACACGATGGTGCGTCCGGTATCATCTCGCACTGGTACAAGAGCAGTAGCCAATAGAGCAGTGGTTGTGTGTGTTGTTAAAAATGACGATAGCTCAACCTTTGGTTCTTCAGGGACTGTATCATTTGAGATTTTTTCCTCTTGAACTTCACTATGATTTGCTTGAATCGTATCTGATTTGTCAGGAGAGGACCCCGGCGCGCTTGAATGCACTAAAGTGTGGTGGCGTTTATTGCACTTCCGACAGTTCATATTCAATCGACAACGTATCGCATTATGTCCGGCGGCAAGGCAATTAAAACAAAGATTATGTTTTTTCACAACCTCACATCTTTCATTTGGTTCTAGTTTCGTAAACTCCCTGCAGTGGCTTAAGGTATGATTTTCTTCGCATAGTATGCAATCTCGTAATGGTATAGTCTCTGACGCTGCTACGTGGACTGCAGATGTACCTTTGGTTATAGGTTTCTCCTTTGAAAGAGGACCAACGAGTTCGAGCGTACGAAACTTTGTTTGCAAAAACTTGACTAAGTCCTCCCATTTAGGCAACTCATCCATATCTTCCCGGTATGCAAACTCTTCCCAATCTCGATGTGACTCTGAGTCCAATTTCTGAACGGTCAGAAATATAATTATTGGATCCCAAGAGTCAGTTGAAACTTTAAGATTCTTTTGGCCGTTGATACATTCGCTTGTAACATCTAATAATGATTTGAGGTGGTTAGCGGTTTGGCTGGGAATTTTTCGTTGGTAAAATAATTTTTTCAAAAGAGAATTCACTATAATTCTTTTGTTTCCATAGCGTGCGCTCAGTGTGTTTCAGGCTTGCTCATAATTAGTTTCAGTGGTTTGAATGTGTTTCAGGAGAATCTGGGCATCGCCCGTCATACTGCTTTTCAAATAATGTAGTCTCTGTACATTACTCAACGACGTATTTTTGTGCACTAAAGAGATAAACAAATCTCTGAACGCTGGCCATTCATCGTAAACACCGGAAAACGTAGGCAGCTGAATTCTCGGTAACTTAACCTGTCCTTCTATAGATGAGCTTGCTTCCGTTGGTTTAAGATGAGAAAACGTAGATAATAAATCTCGCAAATCGGCCAGCAAACATGAATATAAATCTTCGTAAATAAAATAATCTTCATTGGTAAAATACGATAAGTCGGACTTTTTCTCCTTCGGGACACATTTGACGAGTTCTTGATGAGCGCTTCTGAACGTATTCCAGTATTCATTAATTGATTGTATCCGTGTTTCAATATAACCCTTGGTAAGTCGTTGTTTAGGGCATTTTTTTAGATTCGTTTGCGCCTTTTGCAGCAACATTGCAGTATCCTCGAGTATCAACAAACACTGCTCCGGTGTAGACATATTTGTAATCTTTGATATCCAATCGTAGATTTAAAAACCGTAATTTCTTCGAAAACACTCACGATGACGGATTATGTATAGAATATAGACACGCGTAAATCAGTCAGTTTAACTTTACTTCAAATCCACACAAATAACTCATTAGCACTGATTCCTTATCTAAGGAATGTGGTTTTTTGTTTCGCAATCGATCGACACAGATATCCGGCTCGAAATTCGACCATATGTTTTGATAGTTAAGGTCCACTTTGGTCTGCAGGGAGTTATTAATGAAAAAGACGTGGTAATGCGGCTAAGGATTTATTGCTACTGGCTCGTACAAATAGTTTACAAAGGGAACACACACACATGCTAAATCGTCTCACATTGAAATCTATCAACACAACACATTGCAACTTTGATTTTTAGAAGAATTTTAGCTACTTACATCTGTAAATAATGAATTTACTTAACCCTTGAAATTGTTTTTTGTTCTCATCATGCTGCTCCCTCCTAGCTCAAAAGCTGCACTTCATTACCGAACACTAATTGTCTTTGTCAATGACTTGAAATAAATTACTTAAGTGAAAACTTTAAGAATTCATTCATTACTAAGTGTGCGATGCTTTTGCGTTGCTAAAATTTCCTGCATAACCACGCTCTAGCGTACGTCTTAAGTTATCTTGCACTGCTGCCAAATTGTAATTGAACATGTTGTCGATTCAATTTCAGTTTGGAGTTCTAAAATTGAAATTACATTTTTTTCGTCATCATGTTTTGTTTTTTTTTTATCTAAAAACATAAGAGGCATCACATTATGCTTCTAGCCACACATCTATGGAAGCCTGTAGCTAACCACGTCTATGTGGAAGCCTGTAGTTTTATGGAAGTCGTTTAAAAGCTGGCGACTTCATTTCGCACGTAATGCATCACTTCGTGTGTCGCCACTGTCGCCTAATGCGTCGCGGTCTTTTTGCAGACGTTTTGCACTATGCTGTTGCGAATCTCTAATGATGCATGGTCTAAGCGTGGTGTTGTTTGTTATTTCGCCTGTTAATGTACCTGACCCCTCCCGCTCTGTGCGGAGCAGAAGGGAGTATCAGACTTTTACTGACTAAAACCCATCCATGTTCCTTATTTTGCCCTTTGTGTACCAGAACAGTCCCGCATCCCGCTGTTAATGTACCTAAAACTACAATAAGATCTATTTAGGTTTTTAGTTTTAATATAAGTTTGACTGAGGAAATTACTGTTATAATGTGTTTAAGGTTATGTTTGATGGGTCATCTATTAAAACGCCGTAACGCCTACGTATAATAAAGTAGAAAGTATTCTACTTTATTATACTATATTTAGGTGACAGTCATGACCATCAAACAGATACCAGAGACATGGCATCCACAAGAAATATTATTAAAATTGTCTTATTAGTACATTCACCCACATCTTCAAATTGAAACTCAGCGTGACGGTAGTATTGCAGTTCCCCAAAAAGTTTTGACTGCCTCGTTGGTCTAGTCGTTGCAAGCGCGACTGCTGAGCATCAGTTCCTGGGTTCGTATCCCAGATCGGGCCAAATGTTATTGGGTTTTTCCATCAAGAATTTCTCAGTAGCAGCCACGGAGACTGAATTTGCGCCCGATTGATGGCAATATACTCGCTCCCTATTACATGGGACTTAAACATAACTGGCGAAAAGTGGATGTACTATTAGGTACACCTCTGCCTAACCCTTCAGGCATGATGTTATGTATTGAAACAAAAATACTACACTGCTACAATACTTGTATTTATATAACATACACCAAAACAGATCGTGCGTGAAATAAAATATGGTTACACACAAAGCGTTACAAAACCGGACAATTGGACATGGACATTGCACATAAAACATTGTTATCTATAGCCATTTTCCCCGCCATCGCACATATTCTATTTTCTGTATTGTTTGATAGTCGTCCGCATCTCGTTCGCTTTCAATCGTGTGCTTTGAAAGCCTTTTGGTGCATGCGTCCCATTTCGTTGGATTAATAGGGTTGGCTTGGCTCTTTATGGAAATATTTTGTAGGACTTTTCCTGTATTGGTTTAATAAACCAGTGTCTATCTGTTTGTAAATTGTGGTATAAAGTAGAGAATAAGTTTTGTGAGTAAATTAATTGTGAGGAAAACAATGTCGTTCTGCGTGTCCTGTTGTTTGCTAATTAAAGGAACTGATTAACGCTACTCAAGACAACCAAAACTCGAACAACCTCAAACTCGTAGTAAGTTCTGGGCCGACTAAATTAAGATTGCAGTAGACAAATCATCGATACTTATACATCGATTTGTATTCATAACTATGTTCATTATTTATAAAACTACAAATAGATCTAAAATAACAATAAAAATATGTACAAGTATCAAAATGGGAAACGAATTGCATGGCATAAAAAAAGTCCACATCGCTGTCAATAGAAAAAGCACCCAGATGGCTGGCAGTTCTGGTCACGTGAGGAGGCGACCGACCGCTTGGCGATAGTCTCTATTAAGTCTTCTTTATATAGAGAAACACTGCCAAGCTGCTCGGTGTAGATACCAATGAGTTTTGTCAGTGTTTAATATGCTTATGCCTATAGTAATGTAATGTGCCGCAAATCGCAAAGTAAAAGATCACAAGTTATCAGTAGATTAAATGATCAGTAACTTAGGTAAGCTTTCAGAACGCCCCGGGCGTCGGGGGCCACTCGGCCACCGTAGGCGCGGGCCTGTGGACGTTGAGTCCGTCCGTATTATGACAACTGGCCATGTCGACGGCGCGTTCGTGTTCCACGCGCGCCTCAAAGAGATGTCAGCAAACCAGAAGGGCTCGCAAGGGCCGATGCCTGCCAGGGCTCCGGGACTGTTCGAAAGAGATACCGCGGTCCTGGAACACAAAGGGCAAAAGAAGGAACATGGATGGGTTTTAGTCAGTAAAAGTCTGACACTCCCGTCCGCTGCGCCCAGAGCGGGAGGAATCATTTTGATGATTTCTAGTCCCAAAAAAAAGGTAAGCTTTCAGAAAAGATGATAAATCTTAGACGAACGAAACACATTCTCATAACAAAAATTCGCGCTACCAGCCAGCCCTATCCCCATTCACTCCCGTCTGCCAACATCCAAAACTTCCATCGGAATCATCTGTTCACGCACAACTCTCTCCGAATACGTGCGACTTTCGGCGAACATCGCAGTAGCGTTCGTTCCATTTCTTGGACCCATTTACCTCGGTGCTGCCGCGTCGTTCCGGTGAAATTACGCGTAATACGCGGAGTCGCGCGAAGTTGCGCGGAAATACGCGAAGTTAGAGGGCCGATAGATGTGAAGACGTGACCTGGCGTTGTAGAATGGTTGTCTGATACTCGTAGAAGGGAATAGGTTGATTGGTATCTCAGATATATTTTTCTGGTGCTTTAAATTTTCATGAGATGAGAAAGAAGTTTTAATTGTTGAATCAGGGTATTTTTCATTTTACTTGTTAAATATTATAAAATTGATGCATCCATGGAAATGTTCCATTTGGTTGCTTTTGAGGAGACTGTCAGGTAAACATAACTTCTTCTAACCTATTCGGACATGTTGCAGAACAATAAAACAGACACATAAAAGTAAACAAATTGTACGCTTTCCGTAACCTTTTAGTACGTCCACCATCTGCAAAAGGCTACGGCTCAACAAAAGGTCCAAACCCCTAACTCATGGTGTTTTAATTATACGTCACTCGTTAATGTAAAAATTTATTTCAGCCGCCATTTTGTGAAGGTTGTCCAGTCAACTCATACGGATTAGCGCGGCTTAATATTTGACATTCGGAGTTATGTGCCCCGTTTGTTACGGTATGGCAAACGTTAAAAAAATTATGTGAAGAGGGTGGAGGTTATTAAAAGATAGATGGTATTTAATTATAAAAGACTAGATTTATAAACCTAAATGATTTCCCATCAGAAAAGTAACGAGCTTTCATATTTAACTCCCTTACAGGATGAATGTTCGAAAATCCTTTCTTATTACATCAAAATGGGTGTAAACGTACCCTGAACGAAGCCGAAAGGCACTTGTTTCACCGTCATTGTGATATTTTTTTATTTTAGACCATACCTGGGAACCTTCTATATAGTTACTGGGATATTGGGGGCCAAAGTTCTTTTTCACAAGTTTTTTTTTTAATACAATTTTTTATGGTATAACTTTATTTTAAATACCTCCACGACCCCCATCCTATTCAATGCATCCATCAGCATAATGTTTTGAGTGGGAGCTCGTGGCTAAATAATAACTGCCGCTCGGGTCGATCTTTAGGTTAAGCTGCGCTTGCCTAGGTTGGTCCGTGGATGGGTGACCACCCTTACATACCGAGTTTTCTCCGTGCATCGGAAAGCAAGAAAGTCTGAAAACCAGTCTAACCAAAGGGTATCGTATTACTCAGAACTAACGGGGTTGTGGAGGTCAGCCGCTCCACGTAAAATACTGGTATTCAGCTGCATCCGGTTAGACTGGAAGCTGATCCCAGCATAGTTGGGAAAAGGCTAAGCAGACGATGATGAGAGTGGTTTAGATCGCTTTTGGTAACGTAAATATAAAAGGACACTTACAAATTTTAATATTGTGTAGGTACTTGTGTAGGGCCAACGACAAACCTTTCAGACATCGAAAAAACTACCTTCACAACAAAATTAGGAACTACACTTGGGAGCAAATAAATCGAGCCACTTCCTTTTTCACGCATTATGGTAATTATTTTTGGTATTAAGGAACGCATCGATTCGAAACATATATCGCCTAAAAGGGTATTTAATAACCTTTACAATGAGGGTAGTTAGTTGTCAAAATTTCATTTTTATTAAAGTTTAAAGGGTAGAATAAAATTATCGCATTTAATTTGCTTATGACATTTTTATTGTACTCTGTTAAGAAAAGATTAAATTTGAGGTTTTTGTTAATCATACCCATATTACTTGTTATTGTTGTCTTTATCTGTGTCTGTGTAATCAAAATAACCTGATAAAATGGATACTACACCGACGGAAGCTGCCCAAGTTGTAGCTTTACTTGAGGTTGGACACGGACAACGTGAAGTGGCACGCAGACTTCATTTGAGTCGTTCAAAGGTACAGCGGGTATACCGCAGGTATCTGGAGACTGGTGCTTTTGTTCGGCGACCTGGAACTGGCCGACCACGGGCAACAACAGAACGTGACGACCGCTTTATTGCAACCAATTCGTTGCGCGACCGTGGACTTAATGCTGTTCAGCTACAGCAAGCGTTACGTGACGTTCGAGGAGTCGCAATCAGTAGGTGGACAGTGAGACGAAGACTAAAAGAACGAAATTTAACATCACACAAACCAGCAACTGGCCCAAAATTGACTGTAGCTCATCGCCGATCTCGCTTGGAGTTTGCTCGAGAACACATTAATTGGACGTTAGAAGACTGGAGGTCAGTTTTGTTTTCTGACGAGTCAAGAATCTGTCTTTTTAGCAATGACGGGAGAAACCGAGTGTATAGACGTCCTGGTGAAAGATTTGCCCAATGTTGCATTCGAGAAACGGTGAGTTTTGGTGGTGGTTCTTGTATGGTGTGGGGAGGAATTTCTCTAGACGGAAAAACGGAACTTGTCTTCGTCGACCCCGCCAACGATGGCAGTGGTAGACGTGGATTAACAGCTGACCGATACATAACTGACATTCTTGAAAACCACGTAATGCCGTATGCTGGTTTTGTCGGAGAAAATTTCTTGTTTATGCATGACAATGCGAGACCTCATACCGCGCAGATCGTTACGGAATACTTGTCTGCGATCGGGATTCAACAAATGGTATGGCCAGCACGAAGTCCCGATTTGAACCCGATCGAACACCTATGGGACGAGCTAAAACGGAGAGTCCGAGCCAGGGTTCCCGCTGTTTCATCCATTCCCGAGCTTAAAGTCGCTGTGCTTGAAGAGTGGGAGAACATACCACAATATGTCATCGTAACGCTGATCAGATCGATGACTAATAGGCTACAAGAATGTATCAGGGCCCGGGGGGGTAATACCAGTTATTAAGAATATTTTTTTTGCAATAATTTTGTTTTTTTATTGTTTTTATGGACTGTTTTAGCCCTACTAAATTTTCTATCAAAATTACCATTTTTCTTGCAGAGCCAATAATTTATCATTCAATAAGGTTATTATTCAATAATTTACCCTCATTGTAAAGGTTATTAACTAAACTTTTAGGCGATATATAGTTCGAATTGATACGTTCCATATTACCAAAAATATTTACCATTTTACGTGAAAAAAGGTAGTGGCTCGATTTATTTGCTCCCAAGTGTATTTTAAAACCTTGAACTAGAAGCACTTAGTGTATTCCAGAGATAAGTCTTTGTCGTGTAACTCGAATAGTTGCCTTAAGTTTAACAAAAGTTAAGGAATGTCCGTGACTACATAAATAATTTTGAGATTGGAATTTGCGAAGACAATTTACTTGCAGTATATAAATGTAATGTATCTCTGCATTCAAAAGTATCTCTGCATTCAAAAGTATCTCTGCATTAAAAAATCCTACTTTTAAATATAAGGCCGCACTTTGGGCAGTCCAAACAGCACCACCCTGCTCTCTGGCTCCTATTTTTATCATGGCGTGAATGTTTTTCTCATCAAGCAGTCGCTCCATGTAGAATACTGCTATTCAGCTGCATCCCGTTGAGCTGGAAGCCAAACCTAACTCAGTTTGGTAGATCAGATGATGGTGGATGGTGGACGATATTCTCACACAGTTCGTGCCGATTCGAGAAATGAGGAAAAGTGCAAAAAAAATACAATTCCTACTTGTCATAACTTTGCATGGAAACCCATCTGCGTAAATTTGCTTTCTTTACTGCCTTCACAAAGTTATGTAGAAGTGCTTAAAATGCAGCAACTTGCCAAAATGTAACCACTTCTGATATCGGCTCAAATTAATCCAATTTACCCATTAAGTACATTTGATTACGATTATATCATTAAAGTACGTGCGTTATCAAATATTAATATTAACAGATATTTATTTATTAAATGCTATACTGAAATGAAACCGGTAGGTAATACTTCTGAAATCAGATTAAGCACGATTCAACCGGATAATTGTTTGCGAAACGCCGTTGCGTCAAACTGATAGCGGAATGAAGTAGAAGTTTATTTGTTGCCGAGTTTATTCATTTCCTTTAAACAAAAGTTCCTCGATGATGGTAGTAAGCGCGACTGCTGAGCATGAGGTCCTGGATTCAATTTCCAGGTCGGGTAAAGTGTTATTGGGTTTTTCATCGGGAATTTCTCAGTATAAGTTGCCCCCTATTACATGGGACTTAAATATAACTGGCGAAGTGTGGGTGTACTATTAGGTATACCTCTGCCTAACCCTTCAATGATTACAATGTTATGTTATTTTCACAGTTAAGTTAGCTACTTATAGATTTCAACCGTCAGATAACTTTTATTACATAAATTTTAAATGATTGTTAGTTACTACCGTACGACCCCTGTATAATATCCATCTACCTTTATACATTTTCAATAGAATGTCTGATATAACCAAGATGACTCTCACAAACCCCTCCCATTGTGTGACCCCATTCCTTTACAACTGACCCCATGTAAGTAGCGCAGGTACATTGAAAATCGAATCGTACCGCTGCTGCCCAGGTATTTAATTAATAAAGTTCCATGTCAATGTCCGTGCTTTGAATGAAGTCAGGTCCGTTCTCCAACAAAATACTGGTGGACTGGCTGAAAGGGGTCGACTGATTGAAATATTGAAGTAACGAGGGAAAGAATTGGGAAGATTGGGGATAGATGTAAATGGGGTAGAGAAGGATGATGGGATGGTGGAAAAAGGAGAAGCCAATAACTTACATAACATCATGCCTGTAATCCCTGAAAGGCTGGGCAGTGATGAACCTGATCACATTATTTTCACGAGTTATGTTTGAGTCCCATGTAGGGGCGAGCCTCAACCGGCCACAAATCAAGACTCCCTGACAGCTACTGAGAAATTCCTGATGGAAAAACTCAATAACACTTTGCCCGACCAGGGAATCGAACCCAGGACCTTACGCGCAGCCGTCGCGCTTGCGACTACTCGACCAATGAGGCAGTCACTAGAGGGAAACAAGTTATTGTTTTAGTTGCATGCCTGATCTGCGTGTGTAATTTTATGTAGTATAAGAATGCTATTACTTAAAGTATACATAATTCAAGCTGGTAAAAATAAAATACAAAATGTCCTTTTGAGCTCAACTGTAATTGTGAAAAAGTGGTCAATGAGCTCAATTTTGCCAGCATAATCAGCCTATAATGTTCCCACTGCTGGGACACACGGCCTCCTCTCTATGAGAGGGAATGGGCTATAATCCACCACGCGGGCCCAGTGCGGGTTGGTAGATGTCACATATCTTCGAATTTTTGGTTCCAGGACACGCCGGTTTCCTTACGATGTTTTCCATCACCGTTTTTGAGAGCAGTGGTGATGAAATAAATTAAACAAAATAATGTGCCTGCCTGGGTTCGAACCCACGACTTACTGTTTGTAAGTCACCCGCCACCACTGGGCCACCGCCGCTCTAAGGTCCACCGCCGGCGCCGCTCTCAATTTTGCCAGTAAGATTTGCAATTAAACGGACTGGAAACTGGACTGACATCTACTTTCTTTTACGTGAACGTCTTTGCGTAACTCACACAAAAATCATAGGCATAAAATTACTGTACAAAGTAAGTAAGTAAATTTCATCACACTCTATTTTCATCAAGATTACTCACCACTAAATCTCAGATAATTCCGCAATATGAAGCTGACCCAGTCCAGTGAATAGCAGTATGTTTATTTGGTTGCGTCTGTGAAATAGCCGCATCGACATTTGTGTGTAAACATACAGCTGTAACTCATTACGCTGCTGATCAGTTGTATCACTGCCTGTTTATGTTAACTAGGGCATGGTTAATATCCGGATTCGCTGGGAAATACGCAAATAGATTGTTTTTGGTTATACAGAAAATCAATGAATTATACAGATTCAATTAGTGCCTGAATCGGAACCGCGTTTGGAGTGAATGGGGTCGTCAAAAGCTGATAATACCACGATGGTTGTTCATTAACTCTTTAATTACGACAAAATTTAAAACTGAAATCCCTAAAATGACCCATGAGGAAATGATACAACGAACTCTTCAGATGGTTCTCAGTGTTATTATGGATGTAAGGATGATCTCAGTCTACCTACGAAGTCCACAGCTGGACATCCCTACTGGATAGACTGACCTACGACTAACTGGGTGCAGAAGGTAAAAAAGAGGTGTTGCAGCGCATCTTAAGACAGGCCTGTGTAAAAATATGGCTACCTATAAAATAAAATCCTTTATTGCATTATGTTGTTTATTTTCGATTGGTTGATCGTCGCCACTATACCATTCGAAGATGTATTGTCAGATGAAGTAAGTTTCAATGTATGTACAATAATAGTTCTACAGTCCACGAACTTTATCATAATAATTTTCTACAGCCATCGGAACTAGTCTAGTAATCTCATGAGAATCTGAATAAATAATATGATTTGCTTTATCGAAAGTAATGCCTAACACTCCTTGCACGTTTATCACTTTCTTCACTTTTAGTACCATTTTGGTGACCACAAATATTCCGTCTTCACTGCATACGTGGACGTACCCATTGTTATCCGTCGCGATCCCCAGGAATCTTGGATGATCTCGCAAGAGTATCGGTTTGTTACCACCACTTTTAATACCAAACAGACCAGAACCATTGATGAAGAAAATATTATCTTCCGTGTCCAAAACAAATTGGTGGACTATATCCCCGGTTAGTTCGGGTACCGCTTTCACGGTTCTGTTTGCATAATAGTACGCGCTAAGACTTGGAAACTTGATAAAGTAAATGTACTTCTTGATGTATAGCCACCAGATATCCAGGTTTGGCATGTTGAGTCTCAGCAAAGTTTTGTTACTCGGGTTGTATTTGTAGATCCCGTGACTGCCTCCGAAATACATCTCTCCCGTTTTTGGATCATTGGAGATGGCAAAAGCGTCTTTAACTCCTTTTAGTACCATTAGATTCCTGGTGTTAATGTCAAGTATGGCAGGTACGTACTCCCCTTGGCCGAAATCGAAGCTGAAGAACAGGCTGTTGGTATTTCTGTCCACTGATAGTTGGTTGGGGCTGTGAGGCATGGTGGTCAAGATTTCCTTTACGTAGCAATGTCTGGTGGGGTCCATGGAGACAACGTCACAGTATTTACTGATTCGCTCTCTCGCTTCGATACACATTATAATGGAGACAAAAATGTAAAGTCTCATCTTCTGTATAACCTTTCGATCAGAAAATTTACTTGATCTGTAACTGTTGAGTTAAAATAATTTAGATCCTGAAATGAGGCGGGCTTTTAACTCTGCTAGTATTTTTAACCGATTCCAACGTCTACACTTTATGAAAGAATGTTCTTTTTAGACTATATTAAATGCACCACTTTTCATTAACTTAACATTATTATTTTTGGAGATTTTATACACTTAACACAACACCTCCTCTCAGTTTGAGCAAAAAGCAAGCAATGCGTGTCCGAGTGTTTGTAAAAACCATTAGGTACTGTTCAGACAAACAATGAAAGTATGTGTAAATATTGATATGTAAAAAAGATATATGTTTATGTAATATTAATTGTTTGGACGTTGATGATATTGGGTTTCACGTAGCGATGACTGGAATTCTCTCAACAAGTTATTGTGAGTGTTATCACGGAAGATTTTCATCGGCTCTACTTGTTGACTTATACTAGTGAACTTGTACATACCTTATACTTACATAATTGTGATCTTTTCAAGACTGGACATTATGTTGGGAAAGTATTCTCTTTAGTCTATAGTCGGTAGGTATATTTAAAGCTGTAGCTTTAGTTTTACTCAAATCCTAGAAGATTTTGTAAGAAGATTCAAAAGGCTCCGCACGTGCTGTGAAAAACCTCTACTTAGCCTTAGTCTATACGAGTCTAACATCTGGAATACTCCTTAGTAGGTTGCTTCAGTTAAGACAGTCGACCTCCCCACACAAGAACATCAGCGCCTGTTTGTGCTTAGAGAATCAAAGGACAGAATCACAAAAACTTTAAAAGGTATTTCAGCATAATATATGATAGGTGAACACCTAATTATTACCTTAACCTGTCCGCTATAAAAATCTCGTTACGGCTCAAATGATGCTTTATTTATAAATATTCCGAATAAAAAAGACGTAACACGTAATCTAAGTGATAAAAATCAACATAAACAATAAACTATGTAAGGGGTGCTGTCAAAAGTCGCGCCGTAAAAACAGGATCGTGAAATTTAATAGGCTCAGGATTTTGGGACGGGTCCTTACTCTTTGGTGATAAATTCTAAGGGAAAAGAAATTAAATAGAAAGTTTTCTGTGAAAAATGCAAAATTTATTGAAAATTTTGTTGCACAACTTAATTAAGCCCAGATTATCTTTGAAATGTACAGTGGTAGGATAGAAGTCCGCAGTCTCCCAAACACAAATCACCTTTCAAATTTTCTTCAATAGTTACGCCTAATTAAATCACCCCTTTCCTTTTGTGTCCGTATTGTCCCAATGCTGGGATAAAAGCCTTTCACCTCTCTCTGAGATAAATGAAATCAAACAAGATCATGATCAAATTTTAAAATAACAACTTCTGAATACAATTAACTATGTGAAACATAATGGCAATTGTTTTTAAATCAGTGTTCTCCGCTGTATAGAATTTTTAACTTTATTTTGGGGGAAACCATTATTACCTTTTCTCCAAACGATACACAACTCACGTCCAAATGAAATTGCAAATTTAATTATCACCCCTGTACGTGAATCGGTGGGAAAAACCAGCATGCTTGAGAAAACGTAATATCCTGTAGCTATGCATATATTATGTGGTGGGATCTATAATCATGTTATGAGGAAATCTCTTGGTTTAGGGCTGATACTTTGTAATGAATTGTGGTAAATGGAAACGTAGTTTTGGTTTTCCTTTAAATCGCGGATTTGGTCTGGCTATGCAATTTATTTGGATGGTAACAAATTATAGTAGCTGAAATAAATGGTTTAGGGGAAATCGATATTGCATCTCGCTCTGCACTCGGTGTGATGGTGATATATTTTGTTTTGGTTTGTTGACGGCACGGTTGGCGCAGTGGCTGAGCGATTGACTGCTGCGTCGCGTGTCGCGGGTTCGATCCCCGTACGGAACAAATATAATAATAATAATATAATAATTTATTTAAGTACATACAAGTTTTGTAGTACATGGGGGGCCTTAAAAAGTATGCATTAATAATTACATGTGGTAGGTACAACTAATTTCTGAGTATATCGCTGCTCTCCTAGCTAGATTGCTGAGCAATCTGTATTTAGGCGAGTCAGTTTCGACTCCCTATTTGAGTGTCACAATTATCATGTCTAGTATTTTAGGCGCTTATAATTGAATATAAAACAAAACACAAAACCTAAATCAAAATCTTAAAATTTAAATTAATTAAAAAATAAAATAAAACGAGGAGTGGTGAGTCGAGTGAGTGCGTGTGTGTGTTATGTATGAGTATGTGTGTGTGAATGTGTGTTTGTGCATTTGAATAAAAGGAAATAGGGCTACTTTCAGGTAAGTGTTACTAAGTACTTTTCAGTCTCGTCGTAGGTTTTGTTCAGGAGGAATTCACGGAGAGCAAGTTTGCATTTGCTGTGTGTTAAATTATATATATATATAAGGACGCGTTAATTTTATTGTACAAGGAAGGGCCAAGATAGTAGAAAAATCTCTTTGTGTATTTAAACTGAGTTTGTGGAACAGTACAAATCATATCTTTCCACCGTTTAGTAATATTAACAAGAGGGGTTTTTAAATGTTGCAGAAGAATGGTTTGCAGAATGAAATGTTGCCTTATGTTGAGGACCCTACAATTCTTATAAAGTTCTGAGGTTGGAAACAGAATAGGTCGAAATGTTGCAACTTTCAGTAGAGCTATCTATGAGACACTTCCAAAGGTTTAAGGGCAGTTTTTGTGGTGCCACCCCAGCAGCTAATACAATAAGTGATTATGGATTGACATAAGGCGTAATATACATTACGAATAACAGACTGCTTGGCGACGTGTCGAAGGGTTTTAAAAATATATATAAGCTTTCTGACCCTGCCTGTTACCAAGTTTATATGTGTTTTATAGTTTAGGTATCGATCTAAAGATATACCTAGGTACTTAATATTATCAACTTTGGTAATGGGTGAACATTGACATGAGTGTAAATGTGTACTTTTACAGGAGTGAGCCTTTATAGTGATCGGAATATTCGGTTGTGAGGTGGGTGAGATAGAGAACGTCATCAATTTTGTCTTGGATGTGTTTAGCGTTAAAGCGTGGGAACGAAGCCAGTCAAAGGCAGAATTAAAACCATTTTGTGCAATAATCTGAAGTTCTGACCACGAGTTCGCGAAAAAGGTAAGAGCTGTATCATCAGCAAAAGACACAATTTTTGAATTTGTGATGTTGAGATTGCAGAGGTCATTTAAAAAGATGAGAAACAGCGTAGGACCGAGTATACTGCCTTGTGGCACACCGTAACAAATAGGGAGCTCGTCGCTAAAGTGGTCACCAATTTTCACCATTTGCAGCCTATTTGTCAGATAGCTTTTAAAGAGATCAAGCTGCAGTCCCCTGACGCCCGCTCTCTCTAGTTTAAGTAAAAGGGTAGAAATGGGAACGGTGTCGAAGGCCTTAGCGAGATCAAGAAATACTGTAAGCACCTTCCTGCGACTGTTGATTTTCTCTACTATGAAGTTCGTCAGTTCATGAACTGCGTCACAGGTTGACTTGTTCTTCCGGAACCCAAATTGCTTCAAATCATTCTTTTCAAAAAAAAAAAATACTAAATATTTGTATGGCCTACTGGTAGTTGTTCCGGGTCTGGCTGTTTGTGTATGTGAGTTTAAATGTTTGTAAACGCACCCACGACATAGGAGAAATTCCTAGTGTGCAACGTTCTTAAAAAGAAAAAAAAATATGAATCAGCCAGAACTCGCTTAAGCCAAAAAAACACACGTCAGAATGCATATAATATCTCATATTAAAGCCTGGATTTTCTCAAATAAAATTCGAAAAAGGACAAATCAAAGTATATTTTTAAAGCGAACAAAAATCCACTTTAGAAGACAATTCAAGACAAAACAATTTTGTAGAGGCTTATTTTAATTTGAATCTTTCCAAATATGAACCAAACCACGTAAATTCGAAACGAGAACGATCCGGTAGCCGTGTCAAATTAGTGCCATAAAAGTTCTTTACTGATGTAAGATAATGTTTTAGTATTGCTTAGGTAAAGTGAAACAACTGATATTGCGGACCGTAAGAAAACCATTTCAAGCTGGTTAATGTCATAAGACTGCAACACGGCTGTTATCACCGAAGGGTAGACATGCACCAGGCGAGTACCGGCCAAACGCAAGCCGATTTAGTGGAAAAAGAAAATCTATTTTAGTTATATGTTTAAGTCCTATGTAATTAAAAAGCCATAAATCCGGACTCCGTTGCTGAAAATGAGAAATCCATTGTGTTTAAGAGTATTCTGAATTCCATTTCATAATACAAAGTATAAGCAAAATACATTTGTTAGGACATGGTTTCTGACAGAATAATATACCAAACGGTCTACTTGTCACACCGCACTGTATCATCCAGAAGGTCAAAGGCATGGAGAAGCTGTTTTTTCGTTCGGTGGTTCTGTTCCTTGTGCTTATCATTAGTTAAATGTATCTCTATGAACTGTCTTTTTCTTTTGAAGTAGACTGACAAAATATAAAAAATTACACAGTGTAAAGCGCAGCTCTTTTCTACTTTGCTCGGTGTGAAACCTCGAACTACCGAACGACTTCGTTCGGCCGAAAGTATGAAAAGAACCTCGCCCGCCTCGCTCGCTCGCTCGCTCGCGCGCTAGTTGGCGGTGTGCACTGCATTTCCACCGAAAAAGTTAGATTGGTTTGTTGCACGTACCTACCTACAACCGTTATAGCCGTAAACTAAGTACTTGTTCACGTTGGAACGCGCGGGCGCGGTGGCGGGTGCGGTCGCGAAGACGTGGCGGGTTCGTGTTTACATTGGCCGCCAGGCGTTTGCGCGGGTGTGAATGATGAAGACGCGCTAACGTTTCTAGCGACAAGTTCATACTGGTTGAACTTACCTGAAGTCGCGAGTGAATCGCGCGCTCCGCCGCTAGTTCGACGTGAACACACACAAACATCTCACGCGTTTGATATTGACGCGAGCGGCGCGCGCGCGCCAGTCGCTAGCTTGCCCGCTACTTACACCGCACGTGCGTTTCGTACGTGAACACTTGGATATTACGCCATATGTTTGATATTTCGTGACCGCGCCCGCCACCGCGCCCGCGAGTCAACGTGAACAAGTACTAAGATTACTTGTATTCCGATCATACAACTAATCCTATTGAAAACCCGTGCTGCACCATTATGGCTCATTAGAGTCATTAGGTACATGACAATGTATAATAAGTACATGTTCCCGGTGCGCCAGGTTAGTGCAGCACTGCAGCAGATATATGGATTAAAATCTTCTATGTAGTGTGTATTACTAATATAATTTGGATCAAGGTCTGAAATATTTTTTATTTGGTCCACAGGTCGAATATCAGCCTGTTAGTAATAATACAATAGAATAGGACATGTGATTTCAAACGTATAAAATGTTCAGGAGTTTTAATAGGTAAGTTACCCCTTTTAGGTACGTACCCTACAAAACTTTACTACTTCATCCTCTCATTGAACGATATTGCCGCATTCCTACAAAAGTAACACTTCAGTCATATTCAGTGCGCAGTTTGGCTACTCAACCGATCATCCGTTTCGATCTAATCAGTCCTTTGGTGTATCAAATTACTGATTATACCGATTGTATTACATGAAACCCTGTTCCTTGTCAATGAACTTGATTAACTGCTCAGTTGGTACTGGGTATGAGTTACAAAGCGCGATTGCTGACGGTAGTTCGTGTCGCGAGTTAGGCAAACATTTAATTGGGTTTTCTGAAATTATCAACAGCAATGCGGGGTATTCTATCTTGTGCACGCTGTACTAAACACAAAAAGTATTCCATAGCGCACAGTTAGAGAAGGGGCATTAACTATTGAATGAAAAAGTCAGCAGAAATGAAATCTTAAAGCTTATATTCGATTCTGGATCAGTGTCAAGATAAGGTAATACTTAGGACATATTACCCTGCTTACCAAGATCAGGCGTCGTGTTAATATGTCTTAAACTCCGAAATGCACTAGAAAACTTGTAAGTTTTTCCAACAGGACCGAAACTTGGTTCCTCTCTCAAAGAAAGAGCATGCTTTCAGTCTCATGAGGTGTTATTTAAACCAAAACTAATGTATTCATGCTACTCTCATGCGTGTGAAAATATTATGTATTTCACTTTGAGACTTATACTTTAGAGGACAATTAAAATATGACATTTTTTATAATAGTTGAGTTGCCTTACCTTTTGTACACTACCGTTCATTAAAACTTGGACACTGTGCAGAATAAAAGAAAATTGTTTTACGCAAAGCTTGGCTACTATTGTTTATTTCTATTGTTATTGTGCTTATTAAAACAATATAAAAGTGAGTCAAAAAATTAACAATTATGATATGATTAAATATGATATTACTTTCGTGTTGATCAAGTTCCCATTTATGAATTCATCACATTTGTTAATGTATTACCTAGATGGAACCTACATAATTGAATAGTCAAACTAACTTACCTGTAAGTGAAGTTCGACAGTAATTACGCTTGTTGTTGTACTGTCCAAAGCTGATTCAGAAACCTATTGTAGTCTCGGCTCTAGTCTGCGACGTCATATTACTATCGTGTTTATCTAGTTCCCATTGTTATATTCATCATAATATTGTGAATGTGTAATACAGTCACAATTATGCATTATTTGCAGAAGATTGTAAAAATATCCTTGCAATGTATAGATTCCATCTCCTAGCATTATATAATTGCATAACACATGTGGGAGTACTATGTACTGTAAAGCTACCATTTATATTTTGTTATCTTTCAATGACTTGAATGTGTCCTGGTGGCTGAGAGAATGTCATGCTCACTCAAATGTCTCGCTGATGGTGGCGGGTGTGTCGGGTCATTTAGTTCCCTTCAATATGGTTGAGTTGAATGGCACTGATCCATGCGTCATGTTCGTGTACGGGCGCTGTCAGTTGGGACTGGTCATCTCTTAGCTGCCACGGTTTATTTTAATTACTTTATTTTTAAATTGTTGGTTTAATCTTTTACTCTGGACGCTCTTAATGTGCACGTCTTTGTACATCGTTCGAACATATTATGTATAATCTCAACATGACATGATTGATGTAACCAAGATTTTGTAACAATATTTTGATTTAAAAGAGTGTCCATGGAGTTTCTTCCATTCTTCTCCATAGAGATCTACGATTTGAAATGTGCAACTACAGTACTTTCGCAAGTTATTATGCCTTGTGACTGTGACTGTAGCTTAGCTTTTTTGTTTTTGACTTTCAAAAGTGCCTGTAATGGTCTAATTGAAATAAATGCTTTGACTTTGACTTTGAACTAGCTTTTGCCCGCGGCTTCGCTCGCGTTAATATAGAATTTGACAATCAATTCGGGTTGTACTATACTTGTCATAATATAATTCAATCATGATTCGAAAGACACGTGGCACCATCTATTATCATAATAACGTTATTGTTGTTTTCCTCGGGAACAGTCAATTTTTAAGGGATGAAAGGTATATGTCCGTTTCTGTACACCTGATAACGTAAATGCAATTCCAAGATGATTGGTTCAGTGGTTTAGGCGTGAAAAGGTAACAAAAAAACAAAATACTTTCGCATTTATAATATTAAATAAATAAAAAAATAAAAATAAAATAGGATTACGATTATTAGTGGATGGTTATTAGTAGATGGAACCTACATGATTTTAAAAGTACCTCAGTTCTTGCTCATTGGATGTATAATTCCATTTTAATCTAAAATCAGAATAGGGTGTAGCATAATTAGTCGATTTCCTTGATGTGGCTAATATATTGCTATGCTACAAGAGCTAAGATTCGTTTTAGATATCGACAGTATTCGCATCAAAATCAGGCCAAGTCATTAAAATAACCTGGTTTAAAACTTTTCAAGTTATTTCATGACTACAAAGCGGTGGTATAAAGCGACGACGAGGAATGTAAATATAATTGGGTACTCAAGAATTCAGGCGTGGGATGTCCATTACAGCAGAAATATTGTTTGAATAAGATACCTTAAGATGTTGTAAATATCAAGTATTAAGTTATTTTTCAACTCAAAAATACCTTTTCCAACAATGAAACAATTACTTCATAAAAAATTTAAATGGATTAGGTACTGAAAAATCACAAAGTTTTTAATAAATGTAGTGAGGTAGTGAATATGCTGTTGGGGTAAAATGCATAAAAAATCGTCCAATGTGTAAAAAGTCATATTTTTATATTTTGAGTCATATTTTATTACAAGAAAGTCAACAAACCTTTATTTCAGATTTCCATAAAAATCTGCCGTTGAAGTATGCAAAAAGCTTAAATTTTAAACTCAGCTCACGTATAGAGTTGTAAATGGTGATTTTCGAGAGTCGAGTGAAAAGTTTTGCGGGATCCCAGACGATACCCGCTTAGCCACGAGCTTCACGCTCAATAACACGCGACATGCCACAGCGATTGTAAAAGTTGTAAAAGAAAACAAAAGCCCGCCATAGACGGTAGGTAATGCATGACAGTTTTAAATGCGCATGCAAAAGCGAGTTCAGTTTAAGAGAGTAACTGTACAGTTTTGTCCTACACACGTTTGCATACCTGTGCAGTTTGACTGTACAGGCAATACTGCTCATGCATAACCTATTGCCCATGGCGGGCTTTAGAGAATGCTTCAGGTCAACGAAACGATTTGCGACGCGACCGACGACACTATAAGAAAACTGGTGACACACGCGCGTGTCGTTTGACACATGGCGCGTCGAAAGCCGCTTCACCTGAGGTCGTATACGAAGCTTCAACGACTCAGTCGTGGTTATCCTCCAAATGGTTTGTTGTAATTTCGTTGCATTTTCTGAAGAGACGTAGAATTCCTTCGCCAATTTTGTGGTTGTGTTAACGGAAATTGTATCCATAAAGAGTGCCTTTTGGTGTACAAATGAGAGAAACAAGAAAGACGTAAATAGGCGTTTTATGTTCGCGGCAAAATAGAAAAACACAAACGGCAAATAGCTAATTGAGGAATTGTAGTACACACAAAATACACAAACAAGAGCGTTTAAAAATCCAAAGGTAGCCATATAAAAATGTCCGCCACTATACAAGCTCGCATACAAAAAACAGTTTGTAAATTTTTTAGTAGCTGCATTCTGACAGCATTAATCTGCGTGCATTTTGTATAACGTAGCTCTCACTGTTGATTTTACAAGGTATCCACTTTAAAACATTATGGACGTCGCAGATATCACAATTATATTCGAAATTTTACCTTATTTCTAAAGACATAGAGTACGTTTCACTTAGTACTGTTTCCAGCAGTAAGCACTGTAAAAGTCAGTAAGAATTTTCATTATTAAAAGTAGTTTTGTAAAAACGTGAAAGTTTCTCAAACAGTTGAGAATTGTTGTCAGACAAGTGTTTTTATTATTTTCGATTCGCTAGTTGAAGTTTTCAAGTTGTTTTCCGAATGAATTACGAGTGCTGTACAAGTTGTTCTCGTATTTATTTTTATTTCGAGAGAGAATACAAAAAAGCATTGTTTTCAGTATGTATGTATGTATAATGGCTCAGAGTATGAGGAAATGGAATAAATAAATGAAAAAATCTGTCTTTGCAAGTGAAGCAGTATTAAAAAGTGTATTTAAAAAACACAAAAAAGCGAAAATAGAATATTTTGATATAAGTAGGGAAACTTTGTTATTGCATTCGAGGCGGAATTTGCTGGTTGTTATAGAGCCGAGAATTGCAGTAACAAATGCCCACGTGTATCAAACGATATTTTCAATACATTATTTGCTATGCTTTTATTTTACATCGTTAACAATACATTTTCATGGTAATAGGGCTATCCCCAATAAAATGGAACTTTACATACCTAGAGCTGTCGAAATCTGGGTGTACTGTACACTTCTGCGTATACCCTCAGAGACCCTCACCCTAATACAGGCGTGTTAAATACGGATCCCTAATGGATACTTATCGCCGACCTCGCACATACCTGCATGTTTACGCCAATCGCACGAAAACTGCAGCGTCGACATCCGTCCAGCCACGAGCCGCCGACGGCGACGCAGCGAAATTATAATAATAATAATAATAACGGGACGGTTGACGTGTGTCGGGCATGCCACCGTCCGGGTGAGTCCATCAGACATATTATTTCTGGTTGTTCTCGTCTAGCTAACGGCGAGTACTTGCACAGGCACAACCAAGTAGCCAGGATTATTCACCAGCAACTTGCCTTGAAATATAAACTTGTGGAATCTGAGGTACCGTACTACAAGTATGTGCCCGACCCAGTTCTCGAGAAAGACCATGTCACGCTGTACTGGGATCAGTCTATCATTACTGACAGGACTATTGTGGCCAATAAGCCTGACATAGTGGTGATAGACCGATCAGCGCGCCGCGTAATGATAGTCGATGTTACCATCCCGCATGACGAGAACCTCGTGAAAGCCGAGAAAGAGAAACAAATAAAATATCTCGACTTGGCACACGAGGTTGTCGACATGTGGAATGTGAACTCGGCTATCATTGTGCCGATTGTCGTGACGGCCAATGGCCTTATGGCCAAGAGCCTCGATGACCATCTATCGAGGCTCTCCTTAGGCGGTTGGATCAAGGGCCTGATTCAGAAGGCAGTACTCCTCGATACGGCTCGCATTGTGAGGAGGTTCCTGTCTCTGGAGCCCTAACCACCGGTAGCTTGGACCCTGCTCCCGACACCGGCGGACCACTATTTTTTATATTTTTAAATGTTTTTTTATGTTGTTTTGAGAAATATTTAAAAATATGTAAAATGTGTAAATAGATAAATAAAGGAAATAATAATAATATCCCTGGACATTTCACACAGCACCATCTAGTCCCAAGCTAAGCAACCTAATGCTTGTGTTATGGTAGCTAGATGGCTGATAAACTACTTATATACATTTTTTTTTTGTAAATACATACATATTATAGATAGAAAAACACCCAGACCCGGAACAACTACTTGTAGGTCATACAAATATTAGTTCCGTACGGGAATCGAACCCGCGACATGCAGCGCAGCAGTCAATCGCTTGACCACTGCGCCAACCGTGCCGTCAAATTCATCATAGCAATTAATTATTTTTAAGTTTTTTTTCTGTCATCCCATATTCTAGCATCGAATAGGTTTCACCATATTAATTGTAGTAATTTCTTGTAAATTAAACTAGTATTAAAATATCCTTGGGTTTTTTCTCGATCCACCGTCTGCAGTTTACGAATTTGGCGTTCATTTTTAGGGTTCCGTAACCAAATGGCAAAGAAACGGAACCCTTATGGATTCGTCATGTCTGTCTGCCTGTCTGTCCGGCCGTATGTCACAGCCACTTTTTTCCGAAACTATGAGAACTATACTGTTGAAACTTGGTAAGTAGATGTATTCTGTGAACCGCACTGGAATTTTCACTTAAACATACAAAAAAAAAACAATAAAAAATTTGGGGGTTCCCCATACTCAGACCTGAAACTCAACATTTTTTTTTCATCAACCCCATACCTGTGGGGTATCTATGGATAGGTCTTCAAAAAAGATTTTGAGGTTTCTAATATCATTTTTTTCTAAACTGAATTGTTTGCGCGAGAGACACTGCCAAAGTGGTAAAATGTGTGTCCTAACTTCTAAAATAAGAGAATGATAAAACTAAAAAAAATATATGATGTACATTACCATGCAAACTTCCACCGAAAATCGGTTTGAACGAGATCTAGTAAGTAGTTTTTTTTTAATACGTTAAATCGTAAACCGCAGTTTATCTTTCATTCAATCAACTCAAATATAAAAAAAAAAACATTAATTAAGTTACAGCGAACTACAAGAACTTTTATATTATGTTACTTAATTTCTGCTACGGAACCCTCCATGGGCGAGTCCGCCTTGCACTTGGCCTTGGGCTTTTTTATGTTATTATGATTTTGTGTAAACAAAAAACATCCAAGCGATTGCAGCAATTACGACAGATTTGTTGTCTATTATTGAAGAGTTTCACTGTATATGGTAACGCCTAGCATGTGTGCGTTCACCAACGGCTCACGCACACACGCGTACGACACCGACTACATCAGCCGCGAACGACGATGTCGCTGCACTCGCCCATAGATCGTTGAAACCGTCATACGCATACATCATCATATCAGCCCGGAATCACCCACTGTTGGGTATAGGCCTCCCCTTTCTTCTGCCACACTTCCCGGTTCTGTGCGTCCCTTATCCAGCACACATATACTTAGCTTAGCTTATACGCATACATACATATTTATTTTGTAAATTTCTCTTAGTATTAAACCAATCATAAAAATCAAGTTCACATCATTCTTGCATCCCCCGTCATTGTCCACGTGAAGCTCAGTACAAAGTACATCTTCGAAGATCAGCATCAGATCTTCACCAAATTTAAACAGGACCACCGCGGAATAATAATTTTTCAAATAAAAAAGAGGCATTGAAATCGGTTCACAATTGGCGAAGATATCGCTGAACTTAAACACAAAGATGATCACCAGGCATAATACCTATGTGTGCCTATAAAATTCGGAGATCCCTCGATTTCTCCAGGCTCCCATCATCAGATTCTGACTTGGTGACAATGGGACCACCATGGCTTTTGAATAAAAAAAGAATTTTGTAAATCGGTCTACAATTGGCCGAGAAATCGGTGAACATAGGTACATAAAAACAAAAAAATACATACAGCCGAACATAGAACCTGCTCCTTTTTGAAGTCGGTTAAAAAGGGCTAAGAGCTCATAAAGTCCATAACATTCCCAATACAAATCAAAATCCTTAAAATATTCAGTTACGTGAAGTATTAAAACTTTTCGATCCCCCAGTTCTCCCACCAAATATATGATAATTGCCTTGTAAAGCTACTTTTTAGTTCCTCCGACTAATCAAGACCACCTCACGCACCACGCTACTTAATCACCATCTGCCTGCCTTCTCAACTATGTCGGGGTCGGTTTCCAGTCTAACTGGATGCTGAATACCCAGTATTTAAAATGGAGCGACTACCTATCTGCCTCCACAATCCAGTTAGTACATAGTCTACCTGTAACGATTCTTAAAGATTTACAAATAATAGCCGGGACCAACGGCTTAATGTGATCTTTAGAATCTTGGTATTTAATGGATGGTCTGGTCACCCATTCACAAACCGACCTTGGCAAGTGCGGCTTAACCTTGAGGTTCGACCCGTGCGGCTGTTATTATTTAGACACGAGCTCCACACAACTTAATAAAACTCATAAATTACCCACCCTCTCCTCCAATTAGAACATTTTAATTCAAAATGGCGGCGGGGATGCCTCCTTTGTGCCTCAATTACATCCTACTTTAAATTAAATAATGTTACTGGATCCTGAAATCCCCTATTGTTAGTCGCAGGGATACAGGATTACGTTTGATCACGAAATTGAGTTGCGAAGTTTTTAAAATTATTTGAGAGCCACAAAAGGAGTATCATGTACGGATGTTGGGTGGTGACATTCTGTGCTTGCTATCTTTTTTCATATAAGAAAAACGAATAAGTTCATGTACCTATGTGTATGTTATAAGAGAGTGTTTTTATAATACTATTTGCTGTGTCTTCCAAAAGACTATATCAAGTCCCATGATGAATAATTAATTTAAAAACAATATCTTTGAAAACCACACAACTATTCTCTTGTCGCCAACCCTTACTAATTACCCTCACTCTAATTCCCTTACACGGCAGAGAGTCAGCTAAAATCCGTTGGCAAAAGATTCTAAACAAAGGTGCTTAGAAAGGAACATTAATATAGCCGCAAACTGTACACACGTGTAAAGATGTAGAACGTGGAGGCATTAAATCATGGAGACCAGAAGATCTACTTCAAACCTTTTTCTGTTTTGTACGAAATTCAACTTGTGAAAACGCAATATGAAAGTGGGTAGACAGCCTCAAAATTACTCATTCAGAGAATTTGTAGTGTGTCCAGTTTTCTAACTACATAATTATGTTGGGGTCGGTTTTGAATCACAATGACCCGGAAGAAAAAGGTCTACCACCATAGGTACCTATTTCTACCTGGAAGCAGCATTGATCCGGTTTTTAAGGGTTTTAGTTACAAAGCAAGATATCACAAGCGCTCGTGCTTGTGAAAATGCAGGTACGTGCACATAATGAGACACTACACATTAAGCATCTTGAAACCGTTGGTACAACATGATAACCACCTTCCAAGTGTTCTGTTAACCTGCACTATCAACCAGCACCTCAGATTGTCAACTAGAGGAACTCTTTGCATCATTAGCCCATAATAATATGTGGTTAGAATAAAGTAACAATGCGTGTTTATCAAACGACCATGTGTTGCATAACAGCATTATTTCAGTGGACCTTCTGAATGTCTCTACTCCATAGCGCTCCCCAAAATTAATGAAAACGCAACGTCTTCTGAAAATAATTCATCTTTTCAACAGCTGCCTCCTTCTATGAAATGCCTCAAGCTTTGATTGATTAATTGTTGTTATTTCACTTTAACTTAGCAAAACGGTAATTAATGTATCGTTCAAAATTATTTAAGAGGGGATGTAAAACCTTTTAAGTTGATTGGCATTGGATTTACTGAAGTGACTTGTTTAATAAATACCTTTGGTGAATCGAATCGGACGGTGACTGACCCGTGTTACTACATCTTATTGCCAGTAGGGATATGGGTTATTCCATTGCCTTTGTTACTATCGCAGTAGAAGAAGAGAAATAATAAAAGAATAAATAAAGAAAAAAAAAATACAAAGAAAAATAAGAATAAAGAATAATAATAGAGAGAGAGTGAGAAGATGGGAAATATAAAATTTACCGTGTTACTACTTGAAACATAACAATACAATTCTGATGCAACCAACTTGTATGTAGCAAAACAAGTATAATACTTCTGTTACATAACATCCCGCCTGTAAACGCCGTAGGGTTAGGCAGAGGTGTACCTATAAATAGTACACACACATTTCGCCAGTCACGTTTAAGTCCAATGTAATAGGGGGCGTGCCTATTGCCATCAACCGGACACAAATCCAGACTTGGCTGCTACAGAGAAATTCCTGATGTAAAACCCTATAGCAATTTGCCCGACCCGGGAATCGAACCCAGGAGCTCATGCTCAGCAGCTGCGCTTGCGACCTCAAGTTCTGGTAATTCATATATAAACTCACACCTTATTCCCATGGGTGTAGGCAGAAACCACAGAATGCCATATATTCGACAAGGGAAATTTTCCACAAACTTTCCTACTTTGATTCAAAGGTATGAAAAACATGAAGAATTGGACGGACGACTTATCAAATTTTAATCCGAAATGAAGAAGACTCTCCATCATTATTGAAAGGGTCATTGCCCTGTTGCTTACCCTATTAAGATAAAAGTAAAAAAATATTTTAAAAAATTGGCAGAGAAAGGTGCTCTATTCCGTTTTTCGCCTTTTGTGTGATTACAATTCTTTTAAAATGCATAAAGCAAAGCATGCTTTCCTTTAAAGCTTTTATACGTTCCTTTACTTTAACTTTCTACTTAAGACCGACATTGCGGTGGTCCATTTTCAGTACCTTGAAACTCGGCCAATGTTTGTTAGCCAAACATTATGACATGCAAGCAGCGTAAGTCAGTGAACACGCTGAGCTATTCGTTCACTATTCTCACCACTTTCTAACTTTAGTTAAATATGCTGAATTGTAGCGTTGAAAACAAGAACTTTTATGATCATATAGTATGGCTATACGAGGAAGACCAAAGAAACGATGGATGGTCTGTGTGAAAGATGATATGGCTAGAAAGGAGGTTACTGCTGAGATGACGAGTAATAGAGAAGTATGGCAGAAGAGGACATGCGCCGACCCCAAATAAATTGAGATAAGGGCAGGAGAATGATGATGTAGAACAAACAACTTCAATAGGTACTGGCATTCAGTTGCATCTGGTGGAAATGCAGCAACATGTGGTAATGTAGCCATCTACCGAAGTGTTTTCATCTTAGAAACCAGTGGTGTCACTGGAGTCTGCAACCACGATTAGGTGGTATGGCCTTTGCGGTTTTTTAGTGTGGTTGCCTCCAAAATCGTACCTTAAATACGTACTTCATCGATATTGACCATTTGAAAGATTGTCTGAACTAATGAGAAATTGTCAATACCAACAAGTTTCTTCATGTCTAGTATCGGATACTTTTTGGTGAGAAATAATATTTAACCAGTTTGATGAAAGCGAGTGTTGTGGTAGAACTTCAAAACAACAGCAGTGTAGCCAAAACTGTGATCGGCTTTGTTTATTGATTGGTTAAAATAAAACAAAGAAACTCAATGGTATTCGAAACTGGTCTACATTTTGTGCTTGTTAGTTTTAATAACAGTTTTCGTAGAATTATCGAGCATACAAAACATGAAAAAGTCTGTCATACCCAAATTGGGTGACAACTTTTCGTTACCATTTTAAAAAAAGGTACTTCCAATTTATCGGCTTTTCCGAATTTCAGTGGCGGACGTTGTTCCATGGAACCATTTCCCTACCTTCGGGCGATATACGATGGTCCAACGAACACAGTCGAATGAAATAAATAAAAAAGAGAAAGACGAGCATCCCGAGTACTTTCTAAATTGATTTGTTGTCGTGTGTGAATAATTGACAGACATGGATAACCTGACGACTACATGGGAGTAGGTAGGAACTAGTAACTATAGAAGACCACCAGCTACGATAATTACATAATACTTTTTCTTCGTCCACGTACATATAATGTCTGGTGTTGACCAAGCATTCCATCTATTGCATGAACGCACGCCGATAATATACACATAACACAATTCACAGATTATCCGTGAATCATAACAATGCTACGCCTGTTTTGCATTCTTAGAACGGTATGCTGAAGTGTTTGGTACATTTCGCCAGCACCTACACAATGTTTGAATTTCGAAGCATTTATACACTAATACAGGCAAAACTCAATAACAGGTTGGGAGGTCCTGAGTTCGATCATTCAGGATCGATAGCGTATTAAGACAATCATCATATCAGTCTGCTTACATCCACTAGTCCTTCGAACGACCGCTACTTCGAAAGGTCAAAGAGCAATTGCCTCAACGGACTTTACGACCATAGTTTGCCATAATTCTCGTGACGCAATACCACGCACGCGTCGGGATCGAAACCCTATTTTTTATCGTGTTCAGTTAATTTACGTAACCGTATATTTAGGTTCCCTAAAACAACAACCACTACCCCTAAATATATCTAGTCCCTAAACAGTCAGGCAAATATAAACATCGGTTGTAAGCACACTCATCGAGTCAAGTTTTTGCGATACACTGACCGAAGTCGGGGATAGTCATGCAACTTCGGCAAAGTTCGGAAAAGTTCGGACGTTTCGGGAACAATAAAAGTTGCTACAAGTTAGGAGACTAATCTAGACGCTTTAGTTCGATGTTAGTATTTATTGTTAATGCTGTTCTCGGGAACTTTGACGTTTCTTTGTTTGAAGCGTTCGACCTTCACGCTGAGTTAGGTTCAGGGTTGAAAGGCGGGAGAAAGTTTTGGGTCAAGACGAAAGTATCACTAGTATCTATAAATTGTTACTTATTTTATTTGCCAGAGAACAGATATAAAGACGATACAATGAAATGGTTATCTCGCAAGTAATTTGTTGGCTTTAGGAAGTTAACCCAGTACAATGTAACTTTTATAGGTGAAACACAGTTTGTAGCGCAGGGGTAGGGGACTTTAGTTCTGTAAATGTAACGAAGATTTGTACAAATCTTGGTGGGGATAATAAAGACTTTTGTGGTAACCACAAGGTATAAAAATACCTACGCATACGTAATCCTATATTTATCATTTTGTTTGTCTTTAATTTTGTTGCAAAGTGTACCTTGCGATACGATACTGTGCCAAGAAACATTTAAATCTCGGTTCCTTGTGTAAAATAACCGAAATTTATTATGTTCCCTGTTACTTCGTAAAAATAACCACCTTGCAGAGTTTACACAAAATAGCAAGATTTGCATCTTTAATACTTAAATCCACAGCGACTACGATATTACAATAAGATGTTAATGAACATACATGTAATTAGATTTAATCGCACTATATGTCCTCAATTGATTTATTACAGATGTCACTAATGACTGGTAACCACTCCAGAACTTCGTGCATGCAAACTTAGTGGCAGTCACGAACTGAACTGCAATCAAGTTGGCTCAAGTGACGAGAGTGTTAGCAATAGTTTGATGACTAGGAATTGAAGACAGGCTAACAACTAAGGCTTTTAGTAAACGTAGTATAGTTAATGTTCTGTCCATCGCAATAGCCATTACTGAACATAGACAACATATCTGCTAGTGCTGCACTACAAAATCCAGCTTTCCGTCTTCTGCATTGAGTCTTATTCGCTTTTCCACGATCGTCGCTCCACCAATCTTGGAGTCACACGCTGTCTTTACCTATTCACAGTCTCTGCTTAAAGACGTGCCATTGGACTATTCAATAATATCTCATACCATCACGCCTGTAATCCCCGAAAGGTTAGGCAGAGGTGTACCTAATAGTACACGGGACCACATTTCGCCAGTTGTGTTTAAGTCCCATGAATAGGGGGCAACCCTATTGCCATCAACTGAACACAAATCCAGACTCCGTGGCTGCTACTTGGAAATTCTTGATGGAAAAATTCAATAAAACTGCTCGACCTGGAAATGTAGTGCAGTACAACAAACAACAACAACAAAACAAACAACATACAACAAACAACACATACGCACAACAACACACACACACACATGGAACATTATACGTTGATTTCATAGGTTAAGTTCACTGACTAATTTAATGCAAAACAATTTGGTTTGAATTTTAGTGGGCTAATAGTGATAAGGGGAGGCCTTTGCCCAGTAGTGGGACACGATGTAGGCCAGTAAAAAAAATAGTGTTACAGCAGCTTCAGCAGCGTCCTTGCCTCTCCGTTCGTTGTGTACTCACTTTATGTATTACTTCATTACATTATACAGCGTGTAACGGAAGGGGGGTATCAACCCTGAAGGATCCCATAGTAAATCAATCAGCTGGTAGTCAGTTTTGTAAGGGAGGGCCAAATTATTTTTCCTATTTCGACCTATGTTCTTTGGGGAAAGTTGTTGAGTTTCATGAGCACATTCACCTCCTTCAGGGTTGATACTCCCCTTCCGTTACACGCTGTATATTACTAGCTTATGCCTGCGACTTCGCCCGCGTGGTGTTCGGTACTGTCCCACGGAATAGCAGTACCGAAATAAAAAGTATCCTATATGTTAATCCAGGTTATAAACTGTACGTGGGCTAAATTTCATCCAAATCCTTTTAGTAGTTTTAGCTTGAAAGAGTAACAAACATCCATCCATTCTCACAAACTTTCGCATTTATAATAATTAGTAGGAAGTAGGATTGTCTCAGTATAATGTTATGAGTGCAGCGTGGCCATAAGACGATATGGTCAGTTTACTGCCATGTTAACTCGGGGACATAGCCTAACAACTGTTTTAATTAGTATGGAACATTGAAGGAGGATAGCGATACCCTACCTACACCATTTATGTGTCTCATACCTCATCATCATCCACAGCCCGCTGGACCTAGGCCTCTCTTCTCTTGTGCCAATCCATACTAATTATATAAAGAGGTATGATTATTAGTTTGTACGTAGGGGTTAATCCCCGGAACTACTGATCTGATTCAAAAAATTCTTTCACAAATGGAAAGCTACATTATACCCGAATATATACTTAAAGAGTTCCTGTGGGATAATTTTCGACCATAACGCAAGCGAAGCTGCGGGCGAAATCTATAGTCTCCAATAAGTACGGACTAATTGAGGACGAGCCTTCAGATACTGAAACTGACAGATAAGAAGGCTGTGTAGTGGAGGTAAGTATTTGTGTGGAGGTGTCAGGATCCGTAATCGCGTCCGCAATTTGTAGGTATATGGATTTAAGCGATCTTTAAGTAGGTATTATAATATTTTTTGGTGATGACGAGGATAATTAAAAAGAAACTCTAGAGTATCTCTAAAGTCATTATCATCACTCTCCTGCCCTTATCAAAATGTATTTGGAATTAACTCAACTCAACTCAAAGCATTTATTTCAATTAGACCATATCAGGCACTTTTGAAAGTCAAAAAAAAAGCTAAGCTACAGTCACAGTCACAAGGCATAATAACTTGCGAAAGTACTGTAGTTGCACATTCCAAAGCGTAGATCTCTATGGAGAAGAATGGGCAAGAAACTCCATGGACAGTCTTTTAATTCAAAATATTGTTACAAAATCTTGGTTAGATCATTCATGTTGAGATTATACATATATGTGAGAACGATGTACAACAATCGGCGCAGCATGTCTTCTTCTTCCATACTTCTCTATTACTCGGCATCTCATCAGATACCTCTTTTCTATACAGTTTCTCTAAGTATAAAATGTTAAATCCAAATATTCCACTTCTAAAGTCAATGCAATCCTGTAAGAGCGTTCACTACCAGCGAAAATTATAACATCAAACGCCAAACAAATGTTCACTGTCGTCCATCACATCAAAGTTTAATATCCTTCAACATCTGTGTCAGTACCTATAGTGCAATTTACGACGTAAGAGCCACCAGATGGCGCTGAAGATGCAAGCTGACCTAAAACGTACGTCCAGTTTACTGTTGAACGTAGTAAGGGGAGAAGATTGCACGAGTCAGTTTCTTTTTAGTTGGTTTCGACGTATAAACCTAAAGGAAGTATTACTTGGTTGGTGAAAACTACACAATTATGAAATCAATAACATTTGGAGCTTATCATCATTCCAATCTCGTGAATTTGCTAAAATATAAAGAAGAATGCCATGCCTGTAATCCGTAAAGGTTAATACAGAGGAGAGAAATTCACTGCATAACATCACGACTGGTATCTCCGTAGGGTTAGGCAGAGGTCTACGTAATGGTAGACCCACATTTTGTTATGTTTAAGTCAATAATAGGTGTAGTGTAATAGGTGGAGCGAGCAAATCCAGACTCCGTGGCTGCTACTGAGAAATTCATGAAGGAAAATCTCAATAACACTTTGCCCGACCTGGGCATCGAACTCATGACCACATGCTCAGCAGTCGGGCTTGCGACCACTAAACCAATAAGGCAGTCAAAAATTACAAAGTAAAAAACATCATGCCTGTAATCCGTCAAGGTAAATGCAAAGGTGTACCTATTGTTTATATGGCAAGCCTATTGCCATGAAACGGGCCCAATTCTTGATTTCAGGCTTCTTCTTCTTCTTTAACCTTAGCAGTAGCACTAGCGATCACCACAAGACAGTAACTCTGAAAATGTGACTGAAACGATCTAGAAATACACCTACGTACTTTTCTTTTGCCTCAGAAAATTCAATCTTGTGTCAATATTGAATCAAGCAATTTAGTACTAATTAACCTTAACTTCTACGGTAATTAGCAGATAAATCTGTTCGCAGTACTTGCTCGTTGGTACCACCTGGACAAATTAGTGCCAGCTCGGTGCCGAGTAGATTTATCACTTCAGGCGCACTTTGCACTTCTGGTACTTGCTAGTGGTACTAATCGGAGCTAATGGGTGCTCGAATTTGCGTTCACTTGAAGATCTTAGTATTGAGTGTTGGTTTATTAATTAAGTGTTAAGGTGGTTACTATTATGAATTGAGGTTATGCCTTCTTTGTGTTTTCATTTTGCCTGTAATGCGTAGGAATGTTGCCCGTAGTGCAGTCTCTCAGTTTCCTACTTACGCCGAAACTACTGAACCGATCAATTAGTTTTTTAGATAGGGAGCCCGAATAAATTGAGGTGCAGTGGACAAGTGTGGAAGAAGAATACTTGTTGCATCGACCCCAAATAAATAGCGATAAGGGCGGGTATATAATGAGGTAGTCAGAAGAAGGAAATAGATTCCTTTCCATCCTGAATCAGCTTGTTAGAGTGACATTTTTCTTTATTTTGATTAAACAATTTACGTAGCATAACATTAGGCCGGTTCCCCCAAGGGTTAGGCAGGGTTGTCCCTACAGCACACCCTAATTTCGCCAGTTATGTTTAAGTTACACTAATAGGTGACGACCCTATTGACATCAGTAGGACACTGATCCAGATTCTGAGCTGCTACAACCATTTAACCATCAGAAAAAAACTCACCTTATCTTATACCTTACGATCTGAAGAATATAAATGATATCGTGAAAGATCACGAGCGAGCCGATATTCAGCCATATCTAAGCATCTCCTGCCGCCGGCTCTCCGCAAAATGAACAAAAAATCACCCACAGCCAAGTTTACTTTTTTACTAACTTGAAGTATCGAAGAAAAGAGGGATGGAGAGGCTGATAAAAGACACGGAAAATACTGATGACGCTTTTTATGAGGCAAACTGGGTTTTTTGTTCACTTTTAGTTATTTATCTAGTTTTATTTGTTGCCTTTTCCGATTCAATATAATTTAAATTGAACTTACAAATTATTTTATGGAGCCGATATTTAATAGTTTCCGACGTAATTCTAAACTAACTGCTATTAGTTATGTTTTCTACTTCACTGTTGTCGACATGAGTTAGAAGAAAACCTCATCCTAAAGTCACTCATTTACCAAAATAGTAAGGTTGTTTTCGGTACGGTAAGGTTAGGCACGGGAACTTGGTAACCTAAGGTAAGGTTGCCGTTTGGTAAATAGGTAAGAATAGAATTAGAGTACAAAAGTCTATTAAACCGACTCCACAGATTTCTCTATCCAGAACATAAAGTTTAAACTCCATTGAATACAATTGCGATGCTTTTTAAAACGCGTTTGACTTCTCGTTTCAGTAAAAATTATATTCGAAAAGTAATTTTTAAGAGGAAAAACTTGCTTCAAGAGTTTTACGAGACGCTTTTTCTTTGTTCATTGAGTACTTTGAAGATTTTATGAGTTTCAACCGACTGCGTTGATGTATTTATCACGTCTGTCTTTTTATTCTACAATTGGCGACATTTATTGACTGTAACAACTAACACTAATCATACAGGGTGGAAGGGGCACAGATGCACAAACGGCAACCACGTATTCAGTACATCATTCTGAACCCTCCAACATCGAAATTTTTCATCGGTAATTTAAAAATAAAATCAGATGTTCCAAACATTTTGGCCGTGTAGTTATAGCAGTTTAAAAAAAAATACCGATGATTTTTTTTTTTAAATTACGTGCATACATTTATTAGTGCATACAAAAAAAATACAACAAATCATACAACGCACAACAAATATTATAAAAACAACAGGACAGAAACAAAAAAAATTAACAGCTTGCACGTCGCGACTGAGACAACCAGGTTACCATTCAGCATGATGCTGTGCTATGGAGGACCCAAAGCACAACGCTGGTTTTCAGTGGTCACCCGTGAAAAAACGTATGGAAGTCAAGACAGCACAAATATTTGATTAATTTTTTTTTTGGTGGGTGGGAAATCATCAAATGACCCCCCCCCCCGGTCTGGGCGGAGCGGAAGGGAGTGTCAGACTCTTACTGACTAAAAACCACCCATGTTCCTTCTTTGGCCCTTTATGTTCCAGGGCCGCGGTATCTCTTTCGAACAGTCCCGCAGCCCAAAATAAACAGTACTTGGATTGTTGTTTTATATTAAGAACACAACTATAAGAAATATAATAAACACTACAATAAATATAAAAGTATGTGTGCAGGGCAAAACGAAATAAACATAAATATAAAGTCAAATTAAAATAGATGAATGTGTTTATTCTAGAGTGCCGGCAATTTATTATTTAATTTTTAGATCAAAATAAAATCACTTTAATCAGTGTTTTTTTTGCTTGGATATCTTTGGTTAGACGTACTGCACTTTGTGTTTAAATTTGTCCATCTATTTTAATGGGACCTTTTATAAAGTGGCGCGTTTTTTGTCTCGCTCCCACCACACCTTCGCGTCGTGTTGCCGTCAAAGGTAAAGGTAAGACAGAAGTGTATGTATAGTCAGTCTAGTTATGCATTGCAATGCAAATAAAACGAGAGTGACAATTCAATTCGATTTTGAATCAAATAAAGACGTCCCGGTACTTCTTACTCCACGCTAGGCTACAGTAGGTGCTCGTATACCCTTGCACGTATCGGGTAGTACCGCATTCTTGGCATTGCGTCTACGGTACGGGTTATTACAGTACCGTTAGAAAATAAAGTCTAGTCTCTTCTATCTTTATACGAGTATGTTTTAGCTAAAAGTTGCTCTAATGGTGGTTGTGTTTTTCTTGAAAAGGTTATTTCAGGCTGACTTAAATAACATACCATCATCACATTTCGCCAGATATTATGTTATTATATAAGCGAAGCGTGGGTGGGACCACCCACGCTTCATTCAGCCAGCGGAATTACATCACAGCTCCGCACAACAGAATTTGAACCCGAACCAGAAATACTACAGAGGGAGGTAGAAATGGCAATAAGTAGTCAAAAGATGGAAAAAGCACCAGGTCCTGATAAAATCTCCAACGAACTGCTGAAAGAATCCGCAGAAGAACTAGCCCCTATACTTACAAAATTATTCAACAGAATTATGTTTAACCAGTACATTCCTGCACAATGGGAAACTTCACACATCATTCTCCTTCACAAAAAAGGGCCGAAAGATGACATAAGTAACTACAGGCCTATATGCCTTATGTCCAACTTGTACAAAATATTCTCGAAAGTTGTTCTTGAAAAAATAAGCCTGAAATTGGACGACAATCAACCAATAGAACAAGCCGGCTTTAGGAGGAAATTCTCAACAATGGATCACATACACGCAGTGAAACAGATAATGCAGAAGTACAACGAGTACAATAAAACACTGTACATGGCGTTTATTGACTACAACAAAGCGTTTGATAGCATAAGTCACGAAGCGATATGGGAAAGTCTGGCTACACAAGGCATACCAGAAATATATATTGAACTAATCAAAACTATATACTCAAACACCAAAGCAAAAATACGGTTGGAAGAGACAGGCCCCGAGTTTAAAGTGAGGAGAGGCGTCAGACAAGGCGACCCAATGTCACCCAAATTATTCTCTGCAGTCCTGGAAAATATATTCCGGAAACTGGATTGGTCTCACCTGGGCCTCAACATCGATGGACAGAGACTGAATCACCTCAGATTCGCAGACGACATAGTTCTATTTGAGGAAAACCCAAGTCATCTTGAGGTCATGATCCAAGCTTTAAGCAAGGAAAGTGCCTTGGTGGGATTGTCCATGAACACAACAAAAACAAGACTGTTAACCAATTCGGAAAAAAAACCAATAGAGGTAGATTCAAAACCACTTGAGTATGTAGATGAATACACATATCTAGGTCAAATAATATCACCAAAAGATCAAACCAATAAGGAAGTTAACACAAGAATAGCAAGTGGTTGGAGAAAGTATTAGTCACTAAAAGAGATCATGAAATCCAGAGACTTAGGAATGGCTATAAAGCGAAAAGTTTTCACCATGTGCATACTACCCTGTTTAACATACGGATGTGAAACATGGGCACTGACGAAACAGCACAGAAACAAATTGCAATACTGCCAAAGAGCCATGGAACGGAGCATGACAAATATAAGAAAAGCAGATCATGTAAGAAACAAACAAGTGAGAGCAAAAACTAAGCTACCGGACATCTTGACCAGGATTGACCAACAAAAATGGAGATGGACTGGCCACATGATGAGAGCAAATACGGAGAAATGGAGTAAAGTAGTAACCGACTGGTATCCAAGGGACAGTAAACGCAGCAAGGGGAAACAGAAAAGAAGATGGGAAGATGAGATTAAACAGACAGCGGGCCCCAATTGGAGGAGAGTGGCTCGTGACAGAAACCAGTGGAAAGAGCTAGAGGAGGCCTTTGCCAAAAGGCACACTGAATTGAGAGATATATTATAACAACTGGAAAAAAGTAACAGAAATAATCTATACATATAATAAAACTGTAGAAAAGTCGTTTTTGTACATCGAAAAAAAATCCAAAAAAAATAGCCAGGGTGTTAAAGGACAACCAATAGAACCCATTTCCAGCATTTTTAGAATTTTTGTCTGTTTGTCTGTTTGTCTGTTTGTCTGTTTGTCTGTGTATTTGTTCGGGCATCACGTAAAATGTACAAAAGCAATGTAGATAACTTTTACACACAACGATTGAGTGTAACTTGGAGTAACATTTAGTTTTTGTTGCATTGCAATCGGTTCAGTCTATCAAAAGATATTTGAATTTAAAGTGTTACAGAAGTAAAATTAGGGTTATGTGCAGTTGGTCTCACAACTTCCCGTAACTTTTATACACAACAATATGTGCGTAAATTGAAGTAATTGAACATTAAGTTTTTTGTTTCATCGTAATCAGTTCACACCTTATAAATGGAAAGAAAGAAAAATGTAAATTAATAAAATTATAATAGTGTTTCCGAAATAAAATATTAAAACAGCGCCATCTATCGAACTCAGACTGGACTATATCTAGACATCAACTGCGTGCAGCATTGAATATAGATATTCGATAGATGGCATTGTGCGTGTGACGTTATTTTCTGATTTAGGCATGTTTAACTAAATACTGATGGAGAAATTCCTGACCTATAAGGTACGTGAAATTTGTCACAACAGGTCCTTATTGGCTATTAAAGAGATAGTTATAAGTATACCAGGGAACCCGATCAGTCAATACGGTTTGCCCACACCGACAGTCGAAGGGGGACGTATAAACAGAGAGTACGTATCAGAAATTAGTAGAAAGACAGAGGAACAGCGCCAGACGTTTGATAGGGTATGCTGCAGTGTAGAAAACGCCTCGGGTGAAATCCTGTTTTTAGACGCACCGGGCGGAACAGGTAAAACTTTCCTAACCAAAGTTATTTTGGCTCGAATAAGGAACTTTGGGAGTATGAAGAACAGAGTGTAAAGCTCTTCAACCCTCATTGAAAAGGGAGGATCCTCCGACCAGACGGGTGTTATGTCTGGTGGGCTACTGCCCAACAGTTGTTGTCGGGTTTTTCTATATAGTCTTAAGTCGCGAATACTTTACTTGCGCGATGCAGAATTTAGATATATTTAGATTTTTAGTTTATCCTCTGCGTCATAGATGGCGCTGTAGTACTTTTTGTAGTGCCGCTACAGCACTCCCCCCAGACTAGGGTCGGTAGTAGAATGAGTCGTTGATTGCCAGGCCAGTGGAAAGTCGTTGCCGCATTGTTCACGGTGAGTCGGAACTGTCTGCGGCGGTAGTGCGAACCCCTTGAGTCGGGGTCGGCGCTGCATGTGCTCCGTTGCGTCGGACGTGGTACAGCGCCACGATGCGGCTGACTGCTCGCATCGACCGGGAGGTACAGCTCTCAACCGGCCGAAAGTGCAGTGCCAAGGTAGCTTGATGAGGCTGAGGGTGCTGACCAGGAATGTGCTTCCGCTGCATGCTGGTGGTCAGGAATACCCATTTTGAAGCTGGCTGGCTATATGACTCGCTGCTCGAATACTTGAGGAAGTTTGAGGAAGCTTGAGGAAGTGATGTTGATGACGTCACGTTGCTCGAAGGCTGCGCTGACGTCCATTTCGGGGTCACCAAGTTGGGGGTACGGAGAACAGGGTGTAAAGCTCTTCAACCACCATTGAAAAGGGAGGATCCTCCGATCAGACGGGTATTATGTCTGGTGGGCTACTGCCCAACAGTTGTTGTTGGGTTCTTCTGTATAGTCTTAAGTCGCGAATAACTTTACTTGCGCGATGCAGAATTTAGATATTATATTTCGATTTTTAGTTTATCCTCTGCGTCATAGATGGGGCTGTAGTACTTTTTGTTCTATGTTGCTGAAGTACTTTTTGTAGTGCCGCTACAGAACCAAAATAAAATTTCCCTTGCTGTCGCCTCTTCATGGATAGCAGCCACATTATTGCCTGGAGGAAAAACGGCAGACACAACATTTATAATTCCTATCGACTTAGACCGCACGGAAAGCCCGGTTTGCAACATATCGCGAAATAGCGATAAAGCAAGGGTTTTATGCGATGGTGTTTTAATTTTTTAGGACGAGTGCACTATGGCCAACCGCAAAGCTGTAGAAGCAGTGAATAGAACTTTACAGGACATAAGGCAAAATGACCGGCCGATGGGAGGCATTCTGCGGTGATTTTCGGCAGACATTCCCGATAGTACCCCGAGGAACGAGAGCCGAAGAAATTGCTGCCTGTCTGAAGAGTTCTGTTTTATGGTGCAGTATATCATCTACACACCTGAGTGTACATATGCGTGCACAGTTGCGAGGCTGCGAAAATGCACAGGAGTTTCCCAATTTATTGTTACAAATAGGCGATGGCACATAGCCCGTACAAGAAGATGGCAAAGTTATTTTGGTTGATAATCTCTGTTCTTGCATTACATCACAACAGGAGCTAATTTCTTCTGTGTACGGAGATTCCACAAACATGGGAAATCAAGCCGGTTCTTGGCTATGTCAGCGAGCTATTTTGACTCCTCGCAATGTCCAAGCTGCGGCAATTAATTTAAAAATATTGATTCATGTGTCCGGGAATAGTAGAAAATACACCTCTATAAATACAGTTATGGAAGAAGATGACGCCACGCACTACCCGGTAGAATTTTTGGATTCCCTCAACACACCCGGACTTCCAGCCCACAAAATAGTTTTAAAAATCGGTGTACCAATAATTCTCCTCAGAAATTTATGTCCTCCAAACTTTGTAACGGCACGGCTCAAAGTCACAAATCTGCAGCAAAACATAATCGAAGCTGAAATATTAACCGGCTGCGGCGCTGGTGATATTGTTTTATTCCAAGATTACCTATAATTCCTAACAACTTTCCTTTCTCTTTCAAACGAGTGCAATTCCCAGTCAGTCTCTGTTATGCCATGACGATTAATAAAGCTCAGGGCCAGACATTATCCGTTGCGGGGGTGGACCTAAGTATTGGATGCTTTTCCCATGGTCAACTATACGTAGCTCTTTCTCGCGTAAACAACCCCAATAACCTTTTTGTGTACGCTCCAGATGGTTCCACAGCTAATGTTGTTTATAAAGAAGCACTAGCATAAATAAAAAAAAATGATTTGTATCGGAATCCTCCAACAGCGCTTCGCACAAAAAAATACATTGTTAAGTTCCGACATCCACGCGAACGAAGTCGCGGGCACAGCTAGTTCAGAATAAAGGGCTATTTATTATTATTATTATAAGTCCCATCTAAAAGGGGGCGAGCCTTTTGCCGTCCACCGGGCACTAATCTCATTTATTCAGCAGCAGCCACGTAGTCTGCCGTGGCTACTGAGAAAATGCTTGATGGAAAAACTCAAAAATACTTTTACCGACCCGGGAATCGAATCCAGGACCTCATGCTCAGCGGTCGCGATTCAGGCACGAGCAGGCAGTTTTTATTCTAATTTGAGTAGTCACTATGCTTCGTTCTAAAACTATTGCTGACCCTTATATGTTTCCAATCCAATGTAGTACGTAATATTTGTTCCTGAAATATTGAAAAGGTTCATTACCTTTATGCATTAGTAATCCTGCACCTATTCTGCTAAAAAGGACACAATGTTATGTTTTTTTTTCTAACTTGTTAAATTTTCTGAGAATACTTTCGACTAAAGCTAAATAACTCTCACATCTTCGAATACGTATAAGCTTCTATAACACTCTACATTGCGTAGCAATGACCGACAGACAGATATAAAATAAATTACCGACCAGTTCCACAGAGTGACTCCACAGTAGTCCACAGCTCGAGGCGGCGCGTGTCATCGGCACGTGGCGTTCTTTACATAGCCTGTGGCGGTGTTTGCGGAGCAACTTTTTTATTAATTTCTCGCTGTATGTGAACAGTTTTAGAGAAAATATTTTTTTAAATATCTGGACGGGTTCGCAAGCCTTTGGCGTATAGCTAGAAATTGTTATTATAAATAGTCGTATAATTGATTTGAAAATAGTAATAGTACTAAAGGAAAATATTATTCTGGTTGAGCACAGTATTGTCTTTATCTTCTTCTCTTCTTTCCATTAGTCATCAGTGTTCACCGTACGAAGTTCAGCGACGTCAGTCAATCCCCTTTGTCCATTTCTAATATTCAGATAATTTATCTATTATTTCTTTGGTCCCTGGGTTCGATTCCCAGGTCAGACAAATTGTTATTGGGTTTTTCCATCAGAAATTTCTCAGTAGTAGCCACGGAGTCTGGATTTGTGCCCGGTTGATGGCAATAGGCTCGCCCCCTATTATATGGGACTTAAACATAACGGGCGAAATGTGGGTGTACTATTAGGTAGACCTCTGCCTAACTCTTCGGGGATTACAGGTGTGATGTTGTATTATGTATTTCTTTGATTATCCCCTATTTTTATAGCCATCCACTGACTCACAATCATACTCAAAACTTTGAAACCTGCTCCTTTTCCAATATGACGATAACGGTGATGAAATTACATTACACAAAGTTATGTGTCTGTCTGGGTTTTAACCCTCGACCACGTTACCATTGAGTTCCCACTGCTCTCGATAAGTAACATGAGAAAATACAATTTCTAGCCATATGAATTACGAGGGTTTTTGATCGTTAAATAGAAAAATCTTTCTCCTGGATTAAAAAAAAAAGATAGAAAAATGTGTTCGCAAATAGCTGGTCATTCCTTTTCATAATTCATCTGAAGTAATAACTTCGCCTAGCTTGCGGCACTTATTCTAAGATTTTTATCTTCTGATGAAGGATTTATTTGCTTGATTAATATCTTAAGTAGCTGCAAATAATCCTGCAGTTTTAAAATGGCACAATTTTTTGTTTTCAGAACGCTTGGAAAATTTTCCGAGAAAGCTAGTTCATCATCATCATTATCCACAGCCTGAATTCACGCACTGCTGAGTATAGGCCTCTCTTTTCCTCTGTCACTCTCCACGTTCCTGTGCCAGCCTCATCCAGGTTTTTTCCCCGATGACAACTATGTCGTCTGGCCTTCTGGCCGCCGGACGACCCACATTTCTAAAAAGCTAAAGTTACTACAGATAAATCGTTTAGTGTTCTTAATCGGGAAGACGTGATCTTTGACAGTGGTTACGGGTAGACAGAAGTCGGAGATAAGTATCAGGGTTCTGGAAGTCAAAATAGCTGCATTTGGTGAGACTGGAAGCCGAACCCACCATCATCTGCCTAGCCTTTTCCCAACTATTTTGGGGTCGGCTTCCAGTCTAACCGGGTGCAGCTGAATACCAGTATTTTACATGGAGCGACTGGCTATCTGACCTCCACAACACAGTTAGTACTGGGTAATACGATACCTTTTGGTAAGACTGGTTGCCAGACTTTCGGGTCACTGCCTACCTGTAACGTCTGCGAAAGATCTACAAATGACAGCCGGGACCAATAGCTTAACGTGGTTTCCGAGGCACGCAGGAAACTCAGTATATTATGGGTGGCCACCCATCCACCAACCTAGGTAAGCGCAGATTAACCTAAAGATCGATCTGAGCGGCAGTTATTATTTAGCCACGAGCTCAGAAAGCCGATCCCAACATTGCTAGTTAAATGCTGGTTAGATGTTGATAATGAATAGTTCGCAGATCGTGATGGATTAATTAAGACTTAAAAATTAAATCAGATAGTTGAGTATGTATCTGTTTCAGTCCTTAAGTTCCTCTCATAATACTCTTCTAAAGGGATTAGTTATCATATTCTAGGCTGGGGCTACGTCACTCGTAATTAAGTGATATAAAAGACAACAAAATGTTAGCACTTTTTTCCTATCCATAATTTCAGTCGAACCAACATTTTGATCAAAATGAATATTCACGAAATATTATATTCGCATGATATCATTTTTGCAATTTTTCTCATACTTCGTGCTGTAGGTATGAAAAAGGAAAAATTAGAAGTTACTTAAATATTTGCTTTATTAAGAAGGAAACGAGATAAAACTTACTGCTGCTGGGTATAATATAAAGACAGTGATGATATTTATTTTCTAAGATTGCCTTATAAAACCCTAATTAAAAGTTACTGTTATTGTTAGCCTGTGTCATCCCACTGCTGGGCAAAGGCCGGTGGAGCACTGGTTGTTTCCTTACCCTTAAACAAAGCACACCTCTGGGATCTATCCTAGCATGCCATGGCAACGCTCTATTAGCAGTTATAATTGAAATGTTCTCTCAGCTTACGCTTTATGTTTTTACAATTCATTGAGTCTCTGATACATGTTTTTGATTTAGTAAATTGGGTATTGTGAAAGAAGCGGTACGCCTGCTATAGAAGTTATAATTGCGTGGCACTTTAAATGGTTTTGATAGATGAATTTGAATATCACTTATCAAAATGTTCTATGAGGAACGGACTCAAGGCGCGACAAAACCGGTAATACTTTGCAATGTTTAAATAACCCTGTGTAATTGTCTTGTGTTGGTTCTCTCCAGGTCTTCCCGTCATCTCCTGCGAGGTCTACCGCATCGTCTTCTGGCTGTGTCAGGGGTCGTAAGACTCCAAAATTGGTATCCCAACACTCATTTCAAATCTCAATAATACAAACCCATAAGCATCATCGTATAAACCTCACAATATTCCAATATCTTATAAAAAATTCGTAACAAATCAAACTTCCGCCCATCCTGAATCGGCCATCGGAAGTCTACCGGCCGGTCAAAGCCGATCCAATAAGATTACATAGCAGTTATCCGATTACCGAACTTACAATCCGGGTAAGATGGCCGATTTGACACCCACACTGATATCCGGTCAAACTGACACTTCGCTTGATTTATTCATTCGGTTATATTTATTGATCTGATCTTTGTATGAAGGCTTATCGTTATCATTTGTTCAATGATAAGGTTCATGAAAATCGACGTCGAGTGCAAGGACAATGGTTTTTGTTTGTGTCTCATTCAGGAAAATCGACCTTAACGTCCCACTGTTTAGACACAGGTTTCCTGGCTGTGGGATTCCAGTAAGATATAGGCAATCCATCACGCGAGTTAGTATGTCACATCATGTTTTAGAAGTTTTTGTTCTAGGCTTCGTCACGTTATTTTCCTTCACCGTTTTCAGTGCTATGAAATAAGTTACACAAAGTCAATCTGCTGACTGGGTATCAAATTGGGGTCGTAACCACTGGGACACCATTAATCGATGTTATTAAACTTTAACAACATCACGCCTTGTTGTCCCCGAAGGGTTAGGCAGAGGTGCACCTAATTGGTACACACTCATTTCGCCAGTTATGTTGAAATCGTATGTATTAGGTGGCGACCCTATTGCCATTAACCGGGCACAAACCCAGACTCCGTGGCTGCTACTTAATAATTAAATTCCTGATGGAAAAAAACTCAATAACACTTTGGTCCGGCCGGGAATTGAACCCAGGACCTCATGCTTGCTTGCGACCACTGAAACAACGAGGCAGTCGATGTTATTAAAGTGTAATAATATGCTTATACTTCCAATAGAATACTGTACCGTAGTAGTGTCAATGCGGAGCAATATCGAAACCCGGTATGATTTATAACGCCTCGTTCTCTAAAGGACGATTTCCACCAAACGGCTCGCTTCGCATCGGATTGGAAAGGATTTTACAATCTTTAAACGACATTAAACCGTGCGCACAGTATTTAAAAGTCTATATTACCAAGCCGCGCACAGTAGCTTGACCACGAGCGTCTTCCGCGACACGCTATCGTAGCCGAAAGTATGCTGAGACGTGCGATCGGCTCCGTTTTCCTGTCGTCGTATCCGATCGAATCCTTTCGGCTGTCAACACGGTTGGAATTAAATTAATTGACTCGGCACAGAAACGGATACGTTCTCAAGCGACGGTACGGAGCCGATCGTACGCGTCGACATCCTGCCGGACGCGATCTCCTGTCGCCGCTTCCGTTTGTATCCTTACCGATCCGATGCGATGCGAGCTGTTTCGTGGAAATAGTGCATAAGGCATATTGTCGTAAAAAACCTACCTATACTTAGATATACATATCTTAATACAAACATGGCGTATAGTGATAATATCCCAAAACCTCAATTACCATATTATATTGTACTATAATTGGTTGAGGAATAAATCCATAAACGGGTCGTTAGATTTCAATTAAGCTACTTTTAACGATCCGTTTTTTCTAACCACTATGCAATCGCTGCGAGCTTTATAACAAAAATAAATGAGTATTTGTTCTACCGGAAAATAGGAGAGAGAAAATAATGGTTTTCGCAATAAAAGTAGAAGGCAGATGCGTTGGAATCTTCAGCTCACAGCTTTTTGTTTGCTCATAAAATTTGTTATCCAGGTTTTAATCTAGTCGCGTAATTATGGTCAAGTGGTTTCTGAATAGTTAGCAGAATTCTATTGTTTCAATTGTATTTTATTCAGTAAGATAAAACGTAAAGTTGGGAACATAGCTTGTCAAAAATTGTGAGGTGCACGCTAGACCATTTCGTATCGCGTGATACTTTTGACATTTTGGTGACCTCTATACATATAAAGCGCCTTTATTTATTTCGAGAGGGGAAGCAGGAGGGTACCTAAATGCCGCCAGGGAAAGTAGTTTTTGAATGTTAACTTTTTTTCAGGCGTATTCTGGCAAAGTAAATCCACTCCAATTAGCACAAATGCCTGTAATCCGAGGCTGTCCCTGAGAAATTCCTGATAGAAATATCCAATAACACTTTACCCAACTTGGGCATCGAACACAAGACCTCATGCTCAGCAGTCGCGTTTGTGACCACTAGACCAACAAGGCAGTAGTTTCAAACATACATAACACGACGTAAAAACAGACATATATCTATGTGTGTACAGATAGACATGCACGAGCAATATCGCTTTGAACAATTTTTCATCGCATTTCTTCGTTGTTCGAGTCATAAGTCAGGCGTGTGTAAGTAATCCTAAACTTGGCACGTGTCTCCGTAATACGTGTGAAATATATCGTTTAGAATGTGTTATATACTTTTACTGGAGAAACTCGTAACTATTTAGTTTAATGTTCTTTATGTGAACTTTTGAAGTAAGCTTTCTGTTATAACAGTTTGTCCGACCCGGGAATCGAAACTAGGACCTCATGCTCAGCAGTCGCGTTTGCGACTATTAGAGCGGGGGCACACGATGCGTTGCGGCACCGCACCACAAAGATTTCACTGTATCAGCGGGCAGCGGGCTAAGCTAGCAGCGGGCTAAGCTAGCAGCGGGCTGATACGGTGAAATCTTTGCGGTGCGGCGCCGCAACGCATCGTGTGCCCCCGCTCTTAGACCAACGAGGCAGTCAACGCAATGATTATATCGCGATAAATTGACGTAGGGTGTAATTTTGCTTAACAATTTACCTGACTGCTGTACCTTCATTGTACACGAGAAAAACAATAAACCTAATACTGAAAAGGTTTCCAAGAAGAGGTAACATCTAAAAGAATAGTAGAACAACCACATTTCAGTGTAAACACGTCTGTTCCCGACGTTACGTCGCGTAAGTACACGTGTACTCGCCGTACGTCGCGACGTTACTAATCTCATCGGATGTTTTTTGCGCGACTGTACATTGTAGCTGCGTGGTATGGTAGGTCGTGTTCTAGCGATAGGTGCGAGTATGAGCGGAAGCGGGAGCGGGGGCGGTTAATATCGCTTCACATCAGGCGAGTTGCGGCCAACAACAAGTATATTTCGTGTAAAAAAAAATTGGGCCGATTTCAGTATTGATATTTAACGTGATTACAAAATCAAAATCAATCAAAATCAAAGCATTTATTTCGAGTAGGCCCGTTACAGGCACTTTTGAACTGTCGAAACAAAGATAACAATGAAATGTAGCTACAGTCCCAGTCACAAGGCATAAAAACTGTGAAAGTACTGTAGCTGCCCATTCCCTAACGTAGATCTCTATGGAGAAGAACGGGCAAGAAACTCCATGGACACTCTTTTAAATTAGAATATTTTTACAAAACCTTGGTTACATCATTCATGTTGAGATGGTAAAATTACCACGTCTGAACCACGTTCAAGAGCCATGCTGAAAATTGGTGAGATTGCGTTCAGTTTAATCTAAAGCTGTCAATTTTCAGCATGGCTCTTGAACGTGGTTCATTGGTGATAGTCGCCTTTAGATTATGTAGAATCATCGGTCAGTGGCTTATTAAGTCGCTTTTGGGAAACATGATAAGTACCAGTGACTGACTGGCCAACCTCTTTGCCAAGCAATGCAGCATCGACAGAAATAGCGTAGTTTTGAGACCGTGCTCAGACTCAAACACGTGAAGCCACGAAATTGCTAGTCGCTTTGATTTTTTAATAGCGACTGCTGAACATGAGGTCCTGGGTTCGATTCCCGGGTCGGGCAATTTGTTATTGGCTTTCTCTATCGAGAATTTCTCAGCAGCAGCCACGGAGTCGGATGATGTGCCCGATTGATGGCAATAGGCTTGCCCCTATTACATGTGACTTAAACATAATTGGCGTAATGTGTGTGTACTATTAGGTACACTTCTACCTAACCCTTCGGGGATTACAGGCGTGATGTTCTGCGTATTTGATGTTTGTAATAAATCAACTATATATCTAACTGACTGCTGTCTACCGACCTACATATGTAAATAAAGCACAATGTCTTATTTCATTATCAGACAGGTATTATATCCCCGCTACACGTTCTCAGTGTGACCTGTCTCAATCCTACCCCAGTCTCAGTCCCCCGCCGCGGACATATTCTTTTATGAATATGACGTTGTTTCGCTATGACGTCACGTGTATATACTTGTAGGAACATACATAGGTCTTGTAGGCAAGGTATTACAGTTTTACTTTAATTTCACGTTCGCAGGAAATGCCGAAAACGGTTTTGTTGTATGCGGGAAATTGCATGGTTTTGAATTGTTTTTACTGTGTGAACTTTGTTCAGATAAAGTTAAAGGGGATCACTGTTCAAATTGCTATGTTAAATGTACTTGACTATTAATAAATAATTTAAATTTTTTAAAGTTTGAAAGTTCAGTTTATATTTTAACTGCTTAACTGATCTTTTAATCGAGTTATCGACAACATAACTATAATATTACTTGCTCATAACAGACCAAAAACATCTAGTACACAGAAGAGATTGAGAATAGTATCCTGACTGGCGACAGGCTACAGGCGATTGTACGTCGATAGTACGTAACACTATAACCGTGAACTACCTTCTAGGTATAGAATCAGGAACCAGCATAAACTGATTTTGTTAGGTAAGTATCACTAACTTTCGGCTCACTGTACACACAGACTGATTTGTAACAGTAACTGTTGTGACTATGTGTCGAGCAGTGTTATTGGGTTTTTTCATCAGACATTTGCTTTTTAGATTTTGCTTGTTAGCTGCGCTGCAGTTTATACTTTTGCAGCTACCATCGTTTTATTTGTACCTTGTCTTGTGTTTTTGTTCCGAAATAAACTTTTTTTTTTATCATTTCTCAGTAACAGCCACGGAGTCTGGATTTGTACCCGGTTGATTGATGGTAAAAGGCTCGCCGCATTTTACATGGGACTTAAACATAACTGGGTACCAATGATTTAGTAAATGGTTTAGTTCACATATAAATATCTATCTGCATGATTTGTACCTTCAGGCCCATCCCACTTGATACGATACCTATCTGCTCCTCGTCAGCTGAAAATGTTAATGATACCTCTTACACGACGCCTCAGAAACCTCAGTAAACGTGTTTCAATGGAAGCGGAACCAATGGATTCCGTATACATAATTAAACAGCTATTTTCATCTGCAAACGTTCTGCTGATCCCGAATTATTCCGTGAGTAAAATTATACGTATTTTATCTCGTGGTGCGGGGATAGTGAGATTCACTATTCTGGTGAGAATCTTTGGATAGTTATTTTTCGTATGGTTTTGATAATAATTAATATAGTTTTTTATGGGGTTCAAAATTGGATCAATTAAACAACACTCCACTGCTGGTCATAGACCAATCCCTATTGTCGTGGTGTACACGACCTGATTTTCCACCTTACGGATCCAGTCTGCCCCAGTCTTCGTTGGGTTTGACTTCAGCTCTCTAATTCTTTAAGCTTTATGGATAACTTCACAACAGCAATGAAACTCCCAACTAAAACTTCGCACACAAATAAACTATGGTATGCGTACAAGCGTAGGTAGAACGCATTTAGGATTCTAGCAGCTCATTCGTCGAAAATGTGGTTATTTAACATAACAATATTGCAATACGGGGTGTATTAGTTTACCAATACCTACATCATCATCTGCCTGACTTTTCCCAACTATGTTGAGGTTGGCTTCCAGTCTAACCAGAAGCAGTTGAATACCAGTATTTTATATGGAGCGACTGCCAATCTGCCTTCCGCAACCCAGTTAGTACGTGGTTAGTACCGGGTAACATGATACCCCTTGGTAAGAGTGGTTGTCAGACTTTCGGGCCACTGACTACCTGTAACGACTACCAAAGATAGACAAATGACAGCGGGGACCAACGGATTAACATGCTTTCCGAGGCACGGAGGAAACTAGGTATGTAATGGGTGGTCACTCATTAACAGACCAACCTAGGCAAGCGCGGCTTAACCTGAAGATTGCTGCTGTTATTATTTCGCCACGAACTCCTCCACCAATACCTACATACACAAACCTAAACAAAAACTACGATGAAACCAACTTTCTGGTACAATAAGTTCATTGTACAAAGTTGTGCAGTCATCGCGCTCAATCTAAGTTGGGACGACAGTGTACTCGGCTGTGTGACACACACTTATGTGGACAATTGTGTCAAGCTTAGCTGGGTTATTATTTGGAGATGATATTGCTAGGAAAACAATAAGATAGTGTTTTAGAGAAAGATGAATCTGCTAAAATAAATGTAAATGTCAGCTACCTATGTGATTAGTCACGTTTATTTTTCATACATGCATTATTTCGGTGAATTTTCTTCATTACACAAATTAAAAGAAAATTGAGTGTTTTGGGGTGAGTTTGGCAAGTCCTCCACTTTAAATTTTCAATTCACAATCTTGGTGTTACCAGTTATAAAACAATATCTAACTATGAAACCAATTCCAATTGAACTTGATCAGTGTATCTCTTATATTTAAACGCCGTTCAGGCAAAACATTACTGTGATATAATTTGATGTTTTGCATGCCATGTGGGTGTATAAAAATGTTTTGGACAAGTAAAAACTATGTTATCTCTTGAAATAAATGTTATTATTAGTACAGCTGATATATTATGGCTAACTAGCGTTAGTTTAGAATTTGTCAATAAAACTCTTAACACACTACTAAAGTTTCTATAATAATACAATTCAATCATGATTCGAAAGACAGGTAGCGCCATCTATTATCATAAGAACGTTATTGTTGTTTTCCTCGGGAACAGTACTTTTTTTTGGGATGAACCTTATGTCCGTTTATGTACACCTGACAACGAATATGCAAAATTTAAAGATGATCAGTTCAGTGGTTTAGAAGTGAAAAGGTGACAAACAAACTTACTTTCGCATTTATAATTTTAAAGTTAGGATAGGATAAATGTTACGTAACCCTAAAAAAAGTACTTCGGTTAAGTTTTATTATAAACCACCTGAAACATGGTACCTATATCGTCTTAATCACTCACATTGATTCAGAGGCTATGCTATGATCAAGATCAAACTAAAATCAGAGCTGAACATTCTTCCAACAGAAAACTAATGAACTTACACAAGCCGCATTGATTGTCTGCATATAGTTATGAAAGTATTCCCCAGATTCATCCAGAGTGAGCCGTGTAGCTGTGGCCATAGAGTAACCGTTTACAGAAGTGACACACATTTTCCTACATTGCCTATAAGTTTTGTCCAACATGTCAGTCGTGCCAGCAATGACAATGTAGCTGTAAAACCGATATGACTGTTGGGGTGGACGTGTTCTTGAGTGGTGATCGAGTGAAAAGTTAGGTAGGATGCCCTCGTCGGGGGCCACGTGGTGGCTCTCGGCCACCGTAGGCGCGGGCCTGTGGACGGTGAGTAATGGGCTAGCTCGCTGTCCGTCCGTCTTATGACGACAAGCCGTGTCGACGGCGCGTTCGTGTTCCACGCGCGCCTCAAAGAGATGTCAGCAAACAGGAGGGGCCCGCAAGGGCCGATCGCTGCGGGACTGTTCGAAAGAGATACCGCGGCCCTGGAACATAGAGGGCAAAAGAAGGAACATGGATGGTTTTTAGTCAGTAAAAGTCTGACTCTCCCTTCCGCTCCGCCCAAAGCGGGAGGAGTCATTTGATGATTTCCCATCCCAAAAAAAAAAGAAGGTAGGATGCCCTCATGTTCGTGGGGTCATCGGTAACCATCTGTAAGTCTAACGTTTCATGCGGAGTTCGTTTATTGAATGCGCTCTGCGCTCGGTAATTTTTGCACAGTGGTTAAGCGATTGGCTGCTGCGTTGCGTGTCGCAGGTTCGATCCCCGCATGGAACAAATATTTGTATGACAACTACAGGAAGTTGTTTCAGGTCTGGCTGTATGTATGTGTATGTGAGTATAAATATTTGTAAACGCACCCACGATACAGGGGATAAATAAAAAAAAAAAGACAACATCGAAAACCCTGACATAAAAAGTAACAGGCAAGTGGTAACATTTTGGCGTCATTGCTATATTATGCTAAATAGCGCCATCAAAAATGAAACATGTTGACGAACAAGTTTAATATGATCAACGTTTTCATACGGTGATCGTACAAAGACAGACCACAAATTTCGCTTCTCCACTGTTTTGTTACTCTATGCTGTGGGTTATTTCATTAGCGCGCTTTATTGGAAACTAGCTTTTGCCCGCGGCTTCGCCCGCGTGCAGTTCGGGAATTGCCCACGGGATCTTGCCTACTTCTGGGATAATAAGTAATCTACATCTATTTGTATCAGACTATAATCTATCTCTGTGCCAAGTTTCATCCAGATCTGATCAGCCGTTCTGGCGTGATTGAGTAACAAAGATCCATTCATCCAAACTTTCGCATTAATAAATAGTTTATGTAAGATATATATGTAATATTAGTATTTAGGGTTCCGCACCTCAAAGGGAAAAACGGAACCCTTATAGGATCACTCGCGTGTCTGTCTGTCTGCCTGTCCGTCTGTCACAGCCAATTTACTCTGAAACTACCGGACCGATGGAGTTGAAATTTGGTACATATATGCAAGTCATTGATTCAAAGACGGACGTATAAATTAATTTTAAACAGGGGAGCCACTTTTGGGTCGTAAATTAAAAAATGAAAATAAAAATATTTCTAAACTACATCGTGTTATATCAAAAACTGTGATACACGTGTCTCATAATTTTAATTGAAGAGTGATGTGTACATTAAGTTTTGAGTCAACCGACCCAGAGAATATTAAGTTTCACAGAAAAATAAACCCCCATTTCAAAACAAAGAATACATCCTTCAAATTTCATGTCATTAAGACCAGTGGTTGATATATCAGTCAGTCAGTCAGGACTTTGATTTTATATTGCGGGATGATTTTGGAAAAACTGTAAGTAGAGTATGTAGACTTTCAAGTCTATCGACACCTAGAATAGAAAGTTTCACAGAAAACTCAGCACCCTATTTTGTCCTCTTAGGGGTGGAATTTCGGTGCTATCATTGCGAGGATCGCCCGGAGGACACGGTGGAGCACACCGTGGAGGTCTGCTCCGCTTGGGCGGAGCACCGCCGTGTCCTCGTAGCGGCGATTGGCGGCGACGACCTCTCGCGTCCGGCCCTGGTTCAAGCCATGGTCCGGGGCGAGAGGGAATGGAAAGCCGTCGCCTCCTCCTGCGAAGCAGTCGTGCTAGCGAAGGAGGCGGCGGAACGTGAGAGGGAGAGAGCCTCACGTCCCAGCCGCCGCGGGAGGAGAAGCACCGGGCGTCGGGGGCCACGCCGTGATGGGTCTCGGCCACCGTAGGCGCGGGCCTGTGGACGGTGAGTAATGGGCTAGCTCGCCGTCCGTCCGTCGTATGACGACAGGCCGCGTGTTCCACGCGCGCCTCAAAGAGTATGTTAGCAAACGGGAGGGGCCCGCAAGGGCCGATGCCTGCCAGGGCTGCGGGACTGTTCGAAAGAGATACCGCGGCCCTGGAATATAAAGGGCCAAAGAAGGAACATGGGTGGTTTTTAGTCAGTAAGAGTCTGACACTCCCTTCCGCTCCGCCCAGAGCGGGAGGGGTAATTTGATGATTTCCCACCCTCCAAAAAAACAAAAAAGGGGTGGAATTTCGAGAAACCCTTTCTAAGTGGACCCTTTGCCACTGGTAGGTACCAGTGGCGAAGAGTGAAACTTGAGTCAGGGGAAACCGAAGAAAAAAATGAGAATTGTTTTTTTTCCTATGTTTATTTGGACCTCATTTTCGTTATCAGTGACCTCAAAAACTATGAAAATGATAACCCTGATGAAAAATCTAAAAAAAATGGTTGATAACATTTAGAATTTTCATTTTGACCTAATTTTCGATATCAGCGACCCTGAAAACCATGAAAATGACATCGATGACGAAAAAACCAAATATTTTCGTCCGCACCATCTTGGATTTTCATTTTGACCACATTTTCGTTATCAGCGACCCCAAAAACCACGATAATGACATTCATGAAGAAAAACCAAAAATTTTCATCGGCGCCATCCTGAATTTCATTTTGACCTAATTTTCGTTATCAGTGACCCCAAAAACCACGAAAATGACACTCATGACGAAACAACTGAATTTTTTTGCTGGCGCCATCATCGATTTACATTTTCGCCACATTTTCGTTATCAGCGACCCCAAAAGCCATGAAAATGACACCCATGACGAAAAAACCTAAAATCTTCATGGGCGTCGTCTTGAATTTTTATATTTTGACCTCATTTTCGTCATTGGCGACCCCAAAAACCACGAAAATGACACCCATGACGAAAAAACCGAAAAAAAACAGGACTAAATTTCATACTGAGGGATGATTTTGGAAAAACTGTGATACACGTTTCTCATAAATAATCTCTTCTTAACTGAAGAGTATGTACACAAATTTTCAATTCAATCGACCTCGAGAATAAAAAGTTTCATAGAAAACTCAACACCCATTTTTACCCTCTTAGGGGTAGAATTTCGAAAAACCTTTTCATAGTGGATACCTACTTTTCACAAAGAATACGCCCTCCAAATTTCATTTCTCTAGGACCAGCGGTTTGGGCTCTGCGTTGATATATCAGTCAGCCAGGACTTTGAATTTTACATTGGGGGATGATTTTGGAAAAACTGTGATACACATCTCTCACAATTTTAACTGCAGAGTATGTACACAAACTTTGAAGTCAATCGACCCCGAGAATAAAAAGTTTCACAGAAAATTCAACACCCCAATTTACCCTCTTAGGGGTGGAATTTCGAAGAACCTTTTTTTATTAGATATCTACTCTTCACAAAGAATACACCCTCCAAATTTCATTTCTCTAGGGCCAGTGGTTTGGGCTGTGCGTTGATATATCAGTCAGTCAGGACTTTGAATTTTATATTGGGGGATGATTTTGGAAAAACTGTGATATACATTTTTCATAGTTTTAACTGTAGAGTATGTAGACTTTTAAGTCAATCGACCCGAGAATAAAAAGTTTTACCGAAAATTCAACACCCCATTTCTCCCCTTTAGGGGTGGAATTTCGAAAAACCCTTTCTTAGTGGATACCTACTCTTCACAAAGAATACACCCTTTAAATTTCATGTCTTTGACACCAACAGCTTAGGCTGTAAGTTGATATATCAGTCAGTCAGTCAGGACTTTGAATTTCATATTGAGGGACGATTTTGGAAAAACTTTGATGCACGTTTCTCATAATTGTAACTGCAGAGTATGTACACAAATTTTCAAGTCCATCGACCGCGAGAATAAAAAGTTTCATAGAAAACTCAACACCCCATTTTACCCTCTTGGGGGTAGAATTTCGAAAAACCCTTTCTTAGTGGATACCTACTCTTCACAAAGAATACACACTCCAAATTTCATTGCTCTAGGACCAGCGGTTTGGGCTGTGCGTTGATATCTCTGTCAGTCAGTCAGGACTTTGAATTTTATATACACTTGGGAGCAAATAAATCGAGCCACTTCCTTTTTCACGCATTATGGTAATTATTTTTGGTATTAAGGAACGCATCGATTCGAAACATATATCGCCTAAAAGGGTATTTAATAACCTTTACAATGAGGGTAGTTAGTTGTCATAATTTCATTTTTATTAAAGTTTAAAGGGTAGAATAAAATTATCGCATTTAATTTGCTTATGACATTTTTATTGTACTCTGTTAAGAAAAGATTAAATTTGAGGTTTTTGTTAATCATACCCATATTACTTGTTATTGTTGTCTTTATCTGTGTCTGTGTAATCAAAATAACCTGATAAAATGGATACTACACCGACGGAAGCTGCCCAAGTTGTAGCTTTACTTGAGGTTGGACACGGACAACGTGAAGTGGCACGCAGACTTCATTTGAGTCGTTCAAAGGTACAGCGGGTATACCGCAGGTATCTGGAGACTGGTGCTTTTGTTCGGCGACCTGGAACTGGCCGACCACGGGCAACAACAGAACGTGACGACCGCTTTATTGCAACCAATTCGTTGCGCGACCGTGGACTTAATGCTGTTCAGCTACAGCAAGCGTTACGTGACGTTCGAGGAGTCGCAATCAGTAGGTGGACAGTGAGACGAAGACTAAAAGAACGAAATTTAACATCACACAAACCAGCAACTGGCCCAAAATTGACTGTAGCTCATCGCCGATCTCGCTTGGAGTTTGCTCGAGAACACATTAATTGGACGTTAGAAGACTGGAGGTCAGTTTTGTTTTCTGACGAGTCAAGAATCTGTCTTTTTAGCAATGACGGGAGAAACCGAGTGTATAGACGTCCTGGTGAAAGATTTGCCCAATGTTGCATTCGAGAAACGGTGAGTTTTGGTGGTGGTTCTTGTATGGTGTGGGGAGGAATTTCTCTAGACGGAAAAACGGAACTTGTCTTCGTCGACCCCGCCAACGATGGCAGTGGTAGACGTGGATTAACAGCTGACCGATACATAACTGACATTATTGAAAACCACGTAATGCCGTATGCTGGTTTTGTCGGAGAAAATTTCTTGTTTATGCATGACAATGCGAGACCTCATACCGCGCAGATCGTTACGGAATACTTGTCTGCGATCGGGATTCAACAAATGGTATGGCCAGCACGAAGTCCCGATTTGAACCCGATCGAACACCTATGGGACGAGCTAAAACGGAGAGTCCGAGCCAGGGTTCCCGCTGTTTCATCCATTCCCGAGCTTAAAGTCGCTGTGCTTGAAGAGTGGGAGAACATACCACAATATGTCATCGTAACGCTGATCAGATCGATGACTAATAGGCTACAAGAATGTATCAGGGCCCGGGGGGGTAATACCAGTTATTAAGAATATTTTTTTTGCAATAATTTTGTTTTTTTATTGTTTTTATGGACTGTTTTAGCCCTACTAAATTTTCTATCAAAATTACCATTTTTCTTGCAGAGCCAATAATTTATCATTCAATAAGGTTATTATTCAATAATTTACCCTCATTGTAAAGGTTATTAACTAAACTTTTAGGCGATATATAGTTCGAATTGATACGTTCCATATTACCAAAAATATTTACCATTTTACGTGAAAAAAGGTAGTGGCTCGATTTATTTGCTCCCAAGTGTATATAGATTCCTTCCATTGTGAAAGATTGTCGCTTCGCGATCTTCATTACGTCTTAGAGATTTAAACTAGCGCTGTAGGCTTTTAGTTTGTTCGAAGATTTAATTAATGTTTGTGGAGTTATTGCTTGATTAATTAATTTGGTCGTATTTTATTGAAAGCAATATTTGGCAGTGCGTAATTTATACTCGTATACACTACAGACTATTATGAAATTTATTGGTAATCTTTTTAGGTGTCAAAGTACCCGTGATTAGAAACTACTCTTCTTCTTAGCGCATCGATGGAAAAAAGTTTAAATATGTTTAGCCCAAAATTCAGCCACGCGAACCCCGCTCGCTGATACAGTAAATAAATCATCAAGAGCACAGGGCATGCGGTGCAAGATGGAAGATGTAGAAACTACTTAGAACACTGTAATATCGACTGGTGAATCTCGAAAAAATAACCGCGTTTCATAAAAAAACAAAATTCATTATGAAAACTGAAATCTCATTCTGATACTATACTGATGAATTTATTCACCCTTTTCACATAAACGAATACTTATACTCTTGCTTTTTTACGATGGGGGATGCAGAAACTACAGAATGCTACCTGCTACGATTCCAACTTGAATTTTATATAGAAAGAATCCGTGCCTCGGAAAGCACGTTAAGCTGTTGGTTCCGGCTGTCATTTGTAGATTTTGACAACCATTACAGGTAGTGCCCGAAAGTCTGACATCCAGTCTTACCAAGACGTATCGTATTACCTAGTAAAGTTGCGGAGGTCAGATAGGCAGTCGCTCCATGTGAAATACTGGTATTGTGTAGCATATATGCATGGGATAAGCGAAGGCAAATGAAGATGACTATTGTATTTAAAATGTCATTCTTAGTACGTTTGTCTACATTACTTACAATATAAGATTCAATTCCCAGTCATAGCACACCTAAATTCATACAATGTTGTGGAGAAAACTGGATGTTAACTAGTTTGAGTCCCGCGACGTTGCTTGCATTTTTTATAAGTTCAGGCAAAGTTGGGGACTTTCAATCAGGTTTTGAACAAGCTTGTGAATATTTAACGAATATATTTACGGATAGACCGAAGAGCTGAAGGCAGTGGAATATGAAAGAAGATGGCGGACGAAGCACGTGACATGGGTTTTCAATTTTATTATAGTTTTGTGGTTCACAGTTCCTGCGTTTCTTTTTGCAGTGAATATTGAGAAAATAATCTGAATAAATGACATGCAGCAGTTAAATTAAAATATCTAGGTACAACAAAGGTGTATAAGTAAGTAAGTAAGTGGTTATCGTTTGCAAAGCATTTCGACAAGCATTTTTACCATTGTTTTATCTTCGGAGGCTTGTTGATTACCAATTTAGTTATATACTATCGTTATTAGTGTGTAATCCTTCCTAAAATGTAAAAATCAATACCTAAATAGTATTTAGCGAAAGGAATATTTTATTCAGTCTCTGTTTTGCAGTTTTTTGAAACGCATCAGCACTAAAAGCGACTCGCTGGCATGGACGTAACGGCCGTGTGCCCCGACACAGGCCCACCCGATTTTTTTTGTTCTAGGGCATACTGATTTCCTCACGACGACGACGTTTTAATTACCAATATGTTATCATCTTAAAATGGTTTAGAAAAAATGATTAGTTGTGTTCATTTAAAAGTCGATGTTCTGTTATAAGATTATTTACAATTTCCGTTGCTATTTAACAAAAATGTAGCATATTTCTTAATGAGCTATCTATATATATATAATTAATTATTTTTATTACCATCAAAAGTCCGCAAATAATTCTAACAACACCGCAAAATGTGGGCATTTCACAAAATTCGCCATGTTACCTAAATTGGCGGCTCCCCTAGGGACGTCACAATTATCCGGTGGAGTGTGAATGCGTCGCGTGGTTCAGTGGACGGCTCTGCGGAACCCTTCACGTTTGTACCATTGATGCGTAGGTTACGGGTCCTTTGTGGGTAGTGATAGTGTGAGTGCGGGGAGCTCCTTTGGGTTCTAAAAATATCATGTAAAGAAATGTAAAAGAATATTTTTGATCCTCGGCTCACAATTTATTTGTGACTTGGATATGGACCTCAGTTAGTTTTTAGGGTCCCGTACCCGAAGGGTAACGAACGGGACCCTATTACTGAGCCTCCGCTCTCCGTCCGTCCTTCCATCTGTCTGTCAGCGGGCTGTATCTCATGATCCGTAATAGGTAGAGAGTTGAAATTTTCACAAAATGTGTATTTCTATTGCTGCTATAACAAGAAATAAAAAATTAAAGGGGACTCCCCTACTACGATGGTACGGAATCCTTAATGTGCGAGTCCGATTCGCATTTCGCCGGTTTTTTATTAAACTACTAGATTATGCCCGCGGTTTCGCCTACATGGATGTCGGAAATATAAGTTATCCTACGGGATCTTAGTACCTTGATAAAGAGCATCCTGTGTCCTAACCTAGGTTTACCTGTGATACGAAGAAAGCAGTATCTGTAACAGCAGTCAAAGTTTTTCTAACTTCCATACTTAAAATTTTAGTATGGATCTCAGCTTAATAATGTCGTTGAATCTCATGCACAATCGTAGGATACAGTGTTCTGAAAAGAAGGTATTTTCGGTGATTTACGAAATATGAGTATTCAAGTAGAAATAGTTAAAAGAAAACAATACTTCATATTTAATTCATAAACAATTATTTATTCACATTGGTCAAATCAATCAGTTAACAATCATCGTCTAACAGTAAGTCATCATTTCTTCAATGGAACAAGCTTTTTCACAGCACTCATCAACCGGTCCGCGTTTGCCGCGGACGCCAGCTAGCGCGCGGGCTCCATGCTGTGGCATCCACCAGCCAGCGTCCCGCTTGGACTCAGCTCCCCAACACAGCACCGCCAGAGCCTTAGCTAAGGTTCTTCCACAGTAGAAGTTGGTGCCTTCTTGAGCATAATAGCAGGAGAAAGAAGCGAAGATCAGAACGAAAACCATGTACAACTTCATGATGATTTTGATGTTGCTTCGATTAGTTGTGGTTGAACAAACGATGGTGGTGGAATGTGATGTTTCCAAGGGTTACGGAGCTTTTATACTAAGCAACTGATTAATATTCAGATACTAATGGGTCCTCGGTTAACGACCTATGTGTGTAGGATGTGGAACATTTTGAGGTGTCACCTGAAACATCGGTCTAAATAGTAAAGACTGGTTGCTTCGTTTTTCATCTTCAATAACACTGAAAAGTGGTAAATAGTAGAAGTATGCATTTCACTGCACCGTTGGTCACGAGAGCACAACCACGAGGTCGCAAGCGTGACTGCTGAGCGTGGGGTCCTGGATTTGATTCTCGGGTCGGGCATAAAGTGCTATAGGGTTTTTTTCATTAGAAACTCGGTAGAAGCTCGGAGTTTGGAAGTCGGCGGTATGATACCCCCGTGCCTCGGAAAGCACGTGAAGCCGTTGGTTCTCTCTCCGGTCGTGTCAGATTGCCTCACTATCGGACTATGCTAAGAGACTAAAGGAACTGAGAGCGCACCTGTGCCTGTGCACACACCATGTGCACTGTAATATCTCCCGCGCCGATGGCTAATCTCCATCGATTAGTCGATTTACTGTTGTAGCTGCACTTTATCCTTTTTTAGACTTCGAGAACTTAGGAAGAGTTGGCTCATTAAAGTTTTTTGTAATATCGCTTCCTCGGTGGGCATAACATTTGAAGGGTACAGGGGCAAAACAAGAAATGTCACAAAAACAAAAAGTTGTGTAATTAGCATTTTAACATTTAGTAGTTGAAATATAGGGTATTCAGATCATAGATCCGAATACCCTATATTTCACAGTTCGACCATTCGAGTATCCCTATATTTCACTATTCAAAATGAAGGTTGCATTCAGAATTCTCTATTCAAAATGAATGTTGCATTCAGAATTCTCAATTCAAATTGAATGTTGCATTCAGATCGAAATGAGACTCTATTCAAGATCGTCTATTTAGAATACTCCAATGATAGATTTCTTACATTTCTAATTATTTACATTTTTCACTGAACTAAGTAATAGAATACAGGTAAATTTATAGCTTAGACATTCACACTTCGATTCATAAGTAGGTTTAACATTCTATTATCATTAATATCTACTAGGATCGTTCGTATCTTATCTTACTGACAAAACACTTTATTTTCTTCACACCATTTATTTAGGCAAAACACATTTTTTAAGGCACATACATATGATGCATACAACTTATGAACTAATACACTAAAGGAACATCCCTTCCAGTTTTCTTTTACAAGGATTGATAAAAAGTATTATTCAAATATGGTAGCAAGTCTTTGACACGTGAGTATATGTTATCATTGTGAATATCCTTCACAATATGCTGAACACATATTTCCGCACTGCACTGGCACATAGAATTACTTTGAAATTGGTTCGCATCGTAGATTTCGATCCGTATAACTTTAGCACCACCGATGGAAAATGTTTTGTAAAAACTCATTAACTCTTTCTTGTTTTCATTAGTTGTATTTAGTGTAGGTGGGGTTCTGCGTCGTTCATCCATATCCAAATAATTGATGGCTCTATCAACCATATCAGGATCTATCATTAATGGAGGTGAAATTGGTGAATAAACCCAGCTTGGTGTCTGAAACAGAACACATTATCGTTGCAGTACTGGTATTATTAAGGCCATAACATAATTCAGAGTATTTATTTTTTAAACTTGGACACTTACCGACATTGTAGAATTAGTAGCACACTAAAAGAAATAAAGAACTAAAGTGAAACTGTATCTTTTTATTTTTTATTTTATACTTATATGAAAATTTGTTGTAGCTGATCCAACCCAGTCAGGACTCAGGTGCAGAAATTGAATGATCGATTTTATTTTATTTTTTCCATTTATATATCTTTTAATTTTTATCAATAGAGTTCAAAGTCGTACGTTTTCTTTTTTGCTAGATTTTGATATCCTCGGACAAAATGGTATGGTGAAATTGAAACCTCAAGACATCTCGGCGCCAAACATTTTATTGTTTACCGTAAAGTTATATTGATAAAATAAATACTACTGTACGTTTGTTATTAGTATTATTTCATACATTTTATTTAGAAAATTCAGCAGGCAAAATCATCGTATGTTAGTAGTATGTCATTGATGATGACTTTGCAAAATTGTAATTATTTATATGGAGATGGATCAAAACAAAATAGCAAATCGACATACTATCGTTACTCCTGGTTTTGCCTACTATTATTATGTCGTTATTCAAACTTATATTTTTTAAAGTCACCTAAAATTAACTTAAAATTAACTACTGGTAGATATCCCGATACAGAATTGTTTGTATACTATAAATATTGCTTTTATTATTACAGCAAGACTGTAAAACTGTTTAAAAATCTATCAGTAGATCTTGAGTCAAAACAATAGTGATCATAGAAATGTTCGCTTAAAATAAAGGTTGATAAACACATCACAAAATTATAAGATAAAAAAGAAGCTTACTCTTATACCGAAATCTGAGATTCTGACTCGTCATATTTCCACTCCTCAACGTGTCTAGGAGTTACATGCGAGCGTGCAAACCGCAGCGTTTGTACCGCCGGCGTGGAAAATATTCAGCAAAAACAACAACCTACGAACTTTTTTCTAAGTACCTAAGTATGAAATTCCCCTATTTTTGATTTAAGTAAGTACCTACATAAGATTCAAAATCGCTTAACATTCGTCTTATAAAAAACGCTGTAAACTTAAAACCATAACCGCTACGATTTGTACGCTCGTGTACCCGTGTACACAATTGACAATTTTTGCAAGTATGCAGTTTTACAAATTTGGATTGAATGACGTGATTTTAGGGCTATAAAAACGCTTCACAAATGAGCCTCCGGTACAATTCCTCTCTGGAACGAATCCACTCTGCAAGGAATCAACGCTCCGAGCTCCCTAATCAAGCTAAGCATCAATCAAGTCTAAGCATCAATCAAGAATGTAAGTACCTATTCATAATCCTAGCTAACTATTGAATGGTTAGAGTAATGTATTAATTGATGTATTCGGTACACGCTTAGCTCAGAGACTGAGTGTTGCTTTTCTATGCTGCAGGTTCGATTCCTGCACATATAGAATGGTATGTATATTCATCTAATAAAAATTGTTTTTTAACACAGTCAGCGCAGAGGCTGACTGATCGATGTTTGTAAGCATTTGTGTCCTGGATTCGATTCCTGCACAAATCAAACGATATTACTATGTGTCAATTATTTATCTTCGTCATGATCACTTTTTTTTTTTTTTCAAAATGTAGGAATTAGGAAGGAAACGGATTGATTGTAATGCACTATTTTTTTTTGTTCACAGGTCGGAACTACTCAACAACGACCTTTTCCTCTCCAGCGATGACTCTGATCAAGAAGTGAAGTCGAAGAGGAAGACAGAGGAAAGAAAAACGAAGCGAGAAAGGTCCAGCAAGTCGAGTGAAGATCAGCCATCAAGACCAAAAAAATCGAAAACGATCATTTCGCCAGTAACACTGCCAGCTCGAGTTACAGCTAAGGAATTATTCGGTGAAGACAGCGGTAATGAAGAAAGCGTCACCCCCACACCGAGATCCTGCAAAACTGGTAATATACCACCACTTTACTCATATTTTACAAGAAGGATGGCGAAGGGATATTCTCGACAGATAAGCGAGACTAAAGAGGGAAAATATTATGTAGAGGTGAAAATTTACAATACAGAAGAAATTAAAAAAATATTGCCTATAAATAGATGGCGCTCAGCCATAACTACCATCAAGACGAAACTAGATGATAGTAAAGAATCTTGGGTCCACTTAAAGGAGTTTGTTAAATCAACTCAAAATGATTTTAAAAACTGTGCCATCACCCACATGGGTGCCTATGATGTTTAACGTGTGTTTTTATTTGATTTTTTGTCTGTGAATATTTGCTTTTAATCTTTCTTTACATTGTATCTTCTTTTTAGTTGTTTTTTTAAATAATAATATGTCTTATTAATAATTGTTTTATATTTTATAAGTATGATGTTGTAGTATAAATAAATATTGTATTAGTAATTTCGTCATTGGATTTCTTTTTTTACAGTTACACACCTCAACAGCAAATCGAGATCTAGAAAGTCAATAACCTGTCATAAATGTAAAATTGAAATACCAAAAAATCAGTATTCCTATCATATGAGAACGAATATACACAAAGCAAATTGTTTATTGAATACCAAGTTCACAGATATTCATATTATTGCAACAGCATTCAAAAACAGATTAATGACATACAGATTGAATGTTACTCAGGAAGACGAGTACCTCGGTTTAGAGGCGTTCCTGGGTGATCATCTCATGAATATAACAGAATTGATAAATATGTCACTTAATGAACACAATTGCATAAAATTGAGTTTTGAATTGTTTGCCTTTTTTATGTTATCAAAATCAGACGAACAACAATTAAAGTCGTTTAATACCAAATATGAAATTATATATAAGAGCACTGATTTGAATGAATTATTAACCAGAGTAATAAATAAACTAAATAATAAATTAACCGAGTTCCAGCACTGTCAATCTGGTTGGACATTTGTTTCTATGAGTCATCTCGAAATTAATATAAACAAGTATTCCCCTATGAGAGGTGGGTCTTATATAGAACTGCCCTCAGATATTAAGCACTCGAAAAGTTGTATAAATATTAAAAATAATGATAATTGTTGTTTATTATGGAGTATAGTTGCTGGATTATACCCAGCTAAACATAATGTATGCAGAACAAGTTCATACCCTCATTATACCTCTGTTTTAAATATTGAGGGAATGTCATTTCCTCCTACGATAAATGATATTAAAACGTTAGAAAAAAATAATTCCAACATCAGTTTAAATATATATGGTATACAAAATAATATTGTGACTGGACCTCTTTATGTAACACAAAATAAAAGAAAAAATCATTTTAATTTACTTTATATCGAAAAAAAATCTATCGCACACTACTGTCTAATTAAAGATTTAATACGTCTAGTGCGACGTCAAGTGACTCGTTCTAAAGGAAAACTTTATTTATGTGATGCATGTCTACAACTATTTAGTAACGAAAATAGACACAAGACTCATAACTGCTCTAAGATTTTGACTATATTACCAGAAAATAAATCTGTACTAAAGTTCAAACATTATGAGAGGAAGCAAAAAATTAATTTCATAATTTATGCTGATTTTGAATGTATGTTAATAGACTGTAATGAAAGTAATTTAAATACTTTGAATACTCAGAAACTAAAAACACACCAACCTTCATGTTTCGCTTATTATATTTGTTGCGCACATAATGATCAATTAAACAAGTATGTTACGTATCGAGGTACAGATTGTGTGGAAATATTTGTTAAATATTTACTAGAAGACGTTAAATATATACATAAGATTTTAAGTAGTAAAAAGCCAATGACCCCATTATCAGCAGAACAAGAGATGGATTATCAAAATTCGAAGACATGTCACATATGCAAAAAATTATTATTGAATGATAAAGTCCGAGATCATGATCATATTACATCTGAGTATCGTGGAGCAGCGCACTCCCATTGTAATTTGATGTATAGAGTTTGTTCATTCATTCCCGTTGTCTTTCATAATTTGTCTGGATATGACTCACATTTATTCATTGAAGAGTTAGCAAAGTATGAAGGCTCTATTAATATAATCCCAAAAACTAAAGAAAAATACCTTTCAATAATAAAAGTTATAAATACAGAAAAAAACAATCACCCTATACAAATCAAATTTATTGATTCCTTTCAGTTTCTTAGTTCTAGTCTAGATGCACTAAGTAAAAGTTTATCAGAAGACGATTTTTCAAACTTATCAAGAGAGTTTACTGATAAAAAACAATTTGATTTAATGCGGAAAAAAGGTGTTTATCCATATGATTATATTGATTCGTGGTCTAAATTTGACGAGACGAAACTTCCCTTAAAGTATAATTTTTATAACAGTCTGTGCGAAAAACATATAACTAATGAAGAATATTTACACGCTCAAACAGTTTGGAATATTTTCAAAATAAAATCTCTTGGTGAATATACAGATTTATACATAAAATGTGATGTTCTTTTACTATGTGATATATTTGAAAAATTTAGAAAAACAAGCTTACATTACTATAAGTTGGATCCGGCTTATTATGTAACGTCTCCAAGCTTAAGTTGGGATGCAATGCTTTTATATACCGACACTGAACTTGAGTTGATAAGTGATTTACAAATGTACGAGTTATTAGAAAAAGGAATTCGTGGTGGACTAGCACAGTGTTCTCTACGTCATGCTGTAGCAAACAATAAATATTTACCACATTTTAATGAGTTTGAACCAAGTAGTTATCTAATATATCTTGATTGTAATAATCTATATGGCTATGCTATGATGAAGAAACTTCCTATTAAAGAATTTAAGTTCTTGAGTCTGAAAGAAATTAGCAAGTTTGATGTAAATGATGTGTCAGATGACAATGATTATGGATATATTTTGGAAGTAGATTTAAATTATCCAAATTATTTACATTCCAAGCATAAAGACTTACCTTTCGCAGTTGAAAAAATAGTACCTCCTTATGGAAAATCAGTAAAATTGGTTGCAAATCTCTATGATAAGCAAAATTATGTAATTCATTATGTTCACTTGAAAGAATGTTTGAAAAAAGGTCTGGTTTTAAAAAAGATTCATCGTATACTAAGCTTCAGACAAGAATGCTTTCTCAAAAAATATATTGATCTGAATACTAGTCTTCGTCAAAATTCCAAAACTGCGTTCGAGAAGGACTTTTTTAAATTATTGAATAATGCCATATTCGGAAAAACTATCGAAAATAAACGCAAGCAAGCCGATGTAAAATTAGTAACGAAATGGACAGATAACAGAAATAAAACAAATAAGCATCTTGACGCTGAGAAATTGATATGTAAACCAAATTTAAAAAGTATATCAATTTTTTCAGAAAATTTCGTAGCTGTGGAATTGTACCGTGAAAAGGTCGTTTTAGATAGACCTATTTATATTGGATTTACCGTTTTGGAATATTCGAAGCAACATTTATACCAATTTCATTATGACGTTATTAAAAATAAATACGGAAACAATGCTGAGCTGTGCTATACAGATACTGATAGCCTATTATATTTAATTTATACAGATGATTTTTATCATGATATGCATGATGATCTTACCAAGTTTGATACCAGTAATTTTGGAATAAATAATCCATATCACATACCGCAACTTAATGCTAAAATTCCTGGATTATGGAAACATGAGGTTGGTGACGATTTAATTACAGAATTTACTGGTTTAAGAGCTAAATTATATTTTATAAACAGTTTGAAGACTGAAATTAAAAAAGCCAAAGGTGTTTCTAAGTCTGTAACTTGTAACCTAGAATTGAATGATTACAACAATGCACTGCTGACAAATAAAGCGCATAGATGTAAAATGAATATGATCAAATCAATTAAACATGTTTTATACACTCAGCAAGTAGATAAACAAGTTTTAGAAAGAAACGATGACAAAGTTCAAGTATTACAGGACCAAATTCATACATTACCCTGGGGGCATTGTGATTCTATGTTTGTAGATTATTCCAGTGATGTGTAATCTGTAAATGTGTATTATTTTGATTACCAATAGTAAACAATTTTACGCTGTTTGCACACAAATTAGATTTAAACATTTACTTTGTTGTAAGTACCTACTAATATAAAATTACTGTTTAATAAATGTCTAATGTGTAATAACCATGTACGTTTTATTTTAATTTCCATTTACACAATATTCCTCAAGTTTTACTTACAAGTTCAGAATTAATTAATATAAAAATAAAACATACCGCCTTTTAGTCAAGAAGTATATATACTCAGGTCATTTATTATTACCTCACATTTCACAATGAAGTTCGTCAAGCAATCACAGACTTTAAAAGTCAATAATATAAAATTAGAAAACCATTCACAAAAAGTGAGACACAGCACACTCTTGCCTAACACTATCAGATGTATTATATGTGGTCCATCTAACTGCGGAAAAACTAACATAATGCTTAATTTACTATTACATGAAAATGGAGTAAAATTCAAGAATATTTATTTATACTCGAAGACAGTTTTCCAGCCGAAATATTGTTTTTTAAAACAAGTCATCCGTTGCATACCCAATGCAAACTTATTTATCTTCCATGATAATAAAGAAGTTCTACATCCTAATGATGCCTTAACCAATTCAATTATGATTTTCGATGACGTCACATGTGAAAATCAAATAAATATTCGTAACTACTTCGCAATGGGGAGACACAAACAGATAGATTGTTTTTACTTATCACAAACCTATTCCAAAATACCTAAGCAACTAATACGAGATAATGTTAATCTTTTGTTAATCTTTAAACAAGACGACATAAACTTAAAACATATATACAATGAACATGTAAATACGGATATGGAGTGGCTTCAATTTAAAAAACTTTGTTCTACTATATGGCAAGATCGGTTTGATTTTTTATTAATAAATAAAGATTGTTCTCTAAATGAAGGTAGATATAGACGAGGGTTTGACATATTCGTAACTTTTGAAAATACGTAATATAAACCATATTACTGTAAAAAAATGTTCAATCTTAGTCTACTACCTCTATATAACGGTTGGATATTGTCGGGAATCATTATGGAGGTCAATATAAAAGAACAATTGATAAAATCGGTAGATAGTATAAAAAATAAAATTAAAACAATACAAAATGCAGAAGATGTCGATAATTTAAAATTTAAGAAACTTTTCAAGCCAATAACAGATCCTCTAGAGACCTTAATTAAAGTTAATGATAAGAATAGAACCATATTGGGTACGCGTAAAGGTGACGATAATACAATGAGAAGATGTAGCTCATCCATAGATTTTGAAAATTTTAAAGAATTTATAGAGAAATATTCAAACGATGATTCTGAATCCTATAACTGCACAGGTAATGATAGCGAGAACGATACATTTATGTCACTTAATAAAGAAGATATGATTGAAATCTATGATAATAACATGAATGTACCATTTGGAATTCGAAGTGAAAACAAAAATTTGATGATGGGGAACTCTAAAGTATCATTTTCTTTTACAAACAATGTTAACGATTCCCTCAAATCAATTATAGCCACAGTGAATGACAAACATTATGAAATAACTCCTGGACTAAAAGAACTTTTACTACGTAATAGACCTGACCTCAGTCTGGTAACTGAAACTGATAAAATGGTTTACAAAGATATGCTCAGTAATACAAATGCTCACAAACGCGATTTTAATCCAAACGGTCAATTAAAAGGTGACAAAGGTTTGAAATACCGTCAAATCATTAAACCATTATTTTCTGAAAAAAATTACGTTCAACATGCAGAACAAGTCATTCAGTCAAAAAGTGGTGGCTACTTACCTAAATTGAAAAAGAAGTATAAGAGTAATACAGATTATGTTTATTGGGATGACCCTAATGAATTAATCGATAGATTACGACTGTTAATTGCTTCAAAAAACGCCGGTAATACTAATCATGACAATGAAATTATATCAATTGTTGAAGAGTTAAAAGAAGCTGGTGTTATAAAAGAATAAAAAGCATTGTAGCTTATTTTATACTTAGTTATTTAAAGCGTGTAGACCATGAAGGTTCATACAAAACAAACATCGGTGTCTCTTAACGAAATAAGCTCAATCATTGAGAACATAGACAAATCAACCGAAACCGAATGTTGCAAAAATACTAGTAAATTCAAAATTGAAATATTAATGAAAATAGAACAATTAAACAAATTAATTACTAGTTTGAATATAAGATTAAATAAAGTTGAAAACACCATTGAATTAAAAGAAATTGCAGGGAAGTTAAGCAAGCATTATGAGCAAAATAGACGTCATAAATGAAATCCATAAAAATGCTAGAGTTAATTTTCCAAGAAGAAATGTAATTCTTAAAGATATAGATGACCTTTGGCAAGCAGATTTGATGGATATGCAAGCAATATCAAAAGTGAATGCGGGTTTTAAATACATACTGGTGATTATAGATACTTTTTCAAAATATGCTTGGGCAATTCCACTAAAACAAAAAAATAAGCAACAGGTATCAGAAGCATTTAAAACAGTAATTGAAAAAGGACGTGTCCCAAAAAATTTACAAACCGATCTTGGGAAAGAGTTTTATAATGATCAATTCAAAAGTTTGGTTAATAAGTATAATATTAATCATTATTCTACTTATTCTACTAAAAAGGCCTCGATTGTTGAAAGATTAATAAGAACGTTAAAGAATAAATTATACAAGGAATTTAGTTTGAATGGAAATTATAAATGGTTTAACGGTATTTTAAATAAAAAGTTACATGAATACAATAATGATGTACACAGAACTGTCGGTCAGCCACCTGCTTCAATAAATCAAAGGAATAAAACAAATATACTGCAAAGATACTTAGACGCAGCTCAGTCCCGAAAAAAAGTGGAGTGTAAGAAATTTAGTGTAGGAGATTTTGTGAGAATAAGTAAATATAAAGGATGTTTTGATAAAGGTTATTATCCAAACTGGTCCACCGAAATATTTAAAATAAAAAAAATCCAAGAAACAAATCCAACTACTTACTTAATAGAAGATGTTAGATGTAGACCAATACTAGGCGCATTTTATGCACAAGAACTTCAGAAAACACATCATCCTGACATATACCTCGTTGAAAAAGTTTTGAAACGAAAAGGAAAACAAGTATACGTTAAATGGTTGGGGCTGCCGACCAGTGAAAATAGCTGGATTGATAAATTAAATGTATTATAACTACTGACTGAACGATATTTAAGCATTTTACAAATAATTATCTATTCACTTCCACTTTGTTCTTATTGCAATAAAGACATAAAATATAATTCAATTTTATGTAAAAACAATTCTTAAAAAAAAAATAACAATGAAGAAAGCACGAAGTACAAGCAATAAACAAATGGCTGGTTTATCATCTGTCAAAGTAAGATCTGGAGCGGGTTTTAGAAAAACACTGAAAAATATTGTATCACATACCAAAAAACACATCAAGAAACTAAAACCTACCACTAAGAAAGCATTAATGGAATTAGCCTGCGCTGCAGCTCGAGAATTTGCATCTGATTTACCCATAAAATTACCCAGAATTATACCAGTACCTAAAACTGGAGGATTTCTTCCTTTAGTGCCAATATTTGCTGGTTTATCTGCCGCTGGGAGTTTGGCTGGGGGTGCTGCTGGGATTGCAAAAGCTATTAATACATATAAAACAGCTAAGAAACAGTTGCTTGAATCGGAACGTCACAACAAGCAAATAGAAGCTTTAATGATTGGAAAAGGATTACATCTTAAGTCGTACAAAGAAGGTTTAGGAATTTATGTTACAAAGAAAAAAACTAAATTGTCGGCTACCCAATAGAGTTTTAACTAATATTGATATATTGAAGCATTCAAATAGTATCCCCTTCTTTCGAGGTGTATTTATGAGAGATGAATTACCAGATGACCCATTACCATTAGAATGTGGAGTGATTAATCTTGATATTTCTAAAAACTCTGGCACTCATTGGGTAGCCTATGCCAAAATATACGATCACATTGAATACTTCGACAGTTATGGTAACTTAAAACCACCCAAAGAATTTATAAAATATTTAGGAAACAATATTCAGTATAATTATGAAAATGTACAACATGATCACTTGTATAATTGTGGGCACTTATGTTTAAAATTTCTTAAGTTATTTTGGAAAAGTAATAAAGGAACATATTAATTAATTAAGTGATTTTTTATTTCTTACGACTCCTTTCGTTAAACAAGAAAAATATAAATGACGTTGCTAGTTCATGCACGTGCATTCTTCGGTTGTTGGTGATAACCATCACTAGTGAGAGTTGGAAAAGTATTTAATTATTATTTAAAGTAACCTCCTCCGTTTTATTCGTACTAACCATGCTAGTTCTTAATAAAACTCCTAGTGAGAGAGGGAAATATAACATAAGACTACCAATATCCAAAGAAGTGAGACGTGCCGGTGCAGTGAAAATTAAAAAAGTTTCAAAGGAAAACAAAAGATTTCTTCAAGACATTGGTTTTAAAATATAACATGCTTCAAATTACAGATTTACCGCAATATGAGACCTCTATTGAGGCTTATGAGATCCATAGCTACAATCCATATAACAATAGCTTTAAAGAAAATGATGAAATTAGAATACCCATACAACAGCAAGATTTATATGTATTGCCATCAGGTAGTTCCATTTATATAGAAGGATATGTAAATGTGTCAACTAGAGATGCAGCGGGAAAATTAATAAAAAAAGATGTCGACTTTATAAACAATCCAATTTCATATTTGTTTCAAGATATTAGGTACGAAATAAATGGTGTTGAAATCGATCGCATTAAAAATGTTGGCATTACAACAACCTTAAAATCGTATGTCTCTATGAATGAAGGTGAAAGTAAAGCTGCAGCAGTCTGGGGATGGAACTTAGGTGGTACGAAACTAAGAAACGGATATTTTAGTGTTATCGTGCCATTGAACAGAATACTGGGATTTGCAGAAGATTATAACAAAATAATAATCAATTGTAAACATGAACTTATATTACAACGAAGCAGCTCGGCATTGAACTGTGTGCTTATAGACAAAAATGATAACGTAGAAATGGACATACAAAAGATACAATGGCGTGTGCCGCATATTAAAGTTTCTGATCGTAATAAATTGTTATTGCTTAAAAGCCTGGAGAGAGATCGTTCTATACAGATAGCATTTAGAAATTGGGATTTGTATGAATATCCATTACTACCAAAAACAACGAAACATTCCTGGTCAGTAAAGACAACTTCCCAGCTAGAAAAACCGAGGTTTGTTATATTTGGTTTGCAAACAGCTCGAAAAAATAATAAAACTAGAAGTTCTTCGATATTTGATCACTGCAATGTAAACAATATTAAATTATATTTGAATTCTCAATACTATCCGTATGACTCACTTAATTTGAAATTTGATGAAGGTAAATTTAGTATATTATATGAAATGTATGCTAATTTTCGTCAGTCGTATTACAACTTAGGCATTGATCCATTGCTTAGCTTAAACCAGTTTAAAGAAATTGCTCCACTTTTTGTGATTGACTGTTCAAGACAAAACGATTCACTTAAAACTGGACCAGTTGACGTGCGATTAGAAATTGAATGCTCTGAAGATATTCAAGATAATACAACTGCCTATTGTTTAATAATAAACGATCGACTGTTCGAATACAAGCCATTAAGTAATATTGTGAGAAAACTATCATGAATGTCATCGTAGATGTTCAAGGGTTTAAGAGTGAAGGAAACGAGTTTATTCCAAAAGAAATAGCAATAATGTACAAAGGACATATACAAGTACTGTTGATAAAACCACCACGGCCATTTTATGATTTGACGAAGAAAGAACGGTTACAAGTGGCTTGGATTGAAAAAAACAGAGGAATAAACTGGGACGAAGGCTTTGTACCATATTTTAATTATAAAGCAAACTTTGGCAATTTTTTTAAAAATAAATCTATATTTACTAAAGGAAACGAAAAAGTGTTATGGTTAAAAGATATATTCCAAATTAATAATGTATACAATTTAGAAAGTAAAAACTGTCCAAGTTTGGTAACATTATATAGCAATTATTCAGATTCATCTGAGATTATAAGTTGTCTACATCACACCAATATATGTGCCTTAAAAAATGTGTTTTGCCTAAATAAATGGTGTGAAGAAAATAAAGTGTTTTGTCAGTAAGATAAGATAAAAACGATCCTAGTAGATATTAATGAATATAGAATGTTAAACCTACTTATGAATCGAAGTGTGAATGTCTAAGCTATAAATTTACCTGTATTCTATTACTTAGTTCTGTGAAAATGTAAATAATAGTAATGTAAGAAATGTATCATTGCTTTTATACCAGTACCTAAAACTGATAAAATGATGTGTACAAAATAATATTTTTATAATTATGTAGAAATAAATATTTAAACCTGACCTATATGTTTTATTACTTAAACACTAACAATATTAATACAACTGTTAACAGCCTGCCAACCGCATGTAATAGTTCGACATCGAGAGCAGTTCATAGAGCAGTTCATACTGAACAGCTTGTTATAATGAGCAGTTCATATTGAACTGCTCTGTTTATTTACACACACGAACGTATGTAGTTGATGAGTATGCTACACTACTACTATACAGGATTTTAATTAAAAAAAAATGTTTTTGAATAGGCAACTCTAGAATATTGTTACTAGACCATTTTAAGACTTGACGAAGAAAGGATGGTTACAAGTGGCTTGGATTGAAAGTACGAGGTATAAACTGAAATGAGCATTTTGAATAATTATTAAATAAAGAGGTTACAGAGGAATAAACTGAAATGATTTACTGGAATAATCTTATAAATCGAAGTGTGAATGTCTAAGCTATAAACTGACCTGTATTCTATTACTTAGTTCAGTGAAAAATGAAAATAATTAGAAATGTAAGAAATCTATCATTGAGTATTCTAAATAGACAATTATGAAAAGATGTCTCATTTCGATCTGAATGCAGCATTCATTTTGAATAGTGAAATATAGGGATACTCGAATGGTCGAACTGTGAAATATAGGGTATTCGGATCTATGATCTGAATACCCTATATTTCAACTACTACATTTAAAAGTTAACAAGTTTCTTAAGTATCACTTTAACTTATATCCAACTAATACAAACTTAACTTTAGCTATTAAAGTCTTCATTTTAGGAACAAAAAATAGTTTTATGAAAATAAAAAATAATTAAATATTTAAAAAATTAAAATAGTTCACTTTTGGAACATACAAAAACTGGGAATGTCCATTGTGTTCCATACAAATACAAGGAATGTCCAAATGAAATAATTGCTTAATTATTAGACATGGGGAATGCCTTCAAAGTAGGATTGGGCCCCCTCAAATCTTTTTAAATCCATTAAGTCCTTGTACTTTTCTGCACTAATAGGTAGAAAATTTTGGTAGGCAGTTAGCAGTTACACTATGGACCTTCCCTGTTTTATTCCTGTACGTCGTTTTGAAATTTAAGTGATACATCTGACTGTTCTTGTTTTTACGCTTTTGTATACTGCTAAATAAAAATACGCGGGAAAATGAAAAAGTTGTCATCATAAATTAAATATTGGGTTTTTAGTGACATTCCTGGTTTTGCCCCTGTACCCTTCATTTACAAATGAAAATTTAATTATGTTACTTTTGAAAGGTATCTCTTTCATGATTCGAGTCGTCTGCAGCCTCTGAAGTTGGTGGAACGATGCATTCACATCGTTCCCTACAGGATTTGACAAATTTTAGTGACGAAAAAAAAGGTTACGTCAATCCTGGTGGCAGTCTTTGTAGAAATACTTGTCTAGGCCAAAATTAGTACAAAATTATCACATTTCCTACCTAAGTTGTTGATACTTAAGGGCTATGAAGAACAGGGGTAAAGCTGTGATCGAGTGGCATCCAAGAAATGGAAAGAGAGGTGTTGGTCGTCCGGCGGCGAGATGGGCAGACGACATAGTTGCCATTGCGGGGATATCCTGGATGAGGCTGGTAGGAGCGTGGAGCTTGGCACAAGGAAAGAGAAACCTATATCCAGCAGTGGTTGAAGTCGGGCTGTGAACGATGATGATGATGATGAAGAACAGGGTGAGAAGTTCTTCATCCCCCATAGAAAAGGGAGGATCTTCTGACCAGACGGGTGTTGTGTCTAGTGTACTACTGCCCGACAGTTGTTGTCGGATTGTTCTATATAGTCTTAAGTCGCGGATAACTTAACTGCGTGATTTAGAATTTTGGTTTTAGTTCTTAATTTGAGTCATAGATGGCGCTGTAGTAGTTTTTGTACTTTGTTGCAGTAGTACTTTTTGTATAATACTAAGTAAATCTCTTAACATACAGAAGCACAAGTCTAAAGGTACTAGACTTTGTGCTGTAGAATATTCTAGTTCTAATATTTTATTGTTACGAGCTGTATAAGGGATAAATTAAATACTACCGATTAAACAAAAAATAACTTTATTAATCACAAATCACTTATAACTCAATCACAATTACAATACTTATCACTAATCACTTAGATATCGCACTTTTAATTCACTTCGATTCGATTTGACGTACTGCCTAAATCACTGTCTGTTCCTGCAAACATGATGGCTATTTATATTCTGACCGATCCTTCGAGAAAGTTCCACAACTTTCTCGAATCTTCTAGACAGTTCCATAGTGGAACATTGTTCTTCGAGAAAGTTCCACAACTTTCTGGAATCTTTTAGACACTTTCATAGTGGAACATTGTCCTTCGAGAAAGTTCCACAACTTTTTCGAATCGTCTAGACAGTTCCATAGTGGAACATTATAGACTCGAAGTAATCTAGAATGTTCTTTATTAATAATATTTAACGTAGATACTAGTTAACCCGTCTCCGGTCACCCACTTCCAATAGGGTGCAACCAGACGTATAATCAAGGTGACACTCAAGGTAAATATTCTACAACTTAAATACATTAGAGACGAAAATATTCTCATTAGTCTTTGAATATTAATGAAAAATCCTAGTATATAAGCTTATGAGTACAGGAACAAAGCACATTCAAACATCAACGTTTGGAACAGTAGTACCTAAAAAGTATTTCAGCAGTACGTGAACATCTTCACAAACGCTACCTCCTTTAAAATCGCCATGAAGTTCTACATCGTCTTCGTTCTGATCCTGGCTTGTGCTGCCTGCGTTTATTCTCAAGACGGCACCAATTTCTATTGTGGAAGACATCTCTCCAGGACTTTAGCCGTGCTCTGCTGGGGTGCTGACTCCGAGTCAAAGCGGGATGCGGGCTGGTGGATGCCTCCTCAAAGTGCGAGGGCTTTGGGAGGTGTTCGTGGCAAGAGGGGACCTGTTGACGAGTGTTGCCTGAAACCCTGCTCTATTGATGAATTGTTGACCTACTGCTAGCAAGACGGACCTGATGAGTAACGGGATGTTACTGCCATTATTTGCACATGTTTTTGTTGTTATGAATAAAGGAGGTTGATCTCGTAAAGTTGTCTTTTTCTTGCTAATACCTGATGTGACTTTTAACAGCTTCTCGTATCTATCTTCAGGTTAAGCCGTGCTTGCCTAGGTTGGTCCGTGGATGGGTGACCATCTATAACATACCGAGATTCCTCCGTGCTTCGGAAAGCAGGTTCACCCGTTGGTCCCGGCTGTAATTTGTAGATCTTTGAGTGTCGTTACAGGTACTCAGTGGCCCGAAAGTATGAGAAACAGTTTTACCAAGGGGTAACGTATTACCCAGTACTAACAGACTGGGTTATAGAGGTCAGATAGGCAGTCGTTCCATTTAAAATACGGGTATTCAGCTGCATCTGGTTAGACTGGAAGCCGTCAAACATAGTTGGGAAAAGGCTAGGCCGATGATGATCTGATGTTACTTTTATTTTGTTGTTTCGTCATAATCGACAGTGTTTTTTCTAGCATAAGCAGACAGTAAATGATAACGTCACGACTGACAGAGGAGAATGAAAAAAAAAGTGTTGCGCCAACCCTTTATAACATGGGACAAGATGATGACTGGTCTGCTGGCATAAGCAGAGCGAGGAGTGAATGATGCTGGGACGTCTGACAAGCACCCCTGTCTAAAGGAAGAAAACATTTTGCGCCGACTCCAAGAAGAATGGGACAAGGGCAGGAAGTTGAGATGACTGCTGTCTAAGCATATCATAATCAGCCTATAAGGTCTCCATTGTTGTGACACAGGCTCATTGGTAGGTAGATGTCACATACAGTCGAATACGTGGTAGGACTGTGTTGAGAGCTTTATTTGTACAATAAACATGACAGGAGCCGTTCTCCTAATCAAATATCGCTGTTAATTAATTTCTAGATAGATTAATATTTGCACACTTCTCCCGTACTTCCTTTGGCTTTATGTCGCCATAAAACAAAATGGTCAATCGAAAACATTCTGTACATGTGGTTCCGTAGGTACCTACACTAACTTGCTTTGAGTAAAAGTTGTTGTGCTTAAGTTTAGTTTTTATAAAACAGTATAGATATAGAGTATGTTGATATAAAGCATTAACAAAAGATATTCATAACATAGATGATATTATTATATTTTTAATAATTTAGAGTAACAATGTAGTAATGTATTTTTAATGTATTTAATTTGACTTCCTTTATGTAAATGACTATTGTATGCCCTATGGGCGGGACATAGCTGATCACAATTTAATTACTTAAGACCTGTATTATGTACCTACCTATATGATCCACAATAAAGATATCGATTGATTGATTGATGATTAGGTATAAATAAAGGCGAGGTATTAAATACCTTCCATTATTCTTAACTTTTCAGTCACTTATGTGGTAGATGTATTTTTGGACATTATAATAGTATGATTGTAGATTTTCTTTGGTTTTATTAAATAACCGATTAACGTAAAAAAAAAACTTGATAACATCGACAAGCACCCTACCTACTTGTAAAAAGGCGCCAGCCAAAACCACAACAATTATTCAAGATATATTTCGAAGGTACCCAAAAACATGTACCTCAAGGTACATTTACCCGTTGCCTCCCGACTGGAGAGCTGCCCCTAAGTATAAGTACTACCACAGTAGACATACACACACAGCACAAACACACAGCATTTCAACTGAGAACAAATGGTGGAAATAGACTCGCATTTCCAAATGTGCATATTTTGAGGGTGGTACTGAATCCTGCGTCCAAACATTGAGAAGTTCGTGGCTATATAATAACAGCCGCTTGGGTCGATCTTCGGGTAAAGCTGCGCTTGCCAAGGTTGGTCCGTAGAGGGGTGACCGCCCATTGCTTACCGAGTTTCCTCCGTGCCTCGGAAAGCACGTTAAGTTGGTCCTGGCTGTCATTTGTAGATCTCTGACAGTCGTTACAGGTAGTCAGTGGCTCGAAAGTTTGACAACCAGTCTTACTAAGGGGTATCGTATAACCCAGTGTTAACTGGTTGTGGAGGTCAGATATAGGCAGTCGCTCTATGTAAAATACTGGTATTCAGCTGCAGTTAGACTCCGGTTAGACTGGAAGCCGACACCAACATAGTTGGGAAAAGGTTGGGCAGATGATGATGACATATATAAGTGTTTACACGAATTCTAAGCATGCTTCAGGAAACCATCGCATCGAGACAAGTGGGTACATTTTGGGGGTGTACTGCAACATAGCATCAAGTTTAGTTGATAACCATACTAATTACCAGAATGTTTCAGGTAATAGGTAGGCAGCCTTAACACCCGTGTTTCACAAAAAGGCCCTAGTTGCTTTACTGGTCATCTATATACTGTGGTACTACCTTACTGACCCACAAACCATTGCCGGCACAAGGGTTGGCCACACATAACATTAATTTTATTACTCCACCGTCTTGGTGCAAATCCCCCGCCGGTAAAAAGTCTGCATTAATCATTGAGGTAACATAAAATCGAATGGCCTTCGTATCTGCACTTGAATAAATCAGATATTGAGGAATATTTTAGTGGTTAGTTTCTTTTGGACGGGGAGGAAAAAGGTGTGTCTGAATTGGACTAAATAATTTGCCGTGGTTTGCAAATTTTATCTGGAACTTCTTTTGGCGATCACCGAAGTCGTGGAGTCACAGAACACAGGTATTTTAGTTAGTAAACTTTCAATGCTGAAGTACACGAAAAACACGTTCTGTATAAATGTCACTCATTTAATTAAACGCAAGCAACCTCCTCTGTACCAAAGAAAATTGAAATTATTGACGATCAAAGGAGAATAAAATTAAAATAAAATCATGAAATTATTTGCAATTACTACTTAAGAAATAAGTAGTTCAAAACTTTTTTGTGAGTAGAGCTTTTAAAATTATTTTTATCGTATCAATATTCAACTGAGAAAAATCAATGCAAAATATTTATCGAATAAATTATGACAAATTATATAACTGAAATGTTGGCCTGAATATTATGTGCTTTCATTTGTATTTGAGTAAATATTTAGTTAACATTAACAAATGCTCATTTTCCCGGAAAATGAAACAGGAGCAAGTAAATAGGTTAATTACACGTGCGTGAGCAATACGTAACGGCTATTTAATTTATGCATCGCTGGGATTTTAAGCAAACACGATATTGAGGCTCGAATGTGTTACAGACAATAAACAGCTTCGAGAATACGTGTGGGTGGTCTCTTAGAAAACTCCAATTATAATTTTGATAAGAAACACCCTATAATATTAAATTCAAAACATCAATCAACCAAATTAATAATGATTAATGAACATATACGTTTGTTCCACACAGGTCAATAGTTACTGTAAGCATCAGTGCGTGATAAGTACTGGCTTATCAATATTATAATTTGTAACCGAAGTCGGTATTAAACCAAGTGAAATCTAAGCGAGTCAGAATTTAATTCATATCCTCAACAATTGGCATACGTTCTTGTTACTATTTATTTTAAGCAATTCGAGTTAAAATGTGTTCAATGCGTACACCCGTACCTAATTTATAGAGGTAAATGTTTTAGAAAAGTATTATAAACTTTTCGACTAACTGATCGACTACTTGCCATTTCAAAAGTGTCTGTAAATACTTTAATTTAGACTCTTTACAATAAATAGAATTGAAGTGTCTGTTTGTAATATGTATTAAAAAAAACATAACACTCCTTTTTTGGGCAGTCGTGTATTTTTACAATTTTTGTCTGTCTGTCTGTTTGTTCCGGCTAATCTCAGGAACGGTTTGACCGATTTTGACGGGACTTTCACTGACAGATAGCTAATGTAATGAGAAGTAACTTAGGCTACTTCTATTTTACGAAAAATAATAAGGGTTCCGTGTAAGACAATAAAAACGCTTGAAATTTTTATTGGTAATAAAATCTGATTATAAAGGGGAGTTATATTTTTTATACAATAATTTCAAGCGAACGAAGATTGCGGGCAACACCAAGTTGAAATAATAAAATCTTACATGTTCTGTCAGTCTCATACTCTTTTGACCCACGGTCCTCTAACATTAAGTATCCCCCACGTCAGTGAGCTTCTTAATCGATATACTTTTGAAACATATCGTGTAACTGACCAGTGTGTCTATCAAAAGATAAAATCTTACACCCGGTTCCTGTGTTTTGTATTTGATTTTGAGAATTTGTCAAACCATACGTTAGAAAAAGGTATCCTTCATTGTAGCCAGCAAAACTCAAAATTCCTTGCGCGTTTTGCGCCAAAATGAGACACCGATGAAACAAGCGAGACTGGAACTCGTCAATCTATCGTTTCATGTAAAAGGTTAAGTCTTGGCCAACCCCGAGCTTACCTTCACCAATCGATCAATCAGTGTGCCAAGCGCGGTTATTTTGGAAATATTTCACTCAGCTGTCGTGTCGGGCGACCGGTCAACTGGTCCATGGGGAAGACCATTTTCAGTAGATGGTTAACCTCTACAGGTTGATACGTTAGTTAATTTAGGTACATGTGTGTTAGGTGGAACTTTTCGTGGAAAAACAACATCACGCCAGTAATTCCTGAAGGATAAGACGAATATGAAGGTGGCGAGCCTGTATAGCAAAACTTTAACGAGACGTTCAGGATGGAAATCCTTGGTAGTTAGACGTGCTTATATCCCACCTCTTTTTAGTTTGAGGAAATCAGTTAGAAGGAAAATTGCAGGCACTTCATGTGAATTCGCAACTTTGCCTTTATTTGTCACTTTGTTTGAAACATAGCCTTATAATTTTCACCTTTACTTCAAAAACAACATACAATTTAATATTGCCCGTGTCTTTATACCGTTCAAATTTGACTCCCAGCCAATAAAGTAAAAATGTACCATAAAAATGTAGCAATAAACACCTGTCCCATAGACTGTCACAATCATTACTGTTTATGAATGTCAGAGCTTCATCTATTAAGCCAGGCAATGAAATATGGCCGCGAACAAATTGCTTTGACATTCAAAATATGGAGTCTTTGTTGGGATAATGTATTTACGTGAATTTTGGGGAGTTGATTGTTGAGTGGCAAAGAATTGTTAGCGAGGGATAAATTACTTTAAAAGTTATTTTCATGTTTTATCCAACGGTGAATATTTTCTCACACTTTCTTATTATCTTCACAATGACATTTAACTGTCTGTAATATTAGTCCCTGTTGTTGCAGAATACAAACATGTTCTCATGTGGAGAAGTAAAGGAAGAAGCAGTAGATCACCACCCTTACCCACCTCGTGTTGGTAATGAGGTTTCTGTACGATGTTTAATTCATCATAAATCAATCATATTCGCTATCACCTTTTAGACTGGCTAATATCTTCTATCAAGACGTTTTCTGTCCATACCGCTTTACGACTGTCATGCCAGAGTAACTGCACCTGTACCTGTCTGTCACCTTTTTACGTCTAAACAGCTGCACAGATTTAGATGAATCGAACTAGTTATCGTGTATATTATTTTGCGCCAATTTGAAAAGACAAGGTTCTGTCATCGTTCGGCCACCGTAGCCGCGGGCCTGTGGACGGTGAGTAATGGGCTAGCTCGCCGTCCGTCCGTCTTATGACGACAGGCCGTGTCGACGGCGCGTTCGTGTTCCACGCGCGCCTCAAAGAGATGTCAGCAAACATGAGGGGCCCGCAAGGGCCGATGCCTGCCAGGGCTGCGGGGCTGTTCGAAAGAGATACCGCGGCCCTGGAACATAAAGGGCAAAAGAAGACTAAAAACCATCCATAAAAAAGCACAAAAAAAAAAGCAGCAAAAGTCTGACACTCCCTTCCGCTCCGCCCAGAGCGGGAGGAGTCATTTGATGACTTCGCATCCGAAAAAAAAAAGGTTCTGTCATCGTAGTGGAGAGACACTAAAGCGGTTGAACCCACAATAACTTGATAATTAAAAAGCCTCTAACAAACTGCTCAGTTTCTGCACTTTGTATTTTCTTTCAAGCATAATTTCGTTGTATTACTAGGACACTTTTTGAAAGGAACTTTTTAACTACCGCGAAGCAAGAACTACTGAACTAATTTAGAAGAATAAGTTGTTAAAAAGTTCTTCTTTCTCAGCACTCCGAGTAATAATGAGTTGGCAACTCTTGGACTAGCTACCAAGGAAAGTGCAATAACTTGTAACTTGCAAGTAGTATGCTGTGTTTGTGTTTTATCGTGATGCTGTGTTTTTCTTGGTAAATACGGTACAGTAGGTAAATATCAGATTTTATCTTGTGGCGGTTGAAATAATTCAGCATGAAAAATAACAAAAAACAGCTTTAACCCCTGTGTTAAAGCTGTTTTATGTTTTTTTTTTTTAGGAGATTTAATCGTAATCACCAGACCACAAGTAGTATCCTGCGAAATTGAAGTATATGATTATTTTATGTTTGCCTCGTGGGATGTCATGCATCTCAGGTCGGGCAAAGCGTTTTTGGGTTTTTCCATTAAACAATTTCGGTTGATGGTTATAGGGTAAACGCCTCGACTCGACATCGGACTTATAAATGACTGAAAAAGTGTTGGTGTAATCTCTACAACAACCAGATGTGAGGTTATTAAGATGGAAATAAGTTTGATAACTATTGAAAATTGTCTACACGAATGTGTGAAGCCATGCTTGCAAGACTCTTGCACATTTGGTCCTTTTCACCCAAAATAATATGATTTCCTTTTGTAAAGTAGCTTATTTATTTTTAATTGCGGAACCCTAAAAATGATGAAAGTTAATAAAGCCCACGCGTTAGCTTCTGTCCCTTGTAAAGACGAAATCGTCCAAATATAAGTTAATAGTGTTTGTCTGTTTGTACAGCTCCTTTTATTAGATAGGATGAAGAGATTGTGGGCTCCATTAAATATTATACACCTACGTAGAATAGATGGGTGTAAGCAGGGGAGATAGATGAAAAATCTACGTCTTTGTCGTCGGGATGATAAAATAATTTTTAATCGAGATAAGCAAGTATTATGCGGATAGCTTCCAAGCTGCTATGCAAAAAAACAGCATCCCTGATGCCATAGATTCAGGGAAAGGCCAAAAGCATTTTAAAGGTGATTGCGGATAAGCCAGATTTTGCTTTCCTGGGTCACTGGAGCCGTATGCACAGCTGTAGGTCTGGTGTAGCGCGGAGCGGACATTGTTATAGGTTCATGAATTAGTTTAATTTTATTTTGATAACTGTTACAAACATAGTTTATAAGTGTTAATAACAATAATATGGATCATGTTTTCTATTTAAATAAATAAACGAAATAATAATTTTGGCATATTTATTTTTGAAGCGCTTTTGGTGCTGCTAAGTTGATCTGGTGGTCTCGGTTTCTTAGGTCGGGCAGGGTGTTATTGAGTTTTTCTACCAGGGCTTTTTAAGTAGCAGCCGGGGAGTTTGGATTTTTGGCAATAGCTAATAGCTTTTGGCTCGCCTATATTATTAGACATAATATATGTAGAAAGAATATATCGTTTCTAATAACCGCAAATATAATATGTCACTTGTTTTATTGCTTTTTTATTTTATTATATACTGACAGCAAATTCTACAGAAAAATATTCATTATTATTGGCTGAAAAAAGAAATGGTATTTTGTTAAAATTGTTATTAATATAAAAGTCTAGCATAAAAAGGGGTTAAAAATAATTGGCATGATTTATGTCCGTATATCTACGTACTTTTAAGGGTTTCTGGCTACTTCATACGTCTGTTGAAAAGTTGAATAAAAACTCTTAATTAACACGCGACGGGAAGCGGCTTATGCCCCTTCACATTTATTTTATAATATTCTCTGGACATAAAAAAAAATATAATTAAAAATGTTCTTCTAATTTGGAATTCACATGACACACACACGCAAACTGATTCTAAACGAGCCATATTTTGTTGGTTGCCGAAATATTTGAAGTAGGACCGGGCAATATTTTACAATATTCAGCCATTTTATTGTGGTCTAGTGTTGCCATGTTTAGTATTGCTGCAATGTAAAAATGTTGCCAGACTGAAGCGAAACAATTCAATAATTTCTTTTAGCTATTTTTATAATAACAGCCGTTCCGGTCGATCTTCAGGTTAAACCTCGCTTGTCTAGGTTGGTCCGTGGATGGGTGACCACCCATTATATACCGAGTTTCTTCCGTGCCTCGGAAAGCACATTAAGCCGTTGGTCCAGGTTGTCATTTGTAGATCTTTGAAAGTCGTTACAGTGGCACGAAAGTCTGACAACCAGTCTTACAAAGGGGTAACGTATTACCCAGTACTTACTGGATTGTGGAGGTCAGATAGGCAGTCGCTCCGTGTAAAACACTGATATTCAGCTGCATCTGATTAGACTGGAAGCCGATCCCAATATTGATGACTTACGAGCAGTGAGTCGTGGGTTCGAACCCAGGTAGGTGCATTACTTTGTGTAATTTATTTCATCAGCACTGCTCTAAAAAATGGTGAAAGAAAACATCGTGAGAAAACAAAATCCTAGAACCAAAAATTCGAAGACATGTAACATCTACCAACCCGCACTAGGCCCGCGTGGTGGATTATAGCTCATACCCTTTTTACAGAGGAAGCCGTGTGTCTCAGCAGTTGCTTAATGCTATGGTGCGGTGTTACTGTTCTTACAAAGAAATAACAGTATAATGAATGTTATGTAATCAGTGTTTATGTACCTACAGCTATATTACAACTTTTTCGTGATAAGGTTTATTAAAGTGATGTTTTGATAATTGGGAGAAAGAATCTAGTTTTTACTACTACCTGAATTATTGTGCTCGGTTAATGTTAATTGGCTCGCCCCCTATTACACTTGCAAAATGTTGGTATGGTTATCTATATGTCGGGTTGTCAGGATTTATTCCGTTAGGGTCGTACATCATGTGGGCAGCAAATAGGTTTCGTGCAATGAAAATACACTGGTTACTAGACACTGTTCCTATTAAACTAACAAATTACTTCAAATTACAACTTAACGCAATAACACGGGGCACAATGAATCGGGGTACAGTTTCAGTCTCAACTCTGCTGCGATCTGACTTTCAACTGTCGTCGTCGCCTTCGAGCTGTAAACATCAGGGCTCTATAGATATACGCAGTGGTGAGGGGAGACTTGTCAGTAGGTCACCCACCACTGGCGTACTTGTGATTCATTTTAAGTCCGTACCAATGACCGGCTCCGACATATAAGTATTTAACCCTTTGCTCAACCCTTTGGGGAATATTATTTACTTTAAGTTATAACTTCCTGCTTTAATGTATTTTTTATTAGGTTCAGGTCAACTCAGCACGTTAGTTACACCAAAATATCAAATTCCCTTAGCAGATTGTGTCGGTACCTATATACATATGTCCGTCGATAGTGTCCAAACAAGCTGGGTGTACAAAGACTGAACACAAGCAATTGCCTGTGTATTGCCGTGTGCCGCTGGTTCGACGTGCATTATATACTGACCAGGAGCACATACGTACTGTGGAGGCGGCATTCAGGGATTTTTACATTCGAGGCTTGTCACAGGCAATAGTTCTTAGCTATTGTCCATGAGTACATTAAGAAGAGATGACATTAACCACTGGTACGCACAAGGATCAATCGAGCTATGATACATAACCAGTTTATGCGGATCTCTCATTGTACGGGAAATCTATTCAAAGCTAGGCCATGTTATACTAGAAATTAATGACTTGATGTGTCGCCGCGTGTACGTCCATTTGCAAAAAAACAATTTCATCAGTTAGTAGATGACCAGCCAGTTTTACTTCTTGTTCTTTGTCTTTGTACCATATTACACAAATTATTGTATTTATATGAACTCAATAATAGTGTATGAAGGAAAACTTGAGATGAAGAATAATAAAATTAAAGCAATAAATGAGAGTAGTTGCTGAACGAAGTTTAGAAAGAAAAATGTAATCTACGTATTTTGGAAAAAACTTAATTGTATTGGATTGACATTGTGGTTCTCATTTTTGCTGTCGAAGTGATGTTACAGAATATTATCAGCCCAGCCTTTCCCCAAATTTATTGGGATCGGTTTCCAGTTTTACCAAATGCAGTCAAATACCAGTATTTTACATGGAGCGACTGCCTATCTGACCTCCAAAACTCAGTTACTACTGGGTAATACGTTACCTCTTGGTAAGACTGGTTGTCAGACTTTCCGGCCACTGACTACTTGTAACGACTGTCAAAGATCTACAAATGACAGTGTTACAGTTATAACAATGACAATTGAATTGCAAAAAACAAGCATATTCAATCTGCAGCATACTGTGAACGATAGCCTGTAATTTCCTAACACCTTAGCAACAGTCTGAAACATTATCAAGATAAAGCGTAGGACTTATTGACAGGTCTACCACGTACGAATGTATGGTCTGTTTCAAAACTATTTCACGAAAGTGTAAACAAACCCTGTTCACGAAATAATCCACTAAAGGGGATTAGTTCACGGGCCTGTGGACGGTGAGTAATGGGCTAGCTCGCCGTCCGTCCGTCGTATGACGACGGGCAGGCCGTGTCGACGGCGCGTTCGTGTTCCACGCGCGCCTCAAAGAGTTGTCAGCAACGGGAGGGGCCCGCAAGGGCCGGTGCCTGCCAGGGCTGCGGGACTGTTCGAAAGAGATACCGCGGCTCTGGAACATAAAGGGCCAATGAAGGAACATGGGTGGTTTTTAGTCAGTAAGAGTCTGACACTCCCTTCCGCTCCGCCCAGGGCGGGGGGGGGGTCATTTGATGATTTCCCACCCACCAATAAAAAAAAAAGGGGATTAGTTACACATTCATCTGTACTTAGGTACGTTGCGATTTCAACTTTATTTTGTACCACTTTATTCAACAATTACATTGTTTGAATAAAAATATGAAATTGTACTTAATATAAACATTTTCGCCTTAAATCTTTAAAGTAATATCAAATACAAAGTACTTAACACTTAATTGGTCGCGTAGGGCGTTACACACCCCAGCGCCTTTTTAAGTTTTGAATTTTGAGCGCTTAAGTTCCCGTTAGCTTCATAAAAACACGTGTCCTTTATGATCAAGTATCGAGCAATATCGTAATGTTGCATGTATTTCCTATTTGATTTATATGATCGGGTGTCACGCATCCCACGTGACCGGTTACGTAACTTTTTGGACGCGCCCAATTAAGGGTTGATGTACCACTATAAAAAGTGGCATCTACTGATACGTTCTCTGATCTTTTGGTTTTGGTTTTTTGGTCTTTTGGTTTTGGTCTTTTGGTTTGATCATATACTTACGCCTGTAATCCCCGAAGGCTTAAGCAGAGGTGTATCTATAGTGCACCGGTCCACATTTCATGCGTTATGTTGTTTATTGCCATCAACCGGACACGAATCCAGACTCCAGGCACATCCTGACAAATTCCTGACGCAAAAAAAAACCAACCATAATGACTACCTTGTTTACATTTTCATCAAATACTTTTGGAACAGACTATAAGGTTTATTATTTTCACAGTTCACACGCGATCACCTGCGAGTCCCACGTCCCACACGCATAGCGCGTGGGTGGAGGGTGGGCAGCCCACGCAGGGAAAAGTATTGTATCTACGTCAAGTGTACCAAATTATACGATTATTCATTAACTCACTGAGCAATCGTGGGTAGAGGTCAGAGCTCAAGTGTTTTGTATTATATATACTTGTTTATTTATTTGAGATGCTGAACCAATTAAGATCTGAACTTCTATGTATATTCTCACTTTCTCTTCTGTCTGTTACAAGGGTTTTGGTCAGAGGATAATTTTAGGTTTTATAATGCCATTGTATTGATCTGCATCGATTTTTATATAGTACTAGCTCATGCCCGCGGCTTCACCCGTTCGGTAATTGTCCCACTGAATCGCACTATCGGAATAAAAAGTAACCTATGTGTTAATCCAGATTATAAACTATCTGTGTGCCAAATTTCATTCAAATCCGGTCAGTAGTTTTTGCGTGAAAGAGTAACAAACATCCATCCATCCATACTCAGAAACTTTCGCATTTATAATATTAGTAGATTTAGATTAGAATTTAGATTTGTAGTAACTCGTAGACCTACGATTTAAACAAGTGATATACCACCAAGGACGTGCATACAATTTTCTGCAATGCATCTTATTTGTGTTGTACTTTCCTATGAAAAATAGAGAAAGAACTTAATTTCTACAGAAAATGCTAAAAAAAATCTGCACACGTGCATCAACATCTTCACACGTCTAATATAAACTACAAGTTGAACAATAGCAAGTTCTGCCAGTGTTCTAAGTTACAAGTGTAAACAACATGAACATTGGACATTGGCAATATTCCAAGGGAACGCCAGGTTCAATTAGTGACTAAAAGTTATGAGATAAACAATTTTCTAAACTAGAACTGGTCTTACTAGTGTACTATTAGATTCGTGAGGAAACTGACATGTTGTTTGTGCTGTGTTTGTTGTAACTTTACGGAGATAAAATGTGAAACCCGCACTGTAAACTTCGCACGGTATTCATACTCATAGGCTTTGAATGGTTTTAATTAGTGTAGTACAAAGTACTGCCTCGTTGGTGTAGTGGTTTCAAGCGCGACTGCTGAGTATGAGGTCCTGGGTTCGTTTCTCGGGTCGAGCAAATTGTTATTAGCTTTTTCCATCAGGCATTTCACAGTAGCAAATTTGTGCCCGGTTGATGGCAATAGGCTCGCCCCCTACTTAACTGGCGAAATGTGTGTGTACTATTAGGTACACCTCTGCCTAACCCTTCGGAGATTACAGGTATGATGTAATACACTCCTTCTCAAAGAGAGGAAGCCTGGGTCTTAGACATAAGTTACTTCTAGATTCTCTAAGACATCTGAACCGGTAAGTAAATAATCTCAAAGTTTCATTTTACCACATCTAATCGGTTTGGCTTCTGTGTCTAGGTTCCCAAACTAAAGCTTATATATTGAAAGTGCCCGTTCCCGAACCAACAGCGTGACGTAGGTGACGAGCAGCGTGTTTCAACGCAATCACGCTTTGTGTTATCAGCGTGATGAGATGCGACGTAACCGAGTATTGTGACTAGACATACGACAAATAATAGCGTGAAACCCGTGACTGAATGCATCGCAATGCAATCAGGCTTTGTGTGATGAGACTCTAAACCAAGTGAAAGGCTTTACTAGTTACAATATTCTTGAGTATTGTAAGTACTAAAGCCTTTTCCATTACAGGAAAATCTATACTGTAGATGAAAGCGTGACAATACTGCAGAGCGGCACGTGTCGTGTTGCAACCAAGCAAACGCTAAAGCAAAGCAAGCAATCAAGAACTGTGTGATGCTAGTCTAAACTAACAAGTATTGTTACTAGATGTGGTGTAGACAGAAGCCTGACACGTGCGATATATTGCATACTACAATCAAGCTTTGTGATATCAGCGTGATGAGATGGTACGTGACTACGTACTGTGACTAGATATACGTTAGTTAGTAGCGTGACACTCGTGACTAACTGCGTCGTGAGCCTGTGTCACAAAGCACTGTGTGATGACAGTCTTTTCTAAATGAACAAGAATTATGACTTACTTGCTTCATCAGTCCAGTAGTAAATAACACACACACGGTCTATCCATCGTTTCTTTAGTCACATTCAGCATGTTCGTTGTCTGCTGAAAGTTATGTCTCTGTTTTCGTTTGATGTAAGTAAAAACAACACACGATTAGTAAACTTCTCAGTGAAGCGAGAAAATTAAACTCGACAACTTGAAGATTTTCCCAAAACATACCCTTGTCAAAATAAAACTTAATACGAAAGGTAAAGTTACGCTACAATTAAGAGGAACATGTAGAATAAATTAGTGTTGTGCGTAACATCGATGTTTGCTCAGTCGGTACAAATTATCCGAGTTGAGTGCGAACATCTGGGCCCGCGGCGAGTCGTTATCAAAGCGATCGTGCGCTAGGGTCGGGGTGGTGTCGATATTGATTTTATTTTTTAGAGAAATGTGTAATTGTGACAGCAAAAAAAAATGGTGGTTTTGCAGATATATCTCCGACATATTGTTTGTTTAATATGAGCGATTTAGTATCATCATCTTTTTAGTGCCTCTAACTTTAAAATGTAATCTGTATAGGTAAATTCTGCGCCAGAAACTTACTGTGTTACCCATTAAACAGGTCAGGATAGGCAGTCGCTCCATGTCAAAAAATACTTTATTCAGTTGTATTCGGTTATATTACAAAGCAACCCTAACGTAGTTGTGAAAAGGTTAAGAAAATGTGCATGAAAAATATTAATATTTTTGATGTACTTATTTTGTATTTGTAATTCCAATTGTTATCTTTATAGACTGATATAGATCTTGATCGCAACTTAAATCAAAATCAAAAATCAAAGCATTTATTTCAAGTAGGCCCGTTACAGGCACTTTTGAACTGTCGAAATAAAGACAACAATGAAATGTAGCTACAGTCCCAGTCACAAGGCATAAAAACTGTGAAAGTACTGTAGTTGCCCATTCCCTAACGTTGATCTCTATGGAGAAGAACGGGCAAGAAACTCTATGGACACTCTTTTAAATCAGAATATTTTTACAAAAATACATTCTTTAACCATAAAAGCCATGTTTTTCAACATTGTTCTACCTGTCGATTTACATAAAATCAATACTCGTTTCCTGCCCTATTTCCACACGCATCGTTCCGTAAACAACTCGACGACAACGAGTCCTTATCGATGTTGATACGATTTATCGAATATCGATAGCGTAACATTAAGGGCGTCCCTACAACTGATCACTGAACGCCGCCTCGCCATCGTCATATTATGTAAGCTGTATATTAAAATAAATAGACAGACAAGAGAAGGTTCGCTTATTTCAGATAAAAGGACAATAAACTTCATTTTATACCGGTAGGTATCGCAAGGTCTAACAATAAAACATGGGAATTAAATAACAAAAGAAAAAATATAGCCTAAATTTCGAAGACTCCATGGTTGGTCAAGATAAATAAAAAACAGTCCATCAAAATAAAAAGTCAACAACCTTATTGTAAAAATAAAAAATAGGGGTGACAGTTTTATTTAAACCCCCTAATTGATACCCATGTCATGGGGATACATAAAAAATTACAAGTCCGCCATCTCTGTAAGTTCGCCATATTGAATTTGGAATGACTCCACTTAGCATATTGCATTGTCAACCACCTTGTTTATTATACTCAGCCTTTAATTGGGAACATTAAAGGCTGCTGGGACACTTGCCTTCTCTCTATAAGAGAGAGTGAGTCCACCACACTGGCCCAGTGCGGGTTGATGGTAGTGAATATCACTTTGGTTCGGCTATTTGTTTGTGTTTAACCTCTCACTTTATGAATGCACCTTCTGAATTTTCCTGTTCTGTGATCAACTGATCACACTGTAAAGTTGGTGGTCATTGTACGCTTTAAGTGTGATTTTCAAAGCTTCATTGTAGTCTTATGGGTTTTGTATGGAGATATGGGTGTAGCTATCAGATCTTATTGGCACTGAAATTTTACGGCCTTCGTTTCACCGTATGGGCTGGCTCACAGATGCTAGGATCACTTTGTTGTCACCGTACGTATTTGGTGATTGTGTTAACATCTTCGGTATATGAGTATGTAGAATGTAAAGAGTAAAATGGGGTAAGATGTAAATTGAAAATATAAAGGGAATTGGAAACAGTGGTCGCAATATTCTCGTCTTCTTCATTAACATCGATGGTACGTCTTTATTTTCTCCAAAATAAGGGAAGCGCTCCAGCAAATAGACCATGGTCTTGAAAGAATTAAAACTAACTATTGAGTGGCACTTGAATCTCTATTTTACCTAATTTGTATCTGCAGCGGCCTATTTGGCCGCACAATACTATATCTAAATAATATCAATAACTAGCTACTGATAATATGTTACGTAGTTATGACACGGATACCAGTACTGGCCGGACTGCTAATTTACCGTTGCCGTTGCATTTAGATACATTGAGCATCCTAACATTATGAGTTTATGAGCCGTGACACATCACACCTTGTAAACTATTCCGCCCACAGAATAATAAATTAGTATCAGCTTTCCATGACGGTTTCTGTTGTAAATTTTTTGTTGTTTTAAGTTTTCGGAGTCAGCCTAGAATTAGGATTTGTGTCTTGTTGATGGAAATAAGCTCACCTCCTATAAAATGGGGCTGACTGGTGAGACTCACCTCTCACCAGTCAGCCCCACGTACGTGTAGTCTAAGGTATACCTCTGCCAAACTTTTCAGAAAATCACAGGCGTGATGTTATCTGACTAATCAATTTCTGAAACCATTAAATCTCATAATTCAAATTGAGGTGGAATATTTTATCATGTCAAGAACATATTGAAAATGATTCTCAGTTTCTCGAAGCTCTAAAAATAATGAAAAGATTTTTACAAAAATTATCTTAATTATATTACTTGTCATTATTTTTAAATACCTTTTTGATTCTGTAGAAAATTCCTTTTAAATAACACTGTGGCAAGGGATGGAGAAAGATTATAAAATAAAACCTGAAACGACTTTTAAGTCCACCGTAACTTTTTACGTTAAGTTCAAGTATCCATTTACTGAACGCTTCACAAAGAAACTTTATTCGTTTTCATACACTTAAAAAGAGGTTCGGTTGGTTTCAGATCTTTAATTAATTATAAACCCAAATGTTTGCATGTCACATTATTATGACTAAGGATCTGGATTATGTATGTTAAGACCGAAATTGTGCCAATACTTTGTAGCAAATAAATTGATTTGATTTATTTATTATAATTTAGAAGCTCCTAGTTAGAGGAAAAGGAGATGATCTTTTGATTGAAAGACTATATTTACAGTGTCATAATTTTATTCAAAACTCTTCAAAAATCTTTGTCAAATCTCAAGACAAGTCACTTTGTCACAAATTTAATGAATATTTTACCTCTCAACTTTGATCTTCAAACTATCCTCTTTACAATGCTATCTAAAATACATTTCACATAGCAACAGTGAAGCCAGAACTCGATGTGTATATCCTACATTTTGTTGCCAGATAGCAATCCTTTTAGCCGATTGCACATTGTCTTTCGATCACGTCTGTAGCACTGAACACTTGTGTGATCTTTCGTTCTTCTAGACCAAAATACTTGTGTGATGAAACATATTGAGTTATTTATATTTGTGAGTCTTCATAGATATCTGATCTGTTTTTTGAGGTCTATCGAAAATCAAACGAGAGGTTGCACAGCTGAGTTAACAATAAGTTTTTCTGATTTCATTTCTTTAATTATTATTTTTACTGTTATTTTAGCATTGTAATTCCTATATTTAATTTAATACCTTTACATAAATGTGTTTCGAAATGGCAATAACCTTAGCTGTCAACTTTGTAGCGACTCTCTAAATGCCGTCAGATTGAAAATAAAACCCATGGATGAGATCCCTAAAATACAGGTCCAGGCCTAGTTTCGGGGTGAGGATCAGATTTACTTTGTACTTTCTTATTGTGACTGGCTTGTAACATGTATTTTTAAGTGTCAAATAAATATTTTTAATTTTCAATAATATACATGTTGTTCACATTAACTGTCATAATCCATCCTACTAATATTATAAAAGCGAAAGTTTGTGAGGATGTATGTATGTCTGGATGTTTATTACTCTTTCACGCAAAAACTACTGAACCGATTTGTTTGAAATTTGGAACATAGATAGAGTTTATAACCTGGGTTAACACATAGGAAATATACATACATACTTTTTATCCTAGAAGAACAATCCCTTGGGAAATTCCCGAATTACACGGTGTAGCCGCGGGCATAAGCTAGTTATAAATATGAGCAGTGATGCCAAGTGGTAACGGCACCGACGTTCGAGTCACAAATCGTTTTGAACCCAAGTAGACACTTTATTTTGTGTATTTATTCTTAAATCGGTGCACAGCATCATGAGGAAACTGATGGCATATGCCATCAACCATGTGGCCGATGGGCCTTTCGGAGAGGAGAGCCCCATGCACACTCCTTGCACATGCGCAGTGGGAACATTATTGTCTGATTATGCTTAAACTTATTTCCCCTATTTTTGCATTTGATCCCAAAACTTAATTCTCCACACTATATTCACAATCTTATTTCATCAGCATCAAAAGCAAAACTGTGTAAAAATCACAATTGACCTTAAATCCTTAACCACTCTATTATTGACGAACCCCACGAAAATCCCCATTCAGCTCAGTTTAAGGGCAAGCAATAAAAATTTTATAACGCCATGAAAATAAAGTTACTTTTTACCTAACAGTGAAGCGATCTGACCGCGGCGGGGACTGTAAGAGATGTAGTGGATTGGAGAGAGCAATCCGGATTTTTTCTTGTGACTCTCTTTTGTTTACATGATGCTTTAGTGGTAGGAGCTCGTGGCCAAATAATAAGAGCCACTCGGGTCGAACTTTAGGTTTATGGTGTTTTCTAGGTTGGTCCGTAGATGGGTTACCGACCATTACATACCGAGTTTCCTCCGTGCCTCGGAAAGCACGTTAAGCCGTTGGTTCCGGCTATTTGTAGAACTTTGACAGTCGTTACAGGTAGTTAGTGGCCCGATAGTCTGATAACCAGTCTCACCAAGGGGTATCTTATTACCCAGTACTAATTGGGTTGTGGAGGTCAGATAAGCAGTTAATCCATGAAATAATATTACTGATAATACTGATATTCAGCTGCATCCGGTTAAACTGGAAGCCAACTCTAATATAGCTGGGAAAAGGCAGGCAGATGATGAGTCTGGTAGGATAATTTTATAGTTTGCATTTTAGCAGACTTCAAAATCTTTTGTTTAAATTTCAAGTCGGTGTCATTTGTTATTAATTTTATTTCGTTTTAATTAGCAACCAACTTTCGAAACTGCTTCGAATTGATGACTTTGTGGTATTTTTGAACTTGAACGCAAATACAAGGTACATTCTTACTTCCAACTTTTTATGCGCTTTAAACTAATCTGCTGCGAAAAATCAAATTATTCTTCCTGAAAATGGACATTTTATGAGAATTGTCATCAGGAAAATTGCTCCATTCTGCTAGGATGAATATCTTCAGTTTAAACCCAAAAATTGCTGTGGACAGTTTTACGGGAAATTATCCTTACAAACAATAAACGAGCTCAAAGAAACTATTGATCCCAACCTGAAATTACAAGCCCTGAATACAAGTTGACCTTTTCAAAAACAGCATCAATTTTTATCTCTTCATTCAAAGAGACAGGTTCATTTATACGCTACATTCAATTACTCTCGCATCAGACAGCCGGGCAACCAGGTTATAACAAGGATAACTTCATCCGCAGACAACCGGGACGTAATTATTACCCGTATTAGCCGCAAATCCCGCCGTTCTATTAGCTACTGGTAAACCACTTACTTTTTCTATTCTGCAAGATAATAATCTCGCACTATGCTATTTGTTGTTTGGTTTAAGGTATAAGCAGCCACCGTTGAAAAGGAAGGGTTAAATAAAATTATTATAAACCACAAAAAACGAAAAGGGATATCGAGAGCCATCTAATTAAAATAGAGCATTCAAACTCAAACTCAAAGCATTTATTTCAATTAGACCATTACAGGCACTTTTGAAAGTAAACAAAAGGGAAGCTAAACTACAGTCACAGTCACAAGGCATAATAGCTTGAGAAAGTACTGAAGCTACACATTCCATAACGTAGATCTCTATGGAGAAGAATGGGCAAGAAACTAAATGGACACTCTTATAAATCAAAATATTGTTACAAAATCTTGGTAACATCATTCATGTTGAGATTATACATATATGTGAGAACGATGTAGAAAGACGTGCACATTAAGAGCGTCCAGAGTAAAAACATTACACCACCAGGACACATTTAAGTCATTGGCGATGTTATTGTCTCTACATGGTTTATGCAGTAAATAATAGAAACTGAATTATTATGTAAATTGACTATGAAAAATAAAATAACGGCACTTTAATTATTTTGTACGCCACGTTTTAAAGTTTTAAAATGTTCAGTAGATCACATTTTCACATTCAATTTACAAGTACATACCATAAATTGTATAATGCTACAGAAAATGCTTTAATTTTTCATGAAATTGCCGTTATTGGCCTGAAAATCAACAGAATATAGCCAACTCATAAAAACATTTAAAAGTTCTATGCAGCAAAACTCTGAATCTTCTGAGTTATCCAGCAACAGGACGAACGTCAACTCATGAATCTCCAAACCCTTACAATCGCTACCACCCACATTTTGTACCATCAATTTACTCAGCTAACTACAACCAATTTCCCGCTAATTCCCAGCAGAATGGAACAGTGAGTCGCTCCCCAGACGATGTATGAGACACGAGCTGCCTTTAATTATAACTGTCATGGCCGACACAGCTTGCTCCGGCTTTGGTTTGCTCTTTGAAATTGCAGTATCAAGCGCTTGATAGTGTTCCGTGTTTGAGGGTGCAATCGTTGCTAAGTAACGCATACTACGCGTATCACGGAAGATATCCTGTGACAGTATAAGTATACGCATATCATGTTATAAAAACCGGCCAAGTGCGAGTCGGACTCGCGCACGAAGGGTTCCGTACCATTATCTATAAAAACGGCAAAAAAAATCATATCTGTTGTATGGGAGCCCCCCTTAATTTTTTTTTTTTAATTTTTAGTATTTGTTGTTATAGCGGCAATAGTAATCAATATTAATAAACATCATTTGTGAAAATTTCAGCTTTCTAGCTATCACGGTTTATGAGATACAGCCTGGAGACAGACAGACAGACAGACAGCGGAGTCTTAGTAATAGGGTCCCGTTTTACCCTTTGGGTACGGAACCCTAAAAAATCAGTAATGTCAATATGCATAATAAACGGTCTTATTTGGCGCAGCCGTGAGACACACACTAATTATCTTTTTTTTTGTGTTTATTCCCAAAACAAGTATAAAAGTAAGTAATGAGTATTTAAGTTTTTTTTTTTAACTTTCATCAAGAGGGGTGTTATAAGTTTGACCGCTATGAGTATGTGTCCGTGTGTGGCACCGTAGCTCTTAAACGGGTGAACCGATTTGGTTTTTTTATTGCTTATTTGTGCGTGCACTAGTGGCATTTGCAAAGCTTATCTGTTTTCTTTCTTAATCAGTGTATAATGTTCTTCTCAGCCACACAGACAAACTCACTATGAGATGGCGTTTAATTATTCATCATGCAGACCTAGTGCGAGTCAGTGCACGTACGTTCGATTTTTTTTGTTCTAGGACATGCCTATTTCCTCACGAAGTCACGATGTTTTTCTTCAGTGTTCCTATACAGAGTTTTTTTTTTCAGATACAAGAAAGAATACTGAAACAATTCCAGCTAAGAAATGTCTAGCAGTCTTGAACCTGTTCTGAATTGCGATCGCATTAATTATTTTTTACACGAAATCAACCAATATCTGCTGTATTGCAGTCCGTCAATTTTTTTTCATGAAGTTACGCAAAGATGTGAAATAATAAATCGTCGATTTAGTTCTTCGTTGTAATACTATTTCACACTGCGTATCCTGGTGGTCTCTAGACATGGTCACTTACACTACATCGTCATCTTCCTGCCCTTGTCCCATGTTATTTGGGGTCGGCGCAACACGTTTTCTTCTTCCAGTCTCCTCTGTCAACCGTCACGCTATCATTTACTTCTTTATCTTTCATATCATTCCGCACACAATCCATCCATCGTTTCTTTGGTCTTCCTCTTCCTCTCCATCCATCAACGTTTATATTCATCACTCTTGTAGTCACGTGCGATTCGTCCCTCCTCATCATGTCCATACCAAGACAGTCGATTCCCTTTCAACTTTACTTTCGATCATTTACACTACAATCTTACCAAAATACTGAAACAGTTAGTAATCCAATAATCCCACCTACCCAAACACCAGTTGCTCCAGTAAGGCGATATGTTCGCCGATGTAAGCGTGTAAACAGAGTGAGTGATTGTGAGCTCGCAGGACCGCGGTGATCCGTCCCCCTTAGTTTACACTTACTATTTGAAAGGATATGGGGACTAAGTTGTGTTTTTGTTTCTATTTGCTACGTGTAGAATGGTTTGGGGTATTTATTTGTTTAAGATATATGTAAACATATAAACGAAAGAAAGCTCTTAAGATTCTAACAGTAGCGACCCTACTTGTCAAATTAATATTATAAATGCGAAAGTTTGTGAGGATCTATGGATGTTTGTTACTCTTTGAAGCAAAAACAAGTTAACCGATTTGGATGAAATTTAGTACACAGATAGTTTATACACATAGATTACTTTTTATCTCAGTAGTACGACCCCGTGGGACAATTGTCGGACTTCACAGGTCGTTTTGAGCCTATCATCCCCAACTATGTTAAGAATGGCTTCAAGTCTAACCATGTTCATAATACCGTGATGCAGCTGATTATATTACAAGGAACGACACCCCCAGTTAAACATAACTGTCGAAATGTGGGTGTACTATTAGTCCCATGTAAAAGGGGCGAGCCTATTGTCAACAACCGGGCACAAATCCAGACTCCATGGCTGCTACTGAGAAATTCCTGATGCAAAAACCCAATATCACTTTGCCCTATCTAGGAATAGAAACCCAGGACCTCAGCAGGGGCTCAGCAGTCGCACTTGCGACCACTGGAGCCAGGACCAACGAGGCGGTTATTTTCATTCTACAGTGTGCAATGGTGTGTATGCATATTTATGTTAGTGAAACAATTTAATTTTGCAACTATTGCAATGAAGACGATAGTTTCACTCGGTGAATGCACAAACACCAGAAGTTGGCCGATATGAAAGTAATAAAGTATTCGTTGGTGAAACAATAGCAGATGTTCTGAGCACAACTGCTGTAGAGTCAATACTCAAATCTTTTAAAACAACATGTTTTGCCAAAGCACAGAAATTGTTGGTTATAATAGGGTTGTTCTTCTACTCGTCTTTCTACATCGTTCTCACATATGTATATGTATAATCTGAACATGAATGATGTAACCAAGACTTTGTAACAATATTTTGATTTAAAAGAGTGTCCATGGAGTTTCTTGCCCATTCTTCTCCATAGAGATCTACACTTTGGAATGTGCAACTGCAGTACTGTCTCAAGTTATTATGCCTTGTGACTGGGACTGTAGCTTCGCTTCTTTTTGTTTTTTTTTTTACCTTTCAAAAGTGCCGCAATGGTATATGTCCCCCCATACTTGAGTACTAATGCTGTAACATGATAATATTGTAAAACTAATCATTTTAAAAGAGTAACCATGGAGTTTCTTGCCGGTTCTTCTCCATAGGAAACGACCAACCCGAACCGTGCACCTTTTTGTCGACGTTTCATAAGTGCCCATGTAGGCCTATGTGAAATAAAAATATTTTGATTTTGATTTTGATTTTGATTTTATAACTGAAATAAATGCTTTGAGTTTGAGTTTGACTTTTCGAATCGATTACTCAAATTTTGTCTGACGAGTACGTAGCGACCTGGACAGCTCCGTCGGCCTCATTCAAAGTTCTTCTTCTTTGCCCTCGCCTCCTCCCGTGACGCGGGGTCGGTTTTCTTAATCCTGCAGCGCCATTCACTTCACTGGTAAGCATCATCATCCGTAATGCCAAGCTTTTGCATCGTCATCGCATGCGTGGTTATTCACTGATCAGAGTTAGCTAAACCTACGAAGAATATTCTGAGAACCAATGAATCAAATACATCATGAGCAGTAATATAATATTCCAAATGGAAAAAGCGAAACATTTTTTATTTCATCCTGTCCGTCCGTTCATCTGTCCGGCCGTCTGAATGTGTCAGAGCCGTCTTACACGGTATTCGTTTTTCGACCTGTATTTCCTTATAACGGCAATTTCAATAAGTTTTTCACACTTTCTTTATGAAATACAGCACAATATTTATGCTGTCGATAAAATCCATGCATGAGTAATTTTTTTACTTATTCTGTCCCTGGATGTCTTCCTTGAGAATTGGAAAGTAGTAGCACAGAATCGAGACCGTTGGAAGCAATGGAGGGAGGCCTTTGCCCAGCAGTGGGACAGTATGGGCTAGCTATAATAATAATAATTTGTCCCACTGCTGAGCAAAGTCCTCGTCTTTCCTTTCCAACTCTCTCGGTATTTTGCCTTCTCTGGCCATGCTTTCAATGTGCGTGGTCTGACACACGCTTCACCGGTTTTTTGAGTCATTAATTTATCCATATCAGAAAATTAAAATAATTAATTAATTAATTAGTTTTTTTTTAAATATTAATGTTGTAATTAATTTATTGTGGCTATCCAGATAAAATTGTAGTTTATATAATACATAAGGAATTAATTAATTACTGTTACTGTTGTGTAACCGTTGTAATTAATAATAATAATAAATAATAGTGGTTCACAAGATCGCACGCTTGCTTGGCATCCCAGTTTCAATCAGCCTTAGAGTCAGGGTCGCTGCCCCAGTTCTTGACGACAGGAATTACCCACCTGCTCCATAAATCAGGTAGTACTGCGGAGCCCAAAAATTATAGACCAATCACTTGTCTACCAACGGTCTATAAAGTTCTTACATCCATTTTGAGACCTAAAATCAACCAACACATTGAGAGTAATTCTATCATGTCTGCCTCTCAGAATGGATGTAGGAATGGGTCTCGCGGTACTAAGGAGCTGCTCCTCATTGGTCTGCATCAAGGTTCTTGGCAGTCGTCTGTCAGGCGGAAACAAGGTGCGCACCTTCAACGGTTGGGTCATGCCGGTTTTGATGTATTCTTTCGGCATACTCAAATGGACTCAGACGGAACTTGATGCCCTGGATAGGAGGGTCCGCTCACTGCTGACCGCAAATCAGATGCATCACCCAGGGTCGTCGGTGATGAGACTGTATATCCCGCGGAAGTGCGGGGGTCGTGGCTTCTTAAATGCTAAGACCCTGCACAACCGTGAGGTATGCAGTCTCAGGGAATACTTCCTAGAAGCCGACGTGGGTATGCACCGAGATGTGGTCTCAGTGGATAAGGGCCTTACCCCGCTCTCCCTGGCTAACGAGAACTGGCGCAAGCCTAGAGTATTAGACACTAATGACCGCATGGAGGTATGGCAAAGCAAGGAGCTGCACGGGCGCTTTTACCGGGCCCTACATGGGCCCGATGTAGACTTCTTAGCGTCCGTATCTTGGCTGCGTTTCGGTGACCTCTTCGGGGAAACCGAAGGTTTTGTCTGTGCAATAATGGACGAAGTTATGATGACGAATAACTACCGGAAATACATTGTGAAGGATGGCACGGTTGACATATGTCGGGCATGCCACCGTCCAGGAGAATCAATTCGACACATTATTTCTGGGTGTTTTCGTCTAGCTAACGGAGAGTACTTGCATAGACACAACCTCGTTGCCAGGATTATCCACCAGCAACTTGCTTTGAAGTATAACCTTGTGGAATCAGAAGTGCCATACTATAAGTATGCGCCCGACCCAGTTCTCGATGATGGTAATATCACGTTGTACTGGGATCGACCTATCATCACTGACAGGACTATTGTTGCCAATAAGCCTGACATTGTGGTGATAGATCGATTGGAGCGTCGCGCAATGATTGTTGATATAACGGTCCCGCATGACGAGAACCTCGTGAAAGCAGAGAAAGATAAACAATTCAAATATCTCGATCTGGCTCGCGAGGTTGTCGACATGTGGGACGTGACTACAGCAGTCATTGTGCCGATAGTCGTGTCAGCCAATGGCTTAATAGCCAATAGCCTCGACCAACACCTGAGGAGGCTCTCGCTGGGCAGCTTGATCAAGCGCTTGATTCAGAAGGCAGTTCTTCTGGACACGGCGCGTATTGTTAGGAGGTTCCTCTCTCAAGAGCCCTGACCACCGGTAGCTCGGACCCTGTTCCCGATGCCGGTGGGCTACTATTTTTTATATTTTTAAATGTTTTTTTTATAATTTTTATATTTTAATATTTAAAAATGTAAATAATATGTGTAAAGATAAATAAAGGGAATAATAAATAAATAAAATTGACAATAATATAATTATGTAAGAGATAACATTACAACTCGTTTTCAATATGGATCATAAAAGATTATGTAAATAAGCAAGAATTTATAGCTATGGAACAACAAACTGAAGATTAATGTATCACATCAGGAATCAGGATTAGATCGTTTGTTCCCACCGATTATAAAACGTTTGCATAATTATACTTCCAGATGAAGTAAATGTTCTTGTTTCTTATATTCCCCTGGTAGATAAAACCTCCGTTTTAACTTCATCGGCTATTCAATTTGTTCCGGGTCTGGCTGTTTGTGTATGTGAGTTTAAATGTTTGTAAATGCACCCACGATACAGGAGAAATTCCTAGTGTGGGGCAAGGTTTTCAAAAGAAAGAAAGAAAGAAAGAAATAAATAAATACATACATACATACATACATAAATAAATACATAAATAAGTAAGTAAGTAAATAAATAAATACATAAATAAATAAGTAAATAAATAATTAAAAAATAAAATTAATAAATAATAAAATAATTTAAGTCAACTCACTATAATTTCATTTACTGTTTTCGTTTGTCTATCTCGTTGGTCGCTCGGTTGCAAGCGCACTGATGAGTCTATATACAATGAGGTCCTGGGTTCGATTCCCGGGTCGGGCAGTGTTATTGGGTTTTTCCATCAGGAATTTCTCAGTAGCAGCCACGGACTTTGGATTTGTGCCCAGTCGATGGCAATAGGCTCGCCTCCTATTACATGGGACTTAAAACATAACTGGGTGAAATGTGAGTATACTATTAGTTACCTGCCTAACCCTTCAGGGATTACAGGCGTGATGTTATGTTATTTATTTTACTGCATATTTGCTGATCAGAGTTCATTCTTCCAGAAACCAGCAATAAGCTACTTGGCCATGATAATACTCCAATTTGTGCCACAGAGTAATATTTAGCGCTTTGTATTATGTCCCGGGATTCAATTTAGGCTCAAATTAGATAAAGATGATGGATGGAGCTGTTAAGATTATTTACGACTGGATCCTGTATGTTACTTTGGCCGGGTTTATAATTACGGTTTCTTGTTTTATGTAGATTTATATTAGTTGACCACACCATAGGAACTTTAGGATCTCATTTTTAACCGACTTTCTTCAAAAAGGAGGAGGTTCTCAATTCGGTTGTATTATTTTGTGTTTTTTTTATGTTTGTTACCTCATAACTCCGCCATTACCAAATCGATTTGATAAATTCTTTCTTTATGTAAAAGGTAAATTCCCGATTGGTAACATAGAAATTTAATCAAAATCGGTTCAGTGATTTTGTTTTCTCCCTTCGAGTTAATTGCCACTTCACGACGTCGCATCTTAAAAAGTCCATAATACACATACATTCGGTAGTCGGTGACTTTGTTTATTTCATTGGATTTTTTGCCACCGACTTCCGAAAGTAAAGTTATTTTAGACTTTTTTAGTTTTTGTTTGGAAGTCGGTTTTTTTTTGTAGAAAGTTTTTCACAAAAATGACTCTTTATGTTACACAGGTTTCCACCAGATTGTCTTAATAAAATTATCAATTTAACGTAGCTTTTTTTTCAGCTATATTTGGGTCGACTTCCAGTCTATTTGGCTGAATTTCAGTATCTTATAAGGAGTGACTGCCTATTCGACCTCCACATCCAGGTTACCGTGTAATACCATACCTCGTGGACATTGGTTGACGGGTTGTTGTGGCTTTCGTGCTTGCAACTACTTGTAACTTGTTTAGCCAAATAATATAATCTGATTTGTTTTATCAATAACGGCTTCTTTTTTAGTCGCGTCGATGGTACATAGTATAAGCATAGCATAATCAGCCTATAATGTTCCCACTGCTGGGACACACGGCCTCCTCTCTATGACAGGGAATGGGCTATAATCCACCACGCGGGTCCAGTGCGGGTTAGTAGATGTCACATGTTTTTGATTTTTTGGTTCTAGGACATGCCGGTTTCCTCACGATGTTTTCCTTCAACGACTTGTTTCAATTTCTTGGGCCCAGTATGTGGCGTCTATGGCTTCTTTTAGCTAATAAAGGCTTCAATTATTATACTTCTTTTTCATACTTAGTGTGTACATAAATTGTTAAATAAATGTATGATTGCACAAAAATGGTGCAGTATTAGCATTCACAATAACAAATCAAACGATAAGTCGTGTATGACTGTTGATGTGTGCTCTAGTGGTTTCAGAGTCACTGGTCCGGGTGATGCGGCTGATGCGGCCACAAAGCGGTGAGTGCACTCCTGTTATTATCATTATCACGGCAGCTTTTAGCCTGAAAATAGAGTTTCGATTGGGAAATATCGTTTCGTGATTATGGATGTCAAAAATGGTTGGTAAAATACAGCAATATTGAGCTAAGCAGCGGTAATGGCCTGTTTTATAAACTCCGGAAAAATTCCTGTAAAATTATCTGGAGCATAAAAAACCGCTTCAGCAGGATATTAATATGAATCACGTTACAACTTGTAAAATGTCGAAGACGCAGTTAATATAATAAATAGTATAATATATTATAATTGTCACTTTGTTACCATTTTACGGACTGTAACGTGAGTCATATCTATCTTGTTATTTTTCTGCTGAAGCGGCCCCTGGCCATTCTATTGTAAGTTCATTTCATTTTGTTAGTTATCTGTCGAAACAATGTGTATGGATATTGTCAATCAGATCTTTATTGTCAGAAAAACTGTGGACATGTTTTTGTGTTAGACACATAAAGACAAAAACACTTGTATTGTTTTCCTACCCGACAAAAAGAAACGTGCCAGAAATTCAGAATGGGCACTTTTTCTGTAACGTGTTTCAGTCGCGACAGCTTACTTTTTTGTAGCAATGTAAAAGTAGCTTATACTTTGGAGAAGAAAACATTTTTGGATACCAATATAAGCGTTGCATCGGCCTTAGTATTCGGTGCTAACCAATTTCGAATAGATAGATCTCCATACTTAACCATACTTAACTAAAAAAGGTATTAAAAAATCTACAAAAAATCTCAAACGATAAACAAGTCTGTACCGATAAGTAACCTGGTCCGTATTTAAAGTCACTAGACGATGAAAAAATCAAGGCATTCAAAGAATCAAAAGCGCCTTTCTTAAAGCTTTGCATTTGACAGCTCTAAATATGATTAACGCGAACAACGATACGCTTTTACCGTGGACGTCTAGCGTTGCCTCCGCTAATTCCACAGTTTTATCACTAGGATTTGTAAGTAGTGTGCATCTGTTAAGACAGAAAGATTGGCCGGTGCTTTTGCTTTTGAGGATTAAAATAAACTGGTACCTATTATTGTTTTTTGTGACTTGCTTTGTGTTCGGTCTAAAATCCTCCGATCAAACCATCTAGATCAATGCAGTTGGTACTGAGCAGTTTTGGTAATGTAACCTCGTTTGCAAATAAATTAGGCATTTATCTGTTGTCCTCTGGCCCCGGCTGTCATTTGTAAATCTTTAACAGTCGTCATAGGTAGGTCTCAAAGTCTGTCAACCAGTCTTGTTAAGGGATATCGTATTTCCCAGTTCCAACTGGGTTGTGGAGGCCAGATATGCAGTCACTCCATGTAAAATACTGGTATTCAGTTGCATCCGGTTAAACTCGAAGACGACCTCAAATTAGTTGGGAAAAGGCTAGGCAGATGATATATGTTTGTTCTCTTCTTCTTTTGTAATTAACGAAAATGAAATTTAGGATTCATTTTGGGACTTATAATCTCAGGGAGAATTGTAAATGGTTGCCTGCCTAATGGTTATTTTGCTGGAATGAAATCGGTAAGCTTGTAAGGGGACAAGTTGGTTTGCATCATTTTACATGGCATAATAAACATTGGGTAGGTGACTGAAACAGATCTTACCACAGTTACCGCGTTCAATTTCAACACTATTTATGTGTACTTATAGTTTTTTTTCAACCATAATTTTTTTTTTCTTCCGCTGTGTTTGGACTGCCTCATTGATCAAGCTTAACTGCTGAGAATGAGGTCCTGGGTTCGATGCCCGGTCCGGTAAAGTGCAAGTGGGTTTTTTCATCAGGAATTTCCCAGCCGGTTAGCCAGGAGTCTGAATTTGTGCTCGGTTAGTAGTAATAGGCTCGCGCCCTATCACATAGGAATTAAACATAACTGGCTAAATGTGGGTGTACTATTAGGTACACTTGTGCTTAACCCTTCAGGGATTACAGGCGTGATGTTACGACATGTATGTTTTCTGTATTCTCCTTGTCTATTTTTAAATAATAAATAAATAAACGTCAAACAATCTGAAATTTTCCATAACATTCGGCGCCAGCATTCATGACGTGATAGTTTCGTTCGTCAATCAGCCGGGCGATATGACACGATAACAAACACGCGTATATTTGTGTAGTATCAGCACATAATAGACATTCTCCCATTGGGAGACATGGGGACTTGGGAGATCAAGGGGGAACATACGACGATAATATGCGTGTTAACAACTTTTGTGTATGAGGCAATAAAAGAAAATGGGGACCAGATTGGTGGGAAGCTTTTTCTTTTCGGTGTTCAGGAGGATCGTTGCGATTCTTGTAACAATAGAGAATGCTGAATATGATCAAAGTATAAGAGACGATTATAGAACCAATTTTTTGTGTGACTATGTAGTTTGTAATAAAGCCAAGTTCGCGATTGACTACTTGTTTTAATTTGTCTTGTCTTATGATAATACTTCGCTAAACGCTGCTGAAATAAATCATAATACTTTAATGAAGTATCTAAACGGCATGATTTCGATCCTTTCTCCACAAATGTGTCCACGGCCATTAGGTGCCTGAGCCTGAGCTTTTTTAGTTTATATATGTAGTTGATAAGTATTTTGTAGGTATTTTTGATGTAAGAATTTGTTGTCGTCCTGTTTTTTTTTTGTGTGGGTAGTGCTGTGCTGTTCACACCGTCTATTTTTTAGAAGTGAAGACTTGTAATTGGCTCTCAGTCTCACTCACTATTTTTATTCTGTTTTCTTTAGCTGTAAGTCTTCCACAGTTCATAAATACTTAAATAATATAGATTATAAGTATATTTTTCGCTGTAGGACTAGGATTTAAAAGGTCTTCGTCCTAAAACAAAGTAAAGCTTAAACTTCGAACTGATATAAGCTGGATGGGATAGTAAAATAAATAAATTAAACTTTATTTTTAGTGTTATTTACAATGATGCTTAAGTAATTAGGTTAGTATTGTTAGTGTTAACAACTTAACTATTTATTTATACCTATGACTGTTCCTGCTGCAGTACGACGGCTGCTTTCTTTTGCATAATAGCGCGGAAGCCATCTGTGCGAGCCTCCGGAACATTCCCGTAGCACTACAGTGCCATGGTAGTCCCAACAGCATCCGTAAGGTATTATTAAATTGGACGCGCTGGACATTGTAGGCTGGACGCGTGTATGACACCCACAGGCCCTTCATAATGACGATGGGTGTGATATTTGATAAAGTATTGAAATTATTACATGTCTCTTGAACCATTATTAACTACCTAATGTATTTAAGTACTTATGATAAAATATGTTTATTTTGTTTAATTCAAACACACGAAAATAAATACTAAAATAAAGAAACATGAACTCATAATTGGTAAGGAGACAGCTAGTAGATCGTCGGCAATGCGATTAAGTGAGAGACAAGCAAGTTCAGCTGCAAAGGTAAACCTAATTCCGAGTTGATTGCAAAAATGAAGCCAGCACAGTTTACAGCTCCACTGAGATTGTTAATGAACTATGTATTTACTGAACTTGTTTAGTATTTTAATGAGATTTTGCTTTGTTAAAAGTAATAGTGATATCTAAGAATGTAGATTACTTTGGAATTAATCTGGAAGAACATTGAAGGCATTCCAAAAATAGGTAACCTACCCATGATTAAAATGTAGCGCTATTTAGTAATATTACTAACACAAAGACCTCTGTCTCCATTTTCCTCACAACTCGGTAGGAGGTAAGCTTCGCGTCAGCTTCCCCTTGGTCTGCCTCGATATCATCTATGTAAGATGGAACCCACTCGGAAGTTTTTTTAACCAATATTATCGCACCAAGTAGATTGCTTAGTGGCAACAACAAAGTAACTTTATCATAAGCGTCAGGCACTATCTGCTCGGGAGTTTACTGAACTGGGCCTATTTGGCGCAGCCGTAAGACACACAATATACCTTTCATCTTCTTAAGTTATTTTATTTAATAAAAATGTATAAAATTTGTGTAAAAAAGGGAATAAATAAATAAAAAAATATAATACTTAATTAATAAATTAGTTTTACAAGTTTTTTTTTTTTATTATTATTTGTTGTCTGCACTTGAGGGATTTTTCTTCTTTCTTTGATAATTATTTTAAAATGTTTTAAGTATTGTATCTTACAGGATACGTTTCTTCTTTTCACAAATTAGCAGTCAAATAATCCCTAATCTCTTACATATTGCCAAAGAAAAATCCCTTCCTTTGCATTCCCGAAATCATAACAAAGCACACAACACAAATGCCAGTCCATTCTAAGAACTCACTACAACCCAACACCACTACAAAACGAAAATCGTTACCTTGTCGAGAGCCATCCGTCAAAAGAGTTAAGCACAATATTTTTTTCGGACAGCCGTGTCCGGGCCGTCTTCCGGATTCAATTTGTCAATGTTCTTCGCCCCTATTGCTGAGATATAAATGATCACCGATTTTCTTACATATTTTTCGTTCGGATACGGTTTGAAATAATAAGGATGTGTTTTCGTTACTTGGTGTAGAAGTGGCATGGGGGTTTTCCGTAACACAGTTCCAAAGGACTTTCAAGGAAATTCATAACTGCTTCATGTTTCATAAATTCATCTTCTCGAAGGCACGCACCTCTGATCTTTCGGATTCATGTGCTTATTGTGTATAACACAATAAGCACATGAAAAAAAAATGAAAAATGATATGATGATGATGAATGAATGATTTTGTGTGTGCTGTTGTGTGTTTGTGTGTGTGTGTGTGTGTGTTGTGTATTTCTGAATAGGTACGTAGAGGTCAGCTTCAAGTCTAACAGGATGCAGCTAAATATCAATATTTACCATGGAGCTATCACTCCATGTAAAATTGTAAATAGGTAGTCGCCTATCTGACCCAGGTAGTAGTGGTTTACAACCCAGGTAGTAGTGGGCGGTACCCCTAGGTAAGACTGGTTCTCCGATGCTCGGGCCACTGACTACCTGTAACAACCGTCAAAACATCTTTGACGGTGTACGACGGACAAATGACAGACGGGACAAACGGCTTGTCGTGCTTTCAGAGGCACGGAAAAAACTCTGTATGTAATAGATGGTCACCCATCCACGGACCGACCTTGGCAAGCGCCGCTTAACCTTGAAGATCGACCCGTACGGCTGTTATTATTTAGCTTCGAGCTCTTGCTTGTACTCCTGTTGATGGTGGCATAATACGCCGAGGTTGGTAAACATAGTTCGCCGTAGCAACTGGGTTTCAAAAACTACATAAAACAAAACTACTAAAATTATTCAAACTGTAACACGTAACGTGAAAGAATAATAAAATAGAAACGAAGTCGGATAGGTTTGTCAGGTAATGCTCAGTTATTCTCCAGAACAATTCTAACTCCCAAATATCTTCCCCTTCGAGCCAGTGGGAGCAAACTTATGATTATCTGCAAACTTTGAGGCGTCGGATATTTTATTAGAATGATACCATTTTTTATTCACGATGGTGTGAATAATATTTTACTTAATGCTGAACGAAGTTACCAACTTTGTTTGTTCGGTGGGAGTCAAGGGGAGCATGATTCTTTTCCGATATATTGACGAATTTTGACTGAACTTTAATGTGCATTTTGCGGATAGGTTTCCGCGAATCTGTACTACTGTTAGCCTGTGTCATCCCAGTGCTGGGCAAAGGCCTCTCCCCATGCCTTCCAAATCTTTCGATTTAGTAAAGTAAAGTTCTTACAATAAAAACATGTATTTAAAAAAAAAAAAACTTGTGAAAAAGTTAGAATCACGACCCCCAATATCTCTGTAACTAGAAGGTATGGTCTAGAACAAAAAAATTATCACAGTGATAAAAGCACTTGTTTCCCAGTGCTTTTAGGCTTCGTTATGGGTCTTGTTAGAACTATGTTGGGGTCGGCTTCTAGTCTAACCGGAACGACGGGCGCCGACAGACGACAGCCTATTTGACCTCCAGAAGCCAGTTAGTACTGGGTAATACGATACCTCTTGGAAAGACTGGTCGTCAGACTTTCGGGCCACTACCTGTAACGACTGTCAAAGATCTCCATTCCATTCCTCACAGTAAATAAGAAGGCCGATATTTGGTCAGAACAACCTTAATTTATAATGTTGAAATCACTGCTTATGTTTCTCAAATACTATGTCCACCTACCTGAACATATGACGAAATCCTTAGTACCTAATTACTCGCAGACTTCCAGCTTCAACGACAATAGTGTACGAATGAAAGGAAAGCACTCATTCATTCCCATTCACACCCACATTTATACGTCTACCCCCAGTTTTTCAGAGCCGAGACAAATTAACGTCAGTTAATTACATTCCCTCTCAAATCAGTTGGTACAGTATACAGCCCTATTTATTCAAGACCCAACCGTTTTGTCTGGAGAAAAGAAACCGTTTTTTTCTTTTTATTAATGTCGCTAGGTTTTGTTAATGTTTTGGTTTGAATTTCAGAATCTGCTTTGTGATGGAGGATAGGTTCAGAAGTTCCTTTAGGTACGTAGATTTTTTTTCCGAAACTGCACGGACAAACTGTGGGCCAAAATAGCGGGAAACTGGTGCCCTGACATAGTGAGGCAGGGTCGCAGCAGGCCACGAAGGAGGTGGCTGGACGAACTTGACTGGTTGCGACAGAAATGAAAGATGCGCGGGTTCGCAAGAAATGGAAAGAGTGGAGTGGTCTTTTGTCCAGGAGTGGGACAGAGAAGGCTAGAAAAAAATGCACTGATTTTATAACTAGTTTAACCTTGCTAGTCCTTCATTTCTGACATGCGATAAGTAAAGTTTGTGAGTTGATGCTTATGGGTTTTAAATTTCAGTGTTTTGCTTTAGCATGTTCTTGTCTTACGCTGCAACTGTGCTACGGATCACTGCGAAACGATTTTTTTCTGTTTAATTTATTGTTTTTATATTATATGTATAAAAAGAGGAAGAAGTTCAGCATCTTTATCCCCATATTTGTGTGAGTGGATTTTCTTTACAATGTTCTTCTTAGTTTCATCTTGTATCGTGTGACTTAAAGTTTTATTTTGTCGTATTGCTTTCCAGTAAGTGAGTTTGGACAATTGCTGGCTTATAGCCAGTTGTATTGTCGGTTGTGTACCATCTAGGGTTGGTTTTAATGAATTTGTGTTGTTTATGATACGGTGGTGTACTGTGCCAAGTGTCTTGTTTTTCGTAGTTAATCTTCGTCTCATTTATACCACATTCGGACTTTTAGGAACTGTTCCATGTATTTTGAAATCCTCATTGTACTCTTAAGTTTTTTTTTCTGTTTAATAATATAGCAGCAAGCCTGTAATCCCCGCAGGAATAGGCAGCGGTGTACCAAATAGTGCATCTACATTCCGCGAGTTATGTTTAAGTCCCATGTAATAGGGAGCGAGCCCAGTGCCTTCAACCGGGCACAAAACCGTGGCTGCTATTGAAGAATTCCTGATGAAAAAACCCAATAACAATTTGCACGATCGGGGAATTGAACCTAGGGCCTCATGCTCTGCAGTCGCGATTTCGACCAACGAGGCAGTCGTTAGTTTTTTTTGTTTCCACCATGAAAATATCTATTTTGATGTGACAACATGTAGGACTATTCTACTTTGGACTTATTAGATAAAAGAGCAAGTAAGCTACTTGCTCTTTTATCACTCACTCCTCTAAGAGGGGACTTACCGCCACTATTGTGGCGTGCCCTTTGTTACCGTAACCTGGACTAACTATTACTTTTTAATCACGGTAGTACGTTCCCGTCGGATATATTTCGACATCCACGCGGGCGAAGCCGCGGGCAAAAGCTAGTTTTATTATAAATCTACCACCTACCTAACCGTTAGTAATTTCATCAATATACCTTAGAATTTAACCCTTTTAAAATTTATTCCCCTCTCATTAAACGAGTTCAAATCCTAAACGCCAGGTTATTTTAACCGGCGCGGCAGCGGCCATCTTAAACAAACGATCAAAATTAACCGGCTCCAATGTCCTTTTGAGAGTACAACGACTGTTTTGATGGTAAATTGCTCCTTTTATTAGATTTTAAAACGTCTGTCGTTATTTTTATAGTCTTCTGATTGTTATCTAACCATTAGGAAGAGGATAATGGGAGTTGTAATATTAGTCTAATCTTCCTGAGGAACTAATTTCAGTTTTGGGGGCATTTTGGAAACCATTATTTTTCATTATGTGATTGTGTACATAGGAAGGCCTATCTACACAATCAACTTCCAACCTTATTGTAGTACAACTCTACGGGGGCTATTTTAATGCACCCGTCTCAAATATTTAAGTCTAGGTGGTCGCGATCTTGATTCGTTTTGAACAGATACATCAGTGACTAAGCGATTGGCTGCTGTGCTGCGTGTCGCGGGTTCGATCCCCGCACGGAAAAAATATTTGTATAACCTACAGATAGTTGTTTCAGGTCTGGCTGTTTGCGTTTGTAAACGATACAGGAGAAATTATTAGTATGGGGAATTATTAAAAAGATAAATAAAATTGTGTGCGCTGTCGTCTAAGTTAGAACAATTTTTCGCACGACTAAGAACAGCGAGGGCAAATCTAACAATTTAATTATTTGCCCAGTTTAATAGTAACTTCACGCCTCATGTGTTTCTAGAACATTGCATTGACTTCATAAAGCGTCCATTACAAAAAAGCATGAACATTTTCCAAAGAAAACACACTGTTCTATTTATTGATAGCACCACACACGGCAGATAACAGAAGCATTGGCGTCCTCTCTCCACGTGGCGTTGAAAAAGTTCCAAATCCTTCCGCCTGCGAGCTTCTGACACATCATTCATAAGTAACTACTCTGCTACCCCTATAACAACGAGATAAAGTCCGAATTCCCGTAGCAACCTGCCTTTATTCATGAAAATGTTTCTCATAATTTCGAATAAAGAATTTTAAACCTTAAAACTAAGCTGTAAAGTTAGAAATGGGTTGTGCTTTCTAAAGTTCAGCACAAACCATTCGAGAGGCTTATCTTTGAACTCTTAACAAAATGGGCGTTCGTTGTGAAGCATGTACTGAAGCTAAGCTATTAAAACGAGAAGGTAAAGGAAGATCTATTTTTATCGTAGTATGCTTTGAAATACAATGCATGGCTATTTGGTCAAAGGTAGAAGGAAAATGAGATCACCTGGCTTTGTGTTTATCCACTTTGTGGAAAGTAATCCTGATAGTACGCACTTAGTTTGGATTAAATCTTCCTTTTTCTGTGTGCTGCGTGAACAGCTATGCCACAGTAAAATAAAACCTAATAGGGAGGCCTATTAGGTTTTATTTTACTGTGGCATAGCTGTCTCATTCTACAATAGTAGAGCCGGGATTAGTACCCGTTCTATTGGAATAAACATACATAACATCATCCCCGAAAGGTTAAGCAGAGGTGTACCTAATAGTACCACCACTTATCTTAAGTCCCATGTAATAGGGGGCGAGCCTATTGCCATCAACCAGGCACAAATCCAACCTCCGTTGCCGCTACTGAGAAAATTCCTAATGGAACCCAAAACCTCATACTCAGCAGTCGCGCTTGCGACCACTCTACCATCTAAGCAGCCTATTGGATCAAAATTTGGTCAAAAATGCATTATATGTACATCTCTGCGTCCCCTTTTGGGTAAGAACTGGTGTGATGGTTTGTTTCTGTACTGATTCTCAGCGTTGGCTATCAGAATGAATTATGAAAGACATCGAAATCTTTCTTAAGTTAAAACTTAAGCTGATATTTTAATCAAGCCTTGCATCCACTTTGCATTGCAAATAGTTATTTTAACAAGCTCTTTCATTTTATGTACCATAATGAACGAATATTATATCATCTAGCTGACCTCTTTCACATCTACAAATATTAATTAACACCTGATAAAATAATACGGTTTCAGTATCAAAAAGATTATTTACTAACACGAAGACAATAGCCCTAATTTGTTTCTTGAAGAAACATTTAAGTAGGAATTATTAATTCTTATCTCAGTGTCTATTTGGGAGTAATTAAAGCCATACAATTTGGGTTTGTGACCTATAAACCTTTGTCATTGTATTTTTGTGTACTTACTTATCTAATAACGATTCTTTCGTTTCTAGATACTTGCGTTTCTTCTTTGCTCAAAGTTGTCCAAATGTCACTTTTATTGTTTAAAAGCCTTCTCATTACCTTTCTCTTTTTTTCTTGAACAATAGAGGATATTATTAACTTACATATTCTCGTCTTACTTCCTGCGTTTTAAAGCATAATCGGGAACAGAAACTGGAAGTGTGGCAGAAAAAAGCCAGCAGTGGTTGATTCCGGGCTGTATCAGCAAAATCAATCATTTTATAAATGATGAATCTCGCTTCCTCTGATGAGGGGATAGCAAGAATACTATTTCATACATCGGTTTCGTGTAAGCTAATGCCGTAAACAAGCCCAAAAGAAATTCTCTCAGCTTCATTCCGAACACATTCCACTAAAATATGAAAAACATCTTCAATCAAATCACAGTCAGTACAATTCTTGGAAGTAACTTTGCCCATTATGTACGCAAAACTATTCAGTGCGATGTGTCCGGAACGCAGCCTCATAGCAATTATTATGGTGTGTCTAGACAAATCGGAATTAATAAACTTTCTGTTCATCAACCCAACACTTAAAAATAGCTTCCTTTTGCTACTGAAGATCAGATGGAAGATGTTCTTACAACAAGATGAAGAAGTAGGTTATTTAAAAATTCTCTAGCTGGTCAGCTTAAAACAAGACTTTGGTCGAGACTTGTTGGTTTCGGGGGGTACTACAACTACCATTTGGCTTTTGTCTTGGCCAGAGGCTAAGTGTTGCCATACAACGAAACGCCGCCAATCTCTTGGGTACATTACCAGCTGACAGCGTTGAGGAGGAGTTTTTTTAAGCTCTTTTATAGTTAGTTGTTAGTTTAGTCTAGGTATTTAAGTTTATTTAATCCTTTTTTTAAATTTACATTAGATTCCACATAGTAACTAGTACAGCCGAAAAAATACCTTTATAAATATACTTAAATTTTAAACGACGTGTGTAAAGAAAGTGATTACCACTGAAGCACAATTTATTAGTTAAAACGCCCTTCACGGCTTCCTCGGCAATCAAGACAATGGCCTCTTTATGCGAACCATCAAACAAGAATTAGGCACTTAATCCGCCTAGCGAAGCCAGTTGAGAATTAATTAAAGCCATTCCATTTATGCTAGCGAGACATACCTGTAATGGTTTCTAATTATCGCTTTTGTATCACGGGTTCAGTTTGGTGAGGATAATTTCGAGTTACAAGCAGTAAAGTTTTGGTATTCTCTATAGTTTTTCTTTTGTAAGATATCATAGTTTTTATGTTTAGTAGCAATCTTCAAACTAGTGTGGATTTTAATAATTAATAAGTCCTGGTGGCTGAGAGAATGTCATGCTCACTCAAATGTTTCGCTGATGGTGGCGGGTGTGTCGGGTTATTTAGTTCCCTTCAATATGGTTGAGCTAAATGGGGCTAATACATGCGTCATGTTCGTGAACGGGCGCTGTCAGTTGGGACTGGTCATCTCTTAGCTGCCACGGTTTATTTTAATTACTTTATCTTTAAATTGTTGGTTTAATCTTTTACTCTGGACGCTCTTAATGTGCACGTCTTTGTACATCGTTCTCACATATATGTATAATCTCAACATGAATGATGTAACCAAGATTTTGTAACAATATTTTGATTTAAACGAGTGTCCATGGAGTTTCTTGCCCATTCTTCTCCATAGAGATCTACGATTTGGAATGTGCAACTACAGTACTTTCGCAAGTTATTATACCTTGTGACTGTGACTGTAGCTTAGCTTTTTTTTTGACTTTCAAAAGTGCCTGTGACCATTACTTAATTGAAATAAATACTTTGACTTGACTTGACTTGAAATATTATAATTTGAAAATCTCTTCATGAAAACACAAGTAATTTTTTAGCTCCCGTAACCAGGTACCTATCCACAACTGGACTGTAATTTGTCCGGAACAGTTATGACTGATATTTTACAGGAACAAAGAAAACAAAAGGCAATTTAATAATAATCTCTTATCATTTCTAAGCTAATGCGATTGTTGGCCAATCCTTTAAGAAAGAGTCCAAGTCATCCCGCTATCTCCTAAAGTGGAAATAGGGAAGCCTGCAGTGGCAAAATATAGGCATTTATTAAATAATTTTAATCCATAAGCTAGGGTAGTCCACTTTGGAATCTCGATCAATTGTAACTCAAACCGCGTCGTGGAGTGACCGAGTTCCGACGCAGTGAAGTGCGCTCGTCATCGAGAGCTCGTCAGCGCTTTTGTAGGCTTATGAAAACCTATACAGGCCGAAGTTGCTATAAGTAAGTATACTGTTAGTTAAATGAACAAGATTTGGGATGATTGAAAGAAAAATTGAGGTTACATTGTGATTGCACTTTTAAGCCGCGTCGACACGATCAGAGTATGCTCGGACCGAGTGGACTCGGATACCTACTCGGACGAAACTCTTATTGTGGCACCCCATAATCTGAGCGCACTCGAATGAGTTGGTATGGGTTGCAACAATACGAGTAGGTATCCCAGTCCACTTAGTTCAAGCATACTCTGATCGTGTCAACGCCGCTTTACATGCGTAGTCTTACATCTCTTACCAAGTCTTACCAAAGGATATTCTATTACCCAGTACTAACTGGGTTGTGAAGGCAAGATAGGCAGTTGCTCCATGAAAAATACTGGTATTCAGCTGCATCCGGTTTGACTGGAAGCCGACCCCAACATAGTCGGGAAAACGCTAAGCAGACGATGAGTTTTACATCTCTGACCCAAAGAATTACACAAAAATGATGTGATAATCTATCAACGAAAAAGATGTTCGACTCAAAATATTATTTCGTCGCGTTTTCACTTGACAAACGAGGTACTTTTAATTGTAATTTCAAGTAGATAACTGATAACTTGTGAGTGTGTGTGTCAGATCACCATCGAATCTTCACACATAGGAAAGGAACGAGCATTGAAAACTAAGCTTACTCTATTAAATCATTAGGTCCACTTTCACCAAGCTTGACAGAAAATCTTTACCAGCCCGATACTCAACCAGAATCTGCAGCTAACAAGTAATGTCAGAAGCAACAATTTAACCGCACCTCCACACACAAAGGTACTATAATTACAGCTGGATCAAGGGCTCTCAAGACAACATTAATAATTGTGCTCAACTCAGCCACAAGTGGAGAGCGCTCGACACGATCGACCGTGTTCTGGCTCCTACGTCGCTTGTATCTGGAGAGATTGTTAGTTATGTGTGTACTTGGTGGAGCCTTAGGATGCTGTTAATGTTTTATGCTGGGTCTTTTGTTAGGGATGCCATTTATTTATAGTTTTGTGTAGTCTACATCTCTTGTATGTATTGATCGAAAGTGTGAGCTCTTCAGTAGCAAAAGTTTTGGTTTTAAGTGTGTTCAACTATCACGCTACATACGAACCAAGCATCAGACCGGAGGTCACGGAAAATCCTACTACGGGCAAGCAGATTTATCGGATTTATACTTTGCTGTTTGAAATTACCTTGTGGTTTATAAGGTAATTTCAAACGATGAAGAAAAATATCGTGATAAAATCGTCCTAGAATAAAAAACGCGAATACATAATGTGATATCTACCAATCTGTGCCAGGCTGGTGTGGTGGATTATGCCCTATTCCCTCTCACAAAGAACACTAAACATTATAGTATTAATGTTATGTAAAACAGGGTGTTAGATTCTTCATCCCCCATAGTAAAGGGAGCAACCTTCGACCAGACGGGCGTTGTGTCTACTGCCCGACAGTTGTTGTCGAGTTTTTTGGGTCTCCCTTGTTTGACCGAAAAGAAATTGCCAAATTATCACTTCCCAAACAAATTTTCGCATAATTTCATTTGCCAAATTATTACTTACCAAAAAATCTCTTTACAAATAATTGTTACGAAAACCTATGTTTGGCAAGTGAACGTTTGAACAATAACTTGTTCACCAACTAGTACTTTTACCATTTTTTATCTAGTCAAATATTTCAGTTGGTATAACATATTTTACGCAAAATTAAATAAGCCAAATATTTGGTGTCGTCAATTTTAAACTTACCATTTCAGTCAAAAGCACTATTAACTAGCTGGAATCTCCTATTTGGATTCGGTTGGGGCTCCTATTTCTGTCTGCAGGGTTTACAGGCACCTAACTAACCGAACCTCGGGGTGCCCCTGACGTCGACCGTCTAGGGTTAGCGTTTCCGTCAGCAGGTCGACGGATCCCCGCTGCGCGGGGCTCCTATTTCTGTCTGCAAGGTTTACAGGAACCTAACTAACCGAACCTCGGGGTGCCCCTGACGTCGACCGTCTAGGGTTAGCGTTTCCGTCAGCAGGTCGACGGATCCCCGCTGCGCGGGGCTCCTATTTCTGTCTGCAAGGTTTACAGGAACCTAACTAACCGAACCTCGGGGTGCCCCTGACGTCGACCGTCTAGGGTTAGGGTTTCTGTCAGCATCTGTTAAATTTCAATTACGTTATATTAAATCAATTTGTGTTATGTCTTCATTCCAAAATTTTTGCCTTTATATTTTTTGTCATAACAAATCATTTGACTAAACGTTTATTGTCTTAATTTTGTTTGCTGTAATAAATCATTTGACTAAAGACCAAAAGCCTTAATGACATTATCCTTAGTAATAATCTGCCAAGTAAACATTTGACCAAATGAAAATGTGCGTACTAAAATTATTCCAAATATTACATTGGCATAAAAAAAGGTTGCTAAAATTTGTTTGGGTAATGAAAATTTGGCAAAATCTTTTCGGCAAAACGGCAGGATCCCGAGTTTTTTATATGATCTTAAGTCGCGGATAATTTTAATAGCGCGATTTAGAATTTTCATGTTAGTTTTTCATTTGTGTCATAGATGGCGCTGTAGTACTTTTTGTAGTGCTGCTACAGTATTAACATATTATCTTTCATTTTTATTTAAATTATGGTGGGTTATTCAACAATAGGTGGTGGTTATTCAATTAAGTTTGTAATACGTCACATCTAGTAAACGTTATTTGGCAACGTTTCTCTCGCCAATATAAAATGCGAATCGATCGATCATAATATTTATTTCGGAAATGTTTATCTTAAAAACTCAGTTTCACGTAAATGATTGATGATCAATCAAGAACCTTTTAATAACAACGTGGTATGATGGAGTTTTATGTTATTTTTGTTAGAATTTCTATGTTAGTTTTGCTTTCAGTGTTTGGCTGGAATAAAATGAATTTTCTCGTACACATTATTTTTCAACCTGCAATTTATAACATTTGGATGTTAGTTAAAAATGGTATTTACATGGATTATTTTGAAGAGATATCTACAATATGGAAAAAAATTGGTAAGAAGTATCGTATGCTTAAATTTTCAACCACAAATACTTTTAAATTACTTATGGATGGAGTCCGACCATCTTTAAGACTTGGACGTCCGACGGTATACCTTTGCTGAACCCTCTGGGAATGACAAGCATGAGGTTATGTTGATTATTTAAGACGTTAACTACATAGTAACTTCATAAATACATGATTACTTCCTGTACCTACTTCGCATGCTACCTGACAGTTTTACATAACGATAACTTAACTGTCTACTTCCTCCAATTATAACACACGTTAAAGTTACATTGGTTTACAACTCAATTGGTTAAAAACTCATTAACAACACATTGGGGTGGAAATGTACCCCAAGAAAGTTATAAACCTTCTTGTTACTAACGAGTGATGGATGAGTTGGGGTCCGATCCGACCCCAGTCTGTGAGAGGTTAAATCTTACACTTTTATTAACTTTTAGACGAACAAAGTTAAATTTTGATGGGTCATAAGTTAAACTTATGAGGAATGAGATGAATTGTTCTGTCAGACTTGCTTGATTGCAAAAGATTCTAGGAGTTCTAGTGTAAAATGGAAGAAAAAGAAAGAAGTTAATAACTTATAATTAATCTCTGCTTAGTATAATATGTGTACGTAGAAATAAAGTTACTTTTCAATATTTTTTTCTGTATCTTTCCTTACAAAATTGTACATAACGACGTAACAGAATGGATAGCTAGGTGCCTTATTTCGGGGAATTAATAATTAAGCAAAGCGACTGGCAGTTGTGATATGAATATACGAACTAATTATCGAATAGACATTCTTTGACAGCTGAATGAAATGGTTATGACACTAGGAATAGGTGTCAATTCGATAAACGACTAATTTTCCCGATGATAAGTATTATTATTCACACCGTGTTGCGTAATTCATAGAAAATCTCATAAGACAATGACCTCCGATATTTTACTCGTGCCCGCATACGGTCGAAAGCGATTACGTTAATTGTTGTAACAGTCGTAATGTTCAAAGATATCGTTTTTGGCAACGTTTAGTGATGTGCATCGTCTCGATTTATACGGGACGTCCGGGACATAAAAACACCCAGTTATTTCAAAACTGAAGAAAGGTCATAGACGATGGCGCGGTGTTGCATTGCTAAATTGCTTTTCGATCTTCTACAGATTGTACTTCGAAGAGTCTACCTGACACTACCGGACTACCAATAAAAAAAACTATGATTACTAATTTGACAAATTTGGTCATTTTACAATACTTTTACTAGTTTCTTATTATTGTCCCACAGCAAGAGTCTCTTCTCATGCTGAGAAGGCACCTTTATTTATCATTATCAACAATATTACAACTTAGTAGGTACCCGACCGAGTCGTCTAAAGACCCATCGTTTAGAAAGAAACTGTCACTCACCCTTGACCAGGTGTAAACGGGCCCTTTACGAAGCCGGCAACCAAGCATTCTGTACAGCAAACTAAGTAACCCTACGCAAAAATAATATATTGCTGAAAAACGACTTTGTTTTTTTTGGGGTGAAAAATCACGTTTTACAGATAAACTCAATGTAACATTGCAGTTACAATGGTTAGAACATTGTGCTGATGGATGCATTGAATAGTACGAGGGTCGTGGAGACATTTACAGTATTGTTATAATATTAAAAACTTGTATTTAAAAAAAAAAACATGTACAATTCAATCATTTTCAAATAGATAACTTAATATTGTTTGTAACACACGGCTGGCCGCTTCACACGATATATCGATCTTCACAAACGTATGATTGAACTAATTGGCCCCGCCTGTATGCATTTACTATTGAATTGAAATTGACAGTAATAACAGGGAAAACCGGTATTAACGCTACTTGATACCGACTGGCTTTGTTTATTTTAACTTTGTCGTTCATACGGTTTATTCTTGTATTGAAAATTAAAAGGAATTGTGTCATGGGGACAATGCAGGTTGAAAACTACAAAATAAATATTATATTGATTTTTTAACGCTACGTCTAGTGGATTGCGACCATTACTTGCGAGTAAGTATTATTATTTAGCTAAGCTAAGGGCTTTGGTTCAATGCCCCAGTCGAACAAACTGTTATTGGGTTTTCATCAGGAATTTGTCAGTAGTAGTTCATGACAATAGGCTCTTTATCCTTACTATAACATATTTAATATTATAAATGCGAAAGTAACTCTGTCTGTCTGTGTGTTGCGCAATCACGCCTAAACTACGAAACGGATTTAAATGATATTCGGTACAGAGATAGTCTAGAGCATGAGAAAGGACATAGGCTACTTTCTATTGCGAAAGAAGGGCTGTAAGGGGTTGATATAGGGGATGAAAGTTTGTATGGGAATTTCGTTATTTTGAAAGGTAGAAGCTTGAATCTGATTTTTTTGGCTTTTGATTAGATATAAATAAATAAGACATTCAGAGTTTGTAAAAATTTTACTCTCTAAAGGGGTAAAAATGTGTGTTCAGTAAATAAAAATATAAGAAAAAGATTTTTGGGAATTCCACCCCTGAAGGGGATGAAAGTTTATAAGAATGTCCGTCAGTTTTGAAGTTAGGATCTTCAAATGATGTGTTTAGACTGACGATTGAAAATTGATTTACCTATACGTGTCTCAGCTTTTTGATAATTATAAGTACCCCAGAAGGGTTTAAAAGGGGAATGGAGGTATGTAACTATGTTTGTTACCGTAACCTGGATTAACCAATAGGTTACTTTTTTATCCTGGTAGTACGTTCCCGTCGGATATTTTTCGCCGTCCACGCGGGCGAAGCCGCGAGCAAAAGCTAGTTACCTTAAGGAACTGAAACATAACTGGCGAAATATGGGTATATTGCAGGTTACCCTTTGGGAATTATAAGTGGAATGACATGCTTAATCCTGCGTATACAACCCCATTCACCGCACATGCAATCATTTGATCGTAGGAATCAATAAAATATTTAAATTACCTCGATTGAAAATGTACCTTTTATTCATGAATGTAGTTTCGCAGTCCCGTGTTTTTTGCTGCATATTTCAAGGGATACACAATATTAAATAACAACACTAGCTGCCATTTATATTGCTTTTCTCTTTGATGCCTGGATGTGTAACGGATGTTTTTTTAGGGACCCGCAGCTGTAGTGGCAAAAACGGATCGTTTACGATATGATTCGTGGTTTCGTAAAAATAAAGTACCGCTCGCCGGAGGAATAGAGACGTTGTTAGGGAAAAATGCTTTTAGTAATATTGGTAAGAGTCTTTTCACATTTTCTTGTTGCTACTTTCTCTGCTTAGGCAGCGCATTGAATGTGTGAGTAAACTAAGAAAACATGAATACCCCGCCACCTATGACTTGACCCTGGGTAACAGGTTTACCAGAAAAGGGGTTAATTTTCAATAATGATCGTAATTATTAATAAATATTGTATTAGTCACAAAACTCTTCATAATTTTCTGCCTAGCCTGTTAGCTAGTAGATGAATATCAGCATTTTACATGAAGTGACTGCAGCGTCAATGAAAAGCGGGAGATAAAAGCATCTACCCGTCATCGTACAAATATCACACCCGTAATCTTACAATCATCGGTACAGTGACTAACAGAACGTAGACAAAAAAGAAAAAGACAGGCGCCATTTTTACTTATTCTGTTTCCCTATTGCTTATCAAGACAATTTCAGAGAAATTTCTTTATCAAAATATGCAAAGTAAGTGACGCCATTCTTCACCTACGAACCCCATATTTTGTTCGCAGCATCTTCTCATTTCATGAGGGGATTCGGCAACGTTATTATATTACAGATCGCGGGGAACGGAAGCGACAACGTGTTGTAAGCCTTAGAGGATAATCTCAGCGGCGGCTCACGAGGATTTTCAGATAATTCACTTTCTACTTGAACACCTTGCTGAGAATATTCAAGGGTTTATTGTGCAATACAGGTTTTTAAGAGTTACAAGCGGTAGGTATTTCTAAGTTTGATTAGTTTATTAACGGTTTTGTTCCTGTAATATATCTCAAAGATCAATAATAAAGCTAGTAATATTTTGACGGTCTTGAATAGTGCTTATGACGTCATAGTAGGTAGTTAAAAAATGGCATGCTTAGTTTACATACGGTTCGGATACTTGCGTTATCTAGTTATGTCGCTTTAAAAGCAGGTTACTTTAAAAAAAAAAAAACGCAGGTTCCTGGACACCGACATTGAAGTCGCCGTAAAAGTCAACATGTAGTACCTAAACTGATCTAAGAGAAACATTTTGAATACCTATCTACTCTTTTTCAAGACAGAACCTTTGCCCTTCAGATACCATCACCATCTGCTGGCCTTTTCTCAAGCACGTTGTGGTCGGCTTCCAGTAAAATATTCGTATTCAGCTGCATCCAGTTAGACTGGAAGCCGACCCCAAAATAGTTGGGAAAAGACTAGGTAGATGATGTTGTGGTCGGCTTCCAGTCAAAACGGATGTAGCTAAATACGAATATTTTATATTAACATCTACGAATGATAGCCGGAATCAACTGTTTAACGTGGTTTCCATGACGCAGAGAATTCTCGGTTTGTAATGAATGGTCACCCATCAATAGACCACCCTCGCCAAGCGTTGTTTAACTTAAAAGAACGACCCATGCGGCTGAACTTTGGCCTTTTAGCGCGGTAGATATTCTTACAATAGTAACTCATTAAACGTTTATTGGCAGTATAAACGGGGCATCAGCTGATCTTATCCTATTAATTTTCCATAAAGCTGACCCCATTTCTAGTCGTTTATTATCATTTTACAACCTATTAATTGCATTTGCACCTGTTTCAAGCTCATTCTTGGTATTACAATTGGGTCTTAATCTTTCTATGGGTATTCTGTTATGGGCTATGTTTTGTGGAAGAATGAGAATAACGACGCGAGGAAAGTTTTGAGTATGTGTGTTGTGTTAATGAGTTGATGTTGATGGGCACGAGAGTAGAGGAAGACCAAAGAAAGGATGATGTGGCTAGAAAGGAGGTATCTGATGAGATAACGAGTAATAGAGAAGTATGGAAGGAGAAGACCTGCTGCGCCGCCCCAAATAAATTGGAATAAGGGCAGGAGAATAGTGCTAGCTCGCCGTCCGTCCGTCTTATGACGACAAGCCGTGTCGACGGCGCGTTCGTGTTCCACGCGCGCCTCAAAGAGATGTCAGCAAACAGGAGGGGCCCGCAAGGGCCGATGCCTGCCAGGGTTGCGGGACTGTTCGAAAGAGATACCGCGGCCCTGGGACATAAAGGGCAATAGAAGGAACATGGATGGTTTTTAGTCAGTAAAAGTCTGACACTCCCTTCCGCTCCGCCCAGAGCGGGAGGAGTCATTTGATGATTTCCCACCCCTAAAAAAAAAGGCTATGTGCTATTCTAGAACTATAATCTATCATCATCATCATTGTCCTACCCTTATCCCAATTTATTTGGGGTGGGCACAGAATGTCTTCTCTAATATAACTTCTAATATAACTGTTCTATAATCTATCTCTGTGCCAAATTTTTTCCAGAAAAATTCAGCCATTCTAGCGTGATTGAGTAACAAACATCCATCCATCCACTCTTTCACATTTACAATAAGAAGTATGGAAGCGTGGTACCTATTACATTCAGGATAATATCAACGACCAGAGGTCTACACAGGCCCTGGATCGGAAGACCTGGAAGTCATGGGGAGAAGCCTTTGCCCAGCAGTGACGCAAGCTAACAGTATCAGTACATTTAGATGACGCTTAAAGTTAATAAAAAATCACCCTGAATCCACTGCTGTAGTTAAAGGCCTATTATTTGGTTGCTAATCATTAGTTTTGCACAAAATGGTGATAATATTATATTTTACAGCCACTTGAGCTGTTCATTTGAAGACAGTTTAACTAGCGACTGGTGTCGTGTCCGGAAATAGGGCTGACAGTGGTTCGGATCTCTCGGCACGGATAGAAACTTTAAAGATGTGATATTTTGGGAAGAGATGCAAGATGTTTCATGTTTTATTACTGTGATTTTGGGTAACATACGAGCATATTTATGGCACACGTGTCATATTTTCTGTAGCTATGAATTCTATCCCAACGTTTATTCTTCAAGTTCTAATTTTGCATCGTAAATCACATTGGTCTAATAGTTAGATTGCTTTTGAGTTGCTCGACTAACAGTGATTTTTATTGTTGTTACAATAAGGTAACTGTTGGGTTGACTGCAGGCTGATTATGCCATTCTATGCTGTTTCTTTAGAAAAATATAGTTTTAGAGTGTGTAAAAGGTTTAAACTGTTTAAAGTAAGTGGTCCTTGATTTCAAATTAAAATTATAAACCTGCTCACAACCCTACAGCAAGAGGTAGCTCGTATAACCGAGGTTATTACCGGCAGATGGCGCCACCGTCGACCGGGCACTGGACGATAACCGACAGTTCGCAAGACGGTTCACACCTCGATAACTACCTATATTCCGAGCTGAATCTAGATTGAAGATTTTCTAAGTACTCTGTTCTATCTTATATGCTGGGGTTAAGGATTAGGATTCTTTGAGGGCTATGTTATTGAGAATGAGTGTAATGGGTTTATGACCAGATATGATAAAATTAATCTTTGTTTGTGTAAAGATCCAGTTCACAGTCTAGTCATATTTAGGAATGTAAATATTCATTAGCCTAATTCTTTTCCGTCACTAATCTCAATTTTGACTTGTTTTTATTTAATTTTAAAATGTTATCCTATACTCAAAATTTATTTATTTATTTATTTATTTAAGTACATGGAGGACTTACAGCTAATAAAAACAAACAAAAAGGGAATAACAGTCACCAGATAGCCAATTACAAATCCTCACGTATAGACATATAGTGAAAAATTATGGTGTGAGTACAAACACAGGAAACACACCGCTTAAATCAAAGTAAGAAAAATATACTTGGTTTGCAACTAAATGACTAAAATAAAGTAAAGTGAAAATAATAAAATAATAAAACCATAATACAACCTACCGCTACTTAAAGAAATTGAGGCTTAAGCACCTTTTGGCCGAATTCACACTAACTGTGAATGGATCAAAATCAAATTCCTTGCATATGTCATTTCTCCTGTATTGTGGGTGCGTTTACAAACATTTAAACTCACATACAAAAACAGCCAGACCTGGTACAACTATCAAACGTTTGTTCCGTGCGGGAAATGAACCCGCGATGCGCAGTGCAGCAGTTAATCGCTCAGCCACTACTTTAGCAGTGCCGCCAATTAAATTAAAGGGCAGCGTAGCATGATTGTCTTCTTCTTCTAAGCTCTTCTGTTAGTCGCCAAATATATGACTTGAAATAGGTACATAATGTCAATGGGCCGGCCATATTAGCCGCAGAACCGATGACCGATAGGGTAGACGTGTTCTTGAGTGAAGGCCGCGAATCTACAAGCGAGAGGTGGGACGCCTCTCGGCGTTCAGGCTCGGTGAAGCAACGATCTTCGCAGGGTGACTGGCAGCAACTGTACGAGAGTTGGTGAAAATCGAGTGGCGTGCGATTGAGGAGGTTTATGTCCAGCAGTGGACTGCTGTAGGCTGATGATGACGACGAACATAATATCACAATCACGCTTTATATTACCAGTTTAAATCGTTTTAGAGATCCTCTCGTTAGGGACACATTCTGCCAATATAATATAATAGGTACCAATGATCACCATCTGTATTATAAATCATACCTACACTAAGTTACATGAGGTACAGTGAATTATAAGTCGTGCTGCTACACATTAGGAGTGCTGTTACTCCTTCAGGTCCAGTTGAAACCCAGCGTCGGGAACTAGTTGCCCGGCAATTTGCTGAACTGGGTCTATTTGGAGGAGCCGTGAGACACAATATTTTTTTTTGGTTGGATATAACATTTTTATTTTTATTTCATATTGTGTTTTTGAGGCAAAAGAAACGATGGATGGATTGTGTAAAGGATGATATTGCAAGAAAGGAGGTGTCTGATGAGATGACGAGTAATAGAAAATTAAATGGAACAAGTTTCATAAATAATGTAAATGTTTGCATGCCGAATGGTAATATATGGCTGAGCTTTGATATTTCATAACAACTATTGTGTATTACCCATGTTTGCAAAATAAAATTATATTCTATTCTATTCTATGGAAGAAGAAGACTTACTGTGCCGACCCCAAATGAATTGGGAAAGAGAATGATGATGATTGTATTTTGTGGCATGACATGTGTTAAATAAACATGTTAGCTTTCTTGCTTTCGGCAAGCAAGTTTATTTATGTAAGTGTCTTCAGATTACAGTCTCATCTAATTTTATTCTTAATTTAGGACACTTCTTTGCCTTCCACGTTTTTTGACGTCTTTTTAGGGTTCCGTACCCAAAGGGTAAAACGGGACCCTATTACTAAGACTTCGCTGTCTGTCTGTCTGTTTGTCTCCAGGCTGTATCTCATAAACCATGATAGCTAGAAAGCTGAAATTTTCACAAATGATGTATTACTATTGCCGCTATAACAACAAATACTAAAAATTAAAAAAAAAATATTAAGGGGGGCTCCCATACAAAAGATATGATTTTTTTGCCGTTTTTATAGATAATGGTACGGAACCCTTCGTGCGCGAGTCCGACTCGCTCTTGGCCGGTTTTTTAGGAGTCCACTTACCTCGTACAATTTGCAGAAAACATCCTTCCCTCGATATCAAGTCCAGTCCAGAACTGGACCGTTTCATTACACCCTCTATCGGGCCCTTATGAAATATTCAAATTGTATCGCCTCCTAACAATGTAAACTATTAGGGTCACTCGTATCTAGCCGAACATTCGGTTTAATGGGCACTTTATGGCAGAAATAACTTTGTTTATAGCGGCCCTGGCCCCTACAGGTACACTTGAATTAATTCTATTTTTAAGAATATTAGGTGAAGTGGGGTTGGTAACAGTTTTTGATAAAGACCAGGCGTACGGTTATTTTATCATTTGTTTAAAATGTTCCCTTATCTATGTTGAGTTCGGCTTCTAGGATAACCTGATGCAATTTCTGCATTTCACATTTTTACACCACCTTGAAATCGACAACTGCCTCATTGGTCCAGTGGTCGCAAGCGCGCCTGCTGAGGATAAGGTCCCGGGTTCGATACCCAGGTCGTGCAAAGTGTGTTATTGGGTTTTTCCATCAGGAATATCTCAGTAGCAGCCACTTAGCCTGGGTTTGTGCCGAGTTGATGGCAATAGGCTCGCCCTCTATTACGTAGGACTTAACCATAACTGGCGAAATGTAGATGTACTATTGGGTACATCTCTGCCTAACCCTTTTAGGATTACAGGCTTCATGTTTACAACCAACTATTATAAAGTATTATAATTTATCTCTTGAGATCATCTGCTGAGGTTTAAGGTTACTGTGATTCTTGTTAGAGCTAGCCAGGCAAAGAGTTGTGGAAGGGTAGAACAAATAAAACAGGTAAATAATTTCACATGTTTAATGAACAATATTTTCAAATAATTTGTTTTTGTATTGTTCAAAATTGTATATGTATATATAGAACGCTATATAATAACATCAAAGCCCTGTTTACTCACTGTGAAAGCCTTATACCTACGTCATTGCTCGTGAGTATTCCAAATCAGGCACAGTGTTTCACTGTGTCGAGGAGACTTCGAGTTACATTCGAAATTTCATTGATGACACGGAGAAGAACACTGTGTGTCATTTGGAAAACGTTATTGGTATACCATCAGTATTTTACAAAATGGAAACAATAAAACAGCTTAAGGATTATGTGCTTATATTTGGTTATTGGTTTACATTGATAGGTTATTCGTAACACCTTCAAACAAGCTTTATGTTTTGTTTTTCGGATTATAATTCAGTACCTTTTATTATAGAGACATTGAAATTTTATATTAAGTACAATATTGTGGCAAAACAGTTATTTGGACTGAATACTTTTTCTCCTTTCAGAGATAACAAAAATAACAATCAGTATTTTTATACAATTTTTAAAATTGATTATTTTTAAAATAATTTTCACAATAATAACAACAAATAAAATAAACATTTCGCGGGCTATTTTGAATCATAGTAATTTCCATTATAATAGTAGGTAACAGCAAAAAAAAAAGGAATAATGAAACTAATTTACATCTCACAATTTACTTAGTTTTTAAGTGCAAAACTCAAACTTATAATTAACAAGTCTCAAAATGAAAAAAACTCGCGATCGCAACTTCGAGTAGGCTTAAAGAATTAAGTACAAAACTTTTTTTTGTCCGTGGTCCTCTAAATCCGCTTTTAAAAATTTATTTACATATATATTTAGCATAAAGTAGAAAGGATATAAGGCTAGAGTGCTGCATAGTTCTTTTGGCACTTGCCCATATTTGGAACTAACGACGTTATGTGATGTTACGAGTATTAAAAAAAACAAGATGGCGTCGTCTATTCCACTGTCAATTTCAGAAATATTAACCAACAGTTCCCTTCTAATAGCGCCAAAAGAGCGAAGCAGCACTGTATACGTAGGTGTTCGCAATGATGGTGCACGTTTCGAGATTGGACGGAGATCGTGAAAGCTTGGGGGTCCGCAATAAACAATGTGTAATGGCTCATTTTTCTTTCTTATGGAGTTATCGATCGTGGCGGAACGCTTGTAAATACAGTTTGACTTTCAAATGGAGAATGATTGCATTGCCTAATGCTCCTTTCATGTTATGAGGTGATAAAATAGAGTATACATACACGTATCAGACCCGAAATTACTAGATAACAACTTGAAACCTGTACTATACACAATTCCAACCAATTTTAGTACAGTAAAGAGTTGACGTTTTATTTTAACTTTAGCTGTAAATGAGAAACAAGTTAACCTGTTTTAATTAAAAGTTGCAGTACCAATTAGCGAACTTTACAAACTTAATTATATTAGTTTTAATTACAATACAACTTATACACCACAACTTGCCAACATCAGGTTTTGCGAACCTATAAACATGATTGCATAACTTTTTAGGCTTTAATTCAACTTTTCCAGGGCAGTTTATTTTATTAGGCCATGTGATGTCAGGCTTGCGTGTGGACAAATTAAGTTTTTAAAATAGCTTGGAAATGAAAACTATTTCTGAAACGGAAAGACAAGTCACAAGATTTGTGACACTTGAAAACTGAAACAGTATTGTATCCTGTATTCTTAGACCTTTATTAAAGTAAGCAGAATTTAAAGTAGAACAATTATATAGAGAAATATCGGGTAAGCCACACTGGTAATGAAGGCTAAGGAGGTTAGATTCGAAGCTGGGTAATAAATAAAAGTCACTTAGTCTGATAAAACACATTACACATTCTACTTTAAGAAAGAATTGCTTTCATTCAATCTAATGTTCGCTGACGCAGGAGCACGATAGCACTTGGTACACTAATGACTATTTTTGAAATAATAGTCAAAAGACTGACCAGAGAAAAACGAAAACAAAAATGTTACAGCCGTGGGAAAATAAGGTGACTCGAAACATAAATTACACCAGGTGTAGTGTTGACACCTAGTAGGTATCAAATTTAAACCAAAACCAAGAACGATAATTAACATACTCGTTAGTAACATTAATTTCCAGTAACATGATTTCACAAAACCTTGTCACGTCGTGTCAGGCAGACCCTCACAGCTAAAGGCCCGCTAGCCAATTTATATGAATTTTAACAACACAGATGATGAATACTCCAAAGGAGGCAAAGAGTTGTAAGCTGCAGAAGTTCGGTTCTGTACAACGAGCCAAAACGCACGCACACATAGACAAGCTTCTCCTGCAGCTAGTGCTAGCGTACTCGTGACTGGCATTTGACCGAGTTCACTATACGTTCATGTCTTTGTGTGTTTGCCTTGTTTTCGCTCATTGTATGTGAGTAGGCCTTCTGTATTCTATTTATTTTGTGGTGTAGACTTGTTAGGTCGGGGTGAGGTAATAAATTATTTCCAAATAGGGTTGTCGGTGTCGGTCGCTGACACAGCCTTTGCTATTGTACGTGTGCAGTATCAACACTGTGGATACGTTTAAAGCCTTGTTTCGCACACTATGATAATAATATGGCTGGCCCTCTTTTGTTTTAACCCATTGTTGGCTAGTTTTGTATAGATTTGTTAAAGTTGGGTTTGTTGGGGATTAAGTTTCATTGTTAGACTCGAATGAATGTTGTAACTTGAGATCAAAAATTTATTCTTCTTAATTATTTCGGTTTTCCTCTGACACACTAACGTTTTCATAGTTTCAACGCTGTTGTATTCCACAATAACGTAATTAGGCATTCGTATTTTACTGTTGATTTTGTTTTTAAAGACTTCGGGACGACACATTTCACGATCTCAATCCGCTTTCAAAACTATTTTTATATTCCGATAATCTTACCTTCAGACTGCTACATCTAAATGTTACTAAGGCCATGACCTAAATACTAGAAAACAGATCTCAAATCATTGCACCGGTGTTATACTCGACCCTTTTTAAACTAAACCCATTTTTTTTATTGAGACGAAATTTTCTTAGCGTGTTTTAGAGGCCGTTTCAAATAGATTTTCGTAACATAAACCCAGACCTTAGTAACAATTCAGTCGTAATTCTGAATTAAGCAGTTAGTTAGTAACAAAACGTAGCTAGATAATAAATTAAGGTACAATTTAGTAGCTAAACTTTACGTTTTAAATTATATACAAAATACATTTTGTAACAAAACTCGTGCTATCTAGGTAACATTAAAATGTATTGCATTTGATGCGTAAAATAGATTTTTATGCGTTACAAGTTTGCTTAGTAATAAAAATAAGAAATTAATTAATTGATAATTTCGATATGGTACCGATTTAGCGCCAGGATTGCAGAAATTCATACACGCAGTTTCTATTGAGTTGGTTTTAGGTTATTACCAAATGTCAGTGAAAAATTCAGAATTGCAAAATAATTTTATGGAATAAAGATTTAAAATTTTCCTTTATGAAATATTTTGAAATGGAACTGAATTTTGTTGTCTTGTATTGTGTATTTGAAATAAATCGAACAGTGTACATAGATGATATATTAGTATAATTTGTTAATTCGAAAGTTGAATACCTTAGTTATCTTGCAGTTATACATAATACAACTTGTGAGGTTACTTAAGTAATTAATTACTGTAATCTTGCAAAGTTTCCGAAACCACGATCATAATTTCACTCGACAACATAGTTTTAAACTATAAATTCTGATAATAAATTAGGCTCAACACAAACTGCTTGTATATTACGCAACGTTTCCTGGCATCCAAGATATATAAAACCCACAGAATATTTATATTTATATTATAAAACATTAAGGGTCCCCCAATTTAGACATGATTTTCATTTTATTTTATTCAAGGAAAAAATCGTACTCGTTGCTAAGCAACTGATAAAAAAAAGAAGCCCACTTAACATTTCTACTCGTTTTGGAGCGTCGGTACCCTTTCATCGCTTCTTTGTATACAGTTCTTCGCATTCCACGAGTATTCATAGGAATATACATATCTTAAGATTCAATAACAAAAAGTGGTAAGGCCTATGGGACGTCTTCGCAGAATTGCTTTAGCTAACATATTTTCAGGCCGATATCACGTCATGTCTTCATTCATTTCGGTGTGGCTATGTCTACATCATCATCAATCTTTATCAAGTCGCAATGAAAGGGTTAACTTTGTGAAAACGCTGTAATCTATGATAACACTCTCAAAGTCTCAAGTTGATTCTTGAGAATAAGATTTAGTTTTCATTTGTATTTTCAAAACGCCAACGAAATTTTCAGCCGATTTACCGTATTTTGTTTAATTAAATAATTTCTTTAACACTATCTACGCTTATTATGTATACTTTATGCTATTTATATTTATCTATATACATGTAAAACAGGTATATAACACCAAGAATGAAAGAAAGTGCCAATGATATGTGTTGTCTAGTGATTATTTTAACTGTTAAAGATACAAAATTATTAACGCTACCAGTATTTACAGTAAAATTATCGTTAGCTTATTTGAAAGAGATGAAGCCCAATTAGGTTTCAAACAAAATATTGATTTCATCTGAGAGTAATATAATTATCAATGGGTCCAAAGATAGTTCCTTGTGTAATATTACAAGGATGAAAGCAAATCAAGCGAATTTAGAGTAAACAGTATAAGGTATTCTAAACCGCTGTAGTTTCATGTTCCTGTTGACCCAAACTTCAGTAACTTTGTTTATTGAGAAAATCAAGTTTAATATTTGCATTTATAGACCTAAACAAGCTCCATCTCTCTCACTAATGGACAGTAAACATACTTCACTATGATGACGAATTTTCTGGTCATTAACGATGACTACGCGACCAGTATATCTAGACACTTGAGGTCAGGACTATGGTTATGCAGGAGAGAGATAAAATCGGCCTATCTATACTGGTCGTTGGCTTACATTTATGTTTTACTAAGTTGTGACAGCAGCTATTCTAATATACGTATGTGTTATAAAATGTTAATAAGTGCTGTAAACACTTAGCTATCTTACGTCTATCACGGCCCTGAATGCACATATGAGTAGTAAAAGACTATATCAATGATGATTATTCATATCAATTTTATATAGAATCGTAACTGCTTTCAAAATGGCGTTTATGCAACTATTATAACTGACACCGACACATACTTTCTGCTATAAATCGTATTTTAAGTCTTCCAATTCGAATACTTTGGTAATATCTTATTCTTTTCACAGAATGATGCTTGCTACTTCTATCCATGATATTTCTAGCTTCTCTCTTTCACTCCTGGCACTACTGATGAAACTGACAAAATCTTTTCCCTTAAGTTTTATTACCATGCCTTTTTCTTCAATTTTTGCCAAAAGAATGATTTTCTTTAAACTTCTTTTCCTCACAGCAAGCAAAATTTTAAAAACTTTCTTAGCGCTATTGGTCAATACATATTTTATTAATGCTAAGTCGAAGCAGACGATTTCCTTTTCTCTGTCTTATTGTCCCTTAACTTCGTTTCATCCAATGACTCGATCTTGTGATCCCTCAACAGTGGAGTACGAGCATCTGTTTTTTCTTCATTCACCTTATCCATGAATATGTCATTTTTGAAGTTCATAACTCTGACAGTATTGTCACTATCCACAGATTCCTGACGGCTGCATGACTTACTGCTTTCCTTGTTGTTATCAACATCTTTTTCTTCAGATTTCTCGCTATGATACGCCATGTTGTCGAAACACTGTGCGGGTACAATATTTACGGACTTCATCATTGGTATTGCGATCGCGAGCGCAGGACTCATGCCTTGAGGGCTAGGTGACAGACGAGTCGTGACCGATAGGTCCATTCCCGGCATCAAAGTTGCAACTGTAGGAAATAAAATTTTAAATCAATATTATTAAACTTTGGTTTAAGATACACAAATGGTTAAGAAGGTTATCCGAACAATCATGCAGATGCATGCTCATCCTTTTTGGGAAAATTTATTAGTTTTATTTGTATTACAGATTAAAAAAAAAACTATGTTAACAACGAGACATTGAAAGAAAATAATATAAGAACACAATTAACATTGACAGACTCTCACAAGACAATAAACTAGTGCTAGAAACACGAACATTAAACGTACAATTTAAAAAGCACAATCACGACACTGTGTTAGTGTAATATTAGTGACAAGTATCACTAAAAGTGTACCGATGTGACGGGCTGTGAGTTTGAAACTTCGATTGTTGTATTGTTTTGACTATTAAGTGGTGGTGGAGGTGTGTGGTTGTTGCCTGGAAAAACACTGAATCATCACTATCTAAAACATAAGAGCACGATCACGTTGTTCAATTCATAAAAATCAACCAAAGAAGCATTCACGAATAATGCAAAAATAAAATAAACATAATATAAAATTATTACAAAATGATAAACAATCTACAACAACATCAAGGTTGGAAGCAAAGCAAAAAGTTCGGGGTACAAACACAGATATACAAAGTCCCGAACCTTCGTCCCCCCGAAGTAAAGGGACCTAGACGGTGGATCCAGTGCTGCTTGAAGATACTGCCGTGTGCAAACATGATTATGACAATGGCAATGATTGATTAGTGACTAAAGATATATTAGCATTCCTGTAAGCTAAATCCGAGTGTGCAGGCGATATAGAAAGCCCATTCGGTTCCAACGGCGTTGTGTGATGCTTTCTAAAGCATGTTTAAATTTTTTCTTTTGCAGTTGTTTGGTGTCGTTTGGATCATAGCCTCTAGCTCGCTACGATCACCATCTGTGGAGGATTACATTGCATAAGCTACTGTTAGTCACGTGACCAGTTTATTAGTATTTTTATATTACGAAGTACATTATCAATGACTTTGTGACGTCAGAGAAAGCCTCTTAATTTATTTACAAAGTTCGCTTTGTAGAGTAATTTGGAGATTGAAGGTTTGCTGTCGAAAATTAATTCTGAGAGAATTTCGTGTTGATGCAAATGTTTTATGGTATTAGAAATTCGAGTTAATTTAATGAGTTTTCATAAAATTCATTATTACTTTTTGGGCTATGGACAGAATGTGTTTTATATTTCAAATGTGTTTTCACAAGTCATTGATAATATTCTTCTAGCCACATCTAAATAAAACGCACGAATATGCTCAATTAGTTAAGTTAGTCTGTAAATTACCAATTGTATGGTGTATATCTTTCATGTTAATCACCAGTGAATGTAATATGTTCATCTATATTTGTGAGAACGCCAATTGGTTATTATGTCCATCAAAATTTTGTTACTACTTCGTGAATTCAAACATTTATAGTGCTTAAAACTACAAGTGGATTACCAAGGCATCATTTGATAGTAAAATCTGCCTTCAAAGAGAAATTTTGAAGAATATTTTACAGTCGTTTTGCTATGGACGTAGTATTTTCCACAGTTTTAAGTGTTTAACAACGAGATTGTGAAGCTATGAATAAGTTTTATAAAATAAGAGCTGGTGTGTTATTTTGGATGCGAGTTATTAAAATTACACCTGGTCTCTGAAAGGTATAATAATTATCATCAAAAATATTTACTAACACGCTGTCAAATTCCATGTCGTCGCTGTGATCCACACTCGACATGAGATTTGACAACACATTAGTTGCAAAAGCCTTTCAAAAACCATCGGTCAATATTACAATTCGAAATTTATCCTCATGCATTTGTTTTTTCAATTTCATTATTATAATTAAGTAAATCTTCATTTTCTTGCGTTATAATTTTATCCACAGCTTCAAAGAATTGTGATATTAATAAAATTGGTACTTATCATACAACTTACCCATGTTAGGTCCTATCATGTCCTTAGGATGGTTGGTTTTGATGGCATTCATTCTTCGGTTTACTACCTGAGGACCCATGCCTACTGCTAGAGGGTTAGGAGCACCGGACACTGGAGCACCTGGATTATCAAGTGCTCAAATTAAAACACGATGAAAATATGTTCCTTAACTTTGCACTATGTGCAGAAAGTTTCGCATTTATGCAAATCATAATACTGTATATATTTAGAATGTCCAAAAATCATCCATTAATGCAATAGCTTATCGTGTTTGCGAAAAAGTTACACTTCGTAAAACTTCGTGTCTCTTATTCCTGTGTGTCAATTGTTGTTTCATTCTCAAACTCGGTGTGTAATACTAACTTCTGGGTATGGTCACACGAGCATCTCTATCTATCTCATCTTCTATTTTCTGGAAATCTTTTATAATTACAACTATTTCTTAATACTCACGCATAGGTGGTCTGGTGGGCTCGACATTGACGACTCTTCGCCGCTTCTTTGGAAGCTTGGCTCTCGCTTGTGTATGCGAGTAGTACATGGCGAAATTGGATACTATGACCGGCACGGGAAGAGCTATCGTTAGCACCTGTTGGTTCGAGATAAAAGATCTTGTTCACGAGTGAATGTATAGAAATATTAACGATAAATTCTGCCATTCATCTTTTTTCTAGGACCAAATAAATTAATAGGTACGAATAATTATTTGAAGGTTAAAATGATACAGAAGGGTACAACAGGCTTTGATTAGCAGATTTTTTTGGGTAGAGCGAGAGCGAGCAAAAGATTTTTAATGAATTCAAATGACAGAAGAATAATAATGTTGAAGATACTTACACCTGCCAACGCGCACAGCGCACCGACAAACATGCCAACATAGGTCTTCGGCGCCATGTCACCGTATCCAACAGTCGTCATGGTCACCAGTGCCCACCACAAGCCCAAGGGTATGCTGTTGAAGTCATTGTGAGGATTTGTCTGTATCCTCTCCGCGTAGTACACCAGACTCGCGAATATCACAATACCCAGCACCAGGAAGAACACCAGCAAGGTCAGCTCCTTCGCTGACGCTCTAAAGGTCTGAATCAAAATCTTGAGACCCGATGAGTGTCTCGTAAGTTTGAACAGCCTCATGATCCTGATGATGGAGAAGAACTCCAAGATATCTGCGTTTTCCACGTGCGACGCGTACTTCTGCAGGATCAGATCGATGTAGAAGCTCATCGTTGCTATGTAGTCGATGATGTTGACGGATGATTTGATGAATTCACACTTGTTTGGTGACGAGATGAAACGAACGAGGATCTCTAACGTGAACCACGCGTTACACACACATTCTATGTAAAAGAAGGCTACGTGGGCGTTTGTTTGCACTTTGTCCAACGCCCAACCTGGCGAATGGTTGGCGGTCGTCACTGTATAGTTTCTAATCACTGGCACTCTCATGTCCGGGTGAGTTTTTAGACAGAACGATATTATTGATACGCATATGAAGAACACTGATATGACGCCGATGATCTGGAAATAAAAAGTTCAATTAGAAATGTTACGTATCGTAGAACCCTTTTCGAACTTATACAGCTAAAAAACTGAAGAATATTATCACGCGATCCTAACATTAAACAATTCACTAAACTAGTCATTAAAATTCCCGTAGTCATTTAAAGCCAGATCAACATTACTTTAGTAGAGATTAAAGCTGCCTTCACAAAAGCCCGTTTGCCCTTCAGTGGGACATAAAAATTACTACGTTTACATTCTCATGTAAAAAATAATTAAAGTAAATACAGGGCTTTTATTGCTGGAATTAAGGGTGTTTTTATTTACTGAAACACGAACGGTTAACGGGCCAAATGATAGTATTTATACGGAGTGGAGTTTTTTTGCAAATGTTAAAAGGTTGTTTGAGGAAAAAAAGTAAGTACAGTGAAAAGCTTGTACCACGGTAAGAGATATGTTAATGGCTGTACATTACCGAGTCCATGATTGTCTAAAAACAAGTGTCTTTACAGTTTGGGAAAGATAGCGAGAATTCAGGAGCTTTTCTGACTTCTTTTCTACATAATTTAAAGCCGACTTTTGCATCAATGTTCGAACATGTTTAAAATTATGTGGTAGCGTGTTTTCCGCAACCATTCAAAATTTTATATCGAGATACTGATTGATACAGAATGTTCTTTCCTCAAATTGTGTTTTAAATCCTTACAATTTTATGGTGATTTATTCTGTTCACATAAGGTACGCATCAATTCCTCAACACGAATCAATGTTGATTTTACAACCATTTTGAATAACACCCCTTATGACAATGTTTTTACAGAAAAAATCTAGCTCAAAATGAAAAATATAACCTCAACGTGCGAGCTCTGTGGGTTTCATGCAACAACCCTGAAGGTCTACATTGAAATATTTAGATTAGCATAAATTTGAATTAAACGGGGCCGGTGGAGGGAGCTGGGTAGGTTGCTGCACAATATTTTACACTTCATAAAGTCAAAAGATTACGTTTTGAGCTTTTGAAGAATTCTAAGTGGCATTTTAATTTGAAACCGTTGGCCAGATGTTTTGAATTTAATGAGTTTTTAGAAATTTTAGATTGTTGCTTGGAAAATGATGACCCTAACGAAATAAAATTATTATACTTTGAAGTGCGTATTCCACTTTTGCTATCTACTTCAGAAACTGAAGCATTCTCAGTATTTTCGGTTATATCTAACAACCAATAACAAATAATTGTAAGGTCTACTGACTTTATGGGTATCTGATTTCTAATGATGATTATCTAGATATTAAATTCCAACAAAATTAATTAATTGATTTATTGTTTTTTTTTTGATTTATTGATTGATTGCTTTTTTTTAATTTGACATTGGATTCCTGTTTACTAAGACCAAAACGATGGGATCGAAATCAAAATCATTAATATCAAAGCATTTATTTTAATTAGGCCAGTTACAGGCACTTTTGAACTGTCGAAACAAAGAAAACAATAAAATGGAGTCAGTCACAAGGCATAATGACTGTGGAAGTACTGTAGTTGCCCATTCCAAAGCGTAGATCTCTATGGAGAAGAACGGGCAAGAAACTCCATGGACGCTTTTTTAAATCAGTATATTGTATCAAACACTTGATTATTCATGTTGAGATCGAAGCTGATGATACCAAATCTGCTGCTGCAAAAAGCTGATGATTCGAGAAACATCTGGATGAGGGACGCACAAAATCATAAAATACGAAAATTTTCAAGCGATAGACACTTGTGGCAGGTTTATGATGATAATAACTTCAACATTACCTTCGCAGCATTGGAGCTGTAAGGCTCATCGAACAGCGACCACATCTGCGGCTTCAGATGCTGCCACCACGACACCGTACCCTTCATGTAGTCCTCTTCGAAGCCGAACTTGCGGGCCACCTCTTCGTCGGTCGGCTTCTCCGTGTCCAGGTCCAGCCGATCCAGGACTGCTAGAGTTTCTTGGGTATCCCGATGCTGGTGACAAAAAACAGATTTTAAAATATCTTTTCATGGTTCTAAGTAGTACCTAACTCAAATCAAAGATGTATAGAACATGCCACATGTTACTGCGACGCTTGTCAGGCGATGGAGACAAGCCTGAGATCGTAGACAGGGCATAACTATGGGCATTCTTAGTAAAGTTCCAGCTTCAATTAAAGTTCGTTTGGATATAAATAATTAGTATCTGGCACGAACACCTCTCAAGATTTCATCATATATTAACGTATTTCGAATACTACGACAAGGTAGCAATCAAGAAATACAATAAAATCACAAAGGTTTCCATTAATTTAATAACGAAAATTGTTGGCAGTGAAACAGGAATAATTTAAAATAATATCAAAAGCCACGACCAATCCGATTTTAATTTCACATTTAAGTTGAAAACAGAATTAATTGGACAAAGGTTTCGATTTACCCGATGTAAAATATGAGGGTAAGACCGCAAAAATATTTCGTATCGGGCAATGTTCGAAATAATAGGAAAATATCGAACCCGCAATCATCGGACCTGAATTTCCCATTTCACTGGGAAAGTAATTGGAAGATTTTATTATCTGATGGTTCGAATGCGGTGCATTGAGAGTTTTTTGGCATGAATGTTAAATTGGATTTTAAAGATAGCAACCACTGTATTATAATTTGTCTCCCTCGCATTCAGAGCAAGACTATTTCAACTATGGGAACATTATAGAATGATCACTTAACATAGCATCAAGCCTGTAATTCCCAAAGGGTTAGGCAGAGGTATACCTAATAGTACAGTCACATTTTACCAGTTATGTTTAAGTCCCATGTAATATGAGGCGAGTCTAATGCCATCAACCGGGCACAAATCTAGACTCCGTAGCTTAAACTGAGAAATTTTTGATGGAAAAATCTAATGACACTTTGCCCGACCCGGGAATCGAACCCAAGGCCTCATGCTCATCAGTCACGCTCGCGAATACTAGACCAACGTGGCAGTTAACGAGGAAGTATTGGATGATCATGTTTTCTTATTTTTCAGTATTTACTTCTCTTTACTTTTGTTCTCGAAACTTTTATCAAGGGGCTGGTTTCTTATGTATCCATTCTTTTGTTTTTACCTAAGAACGTACTCTACATCACAGTATTCCACGGTACATTTCCCTAAAACAACTTAAACGACAGCATCTCTAGGCCTATTTTATTACAGCATCACTTATCTTATCGCAGAATGTTCTAGCCTAATAACAAACAAACCCATTCCGATATGCCAATAATGCTATTCATCCCATATAGACAAAGGGGCGTGAATACACACAAATGTATACAAAACCACAATCACTGTGATCCTCTGAATATTTTTGCCGCGAAATGTAATTGGAATATGTTGTTCAGCATGTTTTTCTTTTTTAAATTATTTTTAATTATACTAGAGGTATTATACACGGTTTTCTGTTTGTTTATTGTTCCATTTATTTGCTATGGGTCTGGTTAGATGCAAAATCATAAGATAGGAACAAGCCATTTGCTCGATAGGATTTGTCATAGAAAATAATCAAAAATCGTTTTTTCTTCACTAGTAACTGGGTTGTTGAGGTCAGATAAGCAGTCGTTCTATGTCAAATACTGGTATTCAGCTGCATCCGGTTAGACTGGAAGCCGACCCCAACGAAATTGAGAAAACACTACGCAGATGATAATGAGTGTCGTTTTGTTATGGAAACCTTGTATAGATATTTTTCAGTGAATTTCAGATTTTATCTAAAGAACTACATAATTATGTTCAGTCACATAGTAAAGTTTTCCGTATCAAACTCGTGATTTTCTCGATAAATATGAAGTCTATTTTAATCTATATGACTTCCAGATTCGCAAAATCCCTCTTTAAATACATTTTAGATCCACGATCATCAAATTCTAAACCGCAAATCCGAATATCCACACCGAAGTTAGAAACAAGATCAACATTTATTAGCCAAGGCCATTTCACCAGCGCTCCACGTCCGAATGAAATGCTAACATATTCGTCACGTATACTGCAGTGCACAATAAACTGCACACTCGGAATACCGAGCTCGTAATACGTCGTGTATTTGCACCGCAGTGTAAAATGTTGTCATAGTGGTGGTTGAAAGTGGAAAGTTTTGTTTAGGGTTTCATTGTTAAGTGAACCCTCGTTTTATGATATGTAGTTTGTTGGAGTGTATCATGTACTCGTGTTTTGTACCTCGGTAGTTTTATTTATAGGTGGAAAAAATATTTATTTCTTTTGAGTAGGTATTTTACAAAGAGAATTAAAATACTTATAGAGCGGACATTGGGAATATTTTCGTACAAAAACTTAGATCCCGAACATTTTCGATTTTGACACACGAATGCTTCCTGACAAGCGAGCGTGACATTAGACAGAACGACTTATTACCAAGTAGTAACAAGTAGTGGATTACGATTTTCTTTGTCTTGTCCCGTCTATCGCTCGTAAATATTTTATTGGTATTTTAAAAAAGACGATTATTTTTTTTGTTATTGAATTTTACTAACATTTAACAAATCATCGTAATTATTCTCCTGCCCTTATTCCAATTTATTCGGGGTTAGCGCAGTATATCTCTTTCTTTCATACTTCTCTATTACTCGTTATCTCAGCAGTCACCTCCTTTCATGCAATATCACCCTTCACACAGTCCATCCATACTTTCTATGGTCTTCCTCTACTCTTATAGCCATCTACATTCATACTCAACATTTTCCTCATTCCTCCGCATCACAGGTCCATAGCAGGATATCCGATTACCACACAACATTTCAGTCAAAACAAATATCAACATAATAAAACCAGAACACTTTTTAGAACATAGGTCATGTTCGTACATCCGTGTGGACGTGGAAAACTTCGTGGCTAGACGTGAGAGTCGTTCGTGAATATGTTGATGTATGCTGCAGCTCTTGATGTATTTAGATGCTGGTAGACGACACACGAGCGCTGAATTTTAAATTAAATGTATTTTATGTATGTACATAAACTATTTTTTGATAGGGTTGAGGAGAAACTTCAGTAAGGTGGTGTGTGCTACGATCCTTACATACTCCTTTTGCTTCGTCCACATACTAGGCAGTTACGCACGTGGCTGACCAGGCAGTCATTGTCATCTATGGGTTTTGAATTCGAAGTTTTCTGCTGTTCCCATAAGTTCAACGTGGAAACATGATAACAGCTGCTTTTATACCTTCTCTTATATTCTATTCATAGTTACTCTATACGGATAACTCCATAGTTTCTGTTTTCCTTGGCTAGCTTTTAAAACTTGTCTGTAAGTCACACGTCATAGTTTGTAGAGACATGTCGAAAAATCCGTGTAGGAAACTTTGAGACGCAGGAGTTAACAAACATGACTGATTGGTTGAGATGGGTCAGTTTTAGATTTGTACTGATTATTCTCCTGTCCTTTTTCTAATTTATTTGGGGTCAGTGCAGCATGCCTTCTTCCATTATTTTCAACTAGTCCTCATCCCAACAGTCACCCCCTTTCTAGCCATACCACCTTTCATCCAGTCCATCTATCGTTTCTTTGGTCTTCCGCTACTCTTATAGCCATCAACATTCGTACTAAAATCTTTTTATAGCTGTTATATTATACATCGGTATTGAACGAGCTATAGACCCAATACTACTATTCTGTTATTACCTAGTTATTTTTATCTTCATAGTTTTCTATCATTATTTTGTTTTGAAATCGAATCTTTTCGGCAGTAAATTCTCAAATAAGCTGAACAACATAAGACGAACAATCGTTCCAATAAAATTATTTGTTTTAAAGATTTTAAAATAGCCGCTTTGTTTTCAACATTATTTAACTAAGCTTTGCCCTCGGCATCACCTGTGTGGAGGTCGAAAATTGTCCCACGGGATCGTACTATAAGATTTAAAATATTTTGTCTTAAGTCTAACCCGAATCGTGGCCGCAATGCCAAATTTCATCTAAATATGAGCAGCCGTGAAGGCACACTAACAAACAAACAAACTCATTTTGACATTTATAATGCAAGTCAGGATATTCAGATTAACTTGCTTCAAACATTATAGTGTTTCTGTGCTCTGATCTCTTTTAGTTTGAAACTTTTCAAGAATTCCCGTCATGATCTGGTTAGCATATTCATGAATTATTAGATTCACTGGCGAATGGAGAAGCTGACAGGAATTCTAAAAATATGGGCTACGAGACTTGTGCAATAGAAGCAAGTTCTGATTCACTGGTGATAATAATGTCAGTATTTGATGTATCGTGTTTGGTTCAGACTGTTTCTTTAGTCTAGTTTATTTGTTGTTTTGTTTTATGTTTTGTGATGTGTAGGAGGAAATTCTGTGTCAACGACTTCATTTTTGCATCCATCCATGTAGCGTGCCTGATTGCCCACAGAAACCAGGAGACAATGTACACTTCTAGTTAATGGATCTTTGGGTTACCTGTGTATACGTCATCCAGCAGCAGGGTTCCACCTGGTTGGCGTCCAGGCCCCAGAACTCTAGCTCCTCCTCGAAGAGTGGCCCGCACACGTCGGTAGGGTAGTGGAGCTTGCCGGTTCTGTAGACAAAGAGTTGGTTATACTGAAAAATAATTATGACAGGTTTCAAAAATCATTTTTATCGAGTATTAAGTCGTAAGAGTCATCATCTGCCTAGACTTTTCCCAAGTATGTTGGGGTCTGCTTCCAGTCTAACCGGATGCAGCTGATTGCCAGTATTTTACGTGAAGCGACTGCCTATCTGACCTCCACAACCCAGTTAGTTCTGGTTCTGGTAAATCGTAAGAATATTAAGTCATTTCTGCCACCGCTGGACAATCTCCACAAATTCTCCCAACTCGTCTTTCATTTCCCTCTGTCAAGAATTTAGTTTGAAATACCAAAATAAAATAAAAATAAAATCATCAAAAAAAAAAAACAAAAAAAAACATCTAAATATTCCTAATAAGCCTCCTTCCTAAACAAGTCAGTCAGTCAGTTCGTTCCTTTCTTAATCAGTGTATGTAAACGCATGTTTGACAAATAAATGATTCTTATTCTTATTCTTATTCTTAAGGAATATTTTAATGATACAGCAATTCATATAATTATATATTGGTAATTAAAATAATGAAGAAGTAAACTGTGATGAAGAACGATAATCAAAAGCCTACATTCATGTATGGTGGAAGTTTTTTTCATTACAGAGTGAATTTTTATCTATCTATCTGTTTTCTTTAAAGCTTTAAACACTGTTAATATCCGTAGCAATTGTTGCTTGTGTCTAAATAATAACAGCCACTCGGGTCGAGCTTTAGGTGAAGCCGCGCTTGCCTAGGCTGGTCCGTAGATGGTGACCAGTAATTACATATCGAGTATCCTCCGTGCCTCAGAAAGCACGTAAGCTATTGGTCCCGGCTGTCTTTTGTAGATCTTTGACGGTAGTTACAGGTAGTCAGTGGCCCGAAAGTCTGACAACCGGTCTTACCAACGGGGACCGTATTACCCCGTACTAACTGGGTTGTGGAGTTCAGATAGGCAGTCGCTCCATGTAAAATACTGGTATTCGGGTTAGACTGGAAGCCGACATAGTTGGCAAAAGGCTAGCATAGCAATTCCATAAAAAAATAACGACATTGTTTTGACAGTCCACTTACTAAAATAACAAAAACTATAAAAGCTACACACATTCTGTCCAACTTATTTCATGGCTACCAGCTGCTATTTTTTCACTCCTAGATCAACAGGCAAATAAATACACTTGAGGCTGGAAAAAACCGACCCATTTCGCAACAGACACCGAACATAAGGATAGACGGGAAAAATTGTTATTCTCCTACCACAATTACAAACAGGGTATCCGATTTCCATACATTTCAATAACAAAGGGTTGTTACCGTTAAAGGTACATATGTATCCTCGATCGTGGGGTGATGGATGAACATTTTGTATCAATTTAATTGGGATCAGGACAAAGGATAATCGGTCTCAGGAGGATGTTTTATGCGATTTTTTGGGATAACGATATATTATCGTGCTGGTTTGTCCTGGGATGTTTTGCAATAACTTTGGAAATGGTATGGCCTAGTTATAGGGTTTTCATAAATGCGTTAACTATACCTTGATGTCCGGAGACTGGATTTCTGCCCGGTTGATGGCAATAGTCTCGCCACATGTGACTTATACACCATTATTTTTACGTCGTTCTGGAGCGTTGTACACACACATATGCATTTGAGTTCTCATTATTTCAAAAAAAAACATTAAATTTATTCTTTCGTGTTTTTTTATTGTTATTTTTTGAAAAAAAAAAAAGTCCCAATCATTTCGAGTTCGATGATCGAGTTCATGGTATTCGGCTTCAGAACAACCTAAAAATAATGGTGTATAACTAAAATGTGGGTAAACTATATAGTTTACCAAGAGGTGTCTATGTAGGTACACCTCTGCCTAACCAAGGAAACAAGCGTGATCTTATAATATACTTTGCGGTTCAGTTGGGTTCAGTATCTAAATCGTGCATAATTATTTGGTAACATTCTAAAGAGCATATCCCTAATTGAACATAAAACTGTCTTCCCATACGTACCAACATTTAACACTATCAACCTTCACAAACGATTAATTCACAAAACTTAATCTGAATTCACAATTTCGATTCCTTCCTTTGGTACATTATGAATGTATTCACACATTTAGCCGACGTATTTTTTTTATTTATTTCATCGGTTACAGTTACGAGTTTCGGCGATAAATTCTCTTATAAAACCACCCTTTTAGGCGATGAAATATTCCTGAAAGTATTCTTATGTACCCGTCGATTGAATATAATGTACTAGATACATATATAACGCAGCTTCCAAGTACAGATGTGAACGTTCAAGTTTGGGCGTACCAATTATTTTTACGCTCTTTTCACGTTTTAGATTGCCGCGCAAATTGCTGAGCGATTTTCTGTTATGCTGTTAAATATTTATTTCATGAATAAAATTTATTTGTGATTTTAGAATTATTTTTCTGAAAAGGCGTGATTTGAAGAAAGTTCTAAAATGAAAAATTAATAATGAATACCTAAACGTGAGGTGAGAATATACTTTTGGGCTACTGTTGAATAATGTCTGAAGTTTGAGAGAAATCGTTAACAAACAAGGCAACCCGCAAATTGACTGTGAAATTGGGACATCGGAAACCAATAGTTCCAAATACCAGATTATTAACACCTAATGTCAACAAAATTCTCGTTCTCGTTGGGTCATTTTAATTGTCTGGAATTATTATGGATTTGCAACTTCTTTTTATTGGGTCAAAAACCATAGAACGGTACCGATGGTAAGTGGTCCCCACCACATATTATATCCACCCTAATAAGATGCTATCCCTTGACGGAGCTGGAACGTCCCATGCACTGATAATGATATAAGAATCCTTCAAACCGAAACACAGCGACGGTAACAGGAATGATGGACTTTTCTGGATAACATAACATATACATCGCGCCTGCAATCGCCGAAGATTTAGGCAGAGGTGTACTTAATAGTGCACTCACATTTCGCCAGTTATGTTTAAGTCCCATGTAATAGGGGCGAGCCTATTGCCATCAACCGGGCCCAAGTCCAAACTTCGTTGCTGCTACTGACAAATTCCTGATGGAAAAACTCAATAACACAATGACCGACCTGAGAATCGAACCCAGGACCTCATGCTCAGCAGTCGCGCTTGCGATCTGACCTCTTCCACAAATGGCTCTACAGAACTTGCACAGCGACACACAAGAGTTGACATACTATTAGAAAATTAGTTTTAAATTCAAGCCTGACGCTTTGGTGTTAGTCCTCAAGTTCTATGTGACATGCTGTTAGTATGTTCACTGGACGTAGATTTAATTTCCTGCTGTCCAGATGTAGGTGGAATGATATTATTTAAATCATATTGTAACTCGCGTTGACTGGGAGGTTTCTTGGTGGGACATTTTATGCCATTTTACCTGTCGATACAATAGTACAGAGTAACTCTTACCAATTTTAACTTTTCAAGCTTAATCAGAGGGTTGGAGACTTGCAATAGGTACGCTTTTAAAGAGTTTCGTGTTCCTACACCGACTTTCGAAGTTTCGACGAATTGTTTGGTATGAAACTTTTCGGAAGCGTATATTATTTTCAAAACATTTTTGACTTTTCCATTGATCCTTTATCACTGATAGAATAGAATGCCTGTCGGTCTAGACCTTCAGAAGCACTATGTCCGGGTATTAGGGAATTGTTTTCTTCTACCAATGGAAGCCGTCTATAATAAAATTAGGTCAAAGTTTTCAGTGTGTGCTATTATGAAAGCATGGACTCACTAATACCTAAATTCCGTATTTTTCATCAAGGTTATTAATATAACCTAGATATCTCGCAAAAGCAAACATTCTTTAAATTTAAATTTACTGTTCTATTTTCGTTCACGGTTTTCACTATGTAGTCATTCAAGGTTTAAATTAATTTCATTGATAAGGGAACAAGTCAGCAACTTCGGGATATTTCGGGAAACTTCGTGAAATTCCGGATCATGGGGGCAAACCCTTTAATGTGGCTAAGATTGATTAATGTTACTTTGTGTTTGAGGATATTGATTAATAGGTTGCGGTCGATAGGATGATTTAGTTATGTTTAACAAGAACCAAGGAATGGTTGGTTGTTTTGAAGAAGGAATATGAATAAAAAAATGATGAATGTCCAAAAATTTTAAAATTCAAATGTTTTAAAATTTCAAAATTCATTGTGTCGATGGTGGTGGTGAATTATTACATTGAAATAGATCTGTTTACAAAACAAATAAATTAATAAATAAACAAACTATAAATTATTCGTAAAATAAACTAGAATGACTAAGGAACGGAAAACAAAACAAAAATATATAAGAAAACAAACAGATACATAAATAGGACGGACGCATGAGAAAAAGAACTAGTTTCGCACGATGACTTTTTAACGCTCAGTATTGCATTTCATCCACAATATGCTGCAAGCAGCAAAGCGCGACGGACTAATTGAAATAAACGGAAAGATTTTCCCCTAACAGTGGATTGGGGTAACAAATTAATATGATACTACCGTGCCGTACATGAATAGGTCATTAATGATGTATTTTGAAAGCGAAAGTGAAATTGGAAGTAGATAAACGAAAAAGGAGGGAGATGAGAACTAAGCGCTTGTCAACAACATTGACTATGCATAAAAATGTCCAGGATTATTTAATAATTGTAGTGTGACGTAATAAATAACATTTTTCGACCCTGAGACTGTCATGGTCAAGTTAAATTAGGTTTATTACATTTTTTTAAGCGTTTTAATAGTTCCATAGAAAGCGTTGTTGTCGCTGCCATTTGTCATTGCAAATAAGATTTTTGCTTATGTTGACTTACCATCAAAAAGTTCAGGATTTATATTTGGCGCGGTTATACCTATTCTATGGTTTTCTAAATGATTTCGAACATGCTTCAAACAAAAAATATTGGCCATTCTTATTAGTTAAAGCTATCTATAATTGTTGTCTATCACATTGATATACACGGCAGATTTGCCAACCAATATTGATGACACAAAAACCGACTTAACTTGCCCATATTGCAAAAATCACGCAACAAAAAAGTTAGAATACAAAATTTCAGCCATTTTCTTTTACGCCGCCATAACCACAGCCAGCCCTTTGCAAAATGTGTTACGGAAAAATTCATATGTCGAGCCTTTGGTACCACTGCGCAGGTTGGTCCGACCACAGGGCTCCCCCAAATTCTGCGGTTGGCATATGCGTCCCTTGCGGCTTTTCCGAAAATTTCTGGTCTTTCCGACCGAGGTTAGGACCACCGCAATCCACGCGTAGTTCCGAAAACTACTGAAGAAATTAACGTTTTTAAGGCCGAATAATTTCAGGCTAAGCGCTTTTTGTGGGATTGACATAGTTGGGGCTATTTGGAAAAAGAGTGGAGACAAAACAAACAGACAGAGATTGTTGTTCTAAAATAATGATAATTAATATTATTTGGTCCGACTTACAACTAAGCCCAACGTAATAAGTACATAGAGAGCTAACAAAAATGAGGGGACGTGAATTATAAATTTATAAAAGGTGTTATCCCTGCCCTGAAACCTAAGCCGAGATAATTTATTCCAGTCAGCCTAATTTTTAAATATAACGCCTTTATAATAAGACCATTTATCATCACAATCTTTTTGTAAGTCGTTAGTAAGCTGAAATTACCTACTTTATTTCGATATCATTTCTTTATCTTAATAAGGAGGCATCAAGTCTGAATCATGATCTGTAATTATTTGAGGCATTTAGTTGGAGCACCATAGTACCTACTAAAAATGGTGGAGCTCGTGGCTAAATAATAACAGTCGTACGGGTCGATCTTCAAGTTAAACACGCTTGCCAAGGTCGGTTTGTGGATGGGTGACTAGACCATCCATTACATACCAAGTTTTCTCCGTGCCTCGGAAAGCACGTTAAACCGTCGGTTCTGGCTGTCATCTTTGACAGTCGTTACAGGTAGTCCGAAAGTCTGACAGCGAGACTTATAACGGGGAACTTATTACCTGGTACTAACTGGGTGGTGGGAGTCAGATAGGCAGACGCTCCATGTAAAATACAGCTGCATTCGGTTAGACTGGAGCCGATCCCAACATAGTTGGGAAAAGGCTAGGCAGATGATGAATACTGAAAACGGTCCTAGGTTTCTTCAATACTTGTTTTTTTATTCACTCAAAAAAAAAAACAAGAGAAACAAAAACAAACGTAGACATAATGCGTTTGCAGTCGACCGTGTAGAATAGAATCTGAAATTCTAAAATAACAATTCCCCTAAAGACCTAACCAAATAAGCCGAAATACCTTCGTACCTTTTGTACAAAATGCCTGACATTTGTATAAAACATCTCTTTTGTCTCGAAATGTCAATGCCACTAAATGGCTCTGTATATCACAGCCAGAAATCTTATTGCCTATCCTCTAGCTGAAATAAAATGGCGATAATAAGCAATATCACACTTTTTGGGGACGAAATGAGACGTAATTTTTTCTATTCTTAAGTGGATTGTAGGATTCTTTTTATTAAAAAAGGTCGGGGTGTATTTCAGTGGGTTTAAGGTTAGATAAGAACGAAATGAAGTGGAGTAATTGGAGCAGACACTGTTTCAAGTTACATAATTTTATGAAAATACATTGTTTTAATTTATGCTCAAACTGCAAAATTGTATGACGTGAATTTCACTATCACATTTTATCTATCTTTGAACAACCAAATGTTTTGAACTTTTTATTTATTCAATAACAATAGTATCCTGGTGTATTTTAGTATTGTTATTATGAGTCTGTGGTATCTCACTGCAAGAAAAATGCCTCCTTTTCCGTCCTTCTATTTTCGTCATTCTGTTGCAATTTGTGTTGAATCAGTTGTAGGAGTCTGGTATTTTTTGTAAAAATCACGCCTAGGTCTTCCTCGTCACCGGTTCCTTTTGTTTGGAAGCCAGTCTGTCGTTACTAAGTACCGATTTCTTTTTTTACAGTTTCACGTTTTTTTGGCCGAAGGCGAAAAACATGTTCTTAAAACATGTCCAAAAAACCAATCACTCTTGTCTCACGAAGAGCTAAGCTAAGTAGCTTTAAAAAAATAAGCAAGGTCAATAACTTTATCTCTTACCTGTAATAGTTCAGAACCTGCGCAAAGACTCCAGGATGCCTATCGAAGAAGTACTCGTTGAGGACGGGGTCGTAGTTGGCCAGCGCCTCCGTGAGGCGGGACAACCTGGTAGCCGGGATCTTCTTCAGCGTCGCCTTGTAGGTCTCGTGGCGGATCCCGCCCACGTTCAGGACTACGCGGTTCTCCGCGTCCATATTGAGGAGGTTCATTTCTGGTGGGGATTTGAGGGTTAGTAAATGGTACTAATTGGTAACTTAAACCATCGAGGTACAGATTAAAAGAAACTGGTTCCGTAGTAAGTATGAAAAACCGCTCTCATCTTTTTAAGCGGGTTTAGTTTTCGCGCATCAGGTGATTGTTGGTAGTGAGAGATTTTAAACAATATAAATTGATTTAAAGCCAGCGGAGTAGTCACAAAACACACACACACACACATTCAATGGCAATGTCTTTTTTTTTCAGCATTCCTTGCGTTATTATAGTATTATATAGATGCTATAATACATATTATAGATACCATATAAATATAGTGTGTGTTTGTTAAAGTTCCTAATGATATTAGGTATTAATATGATACTAGTAATGATATTTATATAATTTAAACTGTTATTTGTAAGTATATCCTAGTCTTAAGTTATTTTGCTGCGCCCAAACAGGGTAATGTATTCATTTGTTTTTAAGCCAAGCTTGTAACGGTGTGTACATTGTGCAATAAATAACTAAATATTTACGTTAAAGCGTCGAGCGTCGATTTTTTCAATCATACTCGTATGATTTGATGAGGCAATTGATTTTTCATTCCTTTTAAAAGCCTTCGGATTGTTGTGAAGTGCGTGTTACGCGATTCGTGGTTTTCGTCCAATTTTATAATTTATCTGGTAGCTCCTGCCAGATAATCAATTAAAACATTGTTTTATCAAGCCGTCTAATCAAACAGAGCGTTTTACTGAAACGACAATGTTATTATTAGAGCTTGAGCTACAATACTGCCATTATGTCTATTATTCTTACATTTAAATTTGCGGCAAGGTATAAAATTCCATTGTTCCCTTTAGCAATTCATTGGCACTCGTCAAAAAGCATCATAAAACTAATAAATAATCCGAGTACCCCAAACTTTGCGGTTATATTTTGATGCCAATACACCCATATTACAAAAGTCGGTTAATAAATTACGACGACAATAATTTATTACTGAAAGAAAGTAATGTTATAAGTAGAAGTATATAGAAAGTTAGAACCATTAATGTTTTTTTTACTGACAACATTCATTGTTATAACGACAGAGTATGTAAGTTGGAACATAGATGACAACACTTATATTTTCTGTTAGAGTCGCCGCACATTGCAGATTTTTTATCGCCTCATGATTTTTCAATCAAGCAGCCTTGACAAGAAGCAATCGTTTTCAAACCGTATCGAATTTCCACAAGGACTTAAAACAATTTGACGTAAGCTTTTCGGCTCATGTCAAACATTTTTGTCTTTTTAGGTTAGTACTATGGTAGGTTAACACTAATTGAATGCCACTTTAGGTAAGACCTCAGGTTTTAAATAGTTGAAAACAACTTTGCCAAATCGGAGGTCCAAATTAGTACGAGTAGTTAGTCTAAAGGTGCTCTTTCGAAAGTGATCGCAGTAGGAATGAGGTCATCCATAAAACGTTCATAGAGGTAACTGTATCTCGTACATGACATAGATATCGCTAGGTTGCGATAAGGTAGCATGATCGCTGTAGTTTGCGGTCACGGTCGCTTTCAAAAGAGCAACTTAAAACTACGCTGCGATGCGCATACTTGTACACATTTGTGCACTACGAAGCAGCACGGTACAAACTATCAAGCGGCAACAAATCTAAAACGTGCGCTTTCTCTTACTGTTACTTGGCACCCGATGGATCCACATTGTGGAAACGATATTAGATGCTTATTTCCTGAAAATAAGTAGATAATGTATCTCTAATAGACCAGATAACAGTATGAATGGGAAAATAATATTTTTACTACGAAATTATCCGTATCCCTCCTTGGCTTTCTTCCATAGTCAATTATGTGGAAAAATCATTCGTCATATTTCTTTTAGTGAAAGAAAATCTGTTTATGTTAGTAATGTGCCAATAATAGTTCTGTGGGAAAAAAATATTGCTGGCTTTCGATATTTTCTTCTCATCTTTGTTGTGACTTCGGTTTCATAAAGGCCGATTAAGTGTTTTTGTGGGGAAGGATACAATAGTATCACTTTTGGTCAAATTGATATTCATTGTTGATGGTCTTGTCTTTTGTCCTGTGGATAGGTCAGTCTATCTACAGAAATCATTTCTATCATCACTGGTGTGTTAACGTTATCACCGTTATAAGACAGGACATTTTTATGACCTACTGTATCATCTCCTCAGATCTTATTTTAGATATTATTTATGTTTGCAGTTATGCCTACATATTTGTTTCTGGGAAATCCGACTGCTCGTCAACTTTAAAACTCTTGAGCTCTTTTGAGAGCTGCATTCAAACTTCGAGTTCGAAACTTAGAGAGTAGCGTAGTTGGGCAAACGCATTTACAATTGTTAAATTTCAAATACTCACTGGCGACTACTCCTCTTTCTCCCTCTCGTGGCTAGGACAGTTACTGTGGGCTACGGCGACCGACTCTGTCCTCTCCTCGACATCACCTCTATGTAGTCATCTTCTAACGTGCTAAATTTCCCCTGCGGAGGCATCTCTGGGTGAGGAAATCCTGGGGACAAAAGTTTCCAGTTAGAAAATTAGGAAAAGATACTCTGAAGGTAATCGTGACTCGAGTGGTGTTTTTGGATAAAACCCTTTAAATACGGTGGCAATGTTGCAACCTACGGAAGCGTTTTCAATGAGTTGCGTACGAAACAGTCGTCTGACACTGTGGTCTGTTATAGGGATTGGGATGCGGTTGATGGTTTTGTAATTACGATTGGAACTGTACCTTCACAAAACTCAAAAACTCAAACTCAAACTCGAAGCGTTTATTTCAATTAGACCATTACGGCACTTTTGAATGTAAAAAAAAACACTAAAAGAAACGAAGCTACAGTCCCAGTCACAAGGCATAATAACTTGAGAAAGTACTGCAGTTGCATATTCCAAAGCGTAGATCTCTATGGAGAAGAATGGGCAAGAATCTCCATAAAAAATGTTGTTCATTCGCAGTGTATTATTTTAGCGATAGACAGAAGTTTTATTCACCCACGTTAACGTCAGTTGCAATAACAATTATCACAATTTAATTAGCGTGAATGTCTATTTTAAAAGTGGCAATATAATACGCCAGGCCAGTGCCAGTCTTCGTGGTACGAAAATATTATTCCAGTAATTAGGTTAGGGTTTCCGAGGTCACGCGACATTTACCCCGTTTCAAGACACGTATATTGTAGGTACATGCATCTATGTATAACCAAGTAAAAGCTACCTACATTTTAATAGTAGAATAAAAGGCAATGAACAAAACATTCTTGTGATAAGGTTAATATATAAGCGTCTACATTTTGTTCTGCAGCATAACTCCTGGGTTACACCTGGATAAGGGACGCACCGAACCGGGATGTGTGGCATAGAAAGGGGAGGTCTATACACAGCAGTGGGTGATTACGAGCTTATATGATGATGATGAAGTATCTTGTGGAGAAATAAACACGTAATTTGTGTACTTATAAGTCGAAGCTGCATAACTAGCCTGTTGCAAGTAGACTTGATCTTAAGGGCATTACACGCATTGGGGTCACCATAGTGTGGTACCACCGGACGGCAAATTTGAATACCGAGCACACCCGAATATTATTCAGTGATGATTGATGCTGATCTGACTTTACCCATCGGCACGACCCAAATATTAGTGTAGTAATTGTTTCGCCTCGGACTTGTTGTTCAACCATTACTGCCGAACCATGTATGACCCAAGCAAGCAAAACACCTGCAATATAATACCGCAGCAAAACTCCAATCCAATCCACTACACAAAAAAAAAAACAAAAAGAGACTTTACCAAAATACATTGTACCCAAAATTCCATTACATAAAAACAGACAAAACTTGATTACGGTTTTACATTAGCGCAACAAAAGAGAACGAAGTATTGAATTGTAGCCGCGGGTTCTCAACGAAATTCGACCGGCGACCCTGAAGCGACCCCGTTACACAGCTCGATTTTATTTCAGTGGCTTGTGTATTGATTATACAGTGTGTTGAAACGTTGTGTGGGTTGAAAAAGTTTGGGTGGTGTGGCGAGGACATTGGTGTAGCGCTGAAGAAATTAGTAGTAGTTTTGTACGTTTAAAGTCAAAATCAAAGTATTTATTTCATACCAGTTAGAGACAGTTTTGACTGAATGAGCTTGTGGCTAAATAATAACAGTCGCATAGGTTGACCTTCAAGGTTAAGCCACGTTTGCCTAGGTCGGTCTGTGCATGGTTCCGTGCTTTGGAAAACACGTTAAGCCGTTGGTCCCGGCTGCCATTTGTAGATCTTTAACAGTAGTTACAGGTGGTCGGTGGCCCGAAAGTTTGACAACGAGTATTTCCAAGGGGTACCGTATAACCCAGTATTAACTGGGTTGTGGAAGTCAGATAGGCAGTCGTTCCATGGTTAGACTGGAAGCCAACCCCAACATAGATGGGAAAACGCGCGCTTGCTACTGCGTCGAAATATCGGGAGCTCAAAATTATGAACAATCACGGAAGATTACCCGTAAGTTACAGTATAAGTTTGAATGGTTTCCTTTACCGTTTTGAGAGCGCAATTGTACGCACAAAAAAACATTTGTAATGCGTATACTTAAGTTTTATGCTCTACACATTCCGTCTAACTATCTAGATATTACTGAGTGGTTTGTCTTAACACGCAAACCGTTTACAAATATAAACAAGATACGATAGTTTAGCTGATGAGATTGTGTGTTTACTAACGTTGTGTTTGCGGGGCTTCACGACTTAGTGTAAGACGATGAGAAGCGATTAGAAAGTTCCTCCGGGACGTTTACGTGGAACTATAGTGGGTGTGGAAATACCCTTAATGAAGTCGAAAGGCATTTGTTCTCCCATCATTGCGATATTTTTTCTGTTCCGGACTATGCCTGAGAACCTTCTAGTTACGGAGAAATTGGAGGTCGAAGTTTCAACTTGCTCACAACTTTTTTTAACTACAAGTTTTTTTTACTACAGACAGACATCTGCCTTTAGCCCAGGGTTAACTTATTTAACTATATAAAAATCTGCCCAGTTGACGGTACATTAAAAAAAACTTTAATTTGAAAGTCACCACTGGTGTCCTCAAATTACAAGAAAAATACCATCCCCTCTTGAAACTTCGCCGACCTACAAAATAAGGGTGCAGATAAATTAGCAAAAGCTTTAAAGGTTCAAGGGTTGTCCTCCACCGAAATCCAGATGATTTTTTAACCCTTCGTGTTTTATAAAAAAAAATAGAAAAGGTCCCGATTTTTTAGGGTTCCGTACCCGAAGGCTGAAAACGGGACTATGTTACTAAGCCAAAGACGAACGTCGTCCAGCAGGTCTGGCTGTTACAGGGCCTTTGGAATTACAATAGTTAGTTAGTATAGTTATAATTAAGTCAGTTTTTCACGGATTACTTACGTGCAACTGTTACCGCTTGTCATGACACAAACAATGTATTTCATGACAATATAAAGTACAAACTCACGGAGCAAATAGCAATATAACAATGCGTAAACTTTTTCTTTGATCATTTTACTTTACTGCCATAAGTAAATGGTGCGGAACCCTTAAAGTGCGTGTCCTACCCTATCTTGGCTAGTTTTTTTTCTACCCCGAGACAGTTTGATTGAGTTAGTTTTACAAGTGGGCCGGTCCCGACGACCCGAAGATTAGGCGCCGATAGGGTTAACGTTTTCAATTATAACTTGCTTAATCGTTTAGTTAGAGAAGTTTGATTGTGTTTTTTATTTGGTTTAACTTAGTGGTTTAGGGAAATTGGTGTTTGTGATTTGAATGATCGAATTAGAAAATTAAGGAATTGTGTGGCTTGAGTTGGTGAGTGGTTCGTAATTAAATAAACTGGGGAAGACCAATTCTGGCTCTGGTTTTATCTTGCCTTCTTTTTAAGTGATAAAATGAGATTTACTCAAGGCTATTTTGTTTGATGATCTACAAGAGCACTATATTTTTCGAGTATTTGACAAATGTACACATTTCATTGTGTCAAATTATAAGAGCCTTGTTGTTCACGAGATGATTGCATTTCATAAGTGGAATTTTACTCGATTTGGTCCAGAACACCGCATTCTCTCCCAGAATACTGCCATTAACTGTGCACTTAAAAAAAAACACATCTAAAACCTTCCCGTTTCGCACAACTTTATTAAATAAACCCACTATAAAATTCAGATCTATCGTATCCAAGCAACATCGATGCGGGCTCTTAAAATTTCGATGAGATATCAGATAATGACACGTCTTTTAATAAACTTGATGCCTTTGAGGTAACTACGTTAGGTAAGAGGGAAACAGGGAAAAGTAATTTCCTACGGTGCTTTAGAACTCAGTGAATCCAGTTGGAACTAAATGTCCCCAACATTTAGTTCCAACTGGTTGAATGCAGTTCAGGTGTGCATGAGAAGTTTAGTTTGTCGTATTGTTTATGGATAAACTACATAGATCGATCTCAACATAGTTGGGAAAAGGTTAGGCGGGTGATCTATTGTTTCAGGATAGATTTAATTGGTATTTTTGCATTTTTTTTTAATCGTTTCTCACGTAAAGATTTTTCAAATATAATTTAATGTTAAAATTGACAAAAAAATTACACTGGGGTCATTCATCATGTAAAGTTGAAGAGAAAAAGACGATCAATGAGGAATGTGCCAATTGAAATGTTAATCATTGTAATGACATTCCAAATAATTTTTCGTTCACAATCAAGTCTTCAAAAACCTTTTTATCTTCAGCGTGCACACCATTAAACATACACTCACATACACAAGTACCGTAAATAATATATTATTTGGCCATTTTACCAAAGGGAAAAGGGAGGATATCCTCTTTTATTTTTAGGCTTTTTTTGATGCGTGATCAAGAATCCGTCATGCGGAAATGCCATGCGTATTCACTCGACGGAATATTAAGGTAAGGGAGTATGATACATTTGTGGAAAATGTAAAAGGTTTAATTTGTTTTGTAGCTTTATATTATTTTGTGCTTACAAACAGAAGTTGTGAATAAGAAAAACATGATTAATTAATTACATGTCTCGGTGTGAACATGTTATGAGGAGGAACGAATCATTTGTGACTAAAATAGTGATGAATATAAAGGTTTATAAATAGATGGACAGGGAGACGAAGACCAAGGAAATGATGGATGGATTGTGTGAGGAATGATTTGAAAGAAAAAGGAGTAAATCGTAGTGTAATGGTCGACAGAGGAGAATGGACGAAAAAAACGTCTTGCGCCGACCCCAAGGAACATGGGACAAGAGCAGGAAGATGATGCCGTGTCGACGGCGCGGCGGCGCGTTCGTGCTCCACGCGCGCCTCAAAGAGATGTCAGCAAACAGGAGGAGGTCCGCAAGGGCCGATGCCTGCCAGCGCTGCGGGACTGTTCGAAAGAGATACCGCGGCCCTGGAACACAAAGGGCAAAGAAGGAAAATGGATGGGTTTTAGACAGTAAAAGTCTGACACTCCCTTCCGCTCCACACACAGTGGGAGGGCTCATTTGATGTTTACCATCCGAAAAAAAAGGGCTGGAAGATGATGATGTTGGTACTAATTATAGCCAACTGATGTTTGCGCTTTATTTTGGGCATCAACATCCATAGCCCGACTTCACCCACTGCTGGGTATAGACCTCTCTTGTTTGTTATAACTTTTGTGCTAATTGTGGCAACTTCATCAGATAAATAAATATGTAGCTTCAAGTTTAGTTTAGAATTCTCCTATAGTGCATGGAATTGACATCTCGTTTAAAACTCCAAGATTTTATTCAAAACTAGTTGTTGACCGCGACTTTCGTTCGCGTAAAATTATTATTAAAAAAATGTTACTTACTTCCCTTTTTCAATCGAATTTTGTTACCAATTTCAAGGGTTTTATTTTTTTGCACGGAACCCTAATTATTTTTCTTAAATAAAAGTAGCTTATGTCAGACCTTACATCATTAGCTATCTGCCGAAGTAGAAGTCCCGTCAAAATCGGTCCAGCCGTTTCGGAGATTAGCCGGAACAAACAGACAGACATACAGACAAAAATTTAAAAAAAAACAATGTTTTTGTTATAAGTACCGTATATACTTTCATATGCATTCAGTAAAAAGCTGTTACTTTGATATTACAAACAGATACTTCACTTTTATTTATTTGTATGTATAGAGTATCGATGTATAGATATGCAGCCCGAACATTTTGTAGCTTTGAAAAAAAGCCTTAAACAAATAATCTTTTCTCATCAGAATAACTTTACTTGCCTCCTAAGATGCAAATCTTCTAAACACATATTTACCAAAACTTCCGCAAACTCATCTCAAGCAAAGCACACCCCATGACCCCAAACTAAGGCCAATAGACGTAAATCAGTCTGCAGAACGACAAAATACCGGCAATATTGATTGATAGGCCTCCCAGGTTTACTCCAATAAATTCTAAATTAGGGGAATCGTTAATCATGGCAGTTTGAAAGCTTTTTATGGGGTGTTGACAGGAAAAATATTGTAACGGACAGATCGGATGTCGGCATGGTAATTTTCAGATTTGGTGCAGCCTTTGGTGTTGATTTTGAACCAAGTTTATTATATTTGCTAGTCGCATTTTTAACCGACTTCAAAAAAAAGGGGAGGTTCTCAATTAGGTTGTATTTTTTAAATGTTTGTTACCTCATAACTCCGTTCATTTATGAACCGATTTGAAATATATTTATTTTATTTTATTTGAAAGGATAAACTTTTCGATTGGTCCCATATAGGTACCTAATTCATCAAAATCGGTGCTTTTTTTCTTGGCCTATGTTGACATGATAGTCCTTAATAACTACTAGTTATTATTTAAAATTGATTCATGACAAGAATTATTGTGGTATACCTACCTGAACTAAAAAGGGTAAAATAAAAAACTTTTTGCAAAAAAACCGACTTCGAAAAAGTTTTTTTTTTTGAGTTTTGTTTGTTGTAATTCAAGTTGTTAGGCTTTATTTTATCTAAATAAATGATAAAAATAAATAAGTAAATAAAAATAATAAATGAGTTATCCAGAAATCTCTCCTATTTTTTTCTGATTACGTCAAACTAATCCATTATTCTCAATGTGGTGTATTAACTACTTTCCAGCTAAATCAATCCGATATAATACACACATTTGAAACTTATAATTCATTAAACAGATTTAAAATCAACAAACGATGGTCATCCAAATCATATAAATGAACTGTAAAATTCTCTCCAAGGACAACTCCTGAAAAGTAGCAACTCGACTACGAATTACATTGATACCATGTGGTGTGTACCCACGACCTATCGATTGAATGAGGTCATTGCAATTATCTTGTCAATTTCAAGAAGCACTGTAACCGGAATCTTTGCGATATATTTTTCCAGGTCAATGATAATGAACAGCAAAATAAAGGTCATATGTTGGAGGGATACAGAGACAGACAGTAAACATTGTACAATACTCGGGTTTTAATATGACACATAGAAGGAGCTGTCACATAATTGCTCACAATGGGCCTGGACAGAAAGTTGCAAGAGCAAGAAGAGCGCTTTGCTCGAAGTGTCCGTACGTGATTGAATCAGTGATGAAGACATCCTCAGAAAAATAAGACAGTCCGTGGAACTACACTTTCAGACCACCCATCAGAAAGTGCAGCGTGGGTAGACCCCCACAAGTTCCGGTAGATCAGGTGAAGGGCGTAGGAATCTGGTAAATGCGTAAGGTATAGAACAGGTCATTGTAGCGATGCTTAGGGAAACCATACGTCATTCAGAGGACGTCTTTATGGCTGATTGATGTTGAAGATGATGAGTGGTACACAAGTATTAATGAGTGAGAGAGACGAGTGTCTCATCATCATCTGCCTAGCCTTTTCCCAACTATGTTGGGGTCGGCTTCCAGTCTAACCGAATGCAGCTGAATACCAGTATTTTACATGGAGCAACTGCCTATCTGACCTCCACAACCCAGCTAGCACTGGGTAACCCGATACCCTTTTGGTAAGACTGGTTGTCAGACTTTCGAGCCACTGACTACCTAAACGACTGTCAAAGATCTACAAATGACAGCCGGGACCAACGGCTTAACGTGCTTTTCGAGGCACGGAGGAACCTCGGTATGTAATGGGTGGTCATCCATCCACGGACCAACTTAGGCAAGTGCGGCTTAACCTGAAGATCGACCCGAGCGGCTGCTATTATTTAGCCACGAGCTCCTCGAGAGAGACTATTGTCTATAAAGTTGAATTTGTTCTAAACTTCAACTCACTTTTAAAGGCCTTGTACTGTATTCGGTGCCAAAAACGCGGTTACCAAATGGACCCATAAAATATTATTATAATTTTCATCCCTTGCGACTTAGTGACCCTACTCAATTATGAAGGTGCTACTTAGTTATTTATTTTTCCCGATATGTGCATAATTTAGTAGCACTCAAGGGCGTGGGACATTTGGAAGTAATGTAGCGGTTTTGTGCACTTACTATTAATTAACGTAATAAGTTTATTTTAAGTTGTCATGGTTTTATGCAAAAAGGCGGATGGACCTTTTTAAAATATCATTAACTACCAACAAGTGTGGGAATATTAAAATACAAGTCCAGCTCACGCTGTGGGGTATTTTCTTAGCACGCCTACAACGACAATACCTTTTGTTTTGACAATGCAAAAAACGTTAATTGCGCCATTTTGCGTTATCGGGCAAATATTTTTTTCTAAGCTTTAAAATAATGGCTTAAAGATACATACATATTACATATAGAAACTCACGCCTTTTCCCATGGGGGTAGGCAGAAACCACAGCACGCCACCTGCTACGATCCTTACATACTCCTTTTGCCTCGTCCACGTTCATACATCTGGTCATACACGCACGCCGGTTGCGAGTACTACGCACCTGAACTTTCTGAAGAACCTCACCAATAAGGTCAGTGAATGTGCTTCTAGAGCGACCCCTCCCGGCATTGCTACTCAGATCTGCTTTGCAAATATCTTTTGTTAGCTTTTAAACCATTTTATTGGCATAAGATGTCTTTCAAAATTCTTCAGATTGCCATAGAAAGTATGTTACGCAATTGCTGGAACGTCAACCCTGACGCAAACTCGCTGACTAGCCAAAACTTCAAGCACGGCTTAGAACTACAAAATAGCAAAAAAGTAGTACAGTGTGTGTGTGTGTGTGTGTAGTAGTAGTAGTACTGTAGTGTAGTAGTAGTTGTAGTAGTGGGGTAGTGGTAGTCGTAGTAGTGGTGGTGTGGTATTAGTAGTAGTTCTAAATTCAGAAGACACGAGAGAACAAAACGAAGCAGAAGTTTTTGTTCAAATATTTATAGGAAAATAAGCTGTATTTTGAGCCGCAGATATCGTATGATATTCATGAATAATACTACTAGATCTATTTAGGAGGCCATTGTAACTATCCAAACAAGTTATGTACCAAAATGTCTACGAAAAAGATGGCCTGTAACAGACACCGAGGTGAATACAATGAAATATTCATGAGTTAAACTATTATATTTATTCAATACTATGAAACCCTATACGATGAATAAGATTATTGAACGTACGCAACTGAAAACGAAAGTTTTTTCATTTGCCGGTTTTCAATCTACATAAAGTAGGTATTATTGTGGGCTTTTCAAGAGATCCATACTAATATCATACATGCGAAAGCAACTCCGTTTTTAACCGACTTCTACAAAGGAGGAGGTTATGTTTATGTTACCTTTTCACCATAATGTTTGAACGAAATTCAGTGGAATTTGGTACCATAACTTGTGTTGGAACACAGGATACTTTTTATCCCAGTAATACATTCCTAAGGCATAACTTTCGAACAATACGCGACCCAAATCGCAGTCAACAGATAGCGAAATATAAATTAGAAAATGGCAAATGGAAAACTTTTTGTCGTCTGGCGAACAGATTAGTGGCACGGGAGCATTTTTTTAGGGTTCCGTACCCAAAGGGTAAAACGGGACCCTATTACTAAGACTCCGCTGTCTGTCTGTCTGTCTGTCTGTCTGTCTGTCTGTCTCCAGGCTGTATCTCATAAACCGTGATAGCTAGAAAGCTGAAATTTTCACAAATGATGTATTACTATTGCCGCTATAACAAAAAATACTAAAAATTAAAAAAAATATATGAAGGGGGGCTCCCATACAACAGATATGATTTTTTTGCCGTTTTTATAGATAACGGTACGGAACCCTTCGTGCGCGAGTCCGACTCGCACTTGGCTGGTTTTTTCATATCTTGTGCTTCCTTAAAATTCTGTCTACGTAATACTCTTGCACCAGCATTTATGGCACCCGCGGTATCAATTCTAAGATTATAAGGAAATACCTTCCCCAATTTAACTTACAATTCTATTCGCCCCACAGACCGTTTTCAATCTTATTAACAAGGGATACAAAAAACACGTTTCGCCTCATTTTATCCCTATTATAATACTCGTTCTTTGTAAGAAATGTTCATTGTATTTTAGTACAGAATTCGCGTTATTTTTCCCCTCAAGAAATACGATGCGCGCCCTTTCTTTGGTAAGTTACCTATTTACCGAAGTTGTTTTAATTAATGATTAATTATTATATCTGCCGACATGACCAAGATACTTTTTTGGGAATAGAAAAGAAATATTCATTTTCTTGGTTAAATAAACCATAACACGATATTTTTGCTATCGCAAAAAATTATAACACAATTAGTGTAAGTAGACAATAATAATTCTCCGAAGGGCGATAATGGATAGATAGAGATTTTTATTAAAAGTTGCAAAAGTCAGTTACAGAAGTTCAAAAACTACATCAAACGTGTCCTTATTAAAAAAGCATAGGTATTACAAAATCAAGGACTACGTTGAAGATAAAGAAGTTTGGCTTTAGTTCCTTCTGCGCATGCGGCTTCCCTAGTAGCTAATAAACGGCACAAATATGTGGATGTCTCTAACTATTCTCAATCTCATTTTTTATTTTCCATTCATTCATTTTTTTTTAACTATCGTTCTCAAAGCATTAAAACACCTTTTGTTCAGAATAGTTGCAGCATTGATGACAATATTTGTGTCACATGTTTAATTTAGTCTTTTATAATATTTTCTTACCTTTGTATAGATTCTTTTTAACGATTGTTTGTGAATGTGGGTACTGTGTAGGCCTTGTAGATTCCTAGATGCGTGTTACCTTTTGTTAACCTCTTATCTTGTTTTACGTTTTTTATGTAGTAAGCAACTATTTACTGTCGGGCCTATGCTGTCCCTCATACTTAAGTACTAATGCTGTAACATGATAATATTGTAAAACCAAATCATTTTAAAAGAGTAACCATGAATTTCTTGCGGATTCTTCTCCATAGGAAACCACTAACCCGAACCGTGCACCTTTTTGTCGACGTTTTATAAGTGCCCATGTAGGCCTATGTGAAATAAAATATTTTGATTTTGAGATAGAATATCTTATCTTCTATTTTTCTACTTGAATACTATAGAAAGAATTCTAACTTATTGATTACGTAAAAAAAAGAACTGGCAACCATCTTCTTCTGGAAGATGGTTAATAATATCAATCCAGTCATATAGGGGCCATAATTATGTATACAGTAGACATGGTATTTTACAGTGTATATTTAATATAAAAGCTATTTAAACAACGGATAAAATGTCAATTTTACAATTGTAAAACTATCATCACAGACACAGCAATTCACAGAAACAGCGAGTAATATAAAAACAATAAAATAGCAAACGTAATATGAAAGCAATCACAATTTTCAATCGCAAAAAGGGGTCGAGTTTCACAAAATGGCGGCCAGGGGAGATATATTAATATTTTTCTTTTTGCTTACACGACGGTCCCCTGTGTGACAGGGATGGACTAGGCAGGTGGCGTGCTGACAGAGGTGAAACAAATTATACAGGAAATATACAGAGGGCGATGTTAAATGTCAATCCTGAATGGGGAGGTTGAATGGGTCGAGGAAATCATTGTAACCTAATATGAAGAGGTGTTTATTATTTATTGTACCTACACAAAAAGAAAATACTTAATACATTTTTGCATTATTATAGTTTATGTACATAATTGAGCTTAACTCGGAATAGGGTCTTCGATAAACAGTTCTTCTAAATATTTAGGTAGATCATGCTGTGGAATTTGTTACACCACTTCTTCTCATAAGCTATAAATGAAGGCAAGGAAGTGGCGCTGGAAAGTCCTGTTAGGGGTCTAAGATTATTTTAAATTTCAAAAAAAGCGATTCTTATTTGAACAAAATTACCCTTTACTTTACATCATCCTATAACATGGATTAATACGTTTTTCTGTAGATATAGTAATACCACAATGCGCTCCAAAACACAAATTACTGACGTTGCTCAAAAAGCCGCTAAGCTAAAGTGGGACTGGGCTAGCCATGTCTGCCATATGCCCGACGAGCTGTGGACTAAAATAACCACGGTGTGGAGCCGTGACACAGCCAGAAGGCGATGCGGTAGACCTCGCCGGAGACGGGACGAGCTGGACAAAACCAACAACCAGTGGTCCACATTGGCCCTGGATCGAAGAATTTGGAAGTCATAGCGAGAGGCCTTTGCCCAGCAGTGGAATGACACAGGCTAACAGTAGTAGTAGTAGTATAGTAATACATTCATCATAAGCTCATTTTGAAAGTCAATCATAACATTTAATGCAGCCACTGACGTTCGATCACCAGAATTATTTTATTATAATATATACATACATCCAATTTCGCATGTTCACGTCCTTAATCCGTCTCTGTACAACACAAAAACTTCGGGCAGATGCTCAAAAAGGTATGAAGAACAGAATCGGCCTCAAGTGAATTGAGAGCGTGGCGCGTACGAAAACGAACGAAAATGAGACGAAAATCTAGAAACAAAATATTACATTTTGTTTCTAGATTTTCGTCTGACTTTTTTCTCCTAACCTACATTATTTCTGCTGAAATACGCCAGCCTACTTTTTGTCTAGCAATATCTACTTTAACGCAACATTACGCATGTAGTTTCTGAAGGAGTAGGCAGGGACGTACACCAAATTTTTGTCAATTATGCTCAGTTCCATTCTTATGTTATAGTATGTTCATTAACTGGGCACAAAATGAAGCTGGGACTTCTAGGATATTCCTAATGAGAAACTCTAATAACACTGGAGAATTCCCATTAGACTCATGCACAAGGCTTGCACTCATTAGACAACCTACCCTTTTTTGCGTTATACTGCAGTAGCCTAGATATATGGGCCAGTGAACAACATTCTATAGTAACTCATACGTTTTATGATGCTATAAATCGCATGTCAGCTTAAAAATGTAAATAGTTTTTAACTATGCCGTGCACTATTAGGTCAGTACGTAATATTTATGATTTCTGATCTCCAATCTAATGATACGTAAGCCATAGTAATACTGTTTGTTTCGTTATAAACCAAAATATCGGGAAACCGACATGTCCTAGAACTCCGCCTAGACCCAGATATTGGAACACAAGTGACATCCACTATTGATGGAAGGAGAGGGAGAGGAAGGCCAAAGAGAAAATGGATGGATTGTGGAGGAATGATATGAAAGAGAAAGGAGTAAATGATGCTGTGACGTCTGACAAGGGAGAATGGAAGAAGAAACCGTGTTGCGCCGACCCCAAGTAGGATGGGACAAGTGCAGGAAGATGATGATGAAGTGGCATCACTAACTCGGACTATTCTCATGTGGTAGATTCTGTTCGGTCCACGCCTCTGAGAGGTCTGTATTTTACCTGCGGGAACATTATTAGCTGATTGTACTTTGCATTCTATTAGACAAGCCCTAAATAAAACAAACAAAATGGGTGGGTCTCTACCTCTCCTTTTCAAAGAAACACCGACGTGATTTTATGTTACGCCAGACTTCCTAAGCCAGCCAAAAGTTGCGTTAACATAAGTAATTGTAAGCCCAAACACAATCAATCAACAAGAACACAAAAGACTAAAGTTTACAAAGTTGCCATCACCGAAACCCGTGCCAGTTACGAATAACACTAATTACCAGTCGTTAGACTTACTGTCGACGAAGGATAGATAGTTACATCTACGGGCCGTAATCTTTACCGATCAAGACACGCTATTTTATAATTGGTTTTGCTATTTTGTATTCAAATTACTGGTAATTTTACCCTATTTGTAGGTCAATAGGGTAGATTTTTTATCGATTGTTTAACGAGCAATAGTTTACTGGCTGTTGTGAAACTAGTACTTGGGTTTTTTTACTATTATTGAAGCCCATTTTACATAATGTTGTAAAATTTTCTTACATGATTATGTTTTCTTCTTTTGCAGATATGAAAATTGTATAATGCAGAAGAATTTTAAGGTATACTACGTAGTTAAATATTTTAGTTTTATATTTCATTGTCCAGGACTACAATCGATATATGCTAAACGGATTCATTGCCATCTTTGCAATATAAGCGCAGGTTTTCAAGGTCATACCACAAATTAACTGAATGTATATTTTTTATCATCCGTATTTAGGTGCTCTAAATTATTTTACTACCAGCTCAATTATAAACACCTTAAAATGTTGTAACTCATATTTTACTTAAATTGCCTAAAACATAAAAGCGAGATAATTCAAAGAGTTTGTTCAAATATTTCACAGAAAAGTTACATTTGACTCGGAGTTTTTGCAAAATGGATTACAAAAAATTATTCAAGCACTTACCTTTTTAAATCTGTTTATGAGTTTATCTTTGTCTTAAACTGGCCTTTTACTGTTAAGTTAAACTGAGACTCGAGTAATTGCTTTTTGAGAAAAATACTGTTTTATATTTTATTAGGGTTCCGCAACACAAAATATTAAAACGAGAGAAAGGGGAGTGAATAATAGAAGAACGGTTGACAGGGAACAATGGAAGACGTGCTGTGCCGACTCCGGCTAACATGTGACCAGGTTAGGAGTACGATGATGACCCGAAAGATGATGACGCGAGAGATGAAGGTCATAATTCTGAAGAAAATATATTACAAGACCACATACACATACCAACTACCAAACTAACTTAATAACTAACTTTCTGCTTGTCTGTCAAATGACTGTCTGTTTTTCCATAATATAAATTAGACAGCCCGTTAAAATACTTTCAGAAAAGTGTCATACTGACATTTGCATTCTGTAAATTTTTATGGCCAAAGCCAACGCAAATTATAAAAAAGATGATAATATTTATTTGTTGGTACGGAATCCTTAGTGCACAAGTCCGTCTTGCATTTGGCTGGTTTTCATATCCAAAGAGAGATAATAATATCGCCTTATGTAGAAAGTAGAAAGACGTGTGTAGATTTGAATGTACGGAAAGTTTGAAGAATAACTTTTGAATGCTGAGACAAAAAACTTTTCCATCTGTCTCTACTGTACCTACGCTTTTAGTTTTCTTTTTATGCTATAAATGATAAATAAAGAACATTATTTTGCTCAAATGTGTATTTTTTAGGGTTCCATAGTCAACAAACTATGAACCCTTATAGTTTCACCATGTCCGTCTGTCTGTCTGTCCGCAGCTTAGCTCAAAGACTTTTAGTACTAGAAAGCTGTAATTTGGCATGAATATACAGTTTAGTTACGCCGACAAAGTGGTAAAATAAAATATCAAAAAGTATTTTTTTAGGGTAAAGACACGGATTCCACTATGAGAAATGAAAACCTCTTTCTCAAAGCCGTTCAGCGTGAAATTGAAGCTCCGTATAATGTAGCGTCAAAGTAAAATCAAATATTAAGTAGCACAAAACTCAATGGAAAATAAGCTATCAAAGCTACAACAAAGTTTCTAAGAATATCGTGTATATAAACATGTGAATGTATACCAGCATATTATTCCTGTGAAATGTATGTATTTCCTAGGAATTGTCTGTAATTCCGAGGTAATACTAGGAAATATACACTTCTGGACACATCTATTGGCCCACCTTGTATTTTCAGTTTCGTTTGGTCCTAGCTAAAATTTTTAATGTACCTGTGTACACAAATATTCGTCCAACCATTTAAGAGTCAATTTGGTACGTTTTTGTCAAGTAAAAACATTTTATATTAATTAATGTGATTATTTGCGTTTGTTATGGATCTTATAATAATAAATGAGTGTTGTTTTAATGATAAACATATATATCTAGATCTATTTTCACATACAGTTCGTTAAGACTTGTTACTTGGATGTGACGATTTGTGATGTGACTTGATGGTTTACCATATCTATGTCGGCAATGAATTTTAAAACCATTTTACCGAGTGTGTGGTGGTAAAAGTTCGAAATGAAATAAAAAACCGGCCAAGTGCGAGTCGGACTCGCGCACGAAGGGTTCCGTACCATTATCTATAAAAACGGCAAAAAGAATCATGTCTGTTGTATGGGAGCCCCCCTTTAATATTTACTTTATTGTTATTTAATTATTTATTTTGAAAGGTAATATAAAAGTAAATATTCGGTGGAAATTTGAAGCGTCTACCTGTTACCGTTTTTAATATTGAGCAAAAAAATACGAAAAAAACACGTTTATTGTATAGGGACCCCCATTAATATATTTTTTTTTTTAATTTTTAGTATTTGCTGTTATAGCGGCAACGGAAATACATCATTACTGAAAATTTCAACTTTCTAGCTATCACGGTTTATGAGATACAGCCTGGAGACACACAGACAGACAGCGGAGGCTTAGTAATAGGGTCCCATTTCACCCTTTGGGTACGGAACCCTAAAAATAGAATACTTCGGGATTTTGCCATTGGTATATTATCTTAGGTTTTACAAGAAAATCTTAGGATTTACGTAGTTCGGGCTTTTACAGTAACATCATCTGTCTAGCCTTTTCCCAACTATGTTGGAGTCGGCTTCCAGTCTAACCGGATGCAGCTGAATACCAGTATTTTACATGGAGCGACTGCCTATCTGACCTCCACAACCCAGTTAGTACTGATTAATACGATGGCCCTTGGTAAAACTGGTGCCTACAGCCTAGTAAATACATCTTAAATTTTCTCATTCTACAATTACAACCAAGTCAAGCATATAGCAACATATACATAGATACTCACGTATCTATCGTGGCGTTGACCGCCGTTTTAGTGCCGACCCTCGCCGGGCTGCGGATTACTGAATCTGGAAGAAGAAAAGGTCAAGGTTGCAGACATAAAGTATTTTATTGACATCGAAGATTGGGCTGTTGTAGTGACAAGCTGATAGTAACTACATATTGGAAAGTACTGGTTGTCTTGTAACTAGCATAATTATAACATGTACATATACTGTTTATAGTGCTTTTGAGAGCTCAGTTAGCAGCTTGGAGTTTGGGTATGGACCTGATTAATGTTATTGGCTTACTACTCGACAGCTTGTTGGTCGAGTGGTCGCAAGCACGACTGCTGAGCATGATGTCCTAGGTCCGATTCCCGGGTCAAACAAAAAGTGTTATTGGATTTTTCCATCAGGAATTTCTCAGTAGCAGCCACGGAGTCTGCATTTGTGTACGGTTGATGGCAATAAGCTCGCCCCCTATTACACGGGACTTCAAATGTAACTGACAAAATTTGGATGTGCTATTAGGTACACCGCTGCCTAACCTTTCGGGGATTACAGGTGTGATGTTATGTTATGCATGGCATGGTTTACTGCTCCTGTGGACTTAAAAACACTTAACTGATGAAATGTGGATGTGCAATACACTTCTGCATACCTCTTCAGAAAATAAAAACTTGCAGATAACCTATACTATGTTACACATCAACAATTGTGTAACTACACATATTTAAATCGGAAAATTTTCTTCCTTTTTAAGTTTCAGAAGAAGATTATGCTGATTTTCACTGAAATTTCAGTATTCAATATTTCTTGTACTGAATTTTATCCCTACGCCTTGTTATTGAAATATCTAATCAAAAGAACATTTTTTTATTATTATCATACACCCCAAAATTATAACCACTTTTCTTAAACAAACAAAATATCCCTTTTAAAATCCTAAATATCACTTTACGCCTCACCAAAAATTCAAACCCGTAAAGTGTCTGCCTGTCGAAAGATTTGACAGTAAACGGCCGTAAAAGGGTTCTCAAATAAAGTAGGTAAACAATGGAAAGCCTTGACCCCTCGAATGGCGAGCGATGGAGCTCGATGGAGCTGCTCTATATGACATAACCGGCCATAGACCGGCCGAATGTACTCGTAGCACGCTGTTTGCACTTATTTCGTGAAGCCAGACGAGTTTTTGGCAACTTTAGGGACCTGCCAAGATGTAGCGTTTATGCTGTGCATTTTTTTCTAGAACTTGTTTCTAAAGGTGGAAATATTCCACCAGCAAAAGTGATGAACTTCCACCTTCCGCCAATTTTCATTCCCCATTTAACCCCATTAGGGGACGAGTTTAATAAACTATAGCGTTGTTTTACAAAAAAAAAAATGTTTTCTTTTTTTTGAGAAGCGAGTTAGGTTAGGTTTACTTTTAATCTTCCTTACAGGCCCGAAGACACCTAAGAAGCCGATTCCTGCCGGCTTCCCTTCGGGAACAAGGTACTCGAAGTCGTACTTTACATAGTAATAACTCATTTACACAGTTACTAAAATTCTATTCAGCTGGTTCAATGTGCTGTCAAAACGATTGCATTAGAACAGTGGTAAAATTAGCAATTTAGCAATATTTAACGCGTAGCCCCTTCGAACTGATGTTCCATAATTGACGCAACATAGTTTTAAATAACCTATCTTATATCCGTACGAGTGCAATGTTTCGACAGCAACTATCGGGTTGGCAGCCCACCAGACACAACACCTGTGTTGTCGGAAGATTCTCCCTTGTCAACGGAGTATGAGGAGCTGTACACCCTCTTCTTCTACCCTCTAAAGGTCCTATAACTAAGTCACGATTACCATTGAAATCATCATCAGCAGTCCACTGTGGGATATAAGCCTCCTCATTCGCACGCCACTCAATTCAATTCTCAGCAACTCTCATCCAGTGGCTATCTGCCCCCTGCTAAGATCGTTGCTCCACCGAGCCTGAGAGCGTCCCACCTTACGCTTGCCGATTCGCAGTCTCCACTCAAGAATACGTTTACTCCAACGGTCATCGGTTCTACGGCTAATGTGGCCGACCCATTGCCACTTCAGCTAACTTATTCTGTGAGCTATGTCGGCAACTCTGGTTCTCTGTCGGATTACTTCGTTCCGGATGCGATTCCTCAGACAGACTCCAAGCACAGCCCATTCCATAGCTCGCCATACCATTGAAATAGCTCATAGTAACTATCAGATAGCTAGGTACTATATTTCGTTCAGTTGGTAACAACTAAGTGAACAAAATGTAGGCCATATTGTAAGCGACGATAAAACTTTTATATCTTTCGCAGTAGCAGGCAGCTGTTTGTAACTAAACTTATAAAATACGAATCTTATAGCTTGCGATTACCTGAATTATATTTATTTCTTAGGACCTTGGGTAATAATTCAAACACGCTGTTTTTAGTTTTACAACAGGAACTTTTCCTAAAGAGTGTATGCAAATTTTTAGCAGGTATAATGTAAAGAATAATTAATATTTTTTATTATAAAGAGCGTTTGTGTCCCTTCTTGTCGAAGTTTTTTCCTTTTCATTGCTAACTTTGGTCCATGTTTTATTTTCAAACCTCTTCACGCTCCGCTAAATGCATGCAAAAAATGTTTTTTCTTACACATGCATACACTCAAGCCTTTTTGTAGGGGGTAGGCAGAATCTATGAAACGTCATCTGTTGTGATCCTTACACCCTCTTTTTGCTTTTGCTTAGTCCACGTTCCTCCATATAGTCATACAGGCAGGCTCCTGAGCGCATGCCGTTTGTGAGTACTGCGCATCATCATCTGCCTAGCCTTTTTACAACTATGTAGGCGTCGGCTTCCAGTCTAACCGCATGCAGCTGAATACCAGTACTTTACATGGAGCGACTGCCATCCAGAACCTAGTTAGTACTGGGTAATACAATACCCCTTGGTAAGACTGGTTGTCACACTTTCGGGCCACCTGTAACGACTGTCAAAGATCTGCAAATGACCGCCGGGAACAGCGGATTTCCGAGGTACGGTGTAAACTCGGAATGTAATGGGTGGTCACCCATCCATAGACCAATCTAGGCAAGCCCGGCTTTGCCTGAAGATAGACCCGAGTGGCTGTTATTATTTAGCGACGAGCTCCTCCACACACGAGTACGCATCTAACCTTGCTAAAATACATCACCAGTAAGGTTAGTGTACCTATGTCATTCCTGGTATTTCCTCTCAAATTTTAATCTGCTATGTGTTTTCATCCTCTTATTATGACTCCCAATATCCCGTTTCTAGTGTTAATGAAAATTACTAAACTATACCATAAAATTGCACCAAAGTACGTAATATATTTACCAACCACATCTAGCAAGTTTGTTACTGTGCGCCCATTAGTGTTCTTAGCAATTAGTAATGTACCTTTTCCTTCTCGTTTAAATCCTCAACGTTATTTCATTTGTTTTACAACACCGCTGTTGCTAGCTGAAGTTACTCATTAAAATGTAGTATTTTGTTTTGTGTTCATCATTAAATATTTTGCCGTCGTTTTTCAGTTTTATATCCAAAAGGTTTTCATTACCCTGAGGCATTGAAAACTTGACCTTTTATTTTCCTTTAAAAATCAAACAAAATTGGTTGATACGCTTTATTTTTCTTACGTATACTCGTGGTTAAATAATAACAGTCCCTCAGGTCGATCTTTAGGTTAAGCCGTGCTTGCCTAGGTTAATGTGTGGATGAGTGAACACCCATTACATACGGAGTTTCCTCTGTGACTCGCAAAGCACGTCAAGCTGTTGGTCCCGGCTGTCATTTGTAGATCTTTGACAGTCGTTACAGGTAGTCAGTGACCCAAAGTCTGACAACCAGTCTTACCAAGGATATTGTATTACCCAGTACTAACTGGGTTGTAGAGGTCAGATAGGCAGTCCCTCCACGTAAAACACTGGTATTCAGCTGCATCCGGTTAGACTGGGAGCCAACCCCAAAGTAGTTGGGAAAAGGCTAGGCAGATACTCGTACCATTCTTCCTACCCATCCTATTTTACCCAGATTCAACCACTTTTGTATCGTAATGATTTATTGCGACGTCTGTGATGTAACAGTCGTTGTTATCAGAAGTTACTACCGACAACACAGACCAACCAGATTTCATTTTCGTGAGTCACTTTTATTTTGTATCAGCTGTTATCAAATATTTTTTGTCTTCTTTCCAAAGATAGCCCTAACATCAACCCGCTTCTTATAAAATTTTCACACGACACCGCTCGTACACGCGGTCGGGCGGTGAAGCAGCTCGCCGCGTCTCCGCGCGGAGCACCACCACACATACTGACAAGCGGTGTCGTCATGTCGTGTAAGAGTCGCCTTTATGTTTATGCTAAAGCTACTCTCATTACTGCATTCTGATTCTTAAACATTTTACGCTGCCAATAACACATTGCAGTTTCACAAACACATGGAGCTAATCACACAATGTAGATCCACCCTTCCGAAAAACGTACTCTTGCCTCATTTAAGTGCATAAGCAGCGTCTCCCGTAGCATGGCAATTAGCTCTGACACCTAAATATACAACCTTGTGTGTTTCAGCTCGATGGCGCTTGAGGTAACAATGTGTTTGTTCCTGAGCTTGTCTTCAGTAGCAAATGCAGGGTTAATGTTTGTGTTTTTTGGGACAGAAGTGGGTTGCAGTGCTGGGTTCCTATTTCGAAAAAGGATTCCTTTAAGTGAGTAACGGTATCAGTATAGTGTAGCAGGAAATAAGTGGTACAGATATTTTTTAATCTCGTTTAAAGGATAATAATTATGTTATCTATGTCAGTCTGACTACATTTAACAATGAAGATCTTAACTTGAAATATTAATTCCAGTGTGACATAAATGTTAAATTCGCTGTCAGAAACCTCTGTGTCTTAAAACATGAGGTTTCCGCAAGAGTTTAATATAATTATGTATATTGTAGAGAAGGTGAGCAATAGTGAAGCACCATGGAAGAACCTGAAAATTCATACCCTAGAGGAATTCGTTTACCCTTTTATTCCTTTTTTATTTGTAAATGTGTTGTTTGCAATTGGTCATATTTAACGATGGGAAATTCAATCAGGTATCAGATTGTTACTTTATAGGTTCATAGATAAATTCTATAAATCTATTTTAACTGAGTTCTTTACATGCCTTACTCTTAATCACTAACTTAAATCAAAACTTACTAAGTAAATAGGTATTTAGTACTTAACAGTGAGAAAATAATATCCCAATATTACAATATCTTCGCCTGATCAAAGGATTTGATCCACACGTACTTAATATTTTTAATATCTTATCAGATCTTTACGAAATCTCTCTTCTGTGAACATTATTGTTATTATTTTCGTAATCAGATGTTAGATCCCTTTGATATATTTTTTACACTTTTCTCGCGAAAATCCCTGATAATCCGCGCTGAGCCGCGAACAAGAGATTTTCGAGATGAATGAGGCTGAGGAAAAAATTGACTCCTAAAAAATAAGTACACGTATCTAATCTATTGAGACGAGAGATGGATTTTGAAATACACTGATTATTTTGTGCCAGTAATACTTTTGATTTACTTTTTAAAAGTTATAGAAAATGTGTATGGATCAGTCGGTAAATGTTGAAAAGGGCACTTGAAAAATATTATGAGCGTATTTCGCAAAAACTGAACTCGATCAGCAAATTTAAACTGCGTTCAAGTGCATGCGGTGTTTACCTTTAAGTGATTGTTGTACTGATCTTATTAATTTTTTGCATGTTACCATAAAACCAGTGTGGACAATTATTGTTGGTAGACCAATAAAAATAAAATAACATAAAGAGCTATCAGTGTAATCATTGCTATAGAATATTACGGAAGCTCTATAATGTGGTTAAGACCTGGTAATAGCATTTAGTGTAATTTGAGAAGTTATCTTTATGCCTCTGATTTTATTTTTATAGAAGCAAAATATTGAAGATAATTTAATGGAGAATGATCTAATTAGTATTAAGTACTAGGCAGTTGGGTATTAAAAAAGAATTTGTTATTTATCCTGACAATGGGTAGTGAGTACTGATTTGGTCAATAAACTGCGCTAAAAACACTAAGCTTAAATAGTAATATTCTACCTTCCTTGGTCTAGTGTCCTGTGCCCAGTTGATGGCAACCAAACCTGCCGAAATATTGTGTGTGTGCTAACAGGGTACGCCTCTGTCTGACCCTTCGACGATTACAGGTGTGATGTTTTATGTATAGTACCTATGCAGTAATATTATTTAAATGTATAAAAATCTGATACAACGCGACTCTATCGAGCGAAACTAATTCCCTTCACCTTCAGTTACTTCGGTTCGGTTTGTTTATACCGCGTTGCCATGGCAACCGAACACACCCAGACAATCAAGTACTTTGCTATGATTTTACTACGATTTTGTTTTTCTTGAGATACTGAATTACGAAACATAAAAACATGCTTGTAATCCCCCAAAAGATTATGCTGTGGTGTCAAAGGTCCCATGTAATTGGGGGCGAGCCTATTGCCATCAACCTGGCATAAATACTGACTCCGAGCTGGTTGCTGAGAAATTTATTTATTTAAGGAAAAACAAACAGTAGCACAATAAAAATTAGTCATGATAATATCTTAAATATAACATTTTAAAACAATAATTATACTACCCACTACGTTCTCCACAGATTACAATTTTAAGGTACTTAAGAAACTAGCTAGTAACAACACAAATTCAATACTTGTACAACGGTCATTATCCTGGAATGAATATATGGATTTTTAAATAAATTTGTGATGGAATAACCCAATATACTTAACTTTACGACCTCCTGCAACATAAAAAAATAGACAGTACCGGCGCGCGAGTGTGACTACATGTACGGACGTGACGAGCCGATATGAGTATTTACGGATCGTAGCAGATGGCGTGCTGTGATTTCGGCCTACTCCCATGGGAAAAAAGCGTGACTATATCTATGTATACCTAAGTAACTTGTGTCTAATTTTGACGTGTAGTGCGTGGGTTTATTCATTCCGTCGTCGGATACCTTCAAGTACGTATGAAGGGCAATCTTGCGGTCTTGTATACGATCCGGTCATCCAGTCTCTAGTCCTTGGGTCAAATATAGTTTAATTATTCTGTTAGGCGGTCTAGTTGTAACCGATACAGAAAATTCCTTCGAAAGTTAAGGTTGTCTGTTAAAAGGTAAATTGAAGTCTAGACGTGCTCCTTGAAACTTCAAGAGGTTGTACTCTATATCAAATTGTTTGCTATTTATCGTATAATCTCTGTTGCGCACGGTTTTGAGGTTTTGAGAAAACCTTTAGATTTCTGTAGTATAGATTATGTAAGTTAAATATTAATTTATTATACACAGACTGCCTCGTTGGTCTAGTAGTCGCTAGCGCGACTGCTGAGCGTGTGGTCCTGGGTTCGATTCCCAGGTCGGGCAAAGTGTTATTGGGTTTTTCATCAGGAATTTCTTAGTAACAGCCACAGAGTCTGGATTTGTGACCTAGGAAATAGGCTCGCCTCTTACTACAAGGAACCTAAACATAAATGGCGCAATGAGGGTGTACTATTAGGTATACCTCTGCGTAACCCTTACGGGGGTAACAAGCATGATATTATGTTATGTTATAATACACAATAATCCTTTCGAATTAAATTGTCTGAGTAATGGTGAAAACCGCATCAAAATTCGTAACGCAGTCAAGACCAACGTTTTCACACAGACAGGCACGGAGAGTCGCTTTAGTTTATAACTTGTTTAGATATAAATACGTACATAAACAGCCTTTTATAAATCTCTTCTCATTTATAGAGAATCACCTCTTAGGCTGCGTTTTCACCAGAGATGTGCGAAGCGAGGCGAGGCGGAGCGAGGATGCGTAGCGAAGCTGCAAAACGGTGCGCAAATGCGCGGTGCGTGGATGTGTAGCGGACTCGTTTCAGATTGACTGCTATTTTTTTCGCTCGCGTACCTACGTCCCTAGTACACTTATTTATTTATTAATGTAGATACATCAACAGTTTCTCTGTACAACATATTCTTTCCTTATAATGTAATGATAAAACAGAAACTTCAGTAAATTAAATACAAAAAAATCTTAAGAACTTAAGTGATACGTACAGTAGAGCTACCAACTAAACACGAGTAGTTTGTTCGCAATCTCGATCTTTCGAAGTATAGGTTTTACAGTCTTGACCAGTATTCACAAAAATAAGTGATAACATAATTATAAAAAATTAAATTAAAACGAGTGGCTCTAGAAATTAAATACAACAAGAGTTTACATAGCTTACAAATTAAATAATTCATGCATCCTCGCACGTCTCTGGTGAAAACATAGCTTTACCAACCGCAAAATATAAAACATACTTAACTCACAAGTGTACCAGTTTCGAAGTACAACCTGTAATGTGAACTTATTAAGTTACCACTTAAAAGTTACCTACATTAATCAAATCAAAACTCTTCTTGTTCTTAGGTACTTAGTTAATTTTATAAAGTCAGTGTGTGTGTTGAATATTGTGATGTCTTACGTCACAGCTCTTAAGAGGTGAACCGATGGCCGTTGGGGTACACATGTTCTTGAGTGGAGACCTCGAATCGGCAAGCGTAAGGGGCCGTCTCCACGAGCGAGAGAATCGCGGCGATATTATCGTCGTGCCACGTATTTGTATGCGATAATATCACCGCGATTCTCTCGTTCGTGGAGACGGCCTCTAAGAGACTATTAGAAATACGTGTCACGACGATAATATTGTCGCAATTCTCTCGCTCGTGGAGACGGCCCCTAAGGTGGGACGCCCTCAGGTTAGGTGTAGCGACGATTTCTGCGGGGTGGCGTGTAGCAACTGGATGAGAGTTGCCGAGAATCGAGGGTAAGTGGCGTGCGATTCAAGAAGCAAATGTTCAGCAGTGGACTGCTGTAGGCCGAGGATGATGTTAACAAAATACCTACATAACTTTTTCGACTTTGATTTGTTCGTGCTGATCTGAAAACTCCATTCGGTGTCTACAATCGCTGGATCATGTTTCCTTTCCATACAATTATTTAATATCATCGAAACTTAGGCTAGGCCTTAGGCTTTTAAATGTATTTGTTTCTGCATGTAATAATTTTATTTAACATGTAATATTCAACACAATGTAAATTGTTAATGAATAAATAAATGAATGAATGAATTACCCGAGCGACAGATATTCCACTACTACATATTAAAAATGCGAAATTTTGTGAGATGGATGTCTGTTACTCTCACGCAAAAACTACTGAACGGATTTGGATGAAAATTAGATCGCGGATAATTTATAACCTGGATAGAAATAAAGGATAATATTTTAATTTTCTTATTTTATCCCGGTAGTACGATCCCGTGGGGCAATTACCAATCTCCACGCGGGCGAAGCCGCGGGCATAAGCTTTACCGAACCGGAAAGGCACTAACTTGTTCTCGTCTTTGGTATATTTTTTTGCTCTGGACCATACCTTGGAACCTTCTAGTTACGGTGATATTGGAAGTCACAATTCCAACTTTTCACAAGTTTCTTTTTTAAATACTGCTTTTTTAGGTTATAACTTCACTTGAAATACCTCCACGACCCGTTTACTATTCAATGCATCCATCAGCACAATGTTTTGAGTGCGTTTACATTGAATTTTAACGTCAAACGTCATTTTTCATAAAAAAAAACGTGTTTCCCAGCAGTAGCGAAGGGTCAATTTTTGTAAGAGGTAAGCCGGACTTTAATGTGATTATATTATTTGTCTAAAGAATACTGACTGTGCCATTTTTTAAAGGGAAGCCGTTAGGAATCGAGTTGTATCTAACCTTCGCCACTGTTTTTGTTTTTGGGTAGGGTTACTTAGTTTGATGTAGGTACATATTGCTTGGTCCGTTAACATCTTGTTTATTATTCGATTTTACCGCCTGGTTGTACCGAAGCATGTCGACCCGATCACAACATTTGTGTGTAGCGACCCTGCCGTCACAGTAATTAACTCTCGTCAAGTTAGCAACTCGTTGAATATTCTGTTATGTTATTATATTATATTGTTCTGTTGTTCTTTGATGTTCGTGTGTTAGGAGTTATGTTAACGTTTCGTTAGTCGGTGTGCTAGAACTAAGGTTAAGATGGGGGTGACAGCCTTTTCTTTTTGATCATCATCTGCCTAGCCTTTTCCAATTATGTTGGGGTCGGCTTCCAGTCTAACTGGATGCAGCTGTATATCTGTATTTTATATGGAGCTACTGCCTATCTGACCTTCATAACCCAGTTAGTACTGGATAATACGATACCCCTTGGTAAGACTGGTTGGCAAATTTTGGGTCACCTTTTGGGATACTTGTAACGTCTGTCAAAGATATACAATTGGCAGCCGGGATCAACGGCTTAACGTGCTTTCTGAGGCACCGAGGAAACTCCTTAGGTAATATGGGTGGTCACTCATCCACAAACCAACCTAGGCAAGCGCGCCTTAACTTGAAGTTCGACCCAAGCGGCTGTTATTAGATAGCCATGAGCTCCCCTTTTTCTTTCTGATGTCGTAGGAATTGTACCTTCAGTTGCAGAGCAACTCATAAAATCTTTTATAACTTCCGATTATTCTCCTTTCGTGTCAGCAATAATCAATCTTTCACGAGATTTGACCAACATATCGGGTTATCTGATTATTATCTTTGTTATAAAGTAATTATACTGAAAGCTATTTTTTCGAAGACTTGTGACATTCACCAACATGATCCACCATTGGCACTAGCCCACATGGTGGATCATGATCTCATGTATAATGAGGAGGCCTATATCTTGGTAAGGGAAACTTTATATTTTTTGTCATGCCAAGCATTTTGGTTGCACAGATTTAAAATTTAGAATCTCAGAGGCAAATCGATTCACGGCTGTGCATTAAAAATCATAAGTCCTATTTCGTTATTCAACGTGTTAAACTTCAGAGGATAAATGCAAATAATGCTTTAATAAAGCCCATTCCAAAAAATCCCATAAAGTGTACAAGTTTACATTAAAATTCATTATATTCTTGGCTTATCCTGTAATAAAACTATGGCCTCATATTTGTTTAGGCTACCGAAATCATTGTTTATTTTAATAGCAGTATCGCATGTTTGAAGTACAGTTTTATACATTAACATTATATTCAAAATAAACGCGAATTGAATTCCAAAGAAGCATAAAACTTAAGGTGCCTAGGTACGATTCTAGATATTTCAGCCATTACCGAATTGAATAAACATATTATTCCGTAGGTACCTCAAAAGTCAAGGACTTCTTTATATTTGTAGTGTTTTGCATGGAATTTAAATGTTTCCATATTGATTTTTCTCGCTGGTGGAAATATCATTGTCCTAGGGCTTTCTTTTTCAACTATTTCATTTCAAAACTAAATTTTAAATAATAAAAAGCACTAATTTATATAAAATAAACTAACTAACTAAATGTAAGTATAAATAATAGGACGCTTAGGCGTCAAAGTACTCCTTCACATTGCTGTCATCAGGAAACGTACCCAGTAGACTGCTGCCAAGCATTGCCACGTTGATTGGCAATGCTAATTCTTTGGCCAAAGAAAGAGCCAGTCCTCTGGTCACGCGAAGTGTCGACCAGTCGGCGAGAAATTTACATGAAAAGGAGACCCGCACTTGGGCCCTATTTTCATTTTAGTAACGACTTGGACTAAACTGAACAGCTAAACCGCGTTCAAGAGCAGTTTCGATATTTCATGGAAATGATGAAACTGCTCTTGGAGGCATTTCATATATTTTTCTTTTAAACTCTAATTAGCAATATATCACACTATACTTGCTCAGATCACCTTTCCAAACAAAATAGTAACAAACACTCGCTCAACACGGTGCAAATAAAAAACAACGTATTTCTAACAACAAACTTTTCTTTCGCAAACAATATCAGTTAGCTAAACGAACATAAAAATAACATTACAGTAATAACAGTTATTATTTTCGTTAACGAACAGTTTGTGAAATAACGTTACCTAATATTGGCTTCACTTTATATACAGACTAGTTCTTTGCCCGTAAAAAAGCATATTTGGCTCATTTTCAAACCATTTTTATGCTACGTTTGCGGCCAAAAGTTACCAAGGCTAACTTATAAAGTTTAAGCCAGATGTTTTTTGTGTAGTTACTGCAATATAACCTGACTGAAATTTCAGTCTCAACAAAACACCGAAAATAGTTTTATTTATTGAACGCATTTCATTGACATTAACTGACACAAAATCCGTGATATTTATTATGTTGACTATTTATTTTGGTTTCCCGATTTGAACATGATAAATATTAATTTTAAGTGTTAGTGACCAACTGACCATATAAGTTACAAAACGCATTTAATTGAGTTGGGCACTAAAGTTGTTAATGAAACCATTCAGCTAAAATCATCTCCGATCTAACAACAGGCTTAGCTTTGGGAAGGTTTTTTATTATGACTGACATCCAGAGACATAAATATTGAAAAATCTCACCATCCTCATCTCATTATCCCTTTATCTTTACAACATAAGAATTAACAAGGCGACGTTATACACCATTATTTTTAGGTCGTTCTGGAACCGAATGCCATTAACTCGATTATCGAACTCGAAACGAATAAGACCATTTTTTTTTTTTAAAGTAACAATAAAAATAAAACACGAAAGAATAAAGGACAATGACCAAAGTTGGTACCAAAAAGTCTCGCGCCTCAAAACCAAAATATTATAGTAATTAGTTTCATATTTTTTTACGGCATTACGCGTCGGGGATTTGATTTTTGAACTGGAAATATACTTTTCGAGTTTAAAAGTACGAATATTGTTTTACTCCCTTTATATGACGTTCCGTTTCAACTGAATATAAATGACGTTCCGTTTCAATTGAACAAACCCTTGTCTGTCGAGCGGACTCTAAAATTAATTACAATTAAGTAAGATCAGTACACCAAATCGATTTAGTTTGGTTTATTGCTATTTGCAACAAAATAGATTTTCTCAGCCTAAAGATTTTGATTTATCGATTACATCCCTAAATCCCGACTAGTTAATAGCACTTACTATACTCTATGGTTTATAGTTATCTTATCTGTGGCATCTGACATTTGTACTGTACTGACTGACTATTGGCAATGTAAAGGTCTAAAATAAAATCGAGTTTCAGTCAAGCATACTGTGGATGTTACTTTAACTCGTAATTCTTACTAATATTAGTGTATTAGGCTGGTTTTATAGTCACGCCGCTAGACGCGCCGTTGGGCAGCGCGCTGTTGAACAGGAACACCGAACGGCGCTGCTCAAGCGCGCGAATTTGAAACGCTACTACTACCCCAATACATATCCGAGCGCGCGCAGGCCCGACGGCGCTGCTGAAACGCGTGACTATAAAATCAGCCTTACGCTGTTTTTAGAGCAATAATGTAATGTATGTGTGTTAAAATACGTCGTTGGTAGCGTCGACAAAATAGACCTACTTTTTAGGTTAGTTTCGATTTTATAAAATAACTCTGAAACGCGGGTTTTTTTTTCAAAAATAATTTTTGTAGGAGTTAATACGATCAGTGTGGTCTATAAAAAACAAGGTTTGATTTTGATGCAGCATGGTACGGGATTCCATACTTCCATGAGCATTCTCTTTTAATGTTTTTTTTTTGTGAAATAATGAGAATCGATCGATGAATGAATTTTTCAAAGGGTATCGTTTTACACACACAAATATGCATTTGAGTTCTCATTATTTCACAAAAAAAAACATTAAATTTATTCTTTCGTGTTTTTTTTATTGTTACTTTTTGAAAAAAATAGTCCCAATCGTTTCGAGTTCGATGATCGAGTTAATGGTATTCGGTTCCAGAACGACCTAAAAATAATGGTGTATAAGAACTATACCCCCTAAGGTAGACTGGTAGAAAATGCCCAAGGCATTAAGTCCGCCCTTGCACATTATGTGTATAAAGTTTTAATAAAAAAATAAATAAACTATAATAACGACTTGCTAGATGTTAAACCTGATGTATTAAATCACTCCTTAATCCTTTTACTACCACATAAGCTCTGTTTACATATTTATTACCTGCAATACATAAACGCCATTTTAATTTATTACTCTTACACGACTATAGTGTAAACTGTGTCGTTAATTTATATTCAAATGAATGTTCCTACTCTTTCAACGTTCCGCCATTTTAACTTGTCAAGTTTTTAACGATAACTGTAGTAATAAATACGGTTGAAATATCACATGGAGCTGAGTTATATTTTTGTAATTGAGAGGCGCTGATGGCTATCGAAATATGTTTAAAACTCTGAAAACTGAACGAAATATTGTGTTTATGATATAATATTTCGTTCACTTTTCCATATTATTAATATCCCGTTGTATCAATATCCCGTTAATTAACACTAAAAACGGGATATTGGCCATATTTACTATTAATTTGTTCTGAGTTCCCGATATCTCTGCGCTGTTATGGTGACCATGTCAGTTTAAAACCTTACAATAGGTACTTTATACCTAAATGGGTTTACTAATTTACTAAAAGGTTACTAATAAAATTATGAAACCCAAATGTTACGTAAGTTACGGTCGCAAGCGCTTTTGATGAGCATGCGTTAGGTTCGGTTCCCAGGTCGAGCAAACTGTCCTTGGATTTTACCACCTCAGTAGCAGCCTGGAGTCAAGATTAATGCCCGTTAGATGGCAATACGCTCGCTTCCTATGCGTGGGGTAACATAACTGGCTAAATGTTGGTATACTGTACAAGTGTACAATGAAACCTCTGCCCTATCACATGATATTATGATATTTTTAACCGATTTACAAAAGGAGGTCTTCTTCGCAATTTGGTTTGATTTCAAAATACACTATAAAGCCTCTATACCAGTAGGTATAGAGGCTTTATAGTGTATTTTGAAATCATGTCAGTCAATCATGTGTATTTTTTTTTGCTTGGTAGTAACCAAGCAAAAAAAAATGCTACTATAAAAACACGCCGGCTAATAATTGAAACTGGTTCCTATTACAACTAAAAAAAACTTTTTTTTTTAAATAAAAACTACTTCAAAAACACAAAAAAAGTTTAAAATAACTTTAGCTTCAAAAGACGGTGGCAAAAAAACAGAATCAAACAAACAAAAGTTAAAGTTACTTTTCACTTTTTTTGTGTTTTTATGCAACCCAAAAGACATAAACAGCAAAACATCGGACTTGAATGTATTAACATGTACTCATATATTATAATGCTATTTTCCTGTGTTGACTACTGTGTACATAAATAGTAAAATAAATAAATAAAAATCATTCAAGCAAGTCCGACATTTTGCTGACACACTGACACGAAACGATTTTTACAAATATGATAACTTTATCTCCACCCGCATCCTAAATCATGGCTATTACTGCCAATATAGGCATATTGTGGTTTAGAAAATATGTGTGAACACCATACAATTTTCCAAATGACTTCACTTCAGTCTGGTAGAGATATACCGTTGCTTTCCTATCTGGCGAGTTGCCAAGATCCGCCTTTTTGCTCAATCTTGTGTACTTTTATCATTGTTCATGGGGATTGTGGTTCTTGAATAGAATATACTCTATTGATAAAGCAATTGGTAGTTTATTCAATACTAGCTCTTTCACACTTTGAGTGGGATCAAAATTGATGAAAGGATTACGTCTGTATATTCCATAAAGGTTGGTTTAGCTCAAGCGAATGCTCATTCTATTCCACCAAATTCTTATTAGGAAAATAATAATATTAATAAATAAATAATTTTTATTCGATGGTATATCTATTATAGATCGTCTAAAATTATGTATATCAGTCAAATATGTTCTTGATGAAGTCCGTTTCGACGAGTAGTGGTGACGACCATAATAAACTACGAGAAAAACGAGTATTTCGTTAAACTAAAATTATTTTTAAAGAGCTTCCAATTATATATTGGTGCAGTCTGTTATTTGATAAGTAATCTACCTACCTTTAGCCGTAACATATACATATTACGGCTAAAGGTAGGTGTGAACATAAACTTAAGATTAGCCGGCTAAACTTAACATAACCTAACCTGGTTTTTTTTTCTGGATGAGTGTGTGAGTGAGGAGTCTGTCAGACTCTAACTGAATAAAACCTTTAGCCGTAAAATATATATTATTTAACAAATAACAGACAGCACCAGTATGTAAATAACTTTTAATCAATACACGTTTTTGAGGCAAATTAATTAAAATTAGTAGCACCCAGCCATGATTAACTAACTCAAAATATACTATTTACACGACCACCAAAGACCAGTACGGGTTGTTTGATTTCGTCCTTGCGAATTTTAATTAATGTTAATTAAGATTAACCCTTTGATGGTTTAGTTCAATCAGTTCATGGTTCGCTGGCCAGGGTTCATTAACATAATTTTACCGAAATTGCTCTTTTTATATTCCTCATGTTTTGCCAGCTGTTTAAGAGTTGAGAGAAAAATAAATTGAGGTAGATAGAAAGTATGCAATGTTTTATTAAAGGTTACATAGATAAAGACGAAAAAAATCCTTATGTCGTGCAAAGTATGAGAATGAAAATTGACGACTGGTCGTCCGAGAAACTACTCAAAAGCAACGTGTAATAAACTCCATTCACCAATCATCATCTGCCTAGCCTTTTTCCAACTATGTTGGGATCCGGCTCACCAATGTGAATTAAAACTGTTACAGCACTAGGATGTCAATGGCAGTCCGTACACTACGCAATCAATAGACAGAATAGTCTATATCACGTAAATAGGATCGGTCAAACTAGTAAGACACTGTTATGGTTTCAACTATAGTTATAATCTATTTGGGGTGAGCATGAATCGCAAAACTGAATCAAACAAAAACACCCGGATTCCTCGTCTCATCTTCCGCTGTTTATGATAAAATAATAAGTTTTGAACACTAGTGAAGGTCACATACATTATACAATATTCACCATTCATGTGTTTATGTTGTGGCTACGTCCGATAGGATTTGCGAATTATATTTATGTACACACAGCGTCAATAAGTGCTAACCCCTCAAGGTTTAAAATGTTACACAGCTACAACATTGGATTCGTTACGAATAATCTAAAGTATAATTAGAACCACCGCATTTCCAAATGTAGTTATACTCATACCAGCAGTTTGACGAACAGCCAGTGAGCCCATATACAATGCGATGAAATTGTTGTCTACTATCGTCCGAGTCACTTTATCTTTATGTCTCTGTCTAATCGATAGATGTAATAATTTGAGGGTATCCATTAATTTTTCTTACTTACGTTTTCTTTATAAAATTAATCTATGCCCTCAAGTTATAACTACAACGTTTGATGTAAACGATGAAGTTACCCCAGTTGTATTAAAATAAACTTTGCTTCAACAACTTTGCAATTCAATCATATACATCCTTAAGAATAATACAAAAAGTATTCACATGCCCGGACGCCATTATCCTCTGATTACCGCGATCTCTTGCCAACTAAGCCAGATAGGTAGTTAATAATTCCATGAATTATTAATCTACTTTGTTTGTCCTTATACGTTTTAACTCTTTATTAAAAAAAAAAAACAAGAAAAAAACTAACTTTAAAAAAAATACTAACTTACAATTTATTTATTTACTAAAACAATACATTAATTATAACAAAATGTTCTTGCAAAATATAAAAACCAACTTGGTTCTATCACGGATTTGAACGCACTATCACAGTCTTTTGGGGGCCCACTTAGTAGAGCTAAAAATATGAGACTTGTTTACTCGTTTTCAAAAGTGCAAATGAGTGAAACTATTAAAGAAAGGTGAATAAGTTCCAAGGGGTAGAATTTTGTGCATACTTTATAATTATAATAGTCCACGATAAAAAAGAATTTTATTTGAAATTAAATGAAAAAGAAAATTCTAAAAAAAACTGGATCATCATACATTGCTGTTTGACTTACATCCTCACTGCATCAACATCACGTCGGACATGCTATAATAAAAACACTTTTATCTAATGTATCTTCACCAAATTAAAACATCCCTTGACGTGGCTTCTTTAATAAACTCTTTCATTTCTTAGAATCATCCGTCTTTACAAATAACACGTGACTACTGCGTAAACTTTCATAAGCATCACATTATTCTAGACAACCCATGGTATAAGGTAATGTATAGTTTTGTCGAAATCATCAATATTACTAATGAAGTAACAGTCCCACTCACCGGCCCCTTAAGCAAAACGTATCCTGGCAAACAGCCAAGAAATCTGTTACATACAGAAGGACTTAAGTAAACGGACAAGCAAATAAATGTCCGGATTTGAAAGCTTATCAAATGTGTTTATAAAGTACATCATTAGCATTTTCCTACAGATTTATGTGGTGCTCAATCAAGTCGACTACTACATTTGTGGCTTGAGCCGAGTACGATAAAATAACCGCAGGTGATGTGATGGTAAACCATGCAGGTGTATAGGAATGAGGTTGATGGTTCCTGAAGTCTTGTTTAGAATTAGATGATACCGCCATTGCTCATCCTACAAGAAAACAGAGAGCAAGAGAGGTCGGCAGAAAAGAGCTGACCGATACTACACAACACGACACTAGATGACAATTGATTATTACAACCATCATTTCAACTTACAAGGTATTTATGATTTATTATACGCTTAATTAGTTTGAATATGAAATATCCAGTTGTGTAGTATCAACCTCGTATACCGAATACGAAGCCGGGAGTGGCGGAGTTCTGAGCTAGTAAAATATAACGTCGTGCCAGCAACACGAAGAAGAAAAAACATGCACTAACAAGAGCCCAAATGCAGCAGACAGGCTGTTGTTGTTATTAGGAAGCTAATATAAACTTGGTAGATCGACGTGAATATTACATTCTGTCCACGAACAACCCCAGTTTAGTCAAAGATCACGATGAAACCATGATTGTTAAAACTTCATGTACGCTTACATTCATCATCATCCTTTGCAACTATGTTGGGGTCAGCTTCCAGTCTATCCGGATGCACCTGAGTAGCAGTATTTTACATGGAGCGGATACCTATCTGATCTCCACAACCCAGTTAGTACTGAGTAATACGATACCCCTTGGTAAGACTGGTTGTCAGACTTTCGGGCCACTGACTAACTGTAACGACTGTCAACGCTTAACAGGCTGTTAGCACTTGAACGTCAAGCTCGCGATTATTTTTTCGCGTCAAACGTCAAAGCGCATCGTGCAGCAGAATGCATTTACTAACCGTTACACCTTTCTGGATAAAAACGACGCCAAATTAGTCAAAGATCTTAACGATGAAATCACAATTGTTGAAACATCATTCAACGTACGCTAAGACTTACAAATACATACATGGAAATCTAAGCTTCATAATAATCTGAATCACCCATAAAATTGTGTAAGACTCCTTGATGTGGGTATAAACGGTATAAAAGACAGTACGGACGTTAGACTTTATGATGGGGATTTACGTGGTTAGGAAATAGTTCCATGAACGTGGAGGGCAACTAATAATATAAAGATTGTATAAAAACTCTTTGGTAACCTCAACTTATACCTCTGTTGACACTGAAAGTAGGTTTGAAATCGATCAATTTTGTGAAAGTAATGTTCGAATCAATTATTAATTATATTGAACTATTATACGGAATCACAGTTTCACAAGATAAACATATAGAATGGTATGAAACGTACTCAATCAGAATAATACGTTATTAAAAGCGTTTACAATAATGAAAGGTGAATTAAAACTGGCCACGCACAATGTAGGGTTCCGTAGTTGCCCATCAAAATAAGCGGACCGATTTGCCTCCGAACGATGATTTTTTTTGTAATAATAAAATAACAAACTTACATTTGCAATTGAAAACATTATGTTTGGGAAAATATGTGATCCAAGTATATTTTATTAGTTGGTCGACTATTACGCGTAAACTTGTAGAGCCTACTTAGTTGTGATAGTTTTCCTTCTAATTTCATTATATCACCGTGACTTTTCACGTACGCCAACAACCGTTTATCTGGTAGAGGGGGGGGGGGCACTTCAAACTAACAAAAATTTGCACTTTAAAGCTTAATATTTCACAAACGAATAACTTAATCGAATAAAGATTTCAACGAACTCGCAATATTTTTTAAAGACCTATCGAACGATATCCCACACTACGCGCTATGCGAGACAAAAAATCCCCACTTTACATGTAGGTACTGGAGATACCCTAAAAAAGTACTTTTCGAGATTTTATTTTAAGGGTTCGTTGATGACTATGGAACCCTAAAAACTACGCCAAGACGATCGACTCAACGCAACAGTCATACGTTTAACAACGTATGACTGTTGCGTTGAGTCGATCGTCTCATACCAAACAGTAACAGTGGCCGTTTGCAAGTATATTAAGACTATCTTTATTTATGATGATTTACGAAGTGGGCACGTGTCGAGCACTCTATCACTATCTTTATGTATAGCTGTAACTATACATAAAGATACTTCGAAATAAAGTGGGCAGTACACGTGTTATGTGAAGGCCAATCCGGGTGTGAATGAATGCGCCCAGATTGTTTCGACATGTGCCAAAATAATGGGAAAAAATTCGGTCATGTATAAATCTACGGATGGAGAAAGATAAGATTGATATCTTGACGAATAGGTATAGACGTTATGTAATTGAAGGTTTATTATTACAAGCAAAAGAAAGAAGAAGGAATAAATGTCGGCGTGACGGCTGACAGGGGAAAATGGAAGAAAAAACGTGTTGTGCCGACTATAAGTAAATGGAACAAGGGCTGGTCGGCTCTAGTTAGGTAGTTACATAATTATGTTTTGGAAATGTGAGAATGACAATTAATAGTATGAATGACATCGATGAAAGAACCAAATCAATCATGAGGTAACCTATTCCAACTGACGATAAAGTTTTTTCTGAAAGCAAAGTATTCCTAAAAGCCCAATACCAGAAGATAGCCACCATTTGTAATAGAAATGAACAAGATTTATTGTGTGCTGAAGTTTACAAAGTACCTTGTTTGATGTTCTTTCCTCGATACAACCATCGGCAAAGAAAATCATTGGAGTAATTCTGTACAAACAAAACTGTTTATATCAGTACAATTCCGTGTTATTTTTACTGTTAGAGGTACTACGGTAGTTTTGTAGTATTGTGGAATCTTGCTATGTTTATTATATGAATGTAGAAAAAGGACATTTGAACAAGAATTCGTAGGCTATGCGGAACAATTGGAATATTATCATCGCCTGTTGCAGATAAAATTGAATAATGGGTGACCACTCATTTTTTTTTTTTTTTTTTTTGGAGGGTGGGAAATCATCAAATGACTCCTCCCGCTCTGGGCGGAGCGGAAGGGAGTGTCAGACTCTTACTGACTAAAAACCACCCATGTTCCTTCATTGGCCCTTTATGTTCCAGGGCCGCGGTATCTCTTTCGAACAGTCCCGCAGCCCTGGCAGGCACCGGCCCTTGCGGGCCCCTCCCGTTGCTGACAACTCTTTGAGGCGCGCGTGGAACACGAACGCGCCGTCGACACGGCCTGCCCGTCGTCATACGACGGACGGACGGCGAGCTAGCCCATTACTCGCCGTCCACAGGCCCGCGCCTACGGTGGCCGAGAGCCATCACGGCGCGGCTGGGACGTGAGGAGGTTCTCTCCCTCTCACGTTCCGCCGCCTCCTTCGCTAGCATGACTGCTTCGCAGAAGGAGGCGACGGCTTCCCATTCCCTCTCGCCCCGGACCATGGCTTGAACCAGGGCCGGGCGCGAGAGGTCGCCGCCGCCAATCGCCGCTACGAAGACACGGCGGTGCTCCTCCCAAGCGGAGCAGACCTCGACGGTGTGCTCCACCGTGTCCTCCGGTCGATCCTCGTAATAGTAGCACCCGGGCGTTTCCTCCCGCCCGATTCGGTGCAGGTACCTCCCGAAGCACCCGTGTCCGGTGAGGACCTGCGTCAGGCGGAAGGTGAGGGCGCCGTGGCGCCTCCCTAGCCACTCCTCAAAGAGGGGACTTACCGCCACTATCGTGGCGTGCCCTATGGGTGACCACCCATTACATATCGAGTTATCTCTGTGCCTCGGAAAGTACGTTAAGCCGTTGTTGGTTCCGGTTATCAATTTTAGATCTTTGACAGTCCATCCAGTCAGTTAGTGACCCGAAAGTCTGACAACCAGTCTTACCAAGGGGTATTGTATTACTCAGTACTAACGCACTAACTCCGTGTAAAATACTGGTATTTAGCTGCATCCGGTTAGACTGGACTCCAACATAGTTGGGAAAAGGTTAGGCAGATGATGATGGGCATGAAAATGATGATGAGACAATTAAGTGTATTCCTGAAACACTGTACTGCTTTTAAAATTTTCCAAATGTTGAAATAAACACCGTTCGCTCTATCGTAAATAATAATGTTAGAATTCCACAACAAGGTATATTTAGAAACACTGTAGTATTGTTATGTGCAGAAGATTTACTTCCGCAGTAATGGAAAAGTAACCGAAAACAAGAGGATGATGTAAGATCACAAAACATATTATTTCTGTCCAAAATATTGCGTGTGCGACTATTAATCATTGTTGGGAAGCGGTACATGTCCAGGAGAGGAAGATGGTGTTTTCGGTAAATTGATGGAAATGATGAAACTAGCGGATACAGTCAGTGTTATAATCGCTGCATTTGATTGGTGGTTTGGATTATATTGGTCGCTGCACCACCGAATGTTATTTTGTCAAAGGCAGACTGTTGAGAACTTTATTATGGCATTTTTTTGCAGTGGCAGGTGAAATTGAATACTCAAAAGACTCAAAATAGATTGTCTTTGAAATCGATGACATCCTCTAAAGTGGAGAAAGTATTAACTAAGAATACAAAATGATTTTACTATAAGATTAAATCATGCAACATCGAAAGAAATACATGTTCTGATCATAAAAAGTACATATTATCCCACTATTTTTTTTTCTAAACAAAAATAAATGAAACAGTACCTTATTTTTCTATAGCAGAGATGGTGTCATAGTTAAATATTCACCAGCATATTGATCCCCTAAAACGATGCTAATGAGTTCAAAGCCAGCCGATATTGACGGAAGACACCAAAGATTTATTGACGAAACGGGCGCTCCAATTACCAAACCAATTTGTACGATTGATCACAACATGCAAATCTAAATAGGAGACATCTCTGATGCTTGTAAGATCAAGATTCTATGTAGATTTGGGTCAAAGACTCCATTATATAGAAAGGTTAGGATCTTTCCCCAATTAGGTTGATATGAAAATTAGAATTTCTATAAACTCCTCTAGATTTATACCACCCTGGTATCAAGGAATGATGTCTGGCTACTAATTGGCTGTATTCCTATAGAATATTAATGTTTTATATCGCTACTGTAAATACACAAAGAATATATTTAGCTCAGTTATTGGTTATTGAAATGTAAACTCAGTAATTTTGATGTATGTTTGGGTTAGTAGTGGCAGATTCGAGGAAGTCGGCCGAAAGCTTGTTTTTCTAGCGGTTCTGTGTTTAAATTAAGAGGATATTATTTTGACCTTCGTGGAATTTAGGATTTTTATGTTATGGCAGTTGGAATATTATTATGTTTGGTGTTGCTAGGAACTATAGCGCAACAATAATTTTATATTGTCTATTTGTCAAGACGAGTAACAGTAGTAACTATGACATTAGTTACTAGGAGGAAGAAACGCTCTATATACGTCTTTTAAAGTCATTTTAACTCTGGAGTAGCTTACGCTAAGCTAGCTGAAAAATCTACGTTGTTGTGGAGCAGTAATAACGAGTTTATTCTAGTAGAAAGTTAGCCAAAAATAAGACAAACCGGCCTAGTTTTACGACTGTCCAACCTCCAGCTGTTACACTTAACTCAATTCCAACTTTCGCGTTCAACAAATAGGGTTCATTTTACTAATGTTACATTAGAAAAAACATGGAAATTTCCTTAAGCTATAAAATAAAGAGTCCGTTTTCGTAAATGCCAGTTGATTATTACATAAGTTAACGCGTTAGCCAGAAGGCGATAGAAGTCGCCAAATACAATGATAGGAATTTCGTGAAAGATTTATCGTGTGATAAATCGTTGTATGCGAACGAAAATTTATTGCAAAACGGAACAATTTCATGTTATTGGGAAACAGAGCGTGAACAGAATAAGAAACTGTCTTCTGTGAAATAGTAAACGTTTTCTTGCTTTGTTAGAAACATTACTGAGCTTATTATGTAGCTGTTAAAATATGAAGAGACTCGTTGAAAGAATTGGTGTGAATAATAGGATTGGCCAAGCTTTGTTGTTTGTTTTGACTGAGAAAACGCATCGGGCATGCACTTGGAAGCAATGAGGGAGGCCTTTGCTCAAGAGTAGGACGATACGGGCTTACTAAAAAAAAACTTCTTGTACATGAGTAGTATACAGGGTTATTCGTAAAACACCAGCAACCTCTTAAGAGGGCATTGTACTCATCATTATGAACAACTTTTACTATGGGACCAAACCTGAAATCGCGAAAAAAAAATCAGCTGTTTTATTATATTTTTTATTTACTATCGATTAACTCGTCAAAATGTAGGGAACAGCTGTTTTTTTTTTCGCGATTTCAGATTTGGTCCCATAGTAAAAGTTGTTTAAAATGATGAGTACAACGACCTCTTAAGAGGTTGTTGGTGTTTTACAAATAACCCTGTATAGGTGGACTTAATGCCAAGGTTTTAACGTTGTAAAGTTGTCAGGATTGGATGTAATTGATAACCAGAAACAGATTAAAAATCAGAATTAGCAAGACGACAGGGTCATATATGTTCGGAAATATCGCATACAAATTAGGAAAGGTGTGTGGTGTGTCATACATTTACTTAGAAGCGTGATCCATCTGATCTTTATTCTAGTTTCGACTACGTAAGTGTCGATTTCCATCTTACTCATACTGCCAACTGACGAATAAAGCCCCGAACACAGAACGTGATGCGCCCTCGTTCCTTTTTGTAATGCCACATCATTTACTTCGAATTTAAACCGCTTCTAAGGCACAGTAAAGAAAGCACGTTTCTCCACCCTACTCCTATTGTCAGTTAAGAGACTCGGAGCCTGAAAGAAGGAAATGGGAAATCCCCCAGTAAATTGCTTCGGCCATGTTGAGGTTGCTATGTTTCCTGTTACGGGCGGCATACTAAGTAGGCTGTTAGTAAATGTAATTTTGATAGTATTGGTACTTTGGTAACGTTTGGAGCAAAATGTGTGTAGGGAAGGACGACTGTAAGAAAATCTTTGGGTACTTTCACTCGGTTAGCTCGTCATCTTCTACCATCCTTAAGTCATTACTTTTCACATGTGACACATGGCAGACACTCTTTCACTAATATTGCTGCGTTCATAACTATTGATGCATTCATTCAATACTGCATAGTACGTGGATTTTTCGAATTTCAAAATAAAATGTAATATATTTCCATAACTTCTTAGTTGTTCATGCGGCAGTTCTCATTAAAAGTTTAACTCCCCTTCATCATCATCTTCATATCCTTGTTTCATCCCCATGGGATTGGCTCAACACGTTTTCTTACATACATACAAGCTTTGAAACCCATTAGACTGCCCCAAGTCCAAGGTGATCGGATTTTTCCAACCACGACATCTAATTCACGATACACACACGCACTCTCTAACAGCTCACCTACAGCTAGTCCGTCATAGCCGTAACTATGCTTGTATGTCGTTGGTCAATCGAGCATAGTTCAACCCATGACGGATCAGCTGTACTCTAGTCGTTAGTCGGCCATTTTTATTTTGCTAAGAGAAGAAGATGAGTCTCAAAGACAAGCCGTCACGTCGGTCAAAGTAAAGCTTTGGTCTCCGGTCTATCAAGGACTTATAGTAACTAACCAGACTAGCTATATAACTTACCCTAATAAAGGAGCTGCTGTGAATAATGCAGATCCTTTTCCTGTAAACAAAAGAAAATTATGTTAAATATTTATGCAAGAAATCGACCAGACAAAATCATGCCTTTGCCATATAAGAATAACATTGCTTAACAGGAATGCTAATAAAAAATGAGCAATAAATGCAATAAAATTATAAGGCATAGATTTACGAGCAATGGAGTCTTGGTGCAATTATCATGTTTGTAAACATCACATTACATATACGATGAAGAATACACGTTAAATATGGATACGACTTAAAAGCTACGGGTTTTATAATTAAACACATTTCACAGGCTGTTAATTATATGAATTTGTTATTTATTGATGGCATATTCAGATTCACTGAATTATGTATATATCATCTGCCTAGCCTTTTCCCAACTATTTATGGTCGGCTTCCAGTCTAACTGGATGCATCTGAATACCAGTATTTTACGTGGAGCGACTGCCTATCTGACCTCCACAACCCAGTTAGTTCTGGGTAATACGATACCCTTTGGTAAGACTGGTTGTCAAACCTGTAACGACTGTCAAAGATCTACAAACAACAGCTTAACGTGCTTTCCGAGGCACGGAGGAAACTCGGTATGTAATGGGTGGTCACCCATCCACGGACCAACCTAGGCAAGCTCAGCTTAACCTAAAGATCGACCCGAGCAGCAGTTATTATTTAGCCATGAGCATGAAGTATGTATATTGTATACATGAGTTGAAAAAATAATACGAAAGATACGATATACTTTATAGTTTTATAATAATTGCTTTTATAGATTATGTTATTTATACGCCGCAAAGTTATTATTTAAAAATAATAGCAATTAACTAAGATCATAGTTACTTTCTGCAGAAATAATGATTTTCGTAATCATTATTTCTTAACCATTAAATACAATATTTTCTCAGCCATGTTAGAAGTTGGATTATTTTGAGGCGTTTCATTATTGTTATATTACTGGAGTTATGTCACACTGAAACTTGCATCGAGGACGTTTTCGTAGAAAACGGTTCGGAAAACTTTGATTGTTAAAAAAATTGTTTAATTTTAATTTTAGGAAAGTGACTGCCGAGTTCCGAAGTAAAAAAATCCGGGCCACTTTTGCCACTTATATAAAAAATACATATTTATAATTTATATTTTTTTGGCAATATTGCCCGACCCGACAACAACCTAGGACAGATTGTACTGGCGCCAGAAAATTAGGAGTGCCGTCCTCAGCTAAAGTGGGATAGCGTTAGGAGGAAGAAGAAGTTCACGATGAAAAAGCCTCACCTGCCTTTTTCACAACTGTGTTGAGGTTCCAATGTAACAGATCCAGCTGAACATCACCATTTTTAACCTACTTTCTTTAAAAAGGAGGGGGATGTCAATTCGACTGTAATTTATATAATGTTTGTTACCTCTTATCTCCGTCATTTATGATGAACTGATTTGAAAAAAACATTTTTTATGTGACTACCGATTGGTTCTATAGAAATTTCATTGAAATTGGTTCAGCAAGTTGTTTTTTTTATTCCTTTAATACGTGTTTTTTCTTATTGGGGTATGTTGACGACATGATGGTTTGTTAATAACTTCTAGTTAAAATGTAAAAAATTGTTTCGTGACAAGAATTTGTGTAGTATACTTCAATTAAAAAGGGTACAATAAAAAAAAATCTGCAAAAAAAATACAGACTTCCTAAAAGTCAGAAAAAAGATAAGAAAAGTCAATGAAACAAACAAAGTCACTTCCGAAATTAAAGTTATTTTAGACTTTTTTAGTGTCTTTTAGGAACTCTATTTTTTTTTTCGAAAAAATTTTTAATACACCAAATGACTGCGAACACGAAGTAAACGACTTCCAAAGTCCAGTTACTGGGCAATACGATAGTCCTCGGTATCACTGGCTGTCAAACTTTCGCCCTGTAAGAGGGAAACATGTTATTTCCTTCACTCACCGGTTTCAGGAAATTAAATTACAAATAAACTCAACGTCTAAGTTTAAATTGAAACATTTTGGTCCATCTTGGTGACGTCACGACTGCAACAATGCGATCCATATCGACGTGCACGCGCAGGAAGATAAAGTCCAACGTCTTTGTTGTTCAACACAATGAGATTCTATTGACGACAGTATTAAATTAACTGGCTGTTTATGTTCTGGTTTCGTTTTAAAGTTGGTTATGGCATTTTCTTTTGGTATGATAAACTAAAATTTTTATTGTTTCTACTTGTGTGAACAAGCTTCTTGAAAAGATAGGAATGAGCAACGAGTATTTTTTATTCTCGACCATAAAAAGTTATGTAGGTACATGTGTTGGAGAACTTGCTTTAATAAACTTAAATATTAATAAATATTATATAAGAAAATTATATTAAAAGGCCGAAGGATGTTAGGCCGGCCAGGCTTCACAAAAATCTTCCAAAGATTTTTGTGAAGCCTGGCCGGCCTAACTTCCGCATTTTTTTTTTCAAAGTAGCGACCACGCATACTACCTATATCAATCGATAGCTAGCAGCAATACAAAAAAGTTTTGAACGAGACAAAATGTTCTAAAGTGTCATGTTTCCGACATATAAGGTATCAAAGTTGAATTCATTCACTGATGGCATATTCAGCACAACTTTGATTTGATTAGCCATGCATTATAAACCTATATAAATCAATAGCTGTTATCAACACAAACAAGTATTGATGAGACACAATATTCTAAAGCGCCATGTTTCCGAAATATAAGCTTTCAAAGTGGTACTGATGACATCATCAGTGAATAGATTTAAAACTAAAATAAACGTACGAATTGCATCAATTATTGTGTTTTATCGGTCATCCAAGCCTAGATTAACCGTCAAGTCAGTGAATGGACTGTAACTTTGATAGCTCATATCTTGGAAACGTGATACTTAAGAACATTTAGTCTCATACTAAACTTGTTTTTATTGATATCGATTAATATAGGCTGTTTGCCTAGACGCTTCTTTGACAAAAAAAATGGCGGAAGTTAGGCCGGCCCTTTAATTCAAACCCCTTTATAATAACATCTTTTAATTTTTTTAAAGTAAAAAAAAACAAACATCCACAGTTTTATGCATAATGTCAGACATGAATCAATAATTTACAAAATTACTTAATTGTTTCTTCAAACATGCCTTTACCATCGATAAGATATACTTATTGGAGCCACATAAATATTTTCACCAGACGTTTTCCTGCTCCCATAACCTTCTCATATCAAAAGCTATTGTTTGCCTTTCATTTCCTTGAGGGAATATTAGGGTAAGGGTTGCCCAAATATCCTTAAAAAGGTCACACTTGCAAAACAAATGAATATGTAATTTTTTCTCAATTCGACGTCTTGGTTCTGTTTAATATTAAAACAAGTCACTTAATAATTAAATGGCATAAAGAAATAGAGAAATAGGCCTTATCTTCTGTTTGGGCTATTTTCAGTTGGTCATCATAGTCATCATTCTCCAGCCATATAATATAAATATAATTTAATTGGGGTCGGCGCAAGTCGTAATCTCATCGGACACCTCAAACACCGGGTATTAGATACAAATATTGTCTATGATAGTTACTCATATTATATTATTATTATATATTATTATTATTATAGCTAGCCCATACTGTCCCACTGCTGGGCACAGGCCTCCCTCCATTGCTTCCAACGGTCTCGATTCTGTGCTAGTACTTTCCAATTCTCAAGGAAGACATCCAGTTCGTCCCGCCATCTCCTTCGTGGTCTGCCGCGACCTCGTGTCACTGTTTCAGGGCACCAATCCTGAGCTTTACGGGCCCACAGCTCATTCGGCATGCGACAGACATGTCCTGCCTAGTCCCATTTAAGTTAGGCAGCCTTTTGAGCCACGTCAACGATTTGCGTTTTGGAGCGCAGTGTGGTGTTTCGAACACGATCTGTTAATTTTAAACCTAAGATACTACGCTCCATAGCACGTTGGCAAACCTTGAGTTTGGACTTTTGGATGTTAGTCAAAGACCAAGTTTGTGCACCGTAGGTCAAAATGGGAAGAATACACATGTCCATTAGCTTCCGCTTCAGAGACATGGGCAGAGTGCCCTTAAAATACTCCTTCATGGACCAGTAACTCTTCCAGGCATTTTCCGTTCGTCTTGCAATTTCCTTATCTTGCCTTGCCTGGAAAGAGATTACTTGGCCCAAGTAGATATATTCTTGGACATATTGTATATTCTCCCCGCCTACGTGTATGGTCCTCTTGGAGCTGTTGGTCATGAGCTTGGTCTTCGACATGTTCATCTTCAATCCAACTTCAAGGCTTGCATCGCTAAGCTCTTGTAGCATTTGTTCTAGTCCTGTGGCTGTGGGGGAGAAAAGGACAATGTCATCAGCGAAACGCAGATTATTCAACCTTGCTTCACCGATGAAAAGCCCTCTCTCTTCCCATTTGACTGCCAACTTCTGAAAGACTTCTTCTAGGGTACTGGTGAACAGTTTTGGAGACAGCGGGTCACCCTGTTTGACTCCCTTGAGAATGTCAAACTTTGGACCTACGCTTTCTAACTTAATAGCAGCTGTACTATGGTTGTAAATATTACGCAAAAGATGTATATATGTATATATGTATATATGTCATACTATAACGTCAATTAAATTCACTGACAGCCAACACAGTCTGAATAAAGACTTAGGCCCGTATTACAGAACGTCACTCAATACTCAAGCATCATTTAAAACTAGATTCAAGCCATTTGATTGGTTGAAATTGAAATTAGCCATGCATTATAAACCTATATAAATCAATAGCTGTTATCAACACAAACAAGTATTGATGAGACACAATATTCTAAAGCGCCATGTTTCCGAAATATAAGCTTTCAAAGTGGTACTGATGACATCATCAGTGAATAGATTTAAAACTAAAATAAACGTACGAATTGCATCAATTATTGTGTTTTATCGGTCATCCAAGCCTAGATTAACCGTCAAGTCAGTGAATGGACTGTAACTTTGATAGCTCATATCTTGGAAACGTGATACTTAAGAACATTTAGTCTCATACTAAACTTGTTTTTATTGATATCGATTAATATAGGCTGTTTGCCTAGACGCTTCTTTGACAAAAAAAATGGCGGAAGTTAGGCCGGCCCTTTAATTCAAACCCCTTTATAATAACATCTTTTAATTTTTTTAAAGTAAAAAAAAACAAACATCCACAGTTTTATGCATAATGTCAGACATGAATCAATAATTTACAAAATTACTTAATTGTTTCTTCAAACATGCCTTTACCATCGATAAGATATACTTATTGGAGCCACATAAATATTTTCACCAGACGTTTTCCTGCTCCCATAACCTTCTCATATCAAAAGCTATTGTTTGCCTTTCATTTCCTTGAGGGAATATTAGGGTAAGGGTTGCCCAAATATCCTTAAAAAGGTCACACTTGAAAAACAAATGAATATGTAATTTTTTCTCAATTCGACGTCTTGGTTCTGTTTAATATTAAAACAAGTCACTTAATAATTAAATGGCATAAAGAAATAGAGAAATAGGCCTTATCTTCTGTTTGGGCTATTTTCAGTTGGTCATCATAGTCATCATTCTCCAGCCATATAATATAAATATAATTTAATTGGGGTCGGCGCAAGTCGTAATCTCATCGGACACCTCAAACACCGGGTATTAGATACAAATATTGTCTATGATAGTTACTCATATTATATTATTATTATATATTATTATTATTATAGCTAGCCCATACTGTCCCACTGCTGGGCACAGGCCTCCCTCCATTGCTTCCAACGGTCTCGATTCTGTGCTAGTACTTTCCAATTCTCAAGGAAGACATCCAGTTCGTCCCGCCATCTCCTTCGTGGTCTGCCGCGACCTCGTGTCACTGTTTCAGGGCACCAATCCTGAGCTTTACGGGCCCACAGCTCATTCGGCATGCGACAGACATGTCCTGCCTAGTCCCATTTAAGTTAGGCAGCCTTTTGAGCCACGTCAACGATTTGCGTTTTGGAGCGCAGTGTGGTGTTTCGAACACGATCTGTTAATTTTAAACCTAAGATACTACGCTCCATAGCACGTTGGCAAACCTTGAGTTTGGACTTTTGGATGTTAGTCAAAGACCAAGTTTGTGCACCGTAGGTCAAAATGGGAAGAATACACATGTCCATTAGCTTCCGCTTCAGAGACATGGGCAGAGTGCCCTTAAAATACTCCTTCATGGACCAGTAACTCTTCCAGGCATTTTCCGTTCGTCTTGCAATTTCCTTATCTTGCCTTGCCTGGAAAGAGATTACTTGGCCCAAGTAGATATATTCTTGGACATATTGTATATTCTCCCCGCCTACGTGTATGGTCCTCTTGGAGCTGTTGGTCATGAGCTTGGTCTTCGACATGTTCATCTTCAATCCAACTTCAAGGCTTGCATCGCTAAGCTCTTGTAGCATTTGTTCTAGTCCTGTGGCTGTGGGGGAGAAAAGGACAATGTCATCAGCGAAACGCAGATTATTCAACCTTGCTTCACCGATGAAAAGCCCTCTCTCTTCCCATTTGACTGCCAACTTCTGAAAGACTTCTTCTAGGGTACTGGTGAACAGTTTTGGAGACAGCGGGTCACCCTGTTTGACTCCCTTGAGAATGTCAAACTTTGGACCTACGCTTTCTAACTTAATAGCAGCTGTACTATGGTTGTAAATATTACGCAAAAGATGTATATATGTATATATGTATATATGTCATACTATAACGTCAATTAAATTCACTGACAGCCAACACAGTCTGAATAAAGACTTAGGCCCGTATTACAGAACGTCACTCAATACTCAAGCATCATTTAAAACTAGATTCAAGCCATTTGATTGGTTGAAACTAGTTTTAAATTATGCTTGAGTATTGAGTGACGTTCTGTAATACGGGCCTTAAAGACGATGAGTTAGAAGCGATGCGTCTAGAAGCATGAATTCGTCTCCTAAATAATTGTTATGATAAGAACAGCGAAGCGAATTGAAATTGTTGTGTATGATTTGGTTATCACACACAACAATTTCAATTTGCTTTCGTTGTTGCATTCTGACGCTGATTGCACACATGATACTGCAGTTCGAATCGCAATTAATTTTCAAATCTATGTAAAGGTATTTTTGTCCTACCTAAGACAACTGTCAATGCTGTAACAGTATTGCAAGTAGACCTAATAGGTCTAACTTACGAATTAAAACCGGCCAAGTGTGTATTGCACGCACAGAGTAGGGACCCGTAGTCGGAATGAAAAATTAAATAGGTATTTTATGCAAAAAAATGCTGCAACTGTAAGTTTGTACGCTCACTAGTACGCTATATTGTTTAACATTTTATTTTAAGACCTTAGAATACTTATACATTTTACTGTAATCTATAAGAAAATAACAAATTTCTGTATTATTTCCAAAGTTTTAGGTTCAGTATTTTCAGAGATAAAGATCATCAGGAGGGTGGGTCAATTTTCATATATTTTCTTAAATTACATGAAAACTGTAAAGTAATTTAAATATCAAAAAAATAAATATTTTTCAAACCTTCAAAACATAACTTTCATTTGACGTGTCACATGGTATAGTTTGCAAAACTTTATTTTTATTTTTGTCTGATTTGCCGCTAAAACTGACCCTAATTATATTCATAATAAATTTATTTACGATACAAGTGTTTGCACTACAGATATTCACATGTGCACGAATCGGTCCAGTAGATTCGGAGTAAATTGGCTGTGTCAGATGGACATTGGACAGACGGACTGACACACGAGTGATCCTATAACGGTTCCGTTTTTTCATTCGGACGTACAAAACCCTGAAAAACCATGGTCATTGCCTCGTTGGTCTATTGCTTGCAAGCATTACTGCTGGGGATAGCTAAAGCTACGGTGATTAAAAGCGTATTAATGCAATGTTTAAACCATTTTTTTCTCAACTCAAACTGTATCAGGAATGATTCATCATCTTCCTGCCCCAATCCTGTTACTTGGGGTCGTCACAACAATTTTTTTTCTTACATTCTCCCCTGACAATCGTCACGCTATCATTTACTCCTTTTTCCTTCATTTCATTCCTCACACAATCCATCCATCTTTTCTTTGGTCTTCTCTTTCAACTTCTTCGGACCCAGTGCATGATAAAGCACCATGGGTTCCCGAATGGTGACGGGTAAATGACTAACAACAGCATTTCCAAGGAAGGTTAGTGTCAGGCAGGCGGCCGACTGTAAAACCAAAGGCAAATGTTTTGCAACATGACAAGTGAAAATGAATCAGGAAGGATTACGTATGTAACATAACCTCAATAGGTACTCAACTTATTTTTTTTTTCTAAAACCCCACAATATTTAATTTTGAATTTAAACTTGTTTTAAAGTATGACACTACACCTTTTTTGTGTCTAATTTTCACTACTATACTGTGTCAAAAGTTGCGCAACCAAGTGCCATAGTAACTTGCTCAATCTCCTTTACTACAATATCTAACATTTTTCAACCGTCTGTACAAAAACCTGCGTTATTTTCATCCCCTAACCAACCACCATATAATTGAGTCTAACGTATTCCCGATACCAATCAGTCGTCTACCTGAACACAAAAACGTTTTTCACTCTGTCTACCCGTACTTAGGGTTGACAATTGATTGATGAGGGTTGGTCCATACGGTTGAATGTTGCTCTTTGCCCAATTTTATTTGCGTTTGTAGATACGTGGTGGCTCTAAGTATTATAATTGGATTTGCGTAAGAGATAAAAGCTTTTGGTAATGGGATAAGTGCTGCGTAAGTTTGTAGAGAGATGTCAATTTGGGATAATGAGTCTGTATCGTTAGGATTTGGGATAGCATGTTTATCTTCGTAAGTTTTGTATAAAACCGCTCACCCTAAACGGTTTTTTGGTTTCCTTTTCAGTATCTTTCAGGTATTTTTGTTAACATAAAAGGTACGATACGTAAAATTTAATAGTAAAAGTAGAATTTAGATTTCAAGTAACACTATAGTAACGAACCGACAGCGAGCGTGTAAGAGGAGATGTATGAACGTAGAGTAAAAGTAGTGTGGTTTCTGCTTACCCACATAGAAAGAAAGCGTTATTTTATAAATGTACATATTTGCAATACAGTGTATGCGGTGACTGCCTCGTTGGTCTAACGGTCGCAAGCGCGACTGCTGAGTATGAGATCATGGGTTCGATTCCCGGGTCGGGCAAATTGTTATTGGATTTTTTCATCAGAAATTTCTTAGTCGCAGCCACGGAGTCTAGATTTGTGACTGGTTGATGGCAATAGGCTCGCTCTCTATTACATACTGGGACTTAAATATAACTGGCAAAATGTGGGTGTACTATTAGGTACACATCTGCCTAACCCTTCGGGGATTACGTGTTATGTTATGTTATATGCGGTCCTTGACTTCATAAAATTTCAAATCATTTTATTTTTACTGTATCATCTTTAAATAATCCATCATTTATGGAGTGTCTCTAGCTAATTCAATTTGACCCTTTACTTTAAATCGCTGTACTAAGAATAGATCATAGCAGGGCCGGCAGTCTCGACATAGATACCGACGCTGTCGCAAACTTTCGATCGCTTAATAATAACGAAAAAATTCGGTTGCAATAATGATGCTTGCGAGAAATGCATCTTGGATGTAGAGACTTGCTTTTCTCGCAAGAATCATTATTCCAACCGAATGTGTCTGCTGGCCCAGGTGACATTCTTTGGTTTCTGCATAAACCCATGAGTATGTATGCATGTAAGAATGGCTATCTTTTTTGTAGTTGAAGCATCTTTACAGATAATTGTGATCGCTCGATTTAAGCATTAGTACATTTAGACATTGTTAATGTATTCAGCAAATAGAATATGTATTACCTGTCAGTACCTAACGTTGATTCATTGAGTTATGTACCGTGATTGACGTTCGATTAAGAGTCGCTGATAGCTCCAGAAATATCTGTAAGGTATTTGAGACTGCGATCAAACATTATTCATGGAATCATGACATTGAGTCACGGGTCATGTAATTCGATATTTCTCACTGCAAATCTCTGTGCATGACATAATATAATATTACGCCTGTAATCCCCGACGGGTTAGGCAGAGCTGTTCCCAATAATACCATCCACATTACGCCAGTTATGTTTAAATACCATGTAAACCTATAACCATCAAATCGTTTGCCAGCTATCACAAACCAGGGGTCAGTCACCTCTTTCATGAGTAAAACAGCATATTTCTTTTGAGAATTTAACGAAACAGCATAGTTTTATGTCCTGTATTGTATGTTTATTAAATATGTTGAGTTCCCGATATTTCAGCACTGTTGGAACCGTCAGTTTATGTGGGATCACACCGATATTGTAGAGAATAATATGAACATACTATCACTTCCCACTAACGTATAATTCCATTAGAATACATATTCACGTCAGAGAATATAATAAACAAGGTAAATATCCCGTTCCAAAAGTTAATGGTAACCTTATACATACAGCTAATCATGCAACGAAAACAATTGATATGCGAATCAATTGTTTACAAACAAACAATTTCAAAAAACAAAAAGATGAAAGGTACTTTATTTCCGAAACAATACGGAGTTTCCCCGTAAAAAAGGTATGTAACCCTCTCAAATTCCACCAGTAGATATATAAATATATCGGTTGTTTGTACGTTCCTACACTTGACCAAAGGGGATAGGGAAGGCCGGATCGAAAATGACCCGCTTTATTTAAAAAGATCCGATCCAAAGCTGGTGATCTCTTTTCGTTGGTATTTTTCACGTTAAAATAGCTGCCATTAGGTGTATTGGCAGTTAGGGATGTGGCTTATTTTTTATTGTTCGTATGTACCTAATTTAAAGGTTTGAAAAACTTTGTATTTTACACTAGGTTCTGCCAGCGCTTTCATCCACGTTCTACCGTTTTAAAAGGTCCTATATCCAAAACCAGGGATCTATTCGTATGTTAAATGTCATCTACATCTTTTAAGCCCTTCTTCGACCCCCTTTAAAGTATGTTTTGTTTGAATTCATCTAATTCTCCTGCCCACAACCCAATTTATTTGAGGTCGGCGCAACATACCCTTTTCTTCCATACTTCTCTATTACCCAGCATCTCATCAGACACCTCCTTTCTTGCCATATCATCCATCACACAGTCCATCTATCGTTTCGTCTTCCTCTTCTCTTATATCCATCCATATTCGTACTCAAAACTTTCCGCACGACATTTTCTCCTTTTCCCGCACATACCACTACAAACGATAACCACACAACTTTTCAGTCTATGGTTTACTCGAATTGCGGGCCGCAATTTCGCAATTTGCGTCATTTAATCTTAGGCATCTAAGAGATCGTATTTGAAAACCTTTACTTTCGGCATCAGCCCTCTATATATGTAAACAAGCAAAATTACTTAGCCAAGTACATTATAGTAACGTGTAACCCTTATTAGCTATTGCCTGTTCTGACAATTGACTACAATAAAACAATTTCCTCAAACAACAATAACTGTGACTAAGTATCACATGATATACATTACCGGTACATGGAAAAGCATTAGTAGCTGATGAATCACTCCATACAAAATATTACTAGCATTGCCAAAATATACTCCCCAATACCGAAATACTTGGTATATTTCGGTTTCACAATACTAATAGAATACCGAGTAAATCTATTCAAATCTCCTGTTCTACATTGGATCCACTTATTGTTGGTACAGCTCAAAGGTTTTCCTCGCAGAATGATAGGTAAACAAACAAAGTCCCAAAGCCTTTAATGTTATTTACTGTTTCATAGTAACATGAGGACGATTTCTGGAGATTTCTGGGATATTACAACGTTTTAACAGGTGTTTATGCTTACTTAGGTATCGACTTTATGAACTTAAAGGATACTGAAGGGATTTACCTGAAAGTTATTCCAGTCTTACCAAGTGGGACTGTATTTCCCAGTACTAACTGGATTGTGGAGGTCAGACAGGCAGTTGCTTCATGTAAAATACTATAGTTTTCCCAACTATGTTGGGGTCGGCTTATAGTCTAACCGGATGCAGCTGAATACCTGTGTTTTATATGGGGTGACTGCCTATCTGATAATAATATGATACCTTTTGATAAGACTGGTTGTCAGACTTTCGGGCCACTGACTACCTGTAACGACTGTCAAAGATCTACAAATCACAGCTTTAAATCTGCAAAGCACAAACGGTTTTAAGTGCTTTCCGAGGCTCGGAAGAAACTCGGTATGTAATGGGTGGTCACCCATCCACAGAAAAACCTAGGCAAGCGCGGCTTAACCTGAAGATTGATCCGAGCAGCTGTTATTATTTAGCCACGAGCTCCTTCAGGATTATAAAAGTAAGAAAAATAATTCACTGTAGGATAAATTGCACAGTACGCAGTCCTATTTTCAGCAAAGAAAGGATCAGTACGTATTTTCGTGAATTTCAGAAGTGTACTTGTAAAATAACTTGAGTGACGGAGGGGAACCAGGTACTTGCTATAATGATATTATTATATTCTAGTCTCACCTCGTAAAGGTGGAAAAATGAACAAAGGATGGTCAAGAAAACATACTTAGTACTGCATTCAGTGCCAAGTTATCCACTATAACACGGATTTTTATCATGGGATCGATATAAATTGTACCAGCATTAAAATAATAAGCCTGTGCATTAGCTTCCATTAAAGTATAACTTATGCAAAGAAAATCAAAGACTTTGATCGTAGATGATTTTGTAAATTACTAACTACGATGGTGCATTAATTTTATTCCATTATTTCCTATCATGCTTTGGTTGACAGTTTTTATGTTTACGAGTCGAATATCATAAAACCTAATATAAACTATGGATGATTTTTTCATTCGCTGACGATGCAACATTCAGTGTCCCGAAAAGTTAAAAGCCAATTAAGTTTTTTTGGTGGGAACACCACCTCGGTAAAATGCAATCTTTAGCGAGAGAAGCTCAAACCTCCTGTTTCTATCATCGAGCCAACAAAGACACTTGACCTAAGCAGATGGCACACCAACTTGTAAAACCTTAAACATAATTATCAGGTCGGCCGCCGCAAAAACAATAATTTATTGATGTTCAATCTTGGCCAAGTCAATAAAACTTGAATCAGACAAAAGCTGGTCTAACTTTATAGATTGCTTACCAAATGTGCATTCTTAATCGGAAATTGTGGACAAACCGTTTTAGCTGTGTGTGAGGTTATATCTAGAAAAGTTGTGGACTGGATACTGAAGGCAAAGGATCGAATTTTCTACTGCAATGCGGGGACTAGTATTTTCAGTAGTAAGCACTAATGGTAACCCTATGTATTAAACTGATTGTGATAGGTTCAGGCATAGTTAAAAAACTTGGGATAAATATTACCAAACAATTTGAAATCTGACTTATTTTAATGATAGAAGATTGTGTTTCTGTTACATTGATTCTACAGTATACAAAAAAAAACAAAATTTCAAATTACTTAGTTGTAGTTACTTAGTTAAATATGTTGCAGGAGCAGCTCATGGTTAAATAATAACAGCCACTCGGGTCGATCTTTAGGTTAAGCCGTGCTTGCCTAGGTTGGTCTGTGGATGGGTGACCGCAATACATACAATGTTTATTCCGTGCCTCGGAAAGCAAGTTAAGCCGTTGGTCCCGGCTGTCATTTGTAGATATTTGACAGTCGTTACAGGTTACAGTGGCGCGAAAGTCTGACAACCAGTCTTACCAAGGATATCGTATTACCCAGTTCTAACTGGGTTGTGGAGGTCAGATAGGCAGTCGTTCCTTGTAAAATACTGGTATTTAGCTGCATCCAGTTAGACTGGGAGCCGACCAAAAGATGTTGGGAAAAGGCTAGGCAGATGATGATGAGTTAAATATGTTGCAGAAAAACAAAAATTATCTTTCATTTTCTTAAAAAAAATAGATAAAGAATAGATTAAGTACTTTGAATTTCGAGCTGTTGATTTTTATAAGAAAACACGACAAACTCAAAAGTTTGAATTTCGAACAATAATGCAATTCTCTTTGCATTATTGTTCGTAATTCAAAACTATGGCTTGTCACGTTTTCGATGCAGACAGTTCAGTTCAGACTATCCCATTGGATATTGAATTGTACTTGAAGAGAAATAAATTATATCTGTACCACAAATCAATGATCTAACAACTAGTGATCTAAAAAGTCTACAATAGTAAAGTGAAATCTAATATATTCGGATTTCACTGTACGGCATTGCGAGTTCACTCGCAACAGTGCAATTTGCATGTCTCCTCATGCTTCAAGTAATCGTGGGTAAAGTTACAACCTCCCACAAATCAATATATCACTAAAATCGCAGTTTGCACCGTATGATCGCCGAAGATAGTCGTAACTCACTGATCATAAAGGTATGCTAGTTGTAAATCCACGCTCGTTTCAAATCTGTTGGCGTAAACTGAAGATAGACTATCGCTTCAAAGTGTCAGTTTTATAGGTCGAGCATAAAAGCAGGTAAGTGCTTGTAAAACAATATTTTAGTACTGGGTATTGTGACCTTTGTGCTGTCCAAGGTTATGGAGAAGTCATCTCTTTTTGTGGTTTATTTCATCACTAATGTTTTCAAAATAGCGACTGCAAACATATCGTGAAAAAGGCATGTCCTAGAACCACACGTGTCTTAAAACTTTTGAAGATATTATGTGATATCTATCAACCCACACTGCACTCGCGTGGCGGTTTCTGGGCCACTCCTCCTGCGTCCTGTGTTCCAGCCGTTGTAATGATATACGATAGAGGCTGATTATGCTTAAGCTATTATTTTGGCTATAAGGAACCTTACCGTTGAGTAAATAAGATAGGGTCCAAAATTGAGTTTGGAAAGAAAAGAAGGGATTGAAGCATTTAGTGAGCAAAAATGGTTATCTTAGATAGTACACCTTTTAAAAGGATGGACTACTTGAAATAGGAGATCAGAGTATTTATTTTTATACTAGATATGATTGCATTTGGCCGCAACTCGCCTGATGTATAGCAATGACGTGAACTTATACTGTCACTTACGGGATATCTTCCGACATTGTTCATGATTTTGAGCTCCCGATATTTCGACGCCCGCAAGTGACCATTAAGTTTAGTTTTAAACCATGAACGCTTAAAACAGTGTTATCAATGACATGGCTTAGGGTGGAGCACGCTTGCCTAGAAGAAACCGATTCACTCGAACTTTGAAAAGATCTAGATTATAATGATCGGAAAACAGAGAAGCCCGCAGTAAAGGCAGATTTCAATATAGTCTTCTTTATTTTGCTGCTTATTGCTAAAAAGTAGAACAACGTATTGAATACTTAGCAATAGCAATGGGGAACACTTCATAAACCGAGCAATTTATTATTAAAATAAAACTTTTGCTTGCCAAGTACCTACCTAGTTACGCGAAGGCAATAATACATTTCTAGCTATATTTTATTCCGTGACCGAGCACATTGATCGCAGTTCTGTAAATCACGGAAAATGGGCATGGACTACATGCAATAAAGCAGTTGTATTTTAAATAACTAATATTTCTGTTAACACCTAAATTGCAATATATGTGTTAGTTTGAAATAGTTGAAGGTTAGACTTAGTCCTAGAACCAAAAATTCGAAGACATTCTGACATGTACAAACCCGCACTGGGCCCGCGTGGATTATAGCCCATTCCTTCTCATAGAGAGGAAGCCCGTGTCTCAGCAGTGGGAACATTATAGGCTGATACTGCTTACCTTATTTCAGACTTATAATTTATTTTGTTAAACATAGGTATGGTTACAGATAGTATAATATACTATCTGTCTATTTAGACAATATATTATATTGTCTAAAATTATATGTGCACTATGTTTTGCCAATATCTGCTATTTTTTTTTTTGTAAATTAAAAGCTTTGAGTTTGAACCTTTATTAAACTTTACGTAAATGTCATACATTTGTCTTATTTTAATTAGTAAGCAAATATTATTACAGTCTTGTTGTTCACGCCCACCGCCAGCGCCACCTACCGACCAGTGGCAGAGATCAGCGCGTTCCTGATTCGTCCACCTGCCGCCACGCTCTGATTGGCGGATCTGCATTCACTCGTTCATCATAAGTTCATTCTCAACGAGCTATAAAAGCATTGTTTTATATAGAATCAGTCCTTTTTTCCCTTCACCTATCATCCAATACAGACGCCATGCCGGGCCATGGCGGTGTGACCCAAAACTCTGTACATAGAATAGAATAATTTCAATATAGATGTAAAACCATAACGGGCGCTTCATTTAAATAAAACACGGGAACAGACCTCATCCTAAACATTTTGGTCATTCGAGCCGAATAATCAACCAAACACCAGCCGGAAGAGGACTCCACATCCACGTTGTCACGACCACGTGGCAAGTTTGCGGAAACTCGGACTGGAGCCGGGCGCTGAAGACAATAGCTGGCAGTGAAGACAGATCGACCGAGTGCAGCGATCATTACAGATCGACCGAGTGCAGCGATCATCACAGTTGGTCCAGTGACCCAGCAACAATATATAGAAGAGGAAAAGGCGTAAGAAACGTATCGGTCAGGTCTCTGTTCCCGTCCCGTCCGTTCCCCGTCCAATTCATTAAATTCATTCGATTTGTGTTAAAGCTGTGCTTCTTTTCAGTTCGCGAGTGCGGCAGCCACGTGGTCCAGGTGATATTTGCATGTGAGTAACCACACCACACCACACCACAAAACACTCATCCATATTCCGTCAAAATGTCGGTCAAAGCAGTAGACGAAGTTCTTTCCGAGTTAAAGAAACGACGGGGTAACATTAAGGGTCGATTAACCCAATTTAAAAATCACGTAGAATCATTCGCGGGCGCTCAATTAACAGCCTTACAATCAGCCGAGCTAACTTTGCGTGTACAAGCCGCCACCGAATTGTTCGATAAATTCGACAATGTCGAAAATGAGATCGAAGTGCTCTTACCTGAATCAGAAATAGACGCGAATCTACAATATATAGACACATTAGAAGCAATATATTTTACGGCAATAGCAAGTGCGAATTGTTTACTTAAAAACGCGGAGACTAAAAGTCGACTTCCGGTTGCATCAGAGCCACGTGTCAACATAAAATTACCAGACATAAAGTTACCTGCCTTTGATGGAGCCTATGATAACTGGCTGGAATTTAAGCATTCGTACTTAACCATGATCCACAATCGTTCCGATCTAGACGAAATTCAAAAATTCCACTATTTGCGGTCAGCCCTGGGTGGCAGCGCGCTACAAGTTATAGCAGCTTTGGAGTTTAGCCCTGTCAACTACGTTCACGCATGGGAATTATTGGAAAGCCGTTATCACAACGAGAGGTTATTAATTAACAATCATTTAAAAGCATTGCATAATATTCCGTCATTAAAACAGGAATCGCCATCGCAAATAAGGAAATTAATTGATACCATTTTACGTAATCTGCGCGCTTTAAGATCACTAAATGAACCCACTGAAAATTGGGACACATTAATAATTTACCAGGTGGTAAATAAGCTGGATTCGTCTACGGAACGCGAATGGGAAAGCCACATCGGAGCCACGTGTCTAGGTTCACGCGAAAAAATAAAACTTAGCGACTTAATATCATTCCTCCGAAGCCGAGCGGACACGTTGGAAATGATTGGCGCGAACCACAGTAAAGACAAGACGCCTCATAATAACGATTATAAGCATCAAAACATAAGCGAGAAACGTAACTCGCACCGCGTACATAGCTACACATCTATTAAACCAACGCGCTATAACCGTGGTCATACAAAGAAACGTAATTCACAACGCGTACATAGCTATAGTTCTATTAAACCAACGCACTATAATCATAAACGTAGTAATAGAAATAAATGGGATTTACCCAAGTGTCTATTATGCAATAGAGAACACTCATTGCACTCATGTTTAGCCTTCCTTAACATGTCCGTGAGAGACAGAATTAAATTGATTAAAGATAACAAGATGTGTGCAAATTGCCTGCGAACCGGTCACGCGTTGAATCAATGCAGATTCGGATCGTGTAAACAGTGTTCGAACAAACACAACAGTCTGTTACATTTAGACGAGAAAGGTAACGGCGCGTGTGTGCAATCGGTTGAACACGCACACAGTTTAACGACATCAACGTTGCATTCCAGCGACTCAAGCCAAACTTTTGTCTGTGAGTCGACTACCGTCGACTTTAAATTAATAAATACTGTTTTGCTCTCTACGGCGTTAATTGAGGTAGCTGACAATAATAACGTGTATCATACAGCTCGCGCGCTACTAGACAACGGAAGTCAGAACTGCTTCATTACAGAAAAACTAGCAAAAAGAATAAATGCGTTTTATATACAGTCCACTATTCAAATCTCGGGGGTAGGACAATCGGTTTCGCAATCGCAGCATTCATGTGACGTCACAATACGATCAAAATTAAGCGATTTTAATACCAAGCTTCGATGTTTGATCTTGCCATGTATAACATCCAGTTTACCTACGATGAACATCGAAGCCGGTAATATACGTATACCTGAGTTCTTACAATTAGCAGATCCGACGTTTAACGTTAGTTCAGATATCGACTTGTTGATTGGCGCGGATAGATTTTGGGATCTTCTAGAAACGGACAAAATACGTCTGGCGAGTGGTCCATTCCTACAAAATTCAAAATTAGGATGGTTATTGTCCGGTCCAGTGTTCGCGAGGAACCCAAAGCCTGCTCACGTTCATTGCCACTTCAGTCAGGAAATAGATAAACAACTCCGGCTGTCTTGGGAACTCGAAAACATTCCTTCATCATCATGCGTACCCCTAACAGATGATGAACGCACATGCGAAGAAGTATTCAATAATACAACGAAACGCGTTGAAAACGGTAGATTCAATAATACAACAAAACGCGTTGAAAACGGTAGATTTTCGGTTCGTATACCGTTGCGAGAAGCACCAGATAAAATGGGTGATTCTTATAAATATATATTAGAGTGTAAACTCAATCGTTCACCAGAACTTAAACTTTTATATTCTAACTTTATGCGTGAATACAATGATTTAGGTCATATGTCCAAGTTAGAGACTTGTAGTTCAACTACAAAACTACGCGTTATCTTCGATGCTAGTGCCATCACTAGCTCAAATAAATCATTAAATGGTATTCAGTATCCGGGACCCGCGTTACAAAACGATATTATCTCGATTTTGTTACGATTCAGACAATATAAATACGTAGCTTGTGCAGACGTGGAGAAAATGTTTCGTCAAGTTCTTCTCCAGCCTGACCAAAGGTCACTGCAATTAATATTGTGGCGGGATAACCCTTCAGATCCGTTATATACATTTCATAAATTAAAAGAAAAGAAAAGAAAAAAAAATATCATGAGAACAAATTTAAGCACAAACAAACCTGCTTACCCAATATTCGAATCTCGGATTCGCAGTTTGTCTGACGTATTTACTGATATCATTACTTTACATTAGTAGTTTAAAAAATAATTAAGTTTGTGGGTACTCCTAGAAATCTCAGTTCCGATACTATGTACAACTACCTCCGCCGCGAAAAGAAAGACGCGTCATTCACTAGACTTGTGCGAATAGATAGTTACGTACGTACTTAGATTATTATTAGTATATTAGAGCCGGTCGACAAACGGGTTTCTTATCAGTTGACGAGTTGAACGAAAAGAATGTTAATTATACTCGTACAAAGGAATTCCTTTTCGGATGTTTTAAATAACTTAGTCGCTCAAACTCCTATCAAGCGAAGTTGTAAACAATATAATAGAATTTCAAGTCTAAATGTTTTTATTGATGAACATAAAATAATTCGGGTAGGCGGAAGATTATGTAATTCTGATTTTACCTACGATAAGAAACATCCGATCCTACTATGTAGTAAACATCCTTTTACAATTTGTTTGTTTAAACACGAGCATGTACGATTATTACATGCCGGGCCTCAACTTCTGTTAGCTACCATGCGTGAATGTTGGTGGCCATTAAATGCCAGAAATCTCGCTAGAAAAACAGTACACGAATGTGTGACATGCACACGTAATCGTGGTAAAACATTGGCGCCTATTATGGGAAATTTACCGCCTGAGCGCTTAGAACCTGGCTACCCGTTTATGCGAACCGGTGTGGATTATGCGGGGCCAGTTTTCATATTATCCAGAAAAGGCAGAGGTGCTAAACTCACTAAGGCATACATTTGTCTTTTTGTTTGTTTTACGACTAGGGCCATGCATTTGGAACTCGTCACTAGTTTATCCACAAACGACTATATTTTAGCATTAAAACGTTTTATTAGTAGGCGAGGTACGCCTCGCACTATATTTTCTGATAACGGTAGAAATTTCGTGGGCGCGGAAAAGGAGTTTCCTTCATTCTTAGAAAGGGAATCGGAAGCCATCATTAACTACGCTTCCAATAATAGCATTGAATTCCGATTTATTCCTCCTTATTCCCCACATTTTGGCGGTCTATGGGAGAGCGGAGTGAGGTCATGCAAGTATCACCTGAGACGCATAGTAGGTAACGCGCGACTAACTTACGAGGAATTTTCCACGGCTTTGACACAGATCGAAGCTGTCTTAAATTCCCGTCCCATTTCACCTCTTTCCTCAGACCCTTCTGACCTTACTCCCCTCACTCCCTCACACTTCCTCATTGGCCGACCGTTAACGTCGCCACCTTCAAGGAATGTTCCAGACCAGCCATGTTCGAGTCTGACACGCTACGAACGCATCGAGCAGCTGCGGCAGCACTTCTGGCGGCGCTGGTCCACAGAATACATCTCGGAGCTACAACTGCGAACTAAATGGAAGACCAGGCAGGATGACATCGCCTTGGGCAGCCTTGTCCTAATCAAGGACGACCAGTTACCACCATTAAGGTGGCGGCTCGGTCGTGTTTCACGTATATTTCCAGGGGGAGACGGCGTAGCTCGAGTAGCTGACATCCACACAGCTGCTGGGACGATCAGACGTGCCTTCTCCAAGATCTGCCCGCTGCCTCCACAACCGGTGAATGACGACGCCTGACTCAGTGCCGGGAACCATTTTTGGAACCGTGTGGTTCCAAGGCGGGCGGTATGTTCACGCCCACCGCCAGCGCCACCTACCGACCAGTGGCAGAGATCAGCGCGTTCCTGATTCGTCCACCTGCCGCCACGCTCTGATTGGCGGATCTGCATTCACTCGTTCATCATAAGTTCATTCTCAACGAGCTATAAAAGCATTGTTTTATATAGAATCAGTCCTTTTTTCCCTTCACCTATCATCCAATACAGACGCCATGCCGGGCCATGGCGGTGTGACCCAAAACTCTGTACATAGAATAGAATAATTTCAATATAGATGTAAAACCATAACGGGCGCTTCATTTAAATAAAACACGGGAACAGACCTCATCCTAAACATTTGTTCCGTTTCCACCGCAGCACAGACTCACCAAAAGGCCTCTTATCAAAGACGGGTGTTTATTTTGTGAATAAACAACCATACTAAATAAACAGTCTTTGATTCAGAAAATCAACATTCGTAACATGATCTTAAGAATGTTGATTTTCTGTATTAACTAAATAATATAACATAACATCACGCCTGTAATCCCTGAAGGGTTAAGCAGAGGTGTACTTAACAGCTCACCCACATTTCGCCAGTTTTGTTTAAGTCCCATGTAATAGCGGGCGAGCCTATAGCCATCAACCCGGCTCAAATGCACACTGAGACTACTACTGAGAAATTTCTGATGGAAAAACTCAATAACACTGACCGACCTGGGAATCTAACCTGATGCTCAGCAGTCGCGCTTGCCACCACTAGACCAACGAAGCCTTCAATGTTATGTTATATTGCTAAATATTGGGCGTCACCATTTTGGTCATCTACGAAGATAGAATAGAGTTAATTTTTACCCGATCTCGGTAATGTGAGTTGGGTCTAACTAAAATGCTTTCATAAGTTTGAACATAATATGTACAACACAAGGCATTTAGAGATTCGCATTTTCTGCTTGACCTGTGAGTGGTTGCGTCTACGGCGCGTGCCTAATTTTGTTTTATACTTCCTAAAGTTTGTCTTAGATAATCAGCCCAGAAAGTTCTGCTCAGACACGGTCAGACGGGCCTTTGCGGGAAGAGGGGGCGGGCAATAATTCATCACGTAATGAATAGGAGCGACCCCAGTGCAGGGATGTGTTTGTTTCTTTCAAATCTAATGTACCTACGTGTTACTAAAGAGATTTTTTTTAACAACAGATTATGGAGTTAACAAATTAAGTCCGCTTGAGTGATTTTTTTATTTGTCTACATAACGACTTTTTTATATTTTCCTTTAGAATTAACTTTTATAATTATCCAGTTTCAAAACAATTTACTTGCGCGATCAATTTATAACAAAACAAAACTAATAAAGTAGAACTATACCTATTAAGTTGTTACTTTGCAAACGGAGGAAAAATTCAATGGCAAAAATCAAATTCAAAAGAGATTTTATCTGATAAAAATGAAGAGCTCAATTTTCCAATACAATGACTTTAAAACTATTACTGAAATATATTTATTTAAAGCCAATGTAAGTCTTCTTTGAGTGGAACGCGGGAAACTGACTGGAAAATCGGATTTCGACGATTTTCATCAAAAATAATCGGATCACTGTGGGTGCTCATGGGAATATAAACTTTAAAATGTAAGTACTAAGTCGCTTTTTAGCGTGGCTTTGAGCTGGCGGTAGCGGGCGCGGAATGTATCAGGTTTTGCCTTTGTCCGGTACTATAAACTGTGCTGATAATTATTTTCAGTGTTTTGTGGCCGCCATTCACGGGATTTCAATTATTTGGTGTTGTCCACAACAATGCGATTTTCCGTAACGACTGACTATTCAGAGTGAATATTCCACTTTTATTGTAGGACAATATTTAAGCTTGGAAGTTACCGTTGTTTTTTTCATATTCATATTACTCTTTGACAATTAAACTGATGAAATGTATGTCCCTTTTTGCTAACACTACGTTTTTAACTATTTAGACGTTAACTAAATAACTGTCACACGTTTCTGCATTAGGCAGTCATTTAGGTGGTTCCTAGTCTCAGAGAAAACAGGCAGTAGAATTTATTCTACTTTATACAATTCGATACTCAGTGGACTTACAACCGACTAAATTCCATACGTATTATTGTGAAATGGCTGAGTATAAATATTTTAAACGGAATGATTTCAACCTGTCTACCCCACGGTAACCCAATTACAGAATTATCGATATTTTCTAAAGATAAACTGATAGCAGAGGTGGCCCCGTAGTGGCAGTCCCGACTTACGAAAAGTAAGTCGTGGGTTCGAACCCAGGCAGGCACATTACTTTGTGTAATTTATTTCATCACCACTGCTCTCAAAAACGGTAAAGGAAAACATCGTGAAAAAAACCGGTCCTAGAACCAAAAATTCAAATATACCTATGTGACATTTAGTAATTGTTATGACAGCTTGAAAATCGGCAATTTAAATATTATTTGTTAATAAGTTGCTTTCTCTGGGTCTGTGGTGCTGAGGGTCAAAGTCATGTCATTAATATCCTAATTTATTTCGTCATAATCATATCGGAGAGAACTGGAACAGTAACATCTATTGGTCCGTTAGATATTTCCACTAGATAATTCCAAAAACCATGAATACTCATTAAATTTAACCTCCATATATATAACAGCACATTATATGAATGAATACAGTGTTAGCAGACCGGTTTATCTTCAAACAAAGCTAAATGAGCTTGAGTTAACACCCGTCTCCACGAGATCAGCCAAACAATTGAGCCCTAACCCCTTTGTTCTTTACACGTGTTTGACAATAATATAGGACTAGGCATTATGGAAACTGTTTATTCGCCTACGCTTTTTCTCAGTGAGGTCTTGTAATGGGTGTAACAATACCCTTAACGAAGCTGAAAGGCACTTATTCCCCCGTCATTGTGATAGCTTTTGTGTTCTGGACTATAACCTGGAAACTTTCTAGTTACGGAAATATTGGAGGTCAATTCCAACCTTTTCACAATTTTTTCATTAAACACAAGTTTTTAAGCTTTTAACTTTATTTTAAATTCCTCACTCTACCACTATAACAACAATTCCACAATTTTTTGAGTACGTCACATTGAGTTTTATCGTAAAACGTGATTTTACACACCAAAAAAAAAAGTTGTTTCCCAGCAAAAATGTTTGCGTAGAGTTACTTAGTTTGATGTGCAGAATGCTTGGTTGAAGACTTCATGAAGGGTCCGTTTACACCTTGAATAGTATCATTATTTCACATTTAGCGTCTAACCGTGGTATCTATAATCAAGTTAAAGTAATTACTCGAGTTTAAGTTACTTAAGTTATTGGCATAAGCAACCATTTTTATGCAATAGACAAGAATTTCAATACAGAAAGCAAAGAAATTCTAACTTTTGACAGTTCTAACGTCAAGCAATTACGGAGCTACCGAAGCAACTACAAATAAAAATCGTATCTTTAGTTATTATTTTTACTCAAGTTAACACCTTGACATGTTTATTGATACGGGTTTTAGACGTTGATACAAAATACTGGATGATTATATAGTTATGAACATAAACTACTGAAAACTTAAGTGCACTGTGTAAGATTACACAATCACGTTTTATTAGAACTAATGAGTACTAGAACCAGGATTCCAATGAGAAGTTCACGAGTCAAATATTCAAGAGTGTTACCTTGTAAAGCAAAAATGAAGGTATTTACCAATTACCTCAAATGCGATGCTGTCACCAGTTTATTCGTACTATCAACACCAACAGATACGGTATCAACAATCAAAATTTGTACAACTCAGATCACAGTTCTAGTCACTGCCTATTGTGTATGAACAGCATTACCAACGGAATAGACTCGTTGATTGTTTGCTGGAAAGTGCGGTTGACTAAGCAGGAATTTTGGTTGCAATTGCTAAACCGGATGGGCTGTTTTTGGGTTAATATTCATGGTTATGTACAGTGATAAAGCCATAATGAATAGTGGATGAAGTAGGATAGTAGCTCTTACACCGGCAAATTAATGTTTGGATGGATATTTTGAATTATTTTTCGAAATGTAAGGCCCTAAGTCACCAGCGCGCGGTGTAAACGTAAACTAAATATATCGATTTTTGAATCGAGAATACAATATCATCCTCTATCATTTTTAAACCGACTTCAAAAAAAAGGAGGAGGTTTCTCAATTCGACCGTATATATGTTTTTTTTTTTTTTTTTTATGTGTGTTCGCGGATAACTTCGTCGTTTATGAACCGATTTTGATATTTTTTTTTTTGTTGGAAAGGAGATACTTCAAGGGTGGTCCCATGATAAGGAAACCGGGATCTGATGATAGCATCCAAGAGAAATTGAGGGGAGCTTTCAAAAATTGTAGTGGCGACTAGTGCGTTTGTAAATTTTTTGATTAAGTGTTTTAAAGCACTACAATTTAAAGAAGGTCTGGAGTCGCTCTGATGATGGAACCGAAAGACAGTCGAGGGAACTCCTCAACGGTTTACAGCAGTCACCTTGTGTTTGGGTTTGATTAATTTGTACTGATGAGAAATTTACACCTAGATGGGTTGTGACTGTCATAAGGGGTCTGATGATGAAGACGAAGGACAGTTAAGGGAACTCCTCAACTGTTTACAGTAGCTACCTTGCGTTTGGACTTAATTCATGTATATTGATCAAAACTTTGCACCCATCTGGGTTACAAGTGCCATTACAGGTCTGATGATGAAAAATATTTCTATTGAATATTGCAACTAAAAATAAAAAAATAAAAAAACTTTTTTGCAAAAAATAAAACCGACTCCAAAAACACAAAAAAAGTGAAAAATAATTTTATCTTCAGAAGTCGGTGACAAAAAACTGAATCAAATAAACAAAAGTCACCGACTTCTGAAGCTAAAATTATTTTTCACTTTTTTTGTGTTTTTGGAGTCGGTTTTATTTTTTGCAAAAAAGTTTTTTTTAGTTAAACTGTTTGCAATAAGCACAATAAGTATCACTCAAAGATAAAAAAAAATACGAAAAAAAACAATAAATAAATTCTTAAAATTAAGAAAATATTTTATGTGAAACGAGTATTTTTTATTTTTAACCGACTTCAAAAAGGAGGAGGTTATCAATTCGGATGTTTATATATATATATTTTTTTTTTATGTGTGTTCGGGCATAACTCCGTCATATATGGACGGATCTGCAAAATTCTTTTTTTGTTCGAAAGGGGTTTATTACGAAGTGGTCCCATTTAAAGGACAATGACCAAAGTTGGTACCAAAAAGTCTCGCGCCTCAAAACCAAAATATTATAGTAATTAGTTTCATATTTTTTTACGGCATTACGCGTCGGGGATTTGATTTTTGAACTGGAAATATACTTTTCGAGTTTAAAAGTACGAATATTGTTTTACTCCCTTTATATGACGTCCGTTTCAACTGAATATAAATGACGTTCCGTTTCAATTGAACAAACCCTTGTCTGTCGAGCGGACTCTAAAATTAATTACAATTAAGTAAGATCAGTACACCAAATCGATTTAGTTTGGTTTATTGCTATTGGCAACAAAATAGATTTTCTCAGCCTAAAGATTTTGATTTATCGATTACATCCCTAAATCCCGACTAGTTTATAGCACTTACTATACTCTATGGTTTATAGTTATCTTATCTGTGGCATCTGACATTTGTACTGTACTGACTGACTATTGGCAATGTAAAGGTCTAAAATAAAATCGAGTTTCAGTCAAGCATACTGTGGATGTTACTTTAACTCGTAATTCTTACTAATATTAGTGTATTACGCTGTTTTTAGAGCAATAATGTAATGTATGTGTGTAAAAATACGTCGTTGGTAGCGTCGAAAAAATAGACCTACTTTTTAGGTTAGTTTCGATTTTATAAAATAACTCAGAAACGCGGGTTTTTTTTTCAAAAATAATTTTTGTAGGAGTTAATACGATCAGTGTAGTCTATAAAAAACAAGGTTTGATTTTGATGCAGCATGGTACGGGATTCCATACTTCCATGAGCATTCTCTTTTGGTGAAGATCTGATGCTGATCTTCGGAGATATACAATGGAACTCTTCAATAATAGACAGCAAATCTGCCGTGATTGGTGCCATGAAATGTATTGTTAACAATGTAAAATAAAAGCATAGAATATATTTGTATAAGATTTTGCAACTAAAAATGAAAAAATAAAAAAAAAAATTTGAAAAAAATAAAGCCGACTTCAGAAACACAAAAAAAAGTGAAAAATAATTTTAGCTTCAGAAGTCGGTGACAAAAAACTGAATCAAACAAATCACCGACTTCTGAAGCTAAAATTATTTTTCACTTTTTTTTTGTGTTTTTGAAGTCGGTTTTATTTTTTGCAAAAAATTTTTTTATGAAAATAGAAGTATTTACACGTTTACACCGCGCGCTTATGGTAGGGCCTCAAGGCCTTGGGGTATAATATTGCATTTTTTTTGACATCATTCAAAGATGACTTAACGTAAAAATCGTCCGATCCTTGAATTGGTTTTGTTGTTGTTGTTTATTGTTGTTTTCGTTGCTGTTGTTTGTCGCTTCTTCAGAAGTGAAAATATGTAAAGGTAAGGCAAGATATGCTATTTCAGCAAACCTTAAAAAACCTCCAGAATGTTCCTTTCTTGTGATCACAAACAAAACACAGCTTCATTCCATTTCACTTTCTTTCTTTTCGGTACAATGGATCATTTCAAAAGGCCGTAACATCAAAGATGGAAGCTGACAAATGATAAATAATTTTACAACAATGGCTGTATTTACCGAAGATTAAAGGTCAATTGATGCTGAAATCTATTGTTCCGACGGTATTGAATGTATTGAAGTTAATTGTTTAGGTGGAGTAATAAAATATAGCAATGGCACGTTTTAAAATTCCACGTAAATTGATTAATGAACTTTAAAAATATACATTTCTAAATAAAGCTTTTATGTATGACTTGTGATACCTTGCACTCGTATGTAATTATTTCCCAGAATTTAATAGCGATGCTAACGAATAGTGTAAAAATACAGTGTGTTTTTTCCAAAATCAACGTTCGATTCCTGGCTAGGAATATGGATTTTTCAGAAATCCAATGATGCAGTTTTACTTTTCATCAAAATCGGGCTCGAGACTCCTTTGAGTATTTTTTGCTATTCCTCATACTTTCGGATTTGGCCATCCACATATACTTGAAAAATTCACCTTGTGGACCCTTTGTGTTTGTGCTTACCTAACATAATCAAAACCATGAATAAAGCAATGAGTATGAACTAAATAATATTCTGATCAAACAAACTAGGTACACCAAAGGTCAAAAGAGGTCCCTCCTCAAACATTATTAAAATGAGTGTTATCCTTTCAAAGTATACGGAAAAAGGAAAACATTCCCCTAACATAGGCTTCCGTAAAGAAAAGATAGGAGGCCTTTTCATAAAGGACTAAAAGATACGGATTTCTAAGGTAGAAAATTTTGGATATGCCTCAAAAAATATAGAGATTGTGGTTTTTGAAATATTGTTTGTAATCAGGACTTAGGTAGCCGCCAGGTACTCGTAATAGAAAGATCCTTAGTATACAGATATTCAGAATAATTATTATCATTCCTAACTAAGCAGAAATGGGTTTTGATGGCTAGCTATACAGAATGGTGGCAGTTGAAGGGCCACTGACACACAACTGCACCTCCCCACATAAAACCACCCTATAAAGAAGATAAATACGTGGTAACTGTTTGTGCGTCAGTTTTCCTTCCACCCAATATAAGATGGGCGTATATTAACAAGAATAAACAACAATAATACCTATTTGGGGGTTTGGAGAACAGGGTGTATAGTTCTTCATCCCCCATAGTAAAGGGAGGATCCTCCGACCAGACGGGTGTTATGTCTGGTGGGCTACTGTCCGACTGTTGTCGGGTTCTTTTATATAGTCTTAAGTCGCGAATAACTTTACTTGCGCGATGCAGGATTTAGATGTATTTCGATTTTTGTTCGATGTTGCTGTGGAATTTTTGTAGTGCCGCTACACCTATAGTATATTATGGTGGTCTTCAGAAAGGTCACGTGCGTAGTAATCGCAACCGGTGTGTACGTCTATGAGCAAATGCATGAACGTGGATGAAGCGAGTATGTAAGGATCATAGCAGGTGACGTTTTGTGGTTTCTGCTTATGAGGAAAATGCGTGTATAAAAATAAAAGGTTTTGCCAGTATTGTTAAAGTCTAGAGACTTAGAGGGCCCTTTGCCATTTTGGCTTCAGAATGACCTCTGATAAAAATCCTGATAGAAGAAACTCGGTGGAAAGCATTCTCGGATAGGATCCGGATTCTACCTAGCTACTTGCCCTAATAAACTGAATATTAACATTCTATCCTAATTTAATTAAAATAAATCTTAGTATTTCCAATTCTCCAAAATTGTCACACACAAGCAACGTTAACCAAGTAACTGCCGACTACTAGCACCGTTGGACACTTAATAAAGGTTAAACGTGGTTGGCGCTTTGATACAAAGCCAGCGCCAACCACACTGCGGTTTAATCTGCTGTGCATCTACCGGCTACATATACGTTACTCGCAACAAACTCTATTTCTCTGCACTACTCACAACTAGTTCAGAATCACTAGTGTTCTGAACTATCATTAACATCACGCCAATATTCAAAAAAGAGGTAAGTAAAGGTATGTTGTAATGGTACACCCATATGTTTCAGACTTGAACCTCCAGTAAGGAATTTTTGGTAGGAAAGCACAAAAAAATATTCGACAACTCAGGTTGACTGTGCCAGGGCTGCGGGACTGTTTGAAAGAGATACCGCGGCCCTGGAATACAAAGGGCAAAAGAAGGAACATGGATGGGTTTTAGTCAGTAAAAGTCAATTCAAACGAACGATCTACTGTGTTCTCTTTGGTGACGCATTTGTGTTCATCGATACATCAACCTTTATTTTGGTTTTGAAATGTTTAAATTTGACATTTTTTTTTTTTTTTTTGTTAAATTCACTTCAAATTGAATTGAAATGATAATTATACTAAAAATTTCAATTGAAGTATTTAAAACATTTGGCCATAGTATGTTGCAAACATGTCTTTTATATTTCTACATGTGTACAATAATAAGAAGTGCTTCTTATTATTGTACACATGTTTCAGCAAATAAATGTATCTTATCTAATCTTAGGGTTTTTCTAACGAATGACATTTAAACCATTAATCGTCTCTTCTTGCGGGCGATCGTTTTTGATCAGGACACGGGGTTACAACCAACGTGGCAGTCTATCTAAAATGGAATAAAACTATACTACCTAGTGTACCCCCATACTTGAGTACTTATGCACATGATAATATTGTAAAATCTAATCATTTTAAAAGAGTAACCGTGGAGTTTCTTGCCGGTTCTTCTCCATAGGAAACGACAAACCCGAACCGTGCACCTTTTTGTCGACGTTTCATAAGTGCCCATGTGGGCCTACATGGGCACTTATGTGAAATAAAAATATTTTGATTTTGATTTTGAGTATAACTACACTATGAAAATCGAACTAACTCATGCAGTTTAATTTTGTGACTCCGAATCGGTATTCTTCACTTGACGCGGGTCAGAGTCTCATAAACTCATAACTACCAACTAGTGCAGAATCAAGTGCTAAAGTTCCAAATACTATGTCTATACAGTAGCTGCACTATGACAGTCTTGGTCGCCAACTGTGGTTTAATTAAGTAAGTGCATCTATTTCGAACGCAATTGATTTGGTAGCCTAATGGCTACCAAATCAACTGCAAACCAATTATGGTTTAGCATTAGCAAGTACTTTGATTACGGAAGCTAGTTCCGTTTTTGGTAGACGCCTGTATTTGGGAATTGACTGTGAGGATGACATGAGATCGAATAATCCAGAACTGAAATACGAATTCTGTAGTTTATTATTAGAAATACGCATTTCAATTTTAGATTTGAGACACGTAATGTCGAGCTACTCATCATCATCATCATTATCATCAGTAGTAGTGAGTAATTGGGGCATCTGGATCAAGGAGATCCAGACACCCCAATTACACACTTGATGTGAACTAGACAATCAGTCAATCGGTCAATATTTGAGAACTAGACAATCAGTCAATCGATCAATATGTTACAATACGCACAGAACATTGCTCTAGATGTGAACTAGACAATCAGCTAACTATTAAGATTATAAATATGAAAATATTTCCTGCGATCAATAAAAACACAGTCAGTTAGAGTTTTGGTAGTCGACTTTATGTCTATTCAACCATTATTAATTTAATAGATATCATGAGAAATTTAGATATTCAATATAAATGTGAAACATTTATCTTAATTTAACGTTCATAATTATGTGCATTCTAATTTTTCGCTGTATAAAATAATTACATTCATTCAACAATTCAAAGACATGTGCATGAAATTTGAGCAACAGTCGGTATAGGCTATTCGACACGACGCGGCAGCCTAACGTAAATGGAATGCGCTCGCTAATACCATCGCGCTGCCTTATATATGTCGTGCAGTGGCTATGTACTTTAAATTTATGGTGTGGAAATAAAAAGCAAAATAATAATTAGAATGATTATATTTTAAAATATCAATTAAGTACATGAAGATGAACTTAACTTTTTAACTATTTTAGTAACTAAATATTCAGTTTCACTCATGATTTCATCAGAATCACTTCGCACTAAATATTGTATATTCAAGCTTGCACTATCAGGGTCACTGTCTATTTCTTCCATTTGACGACCTTCCACATCATGTACAATTATCTTTATTATTCGGTGAACATGCCCGGGCTCTCTACGCTTGATAAAGGATGTGTTTTTAGAAGTTTTAAATATTTTCTTATTCTTCTTCTTCAGTTTTTTCTTTTCTGTTTCTTGTTGTCTGCTTTCTTCACATGCTTTTGCCGCCACTTCGGCATACCAACTCTCTTGGTCCTGAGCATAGTAAAATGGATTTAGAACTGGATCTGAGCTATCTATCAAAATCTGGAACAAAAATGATAATGATGAATGATTTTTGGTCATTTATTAAACAGCACAAATATGAATTCAATGGTTAACATCGTTGCTCACTTAGATACTTACATTACATTGTTGGTTAATGTTATCTAAAACAGGAGTGTAGGATGGTGAGTGTGACATACTTAATTCTATGTCCAGACCTTTTTAAACACCTGAAAAAAAATTCTAAATTAATATTTCATTTACTATTATTCTATATCAAAACAACAATTATGGTTGAACATAATGAGTGAGTGAATGATGTGTTGTTATGTAGAAATAAATACTGGCAGTGGTGCATCAAACAGCTGTACTAAATAATGACTTATTAATAATGCATTTAATTTTTATTGTTAGGTACTTATAATAGTATTTATAAAGAAAATACATTATTAACACTTACCGATATTTTCATGATATTATCGTTCTACCCAGTCAGGAGGACTCACATGCCGAAATTGAAATGATTGATTTTAAGGTTTTTTTCCCATTTATATATAAATTTAATTTTAATCAATAGAGTTCAAAATCGTACGTTTTTGTTAGATGTTGACATCCTAGACCAATATGGTATGGTGAAATTGAAACCCCAAGACATCACGGCGCCAAACATTTTATTGTTTACCGTAAGTATATATGATAAAATAACTACTACTGTACGTTTGTTCGCTGTAATCTTTTCATACATTTTATTGGGAAGACACGGCAAGCAAAATCATCGTATGTAAGTAGTATGTCATTGTTAGTGACTTTGCAAAATTCTTTATATGGAGACGGATCAAAACAAATGGCAAAACGACACACTATTGTTACGCCTGGTTTTGCCTAATAATTCAGCCTGCATTTTGTTATTCAATGACATAAAACTAGCTACACAGATTTTGATGAAATTTAGCATGCAGATAGTTTATAATCTGGATATACACTTATCTTTCCAATAGCCATTTAAAACAGAAGGAGACAAATCCCGGGTATAATAATGGTATGTGACACAGAAAACGGCATCATCCAGACACCTATATACATCTGAACCGGACCACCCACCGACTTAGCGAATTTAAGTATCTTACACAATGAAGATAAAGTTCAATTTGCATGATCTCGATTGTTTAGCAAGATATTTTTCTGCAACGTAAACTATTACATATTGGGATGTTAGGGCTGATAAAGCATTTTAGTAATGCGGGGCCTTTTCCTTATATGGGATATCGTGACGTGGATTTACCACTATTTAAGAGTGCATCTTGCAGAAGCTGGATCATATCGACACTTCACCTAGGAGCAGTTACATCTTACACTAAACTACCAAAGCAACGTAAATCTTCTAAAATGTAAGTATCTACTCACTTTCAATGTAATTCACTCTGTGTTATCGGTTTAAGTTTCTTGTTAGAAATGTAGTATATTTGTTTTCCAGTTAATTCACTATTCAATCATTCAAATAGGTATTGCATTAAGCTCTTCAATAATTCAGATAAATTGGGCGATTTTGCATCTATAAAAATTAAACCGTTAATTGATTCATAATTTTTAATATTCATTCATTCTAGTAATAAATTCATTCTCTTAGTCTCGTCTAGATGATTTAAACAAAATGTAATTGTTACTATACTAATTCATTGATTTTATTTCTTACAGGGACAAGAACACGGCAGACCATATTTTCCCTTCAGAGGACGAATCGGCAGACGAGGAGCATGCATCAGTGAAAACCAAGCCAAAGGAGAACAAAAAGCGCAAGCCTTGTCCAACGAGCAGCTCCCAACCGTCTACGTCTACGAGTAAGAAAACTAAGCCGACCATTCACCCAATCACCCCAGTCACCAAGTCAACGGCTCGCGAGTTATTCGGGAGCGACACTGATGACGATGAAATTGATGTTGTTGTGGACAAAAAGACGCCCCCGATATACTCGTACATCACGAAGAGACTGGCGAACGGATTTTCACGACAAATGAACGAGCAAAAAAGAGGTGAGTTCTATGTAGAACTCAAAGTATATAAATGTAGTGAAATAGAGCGAGTCCAACCAGTAAATAGGTGGCGGCACTCGGTAATCACGATAAAAAACAAATGTGATGAGGATTCAGAGTCCTGGCGTCGCCTAAACGCCTACATAACTAGCACTAGGAAGGAGTTCAAAAAATGTGTTCCTACTTTTATTAGCTCATATCAATAGTCTTACCGATAGTTTACATTATGAGATATAATCATTATATACTTACATGGATGTTATTTTAAGGTAGTATTTTGTAACCGCATTTAATCCCTATAATTAAACTATACAATAAAAATGCTGTCTTTTTTTCCAGTTATACACCCCGGTGATGGCTCATCAGCAAATTCTGATATTAATAATTTTAAATCCCAGAATGAGAATGTTTATGAGCCAAATTATTTATCAAAGCATATTCATTGTAATGAATGTAAAGTTGAGATCCCAGAACATAAATACAGATATCATATGAGAACGAATATTCATAAATCGAATTGTTTAATAAAGTCAAAGTTTGAAAATGTTCATATTGTAGCTACAGCATTTAAAAATAGAATCATGACGTATCGCTTAAACCCATCAATAGATGACGAGTACCTCATACTAGAGGTGTTCTTGAGTGATAAGCGAAAAGATGTTTCGAAAATCGTTGAGTTATCATTATTGGAACATACCTGCATTAAAGTTAACTTCGAGCTGTTTGCTTACTTTTTACTGCCACAATTAAGTGAGCAGCAGCTCAAGTCATTTAATACGAAATATGAAACTATATACAGCAGTACTGACTTTAATAATTTATTCTCGAATATAATAGAAATATTTAAAAGAAAACTTACTGAATTTGAGCATTATGAATCTGGATGGTCATTTGTCTGTATAAGTCATTTGGAAATAAATATAAATAAATATTCCCCCATGCGGGGCGGTACTTATTTAGAGCTACCAGAAGTTATTAAAAACACAAAGAGTTGTTTGAATATACACAATAATGATGATTACTGTTTTTTATGGAGTATTGTTGCAGCATTATTTCCAGCAAAAAATAATGTATGTAGAACAAACTCCTATCCACACTTTAGTTCAATATTTAATATACAAGGCATTTCATTTCCTCCTTTACCTAAAGATATCAAGTTGTTTGAAAAGAATAATTGTGAGATCAGTATTAATATTTATGGATTAGATGAACGTTGTACTGTAACTGGACCTCTTTATGTGACGAATTGTAAGAAAGATAAACATGTTAACTTACTGTATTTTGAAAAACAAAATAAAGGTCATTATTGCTTGATAAAAAATCTTTTACGCTTAGTGCGTCGACAAGTTACGTGTCATAAAGGTCAAACGCATTTATGTGAAACATGTTTGCAATTTTTTACTAGTGAAAAAATGTATCATTCTCATAGTTGTTCCCAAATTTTAACAATACTGCCTGATAAAAACAATACATTACAATTCAAAAATTATGAGCGAAAGCAAAAAATTAACTTTGTGATTTATGCTGACTTTGAAAGTATACTAGTAAATTATAAAGAAAAACATAATGATAAAAGTACGATAAAAAATAAACTACATCAACCGTCTTGTTTTGCATATTATGTATGTTGCTCACATGATAGTAGCTTGAACAAATTCGTAACATATAGAGGACCTGATTGTGTAAAAGTGTTTGTTAAGAGATTAATTAAAGAAGCGAAGTTAATTCACAAAATTTTAATAACTAAGAAACCCATGAGATCTATGACGAGAGAGCAAACTGATAATTATAGCAAAGCAACTACATGCCATATCTGTAATCATTTATTATTTGATGATAAAGTTTGTGATCATGATCATATTACATCCGAGTACAGAGGCGCTGCGCATTCGCATTGCAATTTAATTTATAGAGTGTGTTCATTTATACCTGTTATCTTTCATAACTTATCTGGTTATGATTCTCATATATTTATTACTGAGTTATCGAAATATGATGGTGAGATAAAAATTATACCAAAAACAAAAGAAAAATATATAAGCATAACTAAAATAATCAAAACCGGCACAGGATGTAAACCTATACAGATTAAATTTATAGATTCATTTCAGTTTCTTAGTTCAAGTCTTGACAATTTGAGTAAAAGTTTAACGGAGAACGATTTTATTCACTTATCATCACATTTCCCAGATAAAAGCCAGTTAAATTTACTGAGAAGCAAAGGTGTATATCCGTATGAGTACATTAGCTCATGGCAAACATATAATGAACCACAACTACCAGCAAAGAATCATTTTTATAACACTTTACAAATGAAACATATAACAGATACTGAATATCAACATGCCCGAACTGTGTGGAAATGTTTTGATATTAGTACTCTTGGTGAATATACTGACTTGTATTTAAAGTGTGATGTACTATTATTATGTGATATATTTGAAAATTTTAGAAAAATTTGTTTGCAGCATTACAAACTCGATCCTGCGTATTATGTGACTTCACCCGGATTGAGTTGGGATGCAATGCTCCTTTACACAGGCGTTCAGTTAGAATTGATTAATGATTTAGAAATTTATAAAATGTTGGAAAAAGGAATACGTGGAGGATTAGCTCAGTGCTCTCACCGATATGCTGAAGCGAATAATATTTATTTACCTCATTTTGATAGTTCTAAACCATCAACATATTTGATATATTTAGACTGTAATAATCTTTATGGATATGCTATGACTAAAAAATTACCGATGTCAGAGTTTAAATTTATGAAAAATAATGATATTGAACATTTTAATTTGTTTGATGTTCCTGATAATGGCGAGTACGGTTATATTTTAGAAGTAGATTTAGCGTATCCAAATCATTTACATAATTTGCATAGCGACTTGCCTTTTGCTCCCGAGAAGTTCACACCTATTGGAGGGAAAACACCAAAATTAATTGCAAATTTGTATGATAAATATAATTACATTATTCACTATGTTCATTTAAAAGCATGTCTTAAAAATGGTCTAGTTTTAAAAAAAATTCATAGAATCCTTTGTTTTAAACAAGAATATTTTTTGAAAAAGTATATAGACTTGAATACTAGCTTACGGCAAGCAGCTTCAACATCATTCGAAAGAGATTTTTTTAAGCTTTTAAACAACTCAATATTTGGGAAAACTATTGAAAATAAACGTAAGCAAGTGGAAGTCAAATTAGTAACCAAATGGAGTGATGATTTGAATAAAACGAATAAAATAGTAGGTGCTGAGAAATTAATCACAAAACCTAATTTAAAAAGTGTTTCTATCTTTAATGAAAACTTTATAGCCATACAACTGAGTCCCATGAAACTTGTTTTAGACAGACCGATATATATCGGATTTGCGGTGCTAGAATTCTCTAAGTGCCATATGTACAATTATCATTATAATTTCATTAAGAATAAATATGGTGACAAAGCTAAATTATGCTACACTGATACTGATAGTTTGTTGTATTTAATACATACTGAAGACTTTTATAAAGACATGTACGATAATTTATCAGAATTCGATACAAGTAATTTTGAAACTAATAATCATTACTTTATTCCTAGGGTGAATGAAAAAATTCCTGGTTTATTTAAGGATGAGTTAGGAGGTGACCCACTCACCGAATTTACAGGCTTAAGAGCAAAACTATATTGCATGACATCATTAAATAGACAAATAAATAAAGCTAAAGGTGTATCAAAGCCTGTAACAAGATGTTTAAAATCATCTAATTATCGAGATGTTTTATTTAAGAACTTAACATTAAAGCGTAAGATGAATATGATAAAATCAATGAAGCATGTGCTGTTCTCACAAGAAGTAAATAAAGTTGTTTTAAACAGGATAGACGATAAAAGGCATGTTCTGGGAAATCAAATAGATACTGTACCTTGGGGTCATTGTGATTACATATGTTAATTTAGTAGTATTTTTAATTGCAAACTTATATAATTTTAATTATGAGAATTGTCAATCATTAAATAAAACTGAATAATTATGTTGTTATTTAATAAATAAGCCTTTACTTGTACTCTATATTTGCTGTTTTATTTGTAACGAACATTACCTGTATAGATATTATTGATCATTTTATTTATCTGCGAACTTATCCGAGGAAACAAAAGCTAAAAACTATGATACTGATTATTGCGGGTTATAATTACTTAGCGTTCTTGATAAGCATTATAAATACTAGAACATATTATGTTTTCTGACAGATACAAACATGAAGTGGGTCAAGCAACCAGTTTCATTAGAAGTTAAAAATATTGAGGTAGAGGAAAATAAACCACACGCAAAGCATAGTGTTCTTCTGCCGAATAATATCAGATGTATAATATGTGGCCCTTCGAATTGTGGGAAAACGAACGTCATGATTAGTTTGTTAATTCACGAAAATGGCTTAAAGTTTAAAAATGTTTACTTGTATTCCAAGACTAGCTTTCAACCAAAATATATTTTTCTAAAACAGATCTTAGAAAGAGTGCCAGAAGTAAAACTTTTTATTTTTAATTTTGATGACGAAGTTATTCATCCTAACGATGCATTACCGAATTCTGTTATTATTTTTGATGATGTGGTTTGTGAAAAGCAAATTAACATACGAAATTATTTTACAATGGGCAGACATAGAAGTATAGATTGTTTTTATTTATCTCAAACGTATTCAAAAATACCAAAGCAGTTATTACGAGACAATGTTAACTTTTTGATAATTTTCAAGCAAGATGAAGTTAACTTGAAACATATATACGATGAACATGTTAGTTCTGATATAGAGTGGTCGAAGTTCAAAGATCTGTGTTCTAAAATCTGGATACATCCTTATGATTTTTTGACTATTAATAAGGATTGTGAACTAAACAAAGGCAGATATAGACAATCATTTGATAACTTTATTTATTGCGATTAAATGGTTATATAAATTATGACTGAAAGAAATAATAATCATTTGAGCATAAATACTCCTCACTATAAGTCGTATAATGGATCACAACACTACAGATCAATTAATAAAGTCGGCAGACGCTATAAAGGAAAAAGTGAAACAAATGAAAGATTATGAGTTTAACACTGACATCCATTTGAAGTATTTTTTTAAGCCTCTCGCAGACCCTCTTAATGCAATCGTAGCTAACAAGCAAATTTCTACAATAAAAAATGAAGATACTTGTGATGACCAAATTAAACACACTGATATAGGTTCAAAAATATTTTTGCATGATAAATCTCATGACATGTACAAACATGAATCATCTAATGAGTCAAGCTCGTTAGAAAATTTTTATTCAGAAGATGAAGGAGATAATGAATCAGAAAAAGATAATAATGCATCGTTGAAAAAAGAAGATATCATTGAAATATATGAAGATATGAATATACCATTTGGTGTACGTAGTGAAAATAACAAACATATGATCGGAAATACAATAGTTAATTTTTCTACCACTCAGGAGAACTCCAATAAAGTGTATAACATTCGCGTAGCTAATAAACAGTATAAAATTACACCCGGTTTAAAAGAACTATTGCTTCGCAAGAAGCCTGATTTAAGTTTGGTCAATTTAAAAGATAAATTGGTTTACAAAGAAATACTCCTCACAACTAATGCTCATAAAAGAGACTTTGACCCTGCAGGTCAAATTAAAGGTGATAAAGGCCTAAAATATTCTCAAGTGGTCAAACCGTTATTTTCTGAGTCTTATTTACAAGAACCCACAGAAGTAAAATCTAGACAAAAGAGAGGTGCTGGTCTACCGTATCTTAAAAAATATAAAAAAAATACTGAACTTGTTTATTGGGATGATCCTAATGAACTAGTGGACAGGCTTAAACTTTTGATCGCTTCTAAAACTGCAGGTAATACTAATCTTGATAACGAAATTTTATCAATTATTGAAGAGCTAAAAGAAGCGGGTGTAATACAAGAATAAAAGGGCTTATCATATAAATTGTTACGTAGTCTAATTTTGTAATTCGGGAGTGACAGTTGAGAAAATGAGCAAAGTAAAAAGAAAAATTATTAACGAAATTCATAGAAGTGCAAGAATAAATTTTCCTCGAAGACATGTAATATTAAAAGATATCGATGATCTTTGGCAAGCTGATTTAATGGATATGCAAAGTTTCTCCAAATTTAACAACAACTGCAAATATATTTTAGTCGTCATTGATGGATTCTCTAAGTATGCTTGGGGTATTCCACTTAAACAAAAGAATAAACAAACTGTATCTGAGGCTTTCAATACTTTATTGAGTAGAGAAAAACGTATCCCTAGAAACTTGCAAACAGATCTAGGAAAAGAATTTTACAATAAAAGTTTTAAAAAAATATTATTAAATAATTCTATCAACCACTACTGCTCTTATTCAACGAAAAAGGCTTCAATTGTAGAACGGTTAATAAGGACGATAAAAAGTATGCTTTACAAGGAATTTAGTTTCAAAGGGAATTATAAATGGATAGACGGGACACTTGCAAACATCATTAATAGATATAATCATACCATACACAGAACAATTGGTTTACCGCCCATTCAAGTGAATCATAGCAATAAAATTAAGCTACTAAAGAGATATTTCAATCAAAATCGAACGAAAACATTATGTCAAAAGTTTAAGACAGGGGATTTTGTACGAATAAGTAAACATAAAGGTTGTTTTGAAAAAGGTTACACTCCTAATTGGTCTACAGAGATATTTAAGATCAGTAAAGTTCAAAACACAAATCCTGTTACATATTTATTACAAGATGCCAAAGAGCAACCTATTTTAGGAGCATTTTATGATCAAGAATTACAAAAAACTAAACATCCTGACATTTACCTTGTTGAAAAAGTTTTGAAACGAAAAGGCAGAAAAGTTTTCGTGAAATGGTTGGGGTTATCATCCTGCGAAAATAGTTGGATTGATGATACCAACGTTTTATGAGTGGTTTATCAATATAACATCATGCTCTATGATAATGGTTCCATTCTGTTTGTATACATGAAAGGAGAAGGACTTGTTAATAATTTAATTAATAATTTACCATTTGAGCTCCATTTACCGGGATATAATTATTGTGGCCCAGGAACTAGATTACGTGAGAGATTGGCTCGAGGTGATACGGGTGTAAACAAATTAGACGATTATTGTAAACATCACGATATTGCATATAATAATACCAAAAGTTTGAAAGATCGTCACAAAGCAGATATAATTTTATTAAAAATGGCAAAAAAGCGTGCTTTATCTCGTGATGCAAGTACAGGAGAAAAACTTGCTGCCAATTTGGTTAATAATATAATGCTAGCAAAAGTAAGTTCTGGATCTGGACTCAAGAAAAACTTTAAAAGTTTAGTAACCCACACCAAAAAGTGCATTAAAAAAATTAAACCGAAGTGTAGGAAAAAACTAATAGAATTAGCCTACGCTGCTGCTAGAGAATTGAATCATGATTCATCTGCCAGGGTCCCACGTATCATATCACTTCCTAAGTCTGGTGGTGTTTTACCTTTAATACCAATATTTGCTGGTTTGTCTGCTGCTGGCAGTATTGCAGGTGGAATTGCTGGTATCGTCAAAACCATAAATGAATATAGAGTTGCAAGAAAGCGTTTAGAAGAAATGAAAAGTCATAATAAGAATGCAGAAGGTGTATGTATTGGAAATGGACTGCGGTTAAATCGTTACAAGGATGGACTTGGAATATATACAAATTTAAAGAAAAAAAACTAAATCATAGGCTACCTAATCGTGCTCTTACTAATATAGATATCATACATTTTACTAAAGACGTTCCATATTTTCGCGGAGTGTATATGAGGGATACCTTACCGAAGTCACCGTTTTCGAAAGAGTGTGGAATCATAAATTTAGATAATTCTAAAAATTCTGGTACACATTGGGTAGCCTATATAATTTTAAATGAATATATCGAATACTTTGACAGTTACGGCAACTTGAAACCTCCAATAGAATTTGTTCGCTATGTAGGTTCTAACAATATCAATTATAATTACAATAATTTACAAAAGAATAACTTATTCAATTGTGGGCATTTATGCATTAAATTTCTTAAAGAGTTTTGGAAAATGCACGGTTTTATCAAATTATCACTTCTAAAAAAGGTTTAAATGTTACGTGTCGTACTCATAAGACAACACTTTAACATTATCTGCTACAGGAGACGAATGTCAATATAGAGTGAAAATAAAAAAAAATGATAGTTTATAATATAAAATCATCTGCCGAAGTTAATAACTTTACTCGTTCTCGTACCGTCAGAAGACGAAGACATATACGAACTATAAAAAAGTTAACTAAAGATAACAAATTATTTCTTCGAGCTTTAGGATTTAAATTATGAGTATTCTTCAAGTGAATGGTTTACCACAAATCGATAACTCTATAGTGAGTTATGAAATTCATACTTATAATCCATATAGCAACAGTTTTAATGAAAATGATGAAATACGCATACCCATACATCAGCAAGATTTGTACGTATTACCTTCAGCCAGCTACATTTACATTGAAGGTCGAGCCACAGTGGCATCGAAAGATGCAGCAGGAAAACTGACACGAAAGATTGTTAATTTTACAAATAATCATATATCGTTCCTATTTCAAGACATTCGATATGAAATTAACGGTGTTGAGATAGACCGCATAAAAAATGCAGGTATTACTACCACTCTAAAATCATATCTGTCTATGAGCGAGGGGGAAAGTAAAGCTGCTGCTATTTGGGGTTGGAATTTGGAAGGGGTTAAAGATAATAATGGTATTTTTAGTGCCCTAATACCGTTGAATAAAGTTTTAGGATTTGCGGAAGATTATAATAAAATTATGATTAACTGTAAACATGAACTTATACTCAATAGAAGCAGTTCGAATGTCAACAGTATAATACTTGATCACAAGGATGACTCCATTGAAGTAAATATAGAGAGACTGCAATGGCGCATGCCTCATATAAAAGTTTCTGATCGGGAAAGATTAACTTTACTTAAATATTTAGAAAAGGATCGTCCTATTCAAATAGCTTTTAGAAATTGGGACTTGTACGAATACCCTTTATTGCCTAGAACTACAAAACATTCCTGGGTTGTGAAGACTGCATCACAACTCGAAAAACCAAGGTATGTGATCTTTGGTTTGCAGACAAATAGAAAAAATATGAAAACCAGAGACTGTTCAATATTTGACCATGGAAAAATAACTAATGTTACTCTATTTTTAAATTCTCAATATTATCCATACGAATCGGTTAGTGCAAAATTTTCTGAAGACAAATATTGTATATTATATGAAATGTTTACCCAATTTCGTCAGTCTTATTATAACACCCGGTCTGAACCGATGCTTGATTTGCGTGAATTTAAAGAAAAGGCTCCGTTATTTGTAATTGATTGCTCAAGACAGAACGAAGCCTTGAAAACCGGGGCTGTAGATGTGAGACTGGAAATAGAAAGTTCTGAAGATATACCAGATAATACATCTGCCTATTGTCTAATAATCAACGATCGTCTGATTGAATATAAACCCTTAAGCAGTATTGTAAGGAAATTATTATGAACGCCTTAGTCGATCTGCAAGGGTTTAAGACCGAAAGTAATGAGTTTATTGTGAAAGAAATAGCAATAGCATGCAGAAATCAAATTATGGTATTATTAATCAAACCACCATTCCCATTTTACAATCTTACAAAAAAAGAAAAAACGCAAGTAAATTGGATAGAGAGAAACCGAAAAATTTTCTGGAGAGAGGGTATTATACCATACTTAAAATTGCCTCAAATTATTGAACATTATCTGAAAGATAAAAAGATTTATGTTAAAGGATGTGAAAAAGTGTCGTGGCTAAGAAACATTGTAAAACATGATAATGTATATAATTTAGAAGATAAGAACTGTCCTAGCTTACAAAAATTATTTGATGATTATGGAAAGTCTAGTAATATATTTAGCTGTGTGTATCATTCGAATGTATGTGCTTTAAAAAATGTAACATGTTTAAAAAAGTGGGCTGATGATAAAAATATTTTTAATTGTTTATAATTTAGAAGATAAGGGATGCCCTGAAAAAAATTAAGTTAAATAATTTGTTAGCTCTTTACATCATAACAATGTATCAGAATAAATGTTTTTTCTATGAGTAAATGTTTTTTGTTTTATTTCATAATAAAAGCGTTACATGTAGAATACCACAACGAAATATGCTATCGCTCATTCCTGTTCTATTCTGAGCGCCACATCTTTATAAATTGAGAACACCAGATACAAGAGTTCATTATTCTTTTATACATACCCGTATCGAGACCTTCTTAAAATGATTCAAAATTATTTCAGCCCGCGATATGAAATATATAATGATCATAAACTTCGATTATGTTCATTTCGACATTATTGGGCTACAGTAGATTCAAAACGAAGGTTGGTGATGGAAATGGCTGATGCAGGTTTTTTTTACTGTGGAAGTGGTTTAAACGATAAAGTTATGTGCTTTTCGTGTGGAGGTGGTATCGTAGATTGGGAGTATTACGATGATCCTTGGATGCAACATGCTATATTTTTTCCTGATTGCTTTTATTTAAATGCTGTAAAAGGGACAGATTATGTTGACAAATCAAAACGTCTCTTTTTTAAAGAAACAAAAATATAAAATATTCTAAAGTGGAGCAGGATAGATTGATGAGAAGAACGATTCAATAAGTAAACATTAGCCTATTTTAGTAATAGACAAGTTAATATTATTCCAATAAACTATTTGATTAGACAATTGTCTAGTTCCCAAATATTGACCGATTGACTGATTGTCTAGTTCACAAATATTGATCGATTGACTGATTGTCTAGTTCTCAAATATTGACCGATTGACTGATTGTCTAGTTCACATCAAGTGTGTAATTGGGGTGTCTGGATCTCCTTGATCCAGATGCCCCAATTACTCACTACTATCATCATATCAGCCCAGAATCACTTCACTGCTGGGTGTAGACCTCCTTTTTTTCTACCTCACTTTCCAGTTCTGTGCGTCCCTTATCCAGGTGTTTCCCGCGACTTTGACGATATCGTCGACCCAACGAGCTTTAGGACGGCCCTGGCTTCTTTGGCTTAACCTTGGCCACCTTGTCGAGCTACTGCTAGCAGCAAATGTTCAGTTTAAGAAAAATCTTCTATATTTTGCCACAAAACAATATCGTTGTGTTCAGATATAGAAGAAGAAGATCAAAATGGAAAGTTATAATATCAATCCGTGAGCGCAATGGAATTTCCGATGGGCAAAAAATGCGAACTTGAACTAACGAATATGAACTTCCGTACATACAAACTTTCGTCCCGTGGAGAAATTCTCGAAACTCATTCCATAGTGCTCACTGTCCTTAAAAATAATTCTTCTGACAGGCTTACAGACTACATCAGGGCCGGCAATCTCGACATAGATACCGACGCTGTCGCAAACTTTCGATCGCTTAATAATAACGAAAAAATTTGGTTGCAATAATGATGCTTGCGAGAAATGCATCTGGGATGTAGAGTCTAGCGTTTTATTAAGCGATCGAAAGTTTGCGACAGCGTCGGTATCTATGTTGAGACTGCCCAGCAGTTTAATCTGACAGAGAATATATTAAAGGTTTTCGCATTTAGCGACAGCCACTTTCTATTACTTGGATCGTTGGACTGTTTGCCTAAACTCAAATTGAAGCTCCAATCGCATCATTCAAAATAATCTACAGAAATTACTTTCCATTGTCCTCTCTTAAGCCCTAAATCCAAATCCTAATAGGTACCCATTAAAAGCGCCTTTTACGAAAGTGATAAGGCCAAGGTTACTATACAGGCGTCCACCTAACGCCTACACACACAAACCCGTGTCTCATGTGGTTTAATTTAGAGCGTTGTTTTAGACGCACTCGGCAGTGTGAAACAGCTTAATGTGTACGTCATCGTCATTGCAATCTGTGTTTGACATTGATAAAGTAACAGCTAATTCATTTTAACCTTTTGTTGCAAACAGACTTGCTTGTGAAGCGGTTGTATCCTAGGTCAAGGTGTAGATGTTCTTGTATGTTGAAAAAGATATGCAGGAATTATAACATTTTCAATTTTAATTTTTTGCTGTCGCTTATATTTGCCCGCTTCAAAAACAATAATTTGTTTTTGAAGCGGGAGAATATCACTTTATAACAATAATAGCAAGTAGAAGTCAAAAATTCTTTATGAAACTCTGTATCAGTCAATACATATTTGAAATTAGGTATAACATAACTAGATTAACTTCAATACCTATTAAGAAAACAGCGACCATAGTTGAGTATTATAATGCGAAAGTAACTCTGTCTGTCTGTATGTCTGTATGTTACGCTTTCACGTCTAAACCACTGAACTGATTTTAATGAAATTTGGTACAGAGATAGAGTTGACCTTGAGAAAGAACATAGGATAGTTTTTATCCCGGACTTTTAAAGAGTTCTCTTGGAAACGCGATATAACCGAACTCGACGCGGGCGAAGCCGCGGGCGGAAAACTAGTAATGTTATAACAGGTAAAATTGTAAGTGGTGGAACCCAGATAATATTGATACGATTAAAAAAATCTTTCATCGTGTTATAATCGATTTCCACCCGAAAGAAATAACTATAATAAATAATACTTTTGTAAAAAAAAAAAACTAGCACTCCGGGAGTGCCGGCAGAAGTGAAAACTTGATTATTAACGTTGAGCATGTTTGATATTTTGGAATGGTTAGGGAATAATTTTGCACCAATTGCTTTATCAGTATAAAAGTACTATCATTTATGGAAGTGCCCTTAGACTGCCTTAGTACGGGAACCAGTGTCGCCAAACTCATACACTTGCAAATTAAAATGAACATTCCAATACACAGAAAACGATAAAACATAGCAATGATGCAACTGTAATATTTTATTTATAAACAAATTACTGTCCTTGAAAAAGCACTAACTTATTATGTATAATTCTTATTTTCGATTGTGGTTCAAAACATTGTTTGGTACTATGGTGAATACGGGTTTCGAAGTAATGCATTGCGATTGATTTAATGAGGAGAGTTCTGTGATTCCCTATAAAAGGCTGACTGTCGAAATGGTCATTAATAAATATATTAATATTGGTACGTGTGCATTCCTTGTAACACGATAATATAAGTGTTGACATCACATTTTTCTCATTAAAAAATGAATTTCCTTTATGTGAACGCGCTCGAAATATCTTTTCAGCCAATTCACAGACTTTATTTAAGTCAGTAGAAGGATAAATAAGGCCTCCTTTGTCTCTTCTAGCAATGATTCCGTGATTTTTTTTTTTTAATTTATTCATGACCATGGATACATGTCCTTCAGTCGTAATGATTCCGTGATACTTATCTGTGATCAAAGCCAAAAGACAATCCTCACATTTAATAACTTTCCTCAACTTTCTTGCAATAAAACCAGCAATATAGGTTATTATTTCTTTAGAATAAAGAGTAAGCCTAGAAGGATCTGTTAAATAATCATGATCTATGTTGATCATAGGATCACATCCTAAAGATTCATGCGGTAGCAGCAATCCACAAGTTTCTTATTTCGGGTTTATTCGGAAATCTGAAAATTTAATAAGATTTTTTATTATCTTTCATTTTTTGCGTCAGGTGAGTGCAGTTATACGAATTAAAATCGTATAATACGTGTGTTACTAACATAGATTTTAAGTAGTGCGTATTACTAATATCATATGAATCAAGGTCGGAAGAGTATTTTTTTATAGACATTGCATTATTCGGTATTACCCATATTAAAGGGTAAATTCCCCGTCAAAAAGTGGCAACACTGAATTTTGAGGTAAGATAATAAAATTATTGCAAAAATCACGATTATACGAGATTTATCCATTAAACGAATTAGTTGGTACATTACTGCGACTATTTTATGAGAAATAATAGGACACAAAGCGATTGAATACTTAAAAAGATCTAATACTTACGAGTGAAAGGACAGTCCAGCAATCTTCATCAAACTATCACTTTTACAGTTTATTACACTGCACCTTACCATTTTGCACAGTTGCACAAATGTACTGTTGTCGAATTAAGCTCGAAAAGATCATATAATGTGTATAATTTCGATGCAATTGTTAATAAACAAATTGGATGTCAATCTGGCACCGCCACAAACGTCAAACTTGTTGTGCACTGACAATGATGTGCTCAGCCGACACGCGATAAGGGACAGAAATATTTATACTCTGTCTCTTTTCTTTGCTAGTGACGTTTATATGTTCTTCTTTTTCTTGTGCGAATGCAAAGGAAGATATCCAGCAGTCTATAGAATACTCTGTCTACGGTTTTTTCTATTCCGTGTTTATCCCTAAAGCATTAGGTTCAAAGTTGATTGGAAACATTTAAAAATTTCTTTAAATGATTTTAAACCATAAAATGTTGAAGGTTAAGTTCAAAATCGTCTACACTCCATCCGTCTTACGCTTTTTCCAAATTTCTTTAAATGATTTTAAACCATAAAATGTTGAAGGTTAAGTTCAAAATCGTCTACTCTCCATCCGTCTTACGCTTTTTCCAAATTTCTTTAAATGATTTTAAACCATAAAATGTTGAAGGTTAAGTTCAAAATCGTCTACTCTCCATCCGTCTTACGCTTTTTCCAAATTTCTTTAAATAATTTTAAACCATAAAATGTTGAAGGTTAAGTTCAAAATCGTCTACTCTCCATCCGTCTTACGCTTTGTCACGTGTCCTGACGCGAGTGTCCTGACGCGAGTTTAAGATTTTATACCCATTACAGAACAATTTTTTTAAAGTGCTCAACGCCGCTAAAGAAGTTTTCACTTCAAAAAAAAAACTTAGATCTCATCATCTTTTTCTGTCTCTAACCTCCATATAACCAACAAAACGCCAGATCACACAACTCATCTTTCATCCAACAAAAATTCTAATTCCCTTTTAACAACGGTAAATACGGCCACTCAACATACTTCTCCATGGCAGGTAGCTTAAGGCGTACCTTTCAAGTTATAAATATGTTGAAGTTATCCTCCAGCTTTGCTTTGATCATGTCCGCAGTTTGAGCAAGGCTTCGTCGGGTGAACGCATGGTGACAAGCGACGCGACAGCGGGCGCGACAGATGGTACAAGTATTTCCACAGGGTAAATTAAAAGACGATCACACGCTCCTCAGGTCACTCATTCCCGTTTTTACTAAAACTAGACGGCAGCTAAGTATAGTGTGTAAACATTAAGCAGTACTCCAGGAGCCCAAAAAAATAATACCACTGACGATTACTAAATTTACGATAAAATACTCAATGCTTATTCAAATCTAACAACAAGTGGGTAAGTAACGGGACTGATTGCTTATGTATCTCAACTGCGTATTCTTCTTCATATTCTTCCTGAACACCTAGGACTCGGTAACGCAGAGTGTAAGTGACTTACCACGATGGCACGAAAGTGTTGATTAATTTGACGTAATAAAAACGGGATACTGAAGGGCACTGTAATCGTCGTTGTTACTCTATGGGCGGAAACGGTGATTTCATAATTGTTATGTTTGATAAATCGCACCCGCTGTATCATCCGCTTAAGCTCCTCAGGACAAAGCCCTACTCGCCAACTGAATGTATTAATGAACTTTACAACAACGTTGATTTACATTTTAGTTTATTTTCGCGTGACTGCTTTTGTTAGAATTTTAGTTTTGAATAGGATATTAAATAAGTTTCGTGATGAATTTCTGGTTTTGCTTTCGTAACACGTAGAAGCCTGAATCTGCTCGCTTTGATGTACAGGTTTCTGTGAGTGACATATTTAAGGAGTACTTTATTCAAAAGTTTAATAATTATTTTCTACCTTCTAGCATTTACAATTGTTTCGCTATTGTCAAACCGAGCCTCGTGTAGTTTCAAAAAATGTTTTTTTTTAATCAAGGTACTATGTTCAACTAAGATTTAAATCGTTATATTCATCTGAGTGTGCCATAAGATAGTCACTTTTCGTCACGTACACGTTTCGTCTCTTCTACGTTTCGTTGACATTAGAATTTTCCAGGTATTTTTTTTAAATATTGAATCGTGTCTATATTTCCAATCTATAGTGAGCTCACAGTTTCCAGTGTTAACACTTCTTAAGCTAAGTATGGTGAGGACATATCCAGCGATTTAAATCTTTTGTTTTAAAATAAATTATATTTTTATTTATATTTTCATTTAACTGGATGTAAAGTCACATTTTAAAACCCCGTAACACTCATTCGGTTTGCGTGTTTGTCCTTCACAAGATTAATAACTCCATTGGATATATTCGTTATGTGGTTTCTAATAATTACGAGTCTGACCTACCCAAAGCATCCCATGGAGCATCTTAAGTGGGTAAGGGAATTTACAACCCAATATTCGACTGAAATTATCTCATTGTCTCATTTTTTTTTTCTTTATTAATGTAATTTCTTTATTTTTTGGATGCACGTCATGTCCCTGCAACAAATCAATATTTTTTCCATTTTTCTGTCTTTCTTTCATTAGTGTATGAATTTACAATGTCTCGCGTAGTTAGCATCGGATGAAGAGAGATGAAACATACATTAGGTGACTATTAAAATGATGAACATCAAAAAAAAAAATGGTTGGAGAGGGAGAGAGAGGCAAAAGAAAAGGTGCATGAATTGAGTGAGAAATAGTATGAAAAGAAATGAGAGTTATTAATGATAGATGGAGTGACAGATGACAGGGGGGAACGAAAAGGAAAACTTGTTGCACCGACCCCTAGTACCATGGGACTAGGCCCAGAAGATGATAAATGCCTGGTGTTAGGAATAGAATGCAACCATAAAGTATTGACTCTGTATATCGCTTCTCTTTGGGTACATTCGAAACAACTGCCTTGTGACGTTTCATGTTTTCCAATTAATTATACGTTTCAAATATTGAATACTTGCTTTATTACCAATATTCCTACTCCTGGCTTAGCGCTGTCAATAATAAAAAATGTGTACAGTTGGAATTTTATGAAGAACTAAGTGTTAAAACATTTTGTCATGAATACAATTTTCATAAAAGGTACTTTGCAGCCCTGGTTCCTACCGCCTAGCTCTGTCCTAGCTATGCTGAATTTTATCTATTCATTTTCAAGAAAAAGTTTACTTCAGCATGATAAAAATAAATCTGAATCGAATAAAACAAACTACAGATTCTGTCATTTTTAAATCGTATTCCAAATAGAATAATTTTTCGGTAATGTTAATAATACCATTCACAGTTTTTTAACATGGGCAACTTAGAAATTTGTAATCGGTTATTTAAAAAAAAACAGCTGTTACATACATTTTGACCGTGTACCTATTGAACTTTTGTAGAAAATAGCTGTTTTTTTTTAATAACTGATGAAAAATTTCTATATGTCACAAAATATTCTGTATGTGGGGGTCAGAATGATGTACTGAATCCATGGTAACCGTTTTCACGACGGAGTCCCTCCCGCCCCGTATACAAGTGCACAATCTTAACCAATCATTCTATCTCTTTGTATAAACAAAAATCAATTTTGGAATATTTTAGGTCAACCCACTCAAAACAACGCTATCTAATGCAGCCATTTCATTGTTACTTTGGCCGCTATCTACCCCGCTAATAAAGTGAATATCTAGAGATAAGGCGGGACCTGGTATGACCTTGATATCCCCTCACAATAGAACTACTGGTACTTGTGAAATGTCACAATCGTCAAATCATGAAATAACAGCCAGGGCATAGATACGGACGCTGTCGCAAACTTTCGATAGCTTAATAATAACGAAAAAATTCGGCTGCAATAATGATGCTTGCGAGAAATGCATCTCGGATATAGAGACTTGCGTTTCTCGAGCATCGTTTTTGCAACCGAAATTTTCGTTATTAATAAGCGATAGAAAGTCTGCGACAGGATCGTCATCTACGAGTATGTCAAGACTGCCGGGCCCAGGACTATGATAGGTTGTTATGATATTGACTATGCCAGTATTATCATTATCAGAATGATCAATTTTTACATTTATACTTGCTATAGGTGTTTCTTCTACTCTTTAAACAACATCTTTTAGATAACATTTTTCGTGATAAAATCACGTAACTAATAAATAAATTCCAATATTTGAGCTGGTGAATATTGCTGAATTTTGAACAATGATACCAGTATCAATATAGAAAATAAATTATTATTTCAGTCGCAGCAATAACACGTTTTGCTATATTAGGTACCATTATGAAAAATCTATAACATCCTCAAAAAGTATCATCAATATAATCTTGAAAGGAAAAACATGAAATATTATCAAAGAGATTCAAGCAAGTATTTAATATATACCTTAATTGATTCCCTTTTAAAATACTCCATTATGTCATGAAACGGCATCAGATATAAGAATTTCTTTGTGAACGGATGTTTTGCGATGGCGTAATTGGAAATCTAATATTCAATTCAATAATACCTTGTATTTTTCTGTAGTCGGTCTTTATTCACCGTTGCTAGGGAATGAATCTTAGGCCCATCGCTCACGATGCTATTCAAAAGTAACCAGTTACAAACTTAAATCACCAATAAGTAGCCAGAATATTACAATACTAGTATTTTAACTTGTGGTGGTCATACATGACGCACGACGCGATTTACTAAAGTGTTATTAAGGTAGAAGCTCCAAAGTAGCCAGTGAAATTCAATTTTTCTTAATTTTTTTGCAATTTTCACGTCAGTGTTAGGTTGTTTATTGAAAAAAATATGATTCGCGACCGTAACACGTATGCGTTTAGGATTATAAACATTTAAATCATCAATACAACCCTTTAAGTTCATTTAAATCCAATGAATGACCTTTCATGGAATAGCCTGACACTGACTTGCAAATTGCAAAAAACGTAAGAAAATTTAAATTTCGCGAGCTACCCTGGCACTTCTACCTTAACTAGTTTATGATTGGTCCCTATATGTACGGACCGTCATTGAAATACTAGTGCTACAACCTTACGACTAGCATTGGTGACTTCAAATGCTGAAAGTTCGGCCAAACCAGAAATAATTCGTCCGCAATTTTTCCGCACTGGTTTGAACAATCCTTAGCACGTTACTTTTAAGTAAGCGTGGACGATAAGCGATAAGTAGTGGACGATAAGCCTTAGGCCTTATTGCGATCACTTTGTGTTGGCCGTTTGGCGTTGGAGCTAGATATGGCAAAGTTTGCGGATTCAATTCTGAGCCAATAAAAGACCAATTCTTGGCCAGTACTGTAAAGTTAACGACGGTGGCTTATCTTGAATAGCGAAATTCCGACAATGGTAGCAAGAAAACTGTAAAAGTCTAATTGTACTTTTAAAAATCCATACTTTTAAGGTTATTTTAAAGGGACTTATTGTTGCAATTTTCCCCATAAATAAATTATCCTGGGTTGATTTACCACTCTTTCACATACAGTGCCACAAAGATCTTTCGACAGACAATTCAATGACAGGTCAATGACTTGGACAGGTCTCGTTGCTAAAACATATAATTCATCATCAACATTTTCTTGCCCTTGTCCCAATACATTTGGGGTCGGCGCAGCATGTCTTCTTCTAAGATCCATACTTCTCTATTACTCGTCATTTCATCAGACACCTCTTTTCGTGCCATATCATTCTTCACACAGTCCATTATTATAATTATTTCTTGAAACTGTATTGAAAATACAATAAGACGGCGGTAGTTTTGATTTTATTCCCCTTGTAAAAGATTTTTGTACAACTACAATACTTAATATTATTATCTTCATACTGAACCCTTTAGGATCATATCTATTGAACTTACTCCTACCATCTTCAATAGCATTACGTCTAAGTATCAAAAGCGTTCGCGTGAACCGATAATCTTTTTTATATTACCCTCATGCGCTCATATCTGCGTTATTAATGTCTGAACATTTGCCATCGGATAAACTTGAATTTAGGTGTTGGCTTTTGTTTTCAAAAATGTGAGGGAAATTGTCTGGTATATTTTTATTCATATCACATTTTTCTTATTTTTTTCGAGAGTATTATTTTAATCTGTTTCATTTAAATCAGTTACAATAACGATCTAAGATCTGTGTATCTTTATTAACAGCACGAACATAATCAGTTCATTATTCATAATTATTTCGTCTGCCTCTTCTTTGTTGAAAGATAACAGTCCAGCAGCGCCGTTACCGCGCCCAATAATGTTTCGCGGTAAGGAAATTTTCAACCACTTTCATTTTATGATTCGTTAATTTTAATCATCTAAAGTAATCCCTTAACTGATCTAATGATTGCCTCTTAGTTGGTTATGAGAAAGAATTCTCTACCAGCAAAAAAAAATCATACTCTGTTTAGATTGTGGTACTTGTGCCCATAAATATTATTTTTGTAGCTTTAACTCCTAACTCAGGCATAACAACATCATCATCTGCCTAGCCTTTTCCTAACTATGTTGGGGTCGGCTTCTAGTCTAACCGGATATAGCTGAATACCAGTATTATAACGCAGGCATAACATTTGCTTAAATTCCTTTAAGATCTTGATTATTTGCAGCTCCATCTACATCTATTTCTGCTTTAGTTTCTTCTTCTACTTTAGCTAAAGCTGGTTAAAGATAGAAAAACTCAACAAGTTAGATAACCAATTTCATTACAGACTCTTTTCAAATGGATATTTTTACTGAAACATCTTGTATAAGTCACTTATCTTAACGACACACACTTTATGTAAATGCTATCTCTTTAGCTTTATCTAGGTCCATAAACTCGTTAATGTCTCTCTTTTATATGGTAGTGACTTTTATCTTTTGGGATTATAAGTTTTTTATGTTTTTGCATGTACTTGTACAAGTTTAGCTATGAGAGGAAGAAATTGAGGCCAGTTGATGGCTGGCTTAGTAATTTCCTTTTGTCACATTCATTTATATAATTTTTGATGAACGAAAATTTCCTCAAGTTTCGTTATATTTTTTTAGGTTTTTTTTTTTGGTTAAATCATAAGCTTTGTCACCAAAGATTTTAATCGTTTAATAGACGAAAATACAGTGACGTTTCTGACGCGTTGACATTTGAATAGTATGGTTTTGCTCACTCATACTGAAAATCGTCTTTATCGTTCCGTGCGGGATGTATGAGTGTGCTGCTCTCACCATGGACACTGTATGGAAAAAAGATTTCAATTTTATCTATTTTTTATCACCTTCATTATCCCCACGACCTCTTCTTCTGTCTCCGTTCTTTTATAAGTAATTTTTTTTACATGTTGCCAATTGAGCCCAATTTCCTGAAGAAGACCAGAAGTGTGTTTCAAACATTTTGAGTGCGAGAATTAACATTTGTAATTGTTTTTTTTTTCAAATTCGAATCTTTTATATGTTGTTAGTTCAATAAATATTTCTTCTAAGGAATTTAGTAATAATGGGAATAAAAAGACTTCGTTTTGGAAGCCGAAAGGCACTGGCTTCGCGAAGGGTCCGCCTACACTTTGACTACTAAAATCTACCTGAAAGCTAATCAACGCTAAAGGATGATTTCCACCACACGGCTCGCATCACATGGGATCGGAACGGATTTTATTTATTTATTTAAACTTCATGTACAATAATGTTACATAGGCGGACTTAATTCCACAAGGAATTCTTTACCAGTCAACCTTTGGGTTAAATAAGAAAACATTGTGATAGGATACAAATTAAATATCTAAAAATAATAACTTCTTGTTTTCGAAAATTTAAATACTTTCGATTTTTTACTTTTTTTATTTTACAGTCTTTAAACGATATTAAATCGTGTATACAGTATTTAAAGTCTAAACTACCAAGCAGCGCACAGCAGCTTGACCGCGGGCGTCATCCGCGACACGCGATTATTGTATGCTGCGTATGTTCGCCAGTCGTCGTATCCGATCGGATCCTTTCGGCTGTCAACACGGTAGGAATGAAACTTTTTGACTAGGCTCAGAAACGGATACATTCGCAAGCGACGCGCGACGGTACGGAGCCGATCGTATGTGTCAACATCCTGCAGGACGCGATCGGCTGACGCCGCATCCGTTCGTATCCGATGCGATGCGAGCCGTTCGGTGGAAATCATCCTTAACTCTTACGTCACAGCCCGCTAATTGGATCCATCTCCAGACAATTGCCATCTCACTGTTTATTCAGTCAGCTAATTGATTAACTAATATGTTGACGCTGTCACATGCATTGGCGCGCAAATCTGTCACGCTCAGACAGGCAAGTCTATTGTATGTTACGAGTAATTACAACCGCGTTGAGAGATGACAGGGACGTCTTGAGATTCCGGGATTGGTTTTAAAGTTCAGTCAACCCGGTATGAACTAACTGCAGACACCATACTTTGATAAATACTTTAGTTCATTATCTATTAAAGTCCGATTTCAATCAGTTGCAGTGAGCAATTGGAGTAAATTAGATGCGGAATACACGACTTTGAAAATAAGACTACCAAATATTTGCAAGAAAGTGATGTTATCTTTATACTGGTCGTGAATACTTATAACAGAAGGAAAGGAATAAACGTTAATAAAAAGCTTTGTTAAATGATATATTTAAAAATAATTCTATCCATTCAAGCCTTTTTCAAAGATATAAGGAAAATATACTCATTTTTAAATGGAATCTCTGAACGAGAGAGTAACATTTTCCGTACGACTCTAATGAAACTTACTCAGATTTCTCTGAAAAATCTAATTTTCAGAAAATATAAGGTTGCTTCCCGGTTTTATTTTAAAATAACGTGGAACACTTTTCTATGAAAACATTTCTCATTTACGAAATGAAATCATGCTTTTACTTTATCTGTCTCGTATATACATGTATGTTTTGTTAAACATAAGCAGTGCTATTACACTTTCGATTCGAGTGGTAGGGACACCGACGTGAATACGGTTACCACGTATTCATTCTGAGCCCCCCTACAAAGAACATTTTCGTCGGTTATTAAAACAAAATCAGCTGTTCCATACATTTTGACCGTGTAGGTATTGCACTTATGTAGGAAACAGCTTTTTTTTAATAACTGATGAAAACATTCTATGTGGGGGGCTCAGAATGACGTACTGAATACGTGGTAACCGTATTCGCGTCGGTGTCTCTTCCAACAAACGCCAACACATAAAAATACCCAAAACTGTCAAATTTTCCCAACCATTTAAGGTTGGTTGGGAAAATTTAATTTATTTATGAACCTATTGCTTCAGCGATGAATTTGAAAATCTATTAAAAAAAATTGACAGTTTGTAGAAGCATGATATGCTGGCGTCTGTAGGTACTACTAAGCTGACCCGACGTGGTGCGGCCGTCTACCATCGCTGGATCATGTTTCAGGTAGCTTCGGCTTTCGAGTGAAGCATAGTGACTCTTTGCTAACAGTAATTCCTTATAATATTTGACATTGCCGCTCCGCCGTGCCATGTTATGCTGAACCGAAAATGCTTGTCTATATAGCACCTAACTTACTCAGACACGAATTTAGCGGTGTCATATTAATTAGAATCCAAAAAACAGTAAACTATACAAAATTCTGTTCTAAATCCAGAACCCGTTATATTTTTATAGTCAAATCAGAATTTTGACTATAATCCAAAAATTACTAAAATAGTTACCCTTGGTTGACATCGGGTTGTATAAGAACAGTAAAATGCTCAATACTCGTTAGCCTTAAAAATCTATGTCAAAAATAAGCAGATTTCAGCTTGGTAGATATCACAAGTCCAACACGCAAACCCTTCCAATTTACGACGTACCCAATAAACTGTAGGGGCCTAATACCATGCCCAAATCAGAATAGTTACAACACTGTCCATAAAACCCGAGAGCCAAGAAGTGTTTCCGAGAAAATGGGCACAACACAGACCAATATATCGAATATCACGTCAAGCTGTACCATCATAAAACAATATCTAGCTCCAATATTGTTTGGCGATATTACACCGAAAGTAGGAAAAAAAACTTTTATAACACATCCATCTTTTGTCTAGGCAACAATACTGATACACGTAAAGAAACTGTATCATATAGGAATAAAGTTCAAAGTCAATTGTGAGGACACAGAATTGTCACCTTGCCTCGATTTATTAGAGAAGGAAACTATTTTGTCTTTACTAAGTTAATTAAAGTTGTTGAGTTTGTTATTAGACGATTTATTAGGAGAAAGAGATAAATGTAATACTTGGTAATTGTTCTAGACAAGATAAAAGGATTGATTTAATACAAGGTGAAGAGAGAAATTTAATAGGTAGCTATGATTCGAACCGTCTAAAGAGTCGTTTCTGTGAATTTAAAAAAAATGTTGTCAATTTTTCTAGTAGATATCAGAAATATTAAAACTGAACATAATATTTCGTGGTAACGCCACATCAATATGCATATTTACTAAAAATATAAACCAAAAATACTAGCGCACGTATTACTGGTAAAAACATTGTAGGTGTCCTTGAACATATCACCTGCTGTTTGCATACTATCAGCATACACCTTCGACCTCGCTGAAAGATAATTCTTTAATTTTAAAATGTTTCTTTGATAAATTTAGATTGTTAACATCTCATGTGATAAACCCCAAAAACTTACACTAGTCAATAATATTCAACATCATCATCAGCCTAAAACAGTTCGCTGCTGGACATAGGCCTCTTCAGTCGAATGCCACTCAACTCGATTCTCGTCAATTCTCATTTGCTACGAGTACCAGCCACCCTGCGTAGACCGTCGCTCCACCGAGCCTGAGGGCGTCATACCTTACGCTTGCCGATTCGCGGTATCCTGTTAAGAACACGTCTACCTCAACGGTCACCAGTTCTATGGCTAATGTGACCAGCCCATTGTCACTTCTGCTTACTAATTCTGTGAGCTATGTCGACAGCTCTGGTTCTCTGTCAGATCACCTCGTTCCGGATGTGATCCCTCAGAGAGATTCCAAGCATAGCCCGTTCCATAGCCTGCTGAGCGACTTTGAATTTAATTTATGGACCAACCATATCGTGAATGTCAATAATATTAAAAGCGTGTAAAAGCCATAGCGTTCCTCTTGTCCCTTGAGACGTAGATAACGCTAAAGAAGTGTCTATAATTCGAGAGTGTTGCCTTCCATCCCCCACCTCCCCTCCAGGGACTTCTCGGGTAAATACAGAGTTAAATTAGGGGATACATTATGACGTATTTTAAGGCCTTCTTTGTAAAGGCTGTTAGTTGAGGCAAATGTAAATAAGTCGTAATTTTTTTATATCATTTTTGTTCCTATCGGAACCGTTTTTGAAAGTAGGTGCTTATGTATGATTTATGATAAGTTTGAGGCCGAGATTGATAAATATACAACAACATAGGTTTTAAACTGCATTTGGTTAATCTGGAAGCTAACAGTGTTTGGGAAAAGACAGACGATGCATGATGGGGACAACTGTCAAAATAAAAATCTTCGAAGCCGTAAGCTGACTGAAAATTCAAAGAATTTCAAATGCGAGAGAATTTGCATCAAGTCTTTAGATCGTTTGTCCTAACAGCTGGAATTCGTGCTCCAGTGAGTTTTTAGATTCCTTGGGCATTTTGACGCTCAATTTATTTTCAAGTTGTCTTTATTCTGTTATTTAGTGGGTACCGTTGTAAATATTTATTGGTATAACGATACATTTAAGAGCAGCCATTGTGTTTAATTTTCTAATTATTAATATCACCTAGTTTTGTGGGTTGTGGAGGTCAGATAGGCAGTCGCTCCATGCAAAATACTGGTATTCAGCTACATCCAGTTAGACTGGAAGCCGAACCCAACATAGTTGGGAAAAGGCTATGGAGCAGGGACACTTACAACTGACTCCATAGACCAATGTTATCGACAGCAGTAAGTGTTCTGTGTATCTAACAAAATAAAAGATAAGTGAACACCACAAATGCTTCGCACCGATTGAGCTCAAAATAGCTGTGATCTATCTAATCGAATAATCTAATACTAACGAATATTTAATGGCCTCCAAGGGTTTAGACAAATAGACAGTGCTAGTTTCTACTACCGTTAGTGCTTAGAAATGTCTATACAATAGAAAGATTACTATGTGATATAATCATCAGGGTCCTGGTGACGTGACTTTTGTCATACTTATCGGTTAAAAAGAACTCGTAAGTAAACGTCGTTTTTCGAGGAGGAAGAGCTCGTGACTCAATAATCAGCCACTTGGTTTGATCTTCAGGTTAAGCCGTGCTTGCCGTGATCATGGTGCTTGCAACAGCGCCGAAATATAGGGAACACAAAACAAACAGTTAACATGGTGGTTGGTATGGTTGGTGGTGGTGGTGGTGGTCCCGTTTCTAGTGTTATTGATAATTTTAGTGTCCATGACAGTTTAAAATTAGTTAACTCTATATTGCTGCTTCGCTTTTGCTTTTTTATAGAAATAATGGCAGATACAGCAGTGGCACTAGCTTCAGCTAACGTGCAACTGGCGTCCAAGAAACTCAGATCGGGAAATAAAAAAAAAACAAAGTCATAAGACAGCATTCTATTCAGGCTAAGCTTACGATCAACATTTTTAACGTCAAAAATTACAAAAGACACACCCAAAACGCCTGTTTCTAGCCACTTCCCAGTTGTATTGCGGGAAACAGCAAAATATTATAATTTGTCGTAAAACAAATTATTCGTTCGAAGTTTTGTCATTTTTCTTATATGCGCCTCAATTCTCCCAACATTTTAATTTCCCCGATAAATTTCATGCTCTTATACAGTATATTTTCCAGTTCTTTCATACACTGCAGTGCAATATTACAGCAAACTTCAGATTAACAGTTAACCCGCTCTCAACCGGAGTGCGTTTTAATAAGAGTGCAGCAGAAAATTAATTTAAAACGAACATGTTGCCACCAACACGAGACGGTTCTCATTAAAAGAGTTCCTATGTTACATTAAACGTCGGAAATATTGTGGTCCTCATTTTATGGTTGATAGTAATACGGTGGATATTTCATGGCAGATTTTTTGTAATTTCTTCATACCTGGAGTGAAAAAGCATGATTTTTTTGTATTTGTGGTATTGTGAGCTTTGGGTTTAATAATTTTGTACTATATAAATATTGCAGTTTTTTTTACCAACTAATTTTGACAAAATGTACATAGATAACAGGAAAATCACAATAAAACTTAAAGATTAAACCATTTATTCTTTTTTTGTGTTTATTTTATTTTAGTGCCTAAATAAAGTATTATCGATCATTTTTTTTTTTTTTCATTTTTTTTTTTTTTTTTATTATTTTAAAACTTAATTAAATTAAAAACGGGAGACCAAAACATTCAAAAGCTAATTAAAACTTTAAAATGACATGCTAATAGGTTCGCTTCATCAAAACACGGTAATTATCACCAGATATGTGTTAATTATGCGCATGGACGATCTTTTCAGTAATCCGTAATATTTCAGCAAAATGAACAGTATAAACAAAGACTCATTAATTTTGTAATTTATTTGGATCAAATTATCACATTATTAAGTGTAGCGAAAATATGTATTGTTTAAATATGATATTGCTTTTATTTTGCTATTATTCATGTTTTATTTATCTATTATTAATATATTTAATATATACTAATATAAAAAAAAACCGGCCAAGTGCGAGTCGGACTCGCACACGAAGAGTTCCGTACCATTATCTATAAAAACGGCAAAAAAATCATATCTGTTGTATGGGAGCCCCCCTTAACATTTAATTTTTTTAAATTTTTAGTATTTTTTGTTATAGCGGCAATAGTAATATATCATTTGTGAAAATTTCAGCTTTCTAGCTATCACGGTTTATTATTGGATACAGCCTGGAGACAGACAGACAGACAGACAGCGAAGTCTTAGTAATAGGGTCCCGTTTTTTTAAAATTAGTTTAGACTATATTGCTGCTTCGCTTTTACTTTTTTATAGAAATAATGGCAGATACAGCAGTGGCACTAGCTTCAGCTAACGTGCAACTGGCGTCCAAGAAACTCAGATCGGTAAGTAAAAAAAAAAACAAAGTCATAAGACAGCATTCTATTCAGGCTAAGCTTACGATCAACATTTTTAACGTCAAAAATTACACAAGACACTTACCCAAAACGCCTGTTTCTAGCCACTTCAAAGTTGTATTGCGGGAAACAGCAAAATATTATAATTTATCTTAAAACAAATTATTCGTTAGAAGTTTTGTACTTTTTAGGGTTCCGTACCCAAAGGGTAAAACGGGACCCTATTACTAAGACTTCGCTGTCTGTCTGTCTGTCTGTCTCGCTGTCTGTCTGTCTGTCTCCAGGCTGTATCTCATAAACCGTGATAGCTAGAAAGCTGAAATTTTCACAAATGATGTATTACTATTGCCGCTATAACAACAAATACTAAAAATTAAAAAAAAAATATTAAGGGGGCTCCCATACAACAGATATGATTTTTTTGCCGTTTTTATAGATAATGGTACGGAACCCTTCGTGCGCGAGTCCGACTCGCACTTGGCCGGTTTTGTTGTACGCGCCTCGTTTCTCCCAACATTTTAATTTCCCCGATAAATTTCATGCTCTTATACAGTATATTTTCCAGTTCTTTCATACACTGCAGTGCAATATTACAGCAAACTTCAGATTAACAGTTAACCCGCTCTCAACCGGAGTGCGTTTTAATAAGAGTGCAGCAGAAAATTAATTTAAAACGAACATGTTGCCACCAACACGAGACGGTTCTCATTAAAAGAGTTCCTATGTTACATTAAACGTTGGAAATATTGTGGTCCTCATTTTATGGTTGATAGTAACACGGTGGATATTTTTCATGGCAGATTTTTTGTAATTTCTTCCTACTTTTTTTTTTTTTTTGGTGGGTGGGAAATCATCAAATGACCCCCCCCCCCCCCGCCCTGGGCGGAGCGGAAGGGAGTGTCAGACTCTTACTGACTAAAAACTACCCATGTTCCTTCATTGGCCCTTTATGTTCCAGGGCCGCGGTGTCTCTTTCGAACAGTCCCGCAGCCCTGGCAGGCACCGGCCCTTGCGGGCCCCTCCCGTTTGCTGACATCTCTTTGAGGCGCGCGTGGAACACGAACGCGCCGTCGACACGGCCTGCCCGTCGTCATACGACGGACGGACGGCGAGCTAGCCCATTACTCACCGTCCACAGGCCCGCGCCAACGGTGGCCGAGAGCCATCACGGCGTGAATTTCTTCCTACCTGGAGTGAAAAAGGCATAATTTTTTGTATTTGTAGTATTGTGAGCTTTGGGTTTAATAATTTTGTACTATATAAATATTGTAGTTTTTTTTTTACCAACTAATTTTAACAAAATATACATAGATAACAGGAAAATCACATTAAAATTTAATGATTCAACCATTCATTCTTTTTTTGTGTGCCTAAACAAAGTATTACCGATCATTTTAAAACTTAATTAAACTAAAAACGGGATACCAAAACATTCAAAAGCTAATTAAAACTTTAAAATGACATGCTAATAGGTTCGCTTCATCAAAACACGGTAATTATCACCAGATATGTGTTAATTATGCGCATGGACGAGCTTTTCAGTAATCCGTAATATTTCAGCAAAATGATCAGTATAAACAAAATAGCGGCTGTTCTTATTTAGCTCGTGGCTAAATAAGAACAGCCGCTCGGATCGATCTTTAGGTTAAGCCGTGCTTACCTAGGTTGGTCCGTGGATGGGTGACCACCCATTACATACCGAGTTCCTCCGTGCCTCGGAAAGCACGTTAAGCTGTTGGTCCCGGCTGTCATTTGTAGATCTTTGACAGTCGTTACAGGTAGTCAGTGGCCCGAAAGTCTGACAACCAGTCTTACCAAGGGGTATCGTATTACCTAGCACTAACTGGGTTGTGGAGGTCCGACAGGCAGTCGCTCCATGTAAAATATTGGTATTCAGCTGCATCCGGTTAGACTGGAAGCCGACCCCAACATAGTTGGGAAAAGGCTAGGCAGATGATGATGATGATCAGTATAAACAAAGACTCATTAATTTTATAATTTATTTGGATCAAATTATCACATTATTAAGTGTAGCAAAAATATGTATTGTTTAAATATGATATTGCTTTTATTTTGCTATTATTCATGTTTTATTTATCTATTATTAATATATTTAATATATACTAATATAAAAAAAACCGTCCAAGTGCGAGTCGGACTCGCACACGAAGGGTTCCGTACCATTATCTATAAAAACGGCAAAAAAATCATATCTGTTGTATGGGAGCCCCCCTTATTTATTTTTTTAATTTTTAGTATTTTTTGTTATAGCGGCAATAGTAATATATCATTTGTGAAAATTTCAGCTTTCTAGCTATCACGGTTTATTGGATACAGTCTGGAGACAGACAGACAGACAGACAGCGAAGTGTTAGTAATAGGGTCCCGTTTTACCCTTTGGGTACGGAACCCTAAAAAGGGTATGTAAAGGGTAATTAATCTCCGGAACTAATGATCCAATTCTAAAAATTCTTTGACTGGCAGAAAGCTACATTGTTCGTGAGTGCTATAGGCTAAATTATATTTATACGCGTATCATGCATATTAGAAGAGCTATCACAATTTCGACGAAGTCGCGGGTGTAGTTCTAGTGAAAAATATTTGTGTAAATCATTCGTATCATCATTTTGTATGAGGACAGTTTTTATGTAAAGTGGTAATTATCGGAGGAGGTAAAAAAAAACTAAATCGTTTGAATGGTTATTCGACGAGAAATTTCCTGCTTAAGAGGATAGCCTCCCTACGAACAAAACATCGTTTTACGAGATATCAAATCACTGTTTGAGATAATCGGCCGGTTTGTTTCGTGCGGACATTCTTACCTCCAGAAGGTTGAAAAAACCTTCTCGTGTAAACGAAGATTTATCTTGCGTTGGGCTGTAGTTAACTATCGACTTGCTACCCCATATAAAAGTACAGTGTAGAGTAAGTGTATTAAAGAAACGGTAAATTTTATATGCCTGAGGTATAAGTTTTTAAACTATCATGGTCACTAACAATATCAACAACAACACACTAACACACAACAACACTAACACACTAACATTATCAACAACAACACACTAACGCACAACAACAATAACACACTAACTTTACCAACAACAACACACAACAACACTAACACTAATACACTAACATTATTAAGGTTCATTGGAAGATCAGCGTCAGGAAGCATCACTTGTCTGGCATGAATGCTGAAATAGACCTACGAGTATATGGCGCAGCCGTGAGGCTCAAAGCACATACATGTATTTTCTGTTTTTATTTTTTAACTAGCTGTGCCCGCGACTTCGTTCGCGTGGATGTCGGAACTTAACAATGTATTTATGCTAGTGCTTCTTTATAAACAACATTAGCTGTGGAACCATCTGGAGCGTACACAAAAAGGTTATTGGGGTTTACGCGAGAAAAAGCTACGTATAGTTGACCATGGGAAAAGCATCCAATACTTAGGTCCACCCCCGCAACGGATAATGTCTGGCCCTGAGCTTTATTAATTGTCATGGCATAACAGAGACTGACTGGGAATTGCACTCGTTTGAAAGAGAAAGGAAAGTTGTTAGGAATTATAGGTATTCTTGGAATAAAAACAATATCACCAGCGCCGCAACCGGTTAATATTTCAGCTTCGATTATAAATGTTTTGCTGCAGATTTGTAGATTTGTTGTTAGATTTGATTTGAGCCGAGTGCCGTTACAAAGTTTGGAGGACATAAATTTCTGAGGAGAATTATTGGTACACCGATTTTTAAAACTATTTTGTGGGCTGGAAGTCCGGGTGTGTTGAGGGAATCCAAAAATTCTACCGGGTAGTACGTGGAGTCATCTTCTTCCATAACTGTATTTGTAGAGGTGTATTCTCTACTATTCCCGGATACATGAACCAATATTTTTAAATTAATTGCCGCAGCTTGGACATTGCGAGGAGTCAAAATAGCTCGCTGACATAGCCAAGAACCGGCTTGATATCCCATGTTTGTGGAATCTCCGTACACAGAATAAATTAGCTCCTGTTGTGATGTAACGCAAGAACAGAGATTATCAACCATATAATAACTTTTCCATCTTCTTGTACGGGGTGTGTGCCATCGCCTATTTGTAACAATAAATTGGGAAACTCCTGTGCATTTTCGCAGACTCGCAACTGTGCACGCATATGTACACTCAGGTGTGTAGATGATATATTGCGCCATAAAACAGAACTCTTCAGACAGGCAGCAATTTCTTCGGCTCTCGTTCCTCGAGGTACTATCGGGAGTGTCTGCAGAACAGCACCGTAATGCCTCCCCATCGGCCGGTCATTTTGCCTTATGTCCTGTAAAGTTCTATTCACTGCTTCTACAGCTTTGCGGTTTGCCATAGTGCACTCGTCCCAAAAAATTAAAACACAATCGCATGAAACCCTTGCTTTATCGCTATTTCGCGATATGTTGCAAACCGGGCTTTCCGTGCGGTCTAAGTCGATAGGAATTATAAATGTTGTGTGTGCCGTTTTTCCTCCAGGCAATAATGTGGCTGCTATCCCTGAAGAGGCGACAGCAAGGGAAATTTTATTTTGGTTCTGTAGCGGCACTACAAAAAGTACTACAGCGCCATCTATGACGCAGAGGATAAACTAAAAATCGAAATATATCTAAATTCTACATCGCGCAAGTTATTCGCGACTTAAGACTATACAGAAGTACCCGACAACAACTGTTGGGCAGTAGCCCACCAGACATAACACCCGTCTGGTCGGAGGATCCTCCCTTTTCAATGGGGGTTGAAGAGCTTTACACCCTGTTCTTCATACTCCTAAAGTTCCTTATTCGAGCCAAAATGACTTTGGTTAGGAAAGTTTTACCTGTTCCGTCCGGTGCGTCTAAAAACAGGATTTCACCCGAGGCGATTTCTACACTGCAGCATACCCTATCAAACGTCTGGCGCTGTTCCTCTGTCTTTGCGCAGCCATTTTGTAAAATTTCTGTGAGTTCCACGGGTTTTTTAACTAATTTCTGATACGTATTCTCTGTTTATACGTTCCCCATCGGTGTGGGCAAACCGTATTGACTGATCGGGTTCCCTGGTATACTTATAACTATCTCTTTAATAGCAATAAGGACCTGTTGTGACAAATTTCACGTACCCTATAGGTCAGGAATTTCTCCATCAGTATTTAGTTGAACATGCCTCAATCAGAAAATGACGTCACACGCACAATGCCATCTATCGAATATCTATATTCAATGCTGCACGCAGTTGAGCTCTAGATATAGTCCAGTCTGAGTTCGATAGATGGCGCTGTTTTAATATTTTACTTCGGAAACACTATTATAATTTTATTAATTTACATTTTTCTTTCTTTTCATTTATAAGGTGTGAACTGATTACGATGAAACCAAAAACTTAATGTTACTTCAATTTACGCATATATTGTTGTGTATAAAAGTTACATAAAGTTGTGAGACCAAGTGCACATAACCCCAATTTTACTTCTGTAACACTTTAAATTCAAATATCTTTTGATAGACTGAACCGATTGCAATGAAACAAAAACTAAATGTTACTTCAAGTTACGCTTAATTGTTGTCTATAAAAGTTATCTACATTGCTTTTGTACATTTTACGTGATGCCCGAACAAATACACAGACAAACAGACAAAAATTCCAAAAATGCAGGAAATGGGTTCTATTGGTTGTCCTTTAACACCCTGGCTATTTTTTTAGGTTTTTTTTTCGATGTACAAAAACGACTTTTCTACAGTTTTATTATATGTAATAGATTCGTTTTATATTTGGTATATTTTTTATTCTGTGTTAAACTTTTTTCTTTCTTTCTTTTATCATTAACACAAGTAACGGGATATTTACCATGTTTACTGTTTGTTTTGAGTTCCCGATATTATATCCTGTTTCTAGTGTTAATGATTATGCCTGAGGTGTTTTAAAATAAATCCATGGTAAAAGTTTCCATCGTGCTATAATTTTATTTCATAACGTAATATCGGCTTACTGAAATTGTAGTCTCATATTTGGTTCCACCATAATAAACGCAATATTAGATCGTTTTATACACTTATAAATGAATCTCTCCGCAGTCTTCTTCAGTAAACTTATAAGTCCATAAAAATGTAAAAATTGAATTTATTTAAAATTTTCATTTAAAAAGTAAACATGAATGCATTTTCTGAGTAGAATTCGAAACAAAACTAATTGAAATCAATAATTAAGTTGCATGTCAATGGGATTTTCAGTGACCGCATTCAGCCTTTCATTATGTTTTCGGTTTTGTGGTCAATTTTCACGAGAGCTGGCCTGTAGGTAACAGTACTGTTTACACAAAGAATTATTAATTAAAATTACGGTTATTTACTTATACAGAGTTTATCAAGCACGAAATACACCACCACAACACGAAACTGTTTCAAAAACAAGAAATTTGCGTGTGACCGGCCACGACCTGCACGTTCAAGCGACATGCGTCTTATGACGGCCATAAGTAAATGAAAGAAGTTGCTTTAACCACGCTACAAGTCATAACGAGGGGCGGCGATACACAGGCAGGTATATCATAGTAGTGAAACTGCAGTAGTTCCACCAGGACTGGTCCGTTGTACGACAAGCGACATAGAAGCGAAACTGCCTGTACTAAAGTACAGATTTGATTTTGATTCTTTACCACGCCATTTTGCCAATCTGCTCGTAAGCCGGTTACACCGAAGTAGAGCTATAATTTTAGTCTGAACACTATTAGTCTACTTCGGTGTAGCCGGCTTTATCATCGTCATCTAGACCATAAAAATAATTTCATAATTATGCAATTATGAAACTATTTAAAAAAAAACAATGTAATGTAAACAATGCAGCATTGCACTCAGGCAGCCCTATTCAACGTCTTTTCAATGTTAATGACCACTATAATATTTCTTCGTCCTCTGACTCTAAAAGCGATGACATTTTTTTCCGAGGGCTACAATTCGCGTCGGAGGTGTGCTTCAAGCAAAGGAACATAAGTTTAGTCGCATCACTCGAGGCCGTAAACTCATAATTATTTCAGCCAAAAGACGTCCACTGCTGGACATAGGCCTCCCCCAAGCGTCGACATTGACCGCTCCCGTGCGTCTCGCATCCAGCCTCACAACCACCACGGTCCACCTAGTGGGAGGCGTTCCAACGCAACGTCTTCCGGTTCACGGTCGACACTCCAGAATGTTTCCCTGTACTTTGCCCATTGCCACTTCAGTTTGGCAAGAGGCCGTAAATTACGCCTTATAATATTGAACACCACAGTATTTAATTCTAATTTGCACAAATCATTGATTACTGCCTGACTTCTAACTACTCCCTTCATTCACTCAACATCAGCTAAAGTCCACATATCAAAATCATTCACCAACCATCTTTCGTTACCACAGAAATAGTAACAAAACGTTTTTTATGCTATAATCTCGGCGCGCCGCTGTCAGCAAATGTAATCTTGTATCTAATAACGTAATGTAAATATTTACCACCAAAGTTTACACTAGTGTGGAACGGGAAGCTTGCAAAACTGTTTCGTAGTGCTGGCTTAGTTAACGGCCAAATTCTATGAATATTGAATAAGTATAATATTGCTGCTCGAGTCTAGTGGTCGCAAGCGCTAGGTACTCCTGAGCATGAGGGCCTGTGATATTTTTCAGTGTTTGCGAGCGTAGTCTTGTTAGGTTTTCCAACCAGAAACTTCTCAGTAGCAGCGCGATCTAGGTTGTTACGACTTTAACATAACTAAAAGCATAGGTACATCTCTGCCTATACTATCAGCTATTACGGGCGTGATGTTGTGTTTGAACTATCGTGGAATGGGTAGTATGCAAATCTGTTTCTGTGGTACTGGTTAACACAAGCGAAGTTAAAGGTCGAGTATGAATAAATGATTGCTTTTAATATGTAGTGGTCTGAGCACTGGTGGTCCAGTGGGGACGGCTGTCTTGTCAGTTGTATGTCGTAGATTCGTATTTTAATTTGTGTAAATAATTTCAGCACCATTGATTTCATAACAGTGAGGAAATCGTGTTACGGTGTAAAAGATACTCGTTGGTAAGACTTTCGGGCTTTCAACAGCAATAATAAAAAATACAGAATGAAAAACAGCTTAAAAACCACTCATACATATACTCAATTTCTTTTCTGAGCGGAAATACCAAAAGTGACACTAAAATTGAGGCGTTCCTAAAAGAATACGTACACCAATATAATTATGTAGTTTTTGGGTCGTGTCATTATCAGTTGACACATAGATTGACGTTAGTAACGTCAACCTTTTATCTATAAAACTCTAAATCTAAGTCAAGCAAATAACTAGTTTGTTTAGCAATGTCAATTTCCAGAAAAATCTTTTAACTATTTTGCGGATTTTAAAATTTACAGTGTGGTTTCCTGCATGGAAATATTTTTCTCTCTTGAATTATCACGAACTGTATCAAAATAGCTGATGATGTGGTGAAAATACTTATCAGAGAAGTAGCATGGTCTATCTGCACTAAGTTCACCAATTGTTTGACATCACGCCAAATATTATAATTTTTCTACCCTTGATCATCATTTAGCCTATTCCCAATTATTTTGCGGTCGACTTCCAGTCTAACCGGATGCAGCTGAATACCAGTATTTTACATGGAGCGACTGCCTATCTGACCTCCACAACCCAGTTAGTTCTGGGTAATACGATACGCTTTAGTAAGACTGGTTGTCAGACTTTCGGGCCACTGACTATCTGTAACGACTGTCAAAGATCTACAAATGACAGCCGGGACCAACGGTTTAACGTGCTTTCCGAGGCACGGAGGAAACTCGGTATGTTATGGGTCACCCATCCACGGACCAACCTAGGCAAGCGCTGCTTAAACTAAAGATCGATCCAAGCGGTAGTTATTATTTAGCCACGAGCTCCTCAACTTTTCTACCCTTGAGTGTAATAAAAATACAGCTCCGTTTTGCAGCCGCGTCTTAAAAAATAGTTACCATCTGCAGAATAACCCATCAATGTACCTACAAAAAATAGTGATTACTGAAATAAAAAAAATAAAAAAAATGGTTACTGAATGGACCATAGCAGGAAATAAAATTCTTCAGCAAAGGACGTTTACAGGCTGATATCAAGCTAAAATCTAGAACCTCAATTATTCTTAACAGCGACATAAGCAAAAAGGTCTTTTAACATCGTCTATAACAATAGATTTTATGGTTCTTCAGTCGATTAAAATTAAAAGGCAGTATAAGTTTTTATTGGATAATAAGAACACCTTAAAATACAATGGGCTCTTTGCCTAATATTGGTATTCTGGAGGCGGGAGATAAGGTATACTATTGCTTAACGGCGGTAATGTCTTGTTATGTTATTTTTATTGTTTTGGGTTCACCGGGTATACAATTACCGTCTTTATTGCTTTGGTAGGTACTAGTTGTTTAATAATGATTGTGTTGAATTTTGTTTCTGTATTTCTTACAATAATATGACACTGAAAACGGGGAAATCTTTGTTTTATTTCGAGTTTAAGTTGTCGTCTTTTCAAATGAAGAGTTTTTTAGGTTCAGAATTTACAAGTCGTGATCCCGATGGAATTTCTCATGGACAATAATTACCCCACACTTGAAATTTCTCCTGTATCGTGGGTGCGTTTACAACATTTAAACTCACAAACAACCAGACCCGGAAAACTGTCTGTAAGCCATACAAATATTTTTGTTCCGTGCGGGGATCGAACCCGCGACACGCAGCGCAGCAGCCAATCACTCAGCCACTGCGCCAACCGTGCCGTCAAACCATTTATAACATAAACTTTTATAAGTATTATATAATTATGGACGGTGGTATACTCACACCCTCTTTCCATATTTACAGTAAACACAGTTTTACTGGCTATTACCCCACAATCACGCCTGCCTTTGTCTCAGATTGTGCCAGCGATTACCATAAGGGGGCGAAAGAGGGGGCGATTCTCATAGGGGTGAAATTGTCATTATTTATGATGATTATGTGAGGCGCTTTGGATTATTTTCAGATTATTAGGCTAAATGACTAAAGGAATTTTGGACGGATTATGTTAGAAACCGATTTAGGTGAATGTAAATGAATATTGAGTAATCCTATGCTTATATTTAACTGCGTTTCTGTTCCAGGTGTCCATTCTTCTGCACCCTCTGACGTCGCAATAAACGAAACCACTTACTGGGCCCAAAAACTATAACATTAAGGATGTAATAAAGAAACGAAGAGAAGAACTGTGTTTCTTTGTAATAATAGTATAAAATAAAGAGCACTTTTACTATTTACTTGTGGGGAGGTACTTTAATAATTAAAAGCTAGAATACAACATTTTCAATTTTACAACATAAACCAAACCTTTTGGCCTCAGGAGGGTAAGTCGGAGCTGGTGTCTATCATACACCTGCAATGACCAAAGCAAAGCTTAAGGATGCAACATTTGGTGCAGGATGCCGCAGCAGTAATAGAGCAGTTTAGTATTCACTTATCTTCGAATAGCTTCACTGTGACGGTTGTGAGCATCATCATCATCTTCCTGCCCTTGTCCCATGCTACTTGGGGTCGGCACAACACGTTTTTTTCTTCCATTCTCCTCTGTCAACCGTCACGCTATCATTTACTTCTTTATCTTTCATATCATTCCTCACACAATCCATCCATCGTTTCTTTGGTCTTCCTCTCCCTCGCCATCCATCAACGTTTATATTCATCACTCTTTTAGTCACATGCGATTCGTCCCTCCTCATCAGATGTCCATACCAAGACAGTCGATTCTCTTTCAACTTTTCTGTAACTGGCGCAACTTTTAAACTTCCTCTAATATACTCGTTCCTTACTTTATCCATTCTTGTCACACCACACATCCACCTCAACATTCTCATCTCCGCTACATGCAATCTTTTTTCATCCATCTTCTTCACAGCCCAGCATTCCGCTCCATACAGTACGACAGGTCTCAGGTGGTCAGGTACGCAAGTTGTTCCAGTGACCTGTCGCCATTTCGAGTCACACTTTATAATGGCCAACTAGACGTGGCCACACTATGAGCTGTAGTGGTTTGTCTAAAATCCGTAATTATGGTTGTATTGGAATAAATAAAGACTGTTGCTTAAGGCAGACTTCGTAGAAGATGGCGGGACGAGCTGGACAGAACCAACGACCAGTGGATCATATGAGTTTTGCATTGAAACAACTGGAAGTCATGAGAGGCCTTTGCCCAACGGTGGGATGACGCAGGTTAACAATATGGTGCTGAAGGTGCTGGAAACCGGCATAAGTTGACGAAATATTCGTAACCGAAATCTCCGAAGAAAAGTACCAAAATTATTCACTCAAATATTTCTCTGGACCATAACAATACATCTTAAACCAACTTAAATTAAACCCAATCCAGTAGATATCACTATCTTCAAACGTCTACCTCCATCAGTATTGAATTACGAACTTTTCCAAAGTCGGTTAAAAATAGATTACTTTACTTATGTTATCCAAGTTAAAGTTTCCAACCGATTTAGGGAAATCGGCTATCATTAGATTTGGCTTACCACAATGTTAGTGGCTTGGGAATTCTATAAAATATACGTGATGTTAGCCAAACTTTATTTTTAAAATTCTAGGGTCGTTTGCGGTTTGCGTAATAGTTTTCAGTTATGTTCCTGAATTTTTAGAAGCTCTCTCCATTGCTCCATTGCATTACTATTTCAAGTGTTAGAGATTTTTTTCAACAAGGTCGCTGGAAATGTTGGAAAATTCGCGTTTTACATAAATATACGACTGTTTTCATAGCTGACTAGTAAAGTGATTTTTTGGGAGCATGGATGAACACTGCAGTAAGCATTTACGAAACATGTTACAGATTATGTGTGATACAATATTGAATGGCTAATAATAGGTGAAAAGTGGCAAAACAATAACAGTCGGGTCGATCTCCAGGTTAAGCCGCGGTTGCCGAGGTTGATTTGTAAATGGATGACCATCCATTACTTACCGAGCTTCCTCCGTGCCTCGGAAGTAACGTAAAGCCGCTGGTCCCGGTCATTTGTAGATAATTGCCAGTTGTAACAGGTAGTCAGTCTGAAAGTCTGACAGCCAGTCTTTGGAAGGGGTATCGTATTACCCAGTAGTAACTGGGTTGTGGAGGTCAGATTAGGCAGTCGGTCCATGTAAAATACTGGTATTCAGCTGCATCCAGTTAGACTGGAAGCCGACCCCAACACAGTTGGGAAAAGGCTAGGCAGATGATGAGGATGAACGGTGCAGTAAACGATTACGTAAATCAGAAGTTATTATTATTATAATCGATTCGCTTGACGAATTTAAAGTTTTGAACATATTATCACTACTTCAATTTAATGCCCATTCGCACCGACATCAGGTAACATCTGAAAGTCATCATCTGCGTTGCCTTTTCCCAACTATGTTGGGGTCGGCTTCCAGTCTAACCGGATGCAGCTGAATACCAGTATTTTACATGGAGCGACTGCCTGTCGGACCTCCACAACCCAGTTAGTGCTAGGTAATACGATACCCCTTGGTAAGACTAGTTGTCAGACTTTCGGGCCACTGACTACCTGTAACGACTGTCAAAGGTCTACAAATGACAGCCGGGACCAACGGCTTAACGTGCTTTCCGAGGCACGGAGGAAACTCGGTATATAATGGGTGGTCACCCATCCACGGACCAACCTAGGTAAGCACGGCTTAACCTAAAGATCGATCCGAGCGGATGTTCTTATTTAGCCACGAGCTCTTCGAGAGGTAACATCTGAATGTAATGTCTAAAAAAATGCTCATAGATAGATTTTCAATCATCGAGTCAGTGTTAGGAGTTGAAATTCTCCACGGATGTTTCGGGAGGTACCTGCACCGAATCGTGGGGGAGGAAACGCCCGGGTGCTATCATTGTGAGGATCGCCCGGAGGACAAAAAAAAAAAAAGGAGTTGAAATTCTCACATTGTACTAATATCCAGGCAAGGAGTCGCTTAGCTTTCGTATCAACGAGTCTTAGTATTTTTCCGATGTTCATGATTGGCGAAATAGTTAAGAATCTGGTACATTTCAGGTTGACGCCAAGCCTTGAAACTCTCAACAAGTTTTTCGTAATTTCAAAACTATTTACGTTAAGCTTTTCACTCAGCTTTCATTCAACATCTCGTCTCAAAGAGTAGACTCAATAAAAATACACTTTCTGAATGAACAAATAAAAACAGATAAAAAGTAGCATTATATACTTTTATATCCACAACACTAACCAGAAATCGTCGAACTCAACAGAAACTAACAACAACATTTAGTATTTTTAGGATTTTTACCACAGAGCTCGGAGTCTACGGCGAGTAATGGGCTAGCTCGCCGTCCGTCCGTCGTATGACGACGGGCAGGCCGTGTCGACGGCGCGTTCGTGTTCCACGCGCGCCTCAAAGAGATGTCAGCAAACGGGAGGGGCCCGCAAGGGCCGGTGCCTGCCAGGGCTGCGGGACTGTTCGAAAGAGATACCGCGGCCCTGGAACATAAAGGGCCAATGAAGGAACATGGGTGTTTTTTAGTCAGTAAGAGTCTGACACTCCCTTCCGCTCCGCCCAGAGCGGGAGGAGTCGTTTGATGATTTCTCATCCCCCAAAAAAAAAAAAAAAAGAGCTCGGAGTCTGGGGGACCAAAGATAGAGACGCCGTCAACACTTTCATATAAGCCGAGCGTATCACTGTTAACTCACAGAAACTCTTGGTCCGAAACAATTCTAACACCTGTGACAGCTGACAGCTAGCTTACGCTTGTTGGTCCAGATTCGGATAAGAATCAATCATCTGCCTACCCCCTTTCAAAACATGTTGAAGTCTGCTTCCATTCTAACTGTATGCAGCTGAATACCAGTATATTACCTGGCACGACTGCCTATCTGAACTCCAGTTACTTGGTAGCACAATATGTATAGTAAAGGATGGTCAATTGGTCAGCCATCTTCAGGCTGGTATTATAGACCACAAACCCCTCAAACTGCCTCGTTGGTCAAGTGGTCGCAAGCCCGGGAATCGAACCCAGTACCTCATGCTCATGAGGTCCTGGGTTCGATTCCCGGGTCAGACATTGTTATTGGGTTTTTCCATCAGCAATTTCTCAGTAGAAGCTACGGAGTCTGAATTTGTGCCCGGTTGATGGCAATAGGCTCGCCCTCTATTACATGGGACTTAAAACATAATTGGCGAAATGAGGGTGTACTATTAGGTACACCCCTTTTTTTTTTTTTTTTGGAGGGTGGGAAATCATCAAATGTCTCCTCCCGCTCTGGGCGGAGCGGAAGGGAGTGTCAGACTCTTACTGACTAAAAACCACCCATGTTCCTTCATTGGCCCTTTATGTTCCAGGGCCGCGGTATCTCTTTCGAACAGTCCCGCAGCCCTGGGTTAGGTACACCCCTGCCTAACCCTTAGGGGATTACAGGCTTGGTGTGTGTGTGTGTTGTATGCTATGTTAAACCCCTCAAATTCGGGCTATCATTTTGTTCGTAAAGGTGAGTCGCTCCCTTTCTCGACCATTTCGTACTCTGTGATTTTAACAAACACTGACCGCAAATAACTAATTATTAAAACCACACAGAACGGGCGTGCGCCGCGGTTTAGTGCTCAATAAAAAAAAAAACAAAAATCTGCGCCATCTTTATGACTAAGATTAAACACTATTGTGTATCGTAAAATGTTTTAACGGACTGGCATTTGGCATGTTGTCGGTTGGATCTGCAATTGTGGGGATATCGGGAGATTGTTCGATGTCTTTGTGCTTATAAAAACTATCTCAATTTTAATAGATTTTAGTTTTAAGGAAATATGAACATAACAATAACACTTACGACTTTACATCAGAAAAGGCGTAAAAGAAAATAACAATAAACTATAAAAAGCCATATCAATACGAAGGGCAGGTCTATACAGAGCGTTTAGCACGCAAAGAAAACTAGGTTGCGTCGACACTCGATAAACATGCGAGCATTTTAACTAGTAATCGCTTGGCATTCAGCGAGAAATTCTTCAGAGTGGTTAAAATTCCATACTCTTAAGTCACGCGTATTGCACGCGCAATGTACACATGTATGTTTCCGCATGCTAGTCGATGCCTGAGAAAAACTACCGTTTTTCTCTGATGGAAAGCGACCATACTTTAGACTCTAAAGTATGGTCGCTTTCCATCAGGCGTGATCGATGTCAAGAGCAGGCTGGTCCTGTGTTCGATTCCCTGATCGGGTAAATTGTTATTGGGTTTTTCTATCAGGAATTTCTCAGTAGCAGCCACGGATTCTGGATTTGTGCCTGGTTTATGGCAATAGGCTGACCTCCACTATTACATGGGACTTAAATATAACTGGCAAAATGTGGATGTACTATTAGGTACACCTCTGCCTAACCATTCGGGGAACCCTTCTACCACGGTATAGGCTATTCTTATACATATATTTTGTGTTGCTATAAGACTTGAAACTAAAACACTGTTGAATTCGATTTCACCAACATCTTTAAAAATATGGAGCTCACATACACTGAGCTAGCAAGTTGTCGATAGATTTACACATACAGGGTGGACGGACACCGCGGAAATTTTTCGTCGGTTATTAAAAAAAAATCTGTTGTTTCATACATTTGACCGTGTAGGTATTGCAGTATTGTAGGAATCAGAATTTTTTTCGTTAATAACCGGGGTTCAGAATAATGTACTGAATACGTGGGGAGCGGTTTATAGTCAGTGTCGCTTCCACCTTGTAAAAAATGTAAAAACGTCATGTTTTGAAACAAAATACTTACTTTTAACAAACGTAGGGAAATAGCAAACAATTAATACTCTACTTTACATGAAACAAAAATATTTTCGAACTGAGGGTACTGACCTTTTACTGTTTTGACAAATACCAGTAATAATATTTTGCCATACGAAAATAATACTTTGACATGCGATAGTCCCTTTTGACATCATGTGATATTTATTATTTTACTTTTCATTTACGACAGTTTGCTGTACGTTTCTATCATAATATACCTTGGGTATCTTTCATATCTTTTTGCATTACATTATAATTATGGCCGTCGTATGGCCCAGAGGTTAAGGCCTCGCGGGGTTGTGTGTTCAAATCTGGGCAAGTAACAATGTGACTTTTTAAATTCATAAGTAATTTCTAAGTTTATCTTGGGCATCACAGACAGCGGTGAAGGGAGACATTGTAAGGAAACATGGACTTTAATAAAAATGAATGTAAGTCTGAAGTCGCACACCCGTCTTGAGCAAGCGTGGTGATCAATGCTCGTAGGCACGAGCTCTATGAGAAGAGTCCTTTGACCAGCAGTGGGACAGAAGTAGGCTGGTATAATTATATAATGATTATGACCCACTAAGCATACACACGACTTTTTCCCATAGGGGTAGAGAGAAACGAGTTACTGCGCACTTGACCTATCTAATGAATATTATCCTACTAATACGAGTATTATAAATGCGAAAGTTTGTGAGTATGGATGGATGGATGTTTGTTACTCTTTCACGCAAAAACCACTGACCGGGTTCTAATGAAATTTGGTACGCAGACAGTCTACAACCTGGATTAACACATAGGATACTCTTCATCCCGGCAGCGCGATCCCATGGGACAATTATCGAACTTACACGGGCGACGCCGCGGACATGAGCTAGTTCTTCATATGAGGTCTATCTTTCTAGGGTCCCTTTCCCGGCGTTCTACTAAATAACCTACTCTGTATGTTCAAACAATATTGTTCTTCTCTTGATAAAAACAGTAACAATATTTTTCTTGTCCTCGCTGACCATTTCATTCCTTTGTTCTACTTTGTGTCCAAATATTTGTGTTACTGAGATTCTATTCTTCGGTATATTTCTTTCAAGAAAAAATAAGAAATAGGTTCAAACGTTTTGGTTTTTTATCTCCTATCCACCATTTTGAATTAATAAATTAGTTTTGGCGGCAAACGATGACAAGATGAAATATTGTTTATTGGATCACAAATGGCACATTACATTATGCTATGTTCTAACTTAGATATTATAATACGTAACCGTTTGCGCATAATACAACACAATAAACGACAACATACCTAACTAGTGAAATGTTGGTGTATTTTACAGCTCTGTCGACGAAGATTATATTCACTATGCGACTCTGTTTAGTGTTCGTTAAAAACCTACGCTTTTTTTAGAACCACATGACGAAAACATTGCAATACATAACTAACAATACTAATATAAACTCTTTACTTTAATCTTTTTGTACACCCAACAAAATAATCGGATAGATTAAACTGGGCGACCCAATCAAATAAACAGGGATAGTCCACCCAGAATCGTATTACCAGAAACAAAAACAAATCGATAGCAACAAATCGAGTTCGCGTGACATTCCCATATAAAACATACCCCGTCCCACGTGGTAAATATATTCTGTAGCTTTATATGGGTAGTTGGGTACCAATATCACATCATATAAATCTATAGAGTTCACTATGTAGGGAGGGAACGCGATGGGGGTTGCAAATGGTATGGTATTTGGGAATTTGTTTGAAATGTCATCGTGTACATTTGTTAGGATTGTTTTCTTCTGAAATGCTTGAAGATAATAAGTAGGTATTAGTGATAAATAAGCAGTAAGAGATGATATCAGTGATAGCCTAGTGGTGTGACCGTCGGACTGCCAAGAAGTGCCAAGTCATAGATCTCGAGTTCCAAGACCTCTGATTTTTCGGATTCATGTGCGTATTTTATAATTATCACTTTCTTCGGTGAAGGTAAACATCGTGAGGAAACCAAACCAGTATGCCTGAGAGATATTTCTCGACGGCATGTAAAGCCACGTCAGAGGCCCATGGACAGCATAAAAACTATAGGTTAGGCACTAACCACAAGATAAATGAATGTAAGAGATGTTATAGCTAATATCAATTTCATATTGTTCTTTTATAATAATAACTTAGATGTAACAGATACATCCTTTGGAAAAAATAATTTAGTAGGTACTCAATTTGCGTTGTATTCATTTAAATTTTTTAAAATAATAGTATGTGGTATCTAGGAAGACAATGGAATGTTAAGGAATTTTGGACCAGTCAACCTTTGGATTAAAAGGGACAAAATTATTATAGACTAGCTGTTGCCCGCGACTTCGTTCCCGTGGAAACTATTTATTTACATTTTTCCGATGAATTTTCAGTACTGAATTGATGCCGACTCTTGACCAATAGATGGTGCTGTATGTCCGGAATAAATTTTATATTTATTTTATTTTTTGTAATAAAAACTATCCTATGTCCTTTCTCAAGTTCCAAACTATGTCTGTACCAAATTTCACACAAATCGGTTCAGTAGTTTAGGCGTGAAGCAAAGACAGACAGACAGACAGACAGAGTTACTTTCGCATTTATAATATTAGTTTGGATAAACAATATTCAAATTGTACCCAAATACACTTAAACTTCCATTATTAATTTTTATTATTGTAGTACTTTATAATTAAGATTTGATACATTATGTTGTTGTCCTATGGTGAATGCTGTATATACGGTATACGGCTGGTATGTATACCTATTATAGGTATACAGTATTCCTATAATAGGCATACATACCAGCACTTTTATGTTATTTTTATTGTTTCACATTACTTCTTAGTATGTACTGCTGTTGGTGTACCAAATAAATAAATAAAATAAAGATGCACTAAAACATAAAATAAAACCAATTGAAAAACACGTTACTACACTCAATAAAAGACCAGTACCTTAGTCCACCTCGTTAGTAGTATGAGTTTGTGTTATTTAAAGACTGATTTTATGAATGCCATGAATTGCAGCTGCAAAGCAGCATGAAACTACATCAAGTTTTTCTAATTTTGTCGTCGTATGGTCAGAGACACACCCATTTTCTGCTAGTTTTATCAGTGATATGTAATTAGTGACTGATAATTAGTGACCGATACTTAAACACGTGATTGTACTCATGATAACAAACAACTTTCCCAAAGATATTTTTGTTTTAAACTCATTAATTTTTTATCACAATAACACAACAGCCGTTTGAAATTCGCGCGCGCGTCTGTGACCTATTAACTGTTAGCCGCGTGACGCCGCCGTCTCATTAATATCGTACCTTGCACCAGTAGATAGATAGGCAGAGCACCCGCGCGGCTCGCAAGCCTGTTCCGTATGCGGCGCCCGCGCCACAGACCGGCCGCCACAAAAGTATACAAGTAAGTGCTCATACGCACAGGGGCCCAATTCTGCTATTACAATAGTGTCAGAATGGTCTGTCATTGATTTCATAATTGTTGATTTTGACTTGTCAAAACTTGTCAAAATCAACAATTATGAAATCAATGACAGACCATTCTGACACTATTGTAATAGCAGAATTGGGCCCCAGGTCTGAGTATAAAAAAAAAATGTTTCTTTGGGAAAGTTGTTTGCTATCATGAATACAATCACGTGTTCAAGTCTCGGTCACTAATTACCAGTCACCCTATAAGTATCATTAACATATTAATAATGCAGAGACAAAACTTTTTTTAATAAATGTGACCGACTAAGGAAAACATTCGGGGACTTCTGTTTATTTCATTGACTTTTTTGCCACCGATATCGGAAAGTAAAGTTACTTTTCCCTTTTTTGTGTTTTGCTTTTGAAGTGGGTTACTTCTTTTTTTTTATAAAAAGTTTTCATTTTACCCTTTTAGCTTGTGATATTCCATAACAAAGTCTTGCCAAGTAAAAATTTTACATTGTATCTAGAAGTTAAATAAATATTATGAAATCATCAACATACGTAAGGAATAAAAAATACGTATCAAACGAGCTAACTCTTAAACTACTTAAGCAAAGTGAAAATAAAATAAAAGACCAAGAAAAATATATTAGACCACCGCGCGCGCTTCCTCTACCAAATGAAATAAGAATCTCGTAAATCGGCCCAGTAATCACGGAGAAAAACGAGTACATGAGAAAGGATACATAAAAAAAGATGCTGGATAAAGATAAAGATAAAGATAAAGATGCATTTATTTGTATAAACATGTGTGACATGATACATAGATATATGCACATATGGATGGAAACGAGTTTAGATTGCTGGTTCAACATGTTTTGCCATAATCGGCGTACAAAATTGTTTATAATAATGAATTGGAAATTACAAATTAAACAAGAATTAAATTTTATATAGTCAAAAATTCAATCAATTCAAATACATATTAACAGTCAATACAAAAATATGGTCAAAAAAGAATAATTGAAAACAAAAAAATAATAATAAAAATGAAATCGCATATTAAATTATTTAAATTCAAAATTTCAATACATAATTATAGTCAATACAAAAATATGGTCAAAAAGAATAATTAAAACAATAAAACTAAAATCATATATTAAATTATCTAAATTCAAAATTTGTCATTCAAAAACTCAGTAACATTATAGTATGCCTTATTAATAAGCAATTTTTTTAATTCTCTTTTGAATGAATTGATATTCAATGTCTTAAGGGAATTGGGTATTTTATTGTATATTAATGGGGCCATGCATATTACACTTTTTCTTAAAAATGCTGTTTTAGCGGAAAGTGATTGGACCCAAAGTCTGTATTTCTCACGTCTATTTCTACCAGTATTATTAACCAGAAGGGGAAACAATTTAGGATTGGTTTTCACAAATAGCGATATTTCTAATATGTAAAGTGACGGAAGTGTTAGAATTCTGTGCTGCATAAACATTGGTTTGCAACTGTCAGTAGTTTGCAACCCAAACATAGCCCGTATACAACGCTTTTGTGATTTGAACGCAGTGTCCTTCAGAGTTGAATTGCCCCAGAAAATTATTCCAAATCTTAACACTGACTCAGCAAGCCCGTAATATGCTGTAAGTAAAGTATCTGCATTGACAGTCGGCGCCAACTTGTAAAGAGCATATGACGAAGTACCAATTTTTTTACAAAGTTCATTAATGTGAGTTTTCCAATTTAATTGCTTGTCAATGATTAATCCCAAGAATCGCGCTGTTTCTACGTCTTGTATTATATTATCCTTATATACTAAATTAAATTTTGATGTATTATGTAACTTTTCTCGTTGTCTGAAATGCATTATGTTTGTTTTACTAAGATTAATTTTCAAATTATTATCATTAAGCCAGGTAATTATAGAATTCAATGAATCATTAGCATCAGAATGGTAGTTAATCATATTTTTAGGTGCAATGGTTACAGTACTGTCGTCAGCAAACAATGACATGGGTTCCTTAGTTGCATTTGGTAGATCATTAATGTATAGTAGGAACAAAGGAGGGCCCAACACACTTCCCTGGGGAACACCATATGAGATGTACCGCTTATCAGAGGAGTACACCTGTTCCCTTTTAGTTTTAATATTAAATTTTGATATTTGGGTTATTTGTTGGCGGTCTGATAAATATGATTTTATCAATTCAAGGACGTTCCCTCTTATACCATAAGCCTCAAGTTTATCTAGCAGAATATTATGGTCTACATAATCGAATGCTTGTGACATGTCACAATAAATAGAACAAACAGGTAAAGATTTGCCAACTTGTGAAGAAACTACGTGTAAAAAGTCATACACTGCCATATTGATGTTTTTATTTTTTCTGAAGCCTTTTTGCTCATCACATAGGATTTCATTTCGGTCTAAGTAGCTATTTATTTTACTGTAAATATATTTTTCAAAGATTTTTGAGAATACCGAAATTAGTGCTATAGGTCTATAGTTCTCCATTAAGTATTTATTATCTTTTTTAAATATAGGTTTAATAATGGTCAATTTGAGGTCTTTTGGGAATATCCCACTCTGTATGCAAAGATTCAGAATATGGCTTAAGTGGTGAGAGATATCTTCATTTACTGCTTTGATTACTTTGGTCGAAATACCGTCATTCCCTACACTGCTAGTATTTTTGAGATTTCTTATAATTTTCTGCATATGATAAGGCAAACAGGGTGGTAAAAACATTGAGTTCGGTTGGGGATTAATTAGGGCTGTGGATTTTTTTCCAGCACCTGGAATAGGATTTACTTTTTCAATGAAATAATTATTAAACGCATTAGCGATCTCTGCAGGATTTGTTGTTAATTTATCGTTAATTTTTAATTCAGTTATTGATTCTTTTGGAATATTTAATTTATTATTATTTATAATTTGCCATGCCGCTTTATTTTTATTAGTCGATGTTTTTATTTTGTAATTGTTTTGAGCACGTTTAGTAAGGTTTATAATTCGTTTAAGAAGTTTTGAATATGTTGAATATTTTTGTTTGTTATTTAATGTTGGTTTCCGTCTGAAATTCCAGAGTAATTCCCTTTTATTCTTACTACAGGTCTTAATTCCACGTGATATCCATTTAAGCTTGGTATTTACTTGCACAGTCATTTTAGTTAGCGGAAAACACAAATCATAAAACAATTTAAATGTTTCTATAAAATAATGGTATGCTGCAGTTGGATCGCTTGTGTTATATATTTCACAAAAAGAAAGGTTTTTAATATATTTTTTAAATTTATGAATATTTTCTGAGTTGAAGTCACGTTTCATTTTATGCCAATACTTTAGTTTAAATATTTTTTTGACTGGAAGCTTAATTAATTGGGCAGTGTGATCTGATAAGCCGAATTCTAACACATCAGTCTTACACTGTTTGTTAAAGTCATGTGCAAAGTTGTCTATACAAGTCTTACTCGATAGTCTTGTGGGCTGCTTTAGTGCTAATGTAAGATTATAATTTAACAATAAACATTCGAAATCCAATGTGGCTTTATTACACTTCATGATATCTATATTAAAGTCACCAGCTATAACAGTTTTATGATTATTAATTTTAGAAATGCAGTTAAGAACATTGTCAAGCCTATCAAAAAACAAATTGAGGTTGCTTTGTCCCGGTACACGGTATACACAAACTATTATAATTTTAAAATCAAGTAACTCGACTGCACAACATTCAATTACATTACATATGGATAATTTACTAATTTGTGAAAGTTCTTTGAACTTGTGTAACTTATTTACCAGGATACATGCTCCACCTCTCTTATTACAAGTACGACTAAAACATGCCGCTAGTGCGTAATTAGGTATGCTCAGGTGTTGCTCATAACCCGATAACATAAAATGCTCAGTGATACATATCACATCAATATCTATATTTTGGTCTTTAAGCTCATCTATATTTACTAACAGTGGGTCAGATTTATTAAGTAGTCCCGCTATATTTTGATGTAAAACATTGAGATATTTAATGTCGAAAAAACAGTGAAGATGTTTCCTCTGCAGTATTTACAATATTTTCTGTAGGGGTAGTCATGTAACTTACAGCAATGTCATTAATCAAAAGCAACAGACCTTCAAAAATATTGCGTAAGCCGTAGTTATTTATACGGCCTGTCGATAAGTTAAACATTGTGTGATCATACGTCAAATTGTAGTTAGAATCAAAAGAATATGCATGTTCATGAGTCAATAAATCCAAGTATAATAAATTATTAAATGTTTCAATTCTCCAGTTGTAAATATTGTTAGAGCCTCTAAGTTTAAAGGTAGGAACACAGATTATAACATTAGTGTGAGTAATTTGTTTTAGAATATCCCGAACGTATACAATAGTATTGCAATAGTTGCTAGTAATTGTAAAGTCCTCTTCTCCAATTAATAATATACAAAAGTCATTCAGGGTATAGTCACTTAATTTTGTTTGAATTCCGTTAAGAAGTTGCTGCAATGTTCCGTTAGGTGTTATATAATGGCATATATCGTACCTGTCAGTAAGTAGATCTTGAGCTATCGACAAGACTTTATTTGTATTATTTGCGCTCAGTATACTTAGCTTGTTTTTACTGGAAGGTACAGGGCACGGGATTTGTCTCTGTTGTTTGAAAGATGAGGCTGTTGTTGACTCGGTGTATTCCTGTTCTATAGTTTTATGTAGTGTTTGTTTTACTTGAATAGCTTTACTTGATTTCTTCGTCGGAGATGAGACTTTACGCTTGACTGGACTATTCGTTGACTTTTTGTATAAGCTATTCTTCTTCAATAATTCTTCATTTGTTTGTCTGAGTTTGCAATTTTCTGACGATAACAACTCAATTTCTCTGTGAGCGCTTTGTAGCTGAGCCTCTAGATCTAGCAATTTGTTATTTAGAATTTTTAATTGATCATCTTCATAGTCGGATAAGTCGGGCATACTGTTTACCGTATTCTCTAGGGTTTGTGAGATACCGATACTGTCATCGTCAGTTGTTACCGAACGTGTTCGATTACGACGAAATGTGACATTATCCAGAGAGCTGTTCAATGTGTTCATGGCTAAAGGACTCTTTTTTTGTTATTATTAAATATTCACTATGTCTTCTTGAGAGTGATTAATATGATTTCATTCTAAGTTGCCAGAAACATTCACAAAAAGACTTTACAGAACTCAGATTCGAACTTGAGACTCCTTGAATCATAGAGTAATGACACGTCCGTAGCCGCTACGCCAACTGGTAAGTTACAAACTTAGTTGAAACTACGGTTCTGGTTCCAGTGTTTAAAAAAAAGTACTGTAATAATGCTCGAGAGAGCCCAGAGGATGATTTTGAAGGTGAGCTTATCGAAACCGCGACGTTTCCCTACCTCCAAACTCTATGAAGAAACTCAAGTTTTGACTGTCCGTCAGCTGTACATAATGCTGACTATACTTCGCCAACGCTCCTATTTATCCGAAGAACTAAGAAAGCGAAAAGCCCTCACAAGAAGACGTTATGCACTTTGTGAATCAACAGCTGTACGCACGTCTTTTGCACAAAGATTCTTCTCATTCCGTGGAGGAGTATTGTTTAATAAACTCAATAAACAAATTGATATATCTAACTGCCGCAAAACTGAATGCAAGAATAAACTTAGAAAAAGGTTACTTGAATTAAGCTACACTGACACTGAAAAGTTGATTGAGATGGTTACTTGATTTTTGCATTTTAGTAAATAGTTTTTTTTGCATACACACAAGCACACATTTATATATATACATATGTACAAATATAATTTAAGTAGTAATGTATTTCAAACTGACACACACACGCACACACACACACACACACACACACACACGCACACACACATAAGCACGCACGCACTTTTAAACTCATTTATCCACTTGCATATCTGCTTACTCACGACGTCAACAGTCTGAGCAACATAATTTAATGGGGGGCCTGGAGTTCTATAATACAGGCCTAGGCTTAGTTTTGACTCCAGATCTCCCACAAATTACACATTTTGCCCAAATTTCTGACTCTGACTGTAATTATGTAATATGTAATTTGTGGAGATAAATAAAGATTTTTTATTATATTATTATTTCCTTTATTTATTTTTAGACATATTAAGTACATTTTTAAATATTAGAATATAAAATAATATAAAAAAACATTTAAAAATATAAAAAATAGTAGCCCACCGGCATCGGGAACAGGGTCCGAGCTACCGGTGGTCAGGGCTCTTGAGAGAGGAACCTCCTAACAATACGCGCCGTGTCCAGAAGAACTGCCTTCTGAATCAAGCGCTTGATCCAGCTGCCCAGCGAGAGCCTCCTCAGATGGTGGTCGAGGCTCTTGGCTATTAAGCCATTGGCCGACACGACTATCGGCACAATGACTGCTGTACTCACGTCCCACATGGCGACAACCTCGCGAGCCAGATCTAGATATTTGAATTGTTTATCTTTCTCTGCTTTCACGAGGTTCTCGTCATGCGGGACCGTTATATCAACAATCATTGCGCGACGCTCCAATCGATCTATCACCACAATGTCAGGCTTATTGGCAACAATAGTCCTGTCAGTGATGATAGGTCGATCCCAGTACAACGTGATATTACCATCATCGAGAACTGGGTCGGGCGCATACTTATAGTATGGCACTTCTGATTCCACAAGGTTGTACTTCAAAGCAAGTTGCTGGTGGATAATCCTGGCAACGAGGTTGTGTCTATGCAAGTACTCTCCGTTAGCTAGACGAGAACACCCAGAAATAATGTGTCGAATTGATTCTCCTGGACGGTGGCATGCCCGACATATGTCAACCGTGCCATCCTTCACAATGTATTTCCGGTAGTTATTCGTCATCATAACTTCGTCCATTATTGCACAGACAAAACCTTCGGTTTCCCCGAAGAAGTCACCGAAACGCAGCCAAGATACGGACGCTAAGAAGTCTACATCGGGCCCATGTAGGGCCCGGTAAAAGCGCCCGTGCAACTCCTTGCTCTGCCATACCTCCATGCGGTCATTAGTGTCTAATACTCTAGGCTTGCGCCAGTTCTCGTTAGCCAGGGAGAGCGGGGTAAGGCCCTTATCCACTGAGACCACATCTCGGTGCATACCCACGTCGGCTTCTAGGAAGTATTCCCTGAGACTGCATACCTCACGGTTGTGCAGGGTCTTAGCATTTAAGAAGCCACGACCCCCGCACTTCCGCGGGATATACAGTCTCATCACCGACGACCGTGGGTGATGCATCCGATTTGCGGTCAGCAGTGAGCGGACCCTCCTATCCAGGGCATCAAGTTCCGTCTGAGTCCATTTGAGTATGCCGAAAGAATACATCAAAACCGGCATGACCCAACCGTTGAAGGCGCGCACCTTGTTTCCGCCTGACAGAAGACTGCCAAGAACCTTATTCAGGCGGCCAAAGAAGCGTTCCCTCAACGATTGTTTCATGTCGGCAGTATTGATACCTAATGCTTCCGACATACCCAAATACTTGTAGGTTTCTGTTGAGGAGAGGGATCTAAGGTGTATGGAATCCGAGAGTTGAGTTCCCACGGATTCCATAATCTCCCCTCGCTTGACATGCATGACTGCACATTTGTCCACACCAAATTCCATCCTGATGGCGCTACTGAAAGTTTCTGTTACCTTCAGTAGCTTCATCAGTTGCAAATTGTTGGGGGCAATGAGTTTCAGATCATCCATGTAAAGAAGGTGAGATATGACCTGACCACTGACCACCTCTCCTCAACCGATAGCCTAGACCTGAACCTTCCAGCAGCGTGCTGAGAGGGTTCAAGGCTAGACAAAACCACAATGGACTAAGACTATCACCCTGGAATATACCGCGCTTTATCCTTATCGGTTCGCTGTTCCCCTGGATCTGTCGACATCCTGGATAGCGAAGGACCGTTCTCCAATGCACCATACATGACATCAGGAAGGTACGTAGAGTTGCATCAACTTTATACAACTCCAGCACCCTCATGAGCCATGTATGAGGCACAGAATCATAGGCCTTCTTATAATCTATCCAACATGTAGACAGATCCCTTCGGGAGCGGCGAACCTGTTGGCTAATGGCCATATCTATGAGGAGCAGCTCCTTAGTACCGCGGGACCCGTTCCTACATCCATTCTGAGAGGCAGACATGATACAATTACTTTCAATATGTTGATTGATTTTAGCTCTCAAAATGGATGTAAGAACTTTATAGACTGTTGGTAGACAAGTGATTGGTCTATAATTTTTGGGTTCCGCAGTACTACCTGATTTATGGAGCAGGTGGGTAATTCCAGTCGTCAAGAACTGGGGCAGCGACCCTGACTCTAAGGCTGATTGAAGCTGGGACGCCAAGCGAGCGTGCGATCTCTGAAACCATTTGATCCAGAAGTTGTGCAGTCCATCCGGCCCTGGAGATTTCCAGTTAGGCAAAGGACGGACTGCACGAGCTACGTCTTGGGGGCTGATGATAATTGCCCCCATTTCTGGTATTGGATCACACGCTTGTTCAACCTCCCGGATCCAATCGCCCTCAGTGTGACTGACAGGCACCGACCAAATGCTGCGCCAAAATGAACACATGGCGTCATCATCCGGCAGGCGCGTGTCAGTCACACCTTGGTCCGGTCGTTCCCAAGCCCTATATACCCACCTTTCATCGCTTTGGAATGTGCGATTCTGAGTGTATCGTTCCACTCGCCGCTTGTACCGACGAATACGGCTTGCCCATGCACAGATCTTCTGCTTCAGGAAGTCGATACGCTCCGTGACGCGGGCCAAGTAGTCCCGAAAACGAATATCAGTTCCCGAGAACGCCCGCCTCACAAAGCGCATCACTCTAGGGCGAGTATTGCCCTCCCTGAAGCAGATTAACTTGCCGATGAGTGCTCTAGCCTCACCGATACGCCGCTCAATCCTGCACTGCCAAGCTGGAACAGCTAATTTTGGTCGTGTAGCTCTGTCATTGTTAGGAAATTTGACGTGAGCTACACGACATGCCGCTACAGCTCCACAGTACAATATTGAGTGAGTATCGGCGAGATCTTTGCTGTTGTCAAAGCAGTTCGACAGCTGCGAATCTAGAGCACACACCAGCGCCTTGTTCTTCTTGTGCATAGGCAAACGAGGTAGTCGTGGTCTAAGTTCAGGCGGTGTGGAACGGTACTCCCGGAATGCACCCTCCAAAGCACTCCTCAATTGTGCGTTGCACTGGGTACTCACGGATATAACTTCATCATCATCCTCTTCACCACCGCGGTCGGATCGCGGCGAAGCACTGGTAACATTCTGCAGCTGTACCGCGATCATAGGTGAAGCAGGCGTAACTAGGTTAGTCCGTGATTCGGAGCGTAGTCGATCAAGTACGGTGTCATCCAACATATGATTACGCTGGATGACCCGCACCTGATCCGACAGTCGTTGCGCCGACACGCTGACACCTGGCTCAAGCACCTGAAACAGAGAGAGCATCCGACCACGGTACGCAGTCAAGTTGCTTCCCCCCTCAGTAGCCCCATAATATGCGCGCATGACATTCTCATTAATGGACTGAGTCCATCGCATGCGCGACACATTTCCACCGGCAGCGGGGACCCTGTTCGGGGCCGGTTGGCCTCGAGGTCCCAAGCCCGCTGGTGGCCGTCCTCTTCCTCGTCGTCGTGGTGGTGATGACGGCGGGGAGAAAAACTCGTCGCTCGAGCTCGACGCAACTGCAGCGACCGAAGACACAGCACTCACGGTTGAGGCGCGTCCCGGCGGCTGCGAGGCGGAGCTGAGCGACGAGTCCGGAGATGGTGGGTGTGCCCGTAGTTTGGCCCGGCTTCTAGTCAGCATAGTTTCTTCATAGTTTCAGCATAGTTTCGTCAAAGACATTCAAATGTCAAAGACATTCAAATTGATGTGGGTATATAATTATATTTACATTTATTTCATGATGATCCGATTATTGTATATAATTTTTCTTTTTTTTTCCTTCTATTTTTACTGTCCAACACATTATATTTCAATTAAATTGGCAAAAATTTTACAAAATTAAAATCGGCTGAAAAAAACGTTGTGTCACATTGACACCCGGGCCACAGATTATTATTATTATTATTATTATTACTGATAAGTGAGGGTATGATGAATTTTGTCAAAATAACAAAATCCGCAAAATTTTTTTTTTTACTTATCACCTCTTCTAAGCAGATCACTTAACTTGAATATTTAATGATTACCGTAACAACAACATTATTTATGCATTGCACTGTGTTTACTAGTAGTGACCCAATATTATTCTCCTTTAAGTAAACAAAGCCTTACTGGACTGCACTGTCACTTTGTTTGAGTAATTTTATGCACTTGTCTTGAGAATATCGAAGAGATAACACTGTCACATGGTATTTGGACTATTATAATGAACTTTTACTGATTTTTTTGGTCTAAACTGTACATTTACTATATTAAGCAATTTAATTACGCGGAGCTGATGTTGATCCAATCGCCTACCCTCACATCACTGGAGGAAAACATAACCTCCTCTTTTTTTAGAAGTCGGTTAAAAATTAAAATAAAGCAGATACATTTCGTTTGCAACTTATACTTTTAAAAAACTATAGGATCAAATTATTTAATAATAAATGGTATGGCGAAGTACACAAAAATTAAAACCATTTGTAACTTTGTAGCAGACACTGGAGGATACAATTCCATTAATATATTCTGTAATCTCCGAGGACCGTCGATTAAATGTTCACAAACTTCTTCTGCTGACCGTACCTAGTTGAGTTAACGCTCAAAATAAACCAATAAATCAAAGTAATCAGTTATAAAATTAGCTTGATGGTTCATATTTAGTAGGAACGGTTTAATTTTAACCATTGCTTTGCATTCTCGCGCTTGTTAAACTGATTAGTTTTGAATTGTGATTCGGAAATAACCCCTTTAATTGGAATAATAAACGAAAAATTACGCAGTGTTAAAACTCAGTTTGAAAAAAGGTATTTATAGGTATACTAGCTACCCGCCCCGGCTTCGCACGGGTGCAATATACATAATATAAACCTTCCTCTTGAATCACTCTATCTATTGCTGAGAACTGCATTAAAATCCGTTGCGTAGTTTAAAAGATGTAAGCGTACAGACAGCGGGAGTGACTTTATTTACTTTATTGGTTTCTTGTTTGTCTTCTTTTTGTAGTATACCCGTCAAACGTTGTTTTGCCATACCTATAAATTATTTCTAGTTTTTGTCCAAAAAATTTAAAAAAAATTTTAGCGGTGGATAACCTTTATCACTTAGAGGTATGAAAAATAGATAGTAGCCGATTCTCAGACCTACTGAATATGCATATAAAATTTCATAAAAATTGGTCAAGCCGTTTCAGAGGAGTATGGTAACTAAAACTGTGACACGAGAATTTTATATATTAGATAACTAAAGATATAAGCAGTATGTAGAAGATTAAGTATAGAACATTAAAAATATTTATTCACAAGATAAAGTAATCTCTTTGCTCTTTAAACGTAATAACCGTATTAACCGTATTATAGTTTTGTAGTTTGTAAATAATTAATATTTTGATTAAAGAATAAATAACCGTTGACATGAAAATGCATGCACTCAAGAACACAAAGAAAAGCCCGCATCGTTTTTAAAACAAAATTCAGAAAATTCAGTAGCTTGTTACGCTGCAACATATAAAGATATTTAGCCGAACAGCATACCTTGAGGAAATTCCACGACATGAATGAATTAAGTTGGTTAACCTTCTAAAGTTTAAATTTTTTTCTCTAAAAACAGTCTTACTTTACTTTACCCAGTTTAAAATTAGTACGGCTTTTAAAAGTCTTCCAGGGGTATACCGTTACATACACAAACATTTGAATTTTGTTCCAAGTTTGAATATTTCGAACTTCATTGGTCGGGATTTGAAGCTTTGCAAAAAATGAACGTTGCGAAATTGTGCCAATCAGGTTTGAGTTCGAAATTCGAAGCAGGTTTTTTGCTTGAAGATCAAAAGGTGTTTTTTTTTTTGGCGTTGCACTATTCGTGCTTATTGCCAAAATTGTATTTGGTCTGGTCCCTAAAATTAATTTGTGTTTGGTTCTAAGGCAGACTACATTACGGATAGCAAATGATGGTATTGAATAATATGGAATATTATCAAAAGTATGACCAAATGTATCACCGTGGAAAAGATGACGTAATGATGGACGAAGGAAAAGGACCGTAGCAGTGGGCTTTCTGCAGTTTCTGCCTGCCCCCATAGGAAAATGACGTATGTACATATGTAGCATCCAAAGTATTTACCAATAGAGCTTTGGTACCTTACTCTATCAGCAACATGTAGGTACTCATTATGCTAACATTAATTAATCCGTAATGGTTTCTCATTGATGTGTCTGGAACTTTACATAACAGAAATGATGAATTAATATTTATGTAGTACTAATAACTATCATCATCCTGCCTAGCCTTTTTCCAACTATGTTGGAGTCGGCTTCCAGTCAAACCGGATGCAGCTAAATACCAGTATTTTACATGGAGCGACTGCCTACCTGACCTCGAGTCCACAACCCAGTTAGTACTGGGTAATACGATACCCCTTGGTGAGACTGGTTATCAGACTTTTTGGGTTACTGACTACCTGTAACGACTGTCAAAGATCTACAAATGACAGCCGGGATCAACTGCTTAACGTGCTTTCCGAGGCACGGAGGAAACTCGGTATGTAATTAGGCCAGCAGGGCTTAACCTAAAGATCGACCCAAGTGCCTGTGTGCTCCTCTAGTAGTACTAATAACTATGTAATTGCAATAAACACCATTTTAAGCTGTCACGGTTTAAAACTTTACCAAAGACCACACCCCACCTTTTTTTTCCTTGTCTTTTTGTTTTTTTTTTCTAACTTTATTTAACTTTTTTCATGCTGTTGCAACAGCGTCGAAATATCGGGGGCTCAAAATCATGAACCATCACGGACGATATCTCGTAAGTCACAGTATAAGTTTAGTTGCAATAACATCTTTGGTTTGGGAATCAACGACCTTTAGAATCTACGAGTATAATGTGTGTAGATTGTAAAATCCTAAGAGTCCTAATGTAAAGAGGAAATCTACTGGAAAAATTCAACAACAATTTCTTGCAAACAAGTTACCGGACGACACGATACCCCTTAGTATGACAGGTTTATGTACTCTCGTTACAAATGAAAAGTAAATTTAATTATCATATCTCTGTAATAAACTACTACTTTGTATGCTACGCTTATGGGAAAAGGTGCACCTGATAAAGTTTTCATTTTAATTTCTTTGCCAACTATGGTTAAAAGAGTATTCTTTGAATAAGCACCTTAATGTTTTATAGCGTTTCTGAGCAGTGCAATGGTGTTAACAATTGAAAACAGCTAACTACAGTCACGCAACGAACAGATTAAGCAATTTTCAATAAACATTTCTATTAGCAGCACTTTATAGAAATACGTATTTAGAATTTTATTGAAAGAGTCTGTCACTGTATGGGTTAAAATCTTAATGAACCATGGCATTACCTACTCGTAATGAAGTCGAAAGGCATTTGTTCTCCCATCATTGCGATATTTTTTCTTGTCTGGACTATACCTTCTAGTTACGGAGAAATTGGAGGTCGAAGTTTCAACTTGCTCACAACTTTTTTTAACTACAAGATTTTAATGTTGTAACTTTAATTTCATGATAATTAAATTATTTACAAACTACAAAACTATATCATCATGTTCCTTCCCATGTCTCATGTTATTTGAGGTCGATGATGGGGGCGATCGCCGTGGGAGGCAAAGGATTGAAGGAAAACGAGCTTTACTAGATCATCATCTATGTATCTAGCCTTTTCCCAACTATTTTGGGGTCGGCTTCCAGTCTAACCGGATGCAACTGAATACTAGTATTTTACATGGAGCGATTGCCTATTAGTCTGACCTCCACAACCCAGTTAGTACTGGATAATACGATACTACTTGGTAAGATTGACGAGCATAATTAGATGTGCGTATTTTCTCTAGTTTGACTTATTTTTACTATGATGCAGATCATAGTAAAAATCGTCCCTTATGAAAGAGAAAAAGTCATTTACACATAGAACATAATCTACCCAACTCTGTATTTACATAGAACAATAGTCAAAGGAAAGGAAAACACCGCGCACAAGCCCATACATTCGTAATAAACCGACGTACTGGCAGCAACTCGCTGAAAACTGCAATTTGTTGCCCCTGCTGGGCATGAATTGCTAGTACTTATTTATTGCACAACTTCGGTGCAGTCAAAGGCAGGTGTTATAAATATGTGGCTGTTGTATACATAGGTAGCTGCATCAGATGATAAATAATCAGTATTATGACGTAGTCTCTAGCTGTGATAACTGCATTTTAATCACTAAAATAATTGATTTGATTTCCAAGCTGCCTTATTGATCTAATGGTCATAAGCGGTACTTCGAAGCAAGAGGGTCTGGGTTCAGTCCCAAGACAGACAGCGTTTTCACTTCAGGATTTCTTAGCAGCTGATGGCACTAGGCTCTCTCTTATTATATGAGAGGATCTCCTCTGCCTAACCCTTCGTGGAAAATAGGCGTGATGTTTTTATGTTAGAATTTTGTAAACAGCTTTTCTGCTTCAACACTAACAAAAAGAAAACCAACATCCCCTTCTTTGACCACAACAATAGCCATTTCTCGGTCCCCCATAAACAATACCCCACTTTTAGCGCTCATTAATTTATTCGCAGGGTAAACTTTACCACAATCTAGCAACACTACTGTACACAAACGGGCACGCCCAACAAAAAAGAATATAAAAGCTATCATGTTGAATGGAAAACCATTGTGTAGTTGTGACGTAACAGCTTGGATATCTGAGGGATTTAGGTTACCACGGTATGGTTGATGAAATTGTAATTGGCTGGGATAAAAAGCAACAAATCGCCTCCAACAGTTTCCGAATTTCAATTGCCGTGAAAATTGAAGAATTCAATACCAAATATTATGAAATCGAGTCCTTTTTACATTCATCAGTTATCATTTAGCAGCCTTGTTCCGACCACTGGACTCCGCCTTTTCGTGCCATTCTCCCTGGTCTGCGTGGCCTACGATCTTCTGAATGACATCCACTCATCTGACTGTTGGTCTGCTAATTTTTCTACCATCATTGGCTAGAAGAAGAAGCAAGGAAAAGTCTCCAAAAGTTTGAAGAATTAAATGCGTATTTAATTAAAATTTGTGGACAGTAGATGCCAGAAAATCACGTAGTCTTGGATATCTGAAGTAGGTTACCACATTATGGTTGATGGAATTGTAACTGATCTAAAAAGTAAGAAATCTTCCCCAATAGTGAATAACTCCAACAGTAGGAAGACTATTTTTGATGATGACGATATCGTTAAACAAAAAAACTCCTCAAATCTTTTCCAAATTCAAATTGTCGTAGGAGTTGAACGAGTGAATGCCAGATCTATGAAATCTAGTTCGTTGAGAAGGTCGGTTCATGATGTCTTCAGTATACATTTCTGTCAACATAACATTCTATACACAAAGATGTTATGATTGGCATTCTAGCCTAAACAGACGCGGTGGAATATAAAGCATTATGGAAATCTAAGTTTAATCTAGTGCTGTCAGATTTATATTTTAGATGACAGATTTTATTTCACTTTTAAAAATAAATTTGAGAATTAAAGAGTCCAAGGAGATTCTACTAAGGAAAAAATGACTTTTGAATTCGGGTGTTTCCGAAAATGTTATTTAGGTCCAGTTCATATTGATAACTTAAATTTCTAAGGTTTTTGCTTATAACAGACTACAGTCAGGCCTTTGAGGTAATGAAACACTGTAATGTAATGTATCAACATATAAGTAGGCAGTAAAATTATAATCATTAATTTGCTAACCATTGTATAGGTACGAGATCAATGTTTGCTTTACTCTATTTATGAATATACAATTTGTCAGTAATAAAGTTTAGTATTAATATCAATGAATGCTGTTTCAAATTTTATTATAATTTGACTAATGAAAACAGAGCACAGAATAAATGATTGATTGTGAATGCGACAGTCAATATCGAATTTTACCTTATTTTCTGACAACAGAACATGCAAAATATTTCCACAAAAGGTAACTTGTTGATTAATGGGCTGTCAGCATCAGAAAGAGGCTGTTAGAGCAAATTATTGTGTTAATTAAAGCGAATGAGAAAATTTAGAGTCATTACAGAAGGTGAATATAGGTCCGAATACATTACCTTGTAGTACACCATTGTGAGTACGATGCTTTGAGTATCAGAACAGAATACGAAAGCGAACGCACCTTTCTTTTTTATATTTTACATAGCATAACATCACGCCTGTAATCCCCGAAGGGTTAGGCAGAGGTGTACCTAATAGTACACCCACACTTCGCCAGTTATGTTTAAGTCCCATGTAACAGGAGGTAAGCCTATTATTTTATTTATTTTTGTGTATTTTATTGAAGCAATAATGTATTTAATATCAGGGCTACGCTATGAATGGAGGTTTTAATAAAAATGTTTATCATCCGTTTTCCTGTTCAGTTATGATCATTGGTTTATTTATAGGCTTTACTTGTTATTATGTAATGTTTAGTCTTTCTTTTATTGTTTTCTCGTTTCTCTTAATATTGTATTTACCGTCAGTAGACACAAGTAGCGGTAGTAGTGGTCACAAGGTAACAAATTAAGTACACAGTACAGTTTTGTATATCCAAAATCATAATTAATTTATTTAAAGCTGGCGAGGGGCTCGTGGTAAAATAATAACAGCCGCTCAGATCGATGTTTAGGTTAAGCTGTGCTTGCCTAGGTTGGTCTCTGGATGGGTGACCACCCATTACATACCGAGTTTCCTCCGTGCCTCGGAATGCACGTTAAGCCGTTGGTCCCGGCTGTAATTGGTAGATCTTTACAGGTAGTCAGTGCCCCAAAAAGTCTGACAACCAGTCTTACCAAGTACTAACTGTATATACTAACTGTATGTACTAATAGTATTACCCAGTACTAACTGGGTCGTGGAGGTCAGACAGGCAGTCGCTCCATGTAAAATACTGTTACTTAGCTGCATCCGCTTAGACTGGAAGCCGACCTCAACATAGTTGAGAAAAGGTTAGGCAGATGATGATAGCTTTCCAATATCACACAAAAGTTGAGTTTAGTTCCTTCGCGTTTGCAGTACATTTAATTTTCCGAACGATTAAAATCATAAAAATCGCCTACTCTGGAACAGTTCAGAGAAAATGCCTAACTTTGAAAATTGGAACCTGCATTTTAGTTTACATCTCTCTTTTGTTGGCTACAGTATAGTAAAAGAAAACTTGGCAACAGTTTCAACATCAATATTTTGACGCCATAGCCTGCATGCAGGTATGATTTAATCTTTCACATAGTATATATACTTTACAGTACTTATACCCAATGCTAACCAATAAATAAGTCGTGAATTGTTTTAGCCACGCAAACGTGAAGAGTTCCATTTTCCCTTAAAATTGTGGGGTGGCAGATTTTGTTTGACATACTTTCACCGTGATTTCAAAATAAAAGAAACTTGAATTATTTCTTGCTATTCTTTTTACGTTTGTTGATGGTAGAAACATAAGTTCATAGAATATTCTGTAATGTACGGCAACTTTGTTAAATAGACAGAATATAATATATTGTGCACCAAAATTGATGCAGAACTATTTTACAATATTACCAACTCTATAGGTAGAATGGCGGCGCCATCGTTGATAACGATATCTTTCAGATAACTTGCTCCTGGATGCTGTACAGTGTACAAATTATATAATGATATAGGGTCAAATAAATACAATTCATTTCAAATGCATATTTTCAATGATGGTTGCAAGCGCGACTGCTGAGCATGAGGTCCTGGGTTCGTTTCCCAGGTCGGGCAAAGTATGGTCGGGTTTTCCTTCAGAAATTTCTAAGTAGCAGCCATAGAGTTTGGATTTGTGCCCAGTTGATGGCAGTAGACTCGCCCTTATTACATGGGACTTACACATAACTGGCGGTATGTGGGGTACCATTAAGTAGCCTGCCAGGGCTGCGGGACTGTTCGAAAGAGATACCGCGGCCCTGCAACATAAAGGGCGAAAGAAGGAACATGGGTGGTTTTTAGTCAGTAAGAGTCTGACACTCCCTTCCGCTCCGCCCAGAGCGGGAGGAGTCATTTGATGATTTCCCACCCTCCAAAAAAAAAAATAAACACCATTACGTAAACCTCTGCCTAACCTATTCCCGAAGAGTTAGATAGAGATGTACCTATCACAACAACAGACGTGATTTTATATTATTTGGTAATGATATGTGTTTTTGTGAAAAACATTGTATCTATCTAGAGCAGTGGTTCTCAACCGGTGGTCCCTGGAAGCATCCCAAGTGGTCCGCGGAGCCATCCTATTAATAAGCTAAGTGACAACGAGCGCGTACAATTTGCAATCACAAAAATCTCATTAAAATCAGTAACAGTAGAATTCATCGTAAAAAAATTGAGCTTTGAATAATTTTATGCGTGTTTTATTTCTCTATAGATAGAAAAACCCATTATTTATTTACATTTAGGTGCTGTATATTACCTCCAAATCGATAAACGAACTGGGTGGTCCATGGTAAGACAGAAATTTTGTCAAATGGTCCTTCACGACTAAAAGGATAAGAACCACTGATCTAGAGCGACTTCCTTCAGTAACAAAAATCATCACTTGAAAGCTGTCTATAAACAAACACAGTCCCTTCTAAGATTTTAATTACACCAGTCCTTGAAACTACAATATTACTTCGAGATTTATTCGTTTCGTTAGTAAATGTCCAAGACAAATGGTTTCGTCCGTCTTCACTTCCAGTGAGCCCATTTGAGTCTAGACCCAGTACTGATGACGTCATGAAACCAGCCGTAAAAGCAACACAAAGGCTTTTAAAGGCTACTTTGAAACAGAGAAGGAAAATTGTGTGCTAGTAAGATGATGTTCCTTTGTTCTTTACTAGAGTTGAAGTCAAAGTGGAAAGTTATATCAATGAATTACATACCCCTGCCTAGCCTTTTCCCAACCATGTTAGGTTCGGCTTCCAGTCTAACCGGATGCAACTGAATACTAGTATTTTACATGGAGCGACGGCCTATCTGACCTCCACAACCCAGCTAGCAATGGGTAACATACCCTTTGGTAAGACCGGTTGTCAGACTTTCAAGCCACTGACTACCTTAACGACTGTCAAAGATCTACAAATGACAGCCGAGACCAAAGGCTTAACGTGCTTTCCGAGGCACGGAGGAAACTCGGTGTGTAATGGGTGGTCACCCATTCACGGACCAACCTAAGCAAGCACGACTTAACCTAAAGATGGACCCGAGCGGCTGCTATTATTTAGCCACTAGCTCCTCAGTTATATCAATGAATTGTATGCTGTAAATGAAAGTCTTTATCTCCAAATTACAGATCTAGTGAAATGCTAATGATATCTATTCACAGAAATATAATGATGATAAAAGAAGTGAAGTTGTGGTTAATTCTTGTTAGTAAGTTAGATTATATAACTTATTTTTTTTTATTTATTAAAAAAAAGAAATAAATTTTTACAAGTATAAAAGGGTTACAGGGCATCCAAAAATTCGTCCGCATCGCTGTCAACAGGAAAAGTGCCCAGAAGGCTGGCAGCATTACCACGTTGGATGACAATGCTGATTCTTTGGCCAAAAAATAGGCCCGTCCTCTGGTCACGTGAAGAGTCGACCAACCGCTTGGCGATTTCCCGAAAAACTAGGTGGGCACTCGGACCCCATGGCCCTAGTGTTTCAACCCCAAAAAGTTGCCTCTCACTAGTAATTTCTCCTGTACCGTGGGTGCGTTTACAAACATTTAAACTCAAATACACAAACAGCCAGACCCGGAACAACTATCTGTAGGCCATACAAATATTTGTTCCGTGCGGGAATCGAATCCGCAACACGAAGCATAGCAGTCAATCACTCAGCCACTGCGCCTACCGTGCCGTCAAAAAAATTGTAGAGATACTTATTGCGGAGGAGATCCTGACTAAATAATACAGGTAGGTGGCTTCGTGGTTAAGCAGCGCTTGCGGTTCATGGATGGGTAACCATCCCTTACATACTGAGACCCTTCTTGTTTCGGAAAGTACGTCAAGCAACTGCTGACGCCGAATGACAGCCAAGATCAACTGTTCTCGGCTGCAGTTCGTATATCTTTAACGTTGATAGCTAGAATCCAGAAATTCTGACAACCAGTCTTGCCAAGGGGTATGGTTTTACCTATCACCTCATTGGGAAGGTCAGATAGGCAGTAGCTCTATGAAAAATAATAAGCATTCCGTTGCATCCTGTTAGGCTGGCAGCTGACCCCTACCCTACACAGTTTGAAAAAAGCTAGACAGATCTCCTGCCCTTACCTCAATTTATTTATTTGAAGCATGCCTTCAGGCATGTCTTCTTCTTCCATGCTTCTCTATTACTCGTCATATCAGCAGACGAATCAACTCCTTTCTAGCCATATCATCCTTTACACAGTCCATCCATCACTTCTTTGGTCTTCCTCTACTCATATACCCATCCACAGTCATACTCAAAACTTTCCTCACGAAATTTTCCTCATTCCTCCGCATCACATATCACGATAACCGATTACCACACAAAACGGCTAGACGGATGAACACATGATAATGGCCTATTAAGAACTGAATTACAACATAAAATTATTTACAAACTACAAAACTATAATAGTAATAAATATGTACACTTAAAAGGGTTACAGGGCGTCCACAAATTCGTCCGCATCGCTGTCAACAGGAAAAGTGCCTAGTAGGCTGTCAGCATTACCACGTTGGATGGCAATGCTGATTCTTTAGCCAAAAAATAGGCCCCCCCTCTGGTCACGTGAAGAGTCGACCAATTACAATATTAAGTGGCTTTTGTTATACCTTTCCATGCAAAACCTACCAATACCAATACCAAATTGCAATACCTTTCAATGCCTTGGCATGCATGTTTATTGATTGATGCATGCCAGTATTTTTCCAATCCTACTGTTGAATATTATCAGCTAGTTAGCTACAAGCCCCATATAGATTGTGGGTGTGATAATAACGATTGAAAACAGCATCATAGTGTTAGTCTAGATTTAGAACAACCAACGCATTTTTTAAATCTAACTAGCTGTTGCCAACGGCCTACTTTCGCGTGAAATTATTTAAAAAAAATATTAGTTTCTTTTTTAATCGAATTCTGTTACCAATTTCAAGGGTTTAATTTTTTTTGCACGGAAACCTAATTATTTTTCTAACATGAAAGTAGCCTATGTTAGACCAGCTATCTGCCAGTAATGATCCCGTCAAAATCGGTCCAGTCCGGAGATTAGCCGGAACAAACTGACAGAAAGACAGACAAAAACTAAAAAAAAATGTGTTTTTGTTATAAGTGCCGTAATATACATATTTTCATATGCATTCAGTAAAAAGCTGTTATTTTGATATTACAAACAGACACTTCAATTTTATTTATTTGTATAGATAACATAAAAGTCGTTTCGGAGATTAGCCGGAACAAACCGACAGACAGACAGACAAAAACTAAAAAAAAAATGTGTTTTTGTTATAAGTGCCGTAATAAACATACTTTTATGTGCATTCAGTAAAAACATGTTATTTTGATATTACAAACAGACACTTCAATTTTATTTATTTCTATAAATATAAATAGAACAATAAGTCTTCCCCAACGAATTTACAGCAAGCGTAGGAAGTACCGCAGAAATATTACATTCTTTTTGCTTAAAGATTAGACAAAAAGAATAATTATCATACTTTTTTCATTCAGAGCAAATATATCTTACAAACGCTTAGTCAAAGGAAATGACACCTCATTTATCAAAAGAAACGCAGAATTCATGAGCAAAAGATGAATATGTATTTGCTCAAACGTACCTTTTTGCAATTTATTATACCAATTTCTAAGCCATCAGCATCACTTTACCGGTCACATTTTATAACCGACACAGATGTCTTTCGTGAATTGCTTCATCAAAAAGAGGTCAATTGTTTATAAGAAACGAACACAAAAACGGGTACACAATCATTTATTCTACAGTACTAATCACCTTCCGTTTTTTCTGTAATAGTCTAAAACCAATATAAATAAAAGCAGCTTCGGTCGTAAAGTTTCAATGTACTCAATTAATAACTTTTTTATTACAACCTACAGTGAAATTGTAATAAAAAAAGAAATATAGGTACGTTTTGCCGTATCGTGACAAAAACCTAACAAAATTTTATTAGAAGTAAATATGGCAGCAAAGTGTGGCTCGACTGTCGGAACAAAGTATTACTTAAAAATATTACATTACAATTTCTGAGTTTGAGCACGCAACAAAGTAATTTAATTTACGAACCTGTGTTCAGAAGGCTCTGTAGGCTCTATGCGGCAATGCCGAACGCACATTAAAAATTCATATAATTATAAAAAAAAAATCACTTTAAAAAATTCTAATGAAATCCACAGCACACTATCACTCAGCTGTCACAATGTTATGTACACTTTAATTTCGAATTTCATGTTTAGTTTCCTATGCGGCCGGCAGGCGGCGCTGGCGTGCGCTTCTTACCGCGGTCGTCTACACACTAACGTCTGACTGTGTGATTCGCGCATGCGTCGTTACTTCTACAGCCGATACCTACATTTCATTTTGTAATGAACTGAACTTTTCTTCAGCACGCCCGAAAATAGACCCAAACTTCTAGCAATAGAGTTGGGTTTCGATCTAATACCAAATTAAAGGGTGCGATTCGACTTCGCAGATCTTCCATCTCTCTTCCACTAACGATGTCCACATGCATTTGAATTTTAATTGAGTATATCTATGTGGTTGTATACGAAACAGTTTTCAAGTCTTTATGTCAACGTTCTGTCAAATTACTGTGACAAAGTGATTGGTGGAAAATGTCGGCTGAGAGTTGGGAAAGGCCATTTATTTTTGAGTTCCATTTTCCTTATTCCATTATGGGCTTTCCTTTTAAGCTTGAATCTCAATTTTAAAATAGTGCACTTTTACTTTTTTTTGGGCCAACTTTTCCTTATGTTTGGGAATATGCGGAGTCGGTGTCGTGTTCAGGGTAATAATCAAAGGGAACCATTACCCCAGTTAAAGTTAAGTTCATAATGAAATCGGTTTACGCACGGTTTCCCGACATTCGTTAACAATAGCGCTATAAAATGATTACGTAACTTAATAATTTATGAAAAGTCTGCATTCTCTTTTAAAGATCGTTTAGGGTACATTATTTAATAATAGCATGATGAGAAAGTTGAAAATAACAATGTGTGAAATAATTAACGTTTAATTGAACATTTTTAAAGGCGAAGCTTTTTACTAATTGTAATAATCATAATTATAGTAACAAGCATTACGAGTCCACTGTTAGCTATCAATCAATCTTTTCTTGTGGACAAATTGGTGGCCGGCTGTGGACTGCGGATACTAGCAGATCCTTCAGTAGTATTTTTTTTTAATTTCCGTGTCGGGAGCCACGTCCTGAATTTGGCCATGCCGGTTTGATACCTACAGGTAGGATAAAAAAAGATACAAAATCAGAGCCCATACGGTTCTAACTTTGTAATTTTTCGTCAAAGTCTATTTTCAGCCTGCACCTAGCCTATTTTCCTGAAGGCGAAGGCTCTCTGTCTTCATTACTATAGTACATCATCATATAGTCTTTTAGGCAGAAACCCATAGCAACACGTCATCATCTGCCTAGTCTAACCGCTTCCAGTCAAACCGGATGCAGCTGAACACCAGTATTTTACATGGAGCGACTATCTGACATCCACAACCCAGTTAGTACGGGATAATACGAAACCCCTTGGAAAGACTGGTGGTCAGACTTTCTGGCCACTGACTACCTGTAACGACTATTACCGAGACACGGAGGAAACTCGGTACGTAATGGATGGTCACCCATCCACAGACCTTAGAAAGCTCGGCTTAATCTTGAAGATCAACCTGTGCGGCTCTCATTATTTACGAACAAGCTCCTATACCATATAACCAGACCAGACACCTCTAAGAACTGTGACACATATACGAAACGTTTTCAGGTACGTACCTGTTTCACACAAATGCGACTGGAGTGAAAATAGCGTCTTGCATTATAGATGAGTTTTGGTCAAGTTGCGTTCGTCTCAGACTTAAGCCCTGAATACGTAATAGAACGCCTGTGGATTCGACGTGTTTGAGAGCTTATAGGCGAGTAAGGACTGTGTTATTTTAGTTTAGATTTGTTAGTAGTTGAAATAGACAAAAAATACAATGACAAATCACTACATAGTATAAAAAAACAAAGTCGCTTTCTCTGTCCCTACATCCCTATGTATGCTTAAATCTTTAAAACTACGCAACGGATTTTGATGCGGTTTTTTTATTAGATAGAGTGATTCAAGAGGAAGGTTTATATGTATAATACATGCACCCGTGCGAAGCCGGGGCGGGTCGCTAGTTAATGATAAAAATGAAATTAAAAGTCATTTACTACATTAGGCCTACAATCAACACTTTCCCATAATAGTCAAAATGGAAAAATATAAGACAGCACGCCAAAAAGACATAAGACGGTACACAAAAAAGCGGACCCTTGACCTTGCGGACCTGGTGTTGTGGCTGGCGAGAAGAAAAAATGAAGACAAATAAAAATAGCTGTAAAATAGAAAATTTAAAACACAGCAATTCTTGTTTCTTATTTGTAGGTATGGGAAGATGCACCGCAGTGCGTCAATTTCAAGAGAAACCTGATGATATTTTCAAGAAAATATTTTAAAATGTAACGAAATAGAACGCAGAACTAATTAATAATACTCATTTCAAACCATAATTTACATTTTCGCTGCTATGCAACAAATAAAAAATGAATTTTCCACGAAAAACTAAGTGCAACATCGTTCCAGTTTTTCATGAATATGCAACGTTAAAAATTCAGCAGTACATCAAAGTATTAATTAAAGCGGCCATCTTTAATTTAAAAATGTAATTGCTTTTTGAAATGCGATACAGAAAATTTTATTTATGTAACTAGCATTCACTCAAGGATTTGTGCGAGTTTGTAAGAAATTGATACTCTTGGATTCAACTTCATAATTACGAAGTTAATTTAGCTTTATTGGATTTTCTTTCAAGGATGAAGGAAACCATTTTCTTGAAAGAGACGTATTTATTTCCTTAGGTACCTATATTTTTATAATAGCTAAGTACCTAATTTTAAGAAATGTACCTAGTAAGTATTCATAATACAGTCGTTCCATGTAAAACACTTTTATTCAGCTGCTTAATTCGGCTGGAAACCGACCCTAATATAGTTGGGATAAGGCAGGCAGATGATGATGACATAAAAACGAGTTATGCCGCTGCGGTTTGTTGCTGCGTTCGTCTTCGGAAGAGAAGCGTCGATGTTCTGTAGGTGTTCACCTCGGCTTACCCCTTGTTTAAGGTTCCGTACATCAGTCGGCAAAAACGGAACCCTTGTAGGATCACTTTGTTGTCCGTCTGTCTGTCCGTCTGTCTGTCCGTCTGTCTGTCCGTCTGTCAAGACCCTTTTTGAAAGGGACGCGTGGAGGTATCAAGCTGAAATTAATATCAAATACTCAAGTCTTCTACCTCTTACAGCAGTGACATCAAACTTGTAAGTCAACGCGATCAAAAGTAATGTCAAGTCATGTCGCATATTTTGCGATTTCACAAGGGAATCTAAACATATAGGGTACTTCCCGTTGACCTCATTCACGAAATATGACAAGAAGTAATGTCTTACAGCAGATGTAAAGGAAAAAATCTAAAAACCGCAAATAAAAAAATACCTACAATTACATTCGGAATCGACGGTGCGCGAGTCCAACTCGCTCTTGGCCGATTTTTGGTTGGAATACAACCGTAATGCTATATCACTGTCTCCATCTACTACATTTCTCACACACTTATCACGAGACCAGAAAGCCCAGCACCCGCTCTAACTAATTATAACTTCCTAACATCAATAACGTTAAGGTATGAATTAGGACAACAGCTTCTTGGACTAGCTTACGAGCCTTACGACCTTCATAACTAAAGATAATATTAGACGGAGTTAAGGAATGTCCTCACTTGATTTAGGTTCATGTTGTTTGTATGATAAGTGGGTGGCATTAGTTTTATCACGGTAAAGTGCTTCTTGGGTAATCATCAGTATTTTCTTGATTTCTTATAACATCACGCTTCTAATTTCCGTAGGGTTTGGCAGAGGTGTACCACATACTACAGCTACATTTTGCTGGTTATGTATAAGCCCCATAGGGGGCGAGCCTATTGCCATCAACCGCGCACAAATCCAGACTGCCACTGAGAAATCTCTGATGGAAAAACCCAATAACAATTTGCACGACTCGGGAATCAAACTCAGAGCCTCATGTTCAGGAGTCGCGATTGGGACCACTACACCAACGAGGCAGTTCTTCTGCACTTCTCCACTAGTCGTCATCGCATAGTCAGACCTATTCTAGCTTTATCATATTCCACACAGTACATCGTTTGTTCTGGTCCAGATTATTCCCTCTAGTATCAGTAGTTCGGTTGTTAGTCCGGTTGACCGAACTACTGAAACTTTCAGTTGCAATAGTTTCATACTCAAAACATTCATCATCCCTTCGCATCTAATTTCTACGCAACGTTTTAGTCACTGATATTTCCGCGTTCATATTTCCTCATATAATTATACTCATTTCTTATTTCTGTGCATTTTTGTGTATGAATAGCATTTAGATGTTATTATTATGATGAGTGTTGTCCTTTTTAATTTAATTTAAGTACTAACAATAGTTTTCTAAGTTTTGTATACTAACCTTTGGATCTAGTTGTCCTAAAATAAATGAATTTGAATTTATCAATCCATTCGTGTAACACTACACATCCCTCTAAGGTAATGGTCATCTATTCTGCATCATCCCAAAACTCTTATTCATACAAAACAGCAGGTCACACTATTATTTTATGGATGGGTAGCCACCCATAAACTATGTTTGTTTAACAATACTTCCACTCCATTACCCTATTTTAAAACATACAACAAATATATTACATAAATTAAAATATTTAATAAATAATTGTTATTAAAATATTTGTTATCTATACATATAATAAAACTGTAGAAAAGTCGTTTTTGTACATCGAAAAAAATTCCAAAAAAAATAGCCAGGGTGTTAAAGGACAACCAATAGAACCCATTTCCAGCATTTTTAGAATTTTTGTCTGTTTGTCTGTTTGTCTGTTTGTCTGTTTGTCTGTTTGTCTGTGTATTTGTTCGGGCATCACGTAAAATGTACAAAAGCAATGTAGATAACTTTTATACACAACGATTGAGCGTAACTTGGAGTAACATTTAGTTTTTGTTGCATTGCAATCGGTTCAGTCTATCAAAAGATATTTGAATTTAAAGTGTTACAGAAGTAAAATTAGGGTTATGTGCAGTTGGTCTCACAACTTCCCGTAACTTTTATATACAACAATATGTGCGTAAATTGAAGTAATTGAACATTAAGTTTTTTGATTCATCGTAATCAGTTCACACCTTATAAATAGAAAGAAAGAAAAATGAAAATTAATAAAATTATAATAGTGTTTCCGAAGTAAAATATTAAAACAGCGCCATCTATCGAACTCAGACTGGACTATATCTAGACATCAACTGCGTGCAGCATTGAATATAGATATTCGATAGATGGCATTGTGCGTGTGACGTTATTTTCTGATTGAGGCATGTTTAACTAAATACTGATGGAGAAATTCCTGACCTATAGGGTACGTGAAATTCGTCACAACAGGTCCTTATTGGCTATTAAAGAGATAGTTATAAGTATACCAGGGAACCCGATCAGTCAATACGGTTTGCCCACACCGACAGTCGATGGGGAACGTATTAACAAAGAGTACGTATCAGAAATTAGTTATCATCCCGTGGAACTCGCAGAAATTTTACAAAATGGCTGCGCAAAGACAGAGAATCAGCGCCAGACGTTTGATAGGGTATGCTGCAGTGTAGAAAACGCCTCGGGTGAAATCCTGTTTTTAGACGCACCGGGCGGAACAGGTAAAACTTTGGGAGTATGAAGAACAGAGTGTAAAGCTCTTCAACCCCCATTGAAAAGGGAGGATCCTCCGACCAGACGGGTGTTATATCTGGTGGGCTACTGCCCTACAGTTGTTGTCGGGTTCTTCTATATAGTCTTAAGTCGCGAATAACTTTACTTGCGCGATGCAGAATTTAGATATATTTAGATTTTTAGTTTATCCTCTGCGTCATAGATGGCGCTGTAGTACTTTTTGTAGTGCCGCTACATCACTCCCCCGCGGAGACTAGGGTCGGTAGTAGAATGAGTCGTTGATTGCCAGGCCAGTGGAAAGTCGTTGCCGCATTGTTCACGGTGAGTCGGAACTGTCTGCGGCGGTAGTGCGAACCCCTTTAGTCGGGGTCGGCACTGCATGTGCTCCGTTGCGTCGGACGTGGTACAGCGCCGCGATGTGGCTGACTGCTCGCATCGACCGGGAGGTACAGCTCTCAACCGGCCGAAAGTGCAGTGCCAAGGTAGCTTTATGAGGCTGAGGGTGCTGACCAGGAATGTGCTTCCGCTGCATGCTGGTGGTCAGGAATACCCATTTTGAAGCTGGCTGGCTATATGACTCGCTGCTCGAAAACTTGAGGAAGTTTGAGGAAGCTTGAGGAAGTGATGTTGATGACGTCACGTTGCTCGAAGGCTGCGCTGACGTCCATTTCGGGGTCACCAATTTGGGGGTATGGAGAACAGGGTGTAAAGCTCTTCAACCACCATTGAAAAGGGAGGATCCTCCGACCAGACGGGTGTTATGTCTGGAGGGCTACTGCCCAACAGTTGTTGTCGGGTTCTTCTGTATAGTCTTAAGTCACAAATAATTTTACTTGCGCGATGCAGAATTTAGATATATTTCGAGTTTTAGTTCATCCTCTGCGTCATAGATGGCGCTGTAGTACTTTTTGTTCTGTGTTGCTGAAGTACTTTTTGAAGTGCCGCTACAGAACCAAAATAAAATTTCCCTTGCCGTCGCCTCTTCAGGGATAGCAGCCACATTATTGCCTGGAGGAAAATCGGCAGACTCAACATTTATAATTCCTATCGACTTAGACCGCACGGAAAGCCCGGTTTGAAACATATCGCGAAATAGCGATAAAGCAAGGGTTTTATGCGATTGTGTTTTAATTTTTTGGGACGAGTGCACTATGGCAAACCGCAAAGCTGTAGAAGCAGTGAATAGAACTTTACAGGACATAAGGCAAAATGACCGGCCGATGGGAGCCATCACGGTGCTGTTCTGCGGTGATTTTCGGCAGACACTCCCGATAGTACCCCGAGGAACGAGAGCCGGAGAAATTGCTGCCTGTCTGAAGAGTTCTGTTTTATGGCGCAATATATCATCTACACACCTGAGTGTACATATGCGTGCACAGTTGTGAGGCTGCGAAAATGCACAGGAGTTTCCCAATTTATTGTTACAAATAGGCGATTGCACATACCCCGTACAAGTCAATCAAATCAAAGCATTTATTTCAAGTAGGCCAATTACAGGCACTTTTGAATTGTCGAAACAAAGACAACAATGAAATGTAGCTACAGTCCCAGTCACAAGGCATAAAAACTGTGAAAGTACTGTAGTTGCCCATTCCCTAACGTAGATCTCTATGGAGAAGAACGGGCAAGAAACTCCATGGACACTCTTTTAAATCAAAATATTGTTACAAAATCTGGTTACATCATTCATGTTGAGATTATACATATATGTGAGAACGATGTACAAAGACGTGCACATTAAGAGCGTCCAGAGTAAAAGGTAAAACCAACAATTTAAAAATAAAGTAATTAAAATAAACCGTGGCAGCTAAGAAATGACCAGTCCCAACTGACAGCGCCCGTTCACGAACATGACGCATGGATCAGCGCCATTCAACTCAACCATATTGAAGGGAATTAAATGACCCGACACACCCGCCACCATCAGCGAGACATTTGAGAGAGCATGACATTCTCTCAGCCACCAGGACACATTCAAGTCAATGAAAGATAACCCAATATAAATGGGAGCTTTACAGTACATAGTACTCACACATGTGTGTTATGCAATTATATAATTCTAGGAGATGGAATCTATACATTGCAAGGATATTTTTACAATCTTCAGCAGCTTCCACAATAATTGAAATGGTAATAAATTAGTTTGCACACGATGTGGAGATAAAACAGATAAGATATACAATTCAACCCCTAAGTTTCCAGAAGAGAAACAAGAAAGAAAATATGTATATATATATATAATTAAAGAATTAAAGGGGGAGCATCTCTTCCAAACAATAAAATCTTAGTTCGTGAGCCCAAGTGGCTGTGGAGCAGGACCAGCATTGAGCCATGCATTTTTATCTACGAGATAGTCTTCCAACGTATAATATGCTCGTTTACATAGTGTGCGTTTTATGCATGTTTTAAATTTCTTCTCATTAAGTTGTAGAATGTCAAGTGGTATTTTATTGTAAAATTTTACACAGTACCCCATAAAAGAAGTGCGTACTTTTGACAATCTGAAACGTGGCTGATCTAATTTGTCCTTATTTCTAGTATTGAAATTATGCCTGTCGCTTATTTTACTAAAAAGATGTCTATTTTTCCGAACATACATAATGTTTTCATAAATATATTGACAAGGTACCGTCATGATGTTAATTTTTTTAAACAATTCTCTTAGAGACTCGCGTCTGCGTAGGTTATAGATGGCTCTTACAGCCCTCTTTTGCAGAATAAATATTGAGTCAATATCTGCAGCCCGTCCCCACAGCAGAATACCGTAAGACATGATGCTGTGGAAGTAACTAAAATAGACCAGTCTCGCGGTATCCACGTCTGTTAATTGCCGTATTTTACGGACAGCGTAAGCGGCTGAACTTAGCCGCCCTGCAAGTGCTGTTAAGTGAGGACTCCATTGCAGTTTCGAGTCAAGCGTAATCCCCAAGAAAACCGTCTTATCGACGAATTGTAGTATTTCCTTGTTCAATACAACGTTACATTCGCTACTTCTTACATTCGGTAACGCGAATCTTATACATTTAGTTTTCTTCTCATTTAACACCAAATTATTTACAGTAAACCAGTTATGAATCTTAAGCATAGCGTTATTTACGTCATCAATATCTTGTGCACGTCTATCTACCTTAAAAATCAGTGATGTATCATCAGCAAATAACACCATTTGAGGTCGACTTTTCAGCAACTGAGGTAAATCATTTATGTATACTAGAAATAGGAAAGGACCCAATATTGAGCCTTGCGGTACCCCCATTTTTACTTTTAATCCTAATGAATTTACGCCATTTATTTGTACATGCTGCATTCGATCATTTAAATATGATTTCACCAAGCTAAGTGCTTGTTTTCCCAGTCCGTAATGCTCAAGTTTTAGCAACAGTGTGTCGTGATTCACGCAATCAAATGCCTTGGATAGATCGCAAAAGATGCCTATTGCATCCTTTGCCTCTTCCCATGCATTAAAGATGTGCTTTAGTAAGGTGACACCGGCGTCAGTAGTGCAACGACCTTTGGTGAAACCATACTGTTGATCATGCAGGATGTCATTCCGATTAAAATGATAGAGCATTTGATCCAGCATTACTTTTTCAAATATCTTGCTGAAAACCGGCAAAATAGATACGGGTCTATAATTATTTGTGTCCTTGCCGTCTCCAGATTTAAAAAGTGGTATAACTTTACTATACTTCATTAAATCTGGAAATAACCCTTGGTCTACACATAAATTAAATATTAAGGCTAAATATGGAGCTACTGTCTCAACAATTGATTGACAGACTTTAGTAGACATCCCCCAAAGGTCTTCAGTACTTTTTATTTTAAGTTGCTTAAAAGCCTTCATAACGACCACAGGGTTTATATGTTTAAATTTAAATTCAACATTACAGGTTGACACATTCTCTCTTAATAAATTAATGGCAAGGGATGGCGAAGAATTTAGCGTTTCTGTGGTTTTAATTGGAATATTGGTAAAGAAGGTAGCGAATTCCTGAGCAACATCGACATTAGCGCTAATGAGCCCTCGGGAAGAGTCCAGTGTGTAATCAGTGTTGTGTCTTTTGTTTCTATTTGTTTCATTATTTATAATTTTCCAAACAGTCTTAATCTTGTTTTCTGCAGATTTCAGCTTGTTGCTAATGAATAAGGCTTTAGCTGTCTTGCAGGTATATTTAAAAATTTTTGAATAAGTAGCAACATACTTATTAAAAGTTTCCGTATTAATATAAGGCTTAAGGCCATACAACTCAAAAAGTCTTTCCCGACTTTTTCTGATGCCTTTAGTTGCCCAGTCACTGAATAAAAACTTCGGGCATATAGTTTTAGTTTTCTTTTTGAAAGTATTATTGAACTCAGTTTGCACTAATGAAAAGAATTCTTCATACATAATATTAGCATTCTTAATATTTAGGCCCTGCACGGCTAACTTCTCAATTAAAGTGCTATTAAATTTGATCAAGGCACTGGAAGTTATTGGTCTAGTTTGTATCTGTACTTTTTGCAGTGGTGTATTAAATTCAAAAGACACAGTTTGACCACAGTGATCAGAGGGGAGGTAATTTACAATAGCTTTCTCCAAATAGTCGCAGCCACAGAAAACGTTATCAATACAAGTAGAAGTAGTTGTAGTTATTCTGGTTGGTTCTAAAAACACATTCGACAGATTGAAAGATTTAAAAAGGCTTAATAGTCTACTGCTGTTAGAGTTATTTTCTAAAATATTAATATTAAAGTCACCGCAGATAATTACTGATTTATTACCACTTGAAAGTTTACCCAAAACATCTTCCATAACTGACTCAAAAATAGAGTAGTTTTGATAATTAGGGGGTCTGTATACGCACACTATGACATGCTTATCCAGCTCAACACATGACAATTCAATGCTATGCTCAACTGAGAGTTCAACAATGTCGTTACGTGTTTTTGATTTAAAACAATTTTTAATTAAAATTAATGAACCTCCACGCAGCATTGATTTTCGGTTAAAGCAACTGCCCACGCTATAATTGTCATAATTAATTTGCATTTCATAATCTTTCATCCAATGTTCAGTTATACAAATAACATCAAATTTAGTTTTTTCTAAAAATAATTCTATTTCTAATTGTTTGGAAGAAAAACCCTGAATATTCTGATGAAGCAATTTCAAGGAATTCTGCTCAACCCCTTTTCTACAATTAATTGATTGAGAGCTAGAAGATACCTTAAAGTTGTTCAGTTTAACTAAGTTGTCATTCGTACCTTCTATTGTCTTATTGACTAGTTTAAATCGAAGTTAATATTTGTATAATTGCAATTAGTAGAATTACTAATTTTAGTAGACCTATTTACAAAAAACTGCGACATACCACTTATGTCTGAGTATAAATTAAAAGTTAATAGCCGTGCTATTTGACGTCTAAAACTAATGGGCAGGTACGCATTATTTCTATTCGACTTCAATTTCTGAACGAAACTGTTGGTGTCGAAAAATACCAACTTGTCACTATGGTGACTTACTAATAAATGCATGCGATCGTTAAGGTTATGTATATTATGATTTTGCCTGCTTGACAACTTCTCAAAGTACGGAAAGGCACACAGAATAATTTTCTTACAATTAAGTTTTAACAGTTGAGTGACATTGTCAGTGATATCATCAATTTCAACGTTCGAACTATTACCCACAAGTACAGTTATGATGGAATTTGGATTTAATTCCTTCCGAATTATGGATGACATTATCTGGTTGTATGAAGCGTGAGGTGTACAGTAATTTTGAGAAGAATGACTCAGATTGTTGCTAATTAATTTTCCTAACCCTCTTCCTAAACTATCTGAAAACATAATTGAGCAGCTACAATTTTTACTACAACAATGGGGAGAACTACTTTCTGTTTGTCCTACCTGTGCTGACCCTTGCATAATGACTGGTGAATTTAGAATGGGGATACAGCCCCGAGCACACTCCAACCGGGTCGGGTTCTCCGTTTCCACAGGCATTAGAGTGTCAGGGCTGGATTCCCTTTGCGAAGTACATTGAGTGTCATTAAAGGTCATCATGTCTACACAGTCTGCATTACTGTTACACCTATTGACTAACTCGTTTGCAGCAAGGATATGTTCTTTAATTTGTTTTTGAGAGTCCACATACTTTGAATAACATGTTTTTAGTTGACTCTCTAGTACTTGAATTTCGGACTGTAAGTTTTGAGTATCTATTTCATAAAAATTCTTACTGTCCTCTAGTTTGATTTGATAATTATTTAACTTTTTTATAAGAAAAACACGTTCTTTTCTTAGTTTAATATTGTTGGAACTATGTTTTTGTTGTTTCTTAAATTTATTAATTTTTTTTATAATTCTATTTAGTTTTGCATATTTTTTAATTTTATTTTGGCTTACTTTATAACTGCTACAATTATATTTAAGAATAGAATCTTCAGTAAGATCTATTGTTGTTAAAGAATGTGGGTTGCAATTTGAATTCAATAATTGATTATATAGGTGATCTGTTTCCCTAGCCTGAGTACACTCTCTTTCTTTTTGAAACTTAATAATTTGTTTATTAGCATGAAGCAGTTCATCTTCTAAGTCCCTAACCTTACATAAAGCCTCCTCATATAAGTTACAGCAGTTGTTGAAACCATCTGTAATCACCCGCAGTTTGTCCCGTTCATCAACAACATCCGTGTATTGTTGGTGTAGGTCCACTAGCTCCCGTTTCAAGCTTGTGTTTTTGAAAACGACCTTCTCGATTTCAACCTCGTGTTCCTCTCTATCCAATAACAGCTGTTGACATTTGCTGTTTGATTCCTTGAGTTCATCAAGAGCCGTTCTCAACTTAGCCTGCAACTCCTGAGTAGTAGCCTTACGGGTCATCACAGGCATGGTTTCAGTAAATAGAACTGAAAGTAGAAGTAAAAAGAACGGTGAGACACTAATTGGATGGACAAAAATTAGGAAAGTTAGAAATGAAAGGAGAAAATAAGAATTGCCTGGAATATGTGATTACTAACAGGTAACTGAGATAGGCTTATGAGACTTACACAAAATGTTTCAATAAGATGATTAAGTATAAATTTACATTAAGTAACTCCTTGTCTTAAGTATTTTTTTATTTTTATTTTTTTCTTAAGTGGGTAGGAACATTACACTTGGCTTAAAATTATTAGACTTAACTGATTCAAAAATGCCAAAATTTATAATTAATAACCAACGTTCTTTATTGACGCGTATTTAGTTAATTAAATAGGTAGATAATTTTTAACATATTACAAACTACAAAATTACTTATTCAACAAGTGACACCTGACACTGAACATAACTTTAACCCAAAATATAAGTGTCAGATTCATCAGAACAAGGAATTTAGTGCCACATGAGGGCTTAAATTGGCTAATGTGCGCAAATTATACTTTAAAAGGAACAATTATACTCCCCAGATAGATCCGCTGGAACTACAGCTGTTCCATAAAGGTTACCGGTAGAGGTAGGCAACCAAATACAGCTGTTTTATAATGTATTTTTGCTTGAAAACAGTAATCCTGGGTATTTATACACTTATTTGATATTTAATTACAATAATACAAGATTTTACACTTAAAAATTAATTAAAACTAATTTTAAAATACGGAAAAGATTTGACAAGTCACTCAACCAGTGTTGCCAATCAATCCAAGAAGATGGCAAAGTTATTTTGGTTGATAATCTCTGTTCTTGCGTTACATCACAACAGGAGCTAATTTCTTCTGTGTACGGAGATTCCACAAACATGGGAAATCAAGCCGGTTCTTGGCTATGTCAGCGAGCTATTTTGACTCCTCGCAATGTCCAAGCTACGGCAATTAATTTAAAAATATTGATTCATGTGTCCGGGAATAGTAGAGAATACACCTCTATAAATACAGTTATGGAAGAAGATGACGCCACGCACTACCCGGTAGAATTTTTGGATTCCCTCAACACACCCGGACTTCCAGCCCACAAAATAGTTTTAAAAATCGGTGTACCAATAATTCTCCTCAGAAATTTATGTCCTCCAAACTTTGTAACGGCACGGCTCAAAGTCACAAATCTGCAGCAAAACATAATCGAAGCTGAAATATTAACCGGTTGCGGCGCTGGTGATATTGTTTTTATTCCAAGAATACCTATAATTCCTAACAACTTTCCTTTCTCTTTCAAACGAGTGCAATTCCCAGTCAGTCTCTGTTATGCCATGACGATTAATAAAGCTCAGGGCCAGACATTATCCGTTGTGGGGGTGGACCTAAGTATTGGATGCTTTTCCCATGGTCAACTATACGTAGCTCTTTCTCGCGTAAATAACCCCAATAACCTTTTTGTGTACGCTCCAGATGGTTCCACAGCTAATGTTGTTTATAAAGAAGCACTAGCATAAATAAAAAAAAATGATTTGTATCGGAATCCTCCAACAGCGCTTCGCACAAAAAAATACATTGTTAAGTTCCGACATCCACGCGAACGAAGTCGCGGGCACAGCTAGTTATTATCTATTAATACATATTATTCAACAACAAAGCTCTATGTAAATTCAATCATTACAAAGTTTTTCGTAAGAGTTCTATGAATATTTATTTGTGTTTTCAAAGACATTATGCTATGGTAATTCTCAGATTACTTTTAAACAATATCAGGTTTGATATTTTATTTGTAACAGGTAAGCATCAAGTTGTTATAAACGTTTACATTCAGAAACAAACAAATACTCCAGTATCATGTCATGAAAACGTTACCAATCACAAATCATTATCGATCCACTAACGACACATAGTTTTGTAGATAATTACCTACATGTGACGTCATAACACAGGTATCTACAGCTATAGTGAAGTTTCTATAAGTTTAATTGTCGTTTCCTTCTAGCAGTACCTCATAGTTTTATTTGTTATGGAGAACGAACAGAGGACCTGGAGGAGAACGTTCTGTCATCGAGATAATTGCAACATCAAAGATATGTTAATGACTTCCGTAAGTGTTTTCAGAGGCTATGTTCAGAAGTTGTGTCCATAATTAATATATCAAGTGGCTTAAAAAAAAACAGAACAATGATAGTTATCGAAAGGAACGGAATCTAAGACGTCTGGAACTTTATAACCAACCAAACCAACCAAACCAAACCACCAAACCAAAAACCAACCAAACCAAATAGCCAAACCAAACCAAACCAACCAACCAAACCACCAAACCACCAAACCACCAAACCAACCACCAAAACCACCAAACCACCAAACCAACCATAAAACCACCAAACCAACCAACCAACCAACCAAAACCACCCAAACCACCAAACCACCAAACCAAACCACCAAACCAAACCACCAAACCAACCAAACCACCACATAACCACCAAACCAAAAAACCATAACCATCAAATAGTCCTGTCATCTTCATGATTTACAATGAATTATGTACTCGTAATTTTGAATTTCTGCCTACCCTTGCACCACTACATCATAATAATCTGCCTAGCCTTTTCCATACTATTTTGTCCTCGGCCTTCATTCAACCAGATATAGTTGAATACCAGTATTTTACATGGAGCGACTGCCTATCTGACATCCACAACCCAGTTAGTACTGGGTAATATGATACCTTTTTGTTAAGACTGGTTGTCATACTTTCGGGCCACTGACTACCTGCAACGAATGTCAAAGATCTTCAAATGACAGCTGGAACCAACAGCTTAACATGCTTTCCGAGGCACGGAGGAAACTAGGTATGTAATTGATGGTCACCCATCCACGGACTGACCTTGGCATGTACTGCTTAACCTTGAGTAATATATAATAACATCCAATTTTACATATGACAACTAAAATCGCCAGTCAAAATGTTAACCCATACCTATGACTATCTACCAGTACGTTACCCAAAGTGAGGCAATGTTAATCATTGTTGCCAAGTGTAATTTCCCGAGGGAACTCGGGGGTAATTGTATAAGTTTTAAATAATTATCAACTATCCAACTTGGTCGGGTAACACACGATGCAATTAGTGAGTAATAGCGTTCTAGCTTTTCGATTCTGATGTGATACAGGGTAATATTTTTAAGTGCTGTGTGAATGAATAACTGAATGATGTGAGTGACTGGTGAGCATGAGGTCCTGGGTTGGATTCCCGGGTCGGGCAAAGTGTTACTGGGTTTTTTCATCAGGAATTTCTCAGTAGCAGCCACGGAGTCTGGATTTGTGCCTGTTTGCCTATAGGCTCGCCTCCTATTATAGGGGACTTAAACAAAACTGGTGAAATGTGGGTGTACTTGTTAGGTACACCTCTGTCGAACCCTTCAGGCATTTCAAGGAGTGATGATATGTATGTTATGTGAATGAATAAAAAAGTTTAGACCATCCTTTTACATCAGTGCATAAAGTATCAGGCAAATAAAGGTTTTTTTTTATACAAGTGGTGAAATTGTGCATTTGTGCTAGAAACAATAACTACAATAGATCTGTCGCCTAGTAAGTAGATGATAATGAGGGTATTCTTAAATTTCTTATTTTACTATAGTAAATTATAATCATCATCATCTTCCTGCCCTTGTCCCATTTTACTTGGGGTCGGCGCAACACGTTTTTTTCTTCCATTCGCTTTAGTAAATTATAATGATTTTACTTGAATAGTTATTTAGAGCCGATTATATGATCTGAAAGAAGGGTTTGGCAGGAAGCCATTACCAAGCCTTCCTACTGTGGTTTAGCAACCATTACCATTAATTCTTGTTTTATCGCTTATCTAGTAAGAAAGTGACTGATACTTTTACACTACATACAGCTGATAGGTCACAGGCGCGCGCGCGGCTTCATACGCCTGTAACTGTGTTTTAGTGTCATTAAATGAGTATAAAAAAAAATGTTTCTTTGGGAAAGTTGTTTGTTATCATGAGTCCAATCATGTGTATAAGTATCTGTCACTAATTACCAGTCACCCTATCTTCTTCTTAGCGTATCGATGGCAATCTAAATTGTATCAGCCCAAAACTGAGCTATTAGTTTGGCGCTTTCAGTAGCGTCCATCAGTTTCTGTAGCGAACAAATAACAGGACACGCACGATATTAAGTGCCCTATCGTTTGTAGAAAAGCACCACATTTACACTCCAGGGCAGAGTCATAGGGCACGCCACGATAGTGGCGGTAAGTCCCCTCTTTGAGGAGTGGCTAGGGAGGCGCCACGGCGCCCTCACCTTCCGCCTGACGCAGGTCCTCACCGGACACGGGTGCTTCGGGAGGTACCTGCACCGAATCGGGCGGGAGGAAACGCCCTGGTGCTACAATTGCGAGGATCGACCGGAGGACACGGTGGAGCACACCGTCGAGGTCTGCTCCGCTTGGGAGGAGCACCGCCGTGTCCTCGTAGCGGCGATTGGCGGCGGCGACCTCTCGCGCCCGGCCCTGGTTCAAGCCATGGTCCGGGGCGAGAGGGAATGGGAAGCCGTCGCCTCCTTCTGCGAAGCAGTCATGCTAGCGAAGGAGGCGGCGGAACGTGAGAGGGAGAGAACCTCCTCACGTCCCAGCCGCCGCGGGAGAAGCACCGGGCGTCGGGGGCCACGCCGTGATGGCTCTCGGCCACCGTAGGCGCGGGCCTGTGGACGGCGAGTAATGGGCTAGCTCGCCGTCCGTCCGTCGTATGACGACGGGCAGGCCGTGTCGACGGCGCGTTCGTGTTCCACGCGCGCCTCAAAGAGATGTCAGCAAACGGGAGGGGCCCGCAAGGGCCGGTGCCTGCCAGGGCTGCGGGACTGTTCGAAAGAGATACCGCGGCCCTGGAACATAAAGGGCCAATGAAGGAACATGGGTGTTTTTTAGTCAGTAAGAGTCTGACACTCCCTTCCGCTCCGCCCAGAGCGGGAGGAGTCATTTGATGATTTCTCACACCCCAAAAAAAAAAAAAAAAGGCAGAGTCATTAATGAATCCCCACCTGAGCAGGTTTTCTTTACTACGACCAACCTGGGTCCGGAGTCTATTCAAAGACTTCCAAGTCAGCCATGGCAACTCATGTCCAGGCGGGAGATTTTCAGCAGGCGGAACGAATGGGTTAGGTAAAGATGCACTACCTCGCCACAGCCTTAATCTATCCGTGGACCGCTCGCCACCCTATACATATAATAGGGACATGAAGAACAGTGTGATAAATTCTTCATCTCCCACCGAAAAGGGAGGATCATCCGACCAGACGGGTGTTATGTCTGATAGGCTACTGCCTAACAGTCGTTGTCGGTTTCTTCTTTATGGTCCTAAGTCGCGAATAACTTTAATAGCGCGATTTAGAATTTCGGTGCTAGTTCTTAATTGGTTTTATAGATGGCGCTGTAGTACTTTTGTGCTATATTGCTGTAGTACTTTTTGTGCTATATTGCTGTAGTACTTTTTGTAGTACCCCTAAAAGTACTCAAAAATAATCTGAAAGGACCCAGAAGACAAATCCAAAGAAACTTAAAGCCAACTCCAAGCCACTCATTCAATCCCATACAACAATCTTTCACACAAATACCAATCCTCACAGCCGTATCGGAATATCATTTGTCAGTCTCATCCCATGTGACATCATGTTTTATTCATTCTGAACACGCTACCGGGAGGGCGGGGGAAGAGGAAATGACGTCAAATGAGGGATTGAAGTAGGTGGGCTAAATTGCTACTGTATTCTATAAAAGCGCGTCTTTGTTTATAGAATAGGTATCTTGGGGTAAATGGGGAAGATAGGGTTGAGGGTAGATAAAGAAAATATTGGGTTAGTAGGTTGGTGAGTGATAGTGGGTTTTTGTTTTGCTATTTGAGTTGTGGACGGATGTATGTAGGACTGTTTAGTCAACTGGGCCCACTTAGATGGGACCAGCGGGATGTGTTTACGTGTTCATTATTTTTTCCGTTGTTAATTTTTACACAAATTTTATACATTTTTATTTTTGTTTTAAAAATAAAATATTTTTTTTTATTTTAAACTTTTTTATACCTAAGTATATTTTTTTGTAAACGAATACCAATATTCGTTTAAAAAAAATATACTTAGGTATAAAAAAATACCTATATTCGTTTAAACGAATACCTATATCCGTTTAAAAAAAATATACTTAGGTATAAACAAAATTTAAAATAAAAAAAATATATTTTATTTTTAAAACAAAAATAAAAATAAAAACAATCTGACAGAAGGTTTATTATAAACTAGCTGTACCCCGCGACTTTCGTCCGCGTGTATTTGAATTGGATTTTGTAAATCATTTCAAGGGTGTTAATTTTTTTGCCCGGAACCCTAATCTTTTTTCTCAAATAAAAGTATCGTAATTTACTCCTTATAACATCAGCTATCTGCCAGTAAAAAGTACCTACCGTAAAATCGGAGATTTGGAGACAAAAAAAAAGTTTTTTTTTATAAGTACCTCTTAATATACTTTCATATCCGAACAACGTTGCATCGGTCGCAGTGACTTTGACGAGAATCACACATCCGTCACGTTAATTCTGGGTGATCTCGCACAATATCGGCACGTGTGATTTAAATGACGATATTTCTAAAGTTATGCATGGGTGCTGAACAGTATAAAAGACGCATTCAGTAAAAAGCTTTTATTTTATTACAAAGAGACACTTATTTGTACAGATAAAAAAGTACTCGTGTCTGTCTGTTACTTTACGACGGATGGATTTCTATGAATTTGAAACACAGGCAAAACTGCGGGCACTAGCTAGTTTACCTATAAATCTCTGCAGATAAATAAATCTTAACTTACCAAAAACAGTAAAACCGGGCAAAAATGAAAGCACGTTTTAACAGACGTGATTTCATTAAAGCTAAAGTTCAAAATACTTTTTTCTTTTTTCACGTGTTACCGCGATATAAAAGTAAGCCGGTTATAACCCACATAACAATCATGAAAATATTCAAAGTTATTATAGGCCATTTACTTCCGTGTTTCCCTAACGGGCTAAGTAAGCGAACAAGTTAACTTAATATGAGGTAACTTTAGTTCTGGTTTAGTGATAAAGTGCCACACATGCATACAAATAAATTAAAATTTCTGTCTTGAATTTCAAAGTAGCAGATTTTTACTGAATGCAAATGAAAGTTTATAGTAAAAAAAAAAAATTGTCTGTTTCTTTGTTTGTTCCGGCTAATCTCCGAAACGGCCCACCGATTTTGACGGGATTTTTACTGGTAGATAGCTAGGCTACTTTTATTTTAGAAAAACGATTAAGATCCCGTGCAAAATAATTAAAACCCTTACAATTGTTAACAAAATCCAATTAAAACAGGGAAGTAATATTTTTATAATAATTTCACGCGGCAGAAAGTCGCTTGCAATAGCTAGTTATGACATACAGACTTAAAATTGCAAAATCATTTTTTTTGTGGTGTTTTATGTTTTTTTTGTGGTTTTTGTGATGTATGTTTTTTTTTTGTTTGGTAACTATCCTACCTACTACTAGGTACTTATTGCTGCAATCTTCACTCGAATAAAGGGCTTCGAACCAATATTTTTATTTCAAGAAAACAATTCAGAAACAAACACGTTTTTAGTTTTTTATACATGCAAAACACTACTAGCAACAGAAAAATGAATATATAAAGGTGTTATCATCAGTAATACCTACAAAGGAGCAGTGAACATTCAAATTATTTTCAGATACTACTAGCAACGGTTATTGAACAAACAACCCAAGCTAATCTTCTGAGACAATAATTTACAGTTTCAACCACGGATATAATATGTAGATAAACCTAGATAACGCAGGAGTACTTGGGGTGTCTGACTTAAGCATTTTATGCTCAACTACAGTCCCACAAGCTAATTTATTTAAACAACACAACAACTGAAGAACTTACTTCTACACAATGATAGAACAAATACGTAATCTATTTTGTATGAGTGTACGACTAAACGCCGACAGACACTACGCCGACAGACTGAACACCGACAAGACTTTACTTTGACGGGACTCTTCGCCGACAGGCGACAGGACTCTTCGCCGACAGGGCTCATCAGCGACGCAATAATAATAATAATAATAATAATCATTTTATTATCAGGCAACAAGGCCCATAGATAAAATACACAAAATAATTTTATACAATGATAAACTAAAACATATTTTAAAAACCTTAAAACTAATAATAAACTATACACGTAATGTTGTCGGCGTCGTGTTTCGCTGCGTGGCGTCGCGTAACCGTCCTCGGAAACGCCGATATACGACACCTTTCGGCCAAAAGTCCTCTTTCAGGCAGGTCTGTAGATGTTGGGTTGGAACTCGTACCACGAATGACTTAAAGTTGATGTTGTGACGCGATTCCAACCTTTCGACCCTCAGAGTCCAGGTGGTCTTCACCTTCAAGTACTGCACGACTTCCTCAGTTGTCGTGGAGTGATGCAGACGAGAAAGGTACAGCTGCGTCGTAGGCACAGCAGGGCGCAGCAGCATGTTGGGTCCACTCGGTGCGGTGCCGCACAGGTTACGAGAACAGGGCTTCTTCTTCTTCCTTTCTACTTTCGTGAAACCCTCCTCATCAACTTGGCTGGCTCTTGGCAAAGAGCAAGGGACCGCAGTCAGGGTAGTTTTAGCACCCTTTATCAGTTTTTCCCCTTTTCTGGTTTGCCGCTTACGCTGCGGCGCATCTGGTTTGCCGCTAGCGACAATAGCAGCGTAGGCACGTTTAGGGGTAGACGTACCTACGCGTGACGTTTCCGCAGCCGGTGTTGCGGCGCGGGCGACGGCGGCGGCGGGCGGCGCTTGCTCAGCATTATCGGCAGCTGGTGACGCACTTGTGTTCGCCGATACAAAACAGCCGACGAATGCATTTTGCGCCCCTCGTCGTGAGCTCACCTTTGAGGCCTCAGGTGACCCAGTTACTGAACCAATGTTGCGCAATGATGCTATTTCTGCACGTAGTTCAGAATTGGTTTTTTCTGAAACCTCCATTCTGGACTGCATCTTGGTCATCTCCGCTTTTAAAGAAGTGAAGTCCTTTAACAGCCGCGTGACGTCGACGTGATCGAACGTGACAGGGGGCAGGGGGGGGGCAATAGTAACTAAATAGTGCTTATGACGTCATAGTAGTAAAATAATGTCACGTTTTGTTTTCATACGGATCGTGATAGTTACGTTATCTAGGCATATCTATATCTGTGGTTTCAACACTATCCTGGATTGAGATTAACCAAAGCGTCGACTGCTTATCAGCTCATCCAAGTTAGGCGAAGGACAATACAAGCTTGACGCTGGAACCTGGGAGAAGTTAAATTACCTAAGATAGTATGTACAGCGATGTTGATTGCGTGTTGTGTTGCATGACCAACTTTATACAAAGGATATTGCTATTTATTGTTATGTATTGTGAAACAGGTAGAGACAGAGAAGAAGAAGAGAGTAGTTATTTACAGTTGTTAAATTATGCTTTTGTGAGTCTTTGGGGGTATGAAGATCAGGGTGTAAAGCTCTTCATCCCCCATAGAAAAGGGAGGATCCTCCGAACAGACGTGTGCTATTGTCTGGTGGGCTACTGCCCAACGGTTGTTGTCGGGTTCTTCTATATAGTCTTAAGTCGCGAATAACTTGCGCGATGCAGGATTCAGATGTGTTTCGATGTTTAGTTTATCCTCTGCGTCATAGATGGCGCTGTAGTACTTTTTGTTCTATGTTGCTGTAGTACTTTTTGTAGTGCCGCTATAAGTCTCTCTGAAAGTCTATGATTGATGTTTAGAGATGGTAGTCAGATATATTATACACAGTTCTACATAAAGCCTATATTTACTTAAGTATTTTTGGAAAACTGTGAAACACCTAGAACAAAACCAAAGGGAGTGACCAGTGGAATCGACTTGGGCTAATCAAAAATATCTTTATGACATAACATCACGCCTGTAATCCCAGACGGGATACGCAGAGATGTACCTTATAGTACACCCACATTTTGTCAGTTATGTTAAAGCCCCATATAACAGGGGTCGAGCCTGTTGCCATCAATTGGGGACAGATCCAGACTCCGTAGCTGCAACTGAGAAAATCCTGATGGAAAAATTACTTTGCTCGATCCGGGAATCAAACTGAGGTGCTTAACAGTCGTGCTTGCAACCACTAGAACAATGAGACAGTCAAATATCTTTATGCCCATGCAATAAAAGCAAATATCCCCCTAATAATAATTTAGTACCCTTTGCAAAACTGTCTACAGAACTCAAACTCAAAACAATAGTAAATCTTAACCTTTCATAAGAACCGTAGCGCGTAATAAAACAAAGTTCTCAGTGTCTTTAGCTAAGAATTCTGTGGAGTTATTTTTTTAATTCCTCCATCAAGACAGTGTTCTTAGTTTATTTTATACCTTTTATAAACTTAGCCAGCTCGTCTGTGAAGATCTGTTTGCAGTATTACTTATATTATGAATCTTGATATCATTATTTTGTTTAATTCTCAATTCTTTATTGCGTACTATAATGTATAAAGTTGGTAAGGAAATAAATATACTAGTCACAATAATGGACCCTGTCGGGCACAGCATAGATCAAGTAGGAGAGAGGAGGAAGAACACTGGCTGTTTATTGTGATAAATATTCTTATTAGTTAAGTATTTAGTAAGTAGATAAATTGTTTTATTAATACAGAATTGAATTTATGACTTATAATTACTGTACATAATTATATAAGTACATTTATTTATTTAGTAGCATTGTAGAACCATTTATTTTTAAATTGTTAATTATTGTTCTATTTACTTAATATTATTTTTATTTATAACTTTTAATGCTCAGAGGGCCGAAACAAAGTGACTAACTTTCAGCGACAACAATTAAAGAAATATTAAATAACCTTTCGGTAACTTTTTAATGATATAGACATACGAAACGCTTTGACATCTATTTCCTACAGCCTCCGGTGTACTAATCCATGTTCGACATTGTAAACTTACCTAAACTCATTACCTGAAAGACAATGCACAGCCTATACTTCAAGATCGAGAAGCATCTTTGCGCAGGAGTTCCCTATAGAACGAAGATTAACACTTCGGAAGGATTTTTGAAAATTCTTACCATAATGGGAGAAATTTAAACGGGAAAAGTCAGAAGCACTTCCCACAATTTTCTCGTGGACACCTGTATTATGCGGAAGCAGTGCGCGTCTCTGGTGTGCAGAAAGCAGGGCAGCGGCAACACCGTTTTGGCGATGGTCGCCAAACAGTCTGGATTGCACATAAATCCGGTAATACTATAGCAGACATATTGCTACTTTGTGAGGGTTCGTTTTTGTCTGTGCTCGTTATCCTGTCTGTATCCTTTTATGTTTCTGTTTGTATATGAGTCTTTTTTTTTTTTTTATTCTAGAAAAAAGGGCTATGTCGCACATGCGATTATGCCGCCCTGGTAGGTTTTACAAATTTTAACAAAAATACAATGTATATCAACTAAATCTTAGCATAGCTAGTCTGTACAGTGCTCTAGCTGCGTCTGAGAGAGGCGCAGCCAGCACACCGTTGCAGTAACCTATCTCTCTAAGCCTACAATCTAATCTATATTCTTCGTTGCGGACACACTCGGTCAATATGTGATAAACATCATCAACGGAATTATTACAAAAATCACACTTATCTGTTGTTGATTTTGCCATAAGGCATAAAAATTTATTACACGGTATGTGTCCGGAACGAAGCCTTAGTGCAGTAACGGTATCACATCTGTTCAGCAACTGGTTATCTATCCACGGCGAGTTCAGGTCATGCGGCTGGATCGTTTTGTTCAGATTCTTGTTACTTGAAATAAACTAATTTTTATTTTATTTTATTTTTTATTATTTTTCCTTCATTTTCTTTTAAAGTTGCTCTAGAGGAAAGTGTTGCACGTACCACATTCCCGAAATAATCAATAAGGCCAATTCCCAAGAGCCATTTTCAATACCCAAGTAGACTTTGGTTAAATAGCGATAAACTTGACAAATTATACAATTTCCATATTGAAACGGTAACAGGGTTCCTTGTAATAGGGTTCCGTATTGGATATAAATCATCCAACCCAGACAACGAGCCAATCGCTAAGAGGTCGCCATGTTGGACGATGAGATTAATTGATACGAATTCATTATAGTTCGAGTTCATGTTATGGTGAGACAGGAATATTTTACCGTGTACTGATGAAGCAATGTATGACTGCGGTACCTCAACATAAGCTATGGCTCACCTCCTGTCGTGCTCTATGTGTAATTCCACCTGCACTTTGAGGGACCTGTTCGAAGCCACCACCAACGCCGTCGAGGTGGCAGAGTTCCAAACTAATTTGATTATAAAAAAGGGAAACATCGATACAACGATGAAGAAGCACCTCATATTCCTGTATCAATAACAACTATGTACCGCAATACCGTCCAAACGATTTTACAAGAACAAAGAAGGGTAATTAACTGGCGTTTCTTTGTTACGTTTTTAAGAAAATATACAAGTACCTTCATTTTTTCAATGCCTTTTGTCTTTATTTTTAATACATTTGCTCAATGGTTCGCCTTCAAGATAAATGGGCTACTTTAGAATAAAGAGAAAATGTTTTGTTTAAGATTTTTCGGAAAATAATGTTTTTGTAAGGAATTGGTGTTTGAGGTTTTATTGAAAAGAAGCCAAATGTTTTTTTTTGTCGATATTGGATTGAATAATGACAAAAGATTTATTTCTTTAGTCTTTTATTCCAATAACCTATTCAGGTCACTTTTCTGGCTTCAACTGTTAGTAACAAGTATAGACGATTAAGGTTGTACAGACGCCAGCAAATCAAGCTACTACAATCTGTCAAATTCTTTAATAGTTTCTCAACTTTATTACGAAAGCATTAGGTTCAAGGTTGATTGGGAAAGTTTGACAGTTTCGTGTAGCTTGATGTGCTTTCGTCTGTACATATTGATTTACCAAGTTAGCGAAATCTTGACAACCATTTGCCACATTGCCGACTTTCAGAACAAGCTTTCCTTCTGCATTATTTTGATTTTTACCCATGGTGGTTGTTAAAATACTTCAAAAAGCATTTGAAAGTCCCATTTTTAGCAGAGCCGCCAAACACAATCAAAAGGTAAATTTCAGATAATTAGGAAGAGTAATTTCATATTTTTCTAATGCTAGTTTGGCATGATCCCAATTTCCCTTGTGTGAAATCTTCAAATTGTATCAAAATCAAAAAACAAAATATTTTTTATTTCACATAGGCCTACATGGGCACTTATGAAACGTCGACAAAAAGGTGCACGGTTCGGGTTGGTCGTTTCCTATGGAGAAGAACCGGCAAGAAACTCCATGGTTACTCTTTTAAAATGATTAGATTTTACAATATTATCATGTTACAGCATTAGTACTCAAGTATGGGGGGACAGCACAGGCCCGACAATAAGTCGTTGCTTACTACACAAAAAAAACAGAAAACAAAATAAGAGGTTAATCTATCAAACTGGTGCATCCCTAGCTTTCTAAATAGCAGCATCACAATTCAAATTGACTTTCAAAACCAACAGCTTAAATATTATCTTAACCGCCCAGCATGCTGAACACACAAGTTCCAGCCAAAAAATAAATTTAAAACAAAAAAATTGACTACCCTCGGCGAAGTTAATTGCAATCTTAACTATGTTAGTTGTTTAACTTTTAACACTTTTAATATATTCCGCTATAAACGCTGGAACGCTGAGACGATGCACAGCAATGCATATTAAATGCATACTGGGCTAGGGTTTGGGCACACCGTCTGTCGAGACAGAATTTATTTTGAGACCTTTTTCAAAAACTCAAATCATTCGGTATGTTAAAATTTACTTTTGAATAGACCCTCGTCATTTATTCGATTGTGTCTGTTTGACAAAAAATTACCGAAGGATCGTGTAACATGGGTTTCATAATAATAGCTACCGGTTCCATTCGGAGTTCTAGAATACATAAAATAGTACACATCACCGCCGCCATTTTTAGCATCTAACAACTAAAATGCTGGTAAAAATATAGTGCTACCAATCACCATGTTTTCAGCCTTAAAACGTGAAGACAAATTAATAATCTACAGATGATCACAACATCGATAGATGATTAGAAACATTACACCATATTCTTCATACAACTAAAGACCAGCTATATTTTCTTACCAAGATATATTTTCTTAATTCTACAGTAAACACAAAACTACGATGACTTTAATCCAATTTACCTGTCCTCTCTTGTATTGTGGTCCTACCTTAACACGTGGCTTCAACGAAGAACAAATGAATCTGCTAATGAGAACCACGAGGGGCCCAATTATACAGCTTACCCCCTTTGCACGAGCCAGATAACGTTTTTATATTTAAATACCTTGGTTTCACTGTTTCTACCTTTTAAATAAACATTGGTTTAAAACGGGTTTATGTCGTACTTTTTTTGCACTCTTTCTCAAAGCTTCGTACTAGGTGTCTTATATCATATCCCCATAACATAACACACTCCTATAATACCCCAAGTCCCGAAGGGTTATGCAGAGGTGTACCTAATAGTACACCAAAATCAAAAATCAAAATCAAAGCATTTATTTCAAGTAGGCCCGTTACAGGCACTTTTGAACTGTCGAAACAAAGACAACAATGAAATTTAGCTACAGTCCCAGTCACAAGGCATAAAAACCAGCCACAACTGACAGCGCCCGTTCACGAACATGACGCACCCACATTAATAGTAATCCTATTTAACAGGAGGCAAGCTTATTGCCATCAACTGGGCACAAATCTAGACTCCGTGGCTGCTACTGAGAAATTGCTGATGGCAAAACCCAATAACACTTTGCCTGAGCCGGGAGTCGAACCCAGGACCTCATGTTCAGCAGTCGCGCTTGTAACCGCTCGACCAATGAGGCAGTCAATATCATATCAATTCCATAATAATACTCAATATCCCTTGATAAATAATAGAGGAAGTCTTGCATTTCAGGTTTCACTTCACACTTTCGTGCAAAAATCAGAACATGAAGATATGAATTTCTATCCTATTCAACTCATAGGTAATTTGACTACAAATAATATCCCTAAACAACAAGCAAAATGTTATGAAAATTGTACAGTGGGCCGCCGGCAAGATATATATAAGCCTCTTTTTTTTTTGGGATGGGAAATCATCAAAATGACTCCTCCCGCTCTGGGCGGAGCGGAAGGGAGTGTCAGACTTTTACTGACTAAAACCCATCCATCAATTATTTTGCCCTTTGTGTTCCAGGGTCACGGTATCTCTTTAGAACAGTCCCACCGCCCATATAAGCCTCTGGGCCTATAATTTTATTGAAAGTCCTTAACAAGTTAGACCTGCTTGTGACCGACGCGACGGCGACTGTACTACAACAATTGGAAAATAAATTCCAAGACCCCGCCTTCTATTAAACGAATTTATTATCCCATCGTAATTTACGCCCTTACCATCGTGTACTTACAACGGTCTCACATAATCACTACAGGCTCACAGGGACCAGTAAAGGTACAGGATTAAATTAAAACCCTCTAAATTCTAGTCAGGTATGTAGTTTGTCCTGTCTGTGCGGGCTTTGTTTTGTAAACATGATTGCCATGTTAACTAGTTTTGTATCGATTATTCTGACTTTGAGGTGGTTTTAATTTAATTATTTTAGGAGTTAAAATTGTTATTTTGTAATATCTCTACCAGCTTATATCGATAGCATTGCTAAAAGACCGGCCTGTTTTCTGTCAGAGGTAACGGTTCATAATCCAGTATGCGAGTTAAGTTTTCGGCTGTTACGTGACTTAAAATTTTTGGTTCTAGGACATGCTGTTTTCCCCAGAATTAATTTCTGTAGAATATATACAAAATCAGCAAATCTGGCAGGACAGCTTAAACCTTAAGTATCCGCTATTAAATAATATATTATACCTACCTATTGCAAGCAAATAATTTTTTTTTGTAAAAGTTTGCAGTTGCTCCAAAACGAATTAATACTGAAAGCAATTTAATTACCGATTGAATACAATAAAGAGAGCCAGAGAGAGATATAGAGCCTCTTGCACCCGGCAGACGATACAATTACCCGAGCGGTTTAAAAGCTTTTCTCGTTTAAAGCTAATAGAAAAATACCCATTATCTCCAGCAATAAGATTGTATCATTTAGGGAGTTTAATTGCGTAGTTGTTTATTTTAGTTTAGTTATTTCATTTCTAGAGCCACTCGGTTTCAATTTTATACTCTTTTGTGTTATTAACTTATCACTTTCTTTGTGAATGCTGGTTAACCTGTAATTGGCGACTGTGTAAGTCCAAGACTGTAAAACCTGTACTCAAGACATTTTGTACACACAAGTTGTTGGTAAACCTTTATTAATCTATACATATATCTATACATATAATAAAACTGTAGAAAAGTCGTTTTTGTACATCGAAAAAAAATCCAAAAAAAATAGCCAGGGTGTTAAAGGACAACCAATAGAACCCATTTCCAGCATTTTTAGAATTTTTGTCTGTTTGTCTGTTTGTCTGTTTGTCTGTTTGTCTGTGTATTTGTTCGGGCATCACGTAAAATGTACAAAAGCAATGTAGATAACTTTTATACACAACGATTGAGCGTAACTTGGAGTAACATTTAGTTTTTGTTGCATTGCAATCGGTTCAGTCTATCAAAAGATATTTGAATTTAAAGTGTTACAGAAGTAAAATTAGGGTTATGTGCAGTTGGTCTCACAACTTCCCGTAACTTTTATACACAACAATATGTGCGTAAATTGAAGTAATTGAACATTAAGTTTTTTGATTCATCGTAATCAGTTCACACCTTATAAATAGAAAGAAAGAAAAATGAAAATTAATAAAATTATAATAGTGTTTCCGAAGTAAAATATTAAAACAGCGCCATCTATCAAACTCAGAGTGGACTTTATCTAGACATCAACTGCGTGCAGCATTGAATATAGATATTCGATAGATGGCATTGTGCGTGTGACGTTATTTTCTGATTGAGGCATGTTTAACTAAATACTGATGGAGAAATTCCTGACCTATAGGGTACGTGAAATTTGTCACAACAGGTCCTTATTGGCTATTAAAGAGATAGTTATAAGTATACCAGGGAACCCGATCAGTCAATACGGTTTGCCCACACCGACAGTCGATGTGGAACGTATTAACAGAGAGTACGTATCAGAAATTAGTTATCATCCCGTGGAACTCGCAGAAATTTTACAAAATGGCTGCGCAAAGACAGAGAATCAGCGCCAGACGTTTGATAGGGTATGCTGCAGTGTAGAAAACGCCTCGGGTGAAATCCTGTTTTTAGACGCACTGGGCGGAACAGGTAAAACTTTGGGAGTATGAAGAACAGAGTGTAAAGCTCTTCAACCCCCATTGAAAAGGGAGGATCCTCCGACCAGACGGGTGTTATATCTGGTGGGCTACTGCCCTACAGTTGTTGTCGGGTTCTTCTATATAATCTTAAGTCGCGAATAACTTTACTTGCGCGATGCAGAATTTAGATATATTTAGATTTTTAGTTTATCCTCTGCGTCATAGATGGCGCTGTAGTACTTTTTGTAGTGCCGCTACATCACTCCCCCGCGGAGACTAGGGTCGGTAGTAGAATGAGTCGTTGATTGCCAGGCCAGTGGAAAGTCGTTGCCGCATTGTTCACGGTGAGTCGGAACTGTCTGCGGCGGTAGTGCGAACCCCTTTAGTCGGGGTCGGCACTGCATGTGCTCCGTTGCGTCGGACGTGGTACAGCGCCGCGATGTGGCTGACTGCTCGCATCGACCGGGAGGTACAGCTCTCAACCGGCCGAAAGTGCAGTGCCAAGGTAGCTTTATGAGGCTGAGGGTGCTGACCAGGAATGTGCTTCCGCTGCATGCTGGTGGTCAGGAATACCTATTTTGAAGCTGGCTGGCTATATGACTCGCTGCTCGAAAACTTGAGGAAGTTTGAGGAAGCTTGAGGAAGTGATGTTGATGACGTCACGTTGCTCGAAGGCTGCGCTGACGTCCATTTCGGGGTCACCAATTTGGGGGTATGGAGAACAGGGTGTAAAGCTCTTCAACCACCATTGAAAAGGGAGGATCCTCCGATCAGACGGGTGTTATGTCTGGTGGGCTACTGCCCAACAGTTGTTGTCGGGTTCTTCTGTATAGTCTTAAGTCACAAATAACTTTACTTGCGCGATGCAGAATTTAGATATATTTCGAGTTTTAGTTCATCCTCTGCGTCATAGATGGCGCTGTAGTACTTTTTGTTCTATGTTGCTGAAGTACTTTTTGTAGTGCCGCTACAGAACCAAAATAAAATTTCCCTTGCCGTCGCCTCTTCAGGGATAGCAGCCACATTATTGCCTGGAGGAAAAACGGCAGACACAACATTTATAATTCCTATCGACTTAGACCGCACGGAAAGCCCGGTTTGACATTATCCGTTGCGGGGGTGGACCTAAGTATTGGATGCTTTTCCCATGGTCAACTATACGTAGCTCTTTCTCGCGTAAACAACCCCAATAACCTTTTTGTGTACGCTCCAGATGGTTCCACAGCTAATGTTGTTTATAAAGAAGCACTAGCATAAATAAAAAAAAATGATTTGTATCAGAATCCTCCAACAGCGCTTCGCACAAAAAAATACATTGTTAAGTTCCGACATCCACGCGAACGAAGTCGCGGGCACAGCTAGTCTGACATAAGTTTATTATTACAATTTATTATTTCTGCAGCTTTTCACTTTATACATCTTGTGCAGGTAATAACTTACCCATGTTACTAGCTACAAAACGGCCCGTTTGCATCACTGATCCCTTATTGACGCAGACTCAGATAGTTCTATCTAAGCTAAAGCTAACTGAGTTGCGCTAAGTGAGTTACCGTGCGTCAAGGAAACTTCCGATGAAGCAGGTTTAATTTAATTCTGTGTTGATCAAGTTGGGATGGAACATTCGAGATTGTCTGTATAGGTCTGTGTACCTGAATAGGTGGGCTAGTGGTTTATGGAAGTTTGATATGCTGGATAGTGTATTTGATGGTATTAAATGCAATTAAGCAAGTGCTAACTCGCACTGGGTCCGCTTGGTGGATTATAGCCCTTTCATAGAGAGGAGGCCGTCCCAGCAGTAGGAACATTAAAGACTGATTATGCTTTTAAGGGAACTCCTCAACTGTTTACAGTAGCTACCTTGCGTTTGGACTTAATTCATGTATATTGATTAAAACTTTGCACCCATCTGTGTTACAAGTGCCATTACAGGTCTGATGATGAAAAGTTGTATGGAATATTGCAACTAAAAATAAAAAATAAAATATATTTTTTTGCAAAAAATAAAACCGACATACAAACCGATATAAACACTTATAGCTTTAACGATTTATTTATTTATTTACTAGCTGTGCCCGCGACTTCGTTCGCGTGGATGTCGGAACTTAACAATGTATTTTTTTGTGCGAAGCGCTGTTGGAGGATTCTGATACAAATCATTTTTTTTTATTTATGCTAGTGCTTCTTTATAAACAACATTAGCTGTGGAACCATCTGGAGCGTACACAAAAAGGTTATTGGGGTTGTTTACGCGAGAAAGAGCTACGTATAGTTGACCATGGGAAAAGCATCCAATACTTAGGTCCACCCCCGCAACGGATAATGTCAAACCGGGCTTTCCGTGCGGTCTAAGTCGATAGGAATTATAAATGTTGTGTCTGCCGTTTTTCCTCCAGGCAATAATGTGGCTGCTATCCCTGAAGAGGCGACGGCAAGGGAAATTTTATTTTGGTTCTGTAGCGGCACTACAAAAAGTACTTCAGCAACATAGAACAAAAAGTACTACAGCGCCATCTATGACGCAGAGGATGAACTAAAACTCGAAATATATCTAAATTCTGCATCGCGCAAGTAAAGTTATTTGTGACTTAAGACTATACAGAAGAACCCGACAACAACTGTTGGGCAGTAGCCCACCAGACATAACACCCGTCTGATCGGAGGATCCTCCCTTTTCAATGGTGGTTGAAGAGCTTTACACCCTGTTCTCCATACCCCCAAATTGGTGACCCCGAAATGGACGTCAGCGCAGCCTTCGAGCAACGTGACGTCATCAACATCACTTCCTCAAGCTTCCTCAAACTTCCTCAAGTTTTCGAGCAGCGAGTCATATAGCCAGCCAGCTTCAAAATAGGTATTCCTGACCACCAGCATGCAGCGGAAGCACATTCCTGGTCAGCACCCTCAGCCTCATAAAGCTACCTTGGCACTGCACTTTCGGCCGGTTGAGAGCTGTACCTCCCGGTCGATGCGAGCAGTCAGCCACATCGCGGCGCTGTACCACGTCCGACGCAACGGAGCACATGCAGTGCCGACCCCGACTAAAGGGGTTCGCACTACCGCCGCAGACAGTTCCGACTCACCGTGAACAATGCGGCAACGACTTTCCACTGGCCTGGCAATCAACGACTCATTCTACTACCGACCCTAGTCTCCGCGGGGGAGTGATGTAGCGGCACTACAAAAAGTACTACAGCGCCATCTATGACGCAGAGGATAAACTAAAAATCTAAATATATCTAAATTCTGCATCGCGCAAGTAAAGTTATTCGCGACTTAAGATTATATAGAAGAACCCGACAACAACTGTAGGGCAGTAGCCCACCAGATATAACACCCGTCTGGTCGGAGGATCCTCCCTTTTCAATGGGGGTTGAAGAGCTTTACACTCTGTTCTTCATACTCCCAAAGTTTTACCTGTTCCGCCCAGTGCGTCTAAAAACAGGATTTCACCCGAGGCGTTTTCTACACTGCAGCATACCCTATCAAACGTCTGGCGCTGATTCTCTGTCTTTGCGCAGCCATTTTGTAAAATTTCTGCGAGTTCCACGGGATGATAACTAATTTCTGATACGTACTCTCTGTTAATACGTTCCACATCGACTGTCGGTGTGGGCAAACCGTATTGACTGATCGGGTTCCCTGGTATACTTATAACTATCTCTTTAATAGCCAATAAGGACCTGTTGTGACAAATTTCACGTACCCTATAGGTCAGGAATTTCTCCATCAGTATTTAGTTAAACATGCCTCAATCAGAAAATAACGTCACACGCACAATGCCATCTATCGAATATCTATATTCAATGCTGCACGCAGTTGATGTCTAGATAAAGTCCACTCTGAGTTTGATAGATGGCGCTGTTTTAATATTTTACTTCGGAAACACTATTATAATTTTATTAATTTTCATTTTTCTTTCTTTCTATTTATAAGGTGTGAACTGATTACGATGAATCAAAAAACTTAATGTTCAATTACTTCAATTTACGCACATATTGTTGTGTATAAAAGTTACGGGAAGTTGTGAGACCAACTGCACATAACCCTAATTTTACTTCTGTAACACTTTAAATTCAAATATCTTTTGATAGACTGAACCGATTGCAATGCAACAAAAACTAAATGTTACTCCAAGTTACGCTCAATCGTTGTGTATAAAAGTTATCTACATTGCTTTTGTACATTTTACGTGATGCCCGAACAAATACACAGACAAACAGACAAACAGACAAACAGACAAAAATTCTAAAAATGCTGGAAATGGGTTCTATTGGTTGTCCTTTAACACCCTGGCTATTTTTTTTGGATTTTTTTTCGATGTACAAAAACGACTTTTCTACAGTTTTATTATATGTATAGATACAGAAAGTTTACAAATCCATAAATGTGGGCGGGACTGCCTTAATAACATTTATTTTATCAGAATTCATCTAGAATACTCTTCTTGGTTCCTGCCTGTTACTGTTACCACTAGCGTTTTTTTTTTTTTTGTTTTTTTTTTTTGGAGGGTGGGAAATCATCAAATGACTCCTCCCGCTCTGGGCGGAGCGGAAGGGAGTGTCAGACTCTTACTGACTAAAAACCACCCATGTTCCTTCATTGGCCCTTTATGTTCCAGGGCCGCGGTATCTCGTTCGAACAGTCCCGCAGCCTGTTACCACTAGCCTGCGAGACACATTGGTTAAATAGCATGTCGTCCGTGTAGAAGACTACTGGTCGACTTCCATTTTAGAACTTGGGCCAGCGTTTTCTACTTAACAAATCAATCAAAAGATTTGGAGAAATGCTCACTCGTGGTGATCAAAAAAGGAGGACGGGAAAACATTATAATTTTTTTTTTGGGGTGGGATATCATCAAATGACCCCTCCCGCTCTGGGCGGAGCGAAAGGGAGTGTCAGACTTTTACTGACTAAAACCCATCCATGTTCCTTCTTTTGCCCTTTGTGTTCCAGGGCCGCGGTATCTCTTTCGAACAGTCCCGCAGCCCTGGCAGGGGGAATTATAATTCTGGATGTATGTTTGTATCAATTCCGTACTTCCACTGCATGAAGAAGTAATAGGGCCTTGTCCACAGCCACGGGTAATGTGCCATGCATCAAGCGACAAACACGTGCCTGTCACCTGTATCTGCCACATGTTGCTCCGCATGCTGTAAACAGCTTCTTTCACTTATGTTCTCCTCAGTCGTAGGGTGTAGCTCTTTGGGAACTGGTAAAATGTTTCAAAAACAACTGACAGAATAATTTCAGTACCAGTATGTTGAACAGTTTATTAACGAAAAACTTTTCTACATATTCATGTACAAAAATACCAGTTTAATAAGCCTTTAAAAATGCTTTACTGCTAAAGGCTTTATCGGAAACATGAGGTATCGCCGTACAGTCGCGCTCATTGCCTTTGACTCTTGGCACTCGCTGTAATGAAATATCGGAAACAACCTTTGTCACACTAAGCGATAGGACTTGTGCGGGCTTGGAGAGTGGAGAGGCGAGTAGAAATGCAGGATTTGGAAATGAAGCACTAAGCGTAGTGGATAAAGGTGTTTATTGAGTATTCGGAAATTATGCAAGTAGCACGTCTACTTTCTTTTTCCACGTTTCTCGACCTCATCGATATCTGCTATTGGGTCTGCTGCGTTGTCTGTTTCTGCCAATTTGCATTGAGACATTCATTTACTATTAAAAATCGTATTATATTGCGTTATTTACTCACACACTCGCATAGATACATGCCACATGGGTACATTTTCCTCGCTAATTGGCCTAATTTCAAAACATTTCCGGCTTATATCTGTCGAAATGTTACAAAATTTACACTGCGATTAACACAATTTCAGTGGAAATATAAAATGCAAATTGCATTAGTTACTCGACCCGCTAGTGAAGTACTGGCATTGTCTTAAATATGCTGAACTTATAGGGTTGTCAAACGCATTCTGTACTTAGCTTATTCTGTGGTTCGTAAGTTAGTTTCGAGTTAAATTAATTAATTCTTATTTTTATGCTGATCTGAAAATTGTTTACAATATGTAGTATGCAAAATACTCAAAAACATTTAAGTACCTTCCTCAGAATACTGGTCAAATTGGTTGGCAGTTAAACATTGCCACACGAATGGTTACCAAACACTTGAAATCTATACTAATATTATAAAGCTGAAGAGTTTGTTTGTTTGGTTGACGGCGCTAATCTCAGGAACTAGTGGTTCGAATAAAAAAAAATCACTTAGTGTCGGACAGCCCATGCCAGCTAAATATAACATCATGCTACGATCAATAGGAAAGGAGCATCAATGAAAAATGTTGCAAAAACTGCAAAAAATTATTCTATGTTATGAAAATTTCACATGGTCGTATGTCGCGGTCAACACCTAGTACAAAATAAAATCCTGACGCTTGCTAGTAAAATTAGTTTCTAACTAATGGCGTTGATGTTTTATTTTTTATATTGTAACAGAACTTTATTATTCTTTAAAAGATAAAAATAAAATCTTAACTACAAACTAAACAAACCTTTTTAAAACTAAAAGCCACATAAATCAGTAGCTTCTATAGCTTCTTTGTTGCACACTGCGGTTACCTCGAGTCCTCCTGAGGGACTAATGTTGGAGATACTATAGCGAAAACTCCATTTGAGCTGCAAATAAGATTTCCACAACTACAAGGTTTCTGGATGGGCTGTTTAAAACTTTCTTGTAGTGGATAGTAGTTTGACTTTTGTATACTGCAACTGTTTCTTAAGGTGGTACCGTCAGGGTAGCCCGCGTAATTCAAATTTTCTTACGTTTTTTGTAATTTTGCAGGTTAATGTCAGGTTGTATGTTAATAAAAAATAAGTCGCACCAGTAAAACGTATGTAGTTATAGAAATATAATCATTAAAATCATTAATACAATCCTCTAAGTCAATAATTATTTCATGAAACATATTATGTAGTTACAGAATTATAACCATTAAAATCATCACTACAACCCTTTAAGTTTATTTCACCCCATTGAATGACTTTTTCATGAAATAGTTATTGAATGGGGTTAAATGAACTTAGAGACTGACTTAGTATATGGCTCTCGGCCACCGTAGGCACGGGCCTGTGGACGGTGAGTAATGGGCTAGCTCGCCGTCCGTCCGTCGTATGACGACGGGCAGGCCGTGTCGACGGCGCGTTCGTGTTCCACGCGCGCCTCAAAGAATTGTCAGCAACGGGAGGGGCCCGCAAGGGCCGGTGCCTGCCAGGGCTGCGGGACTGTTCGAAAGAGATACCGCGGCCCTGGAACATAAAGGGCCAATGAAGGAACATGGGTGGTTTTTAGTCAGTAAGAGTCTGACACTCCCTTCCGCTCCGCCCAGACTGCCATGCATATTGCAAAAAACTTAAGAAAATTTGAATTTCGCGGGCTACCCGTACGCTTCCACCTTAAGCGGTTATAAAAACTTTGTCTATCTTTTTTTATGTGTAATTTGATAGAGTCTATTTTGTCTGCGGCACCTTTTTACTGCGATTCTTTACTTTAATAAAGTTTGGTCTAAGTTAATCTGACTGAAAGTATTTGTGGACTAAATGGCAGGATTCTTTCTGATTGTGTAGGACTCGTTATAGAACAAAAAGTTGAATAGTTCTCAAATTGCTTTACCCTCAACAAAATCATCATTCACAGGTTGACTTTACCTACTGATGAGTATACAAGGTGTAAATGGACCCTTAACGAAGCCGGCAACCAAGCATTCTGTACACCAAAGTAAGTAACTCTATGCAAAAATGATTGCTGGGGAACGACTTTTTTTTTGGGGTGATAAAATGACGTTTTACGGTAGGACTCGCACTCGATATTACGCACTTAAAACATTGTGCTGATGTTTTCATTGAATAATGTGGAGGCCGTGGAGGTATTTAAAGTAAAGTTTTAAGATTACAAACTTGTATTTAAAAAAAACTGGTGTAAAAGTAGGAACTTTGATCCCCAATGTCTCCGCAACTAGAAGGTTCCCAGGTATGGTTTGGAACAAAAAAAATATTGCAATGAAGAGGCGAACAATTGCCTTTCGGCGGTTTATTTTTACTCCCATTCGATGCCTCTCTTTGCTTGTGCCAAATCTTTTAAGCAATTGAAAATCCCCATTCCTACCAAAACACACTCCTAGCACACTTTATAACTGTCAATATTTTGAGCGGCGCCAATTGATTCGAGGGGTGCAACGTGGGTCAGATATTTAATTACGTACCGCTTTGAACGCGCCGTGGATTAATATGCGGGTTCAGTAGAAGTTCCAGTGATTAGCATAGTAATCTGGAGAGGGTGATAATTGTTTTAGCGTAATTCAATCTCATGTGAAAGTTTGTGGGAGTGTTTAATGGCATTATTAAGACTCGTTGGTCTCCAGGAGTCGCAAGCATAGAAGTTTATAAAACGACTTCTTTCTTATGTCTATGGTCGTTTAGGGGTATGGACAACAGGGTGTAAAGTTCTTCATCCCCCATTGAAAAGGGAGGATCCTCCGACCAGACGGGTATTATGTCTGGTGGGCTACTGCCAGACATTTGTTGTTGGCTTCTTCTATATAGTCTTAAGTCGCGGATAACTTGCGCGATGCAGGATTTAGATGTATTTCGATGTTTAGTTTATCCTCTGCGTCATAGATGGCGCTGTAGTCGTAAGCGTGATCGTGTGTGTTTTTACTCCCGTTATAGGCCTCTCTTTGCTTGTGCTAAATCTATTAAAGTAATAGATAATCTCCATTCCCGTTAAAACACACCCCTAGCACTGTATACCTGTCAATATTTAGAGCGGCGCCCATTGATTAGAGGGGTGCAACGTGGGTCAGATATTTAATTACGCACCGCTTTGAACGCGCCGTGGATTTAATATGCGGGTTCAGTACTAAATCCAGTAAAACAGAGGGGGTGACAATTGTTTTGTAATTCAATATAATGTAAAAGTTTGTGTTACGGGAGTGTTTAATAGGATTTTGTGTTTGTTTCCTTTGAAAAATCTATTATTCTTTGTCAGATTTTCTACTTAATAATTTACTTCCTTGCACAAAGTGTACCAACGTGTTAACTTGATTTTATGAGATAATAATAGATCCTGTTGAGAACAGCTAAAATAATAAATATGAAAGAAAGCTTTTATACTTGACTCGTCAAAGTTTGTAGTTTTGTCGTTGCTTTACCTGAAAACATGCTGAAAACAGATACTCATGGACCTAATTATTTTTCCTCGCTTTTGTGTATATTCGTGAAAGAAATGTTAAGTGTTTTCCCATCTAGCTAGTTATCTTTTAACTATTCCTAATGATTCAAACTAAACTCGATTTTATTCCTTTACTCAATGCTTGCTTTTCTAATAATGCACCGATCCCAAATAAATTGAGATAAGGGCAGGAGAGTGATCATGATGATGATTCAATGCTTGCTTTTAACAATTAAAACAATACATGAGAAGGCAAAAAAAATACATCAACGAGGAAACCATCCAACCAACCACCAAGATTATTCAGCCGCAGGACACAGCGCCATCTCTCGAGCACGCTTGTAAACTTTTACGCAACATCCACGATGCCTCCAGCTATTAGTGCTGTCTTATTTTTGCACAGTGCCTCGTAGTTCCGTTATTTTTGGGAAAGTTATTAAAATAGTTTGAAACATACAGAAGATAGATGGCGTTGCCAACTCCATGAACGATGTGATATGTTGTCGTGAATTCGTGATTTGTTAGTGCCGTCAATTAAGCATTTTAATACGAGTTTACATAGTACTAAATGTAACGGTATTATTATGGCTACGGTTTGAAAATCCTAATTCTAACTAATATTATAAATGCGAAAGTAAGTTTCTTTGTTACCTTTTCACGCCTAAACCACTGAACCGGTCATCCTGATATACGTTGTCAGGTGTACGGAAACAAACGGTACCTTTCATCTAATAAAAAGTACTATTCCCGAGGAAAAAAACAATAAGGTTTTATGATAAAAGATGAAGTGTCTTTCGAATCATGATTGAATAATATTAATATAGAAACTTTAGAAGTAGAGTTGTTAAATTCTAAACTAACGCGAGCGAGCCCGCGGGCAAAAGCTAGTTCTTTTATATTACATGAGGTACCCAGTCAAATACCATCACGCCAGAAGGGAAGTGTGATTATTGTGAGCCAACCACCTGTTACTGTTACTAATTATATTCCTCAAAATAGCGAATGCATATTTTAACCTTTGTATGTACTACCCGGGGATCGAGCCAGTAGACAGAATCATCATCAGCCTAGCTTTTCCCAACTATATTGGGGTTGGCTTCCAGTCTAGCCGGATGCAGCTGAATACCAGTATTTTAAATTTAGCGACTGGCTACATGACATCCACAACCCAGTTAGTACTGGGTACAACGATACCCCTTGGTAAGACTGGTTGTCAGACTTTAAGCCATTTAACATGTACTTAGAATAAGTAACTTCACTACCTATTCATAAATAAAAACACAAATAATTTTAATTTTCGTTTTATTAAAACAATAAAATATAGGGCACAAAAAACAATATTTTGTCGATCAGTTTGAATTTGGCAAATTATACTAAAACAATTAAATTAACATAATTTTATCATCTTCAAAAAAGTAATATATCATTAAATTCAGGATATGAGCAGTAATCAAAGCAACAATCATTACATGCGTCAATGACACCAGCTATTTGCCAGTAAAAGTCCTGCCAAAATCGGTCCAGCCGTTTTGGAGATTAGCCGTTTGAATAGGATTTTGTTAACAATTTCAAGGGTTTTATTTTTTTTGCACGGAACTCTAATTCTCATTCTAAAACAAAAGTAGTTTATGCTAGACCTTATAACATCAGCTATCTACCAGTAAAGTCCCGTCAAAATCTGTGCAGTTATTTCGGAGATTAGCCGGAACAAACCGACAGACAGACAGAAGACTGACTGATAGACAGACAAAAATTTAAATAAATGTGTTTTTGTTATAAGTGCCGTATTTATCTTTATATGCATTTGGTAAAAAGCTGTTCTTTTTATATTACAAACAGACCCTTCAATTTATTGTATTTGTTTGTATACATAATAATACTGATGAGTGTGTGTGGAGCGAGGACTTATCCCTAGTAGGTACCTACTGCTTTGAATACTGCTTACACCACTATACGATTTTGTCTTGGGAATTCAATTTCTGAATACGCATTATAACATTATTAAGCAATTACCTTATCAAAAATAATTAAAATAAGTTTGATTGACCTCTTAATAATTTTAAAAAAGATTAAAAAAATGACTCCAACAATAAAGGGACGAAAGTTAATAATTCTAACAATTTTAAACCCATTTTTTATCCTTATAGTTTTAAGGAATATCACAATTTTATCTTTTAACATCGATTTTAGGATTTATCATTAATTTAACTATATTACACACAAATAGCTTGTGCCAAAATGAAACTGATCATCAGTAAAAATAATTTAAAAACGATAACATTAGAAAAATATCTAGAGCTAAACAATTATTTTGGTTTACTAAAAATGTTAAAGGGGATTTTATACAAATTGTTTCACAGTAAGCCGAATTGGTGAAATATTTTAAAAAAAAAGTTGAAATAATAAAAAAATAACTTTTTGCATTTTTTACAACATCACATTCTTAGTTTAGGCCTTATAGCTGCGTGGCAGCGGCATAGCGACGCGAAATGCAATTGCACTATATTCAATGTTATAAACAAAGTTGTCTTCACTTAATCATATAATTGATAATGCATTTACAAAATTAAATGTGTTAAGTGATAACAAGTTAGATATTTTGCAGAAGGTATCTCTACAAAGATAATTTTCCCATAGATAAATGGTGCCCTCTTCATTTAAATAACACAGAATATTGTATCATTTACTTTAAAAAAACACAGTTACGAGTTCTAAAAAATTTTCAAATAATCTTCGTAGTACCTAACCCTTTGAAATATAGACATTTTTTTCAGACATTACTCTTAAACAAAAACCAACTCGGCTCACAGTTCAACTCTTTCTTATTGACAACATAGCCAGGAATATACATCATACTATCGTCTATTTTACACCCCCACCCTCGTCTTAGTATATCTCGAACAGCCATCATTAATTACATGCTATGTTACAAACTAATTATCTACAAACTTTCGATTGGCACAGCAAAGACTCAGAAAAGTATTCTTTTGGCATTTTTTGGCGTTTTTCATATAAAAATTGGTGAATAGTTAAATTATTTTTGAAAACAGATTTTCGAGAGATATTTGTGGGAACATTTAATCACTTTTCACACTGTTTGCAGCAAGACAGTTTCCAAATAACATTTGGATGTACCAATTTATAAACATAGTTCTAAACCGGAAGAATTAAACTGAAGTCAAAGAATGGAAGAAGGATTCAGGGAACAAATTCAGAATAAATTGCAAATGCTTTGGCAGATGGAACAGAAAAATAATCAAGCTGATTATTGCTTAACATTTACTATGCTCTTGTGAAAATTCGTAAAATTTGGCAAAATAGGAAGAAAATTGAAATCTATTTACAATATCAATCACTGTCATGTCTTCCATTTACAAAATATATACAAAATATTCCACAGTAAACTACACGAACTAGAATTTTTAGTTTTGGTCGTTGAGTTGATTAAATACTTACATAGATAATCACTCATAGTGAAACTCTATGCCTTCCAATTGTTTACATGTGCAATGCTGCATGGATGAAAGTAACATCGAGGTAAAGTAATATCAAAAATGTTTTTTTGATGAAAGCGATTTATAATGGACAAAGAAGAAGAAATTATTCTCAAAACTTTTAATTTACAAACAAATATTTTTCAACATTTTCATCCACATAGCACCTTTACATTCCCATTTACAATAAACAAAAATATTTCAAGTGACTTATACTAATATTCCTGATTTGACACAAATATTTTGACTAGAACAATCTAAGAAAAAAGATTTCATTATATTACAGATCCATAAAATCTAGTGGGAGACATCGTTATCTATCGGGGTTTCACAGCTAGAAACATTTACAATTAACTTTTAATAAGAATTGTTATTTGGACTATCATCATTATCATTAGAATTTACAGTACTATTGTCTATTAAATTAGAATTAATCTCATCTTTAATCACATTATCATTATCGACTACTTCAGATAAATTATGATTGCTACAATCACTGTAACCATTTAATTGGTCTGTTTTATTTGATTCATCAAACGTATCATCACTGTCTTCAATTTCTCTTTTTTCTACTATAACTTCAATTCTTGGTTTGAATATGTCATCTTTTGTGTCTAAGTCAGGTGGTCTGACTGTTGAAAGGGTATTGGATAAGAATGATGATTGTAGGTTGTAGCCTGGCAGTAGCTTGGGTTGTAAAGGCAGCATAAGGTCTAAGGAGCCGGTGGTTGCAGGTCTTGGTTGCAGGGGCGGGGCGGTCATTAGAGGCGGTTGCAGAGATGCTAGTGAGATCGCTCCAGACTGCGTGTTGATTACTGGACTCTCCACTGGAAAGAGAGAATTCAGTTATTACTACAGTGAATTTGGGCAGCAATTAGGTAAAGGGATGATATTAGCTACGGAATTATGAATTTAAGGAATTTGGTATCAAATGTCTAGGTAATGGTTGCAAGAACAGGAAAATTAGATAGGATCCCTATAACTGTTATCATCCGATAATATATCTTGCTTTTTCTTTCGAAATCGATTGAAAATAGTATCATGTCTGTGCTATGGTTGGAACATTATAACATGGGCTTTACCAATGGGTGCTCTCGCTTGAAGAGGCAAGGTTGCTGTGGCTGGCGGCCGGAGGAGGTTCGTCGTTGGACCCTGGAGTGCTAAGCTGATCATGTTCATACCGTTGACACCTGAAATAGCCGGTTTTATACTATTAATAAGAATATAGTAATTACTTCTACTATTACTATTAACCAAATACGACTTGGAAATACGAAGATATCGTAAAATAAGTTCTTAGAAAACCAGAAATAGTGAATGATTTATCTAGGTATCATCTAAAAAGTGTTTGCTCAAATTAAAATATCTTACTATTTGTTTATTTTACTATTTATGTACACACAGTAGACAACACAGGAAAATAATATTATAATACATGAGTACAACGGTACTGCTTATTTCTCAAGAAATTTCTGCCAGCAGACCTGCAAAAGGAGAAATGAAACAGAAATGTAGACAATGTGTGTGAGAAAAGGAAGAGAAAAATGTTATTGTTATTGTTGTGTGTGTTGTCTTATTGTATTAATAGCAGTTTTTGTTTGAAATAATAGGTTTTGCATTGACCTTTATTTGTTGACTTAATGAATATCTACATTTCCCCAATAAATTCAGAATTTCCCAACTTTCAGCGCCATCTTGGCACAGTAAACAAAACTAAAACATAAATCAACTCACCGAACTTATTTCCTCCCGGAGGCAAGTCCTTCAATACAACGGGATGTTTCACCGCATTGACACGCCGGTTGGAGGTGCTATTGTCGCGTTTTCTTCTAGGCTGCTCCACTGGTAGTACTCTGCGTCGTTTCTTAGGAAGTTTCGACCGAGCCTGCAATAGATGGCGTTGATATTTATTAAAACAGAATGAAGAGTTGTAAAAGTCGCATGAGATTAGATTTTTGAAGTCTCTTAAAAACAATAACTAAAACTAATAATGTATTATTAATATTATTACAGGCGGTTTTGCTCGGAATTGAGTTTTCTAACCACAAATGAGCTAACCTTAGAGTTCTAAGAGAGACTTCATATTGAGGACAGAAATAATAGTCACCTTTCTTCTCTTTACATAGCAAAAAGTATAACGTGCTACAGGTACACAGATTGCAGAAAAGACAAACAGCTCTTAGCGCAGTATCAAACATATAATACAACTGCCTCGATAGATGGCGCTCTCAGTCCACACTCAAACAGTTGCCAGTTTTCCTCACTTGGTGTCGCTACATGTCTCAAAGTAAGACTTGTGTCTTTTTCACATCTTTATAAAGTTATACTTTAACTGTCACAAAATTGTGTTATAAAGGGGATTTTATTTATCATCTCCACACATCAATGACTTCTAACCACCAGCCACACTATGGAAAAGCGTTTTATTAAATTCCGTATTCAGCGAGTGCTTATAAAGAGAGCATCAATCATGTAACAATGTAATGATAGGCACAATGTAAGGATTTTGGTATCAAATTGTGGTACATTTTAGGTATAAAGGAAAAGTCTATTTTATGAGAGATCGTACGGGTTTTTATTAAAAATCTGGTTGAACGATAATACCTCATTGGTATACCGTTTTTAGAAAGGCTTCGGAGTCATTGAGTTATTATTAAAAACAGTTTTATCGAAATAAGACCAATTTCACCAGCGAATCTGAACACGGTCAGCGAGTCTAAGCCGCGTTTAGTTCCAAACGTAAAATTTGTTCCTCAAGTTTTTAATTACCTGAAGACTGAATAGCGGATTTTATTTTGTGCTCAGTTATTGCGAGGGCTGTTCAGATTTTTTTTTAATTAAATCCTCCATCTTGTCAGGTCAATAAAATCTACCGCCCGGGGAAACTTTGTCAGTATTTCACCGAAAATCAATTCAATAATTGTGCTCTACTCACGAAGAGACTGCTATCTTTCGAGGATTTTTTGGACCCCCTCCACAACGTCATTAGCTGCATGGTTTCACATCCAGCTCTTGGCAAATTTTCACCAAGGAAACCAGTTTATTGAAATACATTCAACCAAGTTAAAGCCTATCCAATACCAACAGTTACAGTTGGTATTGCATAGGCTTTACAGTAGTGCTTTAATTAGAGCACACAACACAATTTAGACGTCGACACATGTTTACGAAGTGTTGACAGAGATCTATGCCTAATGCAATTAACATACCCACACACAATCTCATACCGTACGGACGTAATAATTTATGTACAAATAGTTGAGTGTTCTTGCTTTTTGGTATTAGTATTACAAAAATCAAAGATTTAAATCTTTAGCTCAAATTATTTCATTTTAAGCACCTATTATTAGTCAATGGTGGTCCTCTCGAGCTTGTTCAAGAATATGCTTGCCTCGGGCAAACTCTGCAGTTTGGTAAGATCAACATTGAGAGGGAGGCTAACAGAAGGTTTCATCTGGGCTGGGAAGAGTTTGGGAAGCTTCGTCGGGTCTTCCCGTCACGTGTTCCACAGAGCCTAAAGACTAAGGTCTTCAATCAGTGCGTCCTGCCTGTTATGACGGCCCCGTAGGCCGAAACGTGGACACTCACGATACTGTTGGTGCATAAATACAAGGTCGCTCGAGCATACAGGCTATACTTGGATCCGGAACGAGGTTATACGACAGAGAACCAGAGATTTCGACATAGCTTACAGAATTAGTCAGCTGAAGTGGTAATATGCCGGCCATATTATTAGCCGCAGAACCGATGATCATTGGACTAGAAGTGTACCAATAATTTTATTATAATAAGTTTGATGAATAAAGCATTTTCAAAAGCTGTTATGTATCTTTCTTCGAACAACCCCCATCTATCACCGGTAAAAAGGTGTTACAATATAAAATACATAATTCATCAACTACGTATGAAAAATACCTTGTTTATAAGAAAAACTTGTTTACACTTCTGTATAATGAATACAAGTACAGACAAACAGATTCCAATCATATTACTTCGTTCGTGAATGTAAGTAATTGAGTAATGTTATAGAATAAAAATACGTCTTTAAATATTTATTAAGTGGTTTTTAGGTAAGTGGCTGTAGAGGTATTGTTTTCTACATAATTTGCAAGGGTTTTTTTTGTGAAATATTACCATAAAAGTTTGTTTTGAGGTACAATTATTTACACACGGTAGTACAATCCTGTAGGATATTCACCGAACTCTACGCGGGCGAAGCCACGGGCACAAGCCATTGTTATATCTACTGAAACTCAGGTACACTGATCTAAGTTTGCAAGCACTACATTTATTACTTAAGACTCCTAGGTTACATACAAGAATGTTTCATTGTGTATAAGTTCTATGCACCAAGTTATTTAACGAAGACAAGTCTAACTTTGAGTTTGATATGAGGAGAGAACTTGGGAACTATCTGTTGCTCCGTTTCTGAGAAATTAGTGTTCTTTGGATACATTCAGTAGACCGTACGCCATTGGTGGCAAAACTGACCTTGAGTTGGCCTAGCAAAGTGCGTATTTAAAAGGATGCTGAGCATTAAGTCCTGGGTTCGATTCCGCGGTCGGGCAAACTGTTTTTGGATTTTTCGTTCAAAATTTCGCAGTAGCAGCCACGGAGTCTGGATTCGTGCCCAATTGATGGTAATAGGCTCGTTCCCTAGTACATGGGACTAAAAACATAACTGGCGAAATGTGGGTGTACTATTAGGTATACCTCTGCCTTACCCTTCAGGGATTACAGGCGTGATGTTATGATGAAAAGGAATGAGAGGCCAGTTTGGACTAGTTTTGTTACCCAGGGCCCACTGCGCTACAATTAAAATTACACAATTGTTTTCTTTGAGTAAATGCTATTTAATACGATTTAATATTTAAAATAAACTTTATCTTAGGTTAAAAAAAGGTACTTGATTTATTAGCATACCACCATTGGCTGGAAAAAATTTAATAAAACCACATTTTATCATTTGTGTGAATAATGGACGAGCCAGTTTATAACTTAATTGCTTCCGCTTAAGAGTTAAAACGCCTCACGAGATTATAGTCGACCTAATTGATCGGAAATCGGATTTCTTGAAGCGGTTACTTTGTAAACACTATTCAAAACCGCATGCGGTGATAACACATTATTAGTTAAAAGGTTTATAGTGGGGTGGTTAATAGAACTAGCGCACTAGTTCTATTAAAAGTGGCACTTAAAATCTCTATCAATTTCATAGAAATTTGCAACATGACGTGAAAATTCACTTGCAAAAATCTGTTCTTCTGATAATGTACCGTGGGTATACTAGCCACATCTCGACGCGACACTTTTCTATTAAAAACAAAATTATTATGTTTTTGTCAATAGTTAAAGCTGTGGTTAAAGTTACCGTAATACTCGACCGATGTTCATCAAAGTTCAACTCTTCGGTCATTAGCACCCATTAGCCATAATATCTTAATAATAGACCAGGGTCGATAATTTTTAAAACCAAAAAAAATAATAGTAGGATGAAACCCATTAGAAAAGGAGGGGAATATTATAAAAATGAAAGGAAAAATAATTTACGGGCGATCTGAGGTCGGGAAGGGGGTGGGGGTGAGTTTTTAAGGGTAAAAAACGGTTTTTCTCGATTTCCGGCAAAACTAAAAGTCCTATCGAAAAAAGTCAAATAGCAAAGTTGTAGGTAATAAAAAGATCTAAAACTTTTGTATTCACAATTTTTTCACATAACCTCAAAAGCTATGTGAAAAATTCAAAAAACCAAGTTTTTGGTTTTTTATTTTTATCTTTTACAAAAATTTGTTTTATTTAACGAAATTTGGTGAAAACTTACCTTTTTATGTCCCAAATACGCTGTAATTTATTTGATTAAAAATATTTATTTTTTCACCTCATTTTGAATTAATATCGAAAAAGCAGCCTAATTTTCAATCGAAAATTCACCCGTCAAAATATCAGCTTTTTTCAAAAAGTTGGTATGGTTTCTGTTCGTTGAAATCTCTACTTTCCGATGGTGAAAAAAAATATATATGTTACTATAGTAAATCTTCTCAGAAAATGCAAAAAATCGAAAAAAACTCGAATTCGATTTTTTTTTTATTATTATAAATAATTTTGAGCTATTTATTAAAATTTACACTTTAATTACTCGAAAAACGTTAGATTACATGCTACATTAATAAAAAAAATTTGCAAATCAAAATATACTACTATAATTAACAAACAAATAAGTTAATAAAATTAATATTTAATAAGACATCTACAATATTTAGAGAAAGTTGTCGAATCTTATTTAAATTATATGCGTAGATGCCTATTTATAACTATTTTAAGATAAATTATATACCTGAGTGACCTACGAAAAATTGTAGCCCATCAAAAGGTATTTCATGGAGAAGTGGGGAAGGGGCTAGGCGGGTCTAGGTCTTACTACATACATACCTACTATTTCGTAGCAGCTGTTACAACCGTTAGCCTAGCCAGTATTCGAAATACAGTACAGTATACAACATCGTTTATAAAAATACACGTGCACGCTGAGTTTCTTGAAGATAATTGTGACAAGTTTACTTTAAAAAATCATGTATATTTGAATATATTTTAAATACATTTTAGATACATTCAAAATATATCTTAAAAGACATAAAAAACATAGCTAAAAATATAAAAAAATATATATTTTGTATATTTTTATAGATTTTTAATATATTTTTTATGTATTTTGAAATAAATTTTTTTTTCATGGGATTCACTAAATTTGTTTGTGCAAAATTAAGATTATTATTTTTTAATCTTGTACTAATATATCATTTAATTTTAATCTTTAGGTTATGTTACGTTAAGCATACTATTTTTTAAAGAAAATATTACTATTTTAATGTTTGAGTTGATTGATACAGATAAAAATAGAGATAGTATTTACCTTCCTATGCAGATTCGAAAAGTTTTTTTTTTTTAAGTAAACTTGTCACAATTATCTTCAAGAAACTCAGCGTGCACGTGTATTTGTATAAACGATGTTGTATACTGTACTGTATTTCGAATACTGGCTAGGCTAACGGTTGTAACAGCTGTTACGAAATAGTAGGTATGTATGTACTAAGACCCAGACCCGCCTAGCCCCTTCCCCACTTCTCCATGAAATACCTTTTGATGGGCTACAATTTTTCGTAGGTCACTCAGGTATATAATTTATCTTAAAATAGTTATAAATAGGCATCTACGCATATAATTTAAATAAGATTCGACAACTTTCTCTAAATATTGTAGAAGTCTTATTAAATATTAATTTTATTAACTTATTTGTTTGTTAATTATAGTAGTATATTTTGATTTGCAAATTTTTTTTATTAATGTAGCATGTAATCTAACGTTTTTCGAGTAATTAAAGTGTAAATTTTAATAAATAGCTCAAAATTATTTATAATAATAAAAAAAAATCGAATTCGAGTTTTTTTCGATTTTTTGCATTTTCTGAGAAGATTTACTATAGTAACATATATATTTTTTTTCACCATCGGAAAGTAGAGATTTCAACGAACAGAAACCATACCAACTTTTTGAAAAAAGCCGATATTTTGACGGGTGAATTTTCGATTGAAAATTAGGCTGCTTTTTCGATATTAATTCAAAATGAGGTGAAAAAATAAATATTTTTAATCAAATAAATTACAGCGTATTTGGGACATAAAAAGGTAAGTTTTCACCAAATTTCGTTAAAAAAAAACAAATTTTTGTAAAAGATAAAAATAAAAAACCAAAAACTTGGTTTTTTGAATTTTTCACATAGCTTTTGAGGTTATGTGAAAAAATTGTGAATACAAAAGTTTTAGATCTTTTTATTACCTACAACTTTGCCATTTGACTTTTTTCGATAGGACTTTTAGTTTTGCCGGAAATCGAGAAAAACCGTTTTTTACCCTTAAAAACTCACCCCCACCCCCTTCCCGACCTCAGATCGCCCGTAAATTATTTTTCCTTTCATTTTTATAATATTCCCCTCCTTTTCTATTGGGTTGCATCCTACTATTATTTTTTTTCACTTTTTATTATTTTTAAAGGCTTCTACCCTGGTCTATAATAGGTACTCAGTTATTCGATATTGTTCACTGAGAGATATACGTAAGCACTAAAAGGCGACTGCCTCGTTGGTCTTCTGAGCATGAGCAGGTCCTGGGGATTACCGGGTCGGGCAAAGTGTTATTGGATTTTACCATCAGGAATTTCTCAGTAGCAGCCACGGAGTCTGAATTTGTGCCCGGTTGATAGCAATAGGCTCGTCCCCTTAAACATTACTGGCGAAATGTGGGTGTACATATTAGGTACACCTCGCGTCATGTTATGTATGTTATCTTAACATTAAAAATTAAACACAACTTTTTATCATAAACCGCAAAAGTTAGTCACTTACTTAATAGTTTCTCAAGAACCTAACCTTTCAGAAGAAAATCTAATCCCAATGATGACCTTGACATCGCTGCTGCATAACTAGATGATTGAATCATTCAATTACTCAGTTGCTCAGACGCAGGCGTTCGATTGATTTATAATTGAGTGAATTGCTTGAGCATGGGACTTCATGTGTGAACTAATAACGGGGAGGCTTCGCTCAAGGTTCAGAGATAATTTGTGAGCTGAATGTGAAGGTTTAAGTGCATAACAACGTGTATCTTCATTATAAATGCGAAAGCCTGTCTGTTAACTTTTTTCTCCATAACGGTTGAACGAATTTCGAAGGCACCTCGGACCCGGGTTAGAAAATAAAATATCTTTTCATAGTACTTCCATTGCGACCGATAGCTCCAGGCCTGAAGATACCTAAGAACCCGATTCCTACCGGCTTTCCTTCGGGAACAACCACTCTACGTACTGTCTAGCATAAAGTGAAAAAAAGACTTTGCATAATGTTTGATACCTCTTGTTTTCCAAGTTTTAAACCGAACGTGAACACCATGCTCCAAATAGGGAAGTATAGATGAACTTGAAGTCGCTTTCACTGATGACCAAGAATACAGAGGTAGTAATGAATATTGATATACATTTTTATACTTTTTAAAAGTAAAAGGAACGAAGGCAAGTAATGAGAAAAGGTAAAATGGGGAAGGGTGGATCTGTGTTGGAGCACCCTTTAGTGTACTATAGTATCTCCAGCGTCGTTGACCAGTCATGCTGAGGCTGGGCCTGGAAGACTATTAATATTATTAAACTGTTCGTTGTTTATGAAAAGACATTTGACACCAATCAACAAAGCGTTAGTTTTAGGATGACATTACATAATTTAAGTTTTCTTTGAGATTAATTATCCACATTTCCTTTACCATTATTTCGCTTAACTGTTGTGGCTCAACAAAATGATGAGCCAAATTGTTGTCAAAGTTTGTTGGAACGGAAGAGATTTTAGTTTGTAACTGCACAAAATGATTGATGTTCCAGTAATTGACGATGTACATAATTGCTTTAATTAGTTCATGGATAAACAAATGATTATTAAATTTAACAAACTTAATTCGAGATACTCGTGAAGGTTCAAGTTTCTTTTTTAACAACGTCGGGTGGCTTTTCGCGGAAGAGGCTTAAATATTTTTAGTTATCAAATTCTGTGAAGTGAGTTTATCCTAACTTGATTATATTTAGGTTTTCTTTGATTACAATTTTGGAAGTAACTATTATGATAAAGTTTCATTCAGTTCTTGGAATTTATAGACTCGAAGTTTTAGTTCATTAAGTGGTTTTACTATAATAACTGAATTTAAAGGGGTAATTTTCATTATATAATTTGATACTAGCAAAAGACAACTGGATGAGAGTTACTGAAAAACGAGTTGAGTGGCGTGTGATTGAGGAGGCCTATTTACAGCAGTGGATCGCTGTAGGCTGATGATGATGTTGATGAAAAGACAACAACCAATTTAGATTTTGTGAATAAAAAATAGCGCGACACTAATAGGTTACTTAGCTCAAAAACTTTTTTCCCCTAATACAATAAAAATGCCTTATTAAAATCACCTGAAAAGTACTTAAAAGATCTCTAACACTTCTCCAACGAAACAATAACATCTAAACCGTAGCTTCCAAGCGTACTATCTGATTATACAGACGGTAAGCTCCCAAAAACGCCAGAATAAAAAGTAGGCAAAACACCTAATAATATTACCTGGGAGGAACAGCCAAGTAAATATTTTTCGTCCTCGATGAGTTTGTGTACTGGTTATTTCCATAAACGACCTGGGACCGACTTGTAAATAGAAGCTAAAATTGTCTGTCTTCCTTAACATGAAGGAATGGGTACTGTAATGTATTTCAGGAAAGGCAGCAGTGGAAGCAGTAAACCTGCTCAGGGAGAAATTCAGTAATGACTCTGCCTTGGAGTATAAATGCGGTTATGTTCCACAAACGATGGGGCACTTAATATCGTGTCCTGCGTGTTCTGTTGTTTGTTTATTACAAGAACTGATGGACGACGCCATTGAAGGTGCCAAAATAGTGGCTCAGTTCTAGGAACACAATTTAGATTGCCATCGACACGCTAAGAAGAAGAAGAGAAGCAGTAAGGTTGAAGGTACAATTCTGCAGGCCACTGAAACCGCAACTGCAAAGATGCCACAATACTAAACAGACCACAGCGACACGACTGGATTCTATGAAAATGTTGACAAGCGGCAATGTCGACAACTACAGAAGCGGTTTCATAAAGTTACATTACCAGGCGTGCTCTAGCCCCAGGTTCGTGTGGTCTATCATAGCGCTTGGGCTGCCGCTATAATATGCAGTTACTGCTGTGTTCGAAAGAGTAGACCTTACAACATCGACTTTAATGATAATAATTATACTAGCATTATTTTTAGATTCAATCTACTAGCACTTGCAACCAATAAAGATTGAGTCCAGACACTGGATGGCTTGTAAATTTTAAACCCCAATAACATTAACTCGAAGGAATTCACCCACCGAGCACTTCAGCTACAAAATATTTTCAGCGAGTTCAGCTTTCTGCCAATTTGTGGCTACCCCTCGTGTTTAACGAGCGTGAAGGTGGAGGGTTCACAAGCGTTTTGTTTTACTAGGAGGACAGGAATTGAAAGGGATAGACAATCTGATGTTGCTGTAGGTTTAGAATTGGTTCCATGTTGTATTTAAACAATTTTGATCCTGGTTATAACAAAGTGAGTTCATAGTTGACTATAGCATCCTAACTTTATATTATAAATGTGAAAGTATCTTTGTTTTTACCTATTCACGCCTAAACCACTGAACCGATCATCCTGAAATTTTACACATATGTTGTCAGGTGTACAGAACCGGAGATATCTTTCATCCCGAAAAAAAAGTACTGTTCCCGAGGAAAACAAAAATAATAATTTGAAGACTCATTTCAGTCTTGGTATTATACCAGTTGTGCTTCTAAGGGAACCAGCATGCCTGAGAGATATTTCTCGACGGTATATAAAGCCAAGTCAGAGGCTCATGGGCGGCATAACAATTCTGACACTAGGTTAGGCACACTATAAAAAAGACGAGTTGTGCTTTTCTCTTTGTTTTGTAATAGATAGTAATTAGAGGATCAACAACCTGTCATAATTTGAGTTACGTGTAAGATGTTAAACAAAAATTGTTAGTAGAATAAGGGTGATAAGTCTACAGTATGAAGTTTTAAATCCTCCACCGTAATATTTCGCTGAAAGTCTTAGTCTGCGAAGAGGGAAATTCTTACTTAGCATTAGACTACATTAGTTGTATGTTTCGTTCAAGTAATTTCCAGCTAATATACAAGTTTGAGCAACCAACTTGTGTAAACATGTTAGCTTTTGAGCCAGTTCTTAGTCAACTTAGATGCTCTTATGAATTTCAGTTCTAATATAAGGTATAACTTTGATGTTTTGATGGAGGTTAAAAGCCTTAGTCCTGAAAGGTCTTAAGCTATAAATGATCTAAAATGTACACTACAGTTTGACTTGTAACTCGAAATAAGGTCGAGATTTATAAACGTTACAGAGGAGCTCGTGGCTAAATAATAACAGCCGCTCGGGTCGATCTGCTTGCCTAGGTTGGTCCGTGGATGATTCGACCACCCATTACATACCGAGTTTCCTCCGTGCCTCGGAAATCACGTTAAGCTGTTGACCCGGCTGTCATTCATAGATTTTTGACAGTCGTTACAGGCAGTCAGTGGTCTGGAACTCTGACAACCAGTCTAAGCAAGAGGTATCATATTACCCAGTACTAACTGGATTGTGGAGTTCAGATAGGCAGTCGCTCCATGTAAAATACTAGTATTCAGCTGCCGGTTAGACTGAAAGCCGACCCAGAACATAGTGGGAAAAGAATAGGCAGAATGATGTATAAACGTGACGCGTGATCTCTTCGTGATCCTGAGATCTCTTCTCTGTCTTATATAAGTACTTGTTATAGTTTGACAGTCGTGCATTCGTGACAGAATAGTTTAGCCAAAGTTCGCACTTAGAAATGATGATTGAATTTCCTCCTTTGATAAAGGTTTAACCTTTAATTTATTCATTGAAGACACTCTCCGTAGATGGATCTGTGTGAAAAATGGTATGCCAAAAAGGGAGATGTCTGATGAGATGAAGAGTAATAGTATGAAAGAAGAAGACATTGTATGCTCCGCCGGCTCCAAATAAATTGGGATAAGAGCAAGCGAAAGATAATGATGACTTTACATAGATAAACCTTCTTCTTAGTAGATACTGTTATTTGTAGTCAATAGTCACCAAAAATATAATCTGGGCATGTTCTACACAAAACATAAACATACAGACACAGTAAACTGCTAAATATAAGGAGTGAATTCAAATGTTGTGGCCGGACTTAGAAAAGCCGAAATTCTGCCGCAAGACCCGGTTCTCTTCCGCATTCTGAATACACAGAATCTGATACAAAGCGAAATTTAATGATATCCTATCTGTATGCAAAACATGTTTTTTGAAGGTTTTTGTGTACACAAGATCCACTGTATTAAAAGTAAGATTACTTTAAAAATCTCTTTCAGATTGTACCGTAACTTAAAATTTTGCTAATAATAAATGGAATCAGAAATTTGCTAGATGGGTCAAAAATTAATAAGCTGCTAAATTAACATTGCTACATATTTTTAGTGTCAACATCTCTTAAATAAATTCTGAGATAGTTGTTAAATATAACAGTCACAACACTCACAAACACTAATGAATACTGATAACAGTATTGCAGCGGCGTCAGGTACTCTGCGCGGTACTACAACGCACCACACACGGACCGATACAAACGTTTTGCAAACGACTTATTCGATCTTACGACAATTTTTTTTTGTGCACGACACACAGATGACAGATGGTGGTAAACAACATCAATAATTATAACATAAATAAGGTAAAAGTACGTATTCCCGTTAGTGTACCAGTACCCGTTAACAAGTCAGTTTTTTTATTATTGCAATTTTCTACCAATAATAAATTAAAGTTTGTGAAGGGCAATACCTTCTCGGTAATATTTTGTACAATTGTAATGTCATCATAGTCCAAAAAGTTCAATGGCGTCCAAACCATGCGATAACAAAAGTTTGCTGTAACTGAATATTATGAAAGTTCAAAGTTCTGTCAGTGAACTACGAAACCACCACGTCGCATTGATGAGCTAGCCATACTGCGACGGATAACATTAAAGTTAGAGTGTTAATTTTCTAAGATAATTAAGTATATTATTTCGCGATATAACTTATAAATCGAGGTGAATCTAATTGGGAAATAAATATTTTTGCCGTTCACATCTATTGGTACTTACAAACCCCTACTTGACCTAGTACCCGTTAAAATCGTATTTTTTTTTACCGGATATTGGGACACGATCAACCCGGCAATACACGTTGTACCGAAACCCGTTATTGTGTACTTATTGCCTTGAAATAGGTCTCATTTTCCTTTAAAACTGTAGAATACATTTCTACCTGATATTGGGAATTCAAATAACAGTTGCATTTAAACCCGACAGCGTCCTTATTGCCTTGTGTTAAGTCCTCTTTTATTTCGAATCAATAGAATGTAGTTTCTATGCTCCTTGTTTGTGTTGTAATCACTTGGATTCGATTGCCTCTTTAGTTTTTTTATGGTTTTCAAATTTTTGCACGTTTCGCGTTACTGCTCTGCTGTTCTGAAACCAGGTTTTTCGATGCGCATCGTGTGGCGCGCTGCTTTTTTAGTATGGATATTGATAACCACGCAGTAATTTGAAGCAAACTTCAGACCGGTAAACTTACATGACTCGATCTGTGGATACCCGAGTAATTTTTTCGTTGTTCTTTTTTTTGGGATGGGAAATCATCAAATGACTCCTCCCGCTCTGGGCGGAGCGGAAGGGAGTGTCAGACTTTTACTGACTAAAACCCATCCATGTTCCTTCTTTTGCCCTTTGTGTTCCGGGGTCGCGGTATCTCTTTCGAACAGTCCCGCAGCCCTGGCCGGCATCAGTCCTTGCGGGCCCCTCCTGTTTGCTAACATCTCTTTGAGGCGCGCGTGGAACACGAACGCGCCGACGACACGGCCTGTCGTCATAAGACGGACGGACGGCGAGCTAGCCCATTACTCACCGCCCACAGGCCCGCCCCTACGGTGGTCGAGAGCCACCACGTGGCCCCCGACGCCCGGGGCGTCTCCCGCGGCGACTAGGACGTGAGGTTATCTACCTTTCACGTTCTGCTACCTCCTTCGTTAGCATGACTGCTTAGCAGAAGGAGGTGACGGCTTCCCATTCCCTCTCGCCCGGGACCATGGCTTGAACCAGGGCCGGACGCGAGCCGCCAATCTATGAGGACACGGCGGTGCTCCGCCCAAGCGGAGCAGACCTTCTCGGTGTGCTCCACCGTGTTCTCCGGGCGATCCTCACAATAATAACACCCGGGCGTTTCCTCCCGCCCGATTCGGTGCCGGTGCCTCCCGAAACAACCGTGTCCGGTGAAGACCTGCGTCAGGCGGAATGTGAGGGTCTGTCCGCTGAGCGACAATTTGCCGCGGCAGCTGAGTTTCCCCGCGACGTAGTGCCTCCGCGCGCCCCTCGTGCAGGCGCGCGAGGACTATCGCCTCTAGATCCCATGGTGGCAATCCAGCAAGGAGGCTCGCCGCCTCGTTCGAGATCGTACAGCCTTACGGCTACCACCTTTTGGGGCGCGTTCAGGTAGTGGGCGGCCCGCCGCCTCAAGTATCGCGCCCGCACCGGGGCCCCGTAAAGGGCCATGGACCGCACGACACCCGCGTAGAGCCTCCGGCAGGAGGCGTTTGGACCCCTCAGGTTGGGCAAGAGCCGCTTGAAGGCAACCCCAGCCCGTTCCACTTTGGGAGCCAAATGTCGGAAATGCTCCACGAAGTTCCACCGGCTGTCGAGGACGAGTCCAAGGTACTTCAACGTCGACTCGACGCCGATGGGAACCCCTCCTACCGTCAGCATGGATCATGACGGTGGCGCATTCCAAGGTCCATGTAAGCACATGGCCGCGGACTTGTGCAATGCCACCTCGAGACCCAATTGCCGGATCCTATTTATGACTATCGCAACCCCGCGTGTCATAATTTCGGCCGCCACCTCGTGCAACCTCCCTTGTGCCAGCACCAGCGTTTCGTCAGGAGTGCCTCCCTAATGCAGCTCCAGGGCATGGTGTTGAAGGCGTTGGCAATGTCAAGAGACACCGCCAAGACGACCCCACCCCGGGACACCGCATCCCCCGTCGGCGTCGTGAGGGCTCTCACGCGCATGATGGCGTCCACCGTCGAGCACCCCTTGCGGAAACCAAACTGGTGGTCCGCAAGATCCAGCCCCATCCCCGCAAGGTGCCGGCGAGGCGGTTTGCAATGACTATTTCAAAGAGCTTGCTCACCTCGTCGAGGTACACAATGGGCCAGTATGCGGACGGAGAGTCCGCAGGGCGCCCCAGCTTCCGAATGAGGACCAGCTTCCCCGTCTTCCAACGAAGCGAGAACTGACCTCTCTCCAAGCATGCGCTTAGGAGAACAAAAAAGTCTCTTCTTTGGATAAGCCGTTTTTTATTTATTTTACACCGTTCACAGAAATGCAAAAATAGCATTTCTGTGAACTTTAACGTAAAATTCAAATAAATTCAAATTCAAATATTTTATTTCAGAATTACATCCATATATTGTTAGCAAAGCAATAGAGTTCAAATTCGCGGTGAATATTACCGGATTCAGGGACAATTTAACGTTTACTAGTACAAATCTACCGGGTACTGGTACAATTAGCCCTTTGTTTTATTTTTTTGTATTATTGTTAAAGAAAATATAGACTAATAAAAAAAATGAATATTACACTAAAACTAGTTTAAATTATCTCACTAGTCATGTAATTATTTTTTTTGTAAGTCTTCTAGTTTTAGCATAGCAGACCTGCAAAGTCAGTGAAGTTCAAAACTTCACGGTTACTGGGCCCTTTACCTTATTGTTTTGAACTGTTTCTAGTGTCCAGACTTCAGTCGAGACAGATTTTTATTTAGTCGAGTTGATTTAATTAACTGCTAACAACTTAACTTTACCTAATTAACTTTACTTTTAACTAGTGTTAAATATAGACTGATCTTCGTTACGAATTATTTTTACGTGTTGGTTATATTGTTGGTTAATTTCAATTGTTTGACTGTTTGTGTAGTTTTTATGTTTACAATCTGTCTGTGATTAAATTTAACAGTTGCTAAAAATAAATGTTAATTTTAAGTGTTAATTCTTGTTAGCATTAGCATTTAGCAGTGTTATTATTTTTTTACGTTTAAGCCCATCTCTAGAATTTGGCGAATGAACATTGGAAGATTACTTCACTTTAGCTGTAGATACAGAGCAATAAAACGGAATTATAGTTCTTAGGGCCTTTTTTGTATTTCTTTTAAACCGATCCTTCTTTTCTTTCAATTGATCTGAATGTTTTTTTTTTTTTAACAGATCTTTAGCTCAGTATACTAACTTACTACTTAATAATTAACATAAACACAAAAAAAACATTCAGATGAATTGATAACGTCCTCCTTTTAAATGTCGGTTAAAAATATGATTTAAACCGGCCTAATTCTAGTCCCACTGAACGGTAGCCTCTTCCTTCATAAAAAGTAGAAGTATTAATAATAACGCTTGTTTAAGGCGTGCATTGGCAGTTAAAATACTTCAGAAAAGTATTATCAAACTTCCTAAAATAATGGTTTTTCAGTAACAATATTTGCTCTCCAAAAACTGTATCCACAAAAATGCATTAGGAATCCCATTTGATTGTCTATCTAACTAGAACTGAACTAAGTTGTTAGTTGGAGAACTTTCTAGATCTGTGTTGTTGGATTAAGTTTCAGATTCAGTTCTGCTGTGGTTACTACGATGCTTTAAATTGGAGGGACGAGGGTCGTGAAATAACATTCCTCTTTGTAATGAAAGTGAAATCTACTTAGTTTTATATAAAAAAAAAAATAGTGTAACTTGTTATATTTGATAAAAAATATTTACATTGATTTTTAAGATGTCTCAATTGGATAAATTATGTGCTTTCTTCATAACTTTTGCTACTGTACTGTGCTGCCTCTACTTTATTTTGGTGCCCAATCTACTTTGTTTTTATTTTACCTTTAAAATAAGTCCTGAAATTGTCACTGGTTATTCATGATCATAACAAGCAGGCCACTACGATCGGTTACTTAAGGCAGCAAACTATTGATTTACCTAATAGATTTTTTTAAACTAGACAGAGAATTGATTTTAAGATCTATCTATCAAGCTATTTAAGTCGCGAGTTAATAGGCTTCTTTTGTGTTAGCTCGTTCCATCGTCGACCTCATCTCTGTCCTCAGGACTAGATTGAGGTGAAGAGTAGGCGGGTGATTATTTGAACATGTGCATATCACGCGGCTCTCCCCAAATAACTACTTAGTTAGATATAAAGTTATGTTTTTTTTAATTTCATGTAAAACATAGTTCCAGCACTATAAACAGATGTACATAATATATTCCTATTGTTATAAACTACTAAGTTATGTTCATAAACGTTCCTCAAATCTCATCACCATTCGTGTCCCAATTTCCAAATTTTTGCAGTTCATGCTCAAAAAGTTATAAAAATACCCTAAAGATCGTATTTTTAAGAAGTAATTTATATAGTGCACAACATGTTTTACCAATTAGCAAAACTATACACATTAAAGAACACTTTTAGATAATTTGTAACGACTTTGAAAATTGTCCCAACACTTTATACTCACTACCATTTGATCACACAGTCGCAGGGTAATTTTTTTCTGTGTAGTGTATTGCTATCTGTAAGAGTAACTCGGCGGTTGCACTCCGTTTCGCGTCTCGACTCGTGCGGGTCACATTTCAAAAAGTATTTTGGCGCCAATTCTAGCCTGTCTTAATCGCCCAGAAATTGTGTTTGGCAAACAAAAATCTCCTTACCGTTCGAGTTTCCCCTGGTAAGTCTAATATGTTTATTTATCATTTTCATGCATTGTAATAGACGCCGTATGATACTCTTTGGTTTGATCAAGTTCTCAATTTTTTAAGTTCTACAAAGAACGGATAATGTGAAAAAGTGTACAAAAACCTAATTACCATTTATATAATTACCATTTTTCCCGTTCGTATTTTAGCGAACGGTAATGAGCAATTGAAAATGGTAATTAGTACCAGTATAAGCTGGCCTCTTATTATATTGAAACGCCTTACTTCGCTAGGCCAGTCCAAGGTAGAATTGTTACTACCAACGCGTGATCGATTGTTGATCGTTCGGTGTGAACTGGGACTTCCGCAACAAAATAAACCTACATACTGGCTACCCACCTACCACTATTTTCTTTCAGACTAAACATGCCTCGACAAAAGCAGCAATCAAAGGAGGAAACATTGGCTAAAGCCAAAATCGCGCGCCCGAATCGATACGCTAAAATCAAAGCTGACCCTATTTTATACGCCCTTCAAAAAGAAAAAGAACGACAACGATACAAAAAACGAAGAGAACAGAAAAAAAAATTGTCAGTTGTAGAAATGACGCCAAGAGCTAGAAGGCTACAGCGGAAGAAATGGAGAGAAAACTTAAGAAAACATTTTCAAAAAAAGAAATTAATAAAGGAAGAAATTAAACATGAATAAAAATACACCAAGTTCCAGTGACAGCGAAGATAATATTAATGAAAATAGACAATTCATGTAAAAAAAAATAGGTAAATGTGAAATGCAGTCGTTTTTTCAGTCTTATAATTATTTTCCTATACGCATGATTTTTTCGTTGCAGTGATTCTATTATATTCGAAAAAATCATGCGTATAAGAAAATAATTATAAGACTGAAAAAACGACTGCAGAGTCCTAATTCTAAAGTAACAGCACTACTAAGAGACAAAACCAAAGTAGAAGAAGCTAAGAAGAAAATTTTATTTGGAGAAGCATTGAGGAATACGTTACTGTCAGAGTGAGAGAGATAAAGAACACTAACCAAAGAACAAAACAGCTGTTCCCTACATTTTGACGAATTAATCGATCATAATGTAGGGAACAGCTAACTTTTTTTTCGCGATTTCAGGTTTGGTCCCATAGTAAAAGTTGTCCATAATGATGAGTACAATGACCTCTTAAGAGGTTGCATGGTGTTTTACAAATAACCTATAGGTCTAAGTTCTATTTACACTGAGTTTTGAACTAGTGTTCTAATTGATTTTATTTGAATTACTAGACAGATAATGTTATTGATTTTTAGGAAAACCGGTTGATTTTTGAGTAATTTTTTTTTATTAAATCACTTCGCTTAATAGCTAAGTTTGATGTCATTTACTGTCACCTAAATAATTAATAAATATGTGATTAAAGTACATTATTCATTTTATTTCTAATTACCAATCACGAAGCATAATTACCATTTTTAAAATGCTAATTACCGTGTGTTTCATATTTCATCACCGTTCGACGAAAATTTTCAGCTTTAGATTCAGACCTATATAGCAGTTCAAATACTGTGCGTTTGATGTATTTCGTTAATCTGCACTATAAACTTTAGGTTAAATCCATAAAGGTTGTAATTGGAAGCAATATTTGACCTTAATTTACGAATCCTGAATATGTCTATCTTCAAATATTCACCCAGGCCCATTTAAAAAAAAAAAATGGAAGTCACCTTTTGTTGTTACATTTTCGTAACTAAGATTTCAAAGAACCAGTTAATAGGGTAAAACACACAGAAGCAATTTCCATTCTACGAAAAGTATTACAAAGCAAAGGCACATTTTAACAACAATAACGTTCAGAAGCAATTTCCATTCTACGAAAAGTATTACAAAGCAAAGGCACATTTTAACAACAATAACGTTCTTATGATAATAGATGGCGCCACGTGTCTTTAGAATCATGATTGAATTATATTATTACAACCAGAGTACAACCCGAAATTGATTGTCAAATTCTAAATTAACGCGAGTGAAGCCGAGGGAAAAAACTAGATAAATAATAAAATTAATGCTCTTGTAATTTAAACAGTTTAGTACTGAGAACCATAAATAAATAGTGGAACATTTATCAAAGCATGCCAACCGTTCTTGACTTGTTAATATTAAAAACTTGGCTCTTAAGTGCTTGCGGAAATTGTGCGTCTTTCTCGCATTTCTCCCCGGTTTGAAATGAGAGAAATATTTTATAGTGTCTGGAAAATGTGTTAGTAGTATAACCATGATTTTTTTTCATAGCCTGCTGTATCGGGGCAAAGGCGTCCACTTCACTCTTTCCATTTCTCACGTATCATCATTCGTGCCATCTCGTTTGTGGTCTGCCGCAACTACGCCTCACACTGTCAGGGCACCAGTTTTCTGCTATTTTGGCCCACAATTTGTCCGGCAGCCGACATGTCCCGCCCGTTAACCATCTTAGCTGTGCTTTAAGATATCTTCAGAAAATGCACAAAGCGATACCTAAATATTTTGCATCGTTGGAATTTATACTCTCGGTTCTTAGTCGAGCATTTAAAAACCAATGGAGCGTTTTTATTTAGGGGGCGCCTAGTGTACAGTGAAAACCGGCATAAGACTGTTGTATATAATGATTTTGAATGCTACAGATATTTATAATTTGAAGAGTAGGTGCAGGAAACAGGCACATGAGAGTTTTTAACTGTGTCACTAAGGTTGATAATACATTGCAAGTTATTTTGTTGTACTATACTTATCTCACTATTCATTGGCTATTAGACTTTTAAATCGTGCAAATATTATTTAAGAATTGCAAGACTACCCTAATCCGAGAACCTTGGCACATATCGGAAAATAGTCAAGTAAAACGTCAGGATATTTAAATTCAGCTTTCGTTTTACAATTTCAAGTCATTTTCTATTGGATTCTGATGGCTCAAACGCTAAGCGTTTCTTAGTGATAATCGACACCAGGATTCCGCATCTAAAGGAGGCTTTTGTGAACAATAATCTGACTAACGAAAATCCAGAAGCCTTTGTTTAATGACAAACTATGTAGTATTTGTATATATATAACAAGATATACAAATACTGCGTTCAAAATGAATCATTACCGAAAAGTATTTTGAATGCAGATCTATTTAGAAGAGCTAGACTAATGTAATTTAGCGCCAGTCATTTTGACAGTCCAATAACATTTAAATCGTTGTTGCAGAAGATTTATTCAGGCGTATGAAGCTGTGGATTGGGCTTTTCTATCTAAATTTTTTGAAGTATAAAATTTTTGATTTGATTGAAATTGAAGGGCTACCCAAAATTAAAAAAATGTGGATCAATTAGAAGCATTTAGATCACAAAGACTTTTATCCTTCATTGTGCGACCTTAAATCGACCCACCATGTCGGAGCTGCATTATAAAGTAAAAGATAGACCAGTTAGTAATAATTAAGAGAAGACGCATTACCAAGGTCTTCAGAAAAGCATCAAAATTCATCAGATTATCCCAGCTATAACAGTTGCTGAATATCTCCTAACGACTAAAGCCATAACCACTTTAATACTGCAATAAAATGATCTTGAAAAGAAGTTCTTAATGGCGAGGCTGGTGTCCATATTAATGCTGTTTTATCTTTTTATCAGTAAAGTGCTGGCTATTGAGGTTTAATCCATTGGGAAGGATGGTGGGAATTAGATTTTATTGCGAATCTTTCGTTTTTAGGGTTCCGTACCCAAAGGGTAAAACGGGACCCTATTATTAAGACTCCACTGTCTGTCTGTCCGTCTATCATCAGGCTGTACCTCATGAATCGTGATAGTTAGACAGTTGAAATTTTCACAGATGCTGTATTTCTGTTGCCACCGATATCCACTTTAATATTCTAAATCGTCATGTTGAAATTGCATCACAAAAAGTAATTCTCAGTATAATCAGTGAGAATTATGGAAAAAAAATAGCTGTTTCCAACAAGTGCAGAAAATAAGTATTTACCCATTTGTTTTTAATAAACATCCTAATCTAATCCAAATAAATTGAGTACGGATTCGTGGCTTTTGAAATACTCAGAAAAACAAAACAAAATATTTTCACGCAGCGCTTGGTCACAAATTTATTGAATACTCGTATTTTCCCAATGTGTCTTGTAACCTCAACAGGTAATCCGAAGGGATGAAGCCTCGGAGTAACTTTCTGATAGTAACATTGACTTATCAGATAAATGAGTTAAAACTTTGTTTGACAGACTGCCTTGTTGGGACATGATATTTGGTAAAGTCGGGGATGAGCGCCTTACAAACTATAAGGCTGCGAACGCGCCAACAGGTGACTTGTTTTGTCCCTAGAGCCTAGCGAACGTTCAAGAATTTTCGCATCCGGCCGTACTGCGCACTACTTCGATATCGGCGGCTATCGAAGGCGCCAATCTCGCAGATGCGGCCGGTTGCGAATATTCTAGAACGTTCGTTTCACTTCGCTAGCTCCCTACCTTCTAGCTTTTAATACTCAATGTTTGACGAACGTAATGATAATGCAGTAAACTTATTGGTCTTGAATTAGAACTGATGAAATCACTATGAAAATTGACATGATCTGTAAGTTTTGTTCAACGTTCCGTGAAAGAAGGGTGAACGTACAACTAAACAAACACCTTGGTTGCGCTGTGGCTAAATTCTTTAGATTGGATTATCGTTGATTGGCACGTCATATCCCCCCCCCCAACCTCTCCCGCACTTGCCTGTCGCCTTCGTACGAGCAAGAAGAAAAACGTGCGTCGCAAGCGCCTCTGTCATGCGTCTTGCGAACAATCAATGGCTGACATCTCATTTCACCGTCAACCGCGTGCTCTCGAGAAAATTTCGAAATAAAGTGAAAATATGGTGTGTTACGTTGTTTTGTGTTATGTTCAACCGTCAAGGAAGCTGTGACATGGATTTTGAGGTATGTACAACCCTTCCTTACAGAAGTACTGCGTCTTTTCCGGTGTTCCTTCGCAGTGCGTCATATATACCGTTAGCAATGTGCCAGTTTCAAATTTTGATCGCACTATTAGCAAAAACCAGCGCAAACACACATAAAATAGCATAACATCACCCGTCTACTCCCCGAAGACATAGGCAGAGGTGCACCAAACAGCCACGCTTTTGCATTAAAAATATAGTAGGTACCTATACATAGAAAATAGGTTGTGAGTGCTCCCTACATTTATGTATATTCTCCTCTACTTGAGGCCTGTGATAAATCGTGCACTTATGGTTGAGAGACCCTAACGAAATACGAGTCGTATATAAACAAAATCCTCTACTTTGACATAGAGCGATATTCGTCTTCCGTACTGACTTTTTTCGTCGAAAATAAACAAAAACTTACAACCCTCTGCGACGTGTAAAACGCGATATTCTTTTCGGCAAAAATGGAAGAGTTATTCAACTCATTTCAATAGTTTGCATATATTAAAGTGAAGTAAAACGCGTGAAGATGTGGTAAAGCTGGTTATCCGAAGGGATTTCTCATCGGGTAAAATATCAATTTTCCATATAAACTTTAATCTCCTATTTTAAGCATTTAGATGAATTTTCAAAAATCTTTCATTAATCGAAGGAGTACATTCGCTATAAAATAAATTCTTGTCAAAAATTTCATGATTTTCGACTCAGTAGTTGATTGAGGCTGTCGTTTTCTGTTTTATAAAGTAGATCTGGTAACATCGCAATAATTTCATCTGTAACCACCAACTTATCAATAATACAGCAGCAACGTACAATTTAATCCCTACTATCCCTGTCCCTACATAAATATAAAATGAATAAATAATAAAAAAAAAATATGTATATAAATAAATAAATAAATAAATAAATGCGAAAGTAACTCTGTCTGTCAGTTACGCTTTCACGTCTAAACCACTAAACTGATTTTAATGAAATTTGGTACAGAGATAGAGTTGACCTTGAGAAAGAACATAGGTTAGTTTTTATCCCGGACGTTTGAAGAGTTCTCTTGGAAACGCGATATAACCGAACTCGACGCGAGCGAAGCCGCGGGTGGAAAACTAGTTGGTAATATAACTAGAAACTCTAATCCTCCATGTCTATGTGTGTTCACATTACACGACCAATAAACCGTTCCATTTGATTAGTGCGAGTGTGCCACTGGGATGCCATTACACGTAAGTGCGATCTAACCGCAGTGTGGCGGGTTCTGCAGACGGACGTGTGGGCTACAAACGTGTGGTGTTCTAAACTGTGTGGTGAGAGTTCGATATTTCTATGGTTTTCGTCATTCTCTTGCCTTTGTTTCAATTTACTTTATAGGTGCAAATAAAAAGTTACGTACTGAGTTAGTGTAGAAAGTTGCGAACCCAGAATACCTTGAGTGTATGGTGTTTGATGTATGGTGTGTACCTTATGGGCGAAAGATGCCATGATGAATGTTGTTGTTGTTATGTGAGCTAGCAACTTTAAAAAAAATGATTTAAGTACTGTTTTTTTTTACAAATTTTATGGTTTAAATGGTTAGTTCCCTCAATAACCACCATAGTTACCACTATGGCTACGTTCGCATAGGTGCTTTTTAAAGTGATCTAATCTCTTATAAATTTAGTTTATAAAATCCAGATTCGTTCCATTAATATAACCAAACCTACCACAAAAGACCTCAAATCTTCTCAAACAAACAAAGCAAAAGAAGCAACTCGGCCACCCCAAAACTTCCCAAAACTTGTCAACCACAAAACTTAACTAACTATACATAAATCTAACAACGGTAAATGTTTAATGGAGGACGAGACAGACCCGAACTTTGATTGATTAAATTGATGCCATCATGCGAACGAGGGTCACTACTTAGTATAACTTAGACATGGACAGATGTATCTTTGACGTACGGATCGGTTTGGGAAGTGGACACACTTATTGTCGCAGAATCTGATTATATCTTTCAAAATGAGAAAGAGAGAAATGACAAATGTAGGTATAGGCTCATTGTATGGATCAGTACAGACCAATTCGTAAAATGCTCGAGTAGTTTTTCGCTGGTAACGATAGCGTAATATAATAGTAGTAGATAGAAGTAGATGGTAGATAATAGTAGTATAATATTATATAGAAAAATAAGAACATAAGCTAGAATTTAAAACAGCTTATGAGTTGATTCTATGGCGTGTATACGAGCATATTTTTGACTCAACAGTAAAGAACACATTTGGACAGTTTGCTACTTTTTCTATGCGAAAAGTCTCATTATGACCTCGAAGTTGTATAGTGAAGTCAGTGAGAAGCCCTCTGCCGGCTTTGCCGTGGCTGACTTGGAAATCTCTAAATAGACTCCGAACCCAAGACAGCTGTAGCAAAGATAATCTCTACAGATGGGGGTTTATGGACAGCTCAGATCTCAATTGTGTAGGTGTTTCTGCACACACAATGGCCCACTTCACGATCGACTGCATCAGCGAGCGTAGTTTGCGTGGCTGAATTTTGGGCCAAATATATTTAACGAAAATTTGCCATCGACACACTAAGTAAGAAGAAGTGAGAATGTAGCATTGAAATATAATAAGAAATCAGAAAACCACGTTACGCCAGCTCACATTCAGCGGCCGACTATAACCGACCGTGATTGTTGGTGTGGACGGTCCTAACACCGGAATCTTCGGTATCTATTTTGGGCTCACAGTTTATAAGAATAAAAATAATTGAATTTATTACAACAATGTATCTTATCCATTTAGATTTGGACCGTAGTTACCGCTAGAATTTACTCAAATAAGATAATGAAAATATGTGTGGTTGGTGATGATGGTGTTTCAGGGCAGATTTCCCCATTGAAACTGATCGTACATCTAAACGACCGGCGCTCAAGAGCTTTCAGTACTACCAACTGTAAAATATGCACATTTACCAACACTAATAGATAGTTGACTCGCCAACGCACTACCGCACAGGCCGACAGTCCGACAACGACTGGCCCACTCGGAGCGGTTCTTATAACCGAGCGACGTGCGCGCCCGAGGCAACGTCACAATACTACATACACTACATCCCTTCCTTGTTTCAACCAGAAATATTAATAAGACATTTAGTTTATTATTATTATTTTATATTATTTTTTAATAATAATTTATTGACATTTCTGGCATAACAAAATCACATCATTTAGTGTTTCCTTTTACCCTTCCTCTTCTTCTGTTTCATTTTTTTTGATTCATTTTTATCTTCTTCTATGTTAATTCTTTCTTTACTTGGTTTCGTGTCTCTTACATCTAAATCTTCTGGTTTATGTCTCCTGCCACAGGTATATTGTCATGATATTGCAGTTTCAAAAATAATTCTGCAGGAGTTTTACCTGTAACACTATACATACATACATATATACATAGCCAAATACTCTAACAAAGCTTCTTGACAGTTTTTTAGGATCCACATTTTTTTTTATCGCTTTTGAATGTCGCGGTTGTTACGTTCGACTTCTCCGTTCTGTTGAGGCCAGTATGGTACCGTATTATGCAAAACTATATTTCTTTCAGTATAGAATTTTTTTTAAATCCTCGCTGCAGAACTGTCTACCAGTATCAGCTGTTATCGTCATTGGGTTACCAAGTCTGCTAAGAATCTCTTTTAGAGATTTTATTATGTCTGCACTGGTAATTTTACGACAAATCTTCACTTCCTTGTATCGACTGAAATAATCGACGATTATCAATATGAGACAAGACATGAATTGTGATACTCAAATAGGAAGTCGAAACTGTCTCTCCTAAATACAGATTGCTCAGCAATCTAGCTAGGAGAGCAGCGATATACTCAGAAATTAGTTGTACCTACCACATGTAACTATTAATGCATAGGTACTTTGTAAGGCCCCTCATGTACTACAAAACCTTTATGTACCTAAATAAATTATTATTAAAATATGTAATTGCTGCTTGGTAAAGGGCTCAAAAATCAATACATGTATCTACCCAAGGTTCGCATGGTAACGCCTGTCGCTTCAATGGGTTTGGAGGATTTGGACCTGAAACTAACGTACAGCCTTTGCAGCATTTGACCAAGTTCTCAGTTTCTCTGTCAAATCTAGGCTACCACACTTTGGTTCTTAGTATCGTCTTCATTCATTAGGACTATTCCTGGGTGCCCTTCGTGAGCAGCTGTCAGAACCTGACTGCACATTTTTACCATAACAGTTCTAGTTCCTCTCAATAAAACTCCGTCGTAAAAGCATAATTAATTACCTCTTCATCCCATTTGTTTTTTATACAGGCCTTCCCTTACTTTTAATATTTGCTTGTCTTGCTTTGATGGTGCCTGCTGTTAGTCTGTGCTAGTTTGGTCTGTGGATGGGTGACCACCCATTACACATGCCGAGTTACCTCCGTGTCTCGGAAAGCACGTTAAGCCGTTGGTCCCAGCTGTCTTCCTGTGGTATGGGGATCCTTCTTAATGGTTGAGAAATTGGTGGTATTTCCTCATCGATTGGTACCTCCACTAAACATCCTTGAACTTCGGAAACTCTGTTTTAGTGTCCATTTGGTCGATTTTTAATCCGATTTTAAGTACACGCATAGCATGGCAGTTTCTTTCCCAGCAGATCTCGAGTTCCATCAGCGATGACGTAAAAAGTTAATTTTCTGATCTATCTGCGATTTTTATATTTGCATCAAATGATCCAGGTCAAGGGAACTCTTACTACCTAACCATAAAAAGTCTTATTGCAACTGAATGTAATATTATCCCAGGTAAATATTGTCCCAGGTTTTGTTTGTGATCAAGTTGCGTTTACTAACATTTTAACCTTCATTCTGCCAGTATGGCAATCTAACATACTGTCATCATCGATTTTGAACACATATTGTACGATTGCGGACTCTTGTTTGATCTAGTTGATTTGTATCGTTTCTTTTATTATCTCTTTTCATTTTTTATTTTATTTTCGCTTTGTTTGTTGCTGTTTCCCTCATATTTCCTTTTATTCATCCTGTCTCGTGTCATTGCCCTGCAGAATTGTCTAAAATGTCCCTTAGCCCACATTTGTGGCAATCTTTTCCTTTTGCTGGGCATTTGCTGTCTTGAGACGCGTGTCCTGCGCTCCCACATCTTCCACATCCTGTTTTTCTTTTCAACATTTTATCATTATTTTATTTTCCGTTATTTCTGTTTTCATATTCTTTACTCTGTTTATCTTTTCAGTTGATGTGCTGCTTTTCTCGAATTCTTCGATTTGTCGACTTACAACTGCAAGAGTATTTGCTTCAACAATTATATTTGTTAGTTGAATTCTCTCTCTAAGCTCTTTAGAGGAACACTTTTCTGTAATTTGATAGATTATTTGATCGTCTTTGTCCATAAACTGACATTTGTCTGCTTGTTGGCTAAGCCGTAATAGGAATTTTTCAAAGTTTTCATTTGCCTCATGTTTGATCAATCGAAAAAGGTGACGTTCATAGATCTTACTTTGTTCGGGTAGAAAGTATGCATGAAGTTTGGCAATAGCCACTCCGAAGATATCCACTCCATCTGCTGGTGATAAATTTTAATCTGGTATATTATAGAACATTTCCTGCAATTCTAGTCCACCAAAATGTAGCAGCGAAGCACGTTTCTTCTCAGTACTTTCGATGCCAGCAGCTTCCAGGTAGATCAAAAGCGCCTGCTTCCAGCGCTCCCATCTCATTCCTACTGATGAAGGTTCCCCCTCACAATCAAATTTCTCTAACGTGAGATGAGAACTCATATTGTTATTAATTACCTGGAACCAATAAATTTTATAAAGGGTTTGCACTAACTGGCAAAGTTTGTCAATTAAATGACCAGTATGTACATAAAAAGTACCACCACTGCTGACCTATTTTTCCTTTGATAACTGTCATTTTTATGACCAGTAGGTATACTAGGTATATTCTACTGCTATTATTGTAATTATCTAATGACTTGTCAATTTAATGACCAGTAGGTATATTCTACTGCTATTATTGTCATTCTTTGATGACTTGTCAATTTAATGACCAGTAGGTATACTCTACTCCTATTTTTGTCATCCTCCTAGAGGTGTGTTAACTTTTGTTAACCTCTTATCTTGTTTTCCGTTTTTTGTGTAGTAAGCAACGACTTATTGTCGGGCCTATGCTGTCCCCCCATACTTAAGTACGAATGCTGTAACATGATAATATTGTAAAACCAAATGATTTTAAAAGAGAACCCATGGAGTTTCTGGCCGGTTCTTCTCCATAGGAAACGACCAACCCGGAACCGTGCACCTTTCTGTCGATGTTTTATAAGTGCCCATGTAGGCCTATGTAGAATAAAATATTTTGATTTTGATTTAACAACCAAGATAGTATTTAAATAGTTACAAAACAATACATTAACAAACCACTTTTTGTTTCAGCCTTTTAATAATATTTTATTTACAGTTAATATTTCTAATGAAACATTCTTATTCAAATTCAATTCAGTTAAATTATTTTAGCTGTAAAAAGTCTATAATTACTTTTTTACAACTCTTTTCGTATGCACAGACAGAAGACTTACTTGTTGTCTGCAATTAAATTGCTGACACACTGTTTTTTTTATTTTTATTTGATGTATGTTCTAATTTCAGTAATTTACTTTTCATTGAACGTTAATTTATTTATTTTAAGTAGATATTTATGCACCTTGTGGCTTGAAACACAGGTTCAACCTAGTTCAGGCAATAATCAACTGTGCTCTATTTTATTTGTTAAGATATTTCATTGCAAATGTACCTCTTTTTATAAATAAACGATTATTATATATTCTAACGTAATATTCATAATTTGACTTTTAAAATGAAAGAATATTTCGTATATTTCTCCACGAAATACAATTCTTAATTATTCTAATAATAAAATTTAAGAACTCACGGCTTTTCTCCCCTTTTTTTCACCTCGTCGCCAATGTAAAATATGCACATTTACCAACACTAATAGATAGTTGACTCGCCAACGCACTACCGCACAGGCCGACAGTCCGACAACGACTGGCCCCCACTCGGAGCGGTTCTTATAACCGAGCGACGTGCGCGCCCGAGGCAACGTCACAATACTACATACACTACACCAACAATGATGCCACTGACGGTTTCCTAAAAAACCTATTGGATTTTTTCACTGTAAGTCGACTTTATGTCAGAAATTGGTTTGGTTTTGGTTTTCCAGAAATATTTTGCCATGTTTAACCAATAAGTTCCATTCACTTCAAATGCATAAAATTCAGAAACCTCAGAACGTCGACACGTCCATTACATTTTTTTCACATCTTCTCAATTCTGTTCGGTTATTCGGTACGGCATAGTTGTGTGGGGAAACTCCACAGAAATAGATCGAATTTTTATCGCAAAAAAGTGTATCCGCGCAATTTTTAATATGGAGTGGTCTGATTCGTGTAGGCCTATATTTAAGTCACAACCTTTTGACTGTACCCTGCATATATATTTTTGGAATTGCCAAGTTTCTAAGATCCAATCCAGAATTATTTGAACGAAGGGATAATACAAATAAGAGGAAAGCAGCACATTTGGATTTCGAGATACCTATTCCTAAGTTGCAACTCCTCCGAAAGATCTGTATCTACATGGCTTCCCTAATCTACAATGCTCTGCTGAAGTCAATTAACCAACTACCCTTCAAAAAATTTTGTTCGGCACCAGGGAATTGGTTGTTGCAGGAATGTTTTTATTCAATTCACGAGTTATTTGTAAAATACCCTGTAAATTCTTTTCTCTTGATCTGGTATCCAAATATAGGCATAAGTAATAATTTAAGTCAATGGTTGTGGTATTATGTTGAATTTATTTTTTAATTTTATTATATGGTAAAAAAGAAGTGTGTTTAATATAATAAAAATAATTGAAATAATGTATAATCTTAAAATTAATGGAATGTAACTGATGTGAATTGTAATTTACTGTAATTATAAATTGATTTTGCATACCGTTAAAACGGTGAGACATGTAGCACTATGTAATATTATGAACACCTTGTAAACATACCATGTTTCTGGCAAATAAATAATTTGATTTGATTTGATTCAGAAATCAAATGTTACATTTTAATTAAGTCACTTTGCGGGTGATGTGTGGTGGGTAAAACCATTAAGTAACGTCGTTCCCTAACCAAGGCTTAAGCGAAAATGATATTAACGTACACATAATTATCTTCTTACTTCGGTATGATTAAGGAAATTCGCAAACTTCAGCGTCTGCAGTTGACATGGGTGCCCGTATATTTTACTGTAAGTCCCCTAATTTAAATAATGGGGGAGCATTTATATTAACTTCGTCACCACATTAAATCCAAACCTCTTTGATGTAGATTTTTTGTTATATTGCTGCACTGCACTTCTAAGTACAATGTTAGTGGGGATCTCTAAATTAATTACGGCCAATAAATTAATGAATAGCCGTGAGAGTTTAATCTCCAGTCTCTACCTACGTTCTGAAAATTGGCATTGCGGAATTTTGGGAGACGCAAATTATCTACTTTCTCAACAGTCCATCCGATGTTTAGCAGGCATAAATCCGGTTATTCCGCTTCAAACCATCTCAACAATCGACTTCAAGATTAGCCGCCGAATTTTCAAAAGTCTAAAGAACGTCGGCGTCGTTTGAGTATTCGGAAACACGGTCTTTCCGTCCCAACAATAAAACTTGAAGTGGCAAAGGAGATTATGAAACTTAAATGCAACTTAAAATTTTGTAGCGTTTACGAATTCGACTGTTAGCCATTATTATTTCGTTACCCACAGTTTTATTTGCCTAAGAAAAGAAGACAATGAGTACCTACACTAACTCCATGAACTATCATAGTATTTGCATTCATTCTAAACAACATTCCTGCAATAATCATGTTATTAAAACAAAAATATCACGCACGAAATCCTAATTCTAACCTAACTTCTTTACTTTAAATACGAAAATAAGTTTGTTTGTTACCTTTTCACGCCTATGCCACTGACCCAATCATCATGAAATTTTGCATATACATTATCAGGTGTATAGAAACACTGTTCCCGAGGAAAACAACAATATCGTTCTTATTATAATAGATAGCGCCACGTGTCTATTGAATCATGATTGAATTACATTATTACAAGCAGCAGAGTACAACCCGAATTGATTGTCAAATTCTAAATTAAGGCGAGTGAAGCCGTGGGCAAAAGGTAGTATTTTATATTTTTAAATTCACTATCCACCTTCTGGCTCCATCATCTGACCCTCAACACCAAGTACAATCTATTGGACTCATCAATACGAATCATATGACCCCAATCTCAAGGGTTTTGCTGGTAGTATTTACTGAAGAGTTCCACTATTCACTTCCTGGTCTTAAGATTTGTTTACATTTTTTAATACAAGTGATTCTAATATGGATATATGATTGTTAAAAACTGATTAATTCAGAACGCAAACCTTAGTTCAGATCCAATTCTCTGCACTAAAATTACACTGCTTCGCAAATAAGTCGTTACCTCTTCAATCAGCGGACAAAGACTTTGTATAAATAAAACTCCTTGCACGACCTCTGAAGATGCGTCTTGAGTCGCAACTTACGTCAAGCGCGAGTCCTTTGCGTGAGTACCGTGGCATTGCGGTGACTCATGGCACTCTATGCAACTTCGTTCATTGCTTTTCTCAGTAGTTGCTTTCACAACACGCATGTCGCTTGACTGTCTAACACGTGGCCACGCAGTCAGGCTACGGAACTCTGGAGTCTGATGAGCATAACACTAGCCGAGCTGGCTCTGATCTAGTCGTAAGTTAATCACTTCTGGTGGAAGAACCACTACTACGATTGATAAGACATTATAATTTTATTTTTGATAGAAGAACCGACGACAGCCATGTTCCGGCCTCCGTTTACACTTACCAACACCTCACAGAGTTTTCCAATGTTCCAAGGTTAAGGTTATGCGTTATGAAGAGTGACACTTCATCTTGGTTCAGTAAAGAACATAAACAACATAAAGTCTGTAACAGCTGTTTCTGTTTTTTCGGATTCATGTGTAATTATTACTGCTTCGGTAAAGGAAAACATCGTGAAACCATACCAGCATGCCTGAGAGATATTTCTCGAAGACTTGTAAAAACCAAGTCAGAGGCGTAAGGCCGCATAAAAACTCTGACACCAGGTTAAGCACTACATGAAAAAGAAACGTAACTTTATGCAGTGTTTATAAAAAAGGGCTTCGTCACCAAATCGACACCAAGAAAATTCAGAAACATTACCAATCAACAACAAAAATAATATTGTATGCCCCTTTTACCCATTCTATCTTTTTTCCCTTAGTAGTGGCTCCAAGCAGTCTATTAGGAGATCGTAAATTAGACTGTGGCGGGCAATCTGTGCCACTTTTGATTAAATTCACCTGCCGCCGGTGATTTGTAGGCACAATATTACCACAGAGTACTACATATTGAGTTTACCAAGTGAATGGAGGCGTGAATTGCTTTACATTTTGTATAGAATGTGTCAAGGAATGAATTTGCATTTTTTTATGAGAATTTAGCTGGGTTCGAAAAAGGTTTTTTTTTTGTGTGTGTGCCTAGATTAAAATTGGGTAATGGCTGGTTTGTTGAAAGACTTTGTTTGATTGAACTTTGTGTCAATTTCATCTGTTTTGTTACGTTTATTCTATTACGCGTAGATTTCGTACATTAATTGTCTACAGTACTTAAATTATGATCCAGTAACCATAATAATTATCATTAAAAAGAACATTCAACTTTTTGTAATTGAATTTTAAAACAATAATCCTCAAGCGATTGAACTGTTTTGCATACACGTTTAGTTTGGATGACAAAGCTTGGTTAGCTAAGTCTAGTCAAGTCTCTACGTCATTCTAAATACAATATGGCGGACTCCAAAGATGGCGGAGTAGTTATTTTTAATGCAACTACAATTAAAAGGGTTTGTTGAGAAGAATACGAAAACAATATGACGTCTCACCTATTATTTAGAAACTTGTTTTAAAAAAAATGTTTTTTACTATAGAGTTGTTCTATAAACTCTTCTAGATGTACTAATATTCGATGTATGCTTCTAGAATTTTCCAAGCGAATTTCGCATGTGTGGGCGCTAACTTAGCGTTCGTAAATCTTTTCTCTTCTTTCCTATCTCAGCAAATTGCCATTATTGAATGTATATCCCTTACTTATGTACTTATTTGTCCGTCACTTGGTATCTAAGCCACTTAAACTTTATTCTAATACGCGAAGTTAACAAAGATTCATTTTCAGAGATTATTCATGTTATTATTCGAAGACAAGACAGATTTAGTTATTTCTGTTTCCGAATTGGATGGATTACAGTTTGATAACTTTGTTTTGTTCTTAAATCCCAACTAAAGACGGGATTTAAGAAAGATTGGCTATTGGCTTTACTGAATACCTACAAGCTTATTAATTTAGAAAGGTCACTTGAGATAAGATTGTGTTTTTTTGTCATGACCTAAAATTGGTTTCTTTGTCTCAAGGCATTTTTAGGCCCAAATGTCACAATTCTTGTAGGCTATTATGAAACCAATGTGCATAATTATCATCGCGCTAAAGTGTCCGCAGTTCACAAATTACAAGGTAGGTAAATAATTTTCCCTTTATAACAAAACTTCGATCCAGTGCCAATGTGGACCACTCGTTGGTTTTGTCCAGCTCGTCCCGCCATCTCCTGCGAGGTCTACCGCGTCGCCTTCTGGCTGTGTCAGGGCTCCACATCGTGGTTATCACTTTAGCTTAGCGGCTTTTTGAGCAACGGCAGTAATTTGTGTTTTGGAGTGCAGTGTGCTGTTGCGTACATGGTCGGTAAGTTTGGGTTTAAGAATTTGGTGGTTAGAAGTATTGGGGAGAGGCCTTTGCCCAGCAGTGGGATGACACAGGCTAACAGTAAAAGTAATAATAACGAAACATCTAAAAATCGCAACACAAAAACCGCAGCACCCTAAAAGTCGAGCTTTTCAAAACAAATCTGCTCGTGTTAATCGCGTTAAAGTATACTTAAATTACAATGCTGAAGGTGGCCGCCATCGGTAAGTACAGCAGCAACAGTAATGATAAACCACAGCGACACAACTGATCTAAGTAGCTCTATGAAAACGCAGCCGCAGATGACAACACTGCCGCATTTAGTTTACCAGTATGTTATATGATGAATAAATTCACCTTTCATAATAAAACATAAGCTCTAAAAGCCGCAACAGAAAAACTGCATCATCCTAAAAGCTGGGCTTCCCACAATGAATGCGCTCATCAGTAACGCGGGCACCTCACCGCATCCGCACTAAAGCGCTGACTTTGACGAACATGCGCCATTTTGTCTGTCAGCCTGTAACACAGACACTAATACCTTTCAGCTTGGATTATGTGACTGGGCTTAGTGGCATTACTGTTCTGTACCAACTTGGGCAAGATTTAATGAGGGGATTTCTGTTAGTGAAGTTTTGATTACCTACTTATAATAGATAAGCTTTGCCCGTGGCATCGCCTATGCGCAGGTTGTAAAAGGTTACAATCAAATATTAAATCTTGTTAGGTTAAAAACTATTAGGAAAATTAGCATTGCCATTCAACGTAGCAATGTCGCCAGTCTTCTGGGCATGTTCCATGATGACAGTAATGCGGAGGAGTACTTTGATGCCTAAGTGTCCTATTGTCATCGTTTTATAGTCATAATTATGTAGGTACTAACTTAGTTTTAGTCTTAATTTAGTCCTTATTTTTGTAAAATTTTTATGTGTATTTATTTATGGTTGTTTATAGTATCTACCAGATTGTTTACTAATATAAGTAGGAAAAATTGTGTTTCATTTATGTAGAAATCGGATGTTTTGTCTGAGTCATAGGTCCCAAAATATGAGATTGTGAGGACTATGAGTTATTTGTAAAAATACGCAATATGGCATTTGTTTTCAAACAGTGACTTTGTCCCAGACTGCAATGCCAACAAAATAACTATAAGACGAAAATTTATCTAAGAAAATACCGCCGTCTTGCCCCCGTCTTAAACTGCAAGACAACACCTTTCCAAGAACAAAGATTAAATGTTTTCACTTGTGTTCGTCGGGTTTAAGAACATGCCGACGTAAATGCAACTATTCCTAAAGGTAACCCCGACGGGCGGGTTAAAGTGCAACAGAGCTTGACGTAAAACTACATGTTCGCGAGGATTGACTGACGTTCTACTATACCAGCACAAAGTACGCTCATCTGCTACACAGCAAACCTTTAAGAACAAAGACCAACTGTTTACACTTCTACATGTCAACGTAAATGCGAGTATTCCAGAAGGTTTTCGTGCAACAGAGCTTGACGTTAAACTACATGTTCACGTGAATTGACTGACGTTTAACTAGCACTAGCTAAATTGAAGTAGGCTTTAAATGCTTTGTAGACAAAGCTGTATTCTTAGGTATTAAAAGATTCTTTAACTTTAGAAACGTAAATTTCTAAAGCTCATGTCAAGATTCTTTAATGCAAGTAAAGTAATAATGGAGTCAAAAAGTACAATTGTCCTGTCCCATCTTTTAATTGCTTAACAACCAGTTTTTACTTTTGTTGGTTTTAAAACATGTTGACGTAAATGCAATAATTTCAGCAGGTAATACCCCGAGACGGGAGGATTTACGTGCAAGTGAGCTTGACGTAAAATGGTCACGTGGTTTGACTTAAGTTTTGCTAGCACAAAGTAAGGTTTGTAGATAAAGGTAGGTATCAAAAGATGCTTTCGGATTTGGAACCTTTTTTCCCGTTTGGTAATATCCAGTTTCCATTGCAATTAAAATAGACCTCATTCATTGCGTTACATCAGGCGGATCGAGGCCAAGAGCAGGCCCATAACAAAAAAAAACTTACGAATGCCTTTTTAATAGTTTTTGAAACCCATAAATATTTTTTTATATATTTTTTTCTTATGTTTTTGGGAAAGAACCCATAGAAATTGTGTGATTTTAATACCACTACCACATTGTCTTCGTAAGTCGAAAACCTTCAGGTTCAATAAAAAATTAAAGAGGTTCATTTCCATCCCGAAATAAAAGGACCCAATCCATCACTTTTCAAGTGGCTTACTTCAAAAGGAACACATCTTTGCTCCACAAACATGACGCTTTTGACAAAGTATCTTTACTTGAGAAGACAGTAAAAAACTCGATATTATTATTTTCTTTTGTTTTACATTTCATTAATTTCCATTTGTGAAATGGAAATTAGATGAGAAATAAGAAGCTTTTAGTAAGTAATAAATACGTTATTCTCTAATGTTGCACCTTTGTGTCACATAAACATCAAGCCTGTAATCCCCGAAGGGTTAGGCAGAGGTGTACTTAATAGTGCACCAGCTCGCCAGTTATGTATAAATTCCATGTAGTAGGGGTGAGCCTATTGCCATCAACCGGGCGCAAATCCAGACTCTATGGCTGCTACTGAGAAATTCCCGCTGGAAAAACCCAATAAAAAATTTCCTGACCCGAGAATTGAACCCAGGACCTTATGCTCAGCATTCGCGATTGTGGCCACTAGATCAACGAGGCAGTCCTTTGTGTCACCTTTGAATAGAATAGAATAGAATAGAATTTTATTTTGCAAACATGGGTAATACACAATAGTGGAGTGGTGGTGGTGGTGGTGTTTGTGTCATAATGTCTAATTATTATTGTTACTTTCGTTAAAGTAGTCAAACTGGTATGTACGAAGAAGTTGTGGACGAGGCTCCGGACAACGGTCTGTGATATAATGTCCTAGTGAAGTGTCTGCTACAGTCCGGTGTCCGCAATTTGTCCGTGGCAGTTTGAACTGTTAAAACGTTCAAAGCCACGGAATAAAATGATAAATTTCCATTCAGGCCATGTTGGATGTTGGGCTACACCAGTATGTTCCGTTCGGGCCGTGGGAGACAATGGTGTCCGACGGTCAGAGCTATGTTTAAACGTCTCTTCTGAGCTGTCGGTCAACAATACAAGGCAAAATTGACTGCACGGTCAGTGCAGCATGATCCGCACGGTCTCCTAGAACAGTGTAATCATGTCAGCACTCTAAAAAAATATATTTGTTAAAAATACGTATACGTCTGTTTTTCTGATAATATTCTTGCATTAATATATGGTAATAATGGAAAATTTTAGTGTTCGATTTATAATTGAAATAAAAAAATTATGACAGTAGAAATTAAACTCGGTTTTATTTTGTTAAACTTATGAAATGGGAATAATATTATCACAATTAAGTGTCGAGTGAAGTCCCTTTAATTCTTATAAGTGACACATCACAACGAAAAACCACTAATACTGGATTAACACTATACTGACGTAAATGTGAATGTTTATTAGCCCATCATATATCTTGTTTCATTACTTGTCAATATGTTAGAATCCGTAGATTTTTTACCATTTTCTATTACAAGAAAAGTTTTATCCCCGCAATATATCACTATGTCAGTAGACTCAGCGTCTCATTGTCATATTGTATTCATTGATCAAACCTAAACCTATATAAGTTTTCTGTTACGCTGATGCGTAAGGACCAGGTAACACTGCCAGCGGCAAAGTTAGGTAGGTAGATTTTCATAGTGACTATAGTAGTATCGAGTTCACTGACGGTCGACCACTTTTCAACCTTATAACTTAGGGCATAAGTGTGAAAACTGGCAGACAGTCAGAGAACTTGGTAGTACATAATTGCTGCTATTTTTCACATTGCTTTACAGACATTCTATTTTAATTAGCGTGATTATATCGGGAATTTCTTTTTCATAGGTTTAAAAAATATTTTTTGTTAATGTGTTACACAATTATCCGGCAAGCTAGTTTAAACATGGCCTAAAATTGAGTTCACATTTCAATAGAGGCGAAGCTTATTAAAAAAAAATACTATTTGATAGTATACCCCACGTCGTCGCCATCTACGTCTAAAATATTAAATAGTGGAGGAACTTTCTATAGAATTCAATAACTATTATGAATGTTTATTGTATAACAACTTAGTAAGTATGTACATTCTGCAGTAAATAAATTTCTAATCGTGTAGGCACTAAGCCTGTAACAGACGAGTGAACAAACTAGAACATTTGTCGCAATTAACGTAACATTACAACATGTTTATGAGCGAGGTTCACATTATTTCAGGGATGTCCGACTAGTTTCGGACGCTAGTTTAGCTGAAGTACTTTTGGATGGTTTTCAAAGCGAAGTTTACACAATATACTCGTTCAAACTATATTCTTAAGGTGAATGCTCCAACCAGCCCGCGAAGACAAGAAAAACACATATCTGAGTACATAGGTACTGCTTATTTCTCAAGAAATTTCTGCCAGCAGACCTGCAAAAGGAGAAATTAAAAACAAATGTAGACAATAGTGTGTGAGAAAAGGAAGAGAATAATGTGTGTGTTGTGTGTGTGTGTGTGTGTGTTGTGTGCATAATGTGTGTGCGTTGTGTGTATAATGTGTGTGTGTATTTAATTTAATAATGTTTCTAATATAGGTTATGTACCTGAAATAAATGAATTTCAATTTTCGTTATGCTTTGTAGTACTTTAATGCAGTAGCTTTCGCTACTTTACGAAATTCATTTATATAATTATGTTTGCCTCGGCGTAAACAAAGCCCTAACGATTAAGTACTACTTAGTAGTTTTTTTTTATTAAATTCATTAACAACTTTCTGACGGTTACATTGTAAACAGCATGAAAAACGCTCGTCTTCAGACTTCTATACCACAAGATTATCCCGTTCTCGTTTAAACTATCCCATGCCCTAAACCCATGTCAAGGTCTCGTGGCGAAGGTGGTATGACGAATTGATCACGTTTTTGGGGCAAACATGGCCAATAATCGCACAGGATAGAGAGATTTGGAAGGAGAAAGGGAAGGCATTTGTCCAACATCGAGGAAAGTTAGCAAGAAAAAAATGTAAAGAAAATTTGGAACTCTTCCGGCTTTTCGCTATCTATAAGACCTCGCCTCATGGCTGCAATATCCTCTTACACTCCGGCACGAGATAAGGAGGACGGAATCCCTTATTTTTCACCTATCACATTGTTTCCACGCTGTTCTAGTGAAGGAAAACATACAGACGATTAGTTCGTCCTACAGAGAAAAAAACAAACAACATTATTTTGTCGGCTCGTAAAGCTCAGGATTGGTGCATTAAAACAGTGACACGGGGTTGCGGCAGACCATGAAGGAGATGGCGGGACGAACTGGATGTCTTCCTTGAGAATTGGAAAGTTGTAGCACAGAATCGTGACCGTTGGAAGGAATGGAGGGAGGCCTTTGCCCAGCAGTGGGACAATATGGGCTAGCTATAATTTATAATAATTATTTTGTAGCTGACCAAATATGAAGACAGCAAAGACATAAAACCACTTTCAGTGCTATTTGCTATACCACTGTCGGTGGTAAAATACTGGTGGCGTACCTGATAGTCACCGTCACCTAACGTCATTCGAAAGACGTCCATTCCTGAACATAGGCCTTCCCCAAGTGTCGCCACATTGAGCGTCACCACATTGAGCGTCATCTATACACGCAAAGTTATCATTGCCTTTATATAGGTCGATATTGTGTACATATACCTATTATACACACTGATTGTCAGACTTACCGCAGAGATGGCAATCTAGATTGAATCGGCCCAGAATTTGGCGACCAGCTTAGACGGAGGAAAATCCCGTCGCCCTCAAAGAACAGGACACGAAGGGCACGATGTTAAGTATCCCATCGTTAGCGGAACAAAAATAACTTTAAACTCGTAGGCCAAGTCATATTTTAAAACTGTATCTGAATAGGTTGGACAGACTTTAGGGCAGAAATTGGCATGGAAGTAAAACTTCTCTAGCTTAAGCAAATCTGCTTATCAGTCCTCATATCTGCTAATTATTGAAAAAAAAACATATAACTAGATTTTGCCTGCGGCTTCGCTCGCGTTAATTTAGAATTTGACAACCAATTCGGGTTATACTCTGTTTGCAATAATATAATTCAATCATGATTCGAAGGGCACGTGGCGCCATCTATTATTCTAAGATCGTTATTGTTGTTTTCCTCGGGAACAGTACCTTTTTTCGAGATGAAAGGTACCCTATGTCCGTTTCTGTACTTAACACCTGACAACGTAAATGCAAAAATTCAGGACGATCGGTTCAGTGGTTTAGGCGTGAAAAAGTAACAAACAAACTTTACTTTCGCATTTATATTAGTTAGGATTAGGATTGCATACCAAACCACAAACCCGTGTGTTTCTCCTAGCCACGTATGACGCTAAGTGGAAAACGAGATAAGGGGTGAATTCTGCCGGTTCATTACATTACTCGGCAGCTTGATGGAGACCGCCGGGAGGGTGACTGTGGCTAGTATTATGATGCAGGTGTTACGTTAGACACTCTTTTTTGGAGAAAACTAGCAATCCGTTGAATTTACAGAAACAATTTGTTTAGAGCTTAGGATTATGTGAGAAATAATTCTGCACCAATTATCCCTATAAACTTGTTGACTAAAGATGTAAGTAATTATTAGGTGATCATGGCTTTATTCGTTCTACTTTTAATCAAAAATACATGGATGAGATATAGAATGAGGCGTTGCTTTGCGGAAATCCATGACAATAAATAAATTATATTTATTCAAACATAAATTCATAACAACACGCCTATAATCCGCGAATGGTTAGGCAGAGGTGTAATCTAATATTACACCCACATTTCACCAGTTATGTTTAAGTTCTTTTTAATAGAGCCTATTGCCGTCCATCGGGCACAAATCTAGACTCCGTGACTGTTACTGAAAAATTCCAGGAGAAAAATCCAATAACACTTTGCCCGGCCTAGGAATCCCTGCACCTCATGCTCAGCGTCGCGGTTGCTCCTTCTAAACTAATGATAATTTTGTGGTTAATTGTGAAGCTTGTAATAAACAGTAGACTTCTATCCCATATTATACGAGTAATCAATCATCACCACAAGCCATCTTCCGCAATTCCATAATAAGAAAACATATTTTCCAAGGACTAATAAACAGTAAGTACCAGGTCAGATAGGCTATTCTTACCTCTGGCATTTTGCTGAACTTTTTGGCGCAGCTGTGAGCCACGAAATAGGTACGTTTTTTGTTTCTGTTAATTTGTGTATACTTTGTATCAGGTATAGTCGCCAGCACATCAAGTTACCACAAACTGTCAAATTTCTCCAAATGATTCTAAACCATAAAATGTTAGTGGTTAAGTTCAAAATCAAATGAGAAAATTTGACAGTTTGTAGCAACTTGATGCGCTGGCGACTGTACCAAAATACATAATTTCTATCTTTCCTCTCTTCATTTTAGCAGAGTTGTCTACTTCCTCATATTTTAATATCAACACAGACTTCCCTCTCGTCGGTCGTAAACGCTCGTATGCGTCCCGTGGTACCAGTCGGTAACGTGCGAAGTGTGATATGTTTTACGACTCGTTTTCATAGCACGGAGTGGTCGGACCAAATGAAGTTTACGCACAAATACAATAAAATATGTATTTTTCGCCTGTTTTCCTACAGCAAGATGTCACTACAATACGTGTTTTTGGATGTTTTGTGTTGTAAGATATTTGATACATATATATGTTGCAGAAGAATTTAGTCAGATTCATGAAAACATTTTTTTGTTGCCGTAAGAATTTTTCTGGTATCAAATCTGAACGAAAGATATTAGAATTTTATGAAGCACAAGAAGTGGAATTACAATTTGTCTAAACGCCAAGTGTAGGGGTAGGTTGTAAGATATTATATCTCATGAAAATATCGTCGCAAAAAAAATATTTTGGTGCCTAATAGTTAGGAATCAAATGTAATAATAATAATATCTTGGGACAACCAACACACCGCCATCTGAACCCAAACTAGGCAGAACCTGTACTATGGCAACTAGACAACTGATAAACATAGGTACTTATATATTTCTAAATACATACATAAGTATTACAGATAAATTACACACCCAGATACAGAACAAATAATCGTACTCATCGCACAAAGATTTGTCCTATGTGGGAATCGAACCCACGACCTCCGTCCTAGCAGTCAGGGTCACTAACCTGCACTAGACCAACAGGCCAATCAAAATCTGAATATAGCAACAATATAATATATTAAAACTTTAGAAAACACAATAAATAGAATTACAATTTGTCTAAACGTCACATACAAGTCACATTACAGACGCAAACGTTATACCTGCGGTGACTTCTTCAAATAAGATATAAAATATTGTCTTCAACATTTTTTGGTAACTTTTGAATATGAATGTGTTGGATAACACCAAAGAAAAGATGTGCGAATGACGATATGGCTAGAAAAGGGTGGACTATAACAACTGAGCTTATGACGATTCATAGACAAGAAAAGCAGATAAGATAAGATACTTTATTTGCATAAAACAGGGTATACAAGGTGTTATTAAAAAATAGGCTACGCCGATCCCAAATAAATAAGCACAAGGGTAGGAGAATGATGTTTTTTTCACTCTATCGACATTGCTTAAAATCAATTCATTTCATTTAAAGCACTACAAAAAAAAAAACACCTGTTTTTCGAATCTTTTACCAGCTCTGACAAGTCCTGTCCTGCAAATATAGTAAAATGCCTGTGAAACCTCCACCTTCACGCTCGTTACACACGAGGGGCAGCCAAATTGGCAGATCTACGTCATAAGCTGGACTCGCTGAAAATATTATGTAACTGAAGTGCTCGGCGGACGATGGAAAATATTTACTTCGCAGTTCCTTCTAGTTAATGTTATTAGGTCGTTATTTTCTCTGGTTTACTGGCTGGACCTAACGATATTTAGGGTCGTGGTAAGGTAATTGGAGATAGATTAGGGTCTACTACAAGATCGGTAAGGAAATTGCTTTAAAACTATTTTTATTCTACGCAAAAATAGCGACTGTGGATTGTCCACTGAAATTAAATGATTATTTTTAATTAATTATTTAATTATTTTGATAAATAATATATATTTATTGTATTTTATATATCCTTGTAGTATATCTTAGCCTTAAACAACAAAAAATTCAGATTTACACCTACGACTGTGTCTGCATCACCTAAAGATTGACTGCTAAAAAAATGCCTACGGCAGTAAGTCTGCCTCTGTACTCTGTACTTCATCATCTTCCTGCCCTTGTCCCATGTTATTTGGGGTCGGCGCAACACGTTTTTTTCTTCCATTCTCCTCTGTCAACCGAACTAACTCTGTACTTGTATGTCTGTTAACGCTGTACTTAAAGTGATAAATAAATAAATATATACATACATGTGTTTTTTTTTCAGTAAATTAACACTTTTAATTTACAAAACAATTTGATGCATTTCTAAAAAAAAAAACTGAAGTGTCAATCCTACTGTGCTGTTTACCATTCTTACCAATTAACTCAGCGAGCAGGAACGGTCACAACATAACTACAAGGTCTTCAATTCAACTTCCAAGATCAAACTATCTTTTGTCCCTTTTTACGATCTCTAACTTTCCTCATCTCTCTCTTTCTTTCTTATTAAACTAGCAAAGTGCCTAATTCCACCCCTAAAACTGTCACCTACTTTCGTGCCTAAGAACAAACTGCAAATTACCTAACAAGGCAAAGAAACGCAACTCGCACTAAATTATTTCCTAATTAGAACCTAGGTTGCGAAAAGAAATGTCCCGTACAAAGGAGATAATTTGCTGAAATTTTCCACTTTTTTCAGTGAACACGGAGTAATTTTCTTTTGTAGTGTTTCCTTTGAAAATTTTGTTAGTTTCAGTACTCTTGTAAAATTAGTTTTTAGATTGCTCGAGCAGTACTCAAGCGTGAACAAAACAATTTCGTACTAGATTAAAAAAAAAAACATTTAACTATATACGTACTCTCTTTGATATCTAAAATAGCATAATTAACTAATAAAAAACCTATGTAAATGGGTCTTAAACTCTATCTTTCGTTATCAATTCACTGTTGTTATGAAGAAAACCTGTTTAGTTGGAGATTCAAAATCAAAATCAAAATATTTTTATTTCACATAGGCCTACATGGGCACTTATGAAACGTCGACAAAAAGGTGCACGGTTCGGGTTGGTCGTTTCCTATGGAGAAGAACCGGCAAGAAACTCAATGGTTACTCTTTTAAAATGATTAGTTTTACAATATTATCATGTTACAGCATTAGTACTCAAGTATGGGGGGACAGCCTAGGCCCGACAATAAGTCGTTGCTTACTACACAAGAAAAACGGAAAACAAGATAAGAGGTTAACAAAAGTTAACACACATCTAGGAATCTTAGATGACTCTGCCCGGGAGTGTGAATGTGGTGTTGCCCACAATCGATAGCACACTTGATATCGGGTCCTGGCTGTCCTGTTGCTTGAACGTCACAGGAGCTAGCACGCTATTTCATCTGCCAGTCTTTTCCAAAGTATATTGGGGTCGGCTTCCAGTCTAACTGGATTCAGCTGAATATCAGCATTTTACAAGGAGCGACTACCTATCTGACCTCCACAACCCAGTTAATACTGGATAATACGGTACCCCTTGGTAAGACCGGTTGACAGACTTTCGGACCACTGACTATCTGATGACGCTTCTGAAAGTGCCAAACACGTTAAACACCAAATTTTGGGCTGACTCAATTTAAATTGTCATCGATACGCTAAGAAGACTGAAGCTATGTCTCAGATTTTTATTAAAGGTACAAACTCACTTCATCCAAAAATCAAAGCGATAAACAAAAGATTCAATAGATCTTTCTATAGTAGATTCTTCTTTTCCACCAAAGAAAGCCTCGCTGTCCATCCTCCAGTCCTTTTCACGCCACTTTCCATAAACTTTACACTTCGGATCAAAAAAACCGACCAACTGCATTGAGGTCTAAAAATAAATCTCGTCTCAATGCTGCTGTAAATTAGAGCTTCGTGGCTCGTTAGTTAATCCAATTAGCGGGCTGTTTTAATTGGACTCTTTTTGTACCTCTGCAAGGTGTTTGTGGTCGCTATAAATGTACTGGCGACTAATTAGGGGCGAAGTGTTGTTGTGGATCGGAATCTTTTATCGGTGTGGGTAGTTTTGAGGTTTCTTGTGGAGGGGATCGAGTGGGAACTTGAAATGGGATCAAATTATTGATGGGAATTTCATCATCGTCTTATCTTCCAGCCCTTGTCCCATGTTACTTGGGGTCGGCGTAAAACGTTTTTTTCTTCCATTGTCCTCTGTCAACCGTCACGATATAATTTACTCATCATTCATCATTATCTAACAATAATCCTTTTTCTAACTGTTGGAGTCGACTTCCAGTCGAACGAATGCAGCTGGAAAGCAGTTGAATTACTTTCCATTGAGATTAATATTTATTTATATGTTTTGTATTAGTTAAACTCGTAATAAAAGGATTTTTGGCGATTAATATTTTTATTCTTCCAGATCTAAATCTAAAATATCATCATCAAAAATAATCATCAAATAATTTTGAAACGTATATTCTTGTAAGTTGTTCACAATTTTTATTTTATTTACTGCGAATAAAAGTAGCTTTTCCTTTAGTACCTAACCAAAAGAAGATTTTACGCCAGACAACCTCATAAAGAATCAAGAAAAGAAATGCTACAAAGTAACAAACATCTGTAGTTTCTATTACATTTTCTTTTATTTCATAACCTTAGTGTTCTTTCACAACACCTTATCCTATTATCTAGATCAGTAACACTAGTGTTTTCTCGTATTTCTAACTCCTCTTCAGACAAGGTTTATGAAATTTTATGTAATTGTCTCTGAAACCTCCTACATGGACTAAAAATGTGCGAATGGAGCGTAAGGTGTGTGGTCTAAAATAAAAGCGTTATATCTGATTTAACACGTAATCTAGAAATCATAAATTCAAGCCAAATGACCTTCAAGCCGTATCGGTTCCCTACAAGAACCCTGTATGAAACGTGCCAAGTACTTACAGTGAGACAACTATACCTGCTCAATCTTATATTGAAACAGCATGGAAAGACACCGATAAATAACCCAACCAAATATAAAAGAACTATCGGTAACGTATGTAGCACAGTCAAATGTAAGACCGCATCCGCTCGACGGCAATGTCTATACTTATCTACTTATTTATATAATAAAATAAACAACATCCACAACTTCAACCCACTAACAAAAACTAAAACTAAGATAAAACTAAACTCATGGCTTCAAACACTGGATTACCAACAGACGGAAAACTTAATTAAGGAACAATACTCGGGATGATTAATAATTAGGTAGACAAACCTAGTCTATATATAACGAAAGTCAGCCACCAACCACAATCACTTACACCGCACACCAAACACACACAAGCACACTCACACTTACACACCTACGCATAAAGACACGAACATACTCACACTTTCACACCTACACATAAACACACGCACACACCACACAAGAGCATGCATGCATTATTTTTAAAGATTATTTTTGTTTTTTTTTCTATGTTTTTATTTTATTTTTCGGTTCTTGATGCATAAAATGTTGTGAACATTAGTACCAAAAACGGGTGAAGACACTGACTCCTGTAACACAGGTCTCACCTAGCACAGGAGTCAGGGTTTCAAATGAAAATGTATAACTGTTTTCTTTGTGTCAATAAAATTATTTATTATTATTATTATAAATAGCATGATATAGAATTCTTCAAGAGGTATTTATTTTCTTGGTTTTCGTGTAATTTTTTTTTTATCACTAATGTTTTCTCCTTCGTTTGTTCAAATCTATCTCTTTAGTTTTTTTTTTTCATTTTAGTATTGCTCTTTTTGTATAAGGTTCCATTAAAATAGATGGACAAATTTTAACACAGCGTTCATTAAAATAGATGGACAAATTTTAACACAGCGTTCATTAAAATAGATGGCCAAATTTTAACACAGCTTTCAATACGTCTAACTCAAAAATTAAAGTGATTTTGTTTTGACCGTTTTGTGAATGTGTTTATTCTAGTGTGCCGGCAATTTATTATTTTAGGTTATAATCAGTGATTTTTTTCTTGGATATCTTTGGTTAGACGTACAGAACGCTGTGTTATGTCCATCTATTTTAATGGGACCTTTATAATGGGACTTTTCAGATTATCCTAACTGCCAATCACATCATTATATTTTTAATCATTAATGCCTTTAGTGTTTATTTACACATTTTACATATTTAAATATTTCTCAAAAAAAAAACATAAAAAAATATTTTTTTAAATATAAAGAATACTGGTCCGCCGGTGTCGGGAGCAGGGTCCAAGCTACCAGTGGTTAGGGCTCCAGAGACAAGAACCTCCTCACAATGCGAGCCGTATCGAGTAGTACTGCCTTCTGAATCAATATCATTAATTATCGTTATCGTCACATAATAATCGTTCAAATTCATTCACTATATTACCGGTGAATACACAATTTATGGATATTAAACTACGGGTATAATTTAGACGGTCACCAAAAATATTTTTAAGACTCCTAAGCCTAGGCACCAAATAACATAAACAACTCCAAAAAAAAATCAATTGACTTTATTAAAAGGGCCCTAAAGTATATAATATGATGATCCAAAATAAATGAAATAACATCAGAAAAATCGCAAAACTTGCACAAATATTATTTTTGGTTCCTAAAATGGATCAACGATCACCAAATTCTATCCAACTCAAAGATTAATATTACTACCGAACCTAGGGGCACCCCGAGGTTCGGTTAGTTAGGTTCCTGTAAACCTTGCAGACAGAAATAGGAGCCCGCGCAGCGGGGATCCGTCGACCTGCTGACATCATATAACAATAAGTAAGCGACGCACGTTTGGGAACCCCAGTATATTAATTAAGGCGTCCATCCATATATTTTTATGGCAGTCAATAATACGAAAAAATGGGTTTATTTCATAATATTTTAGGAAACGTTATTTGGTGACCATTTATCCATTTTGGTAACCGTTTAGAATTTTTTTGGTAGAAAAATAGGTACTTTTTTGGGCGGTGTTTAAACACAAGCCTTAAACTACGTGTTGCAGCAAATTAAAAATTGTAAACCCGCTACAGCTTATGTTTGTACCACGTTTATAGATTCCGTAGACAGAAGTAAGCCGGGAAACCGTAAGATTTCATTGTAGAGGAACTTGAGGGAACAAATTATTCTTCTTTACGACGCCCTCAGGGTTTTGTTGATATAATGGTAAACTGAGAAAAACTACAGCTGTATTTTGATTTAGGATTTTCTTAGCTTAGTTCTGTGGCTGGTGTTGTATTTTCTGGGGTTAAAATGATAAGCTAGATTTACCTTTTATCAACTTATATACAGGGTTATTTGTAAAACACCAGCAACCTCTTAAAAGGTCATTGTACTCATCATTATGAACAACTTTTACTATGGCCAAACGTGAAATCGCGAAAAAAAAATCCGCTGTTGCCTTAAATCCAATCTTCTGAATCTTCCAAGAGAATACTTGGTTCTCCCTTTTGTATAATATTAGCTTATCACACTTTTTTAAATCTGTTGAAAAGACGTGATAAGTGAAAAAGGGCTTTCATTTTAGTCGACTCCTATTTCCATGAGGAAAATGGTAACACGGAAACCCAACGTGTATGGAGAAAAAAATCTCCTGAATATAGCTAACTACGAATAAAATTAATTCGTTCACCCACGTTACAAGAATCCATACTAATATTATAAATTAGAAAGTAATTCCGTTCGTCTGTATGTGTGTAACCTGTTCACGCTTTAACAGCTGAACTTTTGTGGATGAAAAACACAAGGATATAGCAAAAGTTGTTGACGAGTTAATCGATCATAAATGTAGGCAACAGCGGGTTTTTTTTTCGCGATTTCACGTTTAGCCCTAGTAAAAGTTGTTCATAATGATGAGTACAATGACCTCTTAAGAGGTTGCTGGTGTTTTACAAATAAACCTGTATAGTTTTGGGTAGACTCAGTACTATCATAGCAATTGGAAGAGGCCAGCAAGATAAGGGCCTAACTGTCGGCTTCTAGCTTGCCAGTCCATATTTTATCCATGGGTTTGATGACGCATAAATCCAGCTTCATACCACATCAGAAAGCAAGTAATTAAACGAAGAAACTGTTACATTTTTTCTGTTGTGTTAATGAAATATGTTAATGAAGACGGGCAAAGAATATTTTATCTTTCATTAGGAATTAAGATTTCAATTGAAGACACTCGGTATGAAATACAAGTACTAGGATCTTGTTAATATTTACTGGGAAAAGAAAATAGAAGTAGCAAATTAAATTAATGTTCGTGAATGGTATCTGAAGTTTCAAACGTAATTATAAGTTATTCGTGGAATGTCAAAAAGAAAAATGTTTCTTTGAAAAAGCCTTCAATGTAGTTTTTCGCCCACTCACGTAAAATTAATTAATTTTTAGTGGTCACTTGTAAAGATTTAGTGAAATTAATCATAGCACGATCAGCTTTTAATGTGGTGCGGATCCGATTCCCACACGGAAAAATATTTGTATGGTCTACAGGTTACCTGGCTGTTTGTTTGTATTTGTGAGTTTAAATATTTGTAAACGAACCAATGATACAGGACAAATTCATACTGAGGGGAGGGGAGAGGTATTGTTTATAAAAAAAGGGGTAAGTGCGAGTTGGACTCGCGCACCGAGGGTTCCGTATAAACTTGTAGGTATTTTGTTATGAAACTACATATTTACCGTTGCTATAAATGTGCTGTAAGACATTTCTTCTGGCCAAATTTGATGATTCTAGGTCAACGGGAAGTACCCCATAGGTTTTGATTTCCTTGTGAAATCGCAAAAGCATCGCAGCTTAGGCAGAGACCCATGGGCGGTATAAAAACTCTGTCAATCACACCACGAAAATGCAAAGAAGACCACTGATCTTAAAATAGCCATCACTTTTTCATTTAAACTAAAATGTTCCATAATGCACAGTGTTACGTTTAGCTTTAATATACGGAATCAATCAAGTAATAAGAATTATTTTTCTTCCTTCGCTATAATTCAATCAGATATCTACACTCGAGAGCAATGAATCCGGGTCACTTAAAGAATCCTAAAAATCTCGGAAACTAAAAATGCTAGGTTAATGCAATAAATTGTATTTAATACACAATGTAATACTCCTTAAATGAAGGTATTATAACTTCTTAGTTCTTGTAAAGTTATATCATAAAAAAATCAAATTTGAAAAAGGGCCACTTTCGAAGATGGAACTACGAAATTGCAGCATTTGGTTTTGCTTTTGTTTGTAATCTGTCATTTATATGGGTACATAAACCATGTTGATAGTGCTCTATATTCATTATTCAAGCTGAAATTATGTCGCTTACGCCTGAAGAATGCACCAGAATACTTACAATGCTGGAAACCGGCCGGAGTCAGCGCGATACAGCCAGGACTGTCGGTGTGTCGCTGTCAACAGTACAAAGAGTTCTCCGACGTTACGAAGAAACTGGTTCTAACCTACGCAGACCAGGAACGGGCAGAACCAGGTGTACCACAGCACGAGAAGACCGATACTTGGTGAACAAAATGCTTCGAAATCGCTTTCTCACAGGAACTGAACTCACAAATCAGTTTCGACGCCTCGGAGGAAGTAACCCAAGTGCATGGACAGTAAGACGTTCGGCTTGCTGAATCTAACTTAAAACCCCTTGGACCTGCAAACGGCCCTAAACTGGAGCGTGGGCATCGTATTTCAAGACTAAGATATGCCCAGAGCCACGTAAATTGGAGTATTGAAGATTGGTCAAAAGTTATGTTCTCCGACGAATCAAAATTTATGCTCTACAAGCACGATGGAAGACACAGAGTGTATCGAAGACCAGGGGAAAGATTCAAGCAAGCATGCATCGAAGAAAAAGTAGCCTACGGTGGTGGGTCTGTACTTGTGTGGGCCGGAATTTCTTCTGAAAGTCGCACAGAGCTGGTGATCATAGAAAACGGCTCTTTAACTAGCGTAAGATATGTGGAAGAAATCCTCAATGATCACGTTGGTCCATTTATGGTCAATTTAGGTGAGGATGCTATATTTATGCATGACAATGCCCGACCTCATACAGGTAGGATTGTGAATGACTACCTTCAAGAGATGAACATTACTCGTATGGAGTGGCCAGCGCGCAGCCCGGATATCAACCCGATCGAGCATGCTTGGGACGAGCTAGGCAGATGCGTAAAACAACGAAACCCTCCCCCAATCACGCTTCGTGAGCTCAAAATTGCTCTCACAGAGGAATGGGAGAATATTCCCCAAAATCGTATAAGGAACTTGGTGTACAGCATGCCAAACCGCGTAAACGCAGTAATGGAAGCACGAGGAGGCAATACGAAGTATTAAAATTCAAGAAAATCGTAATAAAGTTCAAAAATTTCATGTTTCCTATTTTTGTTTTAAGGAGAGATCAGCAGTTTTTTTCTTTATGTAATTTTGTGTTAATAAAATGTATGGCGACTCATATTTTTTTTACTTTCATTTACATTGTCTATTAAATACAATTTATTGCATTAACCTATCATTTTTAGTTTCCGAGATTTTTAACATTCTTTAAGTGACCCGGATTCATTGCTCTCGAGTGTATTAAGACTCCGAGTTTCGAATCTAATCTCCTGAGATTGGAGAACTCACAATTCTATAACTTATTTATTTTCTTGTGGGAATTCTAGATATATGTATAAGATTAAGAAAAGTAATTATTTTCTTTCAAATAAATCTATAAACGTACAACGTAATCCATTTATTTAATAAACTTGTAATAGTGCGACACAATGTAGAATGTACAAAACAACAAAAAAAATGTAACTTGTAAAAACAGGCTAAAATAATTTCATAGACAATTTTATTTTTAGTCATTAATCAATCTTCCAAGAGAATACTTGGTTCTCCCTTTTGTATAATGTTAGCTTATCACACTTTTTTAAATCTGTTGAAAAGACGTGCTAAGTGAAAAAGGGCTTTCATTTTAGTCGACTCCTATTTCCATGTGGAAAATGGTAACACGGAAACCCAACGTGTATAGAGAAAAAATCTCCTGAATATGGCTAGCTACGAATAAAATTAATTCGTTCACCCACGTTACAAGAATCCATACTAATATTATAAATTAGAAAGTAATTCCGTTCGTCTGTATGTGTGTAACCTGTTCACGCTTTAAGAGCTGAACTGTTGTGGATGAAAAACACAAGGATATAGCATGACCTGTTTTGATACGTAGGATATTTCTTATCTCACGTATTACGTTTCCATAGGTGACTGAAAAGTTTTGTTGCAATGGTATGCGCATGTGATGCGACGAGGGAAACGCCGTGGGGAAAGTTTTGAGTAAGAAAGAAAGAAAGAAAACATATTTATTTATCGCAGAGACATGACGTGCATACAAAAAAAAAAGAAATTACAACAATCATAAAGCGCATCAAACATTACAAATACAACAGGACAGAAACAAAAAAAAGTTAACAGCTTGCACGTCGTGACTGCGACAAGCAGGTTGCCACTCAGCATGATGCTGTGCTATGGGGGGCCCACAGCACAGCTCTGGTTTTCAGTGGTCACCCGTGAGAAAAAGAAAATATGAGTACCTATGAATGTCATGACTCATGAGATGACTAGAAATTGAGAAGTAAGCATGAACAAATATCGATCGCTGCCTTGATCCCAAATAAATTAGGATCAAGACAGGGAAATGACGTGTATGTTACCATAAAGTTCTCAACATGCACTCAAGCGAAGTCGCGGACATAAGCTGGTATTTAATAAAATAGACTTTGTCCACATCAAATAAATCGGGTAACCACTGTGCGCTTCCATTATGAACCATTCCAAAAGGAAATATTCCAAGATTCAATTATAAGGCGGAGCGCGGTTATTAATTATTTATAGATTAATATTTCACGTCTATTCGAACAAAGGAAGTTATTCAATGACATTTCAGTTTAATTTTGCGAAATACTGTAGGCGTATCATGGTACGTTTAGTTTCTGTTCTTACGAAATAATTCATTCAATACTACTTTCTAAAGCATTTTATTTGATTACTTTATTTAAGTTGTGTTGAAGTTCAGATTCATCGTTGACACTGAATATTGGCAGCTATAGAGTATTGACAATCACGACTCTTGGTCTTAGTTTAGAGGTGCTGAACGCGGTCAGTTTTATTATTGAAATTCATTCTAAGTAGGATACTGTGTCTTCTGTTACAAAACAGTTTGTGCTCAATGACGCACGAACGGAAATAAATGACGATTATATCATTTGTGTCCATGAAAATAACCAACTCGAGCAGTGTGTGCAAAACTTTTCTAGTTTTAACTACCTAATTGAAGTGAAGTCTCACACAAAAATCAAACAAGATAAGGAAGAAAAAAAATCAAAATAGTGTTTTATAGACATTTTATTAGCGTTTTATCGTTAATTCTAGGGACACTTCATTATTTTTATCCTTCCTTGTCTTCCCAAATACCCACAGGACTAGTGCCTTATTCTGTTAAACACAATTTGGAATTGAAAGTTTTATTATTTGAAGTGATCAGATAATTAACGAAAGATGGCCTCGGTAGGCTCAGGAGTAGAGTTTAAAATCGTGATTGGCAGCCTTATTACTAAATGAATTTTGATGAAATTTGACTCACAGGTAGATTATGACCTGGGTTAGAATATAGCATACTTATATACCTACCGGTAGTAAGTTCGCGTGGGATAGTTGTACCCCACGTGGATGAAACCACTAAGTAAAAGCTAGACATATTTTAAGGTCTTCTACTTCTGATGTAGTAAGATTTTGACCGAATGGTGGTTAAGATTCGGCCAAAGAAACCAGGGCTGTCCAAAAGCGCATTGGGTTGACGATATCGTCAAAATCGAGGGATGCGGATGCTTAAGGGACACACAGTACAGAGAAGACTGGTAGAAGAAAGGGGAGACCTATACCCACCAGTGGGTGATTCCGGGCTGAAATGATTATGACTTCTACTTCTTCCTATTTTTGAATTTAAAACTAACATTTGATGTTTATTAACGAGCAGTAAGTCGTGGGTTCGAACCCAGGCAGGCGCATTACTTTGTGTAATTTATTTCATTACCGCTGCTCTCAAAACGGTGAAGGAAAACATCGTGAGGGATTATAGCCCATTCCCTCTCATAGAGAGGACGCTGTGTGTCCCAGCAGTGGGAACATTATACGCTGATTATACGTATTTGATGTTTTGTTTCAGGTAAGTTCATCATTCTGATGTTAACAAGGTAGCAACGGGTAAAAAATGCGTATTATGCTAGTTAAAACGGAAGGAATACATACATACAAATAAAATATACAAAGTAAAGAGAGTTAAAATTCATACATAGATAAAGAAAAACAACAAATTAATTGTGAGACGATTTATTGACCTTATCATTTGAATTTTAATAGATTTAATCACGTGTTTCTGAAAATCGAACAATAATGCACTTATATAATTATTCTGTGTTTCTATACTTTTCACGCATTGATGGCGTGGGATAAGGGTTGGAAAATAATTTCGATTTCGCTAAAATAGTTCCCAATTTCATATGACCCCAATCTATTTAAGTCGCGAGTTAATAGGCTTCTTTTGGGTTAGCTCGTTCCATCGTCGACCTCATCTCTGTCCTCAGACTACTAGATTGAGGTCAAGAGTAGGGCCATTTAATCCCTCTCCTCGTCCGTGCCGTGTTCCTAATCGGACGTGTTAACTATTTTTTACTTAAATATTGTTTGCATTTTAATGTTTTGGCTCTCGGAAGTATTACTTATGCTATGGCCATAAATCTCTAAATCAAGTAGTATCTGTGTGGTAAAGTGAAGGGCAAGCCCGACCTTGAAAAACGCGGTGTGCCTGTGCGAGTAGAACATACTGTGTCAATTATTGTCGTCTTTGTCTTGTGCGCTCGACGTTTGAGTACCTAGCTGCTTGCTACACGGCGGCGCCGGTGACAGCGTAAAGCGTCGTAAACAAACTTTCGCCGAAGAATATTTCTACGATCTAACACAGCCGCAATTCTACTTCAAGTACCTACCTTGACTACTATGGACCGTTTGTTGAATAAATCACTGTCAGATCCTGATTTAAACCTATTGGGAAATCCAAATAAGACCCCACCTAATTATGTTTTTGAACGAGTCAAGAGGACCAGAGAGCATATGGATGCCTGTCTCTCTAGACAACTGCATGAATTTAAAGAAGAGATGATGAAGATGATGTCTCTTTTTTCATTTAATCAAGAAAATGAGATGTCAAAAATCTCTGCTACTCTGAAGGAAATTCAGCTATCAAATGCCAATATTGAGAACTCAATAGCTTTTCTTACCACCCAAAACGATGAATTCAAGAAAAAAATTCACCAATTAGAAATCGAGGCGAAGAAAGATAAGGAGTACATTGTTACATTGGAGAACAAATTTGAGGACATGCAAATTGGCAGTAGAAAATCAAACTTTGTAATAAAAAACGTTCCAAAAAAAAATAACGAAACCAAGGACGATCTTATAGATCTGACTACATTCCTGGCGCAAAGCATTGATTGTAAAATTAATAAATATGATATTAAGGATATTTACAGACTGCGAGGTACCAACAGAGACAACAATCAGTCACCTATTATTGTTGAAACCAGTTCCACTCTTTTGAAAAATGAAATATTGAAGATGGTAAAAGCGTTTAATATTAAACACAAAACTAAACTATGTTGTAAACATCTTGGTTTTAAAACGCAGGAAGATACCCCCATATTTATTACGGAGCATTTAACAACAAAAGGATCTCGCCTACATTTCCTCGCCCGAGACTTAGTAAAATCAGGCGCCTATAAATACTGTTGGACTGCCTATGGTAAGGTGTATGTAAAAAAGGACGAACAATCTCAGACCATTGTTATTAAAAGTGAAGCCCAGATTCACAGTCTGACCCTACAGAAATGACTACATACATGTTGCTTCCGGTATTTGTGCCACTTTATGTTTAATACTATAAATATTGTATACTGCATTACGGCTTCGTTCGGTGTTTTTTATGCAGTCACCCGCTTTTTACTGTATATTGTTCACACTTTCTGCGCGGTGCTAATCACCATAGTTATAAATAGATGCCATATTACATGTCGTAACCTTACATCACTTAAGCTTACACAAAACTCACATACATGCATTATACACTTACACAACAATAATTTAACCAAAACATTATTATTTCTCATAGACTTATACTACGCATCCCCAACCAAAACACATTTATACATAAACACATTCTTCCTTACACTTACAATACATCGAGTCGCGATTTTCATATACCTCACACTGCGTTGTGTACTACGGTACATTAGTAATACAAAAAGAGCAATAGTTAATTACTATATAAAATCTACATTATCTTTTCTTGCAACAATTAACTATAAGAGTACAATAATTACCATTACTTTAAGGTATTTGTTCCGTGTTATGACATTCATTCTTTTAAAATTTCAAGTAAATGAGTGATACGCTTCAAACAGTTACTGATATAGATAATTTTGAGATTGCGCGCACCATTGAATGCGACAGTAATGAGCTGTCTAAACACATTTTTGTAAAGAAAAGTGACCTAACTATTTTCTCACAGAACATTAGAAGCATTTATTGTAACTTTGATGATTTTTTATTAACAATGTCTACTTTTAACTTCGAAACAGATATCATAATATTTACAGAATGTAGGTTAAATACTGATAAACCCATTCCTCTACTTAACAACTATAGTTCATATATGACTTCAAGTCAGTTAAACCAAAATGATGGGGTAGTCGTTTACGTGAAAAGTGCACTCGAACATCGGGTTACAGAAGTATCACTATCGCAGGCCTCTTGTCTAAGCCTGGAAATATTGAATAACGTCATTCTCTGTATTTACCGATCACCATCAAACTCAAACACCGACAGCTTTGTCAGTTCGCTCAACGGTCATTTGGAGACCATAACACCAAATAAAAACATTATTGTGGCAGGCGACATAAATATTAATATTATACCTAAACTAAATGAGCAGTCCCATGAACTGTCAAACAGAACGAACTACCTCAACATGTTGTCTTTACACGGTATCCTTCCAGGGCACCTGTTGCCAACGAGAGACAAATCATGCCTGGACCACTTCATGCTTAAGGTAAATAAGAAAAAGTTTTCACCCACTATTGCTATCCTTAATACCACAGTAACTGACCATTACACTACCCTTCTAGTTTTGTCTAAGCAAAAATGTTTACAAAATATTCGGAAAACCAAGACATTTGTTGACTTTGATCAGGCCCTACATTACCTAAAAGAAAAGAACCTGAGTGAGTTACTTTTCTGTGATGATCCTGATTCCCTGTGTACTCTGTTGATACAAACTCTAGCTGACTCCATTCAATTAAATACAATAACATTAAAGATCCCTAGCAAAAAACGCATCCTAAAACCATGGATTACCAATGGTATTTTGCGCTGTATACAAAATCGGAATAAACTCCAAAATAAACTTCGACAGGATCAAACCAATGAAATTCTAAAAATAACATACAGACGTTACAGAAACCACTGCAACAATTTGATTAAAAAACTAAAAAGACAATATGAAAGGAATCTGCTATCTAAATCGGTTCATAACAATAAACTACTGTGGAAAAATATAAAAGCTATTACCTACTCACCGAAAACAAATAACTATTATGCGGAATTGCTAAAACTTCAGCCAACCCCGTCTGATTCAGTAAATTTTATCAACAATTATTTTTCTAAAATTGGTCATAACCTGGCTCAACAAATCCTACCTACAACCGGTAATTATGCCTTCGGTCAGAGCAGTAACGCATCAAATCTAGTAAATTCTTTTGTGCTTCTTGAAACTGACCCCGAAGAAGTATACAGAATATTAATTAACCTAAAAGCTGACAGTGCCCCTGGCTGGGACAATATTTCTACGAAATTTTTAAAGTTTGTAGGCATGGAAGCCGTCCCTATCATAGCCCATCTTGCGAACCTCTGCTTTAAAACTGGCATCTTCCCTGCCCCGTTAAAAATTGCCATTATTACTCCTGTGCACAAGGGTGGGGGTAGTGACGATATTAACAATTATAGACCAATTTCTGTTCTTACTAGTATATCCAAAATTATTGAAAAATTAATTAATGTTAGGCTACTTAATTACTTAAACAAATTCAATATCATCTCTGACTCACAGTTTGGTTTTCGTCAAGGTATGTCTACTGAGGACGCCGTCATATCTCTAACTTCATTAGTAGCTAATCATCTTGACAATGGAGATAAGTGCCTAACTGTCTTCTTAGACCTTAGAAAGGCATTTGATACCGTCTCTGCGCCTATCCTTGTAAGCAAGCTGGAAAAAGTGGGTATTAGAGATACCGCGCTTGATCTCTTTAAGAGCTATCTCGCAAATAGGAAGCAGAGGGTCAAAGTGGGGCAATATATAAGTGATGTCACAGATGTATCATACGGCGTCCCCCAAGGAAGTGTACTAGGTCCAACGCTCTTCCTGTTATACATAAATGACCTGTGTAACATGAAAATTCCTAATGCCAAAGTCCTGTCGTACGCCGATGATACAGCTGTCACCTTCTGTGGTAGGACATGGCATGATGTGCAGCTTAGTGCTGAAACAGGAATGTCCCTGGTTGCGAATTGGCTCAATGCTAATGTTCTCACATTAAATACCTCCAAGACAAACTTTATAAGTTTCTGCATCTATGACCGTACTCAACCAACCGGCGATTTTCGAATCACTATACACACTTGTGATGGTACTAATGTTGATAATTGTAACTGTTCTAGTATTGGCAAAGTCTCTAGCACAAAATATTTGGGGGTAATGCTGGATCAGAGACTGTGCTGGTACCCCCATCTTGAGCAAGTTGCAAATAGAGTCCGCAAGCTAAACTGGATTTTTAAGACTCTGCGTCATGTGCTGCCTAGGTCTATACAGAGCAGTCGTAAGTCGGGTGGAAATGTCCTCAATCAAATTTATATTTCTCTTGCGCAATCAATATTGATATACTGTATTCCTGTTTGGGGTGGGGCAGCAAAATCTAAATTCATCCAATTAGAGCGAGCACAACGAGCCCTGCTCAAAATAATGCACTTTAAAAAAAGGAGATATTCTACAGAGTACCTTTACAAACTCAGTGATGTATTGTCAGTTAGGAAACTATACATTACTCAAACAACTTTAAAAAAACACAAAACCTTACCTTATAACTCGGATATACACTCTAGGAGAAGGAAACATGATATAGTTCAAATACCTATAACAAAGACCAAATTCGGATCTATGCAATTCAGTAAACGGTCAGCTCAATTGTATAACAAAATTAATAAGAAAATTTTCGTATATGCAAAATCTTATCATATATGTAAAGAAATGTTAATTGACTGGATAAAACCACTGACATATGAAAATACTGAAGCTCTCCTACAAAACGTAACTTAATACATGTACACGACTCGCACACACACACAGAGACTCTCCCACACCTACACGTACACTCACACACACATACTCATACAATCACACATCCATAACACTCATTACACTCAACAACACACACACACTCATGCACACACTCACTCAATTTCACATAATTAAATTTTGCTATCTTGTTTTAATACACCCATGTACTGTTTTTATTGTGTTTTAAGTAAGTGCCTACTGTTGTGAAGGAGCGGAGTCCTCTAATACAGGCATTATCTGCTTAAATGAAGACTCCAAACCCAAATTGCTTGTGTATAACTTTTGGACACAATAAACGTTATTATTATTATTATTTCCTTTATTCATTATCCTTACATACTAATTACATTTTTAAATATTTTTATTAACAAAAAATATATAAAAAACATTTAAAAATATAAAAAATAGTAGTCCGCCGGTGTCGGGAGCAGGGTCCAAGCTACCGGTGGTTAGGGCTCCAGAGACAGGAACCTCCTCACAATGCGAGCCGTATCGAGGAGTACTGCCTTCTGAATCAGGCCCTTGATCCAACCGCCTAAGGAGAGCCTCGATAGATGGTCATCGAGACTCTTGGCCATAAGGCCATTGGCCGTCACGACAATCGGCACAATGATAGCCGAGTTCACATTCCACATGTCGACAACCTCGTGTGCCAAGTCGAGATATTTTATTTGTTTCTCTTTCTCAGCTTTCACGAGGTTCTCGTCATGCGGGATGGTAACATCGACTATCATTACGCGGCGCGCTGATCGGTCTATCACCACAATGTCAGGCTTATTGGCCACAATAGTCCTGTCAGTAATGATAGACTGATCCCAGTACAGCGTGACATGGTCTTTCTCGAGAACTGGGTCGGGCACATACTTGTAGTACGGTACCTCAGATTCCACAAGTTTATATTTCAAGGCAAGTTGCTGGTGAATAATCCTGGCTACTTGGTTGTGCCTGTGCAAGTACTCGCCGTTAGCTAGACGAGAACAACCAGAAATAATATGTCTGATGGACTCACCCGGACGGTGGCATGCCCGACACACGTCAACCGTCCCGTCCTTCATAATATGTTTCCGGTAGTTGTTCGTTAACATAACTTCGTCCATAATCGCACAGACAAAACCCTCAGTTTCCCCAAAGAGGTCGCCGAAACGTAGCCAGGACACGGACGCTAGGAAATCTACATCCGGGCCATGAAGAGCCCGGTAGAAGCGCCCGTGAAGCTCCTTGCCTTGCCATACTTCCTTGCGGTCATCATTAGTAAGTACCACAGGTTTGCGCCAGTTCTCTTTAGCCATGGACAGCGGGGTGAGTCCCTTGTCCACTGCGACCACATCTCGGTGCATACCCACTTCGGCTTTTAAAAAATATTCTCTGAGACTGCACACCTCGCGGTTGTGGAGGGTCTTCGCGTTTAAAAAGCCACGACCCCCACACTTCCGCGAGATGTACAGCCTCATCACCGATGATCGTGGGTGATGCATCCGGTTTGCGGTCAGCAGTGTACGAACTCTCCTATCCAGGGCATCGAGTTCGGTCTGAGTCCATTTGAGTATGCCGAAAGAGTACATTAAAACCGGCATGACCCAACCGTTGAAGGCACGCACCTTGTTTCCGCCTGAAAGAAGGCTATTTAATACCTTCTTCAGGCGTCCAAAGAAGCGCTCCCTCAACGATTGCTTCATGTCAGTAACGTTAATGCCTAACGCTTCCGACATACCCAAATACTTATAACTTTCGGATGAGGAGAGGGATCTGAGGTGTATGGAATCCGAGAGCTGAATTCCCTCGGATTCCATAATCTCCCCTCGCTTTACATGCATGACTGCACATTCGTCCACACCAAATTGCATCCTGATGGCGCTACTAAAAGTTTCAGTTACTTTCAGTAGCTCCATCAGTTGCAATTTGTTGGGGGCAAAGAGTTTCAGATCATCCATGTAAAGAAGGTGAGATATGACCTGACCACCTCTCCTCAACCGGTAGCCTAGACCTGAATCCTCCAACAATGTGCTTAGAGGATTCAGGGCTAGACAGAACCAAAGTGGACTCAGACTGTCGCCCTGGAATATTCCCCGTTTAATCCATACAGGCTCATCGTTCCCCTGGATCTGTCGACATCCTGGATATCGAAGGACCGTCCTCCATTGCCCCATACATGACTCAAGGAAGGCGCGTAGAGTTGCATCTATCTTGTACAACTCTAGCACCCTCATGAGCCATGTATGTGGCACCGAGTCGTAGGCCTTCTTATAATCTATCCAACATGTCGAAAGATCCTTGCGGGATCGACGAACCTGTTGGCTAATGGCCATGTCGATGAGGAGTAGCTCCTTAGTACCGCGGGACCCGTTCTTACATCCATTTTGAGAGGCAGACATAATGGAGTTTTTGTCAATGTGTGTATTAATTTTCACTCTCAAAATGGATGTAAGAAGCTTATAGACCGTCGACAAACACGTGATCGGTCTATAATTCTTGGGCTCCGCGGGACTACCTGACTTATGGAGCAGGTGGGTAATACCTGTTGTTAGAAATTGCGGTAGCGACCCAGACTCTAAGGCTGACTGGAATTGGGATGCCAGGCAAGTGTGTGAACTACTAAGCCATTTGAGCCAGAAGTTGTGCAGTCCGTCCGGTCCTGGTGACTTCCAATTCGGTAACGGACGAACTGCTCTGGCTACATCTGTTGCTGTTATTAAGATTGGCTCCATTTCTGTGATAGGTTCACACACTCGCTCGACATCACGCATCCAGTCAGCCTCAGTATGGCAGACGGGCACCGACCAGATGCTGCGCCAAAAAGAACTCGTGACGGTATCATCTGGGCGGCACACGTCTGTCATATTTTGCTCGGGTCGCTCCCATGCTCTGTATACCCACCTCTCATCGCTATGGAACATGCGATTCTGTGAGTATCGATCAACCCGCCGCTTATACCGCCGAATACGGTTCGCCCATGCATAAACTTTCTGCTTCAGGAAGTCGATGCGCTCTGTGACACGGGACATGTATTCTTGAGGACTGATTTCAGTCCCCGAGAAGGCCCGCCTCACAAAGCGCATCACACGTGGTCGTGTATTGCCCTCCCTGAAGCAGTATAGTTTGCCGATGAGTACCCTGGCCCCGTCGATACGATGTTCGATCCTGCGCTGCCAGGCTGGTTCGGCTGGTTTTGGTCGGCTAGCTAAGTCACAATTTGGGAATTTTACATTAGCTAGACGACATGCCGCAACAGCCCCACAGTACAAGATCGAGTGCGTATCAACGAGGTCCTCGCTACTCTCGAATATATTCTTGAGTTGCGAGTCCAAGGCACACACCAGCGCTCTATTTTTCTTATGCATGGGTAACCGTGGTAATCGGGGCCTAAGTTCGGTAGGAGTGGATCGATACTCACGAAGCGCATCCTCCAGTGCGCTCCTCAATCGGTCGTTGCACTGGCTACTTACCGTGACAACCCTATCATCTTCCTCTACAACAGCAGGGTTGGACCGCGGTGGGGTTGCGTCAATAGCTGTCGCTCGCATCGCGGTTTGTAACGGAGTCAAGACGATAAGGTTGCTCAGTACCTCTGAGCGCAGCCTATCAAGCGCGGCGTCGTCCAACATGTGATTGCGTTGGATGACCCGCACCTGATCCGACAGTCGTTGGGCCGAGACGTTGACGGTTGGTTCAAGTTCCTGGAACAGAGACAGCATCTTAACACGGTACGCAGTGAGGTTAGTTCCCCCCTCTGTAGACCCGTAATATGCGCGCATGACGTTCTCGTTTATGGACTGAGTCCATCTCATGCGCTGCACACAACCACCGGCAGCGGGGACCCGGCTCGGGGCCGGATGGCCCCTAAGTCCCAAGCTCCTCGGTGGCCGGCCTCTCCCCTGCCGACGCACAGGTGTTGGCGACGTCGGCGGAGAGAAATATTCGTCGCTGGAGCTCGACGCAACTGCCGCTGCCGGTAACACAGGTGATCCGGGGTCCGGCGGCGGCGAGGCGGAGCTGAGCGACGAGTCCGGGGTTGGTAGGCGTGCGCGTCGGGATGCAGCTCTTGTTATCATTCTCTGGTTATGATCATCGTCTTGTTAATTTGTTCTTGATTTTCTCCGTATTTTATTGTTGACGCCGTTGACAGACGTCATTTTCATATTTAATTTTTTTGCCTTGTGGTTTTCCAAATTTGTTGTATTTCCTTCATTAAAAAGGTCTATTTGAAATGGTTTTAAAGAACTGTATGTGAACTGTAAATATCTTTGTATTCAAATGAATATTTATATTAAAATTGTATTCAAATGAATATTTATATTAAAATATTATTATTATTATTATTATATTATTTAATATACTTAATAAAAATTTGGCACGTGTAGACCGTGACCTGGTTGGTATGAAGGATACTTATTATCCCCGTAACTGTAGTACCTACGTTCCCGTCGGATAATTTCCAACATAAAAATGCCAGTACTACATAGAAAATAATTTATTTATGACTGAAGCACGTGTCACGTCATTGTTTAGATTTTGCCAAAGCTTTAACATGGCACGCAAATAACATTTCGTAAGTAAATCAAAAAACATTTTTATTGTGTTATTTTGTTCATATTAATATTCAGAACAGTACTCATTTTTATTGGTGCGGTTATGATGTGGAAATATTAAAAATTCATAAGAATAATGTAATGTGGAGTCTGAGCTGAATAACAATTTGTTTTGTGTGCTTTTTTTAGGATTCCGTACCCAAAGAGTAAAACGGGAGCCTATTACTAAGACTCCGTTGTCTGTCTGTCCGTCTGTCACCAGGCCGAATCTCATGAACCGTGATAGTTAGATAGTTGAAATTTTCACAGATGGATGTATTTCTGTTGCCGCTATAACAAAAAATACAACAAAAAAACACAATAAAGATATATAAGATATTTATGTACGGAACCCTTCGTGCGCGTGTCCGACTCGAACTTGGCCGGTTTTTTTTACTAAATTTGACTTCACAGAATTTGATTTAGATTCTTATAGGATTTAAATATTTTTGTGTGCTGCTTCGAAATGTACCTAAAGCTGCTACCTTCTCAATTTTAATGAAGCAGTCGGTTGTTGTGTGTGTGTTTCCATGAGCAAAAATGATAAACTTCTTCCAATTTAATCCTTAAAGGGGATGATTTAACGTTGTACTAGCGATGGAGTTTCTTGTACTATCCTTTCAAACTCATTAATTGTACGACCAGTCCAATAATATCTGAAGCATGTTGGTTTTCGAAATCTAAAATGTGTGTCCGAGGTCTTTTTAGTAGCTCAATAATATCTACTGCTTGAGCTGGATTAAAATCAAGGTGACGATTTGGTGCATTTAGTAGGTCATCCCAAGTGTCTTCTAATAAATGTCGCTCACACACGCGTGCGTTTTGAGGAATATAATAGTTGTCATTCAACAAAAGCAGCACTTTAACACTTGCAGGGATTCTGCGACGAGAATTGTTTTCACAACCATAAAACAAGCATGCGTTGGATGTGTTTGGAGCTCGGGAGTATCCAGGAAGTGGAATGGTAACATTTTGTTGGATTACTATAGGGTCTTGTGGTGGATCTCCAACTGGTCGATTTTCGACTGGTGGGTAGACAACTGCTGGATTTTCGATTGGCAGATTTTCGGCTAAGGGAGGTTCATGTTGTGCAACTGGTTCTGCAATAACATGAGGTGGACAAGGTAACCTTCTGCGCCGAGATCTTGTCCAGCAATTATAACAAACATGCTCTTCATTATTGAATGTTATCTGAAATCAATCATAAGGAACTTACTAAGCCTTCCATAGACGTCAGTTATAATATAAATGAGCAATGCCCTACGAGTTAGCATCACTGCTTTATCTTATTATAGCATTAATCTTTTGTTTGATAAGGCAAACAAGCACGGTGAAAAATCGTAAAACATTTGTTCCGTCCAGGTTTTTTATGACCGGTAAACTTTTGGCGGTATGAAGAACAGGGTATAAAGTTCTTCATCCCCCATAGAAAAGGGAGGATCCTCCGACCAGACGGGTGTTATGTCTGGTGGGCTACTGCCCCACAGTTGTTGTCGGGTTCTGCTATATAGTCTTAAGTCACGAATAACTTTACTTGCACGATGCAGGATTTTAGTTGTAGCTCAATGTTTAGTTTATCCTCTGCGTCATAGATGGCGCTGTAGTACTTTTTGTTCTATGTTGCTGTAGTACTTTTTGTAGTGCCGCTACATCACTCCACTCCCCCCCGGAGACCAGGGTCGACAGTAGAATGAGTCGTAACATCTAGTGATGTTTTGCCAGGCCAGTGGAAACTTGTTGCCGCATTGTTCATGGTGAGTCGGAACTGTCTGCGGCGGTGGTGCGAATCCCAGTGGGCGTTACTGCGTTTGCTCCGTTGCGTTGGACTTGGTACAGCGCCGTGATGTGGCTAACTGCTCGCGTCGACCGGGAGATCGAGCTCTCAACCGGCCGAAAGTGCTGTGCTGACCAGGAATGTGCTTCCGCTGCAGGTCAAATCGGTATTCCTGACCACCAGGGTCAGGAATACCGATTTGAAGCTGGCTATATGACTCGCTGCTCGAAAGCTTGACGAAGTGATGTTGATGACGTCACGTTGCTCGAAGGCTGCGCTGACGTCCATTTCGGGGTCACCAGTTTGGGGGATTCAAGAACAGGGTGTAAAGTTCTTCTTCCCCCAAACTGAACGGTTCATCGTCAAACGGTTTTTAGGAATAATTAGATAAGTACATACTTGTAGTGGTGATAAAGCTCGGATGATATTTTCCACTGTTTGGCGATGTTCACTAACGAGATCACGGGTCAATGTGTATCGTCTTATTCTTAACACTGAACGGCGACAACATAAACATAATTCCTGTCGTTCAGGTTCAAACATTGTCCAGTTGAAAAGAATACCCACACTTAAAGAAAATATCAGTGTCCAAAATCAATAGCCAAGTCAACAAAATACAGTCCGAGAGATAAGATGAAATGCACAGTAACAATACTAAGCAAAGCAAGCGACCAGGGTTAGTCCGACATACTATGTCAAAAATGTTAGTTTCAAAATGTCCATTTACACAAATTGTCTTTAGTTGGGGTCTAAAAAAGTGTAAAAACCTTAAAAGTACGTCAAAAAAAAGATGTATAAAACATTACATCCTTAAAACAAAAAGGTAAAAAAATTAGGAACCCCAGGATAGATCTTCAAAATATTTCGTATAAAGACATAGATTAGTGTCAGGAACCCAGCGCAGGTACTCCCATTCCTGGGCAGCATTTGGACCAAAGTTGGGCAATCTCCTTTATGATATCTTAATCGAAAAAAGGTTTCTTAAGAAATGTTAAAATAATAAAAGATCCCATGTTCTTTCATTAAAATTACAATAAGGTAAATATGAAACCATTAAAAATATCATAAGTATTGAAATATTAGGTTTGAATGGAATCCAGTAACAAACACATTCTAATAGGCTAACATTCACGAAACGTTCTTAGGGTTCCGTACCCAAAGGGTAAAACGGGATCCTATTACTAAGACTTCGCTGTCTGTCAGTCCGTCTGTCACCAGGCTGTATCTCATGAACCGTGATAGTTAGACAGTTGGAATTTTCACAGATCATATATTTCTGTTGCCGTTATAACAATAAATACTAACAAAACAGAATATAAAAATATTTAAATGGGGCTCCCATACAACAAACATTATTTTTTGGCCGTTTTTATAGATAATGGTACGGAACGCAGTTGGCCGGTTTTTTGTATTTTCTAAACGTCAAACCACCCTTGAAACGTTTTTTTCTTTGAAAAAGAATACTAAAGAATTCATAATTTATAATTCATTTTTTCCTATATATCGATGCATGAGATCTTATTTTGATGTTGCTGACTATTTATTATTCTTATTTTATTTTTGTTCTATATGCACATAATTAGAACAATAACCTGGTGCAGATTAAAATTAAATATTTGCACACCATATGTAATGGTAGAATGTAAAGGGCCCATTATAGTTTTTAGATCATACATTGTAAACCTACATTCTGGCAAATAAATAGATTTTGATTTTTGATTTGATTTTTTTTTTGAATACCTTCCTATTCTTGAAGGATAATAACACCTTTAATTCACAACACGTACACTGCTTATCAACATTTCCATGAAGCTGAAATCACCGAGGATATAAATCACTCTGTAACTTATAGAACGAATCCAGTGCAAAGACTACAGTATAGCAATACGGCAACACCAAGTGCTTGGCGCGCCGCCAGAACGGAGACTTTTTAATATTTTTTTACTTTCAGATTAAAGCTGTCTGTTGTACTAAATTGAAGAATTATTGAGGACTTTGTAGTCAAGAGATTGCCCTTTTAGATTGCTTTTAAAAGTATAAAGTGGTTTTATTAACGGTCTGCCTCGCTTTAAACATGCTGTCTTTCAAATGTTATTATTTACGGTTCAATTGATTTATTTAGTTACAGACGAGACAAGACGACAGCGTTTTATTGTTTTTTTTTTTGATCAGGAATTTCTTAGTAGCAGCCAGGGAGTCTGGATTTGTGCCTGGTTGTTGGCAATAGGCTCGCCCCCTATTATATGGGAGGTAAACATAACTTGCGAAATTTAGGTGTACTATTAGGTACACCTTTGCCTAACCCTCTAACTACAACGTGATGTTATGTTATGAGACAAAACGAGAGAGTTTTTGAAGATTGATCAAGTCTATAATCTTTATAATCTTGCCACTTGCTCCTCACGAGCTACAGCTCGACATGAGTTGTATTGCGTTAGCGCCTTTTTTTTTTTTTCTTTTTTGGTGGGTGGGAAATCATCAAATGACCCCCCCCCCCCGCTCTGGGCGGAGCGGAAGGGAGTGTCAGACTCTTACTGACTAAAAACCACCCATGTTCCTTCTTTGGCCCTTTATGTTCCAGGGCCGCGGTATCTCTTTCGAACAGTCCCGCAGCCCATTGCGTCAGCGCCTGAGGAGAACACAAATGGAAGGAATTACCTGAATACGCCACAAGTCACCGCGACGCGACTTGCGAAAACGGAACTCAAATGTAAGAAACAAGTGACACGCACGTTTTGCTTGATGCAAGTCGCGTCACATGCCGCATCACCTCGTAAACGGGTCATAACTGTAATTCAGTCAGGCGAATATTATTGAAAGGGGACTATATTTCTTGTCACCAAAATTTACATTTGTTATCAAGTTGTATCACCTAATAAATAGATCTATCGCCACGAAATATTTTCGTTCTCAGATAAAAAAAAAGTGTTCCCAGGTATGAACTATCAAATTAATGTTAATATATGTGTAAAATAAGAGATGGATTACCAATAAAATTGTAGTGCATCATCATCATCTGCCTAGCCTTTTTAGTGCATTAGATGTATATAAACTTCGTTCTTATAATAATATTTTTATTACTTAAATAATAGCTTTGTGCTCAGAATGGTAGATCTGTCACCAAATAAATCGATTATCGATCCCTGACTGCGACTCCTTTTTATTTGTTATTTTGTCACCAATACGGTAGTTACATTTTATTTCATTCAGTTATTAAAATAATAGTATTCGTTAACAATCTAATACATCAATTTATAATTTTAATGAAAATATGTTCAAAGAGAGAGACAAATTGGCAAAAATTGAAAATGAAAAAATAAGTGTTTTATTTACTATTCTGCTAGAAATTTTATTTAAATATATTTATACTACGTTTTCCTAGAACAGTAAAATATGGAAAAAAGAACTTTCTTTATGAAGGGGTCCAATTATATAATAAATTGCCAAATTAAATCAAAGAATAGAAAAGTATTAATATTTACAAAAGAAAACTAAAGGACGGTCGACGTCAGGGGCACCCCGAGGTTCGGTTAGTTAGGTTCCTGTAAACCCTGCAGACAGAAATAGGAGCCCCGCGCATCGGGGATCCATCGACCTGCTGACGGAAATGCTAACCCTAGACGGTCGACGTCAGGGGCACCCCGAGGTTCGGAAACTCCGAAACGTCCGAAAACAGTTAAGTAGTAGACTGTTTTGGTTGAAACGATGATGACGACAACCCTAAATTTTTTTTGGAATTTTATGAAATTTGCTAGTGACCTAATATATGATTTATTGGTGATCTCAAATAAGTTTGCTTAAATACTTATTAGGACAAACCTATTATAATACATACAAAAACATTTATTTGGTACTAGACCCTATATCACCATGATTTTAGGTGATTTATTGTGGAATTGATTTTATATTGTTTGGTGACTACATTTTGGTGACAAATCTACTATTTTGCGGACAAACCCTATTATATAAGAAACACAAAACTAATTAAATTAGCGATAGTTTAAATGATACCCTTATTGAAATACTGAATAGTGGCACACAATATAGCAAACTGATAAATGATCATTCACAAAGAAGTAGTTTTTTCTTACATACAAACAACTGAAGGCCGATTACAATACAATTATGTTTATTTTATCCGGCAAAGCTCGAAAATTCCCAACACCACAACCTTTTAACTTCACATTCGGTTAAACCAAACGCCGCAGTAAACAGCCAACGTTCGCGCTTGAACTCACAAAGTGGGTAACTAATGTTAGTAAATAGTAGTACTAACGAATTACCGACTGGCTGAGAAACTTTGCTTCGTTTAGCCGAGCGAAAGGAAAATGTTTGTAATTTGTGACTTACGAATAGAAGGTTAATTTAATTCGGATTTATGTTTATTTGGTTGTCTTATCATTTCTTTCTGCATTTTTATTAAAGTTAACATAACATCACGCCTGTAATCCCCGAAAGGTAAGGCAGAGGTGTACCTAATAGTACACGTACACCCACATTTGGCCAGTTATGTTTAAGTCCCATGTAATAGGAGGCGAACCTATTGCCATCAACCGGGCGCAAATCCAGACTCCGTAGCTGCAACTAAGAAATTCCTGATTAAAAAACCCAATAGCAATTTGCTCGACCCGGCTATAGAACCTAGGACTTCATGCTCAGTAGTCACTATTGCGACCACTAGACCAGCGAAGCAGTCCAGTCCAGTTTCATTAAACTTATAACCTAAATTTTATTAATACCTTTAAGTACTTGTGTTCATTCGTGCATGAAATTATCCCGGTAACGTAAAAAATAAAATAAATATGTAATAAATAGCACCTCTATAAAGCAGCCAAACAAATTGCCAAGCAAAGGCCAAACAATTTTGTGATGTCTTGTTTAGCCACAGCGCAAAACAAAACATCAAAAAAGAACATTTTTCATAGCACAATAAAATTACGCTAAGTAAAACGTTAGTGGTTAAACATGAGTTAGTTTACCTTCAGCAAAATCAATGTAAATTAATTAATTTATTTGTTTCTCTCTCATTCTTGTTATCTACCAGCATCATCATATCTCAGCCCGGAATCACGCTTTGCTGGTTAAAATCTTTGTTTTTTGCAAGTGACCGAGATTCCATGCATAACATAACATAACATCACGCCTGTAATCCCCGAAGGGTTGATCAGAGGTGTACCTAATAGTACACGTACACCCACATTTGGCCAGTTATGTTTAAGTCCCATGTAATAGGAGGCGAGCCTATTGCCATCGACCGGGCACAAATCTAGGCACCGTGGCTATGGGAGGCCGTCACCTCCTTCTGCGAAGCAGTAATGCTAGCGAAGGAGGTGGCGGAACGTGAGAGGGAGAGAACCTCACGTCTCAGCCGCCGCGGGAGAAGCACCGGGCGTCGGGGGCCACGTGGTGGCTCTCGGCCACCGTAGGCGCGGGCCTGTGGACGGTGAGTAATGAGCTAGCTCGCCGTCCGTCCGTCTTATGACGACATTCCGTGTCGATGGCGCGTTCGTGTTCTACGCGCGCCTTAAATATATGTCAGCAAACAGAGGGGCCCGCAAGGGCGATGCCTGCCAGGGCTGCGGGACTGTTCGAAAGAGATACCGCGGCCCTGGAACACAGAGGGCAAAAGAAGGAACATGGATGGGTTTTAGTCAGTAAAAGTCTGACACTCTCTTCCGCTCCGCTCAGAGCGGGAGCGGGAGGATTTGATGATTTCCCATACCAAAAAAAAATAAGGCTCCGTCGCTGCTACTGAGAAGAAGAATTTCTAAACCCCAATATTAATTTGCCCGAACCGGGAATCGAACCCAGGACCTTATGATTGCGACCACTAGATCAACGAGGCACTCCATTCAACGAGATTCCATGCGATTTCAGATAAACCATCACCTATTCTCAAAAAACATTTCAAATATGTCCACCTTTTATCACAGCTCAAATGACCCACTTCTATAACTTCGCGATTTAGCTAAACAAAACAAAACACGGATACGACAAAAGTTGCACGAAGCGCCACTCAGTAAATCTCGTTTGACTACGCACAGGGGACTGGATGACGCGTCTACTCGCGAAGTCGCGACCGACACTAAACAGCGGGAGAATTTTGAACACGAGTAAAATATTACCAACTGTTAGTTCTTTGTTGGTTTTGAAGGATATCTACGTGAAGCGGGGTAAACATGATGATGAGCTTATGAGATCATTTGAAATACTCAAATTGTTTTCTCCTTACTCTGAAGTAGGGGTATTTTCCGATCATGTGGATTGGTATTCAACAACGTATCAGTGTTTACGCTACTCGCATGCGTGGGACGCGGAGAGTTTGAAAAAGATAATGTCAAACTAAAGTGAAAGATGACAGTGATGGGAACATACGTTACGCAAAGCACGTGCTATGTAACTTTTTTAGATCTTAAGCTAAGTACCAACATTCCTGAAACCTTTATAATAAAGTGTTAATAATTAGGAAAATCTTAAACCCGAAATATTCCAGAAGCTTCGTTATTAATGACGAAAAATTACGACATTCGGTGGCCTTCGCATTCCATCCAAACTTTGGAATTAATTAAATAAATTCCTGCCTACCTATCCAGAAGTATTTAAGTTCACCGGTGAATGTCTAGAGCTTAGTGTTTTGTATGAGATTTTTACTTGAGCTAAATACCAATAAACGCATTTGGCGTATGATTTGAGTCATGCGTTATGCTAATTCAGTAATCACAGTGCACACAGTGTGATGTTAATTTCATACAAGCTTGTAAAACTTTAAACATTAAACAAATAAGTACTACTTCTTTCTAATATACTGGATAATCTGTAATTCACTGCCTTGTTGGTCTAGTGGTCGCAAGTGCTACTGCTGAGCAAGAGGTCCTGGGTTCGATTACCGGGTCGGGAAAAGTGTTATTGACTTTTTCCATCAGGAATTGCTCAGTAGCACTGCAGCTACGGAGTCTGTATCTGTGTCCGGTTGATGGCAATAGGATCGCTCCCTATTACATGGGACTTTATCATGACTGGCGAAATGTGGCTGTACTATGAGGTAAACTCCCGCTTAACCCATTAAGAATCATAGGTGTGATGTTATGTTTTGGAATAAATTCGCTTTCCGTGTCACAGTTTTCCTCCATAATATAGATAATTTATCCCGAAAATGAATGGGTGTAACTAAACTTGCATTCAATAAAGAAATGTTGATGTTTTTTCAAATCATAAACCGAGTGAAATAAGGGAGAGTGAGAGCACGTTTTTAAAGTTTCAAGTTTTGTTGCGAATAACACCCAAAACATGCAGCTGTTTATGACTGTACCTCTAGTCTAGTGCACCCTCGAGAGAGGAGTTTGCCCGTTTTGTATTCAAGAGCGTCACAAACACGTTTAATGTTTGAAATAATCCTAATGAGACACTGTTTCGAAAACTACTTCTGATATTGTTTTAGTTTTGACTGTTGAGGACTCATTTGTAACTAGATGCTGCATTTTTTTATGATGCTAAACGTAGAAAAAAAAACTATGAATAATAAAATTAAATTTATTGTGTTGAGAGTAATTTTATTTTTGTTTACTACAATATTTTAAATCAGTTTGCTGTTTATCTGACTTCCACTAAGTATTCTCATTCCAAGGGCTTAAAAGCAGGAATGTAGTTTTTGACTGACAATAAAGGAACGATCAATTTATTTTTTTACCACAATAGTAACAAAATTCATATAGTTCGAGGTGACGCGGGAAAAAGTCCCTGAAGGCTTTTGCCCATTATTATAGGGTTCAATTTTAAAATGAAACCCTATTATAAAATAATCACAAACGCAATCAAAGTTAAATCGAAAAATTAAAAGTTTATAATTGAATTTTCAGCAGAAAAAAAATGTTTCAGTGACATTCTTAAAATGGCTTCATCAAAAAAATCCGGTCGTTACTTTTGGCTGGAGTTAATTTGTCAAATAATTTGGGCTTCCACCCAAGGTTGGGTTGCTTTACTAATTGCCTGCAATCTGGATTAATTTTGTGATAAACTGGATTTTTACTGCGGCTTTCTTTGTGATTCATTTTTCTAGTTACCTTGGTTTACACCTGAATTTGTATAAAAATGTGTTCTCACAATTCTGATTTAATCTTTCTATAAAGGTACATATTATGTGAAACTTTATTTCTATTCTTATCTTGTTTTAGTAACTACATCTTTAGGCATACTAGCTAACTTGCAATTTCTTGTGAGGGAACTTAGTAGTCGAGTCTTAAATGACTCTAATATTAAAATTATGTAAGCTTAAAAAAATATTTAGCACATAAAAAAATATTGCCAGTGTTGTTAGGCTTGTAGATTCTAAGAGGTGTGTTAACTTTTGTTAACCTCTTATCTTTTTTTCCGTTTTTTTGTGTAGTAAGCAACGACTTATTGTTGGGCCTATGTTGTCCCCCCCATACTTGAGTACTAATGCTGTAACATGATAATATTGTAAAATCTAATCATTTTAAAAGAATAACCATGGAGTTTCTTGCCGGTTCTTCTCCATAGGAAATGACCAACCCGAACCGTGCACCTTTTTGTCGACGTTTCATAAGCGCCCATGTAGGCCTATGTGAAATAAAAATATTTTGATTTGATTTGATTTGTTTTCTTTTAATACTATTTAGTATTAAGGCTTGCGTTTGCCGCAACTTGCCTGATGTGCAGCGATGATGTGGTCTAAAAAGTTAAATATTTATACCTTTTTTATCGAATAGCTTGTCCCACTGTACATGTAAGGTACTGAAACCCGATACAGAAGCAGGGGGGTTACTGTGACGTCTCTAAGCAGGAGTAATTCCAGTGTGGGGAAGAAACAGAGCTATACAGGTCGTCTAGCACCATCTCTTTCCAACACTGGAATTACTCCTGCTTTAAGACGTGATGGTTGGCTACCAGAACTGTAAACCGGATTTCCACAACTTGTGCTAAACTTTCAGCACCGGTTTAAGTTCCAAAGTCTTCATACAATATACAAAACTATAATAGTAATAAATATGTACAAGTAGAAAAGAGTTACAGGGCGTCCAAAAATTCTTCCGCATCGCCGTCAACAGGAAAAGTGCCCAGAAGGCTGGCAGCATTGCCACGTGGGATGGCAATGCTGATTCTTTGGCCATGAAATAGGCCCGCCCTCTGGTCACGTGAAGAGTCGCCCAACCGCTTGGCGATTTCACACAATATTAAGTGCTTATAACTGAATTATTTCTTAATAGTATTACTCGTGTTCAGTTACTTTATAAGTCACTAAGTTTGGTGGCGGTAACTAAGTTATTATCGTGCTAGAATAATCAATATTTTTTATCAAAGCGTTTACGTTGAATTGGGTTTGGTTTCAGTTTATTAAGACAGTGTAAATATATCTACGTTTTTTTAACATGAGTGTGCATGTTATAATAACGTTTATTTCATACTTGATTCGTTTAAACGCAAAAAAAGAATTACTCCTGAAAGCAAATTGTAAATTGTCAATTTTTTCGTTATTTACATAAATCCTAATCAACTACTTTTTGTAACTACGTCGAGGTCGACTTCCAGTCTAACCTAATGCAACTGAATTCACATGCAACCCAGTAACTTGATATACGAACCCCGTATGCATGGCTCATCATCATCTTCCTAGCCTTGTCCCATTCTACGTGGGGTCGGTTGGCGCGCCACTTGGTACTCGAAACACCATGGTAAGACTTGTTATAGATCTACAAATGACACCCGGGACCAACGGCTTGACGTATTGAGACAAGGAGTCTTGACATGTAATGATTGGTCACTCATCCACGAAACGACCCCGGAAAACATAGCTTAACCTTCAGTTTTATCTGTGCGGCTGTTATTATTTAAGCACCATGCCCTTCCTAATTTAAGTATGTTACAAAAATACCCTTCCAAATGGATCGATATCATTCAAAAATACGATATTGACCTCCATCAAACCTTTTACAATCAATGGCATGACATTACGGTCAAAATAAATAAACAACGACTATTTTACATGAAAAGTAATCCCCAAAAAACAAACGTAAAATACTAGTAACACTCTAGTATCGGTACTACAAAAGAAAGATGAAAGAAACCTATAAATCGCCGGAAAAGATAAAAGAAAAGACGTTTCTTTCTTTCTTTCAATATGTCGGAAAATCAAAGAGCGCAGGCGTTGTCTGTTGGCTTTTCCTGTGTGTGTTGAAAATGGTCTTATGTTGAGTATCTTTTCTGTTCGGAGATAAAAATTTGTGAATACTTTGAATTGAACTATTTATTAAAATAAGTTGAGAAGTAAATCGCATAATGCTATTTGAAACTACACATCCTCTGTGTTTTGTGTAGGTTCAAGTCAATAGTACAACCTAAATCTGTGTTCCCTCCTACATATAACCCGTCTGCCTTCAAAGCAAGAGTGAACAGGCATCTTCTGAGCACGCTCGTTTCATTATAGACCTCATCCATCGCTTTCCACCAGGCGTGATCGAGGTCAAGAGCAAGCCAATTTTGTAATAAAAAAAAAAAAATGTACTATTGTATCGAATCTGCACTTTCAAGGTCAAAGTACTGCACCAGATCAGCGTTGCCTCAACTCGTGTCCTTCAGCATCAGGTTAACCGTTAACGGCATCGTCTTGGATCGGGATCAGCTAGAAAAATGTAGTGAGGTGATGACGAGTCACTGCAGTATTTATACAATGACTATGACTTCTCATTTAGGGTTATTTCCGCATGACGCGTCACTTATGTAGTCAATTTCGTTGGCAATCCAACATCATCTGCCTAGCCTTTTCTCAAAGATGTTGGATTCGGTTTCCAGTCTAACCGGATACAGCTGAATACCAGTATTTTACATGGAGTAACTGCCTATCTAACCTCCACAACCCAGATACCTACCCGTTGGTAAAACTAGTTGTCTGATATTCGGGCCACTGACCACCTGTAATGACCACCTTAACGTGCTTTCTGAGGCACGGAGGAAACTCGGCATGCAATGCTTGGTCTACGGATCGACCTAGGCATGCGCGGTTAAACCAGAAGATTGACTCAAACGGCTGTTATTGAGCCACGAGCTCCTTCGTTGGTAATCCATCAAGCCAGGTTATAACACACGTTCACAATACTCTTTATCATGTTCCTTTCCATCTGCCCTTAATCTATTTTGGAGTTGTCACAACCTGTCACCTATCTTCTACCATACTTCTCCATTCTGTTTCTATTAATTTTAAAAGTGTGTTCAAAAATATTTAATTAAAATTCTCTAACCAGAAAAAAATGATAATAATCATGATTCATGAAAGTCGCACAGATTTTATGACGGTCGATGATAAAAAATGTAATATTGTTGGACCCGTTTTTAGTTACGGAAGTTTTTTCTGTTTTAATTTAGCGTTTAAATGTGAATTTTGGTACAATGCCTTTTGTCTCATGTAATATTATAGGTAGGTTAAACTTTTTAGAATAATTTCTGAACTCACAGGTATTTTTCTTTGAATACTAATTAGTTATTATTTTTTACATTAGGTCATCATTTACCTAGCCTTACAAGAGAGACAAATATTGTTTAGATATGGTTTCCAGCCTAACGGGATGCACTTGAATACTAATATTTTTCACGGTGCGACTGCTTTGACGTTCACACAAAAGTTGCTTTAAATATAAAATCGAATCAGGTTGCTCCAAATCGTTAAAAACATATCGACTCGAATCAAATTCCACTCAAACTCCAAAATATCTAATAGTCCATCTGCCCATAAAATCCTGTGTCTACCTTATGCATAAAACGACCTCTTTTAAAATACTCGACCGCTATAAATCAAAACGCGGTATGTGCCAAAATTGGAGGCTAGCGACTGCGTCCACTGGGAGTACTGGGACACGATCGATCGCCACCGCTATTTTTATTTTTCAAACATGAAAAAATTGAAACAATATTAGAGCAAGAACAAGTTAAAGTGCTTTTGAAGTTAGTCGGTTTTTGTTGGTTATCGGTTTTGAAGCTTCACTGTTGGACTTATGTTGTTAGCAGTTTATTTTTAATTGGTTTTTGAAGTACTTTATTAATGTTCGTTTTATTTTTATAGCAAACAGGTAAAAGTTGGTACAATATTATAATAATTGATTCTAATTGATAACTCATTTACTATATTGGAAAATTAACCAAGCCTTATGAAATATTAGCCATTTCATAGGAAATTTACGTAATACGGGGTGGGTTTGTTTTTATTTTAGTTCAAACCTCTTGATTTTGAGCCAAAGTAAAATGTGAGGCTATTTTTGCCGACCTCCCTCAAGAATAATCCAAGAATAGACAGAGCTGCGTTCTTAGACGATCGCTCTAGCTTTAGTCTAAAATTCAGGTAGTTTTCCTTGACCTAGGTGTCAGACTAAACATTTGAAAATAAACCTGAATGTTTCATGTATCCAGTGTCGTAAACGTAGACCACTGCACATCTATGACTACCATTTGGTGTACTAAAATTGTATCGGATAGTACAACGAATAGTACTAGAGCAACATAGTACAAAAAGTACAACAGCGCCATCTATGCCACAAAAGAAGAACTAACATCAAAATTCTGAACGCCCATTAAAATTATCCGCGATTTAAGACATAGAAAAACCCGATCACAACTGTCGGGCAATAGACACAATACCATCTGATCGGAGGATCCTCCCTTTTCTATGGGGGATGAAAACGGCAATTTTTGTGCATATAATTTTATGAGTAAATCTAATGGTGATATTAAGAAACTTATAATTTGGTATTTGCTGGAAAAAATCCTTTTATAGTCACTATTTTTGTGTAACCTAGCACTTGTACACACTCATATACATAAGTAGAGTAAACTCCGAGCCAATCACAGGCCGTCTACCGAACACTCGCCAAATCGTATGCAAATAGCAAACAAAATCTGTACGCAATTTCGATTCAAGCTAGAACTCTGCTCACCCCAGAATCGTTAACCGTTCCACGTGAACGCAATAAGCATAATTCTCTGAAATCGTCCCTTTCACAACAAAGAAAACGGAAAAAACAGGTTTGCAACCAATTTGTCGCAGATAGTTCAAAATCAAAGTGAATATCGAAATAAATGGAATATGTTAGATACTCAGTGTTGTATTGTATCAATCTCGATTTAAATTATATAAATAATACTACAGAATAATCACATGTGAACTGTTACGATCTTGTTTGACAATTCCTTGCAAGTATCAGCTATGTGAATAGATATGCTTATTTACTTTACCTAATTTAGTAAAAAAAAATCGTGAAACGGATAAATCAATGATCTCAGTTTCTTCATATAAGCACAGACAGAAAAAACTCTTGCAGTTACTGAAACTTAGATCTATGAACATTATTTAGCACACTTTATCGGAGCCAAAGACCAGTGGTCCACATTGGCCCTGAATCGAAGGATTTGGAAGTCATAGGGAGAGGCCTTTCCTGTATCTGTGTTATCCCACTGCGGGCAGTATAATAGAAACAGTAATTAGAGTAAGTAGTTTTGTCGGAAGTATATTCCTGTCGCAATCAAACAAAAAGTGACAGATACGGGAGCATGTTTGTGCTTGCTTGTGTTTCCAAGTGGTGAAATCTAGAAGAATCATACGTATCTACGTAATTACAAGATTTGATTTTCTTTGCGGTGCTAATAGAAAAACTTCAACAAGACCCACAAAATATAACACCAACCATCATGGAAAGTTTAAACATATTTAACATAAGACGCTGAATATGCTGTTCAAAAAGAAGAGACCGTTGCAAAAATAAATTCATACCCCAGTGTGTCAGTTTGGTCTGAGCAAACTTAGTCCGCCAACTGTCTACTCGACCACTCCGCAGGTAAAGAAATAATAAAATTGTAGTAATATTTTACAATGTTAGCTTTCTGAACAAGTGCTACGTCTGTTGGAAGATTTCAGATCTGTTTTAAAAGGAATGGAGCTGCAGATTATAAAATATATGATTTCTTTTGCAAACTGATACGGTTTGTTTTTCTTGCTTTTACTTTCTTAGTCAGTTTTAGGTTACAGTTGGCCACGTGCGCTTTCAAATGGTCGCTGGAACATTGATAAGCAAGTACATTTTGATAACGCAGTTAGTCGAGATACTGTTTTGTTGCAAGTCGGAAAACAATCTTTGTTTTGTAAAGCAACAAGCGACCCACCCCAATTTCACCCGGATTTTCGAACTGGACAAAACATCGAGACTTAAAGTTTCCTTTGGTTGTTTAAAAGAACAACGAAGTCACACAGACAGACACAAAAAGTGACTTCAATTAATATTAATTTAAGAAAAACCGGCCAAGTGCGAGTCGGACTCGCGCACGATGGATTCCGTACCATTATCTATAAAAACGGCAAAAAAATCATATCCGTTGTATGGGAGCCCCCCTTAATATTTTTTTTTTTAATTTTTAGTATTTGTTGTTATAGCGGCAATAGTAATACATCATTTGTGAAAATTTCAGCTTTCTAGCTATCACGGTTTATGAGATACAGCCTGGAGACAGACAGACAGACAGACAGACGGACAGACCGACAGACAGACAGCGAAGTCTTAGTAATAGAGTCCCGTTTTACCCTTTGGGTACGGAACCCTAAAAACGAAGCCACTTGTTCTCCCCGTCTTGTGATATATCTTTTTGTTCCAGACCATACCTCGGAACGTTCTAGTTACGGAGATATTGGAGGTCTTTTCGACTTTTACACATATTTTTTTTAGAATACAGGTTTTTAATGTTCGTCATCATCTGACTAGCCTTTTCCCAACTATTTTGGGTCGGCTTTCAGTCTAACCGGATGCACCTGAATACCAGTATACGTGGAGCGACTGCCTATCTGACCTCCACAATGTTATAACTTTAAATACCTCTATGCCCCCTGTACTATTTATTGCATCCTTCAGCAAGATTTTTAAGTGCGTTACTTTGAATCCTACCGCAAACCGTGATTTTTCACCCCAAAAAAAAGTAGCTTATTGGCATTTTTTTTCGCAGTGTTACTTATTTTGATGCAAAGAATCCAGTTACACCTTGTAGACATAAATAGTCTGTCTAATAGACATCCTTGTCTCAGTCTGTTCAAAGCCTATGTTTTGGAATATCAACGAAAATACGCTCAGAAATGTAGAAAATTACTAACACAAAGTTTTAGAGAAAAGTACCCAATAACTTTTAACAGTTCTTTTGTAGTAAACAAACCTATTCGACCTTAGTAATTTCGCGAGATTACAGGTCTTTTCATTTTAATTAAAATTCTAGACTCATATCTTTATAACCCAGATGTGTCTAGAATTTAATTATGTGAGTGGTCGTTAGAAGTAACTTAATTATCTTTATGATATGAGAATGTGGTTTTAGTGTTAATTAGGTTCTGGAAGGCGATAGGTCCGTTGTTTGAACTGTTACATCCCCGTGCCTAGGAAAGCATGTTATGCTGTGAGCCCTTGGTGTCTTTTCTAGATCTTTAGCAGTCATCATCATTCTCCTGCCCTTATCCCGGCGCAGCATGTCTTCTTCTTCCATACTTCTCTATTACTCGTCATCTTATCAGACACCTCCTTTCGTGCCATATCACTCTTTACACAGTCCATCCATCATTTCTTTGGTCTTCCTCTAGATCCTTGACAGTCGTTAGTCAGAAAACCAGAAATCAGCACCTGGGTTGTACACTTACAGGTAAGATGAAGAAGATAGACAGTCGGCTTGTCTATCTTCATGTAAAATTCTGTTATTCAGCTGCATAGGGTTGGAATGAAGCCCAATTATGTTCGAAATATGCTGAAAAAGGAGAAGAGGTCCGTAGTTTAATGTGTTTTACATCTTGAATTAGAATGAGTTTGAATGTGCTGTTCTCATTTATCAATTGCAGTGATTTTCTATGAAAACTAAGTTCAATAAATCGTCGTCATGATTCGCCGAGTAGAAAATCGAATATAATGTACTTAGGTAATTAAAATTTCAAGGTAAAGTCGCTTAGATCAGCTGGAATTGCGGCCAACCGACCCGAACATGATTCAGTGATGGTAAATGCCGATCGGCACAACGTTTATGTATAGTAATGGCTTCAGGTCGGTTTTGTTCATAAAATTCTGTCGAAAAACTAATGTGTCTAACTGCCAACACATTCAAGTGTGAAACACCCCTAAGGCTTTAACACTAACATTACCCTGTGTGTGTACCTAATAAGATTTAACTTTCCCGTTATCTAAACGTTTTCACATATTTGCCTAAGTAAAACTTTCCTTCAAAACAATTAATTGAGCTTAAAACTAACATACTCAGATAAATTACTTTCTTAAAATTATATTACCGAGTTGTAAAACATAATGGAAACAAAAACAATCTGTCTTTACTTGATATACTTCCTAAGTAAAGTAAAGTACAGTAAACTTTTAATCATCTATGTACTTCGTTTGTTGTAAAGTTAACGTAACACAAAATCTGAGGTTTTACAGTAGTAACATTTCAAATAAACTGAAATATTCCTTAGACTATTAGAATAAAGATAATAGTTGAGATATAAGTTTTTAAACTGTCATGGTCATTAACATTATCATTAATACTAGAAACGGGGGAATATCGGGAACTCAAAACAAACAGTAAACGTGGTAAATATTCCGTTTAAATTGTTAGTTTAATTTTTTACTCTGGACGCTCTTAATGTGCGTCTTTGTACATCGTTCTCACATATATGTATAATCTCAACATGAATGATGTAACCAAGATTTTGTAACAATATTTTGATTAAAAAGAGTGTCCATGGAGTTTCTTGCCCATTCTTCTCCATAGAGATCTACGATTTGGAATGTGCAACTACAGTACTTTCGCAAGTTATTATGCCTTGTGAATGTGACTGTAGCTTAGCTTTTTTGTTTTTGACTTTCAAAAGTGCCTGTAATGGTCTAATTGAAATAAATGCTTTGAGTTTGAGTTTGAGTTTCTAGTGTTAATGGTAACTTGAGATATTTTTATTTTTTAAATAATGTTTTAAATCGGTATTGTTATTTTTACTATTAACATAAGCATAACATCACGCCTGTAATCCTCGAAGGGTTAGGCAGAAGTGTACCTAATAGTACACCCACATTTCACCAGTTATGTTTAAGTCTCATGTAAAAGGGCCGAGCGTATTGCCATCAACCGGGCACAAATCCAGGCTCCATGGCTGCTAGTGTAAAAATCCTAATGGAAAAACCCAATAAAACTTTGCGACCTGGGAATTGAACCCCGGACTACATGCTCAGCAGTCGCGCTTGCGACCACTTGACCAAAGAGGCAGAAAAGAAAATACAAATACAACAAAACCACTTTTCTCCTTTCCAAAACTTTGCAACAAACTTAAGCATAACTCGGAAATAACTTAAAAGTCAGATACTTCGTTCTACATGTTTAAGAAACACGTGTCAAAGTATAACAAAACCAGACATGCTATTAAGTATGCTGGTTGCATTAATTGTAAGATGTTTCAACAACCTTAAAGTGATGTTCGTATACTTGGCAATAGTGAGGATAGTGGGATTATAAGTAGGTGGACATGCATACTTTGGAAACATTATCTTAACTCCTAAATTTTAAATTGAAGACATTAAAATAAAATTTCTAGAGAAGCTTTGAGTTTGACTCCGTAGCTCACGCTTGCGTAGAAGTTGAAAAGTTGAGTCTTTTTGTCGAAGTTTCATAAGTGCCCATGTAGGCCTATGTGAAATAAAAATATTTTGATTTGAATGCCCACAATAATACTGTTGACTTCCTCACATCACTTCGTAGTTAGATAGATTTTATATCCTTAACCGCCAGGTAACGGTTCATTAACGTAAACGGATGGCTGTAAGTGGAACTGTCAGTGACTCATTGATTAGACTGATGGCCGGTTCATTAAACACAGGGAATACCAGGAAACCGATACGTCGAAAGAGAATCAAATATAAGCGATGATAAGTCTTTCTCTTTAATTTCCATCCATTATTATTATTTATTCATAGAAAAGTAGCTACAAAAAAACACCACAAAAAGAAATACCTCCTAACCTTAACCGTTTAGGCAGTGGTGTACTTTTAAGTATACCCATATTTCGCGAGTTATAAATTAACAATATTATATTACGAGTGTGACGGCGAGTGCTGAGCGTGAGGTCTTAGGTTTGATTCCTAGGTTGGGCAAAGTTTAATTGGGGTTTCCATCGGAAATTTCTTAGTAGACGCCAGTGAAGCCGGTTGATGGCAATAAGCTTGACCTCTATTACATGGGACTTAAACATAAATGCCATAAATGCTGAAAAGTACGAGTACATCTCTGCCTAACCCCAATGCTATTTGTATGTATCCCCTTTCAGTAATCCTGATGATGATGTACCTATAGACACCAACTGGCCACAAATCCGTGCTGAAGAAGTATCTAGAACCTCATTCTTAGCAGTAGCTTTTACGATCAATATACCAAAGAGCTGTATAAATTATCTGTCAAACATCAATTCTCTTTGAACCCAATGGAAAGCAAAGTGCGAATAGTTGGTGTCAATTGAAACACGTTAAGTGCTGTCCACGCTTGACCAGCCGCCTTTGAGATGGTAATGGAAACGGCCAATGGCATGGAAGTTGGAATTAGGTACTTGGGTGGGTCAGTTAATTAATGCCTGGAATGAATGATAGTTTTCTGGTTTTTGATTTAGGGACTTAATAATAATTAATAATAATAATTTATTTATTGTTCCATAAAAATATAACATGTTGAACAGTATTTAAATGCAGTTAGAATTAAGCACAAAGAATGAATGTGAGCAACTGCGCCCGAGCTAGGCCGAGCCTGTATTTCAGGTCACAGTTCTCTTCCCAGAGTTATGAGCGGTATTAACAATGGTTGGACATTATCAGCTATCGCTTTTTGTATAATTACAGAAATAATAGATCAAAATCAAATAATTTTATAAAAAAAAAGTGAATTTTCAAAAAGTTGATTTGTGTGTGTATTTTGAGGTGATTGTGAGTGTTGTGTTGTAAGTGTGGGTGTGTGTGTTGTGTTGTGTGTGTAGTGTTTGTATGGACGGGAGTTAAGTTTTTATTTTATCTTAAAGTTTTAAGAAGATCCTCAGTGGTTTGGTAATCGCAAGTAAGCAGATAATCTAATACTTTGGTTTTGCATTCTTGTTTGTTTAGTGTGTAGATGTTGAGCATGGAATTGAGTTTGTTGTAAAGGAAAGGACCGCAGAAACAGAAAAACCTATGTGTAAATATGTGTTTAAATTGATTGGATCTTGGGACTACGGCGTTGCGACGTCGTTTAAGCAAAATGCTCCTGTCTAGGGTGTGAGAGTGTGTTGTTTGAGGATCGTAGTTAGAATGACTTAAGAATTTTGGTTACCAGAAGGAACCTTCAAGATTCTTGCGAAGTTTCCAGGCTTTTCAATACCTTTACTTTATAAGACAATTAAAAGAAAACGCTGACTGACGTCAAATAAAATCAAGTGATAAAATCGGGACATACCTAGTTAGTTGCAAATTGGAACTGTGCCTTTTATATTCCGGCACATAAATATGACCTAATTACTATTAAAATACTTTAAAAAATACAAGTTTTTATAACAAAGATCATTAATTAAGTATTTAAACTTTGAAATTCCCTAAGGAAAAATACCCAAAAAATAAACAGAATAAATTAAAATTACTACGGCTGAATAAAAGTAAAAATGTCAAATTATTTCTGCTTTAAAACGTCAAAAGGGACTGCTGAAACTGAAGAAAGAAATAAAATTCTTTATAAAGCCGGAATATAAAAGTCCGGCCAAGTGGGTGTAGGGCCACGCAGAATAACTGGTTCAATAGTTCTGACGAATATTTAAGCATACTGTACAGCATTGATTTACCATTTAGCGGTATGTTGTATTTCACAATAAAAAAAACGAAAAGAAATAAATTACTAACTATTTCTAAACGATTGGTACCAAAAATATTTACATTAAAAAAAAAACTATTCACTTTACAGCAAAATCACTAAGATATTATCATAAACATTATAAGTCTTGTTAATGATTGTCTCCAACAATACCCCTCACGCTGATTTATAAAAAATGACTGTGTGGCGATAGACGGAAAGTCAGATAGAGGGACTGGATGGGTTCCGTATTGGATAATTAAGGGTATTATTTGTTAACGAAACTCTAAAAATATTGTACAAAAAGTTAACAAAATGAGAGAAAAGGCTATCTCAAATTTCAATGGATGTTAAAGATGGCGTAATTCTATTGTGTGTTTTGTCCCAGCGGATTTATTCAAGTTTAATATGTACAGAGTGACTTTGAATAGAAAAAAATCCTTTTATTTTACAACAATACGTCTGAAATTGTTAGAATTTTCGCTGTATAGGAGAGAGTAGGGTGATTGAATAGAAGGTAACGGTCAAAATGTATAATAAATGCTACAAAATAAAGGTCCCTACCCCTAACGTAAGGAACCTTTAGGCTACGGACGCATTGATAGGTTACTTGGTTAGCGTCTAGAAGCTAGCGAGTCGCCTAGCGAGTAGCAAAGTGAAACATCAACCTCATCAGCCTACAACACAGCTGGACATGGGCCTCTTCAATCACACTTAACTCGATTCTCGGCAACTCTCATCCAGTTGCTATCAGCCACCCTGCGAAGATCGTCACTCCACCGAGCCTGAGGGCGTCCTTACGCATGCCGATTCGCGGTCTCCACTCATGAACACGTTTACCCCAACGGTCATCGGTGCAAAACGAAACGAACGTTATAAAATATTCGCAACCGGCTGCGTGCTTGGCGCCTCACTATTTGCCAAGCGGGTATCAAAGTAGCCTTTATGTGCTAAACAAGCCAACTGTCAGTGCGGACGTTACCATAGTCTACCAAGACATAGTGACGTTCTATTAGTCATAGCGTCGATAAAGAAGTAATAAATGTATTGCTTTGACATTGTCAATGTTCTTGAATTAGTTGTAAGAACACAAAACTCTTTGAAAGGAACTGCTACTTGTCTAGGCCCTCGTTATCAACTTTCTTTTACATTCCCAAATATTCACTATATTCCTTGGTAAGTAGATACATTATGCGATTATCCGACAGTTTAAATAACCACCTGATTATTGGCACCTAAAACTGCGTGCCGGATCAATAGGTGCGTGTGGAGGCGGCGGCGCCCACCACTGCTAGCCGTGCCGGTAGCTAGAACCAATCTCCTGGCTAAGACCCCTCTCACCCGAACGATGGTCCACGAGCGAATCGATATTTTTTCGTGCACTTTGAGTGAATTCGCAATTCGCACTCAAGTTTTGTTAAACTTGAGTTTCTTAAATATATGTATCCCTTTAAGAAGTATGTAAGTCAATAAGGTGTTAGGGCCAGGCCTACATTTCAAAAATAGTGATTTTTGTAGTTGTTAAGTTATTCTTATTTTTAATTGTTTTTCTTTTTTATTTATTTATTATTTATTTTTATTTTTATATTTTGTTTTGTTTGACCAGTGGGTTAATTTCATGGCATGGTCTCGTTTTGGATATTTATTTATGTAATAAACCTGTATTGGGAATAAGAGTGAAAGCCACACTATCGAATTAGTCTTAAGATTACCTGTAATGATAGTTGTAGGTTGAATAAATAAATAAAATTCTGATAGTCCGGGGCAGCACACTATTTTTAAGTAGTTTCGTACGGTTTATATTCGATTTTAAACTCATCTTACGAAAAGAATTGGTTATCGTTTCTCATAATCTAGTTTAAAAGAAACCGCTTGAGTAAACATACTAATAATATAAACCCTTCTTTTACAATTTGCTTATAAAATCTTTTTTTATATTTCTCGTCTTACTTTTCCTTAGAAATCACAATTATCGTAGCGAATTACTACAAAATCCTTTTCTCCGAAATATTCTTTCCTCCTTTTCTTCCCTTCCAAGGAAACTAATTTGTCGTTTCTGACCGTCTCTTGTTGCAATAAGCTCGACGATTTCTTTAAAAGAAGTCTCTTTCTATCTAAGTCTCCATTTATTATCTTGTTAAAATTGATAAGGCTTTCTCACAGACGATTTAGCTGACAGACGGTTTGTTTTGTTTTCTTTTACTTGCCAATTTAGTTTTTGTTAAAGGACATTGCTATGCTCCCTTACATTGTTCGCCCTGGAACCAACTGCATTGGAAAATTATGTGGTGTATAGTCGATCATTAGTAAACTCCTTTACGATCTTATTTTTATAGCGGACTATTTAACAGTCGATTGGCCATCCCTAATCTTTTTCGATACGACATGACGTTTAGCGAAGATGGCGGCGATTGATTTTATTAGTCGCGTAAAATACTAAGTTATAATGTTCATTTTGGCATGCAGCTAGTCCGTGTTACAAAAGTATTTGCAAGTAATATAAAAAATAGACAATTAATTATAATTTAGTTGAATACCTACATTAAAAGACTGTATCCAAATAATTTTCAAATCAGCTGTTATCACGTTCAAAAACTACATGTTTATCTGTCCACAAATCAATCATGACATTAATAGTTTTCTTGTAAATGTTTTACGTCCAATAATAATAGAAAAAACGATTACTTCATAAAATATGGCATCTATGTACTTAATTCACATCTATACTAATAATATTAGTATAGATATACAAACTTTACCTCTTTATAATATTATTATAAAGAGGTAAAGTTTGTGACTTTGTGAGGTGGTAGGTAATCTCTGGATCTACTAAACCGATTTCGAAAATTCTTTTACCAATAGAAAGCCACGTTATTTGTAAGTGTCATAGGTAATATATTAACCAGAAAAATTAAAAGACTTTTTCGTGGTGATTTGCCAGGTAAGTCGGAGAAAAATCGGTCGAAAATGTTTACCGCCCAACGAAGTGGGCACGGGTCAGCTAGTATAATATATAATCTGCACCGTACCGTTTACACTAAGCTGGGAGAGGAATTCCGAGCAATTTGCATGAATTTAGATAATGCCATTACCAATAGATTCCAACAGGTTTGTATCTATAGCTAGGAATACGTAAACTTCAATTACAGAGACGTGTTGATTTACATCAATCAGTAAATACGCATTGCAGAATCTATAAGATTGAAGCATCAGTATAAGATTAATGGTCATGGAAATATGCTTTAATCACTACACTGTTAGCAAAATGGTTACTGGTAAATAATTATGTTTAAGTTGTTTATATTACACATCAAACATTTTGTAAGCTGTTAGACTACCAACCTTGAAAATCAGAACCAATATCAATCAGTATTGAAACAATAAAAGAGCGATGCGGCTTATTTATACCTTTTTTTTTTGGGATGAGAAATCATCAAGTGCCTCCTCCCGCTCTGGCGGAGCGGAAGGGAGTGTCAGACTTTTACTGACTAAAAACCATCCATGTTCCTTCTTTTGCCCTTTATGTTCCAGAGCCGCGGTATCTCTTTCGAACAATCCCGCAGCCCTAGCAGGCATCGGCCCTTGCGGGCCCCTCATGTTTGCTGACATCCCTTTGAGGCGCGCGTGGAACACGAACGCGCTGTCGACACGGCCTGTCGTCATAAGACGCACGGACGGCGAGCTGGCCCATTACTCACCGTCCACAGGCCCGCGCCTACGGTGGCCGAGAGCCACCACGTGGCCCCCGACGCCCGGTGCTTCTCCCGCGGCGGCTGGGACGTGAGGTTCTCTGCCTCCGGCTTATACCCTAATGTAGCTTTCTCAAAGCTAGAAATATTAACTCGAAAGCCTCTAGAAGCAGTTTAAAATGAATGATGAATGAAGTCAAATATCACGTGATACGCCATCTTAGGTCAGCTATGTTTAAAGGTTAAAATCTAAGGGCACAATTTAGATGCTTTAGATGTAGCGAGAGTCAAAAATCTGTAATTGGGAACTTCCGAATTCCTGCCTTCGATGTATCGTTGGGCTACCATCGATCAAGGTTTCCGGCGTCCGGTAATTGGCTGTCGGTCAGTTAAAGTAGCACTTGATATGGCCTCTTAGGAATATTCATGGACGATGTAATAATATCCCACTGGAAAGCTGGAAGTAGCTGCAATTACTGCTGAAACGGTTAACTGAATTGGTGCAGAGTTGGTAATGGAACCCTGAATTCATCATCAAATTAGCGTTTGCCATGCAATATGCAGCTGAATACCAGTATTTTACATGGAGCGACTGACTATCTGACCTCCACAGCCCAGTTAGTACTGGGTAATACGATGGGTCTTTTGTTAAGACTGGGTGTTTGACTTTTGGGCCACTGACTACCTGTTACGACTGTCAAAGAAATACAAATGACAGTTGCGACAAACGGCTTACCGTGTTTTCCGAGGCATAGAGGAAATTTGATATGTAATGGGTGGTCCACGGACCAACCTAGGCAAGCGCGGCTTAACCTGAAGATTAACCCGAGTGGCTGTTGTAATGGAACCCTGAATTGGAATCACTTAAAACAAAAACATGACATCACACCTGTTTTCCCCAGAACGTTAAGCAGAGGTGTTCTTACAGTTTATTCAGCCTTTTATATTTAAGATACTTGTGATGGAGGGGACTTTATTACAAATACAAATCATTTATTTGCATAACACAAGTTCAGAAGATGTTACAAAGGTTCATAAGGTGCACTGCATTATAACCATGCGAAGTGTGCAAATATCGGTGCGCAAATATATTACGAACAGAGATTATAATTATTCATATTCATTAGTTATTAAATTACAATGTCATTCAGGATGTAGATGATCAATTTCATTAAACATAACTATTAGGCGATCTAAATCTTGACTTCGGACAGCTACAGAGAAGATTTCAGGATCAATTTATTTTTGTTCAATTGATTTTTTTTCGGGTGTAAGTTACAAGAAACCTAAAAAAAAAATCCTAAAAAAATTCTCATAATATTTTCACTTTTAACTGCTTCAAACGTGTTAAGTAAGGATAATTTAATATTTTTTGTGCAGAATTATCTGCCACTATTCGACAGAGTCCAAAAAAAATAAGAATGTCAACGTTAAGCATAGCGGTTTATAAAAACAGGTCACGTTTGTGCAATCAGCCTGATATTGTTGGTGTTGTTCAATTACGTAGTTCATACCTATATTTATGTACTCTGGCCTGTTGTTTTACTGCGAGAGGAAAATTTTATTAACATACGTGGACAAACAAATAAATAGTATTGTTGCGTTCCGAATTTCGGATCAAAGGACCAACAAGGTTTTTTTTTAAAGTTTTTTTATTTATTTATTTTTTTATTGTCCTACTGCATGTTTTCCGTATAGATTTGTTAAAAATTAACTCCATGCTTTTGCTAAAATATTTTGGTGTAGCGTTTCTTTACAATTTGGTCGTTAATTGTGCAGCTTTGCTTCTGGCGTTTCATAAAGGCCCATGTAGGTTTACGTATAACTAGTTGCACCCCGCGGTCTCATCCGTGTAAGTATGTTACTTCCTGATACTTTAGCTTTCTATTGATGAAAAAATGTTTAAAATCGGTCCAGTAGTTTCGGAGCTTATTCGGTACAAACAAACAAAAAATCTTTCCTCTTTATAATATTAATATAGATGATATGATCTCAAATTAGACTAAAATGAGTATAATTATAATGTTTACTTTTTAGATTGGTTTTTACAAACACTTTTACACGTCAAAATAAATTAAACCGTCTTTTTTACAAAACGAGATACAACTTTAGGCCGAGCTTAAACATCGAACCAGTTTTTAAACGCGCTTTATTTCGACAAAAGTAAATACATTAAATTAATAGTCAACTACCCTGAAGACCTGAAAGCATGTTCTTCACCCACTATTTAAAAAAGTCCATTCAATATTCGTCATTCCACCAATTGAAATGTTTAATCTAGCACATAATCTGCCAATCACGTTCAATCTAGTCGACGAAATTCAAAGTTGTCACCAGATGTCTCAATTATCAGCACCAACCACACCGGGGAACTACGTACATCGATTTGGTCGTCGATTTATGTAAAATTTTGCAGAATATGGGAAAATTTTGCACATTCCTCGTTTCTAGAAGTACCTAGAAGTAGTTTTCTTTTGAAAGAGCTCGTTCGGGGAAGTATGTTCTTACTATTCAAATATTTGAATTTAAAATTTCCGTCAATAAGCAAGTTATGCTTTGCTTAAACTTGCTGATGTCAGGCACGAATTCGATCCTTCTCATACAAAAGGTGGACTGTGTCCTCACAGTAGTCCAGAAACGTTACACGCTGATTACATTGACGCTACTGTGAAATATTTTAAAAATTACTTTTCATGTTAAAAGTCCACCTTAATCAGCAGCTTGTGAACCTTTCCACTGGATTTTTCAGTCTATATAAGTTGAAAAACTGTCTTCTCGAGCGTTGGTTAATTGTCCAAATTGATAATCTCATACAAAGATGCATGTAAGTCTTTTAAACCCAGAACTCATTAAAACAAACTTTTTTTAAAACGATTACCATGGTAATCATAATCTGCCTAGACTTTTCTCAACTATGTTGGGGTCGGCTTCCAGTCTAACCGGATGCAGCTGAATATCGGTATTTTACATGGAGCGACTGCCTATCTGTTTTTTTTTTTTTTTTTTGAATTTCAGTTGTGAGACTGGTTGTCAGACGTTAGAGCCACTGACTACTTTAACGACTGTCATAGATCTACAAATGACTGCCGGGACCAACGGCTTTCCGAGGCACGGAGGAAACTCGGTATGTAATGGGTGGTCACCCGTCCACGGACCAACCTAGATCGAAGATCGAGATAGATAGAAGATCGACCCGAGCGGCTGTTTTTATTTAGCCACGAGCTCCTCTAAACGAAAACGATTTCCATGGAAATAACAAGACAAAATATCTCAAAAGTAAATAAGCAACAGAAATGTCGTATTTTCATAAAAACATTATGCATTAGAATGACTTTAAATAAGTAAGAATGCGAGTGCCTCTTGAAGGAAGTGTTTTGTGAACATAGCTGAAACAAATGGAAAGCGAGTAGGTACTGCAGGTACAGTCAGCGACGTATTATTTTATTTGTGTATTATATTTTGATGGACCACTTTATGCTTAAGAAAAACTATCTCAGAAAGTTCTTTAAAAAATCTAAATCTGATTGGAAGATACAATTTCTTAATGGTTTATCCGTACTGATATAGGAACAATTAATAATGTATGAGCTTTTTATCCTGCCGTAGTTAACCTAATTAATTACAATGCAAAGGTTCCAGAACAGAAACTTAAAAATAATAGTTTTATACGTATTTCTTTATAAAAATCAAGTTATGTACATGTATAGTGAACAATACATATTAAGTACTATTGCTTCAGACTCTAAATATGTCTAATTGTACAATCTATGTACAGACATAGATTATTTTAAGAAACTACATTAAACCACTCTGTATCTTATTCACAAACGCCATCCACAAAATAAACAAACGAAATGCACGGCAATTTTTACAACAATCTTGACATTATTTCACCAACAACTTTGTGTTTCCGTAAAACAACACATTTTGCACGCGAAAGCATCGTAACAATACATCGCATCGTATTAGAAGAATTTCTCTGCCTAATTTAAAAATGTTCAGACAAAATTGCTCCCAAGTGTACAGCAGTATGTTTCTCATAAGAAATTCTTTTTGATTTATTCCACTGCCTGGCTGGAAACAAAGAAGCGGGAAGTACACTGTCTGTCAAAATAATAGACCCAGTTTTTTTACAGATAATATTGTTGTTGTCTTTAAGATAAGTTGGTTGTGATGAATATAAAAGTTCACTTTTTATGTTTTGATGGTTTCTTGGGGATGATTCTTGACCTTTGGGAGGTTTATGATCTACGCAGACGTGATTTTTCTTTTGTATCAAAACTTAGTTATTACTTTTTTGCCATTTAGTTTAGTTTAGTTAATCTAGTTTCATTTACGTCGTATTCTTTTAAAAATTACATTTCGCTTTCAGCATTAAAATTGCATTTACTAAGGTTTAATATAGTAATAGCCCATAATATTATTATGGCTCCAAGGACCAACAATTTAAACCAGACACTTTTACATATAATATTTATTTACCACAACCGTTATATTAGTGCTTAAAATAGGATATAATTAAGCGATGTTAAACCTGTTTTCAAATAGTGAAATACAGTGTTAACGAAATATTCATGTACAGACTGAGTGAAAGACTTTAACATTAAATAGCTGGTCTTTGAAGACGATAAACTAACAGCTTTAAAACAACCTCAATCCCACTCAAACTATCTCCATAAGGTCACCAAACCAAAACATCCTTTACAATAAACTTGGAACTCTGCTTATCCCTCTTTTATACTAGACTGAAACAATAGGGCTGCAGAAGAACTGTAGAGCCCTCACGCTGGAGCAAGAGCGAATACTTCATTGTTACTTCCCTCTCTCTCTCTTCAAGGGTCTTCGTATATCTTCATCTTGCTCTCACACGCCTATTACGTGGTCTTTTGTTTTCGGGGGGACACGTAGTTTTATTATTTAATTATGTGTTATGAACTTTTCTGCTGGTACTGTAAGGTAAATTGCGTGAAGATATGATATGACTGAGATTAGAATTGATATTTTACTAAGGAATTTATCGATATAAATAAATAAAATTGAAGTGTCTGTTTGTAATTTCAAAATAACAGCGTTTTACTGAATGCGTATGAAAGTATATCGGTACTTATGACAAAAAATAGTTTTTTTTTTGTCTGTCTGTCTGCTTGTTTGTTGCGGCTAATCTCCGGCTAGACTGATTTTTACTGGCAGATAGCTGATGTTATAAGGAGTAACTCATAAGCTACTTTTATTTCAGGCAAAGGATTAGGGATCCGTGTCAAAAAAAAATCCTTGAATGTTAACAAAATCCGATTCAAGTAGAGAAGCAATATTTTTGTAACAATTTTACGCGGACGAAGGTCACAATAGCTAGTTTCGTATATAAATTCTGGAAAAAGAAATTGTAGGTTGCCTCATTCTGGCAGAACTAAGTCCTGTCTCATGTATTTCCTTTGCATTTCGGTAAAAGATTTTGCTTTCAAAGAAACCAAGAAGATTACGTGTTTTAAACCTTGTCTTGTTCATAGAAAGTCGGCTTTTACGTCACTCAAGCTTAGATGAAAGGTAGCTTCATCTTATCCAGGAAATACAAGAACCGGTAGACTTTCCTGTAAACAGTTTTTTGTTTGACTTGCCAAGTTGAAAATTAAACGTTCCCAGCTAAAGAGTTTCTATTAGTAAAGCGAAATCTGGCGGTAGGCCAACACGATAGCTTTGTCAAGGTATAGAGAAAAGATTGGAAAGTCTTTGCTGAAGAAATTAATTTTGGAAGCAATCAATGAAATGGCAGGCCAGAGAATAACTTGAATGAATCAATGAAATTGTTAAAATCATTATCTTTCTACCCGTTTATGGAAAGCATTTAAAAATAACTCTTTGTGGTAACCTTCGTTGTAGATCCAGTATTTTAGACTGTGCCTTAGCTGTTAGTTAGAGAGCAGCGGTGGCCCAGTGGTGGCGGCCCCGACTTACGAGCAGTAAGTCGTGTGTTCGAACCCAGGCAGGCGCATTACTTTGTGTAATTTATTTCATCACCAATGCTCTCAAAAACTGTGAAGGAGAACATCGTGAGGAAACCGAACATCTACCAACCCGCATTGGGCCCGCGTGGTGGATTACAGCCCATTCCCTCTCATAGAAAGGAGGCCGTGTGTCCCAGCAGTGGGAACATTATAGGCTTGGCTGTTAGTGAATTTAAGTAGATCTCATGTTAGGTGTGTGATGATGATGATCAAAGAGCGGTGATAATAATAAAACCAGACAGTAAGTATATTTGAAGCGTTCGTAAGGAGGCCTGTAATGACCGGTAATTATTTTAAATGCTACTACCAATATTGTATAAAATTGTTGTGCCCGACAGGGTCCATGTGAACTTTATTATTATTAAATTTAATATCTTTTAATAACACATGTGATTTGCAATAAAGAATTTAATTGAATTGCAATCGGTATTAGGCATACAGAGAAATATCTAGGTCATTATCATCTGCCTAGCTTCACAAGAGGCAAGTGTATATCTAAGTTCACCGGAATATACATAAGTATGAATGTGAAATAAACGTTACTAACTATATCCCTGAAAGTAATGTCATGCTCAAATCTCAAGCCAAAACTGTAAACAGAACTCAAAACAAGTTGACAACCTACCAGTCCCATCATACGTCACTCGAAGTTAGATTCGCTACCTCCCAACCAACTCAAAATACATCGTATTGCCCAGTGAATAAAGCTTGAAATACATAAATTCAAATTCAATTAAAACTGGCGCTTTATACAAGATCCGTTTCAGAGGGATGAGATGCAAAAGTTTTATATTGGCTTAGCCGACTAGCGGTTGTGACGGATGTAGAGATAAATTCACTGGAAGTGATTGGATTTAATGTTTTGACAGAGAATATTGGGGAAAGTTATAATTTTAACAACAATGATTGAGTTAATGGTATTAAAGTGATATTACTTCTATTGGTCTGATAACTCACTGCCTCGTTGTCGCAATCGCGACTGCTAGGCATTAGGTTCAGGGTTCGATCCCGGGTCAAGCAAATTATTATTTGGTTCTTTCATCAGGAATTTCTCAATAGTAGCCACGGTGTCTGGATTTGTGCCCGTTGATGGCACTATTATAGTCAGTCCATAATGTTCCCACTGTTGGGACACAGTCCCCATTTCATAATTCTACCTACCCGTTCAGCGTATGCAAGCGTGATGTAATTTCACGTTACCTTTAGAAGCCTTTCCTAATAAAGGTTTCTGTATTTAGTAACGATAAACACGTACAAAAATATTAATATCGATGGAATATTCGTTATATTCGAGGTCTTTTCTTCGTAATATTAGAAGAAAATATCGAATTATCAGCTGTATTTGGAGATTGTACTAGTTAATAATATTGAACAGCATTAATTATTTTGCTTAATGCCAGTATTCGTTCTAGATATTAATTATTTGTACGGCTTTATTTTCTAATTTATGTTGGTATAGTTTTTGCTGCTAGACTATGTAGCTGTTTTATGGTTTGATTAGATGTTTACAATCTTAATGCTATTTATTAATTTTTAATGAATATTCTTCAATAATCCTTACGTTGTTAATGTTATCATTCAGACGTATTTTCTAAGTCCTTAAACCTGTCACTAAACCTAGAAATTATAATAATAATTCTACAAGAAAACAGATAGAAAGTGATATTATTCACATTTTGACGAAAAATGAAATATTCCAGTCACTTCCTGCAAATCTTTACAGGCAACTGAAAAAAAGATGCCCGTGAATAAAAGCAGAGATTTCAGTAATGCCAAGTGGAATACTGGGGACGTACTTTACAGAACCGCTGAATTGTTTTCTTTTTTTTTTCTGAAATTTAATGTTGCGACGTATTTCAGTTTCAGGATTTTGAAAGACTACGCTTTTGGTGAACTTTATTTGAATACACTGTGTATTTAGGGTTTTTTTTTTACCGAGGAAATAGGTAGATGGAGAAAAGAGATTTTCAGGTAAGTGTAGGTAAGCAATTAAATATAAATACTAGGGTCATATTTCCAGGATGGGACAGGATATATGGGCCGGAACCGTCACACAATGGGTGCTTGAAGACGGTCGTCGTCACTGATGCAGACCCAAGAAACGCTGGCGGGACAATTTGGACTCGTTCTCGACTGATTGGCCAGAGAAGGCAAAACACCGAGAGGGTTAGAAAGGAATGGGGGTGGTATTTACCCTGCAGTGGGACAGAATATGCTAATCAAATCTATGGGCCTTTGTGTAGGCAGAAAGGTTAATTCTATCACTAACTAACTAAGCCACCGTAAGTTTTACCTATGTTTATCCTGTTGAAAGTCGTCGTATAGTATGACCAATTTAAGTGTGCAGTTCAAGGTGGCGCTGCTTGTCAAGAAATAATGCATCGATATGTCAAACCTGGTACATTTATTTTAGTTCTGTGGTTTCTCGCCTGCACAGATAAGTTAGTTAAAGTGTACGCTTTGATGCTGACTACGACTTGTCTATACCCTTTGGTGTTTTTAAAGGTAACAGGAATTAATTCTCGTTTGTAGTAGTCAATTTATGTAATCATTTATTCTGAGAAACATTAAAAGAGAAATAACCTAATTAAGACATTAGCCGAAGGTACATTTTTAGTGAAATTCTTTGGCCCAGTTCTAAAAATCGCGAACTCCCCTCCATTCTTTATTCTCAAATATTAACATTTTCGTGTAAATAACTCCAAGTTATTTAGAGCTGAACAAACAAAGTAAAATCAGAAAAAGCTATGGAATTTTCATGAACACACATTTTCAGCATAAAATATTCCGTTCAGCTCAAATAAAGGCATTCTCAATGTTTTAAATATTATAAACACATACATGGTACACGTATCACGTCTGTGTTCCCAGAATACGTATACAAAGGTATCTGCCTCGTTTAAAGGTAGCAAGCGCGACTGCTGAGCATGAAGTCCTAGGTTCGATTCCCAGGTGATTCCTAGATGTGTGTTAACTTTTGTTAACCTCTTATCTTGTTTTCCGTTTTTCTTGTGTAGTAAGCAACGACTTATTGTCGGGCCTATGCTGTCCCCCCATACTTGAGTACTAATGCTGTAACATGATAATATTGTAAAACTAATCATTTTAAAAGAGTAACCATGGAGTTTCTTGCCGGTTATTCTCCATAGGAAACGACCAACCCGAACCGTGCACCTTTTTGTCGACGTTTCATAAGTGCCCATGTAGGCCTATGTGAAATAAAAATATTTTGATTTTGATTTGATTTAGGTCGGGCAAAGTGTTATTGGGTTATGCCATCAGGAATATTACCAGCTTGTCCCATACATTTAGATCGAGTAGGTATTGTAATTATGGACGGGGCAGCAGATATGAGTAACGCCTATACCCCTTTTTTTTCGGAAGGGAAATCATCAAATGACCCCTCCCGCTCTGGGCGGAGCGGAAGGGAGTGTCAGACTTTTACTGACTAAAAACCATCCATGTTCCTTCTTTTGCCCTTTATGTTCCAGGGCCGCGGTATCTCTTTCGAACAGTCCCGCAGCCCTGGCAGGCATCGGCCCTAGTGGGCCCCTCATCATTGCTGACATCTCTTTGAGGCGCGCGTGGAACACGAACGCGCCGTCGACACGGCCTGTCCTCATAAGACGGTCGGACGGCGAGCTAACCCATTACTCACCGTCCACAGGCCCGCGCCTACGGTGGCCGAGAGCCATCACGACGTGATGCCTATACCCCTGTATTGACTGTTACACGCTGTACACCGAACTACGAACTTATTTCTAGTAACTGGGGACAAAACCAGACTCCACTGATACTAATAATTCAACTAAACCAGGGCCGGCTTCTAGTTTTACTGGATACATCTGAATACCAGTATTTTACAAGGAGCGACTGCCTGTCTGACCTGCACCCAGTTACTTCGTAATACTATAGTCTTACAAGGTATCCCTCGTAAGACTGATTGTCAGACTTTCTGGCTTCTGAATTTCTTAAGCCAAAAAAACAAAACGCCCAAATCAGTTCCAACCGTACGCTCAGCAGACAGGTTTGCGACTATTTGACCAACAACACTGAAAAATGGTATGTCTTTAACAATACAAAGACACGTTTTAAAGGCTATCCGGATAAAGACAGCCGCTTTATAGAGCCTTTGTGCTGTCTGTGGTCCCCTTCAGTGCAGTTTCAGAGCTGGTTTCGTATTATAGTAATGCAATAATATTAATTTCGCTAAAAGACTTCTTCTGGTTATAAAGTGAAAATGCGTATGACAGTTGTTTAAATGCAGCTTTACAAATTGAACACAATGTCTTTTTAGGGTCCTGTAGTCGAATGGCAAAAAACGGAACCCTTAAAGTTTCGTCATGTCTGTCTGTCTGTCTGTATGTCCGTCTGTATGTCACAGCCACTTTATTTTAAACTATTAGGACTACACAGTTGAAACTATAAAGGTAGATATTGTATTCTGTGAACTGCTTTACAACTTTAATACAAAAATAAAACATAGATTAAGAGGGTTAAAAGTTTCCCCATACATGGAATTGAAACTAAAAATATATATATGGGCTGCGGGACTGTTCGAAAGAGATACCGCAGCCCTGGAACATAAAGGGCCAATGAAGGAACATGGGTGGTTTTTAGTCAGTAAGAGTCTGACACTCCCTTCCGCTCCGCCCAGAGCGGGAGGAGTCATTTGATGATTTCCAACCCCCCAAAAAAAAAAAAAAAATATATATATATATATAGGTATATTAATCAAACTTATACGTGCGGGGGTCTCTAGATAGGTCTTTAAAAATGACATGAGGCTCCTAGGGAGAGGGAAATTTTCCATTCCAAAAAAAAAGGGATTGTAGAACGTAAAAAAAACTTTCAACGAAAATTAGTTTGAGTAAGATTTTATGTTTAGTTTTCGAGATATGCGACTTTGTCATCAAGCTGCAGCAGTAACTTTGTTTTTCACTAACATACTAAAAAAAAATAGAGCTAGCAATTTCACACTGTTACCAGTACTACATAGTAAGTTCAGCTTGCATCTGGTAATTTTGCATCCGGATCAACATTAACGTGTTCTACTTCGTAGATAGTTAAGATGCTTCTAGTATATTTGAATCAAAATACATCGCGTTGATACACTTGTTTACCAAACCACAGTTTGCTACAAATTCTAATAATATTATTTTAGTAAACTACTCTGTTTGCTTCTATACGACAGCATAGTGTTGATTAAAATTATGTAAACAATATAACAAAGTAGATAAACCTCTGCTAATACTTGTGTAAACCACCCGTCTATTGTCTGCGGCGAGCAAACAATTCATTTGTCTAACAGTTTGATCTTCCTTCAACGTCGACTACATTAAGGCTGGTCGTCCACCAAACTTCACAAAAGTAACTAGTTATTAACTCAAAATAACGGGTGTAAGAGTACCCTTAACGAAGCTGAAAGGTTTTCCCCGTCATTGCGATCATTTTTTTTGTTCTAGACCATACCTGGGAACTTTCTAGTTACGGAAATCTTGGAGTCAAAATTCCAACTTTTTTACACCTTTTTTTAACATAAAGTTTTTGATTTTATAATACCTCCACAACAGCCGTACTATTGAATGCATCCATCAGCATAGTTTTGAGTGCTTTACATTATATAGCCCTACCGTGCATAAGTGCGTAAGCATAGTCCTACCGTGAATCGTGATTTTTCGCCCTAAAAACAAGTCGTTTCCCAGAAATAATTTTTGCGTAGAGTTACTTAGTTTGATGTACAGAATGCTTGGTTGAGGGTTTCGTGAAGGGTCTGTTTACACCCTACATGAATCAGTACCACCACCAGAATGAACTAGAATTGTCAAAGTAATACGAGTAGTATTTCAATACCGGTACGTACTCGACGAATCCAATCAGAAACTAGAAAATAACGCGTTAAGCAACATAACATGACGACTGTAATCCGGAAGGTTAGTCAGGTGTACCTCATAGTACACACACATTTCGCCAGTTATGTTTAAGTCACATGTAATAGGAGGCGAGCCTATTGCCATCAGTCAGGCACGAATCCAGATTCCGTGGCTGCTACTGAGAAATTCCTGATGGAAAAACCCAATAACAGTTTGCTTAACCCGAGAATCGAACCCAGGACCTCATACTCAGCATTTGCGATTGCGACCACTAGGCAGTAACGTGTTAAGGTTCAGTCAAATGGACAATGACGGCGCAATTAGTCAATAAAATGTTAACTGTGATATTTTAGCCACTCATTGCTGGTTTGAGGTCGTAACTGGTTACTGGGTAACGTCGTGAACGATAGGCCTTAGACTCAACTATTCACTAAATACATTAATTTAGCCAAGCAATAATTTAAGTCGCGTTAATATCTTTCAATTTAGACCGTTTGTTGGATTTAAAGGCGATTAATCTTGTTAGGGGGAGTTTTGGAAAGTCTGTAATTGGTTCTGACAAGGGAGCCCCCTATCCTAATTTGATTACGATTGAATTTACTGTCGATTTTCCGTTTTTTCATGTTGGCCATTCTATCATGGATAGCAGAGATTGGTAAAAACATTGCAAGGAGACATTTAGTACCTACACGCTTTTTTAATTGTTTATTAAATAAAATAACAAAACAAAATTGAAACAGAAACATCACAAAAACCTCAATAGGTAGGAATATTTTGGTCCGGTTGAAACACTTTTAAGCAATCTTAATACTAACGTACCTGTAGTATTCACTTGTAGCAGAGCTAATAGGTTGATAACACCATTTACCACTATATCACAGGCTCACCCACTCCACCAAGCTAGTCCAGGGTCCGCTTCACCTCCTGACTTTCCCGCCATTCGTGGTGACTGACAGTTGTCCTACGTGACAGCTACCGGACTACTTGTGGCCGTGAGACAGTGTTGAGTAATCTATTAAATAGATACACTTCAGTACCTAACAAATAACATTGTAAATTAAGGTTAATACATAGTTTATAATAAATTGTAAGGTAGTTCGTAAATAATAACCAGTGATCGGAATAGGCTGACTATATTTGCCTAAACTTCGGAGAACAGAGACAGAAAGTGGAGACTTCCAAAAATCTTCGATAAGTTGAAAATAAGCTTTATTTAAGATGTGTAAAGGCGATTTTTAACTAAACTTGTAATTACCAAATCCCGAAATAAATAATCTGACTTTAAAATTCATGTATTCGAATTATATTTATGATCCTTAAACTAACCGTTGTTGTATAAAATTATTCTAATACATGATTATAGTTAGATTAGTTTTAGTGAAAATTCCCAAGATTTGTTAATTGCAATTTTAGTTAAAAATAGTCTTTACAAATCCTTAATAAAGCTTATTTTCAACTTACTGAAGATTTTTCCCGAATCCCTGGAAAAAAAATTGTCGTAAGGAACAAAGGCACTTTCTGTCTCTGTTCTTCGAAGTTTAGGCAAATATAGTCAGCCTATTCCGATCACTGATAATAACTAAGAAATATTACAAAAACAACGGCAGCGCGGGTCAGACATCACGTCGATGCTAATTACTAATTGTACACAGGATGATGCATTTTCAGAGAGATTCAAAGATTTGTTTGTATTTATTTTTATAATTACTATTTGTTATTTCCGATTGAGAATTTTGTTGGAACGTCATTAATTAGAGTAGGTATTAAATAAGCGACGTCCACAGAAAGTCGGATAAAGCAAGCCTTGTTTGCTGTCTTGTATTTTCGTGGAAACACAAACACATTTATAAGGTCGGTAAGTTTCGTTCACTACTGGAGATGACAGTATGACCAAAAGTATAAGTCTGTTTGCTCAGGTGATATTTTCCTAAAGCTAATTCATTGACTAAGTTTGGGTATAGCAACCCGAGTTCAAGCTATTTTTTGGTTCTGTCTAGGTTATCATTAAAGTTAGTGTAAAAACTGTACGAACGACGACCAATCAAGCTATAAAAAACCAGTTTTTGTGGATATCTCATTGTACGGATTTTGATGGGTTCGATTCGTGGGTCGGGCAAAGCGTTATTGGGTTTTCTATCAGGAATTTCTCAGTAGCACCAACGGAGTCTAGATTTGAGCCCGATTGATGGCAATAGGCTCGCCCCCTACAACATAACTGGCGAAATGTGGGTGTATTATTAGATACACCTCTGCCGAACTCTTCGGGGATTACAGGCATGATGTTATGTTATGTTATTCCATTTTTTTTTAATAATTCCAGTCTACGTCATAACAAAATACTATGAGAACAGGCGAGTATCATTTTTATTTTTATTCTCCCTAATTTTTGTTTATGACATCTTAAAATTCTTTACGAATACAAATTACCTTTTCTTTTGTTCAAGTGTTTTATTCGTACATTTTAAAACGACATAATTTTAGGGATCGGTGTGCTGTTACTTTTAATTTTTCGGCTTATCTTATGACGGACGGCGGTAAGTAGCTGGCCATTTATTCATCCGAGTAAAGAATAAGAAATTGTTTTTATTTTTTTGATGAGGCTTCAAGTATATAATTTGATACTTGCCTACCTGAAATTGGCCCACTCTGCAAATGTAAAAACTCTTGTCATTCAAACAAAGAACACCTTTTTTATACTAAACTAGGTTTTTCCCGGGGCTTCGCTCGCGTTAATTTAGAATTTGACAGTTAATTTGGGTTGTACTCTGCTTGTAATAATACAATTCAATCATGATTCGAAAGACACGTGGCGCCACTTATTAACAAAAGAACGTTATTGTTATTTTTCTCGAGAACAGTACTTTTTTTCGGAATAAAAGGTACCCTATGTCTATTTCTGTACACCTGAGAATGTATATGCAAAATTTCAGGATGATCGGTTCAATGGTTTAGGCGTGAAAAGGTAACAAACAAACAAACTTACTTTCGCATTTATAATATTAAGTATGGATATGGATAGACTTGGACGCAACTCGTCTGATGTTAAACGATAATGCGGCCTAAAGTGGAGCTTGACACCTTAAACTAAGCGTCTACTTGGAGTACTTATCCAGGCACAAAAGAGTCATAATACCCATTCAAAGATTGGCCGTGCGTGGTTAGTGTAACATCGCTGTTCATAAATTCTAAGTCAGTTGTTGATTTGTCACGACTTCTTTAAACTCTTCTCTCCTGGTATTTCCACAAAATTTCTCCGAGCTTTTAATAACGCATTGCTGCAATTATAGCCTTTTATTGTTGTCTATGTCAAATAAGTCAGTTATTGTTGCCATGTAGAAAAACGACATTAATGATATTTTGATCATACTAAATCAAGTTCTGTTTTTCACTAAACATGTAAATAATATAGAAATGAATGTTTAATAAAGAAAAAGACTTGGCAAATATTCTGTAACTTCAAGTTGCAAATGATAGCAAAATGAAATTTATGAAATTTAAATAAGATATGAAAATATTATGTCTTGATAATGATCATTTTCTTGGAGCCGCAAACTTGACGATAGTTTGAATCTGTGAAAACTTTCGTTGTTTCTAATGTGAGTTTTTTAAATTGATTTTATCTTAGTTGACGATTTTCTAATGCAAATAACAGTTAAAGGGCTGTACCGTGTTTTGAATTGAGAATTCCTCTCCTCTCTTCCTCAACCATCGGGTGGATGTTGCTGGCTTTAAAAACATTTTGCGCACATTGTTGTGCATCATTTCAAGTACAACGTATCGTTAAAAGTAATAACTATACAAAACACTCAACTATAAAAATAAAACGAGCTCTTTATTCTGCTCAATCTACATTGATGGCTTCCTTTACGTGCGCACCTCCTGAGTTCGTACATTAAACTTTATATATGCAACGTCATGCGCGATTCCCATTATGTTCGAAGCTCTGTTTATGTGGTTAGAAGAGAGTGAAGTTTTCGTAGAATCAGTTCCAACACAGAATTATGATAATAGCAAGATGCCCTCATAGGTGTCGATGGGAATAGGTTATGAAAAGTTATGGGTTATGGACTTAGATCCTGTTATTAAAAGGCTGCTTCGTTGGTCTAGAGGCAGCACGCTCGACTGCTGAGCATGAGGTCCTGAATTTAATCCACGGGTCGGGTAAAGTGTATTTCCATCAGAAATTTCTCAGTAGCAGCCAGCTGGCAATAGACTCACCCCCACTAACATGGGACTTAGACATGACTGACGAAACGTGGGTTTACTTTTATGTAAACCTCTGACTTACCTCTCGGGGATAAAAGGCGCGATATTATGTATTTATTTAAAATTCTACAAAAAAAAAACATTACGTTAATCAAATCGCATTTAAAAAAATGAGAAGGGAATGAGGTGGTCACTAAAAGCTGCAAGACTATTATTATCACATGCATTGCTGAGAGTGGGCGACAACTTAAATTCGAGGAAACTTCAAAGTGAAAGGTTTAAGCGTTTTTAGAAACTGTATTATCGAAAAACTTCAAAAGAGATATAAGATTATCGAACTTAAAACCGCAATTCACTTCAAAAGCTTTCCAATCAGCTTAATTCCTGTTTGAGATCCAATTTATTATCAAAACACGGAAATCCAAAATGGCGCTTATACTAACAGCAATAAAAATAAAATCGCACAAAACGTTACAAACAAAACACTAAACATAGAAAGCTATAACAGTAATACATAACTCAAAGTTGATAAACAGTTTTTGTGAAGATAGCCTGTTAAGTAAATATTATTGTCGTTTTGCGGGTGGATGTGATTTATCATCTCCATTGTAAAGGGGACGCCAAATAAGTGGACTAGTTCAGTGATGAATGTCTTTTAGTAAATATTGACCAACGAAAATATGAAAATCTTATTTTAGTTTGTAGGTACGAAAGTAAACAAGAAAGTTATCATGACTAGACCATTAAAAGAGATTTCCAATGAAAAAAATTTTTCGTAAATAAATAAATATCCCTGGACATTTTTCACACAGCACCATCTAGCCCCAAGCTAAGCAACTTAATGCTTGTGTTATGGTAGCTAGATGGCTGATAAACTACATAAATAAATTAAATATTACTTCATCAAAAAGTTTAACAACATTTTTGTTCATTTTTTTTTTTCATTTATTTCGCTACAAAGCGTGCTACAAGGCACACATAGGACTTAAACGTAACTGTTAATGCGGATCTACTATACTAAAACCCATACCTAATCCTTTAAGCTTACAGGCGTGATGATGTTAAAGCTAATTAACAACGCTATGGAAAAATAACAATAATTAATGTGGTATACTGCAACTAAAAAACCTGTGTACTGAAAAATCACGCTTTAATTAAATTCAGGGTTTACAAGGTAAAAGCGTCTCCTCCTGTTGTTTTAGTCGGTTAGAATGTAGCCTATGTTACCTGGGCCATAACAACAATTCAATTGAGACCTTATTCATCAAAATCGGATAAATAGTTTAGGCGCTACGAAGAAACATACGTAAATACAAACATACATAGACTGCTAGAATCACAACCCTTACTTTTGGCTTCGCCGTAGTAGAGTAAAAAACACATCATTGAAATGCAATAAAAATCTAGTAAATTGATTCAAATACTACTTACTAGCTACAGTTTCGCCTCCATACGAAGTAGTATTTCATATAATATAAAATATTACGTAGCGCACACACATTAATTACTTGTTGAATGGATAACGTCTCAGCTTTAATGCCAAGCTATAAGCACCACTTTATAGAGCTTTAAAACTGACATAACATTGCAGATAACATTCCTATTGACAATGTTTGTGACAATAACTTTAAGACCTGTCATTAACTTACACATTTTGTTTGACGCGCTGTTAGAAAGTATGGCGATAAACTTTTCGTCTAAGAATGGAGTAGCATTTGTTCGTTGAAAGATAACAGTTTTGTGTAGTATTTTTTATAAATACTCGTATTGCATATAAGAATCTTATTGGAAACATGACATACAAGAGTCCCCCAGCCGTTATTAGGTGAAAATATCACAAATGTTGATAAAAAAAATTGTTTTGTAGCGTAAAAATGAGCCGCTCTTTAGTGGTCCTAACATTTTTCAAATACTTATAAAAAAATCGAAATCCTCACGCTAAAATATGTCACTATATATTTCAGAATTATTTATAGATGGGAACTAAAACAAATTTGGAAACGTTTTCATGTAAATTTTTCTTAAAAAATAGTTGAAAATTTCGATGCAAAAACTCTATGCTGTTTTTGTGTTGCATTTTATAGAAATAGCAAAGATTTTTAAGCTACAGTGACTAAACTCATAATGTTCAAAACAGCATAGATCATGCCGCGTAGTAAGAACCTTTGCCTTCAAAGAAAAAACCAATCTAATTGATTGGTTTTTTCTTTGAAGGCAAAGGTTCTGTTCTGGTGGTTGGTTCGTTCGTTCGATAATTAACAGTATCTTTACATAGTATAAAACAAAGTCGCTCCCGCTGTTTGTACACTAAGATCTTCTAAACCACGCAACGGATTATAATGCAGTTTTCAGAAATAGATAGAGTGATTCAAGAGGAAGGTGTATATGTATGCACATAGTACCCGCACAAAGCCGGGGCGGGTCGCTAGTTATCAATAAAGAAAAATAAGGTTTTATTGCAGCAAAAGAAATATTCTTTCAGAATCTACCAAAAAAACTACTCTTCCTACCCACCAATCTATCGTAAAACAACATCTATCCCGGATAATATCAGCCAATAAGACTCCGTCATAAATACAGTTCATCAAATATTTGTGCGTGCGAACGTTTTGGTATATAACCTATTTTGTTATGTTCTTTTATGGTACGTATGATCTGTATATAGATTTTGTTTTTTTTTTATTTTCTCTCTAGGGTGTCATAAGAAGAATAATAAATTGGGGTTGGTTCATATAGTATCTACCAATATTCAATAGTATTGTGGATATAAAAAAAATAGAAAACCTTTTTGCTTTTCCCTTCCATAATCATTTAGCCTTTGCCTGGCTAACATTACACGTCTTGGTCCACTACAGCATCTTCATTTTGAAAGCACATAAGCCGCATCAGGTAAAGAAGGTATAAGCTGAATACTGAAAACATGATAGACCTATTTATTAGCCAGATATTGTTGTTGTTATTTTTCGCATGCAAAATACGTGCTTGGACGTGGAGTTCCGGACACCAGCCCGTTATACAATACAATGGTGATGTCTGACTAATAAATTGAACGATTCTGGCATTACTTCACACGAATTTTGGTTATTGAGTAGTACTTTAATAATCATTTAGATTCACAATCATCCATTCGGGTCAAAAACAAAGTTTCCTTCTGTTTTAAATCGATTAAAAAAAAATAGAGTAATAAGTTTGTCTGAAAGCAAGAAACGTGTCTCCACTATATACCTTACTTATTTCATAAGCATAAGTTTTCTTCACAATAAGTCACCGAAACCACTAGAATGAATTTTAATATTCCCCGAAAACCAGCTTAGCACACATTCATCATATTAACAAGCCAACATGCTGCTCCAAATATTCCTCCCATCTCATATTTCATAGCAAAAAATTGCTTCCCATTTCTCTACATTTCAAAACTACAATTTGAACAGCATAACCAACATTTGTAGCTCGAAATGTCAAGTGTTCTACAAGCTACGAAAGATTCGTAGCCTCGTAGCACCGTAGTACCGTAGCCTCGTAGCAGCGTAGTCGCGTAGCATTCATTTACTACAGCGTAGTAATAAAATATTCGTAGCGGTCTTGTATTTCTTCGCCGGTATCTTTGTTGCCTTGTATAGATAAGTCAGAGTAATTATTATTAAATGTTTCTTTTATGGGGCAAAGTGTTTTATTAGATTTTGTGTTGGTGTATTTTAACAGTAATTATGCGCTTCCCTTAGAATGGACTGCTACTAAGAATTAAATTACTTTTTTATTAAGAAATGCAAACCGTTAAAGTCTGATTTACTACAAAAAATATATACTTTGAGTTACATAATATACTATGCAGAGTTTATTTATAAAGAGATTCAGTTTCTGATAATTAAAGCCGAAATAAGCCAGAAATAGAAAAATAAAGTGGTAATATTCCCAGCAAAAGAATATTGCAAACTTCACAGAAGCGTAGCAATCTTATAAAACCGTACCACATTCGTAGCCTTAGTAACCTCGTAGCGCCTATCAACCTCACCGTAGTCGCGTAGCTTCGTAGACGTCTCGTAGCCAGTATTAAGTATTTGAGTTATTACACGCGAAGGTGCAAACTTGGTGATGACGTCATAATATTAACTTTATGTCTCATATTGCCAAGTTGGAACATCGCGAACGACGAGCAAAGAATTTGCGTACATTAAAAGTTTTTGAGAGAATAACATGTGAAAATAAAAGTTCCAGTTGATGGGCGTTCTTATGAGAGAACGCTTTGGAGGAAAATCGAATTTCTTTGGTAAATAAAGAAGTGTTTGTGATGTAGTTAAACATATACTTTTTTTTTTTGCTGTATACTAGGAATTTCTCTTGTATCGTGAGTGTATTTTCAAACATTCAATCTCACATATACAAAGAGCCAGACCCGGAACAACTTGCTGTAGGCCATAGAAACCCCTTTTGCTCAGCCACTGCGCCAACCGTGTCGTTATTGCATTATTAAATAATGCAGCGTGAGAGTGAAACGGTACAAAAAAAGTAAAGTGTGCACTCAGATTTTTGCCTGGCTAGTGAAAGAAATTTTGGTCCAGTAGAGCAATTTATCTTTACTAGTACTAAAGTGATATCAGATGCACGAACTGAAACGTGTACACTGAAAATTTGATAGTGTTGCCAGACAAGCTGTAACCTAACTAACAGGTTGGAACAATTTTGCCGTTAGAATTTTCATGATCTAGGGGGATCCAATTTTCAGTCGAATTTTCAGTATTTATTCTGTACATGATAAAATGTGGATATTTCAGTTGTGGCGATGATTGTATGATTATTCTGTTCTGTTATATAAACATTAAGTCTGTAAACCCCGAAGGGTGTGGCAGAAGTTTTCCCATAGAACCTCGACTTCGAGTCGAAAATATTGCGGCTACCTCAGTCTTCACTTTTTTTTGTGTGCGAAAATACAATTACACTTATTATCGCCAAGCGGTTGGTCGACTCTTCACGTGACCAGAGGGCGCGCCTATTTTTTGGCCAAAGAATCAGCATTGCCATCCAACGTGGTAATGCTGCCAGCCTTCTGGGCACTTTGAATTTTTGGCCGCCTGGAACCCTTTTCTACTTGTACATATTTATTACTATTATAGTTTTGTAGTTTGTAAATAATTTAATTATCTTTGAAATAAATTACTAGAAACATATTTTAACAGATTTTTATGTCACCTTTAAAATTCACCAGATCTTACAATACAATGTTGATAATATTTATAGCCACAGAAAAAATGACAGTTTCAAAAACCAAACTAGTTCAAACTACAGCTTTTTACTCAATAATTCATCTGAAGCTGACCTTTTTTCAAGTCTATAACAGTATCCAGGTCAAAGCTGAGACCAAACCTTATTTCTAGCCCAATACATCGACAATGCATTAACTAGACTTCGCGTTGAAACAGAGGATTTTCAGCAAAGTTCTCCAATTTACTCGTATGTATGTTGAAACTTTCAACAGCCCAGAATGTTCCCAGCAATATTGGGGCTTTCAGTCTAAACATTTCGATGGTAGCATCTGGCTTTTGTAAATGAAGTTGGTTGTACTGGCTAAAACCAATATTTTTACTAGACCCTTTTGAATATCGATATTGGTTTTTACACTTTAAGGATACTTGCCTTGTGTATTGTAACGACTGTCAATGTGTATTCTGTGCCCCGGGCAGCTCCACCAGGTAACTGGCTAATATTCGATTGTAAAGTTTGAGTTAAATACAAGAAAAAAAAAATGTATTCTGAAAATAATCGGTAGCAAATAGCACTGTACGCGATTAACACATCTAAACCACGTTCAAGAGCTGTTAGTTCCATAAGTGGGTAGTTGCACCATTATTCAACAGTTTCAAGACACAATTGCTCTAAAAAAATACTTGTTTTAGACTTGAAAGACCGATTAATCTTCAACTTACTTTGTAAGTGGTTGCGCAGGATGGGCAGGACAGGAGGTGAAGCATATCCTGCAGAGGGGCTCCACACTGGCATTATTGACACTGATAAATCCTGAACGCTGTCTCGCTGTTAGTTTCAATAACGAATTTCGGTCTTAAAATCACGTAAAGAATGATCAACCATTCATAAACTGGCCAATAGCATTTAACATGACACCTAAATCTCGATGAAATTTATATTCAAGCACAAACAAAAATGTAAATAGACAAATCGCGACCATGCACTTGGGGACAAAATTACCTGAACCGAATTATTTAGTTAGTTGGCGCTTTGGGAGGGAGTGGTAAAACGTGTAAGTTGTTTATTACGGCCGGTGTGAAATATTTAGGGAGCAGTTTTATTACCACTAGGTGTATCAAAGGCTCATGTTGTGTTGTGGACATAGTCATTTTGTACGGGCTGAAATAATGATTATTTTATTTTTGGAGTTAGTTTATAACCGCTGGTGTCACTTTTTGTTGTTTATATTTTGTATGTGTTTTATGGCGATGTTTTAATTTGTGGGAAATCAGAAACTTTAGCCATATTTACAGTCAAGTATATAACATCACGCCTATAATCCTCGAAGGGGTAGGCAGAGATGTAACTAATAGTACACCCACATTTCGCCAGTTATGGTTGAAAACCCACGTAATAAGGGGCGAGCTTATTTACATCAACCGGGCACAAATCCAGACTTCGTAGCTGCTGCTGAAAAGTTACTGATGAAAAACCCAATAACACTTTGCCCGGAAATTGAACTCAATAGGAACATCATGCTCAGCAGTCGCGCTTGCAACAACTCGACCTTCGAGGCAGCCTTTGATATTTTTTTTTTGTCAGTGATTTTTATTCACGTAACTGTAAGGTCGCTGTTGGGTTACTGCTTTCATAGGTAAAATGAGTGTTAAAGGACTTTATGCCGATGTTTAGTAGTAAAGTTTGGTTTAATTTGATAATCTTTTGGTAACAGTACCTATGAATTATGATAAACCTGTTCTGTCAAAGGGTAAAACTTCCTCAAATAACTTGTTTTGCTTTTCCCAATTGATCGTCTTGATTTCGACATAACTTTTATTTCAAATAACCTGGCTCTATACTCTATACTAGAAATATTAAGTTATTTTAGACCTCACAAGTTTAAAAACGACTACAAAATCTATACCTTAAAATACCTAATTTTCCGATGTTACCATACAAAAATAACCTTGAGCCAGGGATGAGGGTGTTCACTGGACCGGGATCTCTGCTCACGCTACATTTACTAGCAGAACGATATTAAATCTTACCTGACGTGTTACACAAAATTCCTAATGTCATGATGATCCGCGGATTTTCGGAAATGTATTTTTGTAAAGGAAAAATTGCTGAATAATACTTCGATTTTCTCGTGGACTTATATTAAAATCTTGAAAGTATTGGTTAAAGCAATGTAAGTTTCAAGCGAAAACATTCTATTCAACTGGACTTACAATTCAAAGAAAATGAACTGTGGAAGTGTTTGGTCAATGAACGCAATTTAAAATCGTACAGGCTTTAAAGTTAGCATACATGATGTAGTCAATTGCACATCAGTGGTAACCATTGGCTGCGTCTTTATTCTATAGCCGTAAGAGTGGTTTTTCGTAACGCAAGTCTTCTTTTTTCTTTATCGTGTGGTTAGTACCTAACCTGGTGTCAGAGATTTTTTAATGCCATCCATGGGCGTCTGACTTGGCTTTATATGCCGTCGAGAAACATCTCTCAGGCATATCCTCAGGATGTTTTTCCTACATCGAAGCAAGTTATACAAAACGCACATGAATCCAAAAAATCAGCAGTATGTGTCTCTTGGGTTCGAGCTTGAGTACTATTATTTTGCAGTTCGACGGTCTCACCACTAGGCTATCACTGGTAACGCAAGTCTAACCACAAATCTATAAACAGCTTCTAACAGTCCACTAACAGACAATAGAAAAAATATAAATGGATCTTATTTACCATACTCAATACACTACTTCTGAAAACCGTATTGATTTCCTCTAATTTCCGTTTGACCTTTACATCACAGGGCAGTTAATTTGGTCCTTTGTCGCCTCTACGATATTTGCGGGAAGAATCTGTGTGGGCGAGCCATTATTAGCTAACCACTGTCCTACGTCAACAATCAATGGAAGGACCTTCCTTTGATTAACATTCAGAACGTTAATCAATAAAGTTACCTTTGTCACAAGTAGGTGACAGGTATTTAAACAGTACTTTAGGACCAATATTATTCTCGGAAGGTTCTCTTCTCCCTTCCCTTAACTATTAGGTTTGTAATTTCACAACATTGTACAAACAAATTAAATAAAAAGTGAGTGACCCTGAAGTTTCTTACCGGCTCTTCTCCATAGACCACGCCCAATCGGAATCAATCACCTAGTTTCAAACGTCCTACAAGTGCCCATGCAAATTCATGTGAAATAAAATAAAATTGAGAATGTAAATCTGAATCAAGGATAATCGGCAGCTTTGACTATTCCATTACAGGAGTGTACTCTTGTGTTTAAAGAATTTATTTGAAGAGTTTGTTTAACATTTTTAATTTGGGCGTTTTTATAAAATGCACTAAAAAGACGACCGTAAACTAACATGTTTTATTCATTACTATGCATTACATATTACATTAAATACAACTACAAATAGCTAAAATTTTACTTTAGTACAAACATAAAATTTTTATAAAACCAAATCATAACAATATTATATACACTTATAAATTAAAATAACCAAAATTAACTAACTTAAAAATTAACTTAAAATGACGTCAAAAAAACCCCTCCTCAATAAAATAATAATAACAATTATGGAGAAGTTATTTCTAACAATAAAAAAACTGCAAATTTACAAACATAGCCTGCGTATAACACAACCTCAACAAAAACATTGGAATCTGTTCAGAAGCCAAAATAGCAAAGAGACAACAATATTGTAAACAAAATGTGAGTTTCAAAAAGTCCTTAGCAAGTTTAATTAAAGTACAATTCTTTGCGTCTTTTTCCTTAGTTGATATTTTTGCATAAAACAGCTTTTGCATGTACTTAAGCTATATTTAAAGACGTTGTTGTGTAAATTCACATCTAATCATTTATGTTTATCTTGAAATCGGTAGTTATGCGGAGTTGAAAGAAATATATGTTTATTTCAAGCTCATGTATAGGCAAAAAAATCTTGTTCAATGTTCGGGTAGTGCCAATGGGGATTTCGCATCAGAATTATTAGTAGCAACACAAAGTCTGCGTTTGTGTCCGGTTGGTAACAATAGGCTTGCATCCTAATATTTATCATAACTTGAGCAATGTGAGTGTTACAATAGGTGCACGTCTGCCTAACCCGTGATTTATGTTTACATTTCCATCATTTATATGCCCTACAAATAGCAGCAAACAAAATATAAATGAAAACGAAACGAAACTGCGAAAACTTCATTAAAGAAAAGTCAAAACCCAAGTTTCTCTGAATTCAAATTCACCACCTTTATTTTTACTCAAGTCTACTTCACACCTGTCGAGACCGATTCAACTGTACTACAAACTACTTACTTGTTATTTTTCATGCAACTTTCTCTGTAAGTTCAGTTGCTGAAACTTTGTACGACTAAGTTCTTCCATCCGCTACTTTGAACTGACAATTTTTCTTTATCACCGCTAATAGTGTTGGTTAAGTTTTTATGCTCGTTTTGACCAAGTCGTTATTTTATTTTATTTACTTAGAGTACACTAATAATATGTATATTTATATAATCGCCCAGCGGTTGGTCGACTCTTCACGTGACCAGAGGGCGGGCTTATTTTTTGGCCAAAGAATCAGCATTGCCATCCAATGTGGCAATTCCCAATGAACAATTGGGAAGTTGCGGCATAAAAATAAACTTTGGCGTTAAAAATCTCTGTATTTCCAGCGATACCAATTGTATTTTTTTTAAGAATTTAATAGAATTAGATTTTTTTTTTATTTAACCAAACAATTATTTTATTTAATGTCTATGTTTTGAATAATATAAAGAAACCCTGTAAAATAAAATATGTCCATTCGCAGCTTAGTCGCACGTCAATACAAATACATATTATTTTCAATTTTCAACCTTATTCACGCTCCATACTGGTGACAATAGTTTACGCGGTCTAGTAGCGATTAAAATCGTAGTCAGTCAGCGCCTTAAGAAACTTTCTTACATCATATACAATTTTTGTGCTATACATATCGATAATCTTCCAACGGTTTGTTGTAGGTGTAGATAGGAAAAAATAATATTAACTTACTCAACGCCATTTTTATTTCGTCTCAATGATTCCTTTAAAGTTAGATTAGTTTCGTGAACGTCACTAAAATGCCTATTCAATACAATGCAACTATACTTCAAACTCAAATTAAAGTAATTGTCATCTCATTCACTGCGCCTATCGAATATCCGAAATGACGTCATTGTTGATCAAATCTCGTGAAACGTGTCGTGGTCAATATTGGCCAGTATTAGGAGGTTTCCTCTGGCGACATAATACCCGGCTGCGTTTCCATATCACGGAAATTAAGTACGATAGCGATCAGTACCGTAATTATCTCTAGACAATAACGCTCACGTAATATTGTTCGGAATTAGTATAAAACGCTTTTCCATCATTTTTTGCTTGGTTATAAATAAAAGAGAATGCTCATGGAAGTATGGAATCCCGTACCATGCTGCATCAAAATCAAACCTTGTTTTTTATAGACTACACTGATCGTATTAACTCCTACAAAAAATATTTTTGAAAAAAAAACCCGCGTTTCAGAGTTATTTTATAAAATCGAAACTAACCTAAAAAGTAGGTCTATTTTTTCGACGCTACCAACGACGTATTTTAACACACATACATTACATTATTGCTCTAAAAACAGCGTAATACACTAATATTAGTAAGAATTACGAGTTAAAGTAACATCCACAGTATGCTTGACTGAAACTCGATTTTATTTTAGACCTTTACATTGCCTGCAATAGTCAGTCAGTACAGTACAAATGTCAGATGCCACAGATAAGATAACTATAAACCATAGAGTATAGTAAGTGCTATAAACTAGTCGGGATTTAGGGATGTAATCGATAAATCAAAATCTTTAGGCTGAGAAAATCTATTTTGTTGCAAATAGCAATAAACCAAACTATATCGATTTGGTGTACTGATCTTACTTAATTGTAATTAATTTTAGAGTCCGCTCGACAGACAAGGGTTTGTTCAATTGAAACGGAACGTCATTTATATTCAGTTGAAACGGAACGTCATATAAAGGGAGTAAAACAATATTCATACTTTTAAACTCGAAAAGTATATTTCCAGTTCAAAAATCAAATCCCCGACGCGTAATGCCGTAAAAAAATATGAAACTAATTACTATAATATTTTGGTTTTGAGGCGCGAGACTTTTTGGTACCAACTTTGGTCATTGTCCTTTGCTGCCAAATCTAATGTTACTTGTTGTGTTTAGTTAATCAAAACACCCGTAACAAAACATAATGGTAATGTAATATTCATAGTAGGTTTTAACTGATATACCTGAAAAAAAATCAGAGCTCAAGAAAATCGGCTGGAAATGAAATACTTTTGATAACACAATACATCACACACTTTTCAAGCTTAATAACAGTACCTAGGTACGCACGACGATCAATCAAGCTATGGTCAACCAAATTAAGCTGACCTCTCATCGCACGGGAAGCTCATACACAGCGAGGTCGGGTTACACTGGTTATGTATTACTTAAAAATCCGCTGAGGTCTAAGTTCTAAACTCACCTGAGTATGTGAATAAAACATAGAGAAGTTGGACACGATGACAGGAACGGGTAAGGCAATCGTCAGCACACCCGCCAAGGCGCATAACGCCCCCACGAACATACCTAGGTATGTCTTGGGGGCCATGTCCCCGTAGCCCACTGTGGTCATCGTAACGATGGCCCACCATAGCCCTAGGGGGATGGACTTGAATTGATTGTCGGGGTTATCCTGTGGACAAAAAGAGATGGTTAGAATAGTGATAATGTACATTTGTGAAATTGTAAAAATATATAGGTACCTGGGTACTGCTGTCGCATTGTCTTAGTACTATTATGAAAGAAAGAAATTAGTTGATGGTTTATAATTTTATAGAAAGAAATAAAGTCGTGCAAGAGTGAAAGAAGAAATTTTGAGTTTCCGTGGGTTTCCTAAAAGGAATAGTTTCATTTACAACTTGATAAAAAGACGAACAAAAACCTAAAATAATTTAAATGTAGTTTTTTATTAGACTTAGTTACGTTTCTACATAATTTACATTAAAATCGAAGCTAATTTGAACACAATATTTAGAAGTTAGCTATTTCATAATATCGCTTCATAACTCTTGTGACAAATACGGAGTTCGACCCTTTTGTGACGTCACTAATTGGTGCCAAATATTTAATGTCGGAATATCAGTAATCGTAAATACCTAATACTTTGTTGTGAATAAATATTATTTCCGCTAGGTTCATCACTGGTTTACTTTAAACTCTGTAAACACTAACTCACGCCATCATCATCAGAGACTCCCACTGATGATGATGGCGTGATCAAAATGAGAAGAAGCCTCTTACTCTTCGGTCTTTAAACCGACTGCGAGCACAAATTGGCTGCTGCAGGTCCAATCTGGTTAGATGGAATATAATCGACCTATCTCGGACACAATGCTTCGTGTTGCCGGTTCGATTCCCGCACGGAACAAATCATCATCTTCCTGCCCTTGTCCACAAATATTTTTATTAAATTAAAATTAAAATTATCTATTAACAATCAAGTACAATAACATAGCAATTTGAACGGTGATACCCAAACTAGACGTTAGTCTGTATCTTGGGGATCAGAGTTGTACATTTTCGTTATTAAGAAAAGTGGTCGTTTATGGTGATTATTAACAAAATAATTAAAAGTAAAGTTAAGTTAAAGTAAAAACAAGGAGCATGTAATTAAGATTATGGCCTACAGATAGTTGTTCCGGGTCTGGTTGTTTGTGTATGTGAGTTTAAATGTTTGTAAACGCACCCACGATACAGGAGAAATTCTTAGAGAGGGGCAAGGTTTTTTATAAAAAAAAAAAAATGTGATTGTAGACCACCAGCACAGGCAACCCCTTCTCTCCTGCACATCGTAAACAAATAATTGCATCCTCCAGTACATGCATGAGGCAAACGACAGAGCTTTCCAGGTCACTACATAAAACACAGGTCGAATAAAATCTGAGTCATCGTTTCGAGAAGAAAACTCTTCAGGCTAAAAATAATAACAGGCCAGTATTATTAATTGTTCCCTGGTTGTTAAGCATTTTAATTTTCTACCAAAACCGAGTCTCTGAAGACCGCTTGAAATTAAAAACAAGTAGGACTACAGTTAATTGTATTACAAGAATCACTCAACTAATTTTAAATTAATTAATCCTAGTAATTAAAAAGTTTTCTGATATCAATATCGGAACTTCATTTTAACAGCAGATTCTCGGTTGTATCATAAAATATTAATTTTATTCTTGCCCACTGACCTGTTTAATAATGAGCCACTGAACTATTCTATATATTAATATGCAAGAAAAATTATGTCCGCATTTGCTTCAACAGTGAAAATGATGATAATATTATTCCAAAGATCTTTTACAATATTAATAATACTAAAAGACTAATCTTATAAATTATTCTTGTTAAAATAAACATATGAGCCCAAGAAAGCCCGCAATAAGATTATTCGGTGACACAAAAGGGTTGTGCGGGCAATATCGCCCTTTCTGTTATATGCGTCCCATCCCCTTTTCGTTTATATGTCAATTTCCTCCTGATCTCTTTGGTTTCGTAACAAGCCCCCAATGTACCTATTCGTATACAAAGATGTTTGCAGAGTTGAATTTAAAGGCGATTAAATGTTGTTCGTCTTAAAAAATAAGAAAAAGTTATATTATGAAACAAACGCCTATAATTCCTAGCGAATTAGGCGGTGTCAAGCTATAATATACCAGATTTAGGTAGTCATATTTTAAGTCCCGTGTAATAAAGCGAGCCTATTGCCATCAACCGGGCACAAATCCAGGTTCTATGACTACCCCTGAGAAATTTCGGATGGAAAAACCCAATATCACTTTGACGACCTTGGGAATCGAACCTAGTACTTAATGCCCAGCAGTCGCACTTCGCACGCGCGAACACTACATCAACGAGGCAGCTAAGTAATTAATAAAAATTTAAAACGTGGATTTATTTCAAAGATAATTAAATTATTTACAAACTATAACAGTAATAAATATGTACAAGTAGAAAAGGGTAAAATTAGAATTAGATGATACTGCCATTGCTCATCCTATAAGTAGGTGACTGTATTAATTCTTTGAGTATTATTAAACAAGAAAACAGAGAGCAAGAGAGGTCGACAGAAAAGAGCTGGCCGATACTACACAACATGACACTAGATGACAATTGATTATTACAACCATCATTTCAACTTTCAAAACGTGTTACTTTCACAAACCACCGCTCTGGATCCGTGTAGTGCATAATGGGCCGCAACCTCGTACAAAGAGACCAATTTCTGATTGAATCCAATTATCAAAATTATAAACCAGGAAAGAATATTGGCAATACACTCTACACTAGATAGTCACATTATTCTTTAAAGTCAATCAACCACAAATCCATTATTACAGTTGGAAGACCACTGCCCACACCTAGTGAATTAACATGACCTTTATAATATTCTGATCTTGGACCCAACCACAAAACCCAACGAAATTAAAAGGTGATAAAAGCATTACAAACTTAATTACAATATCGTTTAAAATAATTAATTAATTAGTTCACACTCAACTGGCTTACCAAACAAGAGTTTGGTGAGCCAGTTGAAAAAATAAATGTTATTTTATTGCAGTATCAGTTTTTTGGTTGAGTGCACTAGCTGTTATTTGCGGCTTTACTCGCGTTGTTTGTGTTTTCAATCAACATTAACATAGCATTTAGAGGTGTAAGGTAAACTATTTTAATATGTAGCAAACGGTTAGTAAAATGGTCCGTTACTTTAGTGTAAAACTTTTTCGAAAAGTACTCGTAATATGAAATACCTTCATATTTTATCAGTTTTCTGCGAATCATTAATTACCTGGCTATCTTTTTGACTGTGTTTTCAAGTATCTTAGATTAGGATTTTGGATAGGAGTCGGACAAAGTATTTCTGGGGTCTTCCATCAGGGGTTTCTCCAGCATGTGCTCAGTTTATGGCAATAGGCTCACTATTATTACATAAGCCCCCTATAAACATAACCAGTGAAATGTGAGTGTACTATATATACCTCAAAGGTATACCTCTGCCTAAACTTTTTTGGGACAAGAGGCATGATGTTCTGTTATGATACACACTACACTTACGAGTACCTACTACCTGTTACTTAGCGGTCTTATAAATATGTATTTTCTCGCAGAAACTCTTATGTTCGGTTTTAACCAATTTACTAAAGACTATACAAAGAAATTGTTACCAATATTCTGCGACACTATAAATTATATACAAAAATAGACACGTAACACGTTCAATATTGCCAAGCTCCAATATTAAATAGATGCTCATATTTTTTTGCTCCATTTTGTTTTTCTACACAGTACGGACAGGCAACGAAATACAATCTATTTTAGTTAAATTTTTTCTTCGCGTTGCTAAGTGATGTAGGAAATAGATTCCATTCCATTTGGAAATACATTACTTGTTTTAGTTTAAGGAAACTAGATTGGATTTTCGCTGTTTATATGTGAGTTTTATTAGATACGACCATTATACTGTTTGCTAAAAGGATATTTCTTTCTAATTCAATTAAGGCTAATACATTTTTAATTACATCCAGTTTTTATGTTACAGGTTCTATTGAGTTTCAGAAGTCATGCCATCACAAACACAGCACATCACGCCATTTGTTCCCTGATGTATCAGGCAGAGATTTGTGTACATTTAGTACACTGTTGTGTTTAGTTTAAGTCCCACGTAATAGGGGCGAGCCTATTGCCAAAAACCGCGCTTAAAACCATACTCTTGAGTGAGGCCCTATACCTCTACGGATTCTATTGAGAAATCCCTTATAGAAACACCCAAGACTATTTTACCCATTCCCATGCTTAACAGTTAGGATTTATATTGCACGGATATCTGTCGTAAAATCTGTACACGAATTCTCACATTTTGATGCAGCACTTCAAAAACTTGTTCTACCTTTTGTGAAAATTATAAGAATACATAATTATCCTTCCTTTCCTAATAGTCTTGGTTGCTGTAAGGGAATTATTAATACTCATTAACCAAATAGATGGCCAGCAGAGTTTTCCTGTCTGCTAATGAAAACAAATTACAATTCGTCTGCAAACTGAGATGATTATGACCATTTATTTCCCTTTCACTTATTTATTTTCATGTATCAGTTAATTTACAACAGTAATAATGATACCGGAGATCATAGTTAGGCTTTGTTGGTCTAGTGGTCACAAAGCACTGCTGCTGAGCACGAGGTCCTAGGTTCAATTCTCAGGTCGGGCAAAGTGTTTTGGGTTTTATCCAACAGGAATTTTTCAGTAGCAGCCACGGAGTCTGGATTTGTGCCCGGTTGGTAGCAATAGGCTCACCCCCCATCATATGGGATTTAAACATAACTGTAAAATTGTGGCTGTACTGTGGTACATTTCAGCCTAACCCTTCAGAGATTACAGGCGTGATGTTACCTTATGTTTTGAACTATAGCTTTATCGGCTGCAATATCACCAAGGGATCCAGTAACTGAATTGTGGAGGTTAGATAGGCAGTCGCATGTTAAATACTGGTATTCAGTTGCATCCAATTAGACTGGAAACCGACCCCAACATAGGAAACGGATGGACTGAAACCCCAAGTAGCTAATCCACCGTCAAACTCCAAAACAAATAATCTAGTTTTACATTTATTTAACTCAAAAATGATTCTATAAGAAAGCAACGAAGATAACTCCCATACATATGTATTCTTATGTAATACGTGTACGTCGAGGCTGATAATAAAACCGAGCGCATTGAAAAAAATACATTGCCAAGGAAAATTTCAATACCGGTGGCATATTGGTAAAGTTTCCGAACGCATTCTTTGGCGGGAATATAACCGCTGCGAGGTCGGTTTGCGTAGTGTTGGGAAAGTATCGATGGGAGGTTATCGATATTTTTTAAGATTGCTAACACCAGCTGGTTAGTGTTCCGACTATGAGCCTCTGAGCGGAAAACTAGAGCATCATGAAATATGTCTACAAACACGTCGTTTGGGAAACTGATCGCAATTTTCCCCTTTTTGGTATATCAGACACAGACAGGTAAAGACAAAAACACCTTAGGTTGTTTGTGCCAACCATAGGAGAAGCTCTCTTATCGCTGCAAGATGATTGCAAGTATCTTTATATTATGCATTACTGATATTATTATCTGTTTATAATTTTGTATTTCCATATTTTATATTACGCAAGCCATATAACACTTACATTCTGATGAACGTGATACCGTTAGAGCATACCCACACACTTTAGTCCAAAAACGTGCTTATAATTTTAAAATCAACCTATCGATACTTTTTCCCATACCTATATTTTTATAATGTCACCCAGTGTATTATGTACAGTGTGAAAGTAAACACCGCCACGCTACACAGTGTAACCGAGTTTTTGTTTGTCTTCCCAATTTTTATGTTTATGGTGGACAGAAGTTTTGCCATAAACATGGGGTGTAGGGGTGAAACAAACACAAAAAGTCCTGATATATGTGGGCCTGGCTTAATTATCTCGTGATGTAGTCTGTTTGTGTGGGTGTCATGGACAGAGTTTTGGTTTTATTGCAGGATTGATGGACAAAATGTGGTCAACTTTTCTTGGACAATTCCATGATCAACGTATGTTCCTACCGCACTGGGCCAATCACTAAGGAATATTTTCCCTAGTTGAGGACTTATTCAGGTTTCTGACTGTCTATAAATGTTTTCATCTACTTGTACAAAGGCAGATATCAAAATAAACAGTATAAGTTAGTCATATTATCATAATAGGACAAATTATATTATCTATCTTCTATTTCCATTTTAAAATATGAAAATATTTTCAGCTAATTGCCTAACAAAGTTCAGGGCCATTGTTTCCCAAAATAATCCTGAAATAGAAATTCTTTTGTACCTAAAATTGTTAGCTAAAATTCAATTAATCACTTTTCCTGTGACGGGAGCACTAACTTTAACTAAAATTGTATAGTCACCGTTATTGTATTGCTATCGACGATTTTGTAAAAGAAAATGTTTAAAGCCAGTCAAAAATGATTTTTTGATAATGGATAGTAATCATAATTATTATGGCCTTTTAAGAAAATATGCGCTTAGACGTGGAGTTACGGACATCAGCCCGTTATACAATACAATACAATATGGCCTTTTAGCTATGGGAGGAGTGCTTAGCCCTGCTTTGAGACAGTAATAGGCTAGTATTATTAAATTAAACCGACGACCCACTTATGGTAAGTGACTTGAGGGCCGGACTTGACGTGACATTTATCAGTGATAAATAAAGAAAGAAAAGGTATTTGTCTGTCTCGCACAGGACAAAACGATTAAATCTTACTAATGTTATAAATATACGAAAGTTTGAGAGGATGGATGTTTGTTACTCTTTCACACGAAAACTACAAAACGGATTTGAATGAAATTTGGCACATGTACAGTTTATAACCTAGATTAACATTATGATACTTTTTATCTCAGTAGTATGATCCTGTGGGACAGTTCAAAATCAAAATCAAAATCTTTTATTTTTCACATAGGTAACTTTCATAAGTGCCCATGTAGGCACATGGGCACTTATGAAAGTTACCCAACTTCACGCGAATAAAACAAAAGTTTCATAAAAAGAAACCCTAAGACATTAAACTGAATTGGTCCTGTATGAGGTCAAAAGGCCCAATCTCAGCATGGTGCTGTAACATTAAAAAAAAAGTCAGAGTCACCACACAAGAGGTCGTACTTTAATTGTTACACCTTGTATAATATAAGGATGTCTTGTGCAGAATAAAACAAAGAATTTTTCAAATAGCATTCACGAGTGGCAGTACATAAAAGTTTGTTATTTTAAGCTGTAAATATTGCCTTTATAATCTTTATTCAATCAGATTACTGGCTGAAAAAACATGCTTATTAAAACAGTTGGCTTGTTTTCAAAATAATTTACCGCCATTCATTGGCTGTAAGGTTTAATTGATATGTTTTCGATCATAAACTGAATTGCCCGGTATGCATAGTCATGAGTAATTCCGAACTTGGATCGCTGAAATAAGGTGGAGGAGGTCACGCATTGCTTGAGTATGACCACAAATGGAGTGAATTGTCACAAAAAAAAACACTAGGATCGTTTGTATTTTTTTAAATTTGTATCACTTCTAAACCATAGCCTAGATATGCACATATGTTCTTATTGGGTATTAAAATTTGCTCCTGTTATGGCGGATAGTAAATTACAAACCATTCAAGACGATATTTCCAATAAAACCACATTTTACGAGTACTTCATGATTGTTTTTTGTGACCGGTGAAATCGTTAACTAGAGAAGAAGTGGCAGACTTGGACTTCTATTCTTCACTAGGATTACTCCAGTACTGTGGCAACATTGACAGACAATAATCCCTTAAAGGCTGGCAACACTGTCCAATGTCAAATTCCAAAGCCACTTGGGTATGCCTTACCTACAGTTGACTTCGAAAGCTCCAATTTTGCATATCTCCCGTTTCAATCATCTGTGTTTTCAACTTTTTTCAGCAGAACGAATTGACAGTCAATTAACTTTCAGTGGGGCTCTCGGTTCCGGTTGATAGCTGAAATTCAGTCGTTTTTCGCCCACTTATATACAGTGCAAAGGTGATATTCAGAGGCGCGTTTTTTCAGTTTTTTTCAGCGATTACACTTTGTAATGGATCGTTTGTTTTCATGATATTTCAATTACGGGTAATGGAGATTTGAAAGGTTTAGTAATGGAGGGATATAGAATTTTAATGGAGTTAATTTCATGGGTAATTTCTTGGTTGCCTTGAAACGATGTCAGAGGATTTGGATAAGTAGCCTTCTGTTTCTTCTCATTTCGAAAGTGCTGCTCACAATCAACTGTTCGATTAACAAACGTGGTTGCTTTGGTACAATTCAGGCTGGGGCTTCGGAACTTCGGAGTCCTTGATAACCAACTTTGAAGAGAACGTGTTACTGGTGGTTATTTTAGTTGTTATTGCAAAGCTGATAATGACATTATTTAAGAAATAAATGTAGAAACAAGCCCTTGATTAAGTTTCAAAACAGCTTTAAAAAAATAACATCCACCAAATAATATCATCATTAATAATGCCTGACATTATATTCAAGAGCTTTACGAAAATGAAAATTATGTATGCAATAAAATTTTCAGAGTTCCAGGGAAGTGGCCATTTTGTGGGCATAATCACTTTGTTTTCGTGAGAACGTTGATGTTATGCAATTTTCATGAAATCATAATGGTATATTAAATGCGGATGAAATGGGAAAAATAATTGAGTTCAGTTTGTACTTTCGACTTTAAGAGTATTTGTTTTAATATGACATGAACGGGATAAAGTGCGTACTCTATGTTACGTACTAGTACAAAGATGTATAATTATAATGCAGGGTATAAATGGACCCTTCACGAAGCTTGACAGCTAGCAAGCATTATAGACATCAAACTAAGTAACTTAACGCAAAAATTATATAATATTGCTTGGTTTTTTTTTTTCGGGTGAAAAATCACGTTTTACGGTAGGATTTAATGTAACGCACTCAAAACATTGTACTGATGGATGGATTGAATAGTACGGGAGTCGTGGATGTGTTTAAAAATCTTAAATTCAAAACATGTATTTAAAACTAAAAACTTGTGAAAAAGTTGGAACTTTGACCTCCAATATCTCCGTAACTAGAAGGTTCCCAGGTATGGTATAGAACAAAAAAAAAATCGCAGTGACGGGGAGAATAAGTACCTTTCGGCTTCGTTAAGGGTCTTGTTACACCCTTTAAATAATCCTTATAAGGTTATATAAGGTTCATAATTTTCAGCATGAATGTAGTCTAGGGGGATTGAATGAAAAATTGAATTTAAATAATACAAAAAATACTATTACAACTGCATAAACAACTTAGTCTAAGAAAATACTTTATAAAACACTAATACAAAAATATAAAAACGGAGCAACCTATCTATACTTATATATATAACTAGCTGTTGCCCGCGACTTCGTTCGCGTGGAAATTTTGGTATGTATGTGAGAGACTGCCTCGTTGGTCGAGTGGTCGTAAGTGCGAATACTAAGCATGTCCTGGGATCGATGCACGGGTCAGGCAAGGTTAAAAAAATGTTTATTTTAATTACATAAAGCTATAACGCACATGGTTTAGAGATCACCTTTTGAGCAAGGCGATGCTTGTGTGACTCCGCTCTTCCACTTAACATTAAACAATGTATGCAATTGAAAAAAATACTATAAATAATAGTGTTATTGGGTTATTCCATCAGGAATTTCTCATTAGCAGCCTCGGAGTCTGGATTTGTACCCAGTTGGTGGAATATGCTCGGCCCCTATCACATGGGAGTTCAACATAACTGGCGAAATGTGGGTGTACGATTAGGTACACTTCTGCCTAAACATTTGGGGATTACATGGCGTGATGTGTGAGAACTGACTGGCTGATCAAAATGTGATAATGTGGGTGATGACTACAAAAAGAAGTCCCAAACAAAATTAAATGGCAACGATATGGCTTATAAACCGTTTATTTTAGCGTTATACAACTTTATTTTCAAAGTGAACTATCACACACCTTGTTGGGCACTATTTATTCTAATACCGTTTTGTATACAACATTAAATGACTTATTATTTTCCGCAAGCACTGCAAGTTTTGGGCACTGAACCACCAACATATAATTGACCATCTGAAAAGGATGGAGTGTACAATTGAATGCCTGTCACTTTTATGGTTTGGGCCTGGGATCTGTTTATCGTCATTGTAAAAACCAATTTTAAGAGAAATTGTAGCCTCTTAAATTGAAATGGCTAGTTATTTGAAATAGTGGGTATGCGGGGAATTAAAACGCTCTATCCTTTAGCCGCTCCGTTTTTATAATGTTACTGCCCAGCTCTGTGATAAGAAGCCTGGTGTCGTTGCACAGTCGGGTTGCATCAAGGTTTCGCATCACCAGAACTGGAACGCCAACTTTAAGCTCCAGCTGATGGGACGCCTCGCCTTTTAACTCCACGGAGTTGAGAAATTCAATGGGGTACTATCATCATTAGCCATCACAGTGTCTATGGATGTGTATACTTTTGAATCTTCGACGACAATGTAATTTTTTTATTTGTTTATTTTACTGATCCACTCGTTCTGTGGCGACAGGACTGCCAACTCACACAACCACTCTTTATTTTTTATATTTACCAACAAATTGAGAAAAACGTGCATGTCGTGTTCCTTCTTAGTCCTTTGTGATCCAGGGCCATGGTATCTTTTCCGAACAGTCTCGCAGCCCCGGCAGGCATCGGCCCTTGCTCATACTCATCAAACTCAGCAAAACGGAAGGGGTCCCCTTCCGTTTTACTGAGTTTAATTCGAAGGTTTGATCTCTTTGAGGCGCGCGTGGAACACGAACGCGCCGTCGACACGGCCTGTCATCATAAGACGGTCGGACGGCGAGCTAGCCCATTACTCACCGTCCACAGGGTCTGAAGTCGCCGAACGACGCCACCGCTAACAAAGGACTCCCCCGTTTTTGTGATGTTGCATGTTGGGGTATCTTCGCTTGCAAAATTCAGCAGCAATTTGAAAATGGAATGTGCAGTCCGGCCACCCTTAAGCAAAGTTGCATCAATGCCCGACGAAGTCACAATCACAGTTATGTGACGACACGGTTTGCGCAGTGGCTGAGCAATTGACTGCGGCGCTGCATACACACAACGTCATGGATTTTATCAAATTTTAATTTGTTTTCATTTTTAAACTTTTTAGAGATTTTATTTCGTAATGGGTTGTACGTAGTACTTATTACTTCCATGCAAAGAGTAAACACAAAAGGAAAAATAAAACCAAATTCATTTTCAGCCATTCCGACTACACTTCGACTAAAAAACCCATTTACGTAAATAATTAAATTTATCATAGAAATGGCGTATGAGGTTACTAACTAAATTTTAAACATTAATATCTTTTGCGTCTGTTGGTCGATTTTGATGAAATAAACGCTAAATGTTACTCGGAACAATGCTTCTTATGTTTCAATATTTCGATTTTGAATATAATGAGGGGTTTTTATGTGATGCGCGCACAAACATACAGACAAACCGACAAACAGACAAAAATTCTAAAAATGGTAGAAATGGGTTCTGATTGTGATCCTTTAACACCCCTACTACTTTTTTTCTAAATATTTTCAATGTACAGAAACGCCACGTCTACAGATTTATTATATGTATAGATATAATATATAATATATAATATTATAATATTAATATAATATTATAAAGCTGAAGAGTTTGTTTGTTTGTTTGTTTGCTTGAACGCGCTAATCTCAGGAACTGCTGGTTCGAATTGAAAAATTATTTTTGTGTTGGATAGTTCATTTATCGAGGAAGGCTATAGGCTATATAACATTACGCTACGACCCTTGGGACCCGCGCAGCGTGTGACACCGCAGGGAACAGCTAGTAAAGGATACGTTGACTAGTACCAGCTTTCTACTGATAGATGTTTACGGCTAAAATAGTTACGTGCAAAATATTTATCATGTACCTTCATTTTTACTTATATTTGTTAAATAGTGATTAAGCAGTGCTGTTTTAGCGAATGTGAGTACCAATACAAACCATCTCTGTTTTAATGGTACAAAACAAACATGAACCTGTATTAAAATTGTATGTTTAAATAAATAAATAAATAATAGTAAATAACAAACAGCAGTTTCCAGCGGTTTTGAAATAGAAAATAGTTTTTTCCAATTTAAATATACATAACAATTATAGGACTCGTTCCGATTTTGATGACAAAATTAAACGAGGCAAATGATCGATGCGTTGGGTACCGAAACAAACTAACTTTTTCATTAGTAATGGTAGATGGACCGGCAGGGTTATGCCTGAATTAACATAGTGCTGCAAAGTCGACAAAATCACTATCCAGCAATTGGTTGTACAGTCAGCATCAAAAGTTGATGACCACATTTAGATTTTTAAAATCGCTGTACACCGTATTATACCTAAATCGCTGAACATGACAAGCGCCAGAAATGAATGATTATAATAAAAGGGCATAAGTAGGTGACCATCACTTTTCAAAAGTCGATAAACAAAGTTATAGTAAAAAAAACATAACATTCTTCGTCTCTAATGTCTCTGAACAAATTATTGACAAAAATAGCATACCATCGTTCATCTCTAAAGTCCCTGAATAAAATGAAATGTTTTTTGAGTTTAATATGTGTGTGTATTTTTTTTCGGTAGGTATATGTGTTTGGTAAATTAAGTAGACACATGCACATGTAAATCGCCACCGTTTTATTTATTATCAACAAAATTAAATTAAATGGTCGATCTTTAGGTTAAGCCGACTACCCATTACATACCCACCCCACCCCTACTTAGGACAAACATTCGTGTGATGATGTGATGTAGATGATAAATAATTGCAACCGCAATGGTCTATATCCGATACAGAAATATTATTTTTACATTAAAGGGTAAACAGTTTTTCAAATACCCACAACTATGTTTCCCAAAGAATTGAAATAAAACGGAATTTGAGTGAATTTTGAAAATGAGTCATATGTATACAGATTAGGTTCTAATTCAATCGTAACTATAAAATCATAAACTAAGTCGACGGTATGAATTTGAACAGAATCAGCGTGATTTTTGAAAATGAGTCTTATTGCTTTACGAATAAGGTTATAATTCAATCGAACTAAAAAAAATCATTAATTACGTCGATGGTATAAATTCAAACAGAATCTGCGTGATTTTTGATAGTGAGTCTTATAGCTATACAAATAAGGTTACTAATCAATCATAATACAGAAAGATTAGATGACGTCGATGGAATAATTTTTAAGCGGAATATGCTTATGCACCCACTTCTAATATTTCTCGTTGATACTATGACACAAAAAAAAACTTTTTTACAAAAAATAAAACCAACTCCAAAAACACAAAAAAAAGTGAAAAATCATTTTTGCTTCAGTAGTCGGTTTTATTTTTTGCAAAAAAGTTTTTTAATTTTTTTATTTTTAGTTGCAATATTCCATAGAAATATTTTTCATCATCAGACCTGTAATGGCACTTGTAACCCAGATGGGTGCAAAGTTTTGATCAATATACAGGAATTAAGTCCAAACGCAAGGTAGCTACTGTAAACAGTTGAGGAGTTCCCTTAACTGTCCTTCGTCTTCATCATCAGACCCTTTATGACAGTCACAACCCATCTAGGTGTAAATTTCTCATCAATACAAATTAATCAAACCCAAACACAAGGTGACTGCTGTAAACCGTTGAGGAGTTCCCTCGACTGTCTTTCGTTTCCATCATCAGAGCGACTCCAGACCTTCTTTAAATTATAGTGCTTTAAAACACTTAATCAAAAAAATTACAAACGCACTAGTCGCCACTACAATTTTTGAAAGCTCCCCTCAATTTCTCTTGGATGCCATCATCAGATCCCGGTTTCCTTATCATGGGACCACCCTTGAAGTATCTCCTTTCCAACAAAAAAAAATCAAAATCGGTTCATAAACGACGAAGTTATCCGCGAACACACATTAAAAAAAAAAATATACGGTCGAATTGAGAAACCTTTTTTTTGAAGTCGGTTTAAAAACAAAATTGTTTTGGAAAGTTACATTGGAAATTTACATCCATATTTTTTTTTTGACATGATTTTGTTTGGATAGGACAAGATTGGATTTATAACTCTGAAGATAGTAACGAGCACTTTTTAAGTTTGCAGTTCAGCTACTTTTGATAGTATAAGTTTACACACTACGTATCCGAAACAAACTAATGTTCAGTAACTTTTGTTATTTAAGATGTTAAGTTATTTTTGGACGTTGTCGTGATTACACTAGATAACCAAAACAAGCATTTTATATTGTTCAGTGACTTTTGTAAAACTGAATGTTATGATGTTTTCGGATACTATAACGATCAGCGATTTTTGACAAAATGGTGTTCAGTTAATTTTGAACTCTAATGATGTTCATTCAATACTGGCGCCCTTCTTGTTGAGCGATTTATGGGTGATATAATGTACAGTGATTTTGAAAATCTGAATGTGGTCATCGACTTTTGATGCTGACTGTACCTACCACATGCAATTATTAATGCATACTTTGCTAGAACCTCATGTACTACAAAACTTTTATGTACCTTAATAAATTATTATTTTATTAAATTGTGTTCATAATCAAAGCAAGACCGATAAAATTTGAATCGGCAAAAAAACGAATTCCATACAAAACTTAACTCCTATTTCACTCCTTTAGGATATGACTCGTTAATAATCTTTTCATTAAAATAAATAAATAAATATCCCTGGACATTTCACACAGCACCATCTAGTCCCAAGCTAAGCAACCTAATGCTTGTGTTATGGTAACTAGATGGCTGATAAACTACATATATATTTTTTTTTTTTTTTGTAAATCCATACATACACACATTGTCTTCACTTTAGTTGTTATAAAGAAGTCTTTTGAATAATTTCGTGGTTTTTGAAATGCAATTTATATAATAATATAAATCATCACCTTCCGAGCCTTTTCCCAACTATGATGGGGTCGGCTTCCAGTCTAACCGGATGCAGCTGAATGCCAGTATTTTACATAAAGCAACAGCGAAGGGGTACCTTGGTAAGACTAATTGACAGACTTTTGGCCTACTGACTACCTGTAACGACTGTCAAAGATCTACGAATGACAGCTGGGACCAACAGCTTAACGTGCTTTCCGCGGCACGGAGGAAACTCGGTATGTAATGGGTGACCGCATTCACGGACCAACCTAGGCAAGCGCGGCTTAACCTGAAAATCGACCCGCGCGGCTGTTATTATTTAGTCACGAGCTCCTCTCTCTTACCTTAAATAAACAACCAAATATAGCATTCCACGTGTGTCACGCTCATCTTGTTTTCAATAACAACATCACATTATCCCTATGACGTCCACAGCAGTACATAAATAAACCTATTTACTTACTCGTATTTTATACACTCAATATTTCTATGTATAATGTAAAAAGCTGTCTCACACGTGTGTAGCAGGTGTTTAAAATTAAATCTATAAAAGGTAAAGCTAGTCCCACACGTGCGTACTTTGAATAGTACGTCAGCATAGCGTATAAAAGTCTAGCGCATAATGTAAGTTGATTAAAATAACTTTGCATACGTTTCGCGACGTTTCTGTGCGTCATAGTAACATCACAATGTTCAGCAGTTTTTTAATCGAAATGAGAAAGTATTCAGTGAAAATTAAAGTTGAGGCGGGGTTTCAGACTATTTAGTGTAGTCTGTGTGTATGTGTGTGTGTGTAAGCAGTGTGTTTGATTTTACCGTAGATTATATTTTATGATTCTAAAAGGTGTTAGGTTAAAAGAGTGACATAACTACTAGTATCATAGGAAAATGAAGTGTTAATTTCCACAAGCACTATTCTTAAAACTGGCTTGCAACGAGCTCAACTACTATTGTTCTTAAACATGTCGGATCCGGTTCAAGTCCCTACCAATACGAACTTAAAATGAATCGTAAGTGCGCCAGTGGTGACATCACGCGATCTAGTTACAAGTCAGCCCCCACTACAGCGTACTTCTACAGAGCCCTGATGTTGATAGCTCGTGGCGACAAGGACAGTGGAGTGTCAGATCGCAGCGAAGTGGAGACGTCCTGGAACTGTACCCGATTCATTGTGCCCCGTGTTATTGTGTTAAATTGTGATCTCAAGTAATTTGTTAGTTTAATAGAAACAGTGTATCGCGCCCATTGTGTTTTCATTGCAAGAAACCCATCTGCTGCCCACATGGTGTACATGCCTAACGGAATAAATCCTGACAACCCGACAAATTCATCGTTGAACCCAACATTACTTCACTTACATACGGAAATCAGTACATGAACATACATAACCACAATAGTAACACTCAATACGTACACCCTGTCTTTGTGCGACAGAACACCGAATCCATGGTCCGGAATTATTTGATAAACGAACAAAAGAAACTTGCGTTTGGTATTTCGACACCCTATAATTGAACTGTATGTCTCCTGTACTTTGAATATGGTGGAGGGATTTTATATTTCTGTGTTTTATTCTATCTAGTGTTTTACAGTGACATGTATGTGTTTGGATCAATTAGAATCCGTGTCAAGTTTTTTGTCCAATGATTTTCCGTTGCTTGGTTAGAAGCATTCACTCCGTGAGTGACCTTTAAGATGTTTTTCAGTTTTCAGTACAACTTAGTTAAAAGTAAGAGACACTTACTTTAAATAGCTTCGAGATTCTCAACTCGAAGATGAATCTTGCGTTTGGTATTTAAATACCCTATAATTGAACTCTATGTCTCCTGTACTTTGAATATGGTGGAGGGATTTTATATTTCTGTGTTTTATTCTATCTAGTGTTTTACAGTGACATGTATGTGTTTGGATCAATTAGAATCCGTGTCAAGTTTTTTGTCCAATGATTTTCCGTTGCTTGGTCAGAAGCATTCACTCTGTGAGTGAGTCTCCTTTTAGGTGTTTTTCAGTACAACTTTGTTAAAAGTAAGAGACACTTACTATAAATAGTTTCGAGATTCTCAACTCGAAGATGAATCTTGCGTTTGGTATTTAAATACCCTATAATTGAACTCTATGTTTCCTGCACTTTGAATATGGTTGAGGTATTTTGTATTTCTGTGTAATATCTTATACAGTGTTTTACGCCATTATGATGTTTGGACCAATTAGAATCAGTGTCAAATTCTTTTCTACTGCTTGGATAACAAACCTTCACTCTGTAGTGAGCCCTCTGTGTGTGTCCTTTAAGGTGTTTTTCAGTACAACTTCGTTAAAAGTAAGAGTACACGTACTAAAAATAGTTTCGCGATTCTCATGTCGAGGATAGTGACACTGATGGCATCACAAGGACTTAAATTTTAAAGGTAGAACTACAAGACTTTGGTGATTAACTTTATCTTGAAAAAAACAATCTTATACATATAGAAATCGTGTAGCTTCCGAGATTTAATAATTTTGTATCTGTACTAACTGAAATTACCTCTAAAAAATAATCATCATCGTCATGCCAACAATGATGAACCCCATTTCGAGCATTACTCCTAAACAATAAAACAAACTGGTACATGGAATTTTCCTCAAATCTCAAAACACCTCACTACGGTTCTGAATCTTTCACGCATGGTTGGATTTCCATATAACACAAATACATACTGAGTACACAAAGCCTACCATTCAATGTTACACAAACTAGAGGTCGCTCCAATACGGAGAATTGGAGCGATAGGCCCATTATATTCACAGTAGCTACCTACTCCAAAAATAAACATATAATCACGCCTGTGGTCCCTGTAGGGTAAGGCAGAGGTGTACCTGATCGTACACCCGCATTACACCAGTTACGTTTAAGTTCCATTTGATAGGGGGCGAGTTTTTTGCCATCACTTGGGCACAAAATTAAACTTCGTGGCTGCTACTAAGAAATTTCTGACAGTAAAACCCAGTAATACTTTGCATAACCTGGGAATCGAACCCAGGACGTCAGCTCACCAGTCGCACTTACGACCAGTAGACATACGAGGCAGTCAGCTATCGGCCTTCTACGTAAAAATGTGTGCTTGAACTGAATGCTCTATTAATTACACAAAAAAGAAAAGAAGAGAGAAATTCTTACTAATACCTTGTACTATTATGTTTTCGAGAACTTTCTGAGAACAACTCTACGTAAACATAGTGAAGACCAGTTTATTTGTGTAAGTTGCAAACACACTTTTACAAGTCATGTTTAGTTATGTTTTAAAGCTAAATGAGGCCTATGTTTCGTACCTGACTACTTTGAGAAGAACCGAAACAAATTCAGAGGTCTCTTTTAAAGTTCAGATAATTATAATCTTGGTCAAGTCATATTGTTAGTTGTAACCCTTAAATTTTTTTCAGTCGCGTGCGGCGAACCGGTTTGAGCGCACGTATATTTACGATACCATTCTGTTCAGATGTCAAGCGTTTTTTACATCTACCCCCCTTAAATTAAATAACTGTTATCATGAGTAAAAGTGACGAACTAGTATGTTTGAGTGTAAATAGTGAAGCAGAAGTGGAGCAAATGGATCAGCAGAGTAGCGATAAACGTAGCCCAAGTCCGATATTAGAATATAGAGGACCGGAAAAACGGTTGCGACCAGATAGTGATGAAAATGAAGATGACGGATTTGTAACTGTTGGCAGAAGTGCAAAACGTTTAAATAGAAGTATATCCACAAATAAAGAGAGTGAACCTAGTTTAGATAAGGAAAACGAAGGTACGGAAGAAAAATATGAAATATGTATGACATCAAAAGAAGTCTTGCCAAAGCAAATGGGACTGGCTAAGCTATTGAGGAAAGAAAACATTGGAGGTATTATCGCAGTCAAATATAAAAGTCCGTATAAAGTTATATTACAGTTTAGCAATGAAGAAGAAGCTGACAAGTTGTGCACAAAAATGAGTGAGTTAGGATTTAGGTGTCAATCAACCCTTCAAATCAGTTTATCATATGGAATAGTCAAAAATATTGATTTAGATGTAGAAGAAGAAGAATTAAAGAAGGAATTTAGAGGAGATTATGAAATAATATCGGTAAAAAGAATGAAACGTTACTCAGAAAATAAATGGATAGACAGCGAAAGTGTACGCTTGTGTTTCAAGGGCCCAATTTTACCCTCGTATGTTTACAGTTACGGTTGTAGGTTCAAAGTTGAGCCTTTCGTATTTCCGGTAAGTCAGTGTTCGGGTTGCTGGAAATTTGGACACCTTATTCGACAGTGCCCTACAAAGAAAATTATCTGTCCGAAATGTGGAGGCCAACACACCAACTGTGAAATAACCGACTATTATTGTATAAATTGCAAAGGGAAACATATGGCACTTAGCAAAAACTGTCCAATATTTATAAAAGAAAAAGAAATTCGCTTAATTATGTCACAAGGAAACCATACTTATAAAAAAGCATTGAATATATACTTACAAAAATACGATAAAGCTTACACGAGACCTGTAGCAAGTTACAATCCCAACACTGTTATAAACAACACCCAAAATACTACCACTGATTCATTGAGTAACGAGTCATCTTACAGGGACATATTATTAACTAAAAGTCAAGAAACAGACAATTCAAAAAGGAAGAATCTAGAGCTAATTGAAATACCAGCGGGTTCAGAAAGTGGAAAAGGAAATAGAAAGTTTAACAACAAAAAAACGGGTGAAGCAACTAACAGAAAAACGAATGAAGTAAATGTTCATGTTGACATGTGTGAATCTAATGAAGAAATAGAAGAAGACCATATAGCAACAAGTGAAAACGAAGAAGAACAGAGAAGGAAAATTCCTAGAAACAGAAGTATAGTAAGGAAAATAAAAGACATAGTGATGACTACGTCCAATTGGAAAGAAAAACTAATCTCAGTTGTGAAGATTATCATGGAAGAATGCAAAAAGTATTTGATAGAGATATTTAACGAAATTAAGTGGTTCAAAGGAGTCTATGATATATTTACCGATGGATAGTAATTCTAAAGTAAGTACGATCAATATACTGCAGTGGAACTCACAGAGCCTAAAGCCAAAACGTTTGGAATTTGAGAATTTATTACATCAAGAGAAGATTCACTTGGCTATTATCAGTGAAACATGGCTAGACATAGACACAGAAGTCAGGATTAGTGACTACCATGTTCACAGGAAAGACAGGGAAGATTCATACGGTGGTGTTGCCCTTATAATTCACAAATCGCTTAAGGTACAGTCGTCAGTAATTAGACTAAGTAATATAGGAATAGAAGTTTGCAATGTAAAACTGTTAAATTGCACTAATTTGGAAAATGTCATATCAGTTTATTGCCCATCAAGTGTTCACACTAACCAATCTGACTGGGATAATCTATTTAGCTTTAGCTCCGGAAAAACCCTGATAGCTGGGGACTTCAATGCTCACCATACAAATTGGTCTATCAAAAATGATACAAGAGGAACACAAATTTTAGATTCGGCAATCGAAAATGGTTTTATTTCTTTAAACGACGGTAGCCCGACAAGAGTTAGATTGGTTAGTGGCGTATTACAAGAATCGTCTCCAGATATAACATTTGCATCATCGGACATAGCTGTCAATTTTAATTGGAAAGTAATTAATGAAACATTAGGTAGCGACCACTTAGTAATAAAATCAAGTTTAAATTTTCACAGTCATTACAGGATAGTTAGGAGACGTAATTATAAATTAGGCAATTGGAAAAAATACAAAGAATACCTTACCACAACTTTTGAATCAACAATTTTACCACCAACTAACATTCAAGAAAAATATAATTTTTTCATCAATCAAATTAATGCCGCAGCTAATAAAAGCATACCATTCATTAAGACGTGCACTGACCCTTCTAGTAAATTCAAACCAAAACCATACTGGAATCCTAACCTATCTAAATCTGTTGCTCAGAGGAGACTGATGCTTAAAGAATTTAGAAGCAATCCCACTCCATCAAACCTTTCAAAACTTGAAAAGTGTATAGCTGATTCCAAGAAACTAATATGTAAAACTAGGCAACAGGGTTGGAATGGTTATTGTGATAGCATAGACGAGACAATTACGGCCTCAGAGATGTGGAATAGGATGCGATGGATGAAAGGTTATAAAAAAGTACCATTCCAGCCCTCAGACCAACAAAAGGAAGAACTATTGTGTAATTTGGCGCCAAATTCTGTACTTCCTTTGATGCCATTCATTAATTCCTCGAACACATCTCTAGAGGTTGATTTCAGTCTTGAAGAAATGGAGAAATGCTTTAAGAAAAAAGACACCGCTCCGGGTGAGGACTGTATAACGTACTCCATGATATACAACCTTCCAGTAGTCGTCAGGCTTTATCTATTAGATATATTTAACTCGGTTTCCTGTAATAGTGTTATCCCCGAACAATGGCGACAAATTCAAATTTTGCCAATTCCAAAGGTTAGTAGTGGAGACTCTGCGACCAAACTAAGACCTATTGCTCTTATGTCCTGTGTATGTAAAATTTTTCACACTATGATTAACAAACGCCTAGAATGGTTCGTTGAAAAAGAAAAGGTTTTTTCGCCCACAACTACGGGTTTTAGGCGGGCTCAGTCGAGTTTGGATGCGTTGGTAAGACTTATTTGCCACATACAAATTAATTTTTCAAAAAATATCCCTACATTGACATGCTTCCTCGACATAGACAATGCTTATAACAATGTTGATATTCATCGCATTATTTGCACCTTAGAAGAGATTAAAGTAGGCTCTAAAATATCTAAATATTTATGGATGTATCTTAGTGAAAGACATCTTGTTATTAAAAGAGACAATTACGACAACGATGATTTGTGCAGATGGACGCATAAGGGCATTGCCCAGGGCGACCCTTTATCCCCACTTCTTTTTAATATCGTTACATCTAGAATTTCCCACAACATTCATAACGTAATAATATCTCAGTACGCAGATGATTTTGTACTTTATACAAGTCAACATAAATTAGATGATAGCATTAGCTACATGCAAACATCATTAAACAATATGTTAGGAATTTTACAAGACATTGGTTTACAATTGTCCACCTCTAAGTCAAAGTACTGCTTATTTAGTAGGGGGTATAGAACACAACAAATTAATTTATATATTAGGGACCAAACGTTAAATTCAGCGGTCAATATTAAATACTTAGGCATGTGGCTTGATAGATCATTACGTTGGAGAAAACATGTCAATGAAACTTGTAAAAAAACTCAAAAGTATCTAAATTTATTAAAAGTATTATCTGGGAGTTCATGGGGTATTCATCCCAAACATATTAGAAGATTATATATCGCGTTAATTAGGAGTAGGATAGATTATGGTAGTTTTATTTATGATAATAGTGCTAATTTACATACATACAAGTTAGACAAAGTTCAGAACCAGAGTCTTAGAATTATTGGTGGATTTATAAGAAGCACACCCATTCACACAATGGAGTGTGAGTTGTGTATCCCTCCTTTATTTATACGGAGGCAGTTTTTGGCATTTAAATACACCTTAAAAGCTCAGTCTTGGTCAAATAATGTCACTATTTGCTTGTTAAATGAACTCAGCGGCCTTTGTCTAACCAGGTTTTGGCAAAATAAAAAGAAACCTTTATTAATTACAGCATTTAGAAGAACTAAAGAAGAAGAGATATTTAACAGCTATCCGCTGCAAATGTTTACATTGAATACTTGGGTAACCAACATTCAGATTTATAACATTATCAAGTATAATTTAGATTCCATTATAGGTAGAAAAAAAGACTACAATTATGACATTCTTAAAAACGAAATCTTACACGAATTATGTACTAAGTATGAGGGTTGGTATAAAGTATACACTGACGGTTCAAAGAGCCCTGATGGGTTAGGGGCAGCTTTTTATGAGCCTAGATGTGGTGAAAGAGGTTGTTTTAAACTAAACAATAGTAATTTATCAATAATGACATTGGAACTAACTGCAATCTCAGAAGCTCTAACTTACGTGAAGAACAAAGGTTACAATAAAGTAGTTATTTTCACAGACAGCAAGAGTGCCTTACAGCATATAGCTCGATGCGCCTCTGGGTACAGAGGTGGTTCGAAAGCTTATGCCATTCTAAGGCAAATCTTGGAGTCTAATTATAATAATAGGGAGATAAGGTTACAGTGGGTTCCATCTCACATTGGCTTACCGGGAAACGAGGAGGTTGATTTACTAGCGAAAAAATCGGCTTTAGAAGGTTTAGTTATTGAAGTTAAGTGTCATTACACCGAAATTTTAGGTAAATATAAATTAAATTGTCATAACATGTGGAAAGAATATTTTGATAAAAAGTCTCAAGAAAAGGGTATTTGGTACAAAACTTTACAATGCGAACCTCCTCGGGTTCCCTGGTTTAACGATGTGAGAATCAGTAGAAAATATATAGTCATAGCACATAGGTTAAGAACGGGACACATGCCACTTAACAAGTTTGGCTTTTTGATGAAAAAAGTGAGTAGCCCAAATTGCGAACAGTGCAGAACTGTGGAGGATGTACATCACTTGCTAGTGGAATGTGTCCGTAATAGCAGAGAAAGGAACGCTTTGATGGCCGAATTAAACACCAACAGGTTAGATCTAGGCGCTTTTCAAAGCCTCATATCGAAACCATGTAGTGCGGAAGCTATTCAAGTTTATAAGTTTATTTACAATTCTTATAAGTAACATACTTAGTTTATAGTAAGTAATAACAGTAATATAAATTTATTGTTATGAATTATTGTTATCATGTTTATGTGTCACGATGGGGCTGGCATGGTCAGGTATGTAAGACCAAAAGCCCCTAAATAAATAAAGATTAAAAAAAAAAAAAAAAACCCTTAAATTTAAGTTATAGGGTTGAATTGCTGTTGTTTTTACCACACACCAAAATTTAATTTGTAAAGGCTAACCACAACAGCGAAAGTACACTGGATAACTTGTTTTTTTTTGTATCATTTTAATGTAGGAGGATTTGTGAACGAAATATTTACCTTATTATTCCTTAATCAAAAATCCATCAACTTTTCATCGCTAACTGAACTATCGTTCATCGGAATTATTGACAGAGGTAACAAAAGGAAAGTTCGCTTCCATTCGACAACGTCAGGGTTGATGCATTGTGATCGAACTGTTCGTTATTTGCGCATTGTGAGCGAATAGATCAACAGATAATTCGCACGCGTGTGCGGTATTGTTTATTTGTATTGGTTTATTTGAGTGTTGATATTGCATCGCGGTTTCGCTTTTCAAGGAATACTAGGGTCTAGAGCTACAGATTTTGAGTAGGTAGGATTCCCTCCAACCGTCAAAATCGAATACAATTATGTAGGTGTAAGTGTGTTTTGGAAAAAGTCTTGCGCAATGCTCAGTCCTCGACTAGCTTGCAAAATATAAAGTGTCCCTATACCTGCTCATTAGAGAAACCAAAAAGTGCCACAGACGCCAAAAGAAGTACAAGCTCAATCTGTGACGAGCCAACCCAGACGTAATTCAGCGACGGTAATTGCTGAACAGGGGGTCTAAAATGGCCGCTTTAGCAGAATCATAATAGGATAATAATACTCGTATGAATTACGTTTAAATTCTTAAAATGGTCATAGACGTATCTACTAATATGAATTGTCACCTTGAGACCATTTTACGAATTTAAACGTAATTCATATTATTATCCTATTATGATTTGGCCATTTTAGATCCCCAGAGTATGCTGTTTATCCGTGATCATGGTGCTTGCAACAGCGCCGAAATATCGGGAACTCAAAACAAACAGCAAACATGGTAAATATCCCGTTTCTAGTGTTTATAATAATGTTAGAGTATGATTGTTGGCCAATAGCTGTACCGATCGCTTCGGGTCGGTATTTCTGTCCAACAAATATTACGATTCAAATGACCTGATTCGTAATGTGTATCATCGCTAAAGGTTTTGTAGTCATTATGATTCTTTTGATACACTTAATGAATTAACTGAAACTACATCGTAATTAGAATGTATTGTTTGATGTCTAACGCAACTTGTTCTGCTAATTGGTGCACGAAGGGTAACAATGCTCAACCGTGAGCTACACTGGACAATGTTGATGAAAGTCGTATTACTGTTATCGAGCAAATTACAAGCTGTAGTCGCTTAACAAACCTCGGTTATAATTGTATAGTCTGGATAATACAAAGGGTCGATGTAACTAATGCTTTCAACGTATTCCCGATGATGTACTAGTATATAAACTACTGAAAAAGAAGTATTTCTTCTGGTTCTCACGTGGCACGTCATGTGATCGCCATAGTCACAAATTAATTCAATATTCGTACGCCATCGGGCATGTTGAACCCGTAGATTAAGCTTTAAATATCTCTAAAATATATTTTTCTTTCCACTAAACCATCGAATCGAATAAAAAACTCCATAGAACTACATTATAAAACTAATGTAAAGTAAAACTCACCTGAGACTTCTCCGCATAATAAACGAGGCTCGCAAATATCACGATGCCGAGCACCAAGAAAAAGACCAGCAAGGTCAGCTCCTTCGCGGAAGCCTTGAAGGTATGCACCAGGATCTTCAGCCCTGGACTGTGCCTCGTTAGCTTGAACAGCCTGAGGATCTTGATAATGGAGATGAACTCTAAGATGTCAGCTTTATCCACGTACTGTCGGACCACTGTCAGTTCCACCACGACATCCATGTAAAAACTTAGGGTAGCTATAAAATCTATGATGTTCACTGGCGATTTCACGAATTCTATTAGGTTTGGGGCCACCTGTAAGAAAAGAAAGAGTATTTTATTCAAAAATATCTAGTTTATGCTAGTTTGCACCATAAATCAATAATCTACACGTGGATGTTTCGGTTGTACACTGTTTTACAGACAAAAGTTTTATAGAATTTTCTTTAATTTAATTTTTTCTCTTATTATCGTTTCATAGAATAATTAACACGCAGAATACTTGCATCGAAGATATTTAAAAATATTAATAACATTTTATGTTTCGATTTTCATATCATAGAATAACAAACCAAATATTCTTTATACTGTTATATATTGTTTAGTTAACATAAAACTTATTACCAAGAAAAACGTATCGAGTGAAAAATAATTTGAATATAATAACTATAGGTTCATAATTTTATCGTCGGAGTGCCCTATTTTTTTTTTGATTTTGAGGTAGCTGGTCACAGCTGTTCTAACCTAACCTATGTGGTCGGAGTAAACGGAACATTTCAACGTCAAGGTAAATATCAAAATGAAGTAATACGGCCTACTTGTAGACCCGCTAGGCGGGGTTATTATTTCTTAAGTAACCTAACACGTCTACTTTTACATTTTCATTGAAATAATATGCCAGGGAAAAATACGTCGAACAAACAATATTCGTTATAAAATAATTCTACTGTTTGATAAGTTGGTGAAATCAAATCGAAAAAAAAGATGGCGGCGCTAGTTCCAATTTTGCTCACATGCCAAGAGATTGCTGACCAACTATGCATGTAAACCGTGTTCCAGATCAGATGTTTTCGTTGAGAAGTCTCGTCACCATCTATACAAATACCTAAATATAATTGAAGTGTCTGTTTGTAATATCAAAATAACAGCTTATTATTAAATTCATATGAGTATGAGGACAAATACGGCACTAATAAGAATAACACATTTTTTCAAATTTTTGTCTGTCTGGCTGTCGGCTAATCTCCGAAACAGCTGAACCGATTTCGACGAGACTTTAACAGTCAGATAGCTGATGTTATAAGGAGTAACTAACGTTACTTTAATTTTAGAATAAGAATTAGGGTTCCTTGTAAAAAAATTAAAATCCTTGAAATTGGTTACAAAATCTGATTCAAAGCGAAGTAATACTATTTTATAATAATTTCACGCTAACGAAGGTCACGGGCAACAGCTAGTTATGGAATATTTACGGTGACAACTCTTGAACGCGGGTTAGATGTGCTGATCGTGTTCAGTGTCATTGGTGAAAATTGGCCCACAGACATTGTTCCATTTCTTTCAATCATGTGTCAATTTTAAACGGCTTAAACTTTCAACCCCGACTGTATGTATCCGTAGAACATTGACAGTTGCGGGGTAGTATATATAATAGAGAAAATTGATTTTTCTACGTATGACCAGACCTTTGCTCAGCAGCTAGATAATTAGTTATATCGCCCTATCTCATTTCCAAATCCTTCTTTCCAATTAATATCATTTTCTCTTATAAGAATATCAACTTTGTGTAAGTGTAAATTAAGTTAATTTCGGAGTGACTTGTTTTATTGAAAAGGTCAACAATATTTTGAAGCTGCAACGCAAACTGAATTTTATGTGGAGGTAAGTTATTATTCTAACAATATATTTTCTAATATGCAACTTAATCGTGAACGCAGGATGTGTATTTTCTTTGCACAAAATAGACAATATCTCAATAATTATGTATTCTCATCGCTAGCTTGCAGTTTAAACGAGTAACCTCAAAGTCTTCAGCGCATGCATTATGGAAGTATATTATTTACTATTAAACCACTCGCTAGCTTCATAGCGGCACTAGCAGGGATCTAATTGAGAACTCAGCGAGTTATTAATATGCTAAACTTCGTATTAGTTCGTAAACTAAGCTATTTGATATGTACTGTGTAGCTCATACGAGGGTTTTATGTGTTGGTAATATTATTTTGTTTAATATAGCGGAAATCTTAGTAGAGGTTGTGGACCCTTTTAATTAGACCATCTCAAGCAATATAAGTTTCTAAACTGTCATGGTCACTAACATTGCCATTAACACTAGAAACGGGATATTTACCACGAGTTCTCGGATATTTCGGCGCTGTTGCAAGCACCATGATCACGGATAGACTGGGCACTCCGGGAACTCAAAACAAACCGTAAACATGGTAAATATCCCGTTTCTAGTGTAAATGATCATCTAATTGCGATTGGCCTGTTGGTCTAGTGGTTAGTGACCCTGTCTGCTAGGACGGAGGTCGTGGGTTTGATTCCCACACAGGACAAATCTTTGTGCGATGAGTACGATTATTTGTTCTGTATCTGGGTATGTAATTTATCTATAATATGTATGTATTTAGAAATATATAAGTATGTTTATCAGTTGTCTGAACACTTAGTGTTCGTATTTTGGTTTTCATTAACCAAGGAACACTTAGTGTTCGTATTTTGGTTTCCATTAACCAAGGAAAACTTAGTGTTCGTATTTTAGCAGTAAATGTCCAGTAAATGTGCAACTACAGTACTTTCGCAAGTTATTATACCTTGTGCCTGTGACTGTTATGTAGTTTAGCTTTATTTTGACTTTCAAAAGTGCTTGTAATGGTCTAATTGAAATAAATGTTTTGAGTTTGAGTTTGTTTAAGACTTCTACAAATGAGTTAAAATCTCAAGACTGTCCCAAGTAAACTTTACTTTTATTTTATCTAGGTTTTATCTAAATTGACCCTCAAAAAGGCCTCGTTTAAACTCATATTCCTTTTGAGTAATCCATAGGTCGACTGTTTGTTATCAATATTGTATTGTTGTTTTTTTGGTCCTGTCTCACACTCGGTTCCTGAATTGAGAACTTCAACTTCATTTAAACTCTACTTAGGCATTACTTAAGTTGACTGACAAGGAATCAACTTCTAATTCAAGTCAGAAATCGGGTTAAGTATTTTTGCCTCGATGGTCGAGTGCTCGCAAGCGCGACTGCTGAGCATGAGGTCCTGGGTTCGATTCTCCTGGTCGGGCAAAGTTTTATTGAATTTTTTCATTCGGAATTTCTCAGTAGAAGCCACAGAGTCGGGTTTTGTGCGCGGGTGATGGCAATAGGCTCACTCCCTATTTAATGGGACTTAAACATAACTGGCAAAATGTGGATGTACTAGGTATAGGATACACCTCTGCCTAACCCTTCGGGGATTAAGGGCGTGTTGTAATGAATTTAGTAATACGTTCCCAATTTGGCATGTCCAAGCAATGACTTCCGCACTATAATTTATATGCATAGGCTTTAATAATCACCAACAAACAATCAATCACCAATCCACTTACAAAATCAAGCGAATCACACAAATATATCAGCATCCTTTGTTCTCACGACGAAAGATCTGAGATAAAACTATTTAGAGGCGGCCGTAACAATAATGAAGTGAAAACAAGCTCTAATGCCGGTAGGAACACAATAGCAATGGCCGGAAGGATATAAAAGTACCTAAGTGTTATAGATTGTGTATCGGTTTCTCGGGGAGATTTCTTATGATTCAGAAGTTTAGGCATTTAGTGGGAAGTATTATTGCTGCTAGAATAATGAGCGACTGTAAAGATACTCGATCTTTAGGTTAAGCCGTGCTTACCTAGGTTGGTCCGTGGATGGGTGACCACCTATTACATACCGAGTTTCCTCCATGCCTCGGAAAGCACGTTAAGCCGTTGGTCCCGGCTGTCATTTGTAGATCTTTGACAGTCGTTACAGGTAGTCAATGGCCCGAAAGTCTGACAACCAGTCTAACCAAGGGGTATCGTATTACCTAGCACTAACTGGGTTGTGGAGGTCAGATAGGCAGTCGCTCTATGTAAAATACTGGTTTTCGGCTGCATCCGGTTAGACTGGAAGCCGACCCCAACATAGTTGGGAAAAGGCTAGGCAAATGAGTTGAATAAAGATACTACTTACGGACGTCAGACAAATCAGTAAAATAGGGTTCCACCACACGATATACGCGATCGTACAATTTTTTGTTCAGCAAACCCTCCCGTTATGACGCGGTTGGAGGGCACGTATGGGTTTTCAAAAAAAAAATGAGCGACAAAGCAAGCAAAACCTGCTCAGGTGGAGATTCATTAATGACTCTGCCCTGGAGTGTAAATGTGGTGCGGTTACACAAACGATGGGGCACTTAATATCGTGACCTGCTTGTCCTGTTGTTCGTTCACTACAGGAACTGATGGACGCTAGCGAAATCGCCGAACTAGTACCTCAGTTCTGGGCCAACACAATTTAGATTGCTATCGACGATGATCGGAACGATCAAGATCGCATTCTACTAGGATACAAGGTATAGCATCGGAAAGCTGAATCATGCTAGGCGACTACTCGTGAAAAGCTTCGGTCATAATCGGAACAATGAAAGAAAGAAAACGTTTTGTCTCTTTCAATGCTATATGCACACCATAGACAAAGGTGACTGATCGGTCAAAACTATGGCTAGTGCCGCCAAATGTGCTTATGTCAGCGAAAATACATAGTCACTCTAGTGAAAACTTGGCAACAACGGCTGACGGGAAATGCGAGCACTGTGACCATAGCCTATGACACAGTTCAATTTTAAATATTGCTACCCCCCCCCCCCCCCCCCCTGTAACATAGACAAAATGTAGGTACTATAAATAGGTAAATGGAGTGTAAATGTGGTGCTGTTCTACAAACGATGGGCCACTTAATATCGTGACCTGCGTGTCCTGTTGTTTATTCACTACAGGAACTGATGGACGCTACCAAAATCGCCAAACTAGTAGCTCAGTTCTGGGCCGACACAATTTAGATTGCCATCGACACGCTAAGAACAAGATAATAGGTACCTCCACTTTACTCTTAGGCGTATTTGTTATGCTACCGAAGTTCCATAAACACCCCAGATTTTCCCAATATAAGCAAACATTACCTACCTAAAAATAATTTCAGCCGACAAAAAACAAAAATCAGCAGAAAAAATCGCTTACAATACAAAACCGCCTACGGCTACACTCAACAATATCAATAAAAAGCGGTCCAGACTGTGTACTAGGCACATAACGAACACATTCAAAGAAACTGAAATGCTTGCTTAAAGGCTAAGTGGCCCAAACAAACAGGGGCCCCAATTAACGGGACCCTTATCACGCCCTGGAGCCCACGGTACTGGAGATAATGAGACGATTTCGAATAAAAAATATGTGCCTTAAGTACTTGTAATTGAAAGGGTTTAGGAATTTAAGGTGTGATTTTGCTAACGAGATTTTGATAGGATTTTGTTTTTTTTTTAAGTAAAAATAGCTAGAAAATTAGGAGCTCGGAGCACAACCCAGTTAATATTGGGTAATACGGTACTCCTTGGTAAGACTGGTTGTCAGACTTTCGGGCTAACGGCTTAACGTGATTTCAGAGAGCTTTGCATCCACAGATCAACCTAGGCAATCGTGGCTTAACCTAAGATGGATCCGATCGGCTTTTATTATTTAGCCAAAAGCTTCTCCTCCTACTGCCCTCATCAAATCACAGTCTAATCAGACCTAGCCTTAATCAGGAACTCGCTAAAATTTTTCACAAACCCAATCAGCGTTCTGCCTCACAAGGACAAAACATGACGTTTGACAATTACGTTTGAAACCGATCCACACTCAAATACACGTTTGCTCGAAGTATCTTTGATTTGATGGCAAATATGGCCACCCGTTTCCAATTAATTAAGTTAATTGAACGACGAACACTGGATATATTGACGCACGGTTGGCGCAGTGGCTGCGCGATTGGCTGCTGCAATGCATGTCGCGGGTTCGATTTCTGCACGGGACAAATGTTTGTTAACGGACCCACGATACAGGAGAAATTCCTAATATAGGGAAACGTTTAAAATAAAACGTTTTCACGTTCCTGCACGACACAGTGCGCAGTTTAAATTAGAATTTTCTGCTTAAAAAACAGGCTATGTGCCTGTCGCTTACTTCTGCGTTATTAAACTTTTATATTTCTTTTCCATGACGCTTTTGCTGGGTAGATTTTGAACTGATAATAATGTAGGAGAGATTTTAAAATTTGTGCTTTTAAAATTAACCTTTTTTAAAATGTATTGTTTTGGTCGTTTAATTTCACATCAACTCACTAAGTTTCTAAAAGCCACTTAAATTAAATCGAACCAACAATCGTGCTATTGTGAAATAATTTTGTTATTGTCAATGTTATATTTTAGTTGATTTTTAAGATAGTTTGAGATTTCGGTGTTATTTTTTTTCCCAACTCCTGGGCAAAGGCCTCCCTCCGCTCTTAATGTTAACACTCTCTGTGTTATTATTTAACGTAATTATTAGCTACTGGGGGTCTTTACAAACCATTTGATTTAGACTGAGAAACGTGCTACCAATTCTTGTCTCAGATATCCTTAAAAAGAACTGGTAACAAAATATGTAAAGCTAACGAAGCAACAACTCGATAATTCGTCACGAAATTACTTTTGATTCTCCAAATTGAGTTTACACCAACACCCTACATATAATCCTAAATCGCACAAACGCACGAACGGAATCCCACCTTAAATTTTATTAAATGAAACCCTTTTTTCGTTGATTCGGTGATCCTGCATTAAAAGACTGTCAATACAATCCTTGAACTTCGAGAACCCTGTCGGGTACATTTTTCGTAGAGAATTCTGTTTTCAGGTTTGGGTGAAAACTCATTACTATGCTTTTTTGCTTTTAACACTTATTTAGATTGTTTCGTTTTTACGAGAACAGTTTTATTTTAATGTATTCTGGGTTTACCTGCTCTAGGTGAGGTTTATTTTTTTAAGGTATTCCAAGTATAAAAACAACGTTGCTAAAAAATATTGCAACATTGAAAATTAATTTCAAGTCTCGTTTTAAAATTCATTAATTTCTTATATCAACAAAATGTAAAAGAAATAATTAAACAAGTATATTCAACGTGCCTAATTTAATTTAAAATCAGCAATCGCTAGACTGGGAGCCGACCCCAAGATAGTTGGGAAAAGACTAGGCAGGTGATGATGAAGAATATTCACTTGCAACGGCCACGAAAGAAAAACCAAATTAAATGCTCTATTCTCTGGTTATCATACACTTCTCATCAAAAAAATCGAAACACCTCGCAGTTTATGATTTGATAAGGATTATCAGAAAAATGTGTATATTTAGGAATAAATGTAAAATGTCATTTAATAGTGAGTAGTATGAGGTTTTTAAATCCTAATGTTATTGTTCTAAATTCAAATTAAGTCTTCATAGATTTCGTATTTTGTATAATGAGTAATTTTTACCCTGTATGGAATATGAAGGAAATGGGTAAAACAACACGCGTAAATGAAAAAAAAATGTAAGAAACGTTTATTTAATAACTTGTATTCCCTCCGCGAGCTCTTATTACTGCTTCCATACGGTTCTTCATCGATCGGATGAGAGTCACGATCACATGTTGTGGTATATTATCCCATTCCTCTTGGATTGCATTTTGCAGCTGGCTAAGTGTTTCTGGGGCTGGATCTCTTGCTCGAATTCGTCTCTTTAATTCATCCCATAGATGTTCAATGGGATTCATGTCCGGGCTTCTTGCTGGCCATACCATAATGGAGATACCGACTTCGGTAAGATAATCTCGTACGACGCCCGCGGTGTGAGCTCTAGCATTGTCGTGCATGAATATGAAGTCGTTGCCAATAAAATGTGCATAGGGCATCACATGAGGTTCAAGACACTGTTCGATGTACCGATGAGAGTTTAGTGCAGGCAGCCGTGGCCCAGACACAAAGGCAAGTTCTGTCTTACCGTCGGCGCTGATTCCTCCCCAAACCGTCCACGAACCGCCACCATAGCTGACCTTTTCTTCAATTCAGCATTGTGCAAAGCGTTCTCCATCTCTTCTGTAGACCTTGTTCCTTCCGTCGTTACCATACAGCATAATTTTACACTCATCAGAAAACAGTACTTTGCTCCACTGAAGGTATGACCAAGTTAGGTGCTCGCGTGCAAAGTTAAGGCGCGCTCTTCGATGGTCTGCAGTTAATTTCGGCCCATTCGCTGGCTTATGCGGTGCCAATCCGCGTTCCTTCAACCTTCTTCTTATTGTAGAGTCACTTACAGCTACTCTTCGTACAACGCGAAGCTGCTGCTGCAGTTGAAAAGCGTTAAGGCGTCGATTTCGTAAAGAAGTTGTTACAATAAATCGATCATCTCGCTCAGAAGTGACCCGATTCCTGCCAGATCCTGAACGGCGCGTGAACGAACCAGTCTCCCGATAGCGTTTGTAGACTCTATGAACAGATGATAAGCTTAGATGCAATCTTGCAGCCACAACACGCTGACTAAGTCCAGAATCCAGCAATGCCACCACTTGGGCGGCTTCTGCGGGCGAAGTATCCATATGTTTTAGAAAAAAAAGTTTTTTCAGACGTCCCAAAGTCACAGTAAATGAAATAAGAAACAAAAAGTTTAAAGACAAGCGCTAATTTTTAGTTTTTAAACGAGAAACGTACTCCAACCCTAAATACACATTTGTCTCAAAACAGTGATTAATTTCATTTATAGGATAAACAAATGAAATTCTAATTTCGAATTTTGATTTTTTTCTTCTTACTGTAATGACCAAACTGCCAGCTACACAATAATGTTTTTTTTTTCATGGAATTAATTCTCTTTTGTAAAAAATTAGGACAAAAACAATAAAAACGAAAGTGTTTCGATTTTTTTGATGAGAAGTGTATTTGGTAAATACTGCAGTTTCGTAACATTTCTTAAAAGTAGGTAAAACAAAAAAAGTTTTTCCCAGAAAGACTCACTGAAATAAACTAACTTAAACCAGCAGCTTTTTGTTGAATTTCTCATTTATTCCGCTAGAAAAAACACTCGGAAATTAACCGGTACGGATAAACGTGAATATCGCTTACCAAAAAAATATGCAAAAATCCTAAAATGGTACGTTTTACATGTAGATAATGTGAAAATGACGGGACTACCCGCTTCAGTGGCAAGAAGGGTGAAACCCATTTTGGTCTGATTTGAATTATTCATGTATTGTTAATTGTGGGAGCTTGTACCCTAGCGATATATTATCGTATGAATAATCTGAAGCAAGAACTTGGAGTACCTATTATAGAATTAGTGGTAATAATGGTTGCCTCAGGCGAGAGGTTGAAACTTAAAATTCGGCCTCTTGGTAATATGTTTAAGAGCCCGAGATTCAGAAACGTTACTTGGCACGCACTAGTTTTGTATAAATAATGCTAGCACTTCACTAGGAAATTTTTTTTTATGCATATTGCAATAAAATTCATTTTGTATCATTTATGTAAAGCAAATATTTGCCCCGATCTGTGTCTTACTTGTCTATTACCATCGTTGTCAAAGAGCAAATAGTCTTTTCAAGGACAGTCTTGACTCAGGTGTACTTCTTATTTATTTTGAGAAGATTAAACAGAGAGACAGAGAAGAATACTAGGTTCGTAAACTATTCTTGAACTGTGTAACTTAGTAAACATTAGCCTTAGTAATAATATTGTGTTTAAAAAGTGATGTACTTCCTTTTAAAGGAAATAAACTAGAATAACATAAATCTACAAGAAACAACAGCCATTTGTCTCATTTATTCAGCAATTAACAACTGAAACAAAACACTGTCTTACGCAAAATCAACATAAAAATATTCAACAGTACTCGGGAACTTTCTTGCAATATGAATATGGATTACCTTCCTCTCTGTTCATGCCACAAACAAAACAGATTGAAGTTCATTTGCAATACAAAACAGTATTTTATTTTGCTTTAAAATGACTGTAGGAAATCTGAAGTTGTGCTAGGGGGGAATTAATAGTAGTAATGTCAGTAGCAGAAGTTTTTCTATGAGTGATAAATGAAAACCTCATTTCCTACGAGGTTGGGAAAACGCTCTGTGAGTGAGGGGGTATTTAAATGATTATATTTACTGATTTGGTAGTGTCAGCACCATGATTTGCTAAAACTCAAACTCAAAGCATTTATTTCAATTAGACCATTACGGAACTTTTGAATGTCAAAAAAAACACTAAAAGAAGCGAAGCTACAGTCCCAGTCACAAGGCATAATAACTTGAGAAAGTACTGCAGTTGCACATTCCAAAGCGTAGATCTCTATGGATAAGAATGGCTAAATAACTGAGAATTAGTTATCCCTACAATTAGTTTAGGAGTCAAAGTATCTAAATTATTGTGACCTAGTACTAAGCCTTATAATGATGCTCTTAGTTTAATGGATATTAAAATGTGATGGCTTTTGGCGAAAACAAGAATTTTATTATTTTAATACTATACCTTAGTTATTAGTACAAATCCATTATCTTTACATAGTTCACCGTTAAAACTAAGCGACGAAGAAATAATCTACTTGACTTTTTGTGTGTTGTTACCTATTACAAAGTTATATAATATATACATCTCATCAAAAAAATCGAAACACCTCGCAGTTTATGATTTGATAAGGATTATCAGAAAAATGTGTATATTTAGGAATAAATGTAAAATGTCATTTAATAGTGAGTAGTATGAGGTTTTTAAATCCTAATGTTATTGTTCTAAATTCAAATTAAGTCTTCATAGGTTTCGTATTTTGTATAATGAGTAATTTTTACCCTGTATGGAATATGAAGGAAATGGGTAAAACAACACGCGTAAATGAAAAAAAAATGTAAGAAACGTTTATTTAATAACTTGTATTCCCTCCGCGAGCTCTTATTACTGCTTCCATACGGTTCTTCATCGATCGGATGAGAGTCACGATCACATGTTGTGGTATATTATCCCATTCCTCTTGGATTGCATTTTGCAGCTGGCTAAGTGTTTCTGGGGCTGGATCTCTTGCTCGAATTCGTCTCTTTAATTCATCCCATAGATGTTCAATGGGATTCATGTCCGGGCTTCTTGCTGGCCATACCATAATGGAGATACCGACTTCGGTAAGATAATCTCGTACGACGCCCGCGGTGTGAGCTCTAGCATTGTCGTGCATGAATATGAAGTCGTTGCCAATAAAATGTGCATAGGGCATCACATGAGGTTCAAGACACTGTTCGAAGTACCGATGAGAGTTTAGTGCAGGCAGCCGTGGCCCAGACACAAAGGCAAGTTCTGTCTTACCGTCGGCGCTGATTCCTCCCCAAACCGTCCACGAACCGCCACCATAGCTGACCTTTTCTTCAATTCAGCATTGTGCAAAGCGTTCTCCATCTCTTCTGTAGACCTTGTAACTTCCGTCGTTACCATACAGCATAATTTTACACTCATCAGAAAACAGTACTTTGCTCCACTGAAGGTATGACCAAGTTAGGTGCTCGCGTGCAAAGTTAAGGCGCGCTCTTCGATGGTCTGCAGTTAATTTCGGCCCATTCGCTGGCTTATGCGGTGCCAATCCGCGTTCCTTCAACCTTCTTCTTATTGTAGAGTCACTTACAGCTACTCTTCGTACAACGCGAAGCTGCTGCTGCAGTTGAAAAGCGTTAAGGCGTCGATTTCGTAAAGAAGTTGTTACAATAAATCGATCATCTCGCTCAGAAGTGACCCGATTCCTGCCAGATCCTGAACGGCGCGTGAACGAACCAGTCTCCCGATAGCGTTTGTAGACTCTATGAACAGATGATAAGCTTAGATGCAATCTTGCAGCCACAACACGCTGACTAAGTCCAGAATCCAGCAATGCCACCACTTGGGCGGCTTCTGCGGGCGAAGTATCCATATGTTTTAGAAAAAAAAGTTTTTTCAGACGTCCCAAAGTCACAGTAAATGAAATAAGAAACAAAATGTTTAAAGACAAGCGCTAATTTTTAGTTTTTAAACGAGAAACGTACTCCAACCCTAAATACACATTTGTCTCAAAACAGTGATTAATTTCATTTATAGGATAAACAAATGAAATTCTAATTTCGAATTTTGTTTTTTTTCTTCTTACTGTAATGACCAAACTGCCAGCTACACAATAATGTTTTTTTTTTCATGGAATTAATTCTCTTTTGTAAAAAATTAGGACAAAAACAATAAAAACGAAAGTGTTTCGATTTTTTTGATGAGAAGTGTAGTTAAATCAATTGATTAATTCACAGCAAGCATGTAGTATGACACCTAGCAAGGCGCAGTGATGACAGGTGGACTAAAGCTGTCACCGAATGGCGTCCAAGAACGGGGGAAAGAAATGTGGGTCGTCTGGCGAGATGGGCAGACGACATAGTTGCCATCGGGGGAAAAACCTGGATGAGGCTGGCACAGGAACGTGGAGATTGGCAGAAGAAAAGAGAGGCCTATACTCAGCAGTGGATGAATTCAGGCTGTAGATGATGATGATGTGGTTTGCTTGCGAGAGATTTTCTATTTTAAATACTTTAATCTGACGGAGAAACTTTAGGACATAGCTAAGTAACTTTTTAACCTAAACCTGCCAAAACTTGTTACAAATACATAAAAATATCTCAACACATAACATAACATCTCAGCGAAGTGTACTGTTATTTGTTCTGGATGCTTGTACAAAGGCGAGCTTCATTGCCCCGGGTCAATATGTGGCAGACACTGGCACACGTCTGCCCCACAAGAAATGAAATATTATGTGGATATACATTTGTGTAGGATGATATAATACCTAACCTAATAGTATGTTTGATTAATTAAGGCTCGAGGCTAAATAATAGAAGCCGCACGGATCGATCTTCTAGGTTAAGCAAAGCTTGCCAAGGTCAGTCCGTGGATGGGTGGGAACACACGTTAAGGCCGTTGGTGCTAGCTATCATTCGTAGATTTTTGACGGCCGTTTCGGGCAGTCAGAAGTCCGAAAGAAAATCGTGTTACCCAGTAAATGGGTAATGGATTATGAAGTTGAGATAGGCAGTCACTCCATTCTTCAGCTTTCACTTCAAATATAGTTTGGAAAAGGCTAGGCTATTAGCCATTTGGCTATGAGATTTTTGTATTTTCGACTCATGAATCGCTCGAATTTACGTTATGCTTACTTTGTTCGTTTGTGCTGGGCCTAAGGGCCCGCAACAATCAAGAGACTCTCCGTTTTGGGTGACAAAAGGGTTAAATTAAATCATTATTTTATTTATACGAATTAAGCTGAATCTAATCAGCACCTAGAGGTTAAAAAGGTTAGGTAGGTAATTAGGTTGAGACATTATCATCAATTTGGCTAAGTAAGTTTATTGTAACACCTAGGTAGTCTAGGTACTGCTGGAATAGTCTTGAATATGAAGATTATTTTAGAAAATAAAATCAAATAAACCCAGAGAACCCTACCAAATCTTCACCATCATCATCTGCCTAGCCTTTTCAAAACGGCTAATTATTTTGGAGCCGAATAACAACATATTAGGCGACTAATTACTTGCATGGTTACAAAAAAAACACTTGGTGGCGATTAAATATTTTAGCACAATTATACATGTGCTTCAAAATTATGTTGACATCGGCTTCCAGTCTAACCAGGTGTAGCTATATACCAGTATTTTACATGGAGCGACTGCCTATCTGACCTCCACAACCCAGTTAATAATAAGTAATACGATACACCTTGGTAAGACTGGTTGTCAGACTTTCAGGCCACTGACTACCAGTAACCACTGTTAAAGGTCTACACATCCGGAGCCAACGGTAACATGCTTTCCGATGCACGGAGGAAACTCGGTATGTAATGGGTGGTCACTCATTCACTGACCAACCTAGGCAAATGCTGCTTAAGTTAAAGATCGACCCGAGCGACTGTTATTTAGCCACGAGTTCCTCAGAGTACCCTTTCAAAACCTAGAAAACTACTTTTTTATCTCTAAACGTTGATGCTAGCCTACCAAATCTATTCTACGTGTTTTAAATTACGTAAATAATATCTGTGAAGGTACCTCTACAATATCTAAGTCGAGCCACTTGCACTAGAGACTTAGGACTGACATAACACAACTTTCCACTCAACCTTCTGTTATTTTTAGTTAGAAATAGACCTCTTTTATAAATACAAACTAGCTGTTGCCCGCGACTTTTGTCTGCGAGTAATTATTATAAAATATGACTTCCCTATTCGAATTGGGTTTTGTTAACAATTTAGAGCAGTGGCGACCCTGACTGACGAACAGAAAGTTCGAACCCAGGCAAGCGCATTACTTTATGTAATTAATTTCATCACCACTGCTCTCAAAAACGGTGAAGGAAAACATCGTTAGAGAAAAATTCGAAGACATGTGTCAGCTACCAACCGGCATTGGGGCCGCGGGGTAGATTATAGCCCATTCCCTCTCTTGAGAGGAGGCCGTGTGTCCCAGCAGTGGGAACATTATAGGCGGCTATGCTTATGCTTGTTAAAAATTTCAAGGGTTTTAAATTTGTTGCACGGAACCCTTATTCTTTATCTCAAACAACATCTGCCAGTAAAAGTCCAGTCAAAATCGGTTCAGCAGTTTCGGAGATTAACCGGAACAAACAGACAGACAAAAAAAAAAAAAACAGATTTTTCGTTATAAGTACAGTATAACTTTCATATGCGTTCAGTAAAAGGATGTTATTTTCAATTTTATTTATTTGTTTGTATGTATAGATTATACTCAAATTCCTACACCATCCTGGTGTAGGAATTTGAGTGCTTAGTTTTTGCGCTGCGGGACTGTTCGAAAAAGATACCGCGGCCCTGGAACACAAAGGGCAAAAGAAGGAGCATGGATGGTTTTTAGTCAGGAAAAGTCTGACACTCCCTTCTGCTCCGCCCAGAGCGGGAGGAGTCATTTGATGATTTCCCATCCGAAAAAAAGGCTTGCTTAGTTTTGACAAAGATTCAAGTAGATTGGACCAACTGCTTTAATTTTTTCACTACTGCGAAAACAATACATTAAAAGTAATTGTTTGTTTAACACATACATTATGTCAAGGAGAAAACGCCCATAAGAAAATATTAAAGTCCCTTAAATTCCCATTACTATGTCACCGCAGTATACTGGCCTAATATCATAATTAAATTACGCCCCTCTAGAGCTTTACGCCCAGCTGCTTTAGTGTACGGTTCAAGTGATAAACGTAAAAAACATTCATTAAAAAAGACGTAAAGTACAGATAAGGAAGTGCATGCTGCGTTAAAGGAGTTGTTGAACCGGTACGGACATATACAGGGTTATTTGTAAAACACCAGCAACCTCTTAAGAGGTCATTGTACTCATCAACCTGAAATCGCGAAGAAAAAATCAGCTGTTCCCTACATTTATGATCGATTAACTCGTCAAAATGTAGGGAACAGCTGTTTTTTTTTCGCGATTTCAGGTTTGGTCCCATAGTAAAAGTTGTTCATAATTATGAGTACAATGACCTCTTAAGAGGTTACTGGTGTTTTACAAATAACCCTGTATATTGTGGGCCATGCTTTGGACAGCGGATTTTGACAAGTAATGCTCTAAAGTATCTGTCAAAGTCTGATGTCGCAGCCACTCGGGAACATAATCATGAATCTCAGGAGAATAAGTGCTGCACCACTGCTTCTTCTTTTTCCTGACACGACAGTATTTATGTTTTGATCCAAACCAAACAAGTAGATGTTTTTTTTTACTCTGACTACGCTTTTTAGGCGAATATAAAGTGTTTTGAGATTTCTTACTGACTAATTCCAATTTATCAGCTGCCCTCTAGTACTGCCCATTTAGTTATTTTACTGCTCAGTATTTATTAAATGATCCATTGTATTATTTTTACGACTCATTTTTTTTTTCTTTATTGCTAAGTTTTAACTGCCGAACTTGTTAATAAATATGCATTTTGTAATTTTTAACTTACCAAAACTACTATATACAACTTCACTTACTACACTTAATTGTATGATACTAGTACATTCTAATTAAAGCGAATAATAATATTTATCCACTGAAACTAACATACAAACTTCATACCTACATAAACTTAGCGTCCAATCACATTAAGCTCCTAACTTACGCCGCATCCTGTAAGAAACTCCACTACAGGCGGAAAACTTCACTTTTCATCAGTTATTTAGTAAAACTCGGATGTCGGCATTTCAAATATGCACCCGGCACGAGAAACTTCTCGTTAAGAAGTACTTATAATTCAGTGGATTGTATGTTGGGTGATGGTCTTTAGATACTTAATTATGTTTGTTGTAGGAGAAAGCTTTCATATTTAAAAAGATCAAGGTTACGGACGAGATAGGTACTGCAGAAAATCTTAATTTATAGTTCAGTGTTATTAATCTCAAAAAATATGCTCTGTTGGACATTGGACGTCTAAATAGAAATAATTATTAATGTCCAGTAGTGATTACTACAGGGAGGAGGTCTTGGCTAAATAATAACAGCCGCTCGGATCGATCTTCAGGTTAAGCCGCACTTGCCTGGGTTGATCCGTGGATCCTCCCAGCTATCATTGACATTCCTGCGTGAGTAGCGTGTATTCAAATTTTATCACATATTTTTTGCCGTACTATCATTTTTTTTTGATCATCATCATCATCTGCCTAGCCTTTTCTCAACGTGGTTGGTGTCGGATTCCAGTCTAACCGAAATCCGAATTCGATCTGTGAAATCCGATATCAACTCAAAATGTGTACATACAAGATAAGTGGATTTTTAAAAACATGCCAAAGCGTTTCCGATGGTTCTCTTTTCCCCTTTTTTATGAATAAACGAAATATTCAACCTTCTTCTTTCAGGAAAAAAATCTTTTACAAGTTTTTTCAGTTCCTGGTATCAGAATTTCAACAAGTCAGTAAAGATGTCAGATATAAAATGAGAGCATAGAAAATCTATTTTTAAAGGTAAAAATATATTTTGTGAAGCAAAATTTTGTTTTCGTTAGTGACCATGTCAGTTTAAAAACTTGTAGGAAAAATTTGTTTGTAAAACGAGACACAATTTATCACTTATTCTTCTAACTATGTTGGGGTCAGCATCCACACTGATAGTGCTGAATACCAGTTATTATAAGGAGTGAATCTGACATCTATAACCTAGTGTCGGTAATACAATAGCCCTTGAGTTCTGACTACTGTAATGACTGTCAAAGATGTACGAATTAGTAAGAATCAACTTCTTGATGCGCTTTCCGAGGCACAGATAGATTTCGGAAGTCCATCCACAAACCAACCTCGGCAAACGTTGCTTAACTTTAAAGACTGACTCCGTGAAGCTGTTATCTTGCCACGTGTCTCCGAAATAAAAAGCCAATAAATGAAGTAAAAATTGTCAAGCATCAAATACTCGACATCATTTAAGTATTACTCAATCGAAGAAATCTTATTGTAGGAAAAATCTGAAAGAATTTCCTTTTGACTGATAAAGAAATCTTCAACGTAAATTGATTTTTCGGTTACGGCTTCATAAGATTTGATTTTATATAATAACGTAACGACAGAAGAGGTTTGGTTTGTTAACTGAACCAGAATTTATTTATTTATTTAAATTATATTTTTTCAAGGTCTTTGGTAAAAAGGTTGTATTTAAAAAAATCTAAGACTCATGCTGGGTATTTTCACTCAAGTTATAAGCAACTTCGTCAAGTGACAGATCCAACACCCAGTTCAAGTGCGGTGCTTCCGATAAGATCATGTACCACTTGCTGAAGTGTCTTAAGTGCCCATCGACGTGGGTAAACGTTGGATGACCTTAAGAATATTACTAATACCACATTAACGGGACGGCCTAGGCTCAAACAATATAGTCTAACCAAAGAAACATCATCATCTGCCTAGCCTTTTTAACCGACTTCAAAAAAAAGGAGGAGGTTCTCAATTCGGCTGGTTTTTTTTTTATGTATGTACGCCGCTTACGCCGAAGTTTCTGAACCGATTTACGTAATTCTTTTTTTGTTTGATGCGGAATAGTTTCGAATTGGATCCATAAAAATTTGATTCAGGTAGGCCCATTAGTTTTTATTTTATGCGCATTTGACTCTGGAGTCTGTTACTTGTTTGTTGTTGTGGAGTTAATTTCGCATTTATAATATTAGTAAGGAAGTAAGAATAAGCCTATTACCATGAAATGTATGGTTTACAGTGTAAAATGAACGCATAGAAAATATTTGTATAGGATATTGCAACTAAAAATGAAAAAATAAAAAAAACTTTTTTGCAAAAAATAAAACCGACTTCATAATCACAAAAAAGTGAAAAATAATTTTTGCTTCAGAAGTCGGTGCCAAAAAACTTAATCAAACAAACTAAAGTCACCGACTTCTGAAGCTAAAATTATTTTTCTAATTTTTTTGTGATTTTGGAGTCGGTTTTATTTTTTGCAAAAAAGTTTTTTTCACAACTAAATTGTGATCGGCTTCCAGTCTAACCGAATGCAGCTGAATATCAGAAATTTACATGGAGCGACTACCTATCTGACCTCCACAACCCAGTTAGTACTAGGTAATACGATACCCCTTGGTAAGACTGGTTGTCAGATTTTCAGAGCACCGACTACCTGTAACGACTGTCAAAGATCTACAAAAGATAGCTGGGACCAATGGCTTAACGTGCTTTGTGAGGCACGGAGGAAACACGGTATTTTATGGGTGGGCACCCATCTACGGGCCAACCTAGACAAGCGCAGCTTAACGTAAAGATCGATCCGAGCGGCTGTTCAATCCCTTTGGCCTTTGTTTTCGTTTGCTTTTATGGTTCGTCAACCATCAACACGTAAAAAATTAGATGCTCTTGTTGTAAAGTAAATCTATAATCACTAGTTTATTTATGTTTTTTTTTACAGTAAAAAGGCTTGCACCTGGCCGCAACTTCCCTGATGTATGGCGATGATGAGGGCTAGGGTGGAGCACGCTTGCCTAGAGGAAATGTTATGGTTGAGTGTCATGAGTATGGCAAAATCATTTGTTCCTGTGCTTCATCATTGAATCATTTGATCCTGTGCTTGTGTTCATTTGTTCCTGTGCTTTATTAGGTTCAAAATAAATTTTTGTTATTATATTTTATCCTAGTCAAACAAGTGAAAGGTTCTACGGTTAACCGTTAATTAATTTGTGTATAATTTAGATATTCTATTGACGCTTCAAATTAATTCTGAGCCCTTGTACCACCCGATTTAATCCTGAAGTAATAACAATACGGGAACATCGAGTTTTGATCAAATACATACTTCAATATCGAACAAGGTGATTGATTATAGCAATTTTATCTAATAACGAACAGATGAATTAATATTGGAGTTATTATCCTGGTTGAATGTCAGATATCTCGAAAAAGTGACGTTCTCTGTTCCTAACAAGCCATAAGTACAGTAAACCGCACACCCAAGGTTTCAATTAAACATTAATGGATCCGCGCCCTCTCGACCCGCTTAGACTCGACCTGGAGCATAATACGTGTTTATTTCTGTTTTGATAGGCTTAAAAACGTCGAAGTATAGTCAGACAGAAAAGTGTCGATTTAACGCTTCTACCACAGAGAGTGTAAAATTTAAATAATGTTTGTATAAAAGAATCAATAATATAATTAATCAAGTACTTATCCTTTTTTAATAAAATACTATATTAAAAAAACGTTGATTTGAAATTACACAGCCACGTTGTTTTGAAATTAATTTATAATTTTTACGCACTCTGCCCTGAAAAGGCCCTTCACCTTACATTGTAAATGACAAACTAACCATACATACTTTACTTTCTTATCATATTGGTACCCTACATACCTTTATTTTTGCCGCACTAGAAAGAGACATAACAAGTTCGAACAATAGATACGAGCCCATTTGTCTATTGTTGCCGAAAAACCGCCTAAAGCGAGGTTGAGGCTATCTTTGTAAAAGCTACATTTTTTAAACGAAATTACTAACTACCAGGATGAATTATGTATCACAACAAAATATTAAATATCATATTATGGACAAAAAGTTATTTAGAATTAAAATATCACTTTGCCTGACTGTACAAATGCCACTGAATTGGTAGTAAAATATCTGATATTATTCTTCGGGTCGAGTCTAAGCAGGTCGAGTGGGCGCGGACCCACATTAACAGCGTCAATATAAATATTGAAACGTACGGTTGAAGGTACATAAACAGCAAAGTAGTAACTAGTAGTAGCTTATTTTCTGCATCTTGTGCTTTTACTCAAAAGTTATTGTTTGCTTTGAAAAAGCTAATAGGTAAACGAGATTAAATAATCAGAAAGTTGAGCAGGCTAATAGAAAACAGGGTTACATAAATACACACCTACCAAACAATATACTACGTCCAAAAATTCCAAGAAAACATTTTTAAAGAACTGGAACTCATTTAAAACAGCAAGCAGAAGAAACATTTCGGGCAAATGAACAAGACGAATGAAAGTCGGAGTCAATTTGTGCGATCATTAATTGCTTCCCGTTCTGTCTGCGACTGTACCGTGTCCTGACTTTGAGGCTCCAAAGGTAGCGTTTAATAGCTCCTTTCAGGAAGCAACTTACTTGTACAGCTTTTTATGCACTCTTTGATTTCTTGCGGTTCAAATAATGTAGTTTTAATTTAGTTTTTTTTTACTAATTATGAGATAAAAATAGATATAGTTAAGTCACTGTAATTTTACTTACTTTACTGTAAAATCGACACAAAAATACCTTGGAGTATATTTTGCGTTTTAGATCAATTTGTGCCATTATTCATGGCTTGCCGTTCTGGCCACGACTGTACCTTTCAGACCGTGTCCTCACTTTGAGGGTCCTAAAGGTAGCGTTTAATTGTTCCATTTAGGAAACAACTATGTACAAATGTATGCCGCTTTTATCTTTTATAATATTATTTCTATCTTTTTAAAAATCTTGAGAATTAAAATAGTGAGAGGGTCACTGACAGATCTCTCTGTCAGAGATCGGGCAATAAGCGGATTATGCATTTAAGCTGGTTATATTATATGCTCAAAATCTATTAAATACTTCTTGATAGGTGAAACGTTTATTTGCCTACTTTTGAACTGATCTAAGATTATGAAAAAGAGCATATTTGACAAGGAAATTCTTTGTCATGTCTCATGAATATTATACCGAGCTGTCTAGCCTTTAAGTAAACAAGTAATTTCGTCAAAAAGGAAGCAAGTGATCTGACTTCTTACATTGACATTCCCTATTTCAGTCTCTTACACCGAACGAACCCTTTAAAAACAAAACCTCTTTTCATCAAAACACTGTTAACTAAAAAAAAACATTTATTTTGTCTTCCCTAAACACCCACTTCTTAACACCCATCAAAGTGCCATAAATTATTTAAAAAAAAACAAAAACAAAAACTTGAAACAAAATGAACAAGCCGAAGCAACTGCGAGTTAATTTGTTCGTATTAATTGCTGCCCTTCCCTTTGGCGGGAGATTTGCCCTTTGAGAGCCTTTGAGAGCTCTTGGGGCTCTCATCCCGTTCTTAAGTTGGTCTTAAACTAAGTGCGTTAGACTGTAGATGGTGTAGTACCTATGTGCTTCTGTAGTGCGATGTTTTGTAGCACTTTCGAGGTTTTTAATGACATTATAGTGAGGTGATGGAGCCGAATGTAATTATTTTGGTACATGGAGGCGTTACTTCTGTATTTCACTATTGGAGACTTATGATCAGCATTTATGTTTCCACTGCTTTGACCCAGGCCTTCTAACTATGGGAGGGAGTGGGCTGTAATCGAGTATGCGGATCCAGTGTTGTGGGTGTCACATATCTTCGATTTTGTTGGTTGCCTTTTTTCATCGTTTTGAGAGCAGTGGTGATGAAATAAATGTACACAAGGTTAAGTGCCTGCTTGGATTCGAATCTGCGAAGAAGTCGCAGCTGTTTCCACTGAGCCAGCTGCTCTGTTTCTCTATCCATGATACACATAGTCAATTGATATAATTCTTAAACTTCCACGAGTTCTTGACCTTAATATCAAAGACTTATTTAGTTGGTGACTATTTCACAGACAAAATTAGACACGTGTTTCGAACTGCCAGAATGGAACAAGTACCACTTATCATATTACATCACAGCCTTTTAAACGTTCAATACGACTTCTCAACAATGACACATTCGAACACAACACACCCACACGACAATCCCTCGTTATTTCCGCATTTATATGCCGTCTTCAAGAAAAGATCTGACAAATCATATTTGTAACTAAGCTCCTCAGTCAAAGAACCTGGTTCTTTTGAAGTAACTTCAACTGGAAGTAATGATGGTAAGTAGGAATAAAAGAAACGGATGTACATATTTTTGGATACGGTTGAGAGGTAAATTGTGTATCAGATACTTCTTTTTTTTTTGTAAGGTGATTTGAGGATGACTTATCTTTTTTTTTGTTTAGGCACGCATAAAAAAGTTTTCGTCTTTAGAGAAAAAGTTTTAAGGCCTCCTGTGTAGTAATTTCACTGGTATCTCTTTGAATTGGGATAGAGCGACCGAAATCGGTGAAATTTTAGGTAGTTCTCGGTTCTTTCCGAACCGAATCCTTTTACTATAAGCTAGATAAAAGGTACCTAACAGATACAAGGCAAGCGAGAGAAGATAACACGGAGATGAATAGATGCTTTCAATCGTAAGTTCGTCTTCTATGGTGGAAAGAAAATTTTTAAGATTTATCTACGTGGTACTTAATGGACCGTGGCTACCTGATCTAGGATATGAGCCAAGAGAAGCTCTTTGTTTCGTGTAGGTTATAGACCTATTCTTATGCACTTTTGACTATATTTCACAGTAAGCTAAAAACTTCATTAAGGTCGAAGTTATCTTACTTATAACACATTATTTTGGCGTTTTGTGACGAGATAATAACACCCAATATTTCTTTTTATAGTAAAGAAAAATAAGAACGATTGTACCAAATTTCAATGTAGACTTTAAAATAATCCGTTTGAAATATCCGACGGCACGGTTGGCGCAGTGGTCAAGCGATTGACTGCTGCGCTGCATGTCGCGGGTTCGATTCCCGTACGGAACAAATATTTGTATGACCTACAAGTAGTTGTTCCGGGTCTGGGTGTTTTTCTATCTATAATATGTATGTATTTACAAAAAAAAAATGTATATATGTAGTTTATCAGCCATCTAGCTACCATAACACAAGCATTAGGTTGCTTAGCTTGGGACTATATTTATTTATTTATTTATTTAATATCTATCTTACACAGCCATTTATAATTTCTTTACAAAAATATTGGTAAACAAAAACCAGGAAATCATTTCTGAACAGCAGAAGCTCTTCTATTTTTCGAGACAGGTGGTATAATAAAATCTCATTAAATTCTAGTCACGAACGCCCAAAATTACGGTGTGAGAAAATTATTGGGACATTGTGGGCTGAACGTGGATGTATACCTATTGCAATAAGGGTGGTTTTGCTGTGCAGGTATTTTATAAGAATTTGGAGTCTTCGTCTTTATTGAATTAATTAATGACGTTAATGTCAAGTGGCGCCCAGAGGCAGTTGGAAGTTATCATGTTACTTCGTATTAAGTGACCCGGTGACTGACATAGCTGCGCAAAGCGGAAAGGGGTGGACAGACAAGTATCGCAAGAGCCCCGTTGACGGGTCTCTATCACCCCAAAGGCACTCAAAAACTACCTAAAGCACCATGTCAATAAAACACTTGACTTGTAATTATGCACAGCAATTTAACAGCTATAAATTCAATTATTTTTAACATAACATCACGCCGTAATCGTAGTTTCTAATCCTTCCAGAGGTGTACTTATCAATAACTACACCCACATTTAAACATAACCAGTTATGTTTAAGTCTCATGTAGTAGGGGCGAGCCTATTGCCATCAACCGGTCACAACTCCAGACTCCGTGACTGCTACTGAGAAATTTTTGATGGAAAAACCTAATAACTAGCGTTATTGGGTTTCCCGGTCCCGACAGAAAATCGAAACAAAAAAAAAATATTCTATTTTTTTTTTTTTTTTATAAACAGGTACTATATTTTATTTTAGATTTATTTGTAGTCTGTATATAATGTACATATTAGATTTAATTGTGTTTTATAAATAAAATAGGTAATTAAAATTAAAGTATTGCATTGTCTCTTACTATAATTATTTTTTTCTAACAACTGTGTTAAAGATTCAAACATTAACATTCTATGTATATTAGTATAAGTTTATAGCTAGTAACGGAAAATAAACAAATTTATTTATTTTTCTGTATATTTTATTTTCTTTCATGTAATCAAATACTTACGCTGTCTTGGCTTCCGTACGTTGACCGCTGAAAACCAGCGATGTGCTGTGGGCCCTCCATAGCATAGCATCATGCTGAGTGCTAACCTGTTTCGAAAATGCCTTTACATAGCCAAATTGACATAAATGGTTTGACTTCGACTTTGAATGACAACTTATCATAGAAGTTGGCAGCTGTTGAAGCAATTATTCGTATACCCAATAAACAATATGCACACAGCCTCAGCCTCAATATATTTTTACATTAATGGAAGCCTAAATTCTCCTGTCCATAACCCATTTTATTTGGGGTCGGCACAGAATGTCTTCTTCTTCGCTACTTCTCTATTACTCGTCATCTGATCAGACACCTCCCTTCTTGTTATATCATTCTTTACACAGTCAATCCATTCTTTGGCCTTCCTCTGCTCTTATACCCATCCAAATTCATTCTCAAAACTTTCTTCACATTTTCCTTACTTCTCTGCATTAAATTAATACCAACATTAAACTCAGAGCCAGTACTTAAAAAATCGACAGTGCAATGATATTTAGACATCCATTTAGGTGTGAACTAAGTGTTCGTGGAAACGTGCATAAATGCTACAAATATATTAATATCTTTCATCTAGCTTGAAAGTAAACACCTTTGTTGAATACCAACTTGTTAATCTAGAACTAAGTGAATCCTAACGTAACCAATGTTTGACTTGTTAGAACTAAGTTATGAACAGTTCACGAGACATGTTAATTTCCCAAGTAAGTTACTTGAAGTTTGGCAGCTTCTGTTGAAGCTTACATTGTTCGACGAAATTATATTTGAAAGGTTAATGCAGCTTAAATGAAACTACGTTTTTTATTCAATTTGGGGCCAAAGTCATTTTTCAGTAAGTTTACATGTAATCCTTTCAAAAAAATTCTTCTTGAATACAAAAATGACGAAATATGTACAATTGTATACACCATTATTTTTAGGTCGTTCTGGAGCCGAATACCATGAACTCGATCATCGAACTCGAAACGATTGGGACTATTTTTTTCAAAAAATAAGAATAAAAAAAAACACGAAAGAATAAATTTAATGCTTTTTTTGTGAAATAATGAGAATCGATCGATGAATGAATTTTTCAATGGGTATCGTTCGCATGTGTTGCCGATCGTGGATACGTTTTACACACACATATGCATTTGAGTTCTCATTATTTAAAAAAAAATCATTAAATTTATTCTTCCGTGTTTTTTTTTTATTGTTATTTTTTGAAAAAAATAGTCCCAATCGTTTCGAGTTCGATGATCGAGTTCATGGTATTCGGCTCCAGAACGACCTAAAAATAATGGTGTATACATAAGTTGCTAATACTTCTCCAGACAATAAAATTTAAATGTAGGAGTTTATAATTTTTGACCTGTTTCATCATTAAATCTTACATGATCTGAGTTATTATATTACATAAGAACTAATAACAAATCAGTAGTTGTTCCAACTGTATTACTATGACACTTGCTTCGCTAATGTTGAGAAATTCAAATGAAATCATAAATAACCGAAATTCGCGGAATCTATGCTATTGCCCTATTTCATAAAATATATAAACACTATGACAATAGGAAATCGCCCCCTAAAAAGAAATTCACACAAAATAGTGAACTTTCTGAACCCCCATTAACATAGAGACGCAATAAAACGACAAAACGTAAACAAACAAAAGTACAACAAACCCATTATGAGGTCAATGACACATAAACATCGCGATTATCAAGAAAATTGGGACATCTTCGGGCGACAGACAATAATTTATGAATGAGGAAACACGCTGCTCTCAAAAACGGCGAAGGAAAACATCGTGAGGAAATCGGCACGTCCTAGAACCAAAAATTCGAAGACATGTGACATGTACTAACCCGCACTGGGCCCACGTGGTGGATTATAGCCCATTCCTTCTCTTAGAGAGGAGGCTGTGTGTCCCAGCAGTGGGAACATTATAGGCTGATTATGCTGAGGAAACACGACGGTTTCCTCAATGTAAAAGGACCTCATTTATCGAGATTGGCATAATTACGTAGTAAAAAAAATGCTGCATGTTTTTGCTAACCCTAACTGTTCGTATCTAAAAATATTTTAGACAAATAATAGGGCAATAATGAATTTAAACAAGAAATAAAGAAAGAAAAAATTCATTCGGCCTATAATAGGGGTAGTAAGTGATAAGTTCCTAAATATCAACAAGCACAATTAGTATCATTCATAACTATTGATGATACTAATTGTGCTTGTTGCAAACAATTTAACTAAAATACTAGTTGATAATACTACCGAGCTCTCATGCTTGGTAGGGCTTCCGGGATGGTGCTTACACGTGCCCGTAAGTTTAAGTCATAAACCGCAAAAAATATCATCATCTGCCTAGCTTTTTCCCAACTATCTTGGGGTCGGCTCCCAGTCTAACCGGATGCAACTGAATACCAGTATTTTACATGGAGCGACTGCCTATCTGACTTCCACAACCCAGTTGGTCCACTAGGTAATACGATATCCTTGGTAAGACTGGTTGTCAGACTTACGGGCCACTGACTACCTGTAACGACTGTCAAAGATCTACAAATGACAGCCGAGACCAACGGCTTAACGTGCTTTCCGAGGCACGGAGGACACTCGATATGTAATACGGTTACCCAGCCACAAACCAACCTAGGCAAGCACGGCTTAACCTAAAGATCGACCCGAGCGCCTGTTATTATTACCGTAAAAAATAAACAAACCGTAATAAAAAGTAACTCCACTGATGTATCCATCAGATTCTCAACGCACTCATCCCTCACTCATTCTTTACCTTCCAAACAATGCTCGCTCACTCCAAATCTAGCCAAACAAACAATCGTATAGTTTCCTTTGCAAGTAGATCGGCCTCTTCACTCAATTATAGGCGAGCTCATCCCTGGAGAGGCTGCCGTGATCTCGGCAAACATTCGCGAGGTTCGGGCAAGCGTCAGATAGAAAGCGGTTTGTAGGTAAGGTGTAATTTCGGCCAAAATACCAGTTTTAGTAACAAAAAAAATTGTTACTATACACATTTTATTTAGCATATTAGCTGTTGCCCGCGACCTTTGTTCGCATGAAATTATTATAAAAAATATTACCTACTTCCCTTTTTGAATCGGATTTAGTTAACAATTTCTAGGGTTTTAATTTTTTGCACCGAACCCTAATTATTTTTCTAAAATAAAAGTAGCCTACGGTAGACTACGGTAGACTTAAAACATTAACTATCTACCAGTCAAAAAAGTCCCATCAAAACCGGTCCAGCCATTTCGGAGATAAGTTGGAACAAACAGACGAACAAACAGACAGACAGACAAGCAGTACCGTATATAATATATTTTCATATGCATTCAGAAAAAAAATCTAATACATAAGTAAGGGACGGCAGATTTAGTCTTATCGTATGCTATGCGACGCGGCGTCTATGAATTGTTTGTTACCCTAGAGAATTCTGAGATCTCGGTAAACTTTAGTGAGGTTAATATTGTGGAAAAAAGTAATGATTAATTGGTAAAAAGTTCATTATCGAGCAAGCTTATCCCCATGTCGTAATCAAAGCGTCTGCGATAGTCGCGTCATTCATTTGGATTCCCCTAACAGAATGAACGAGATGGTCTAGTGTTCGCGAGAGGATCGTTTTAGTTAGATCATGTCTAGTGGCTGTACTTTCTTACAAGCCTAAAAGCTTGGCTTGCCCTTATAGCTTACAACTCTTTTATGATGCTAGGGTTTCTGAACATTCTACTTACCTAGGGTAAGTAGAATGTTCAGAAGGGCCTGCCATATTGTTGACCCCAAAGCAGGCCACTTATCCTATCTCACTCAAAAATATAACAAGTATCCTATCATTCCCACGCCACTAAAACTATTTAAACACACCATTTTTCCACAACCACCTTGTACCGATAAGAACATTCGAGACTAGCAGAAGTTTCAGTTCTGTAACAGTTGTCAAGATACCCGCGAAAGTTGTACAAAGTTCAACTTACGAACGGTCTTCTACTTAGATGGGTACGAGTATGGCTATGACGATCTGCCGACAAATCGTTGATGTGTTCCTGAAAGGGTTCTTGTGTAAATAAGTTAGTTAAGAACTGAAGTGTGAAATATGGTGTTTAGCTTATCGACTATGAATGGAAGAAGGAATTAATTTTCTTGCACTTGCTTTATGATTGACTAGCTTTTGCCCTTGAGTCCGCCTGTGTGGAGGTTGGAATTAAGTCTACGGGAACCTACTACCGAAATAAAAGTATCCAAACCCAAATTATGGTTTAAATGTGCGCCAAATTTCATCTAAATCGGTTTAACTGTTAAGGTGTGAACAGGTTAAAGACAGATAGAGTAATTTCGCATTTATAATATCTACAGATAATTTTTCCGTTATAATATTGTCAGCTAAGAGCATGCCGCTAATGATTCTAGAACCGCTTTCTATAAAGAAACAAACGGCCACAACTAAAAACGGTGTCTACGGAAATAGGTTCAATGGACATTAATTATCGAAAGCTTCTTTGGGCCTTTCCATTTTGGATATCAATAGCAAAAACATCCAGCAAACAACAGCTGGTCCTCATTGTCTTAAGCCAAACTCTACGGAACACTGGAATTGAGAACTTAGCCGTAATTAATTATTCTAGTTTGCTTCACGGTGACTACAATAGGCTTCAAAATTCCTTGAACTGTCGAATTGTAAAAGAAGATTAATTAATCATTTGAAAATTATCGATTTAAAACTGGTCGTAATCTCTAAAGCTAGAGGAAGACAAACTTATCTATCATTCAAGTTTTTCAACTTAGTAAACAGTTTTTCTATTATTTAGGTCTTTCATAATTATTCTTCTGCCAATTAATTTGGGATAACCCAAATTAATTGGTAGGTGCAAAATGTGTTCTTCTTCAGCTCCTTGCAAGCCATATCATATTTCATACGGTCCAACCATATTTTCTTTAGTCTTCCTCTACTCCTTAGGTCGTTAGAGAAACATAAAACATGACATCTTATACATCAGTAATTTTTAAACTTCGAAATTAGCACATCTTTTGAATCACGAAGCAGAAATCTTTCGAACGAAATCCTTCTAAAAATGACTGGCCAGTATTTTTTCGCGAATTCCTCGAAAGTTCTCTTTTCAAATGTACCATTCATTTGTTTATTTGGACCTCGAGGTCCATAACATTCGGAATGGAGTCCAATAACGAGACTCCCTTCACAAAACAATGTTAATATTTTGTTTAAAACTTACTTCTGTTGTTAAAGTGAAAGTTAGGAAGTTGGCTTTGGTATTTCCGTTTTTATTTTTGATTTGTTAATGAACGTTGAGTTATTGTGATTTGCATAGTGGCTTCTGAAAGTCTGATTTATAAAAATACGACTTTTTGAAAATATTATTTAAAATAATATTTAATGCAATTTATTTATTGAAATGTGTTGATAAAGGAAATACATAAATGCCTCTTCCTATTCAGAAAAGTAGTATATGGAAAAAGAACAACAGCCTTGCTCACCAATTGTGGGTTGGTGACATCAGACTCCCGTTTTCCTCACGATGTTTTCCTTCACCGAGAGATGAGAATTACTTAGTAAATTCTTAATGAAATTGGAAAAGTTACATGGAAGATCTTTCTTCAACGTATCTTTGGCATACGTTCATTCCAGACAAACATATTTTCTCTATTAACCACGTTTCCTTTTTACATGTAGTTTTTGACACGGTAGGGAGATCTAAACACATTCTTAGTAGGTAACACAACATCACGCCTTGTAATCCCCGAAAGGTGAGGCAGAGGTGTACCTAACAAGTACACCCACATTTCGCCAGTTATTTCCTATGTAGTAGGAGGCGAGCCAATTGCTATTAATCGGGCACAAATACAAACTCCGTGGCATACTAAGATATGCCTGATAGAAAAACTCAATAACACTTTCCCCGACTTTGAATCGAACCCAGAACTTCATGCTCAGCAGTCACGGTTGCGACTACTAGACCAACGAGGCAGTCATTCTTAGTCATCTGCCTAGCCTTTTCCCAACTGTATTGGGGTCGGCTTCCAGTCATGCCGATTTAGCTGAATACCAGTATTTTACGCAGAGCGGCTGCCTACCAGACCTCCACAACCCATTAACTGGGTAACACGGTATTTCATGGCAAGACTGGAGTCAGATTTACTGGCTTCTGACTATCCGTAACGACATCATTCTTAGTACTTACTTAAAATTAAATAACTACTCTTATTTTTCTTTCAGGATGAAAAAATCGTGTTGATACGATGATGATTTTTTTACTTTCGTTACATCAGAACATCACATTACTCAAAGTCAAGCTTGACACACATTGCCAACCGATAGCACCATATAAAATGGAAACTTTTGGACCTGAATCATTAATTTCTAGCAGAAAGCTCCTAACAAATTGCGGGTAGGAACAAAAAGGCTTGCTCCTGCCTTTGTGGCGCGAACCGGCTACAGTTACAACCCACTTTGGATATAATTAATTTTTAATTGCACTTTGTGTTCAATTCTGAAGGCAGTGTTGGTCTTGCTGAATGGCGGATGTTTTTTCATGGGTATGATTTGTTTCGTAGCATTTGGTGCATAATTTTGACTGCACGGTTGACGCAATTCCTGAGCGGTTGACTGCTGCGCTGCGTGTCGTGGATTCGAGCCCCGCACGGAAGAAATATTTGTATCGCTTACGGATAGTGGTTCCGGGTCTAGCTGCTTGTTTATGTGAGTACCCACGATACTGGAGAAAGTACTAGTGTAGAGCAAAGTTTTAAAAAAAATGGTGCACCAACATGGTGCAGAGGCCCAAAGGTAACGAGCGCGACTTAAGAAGCGTGAATCGTCGATTCGAATCCAGACTGGCACTACACGTGATTTAAGTTATCAATACTGTTCCCAAAAGGTGGAAGGACATCTTAGAACGAACTTTTAAGACATGAAACTGTGACGTCCATCATCTCATACCGCGTCCACGTGGTGATTACCGTCCACTTCTTCTCTAAGAGAGGACTCCTGTGTTCCAGGAGTGGGATCGTTAAAGGCTGATTATATTTATGGTATGACCTTTCGTAACATTTGACTTTTAGGGTCAGCAATTAGAGGTACGCAAATGTCGGTTTGGTTCAAGTATCCTTCAGAGTACTCTGAAACGTCCGTCTGATGAAGACGTCAGACTTAGTTTAAGGTCAAGGCCAAAATACGTTAATGACCTTTAAGTATTTACGGCAAGTTGAATAACATTTTGGGCATATTGTTCCAGAAATAGACGTACAAGTATTTAAAAAACACACACAACAAAGGCATACAATCAGAGGACAATCTCTTCAGATGGAGGATCATGGACGACTCAGATCTCAAGTGTGTACGGCGTGTCTCCACAGACAATGGCCCACCTTCCATCTTACGCTACATGCCCTAACAGCTGCGCACTTGACGATCTTATGACTGCATCAGCGAGCGGAGTTCCCATAGCTTAATTTAAAATCATTTTAATTTTAAAATTAGTTTTAATTACTTGTTTACCTACTCTCAATTTTAACTTTAGAATCTTGACTACAAATTTTGCTTCATATAAAATGTTATATATAAGCCGGAGACGTCTGTAACTCAGGACCTTCCTACTTCAGACACCTTTCTCTATATAAGATTGTGCATAGACACAAAGTGCATGTCGAGATAAATAAAGATTTATTATTATGATTTATGGAAAAGTTGTTGCTGTCAACAATAAATCCCAGAATGATTACAGAAATGCTGCCAACGACAAAATCTTAAAATATCTCTTCTGCACAAACGGAACCCAACAAGGAGGTCTTCCTTTTCTCAAAGAAGTATAACTCTTGTACTTCCTATTCATTTGTACAAAACTTTTCAACATGGCCACTTGAAATGCACAATAAATTCATTCTAACTGCGTACAGTCAGCGGCAAAAGTTGCAGCATTAACAGATTGGGCACACTGCCAGATAAATTAAAAACTTTATAGGAAGACTGTAATTAAAACTGGGTTTAAAGGGATTTCTTTGACAGAATTAAGATTTATGTCACAAAAGATTAGAATTTGTGTGGTTCAATTTAAAATTGCTAATGACTATTAGTACCCATGTTATTTATTGACATTTTAAGAACAATTTTATGGGTAACTTTAGGAAAAGGTGGAAATGAATTCCGTTTGGTTTAATACACATTAACGATATCAATCAACTCAGCCTTTACAGTCTCCTGCTCCATCCGCTTCCACCAAGCTGCGCCATTACGATGCTACGATAATAATTATTGACTAATAATTTCAACTCGGCGATAAGCGTAAGTCCATCGGTGTGTGGCCAGCTTAGGGTTTCAGCTCGGTGGGTCTCTTGGGCGCAAAGAATGTCGCAGTAAGTTTTGCGGTAGACATCGGAAAGAATTTCTGATTTGTCTTGTGAGAACTCTGCGTGTCCTGTTGTTTTTTTGCTACAGGAACTGAGAGACGCTACTGAAAGCGCCAAACTAGTAGCTCAGTTTTGGGCTGATACAATTTAGATTGTCAGCGATACGCTAAGAAGAAGAATAATTTCAACTCAAATAAAGCATTCAATTATTTTTGGCAACTTATCCATAATGAGAACGATACAAAAAATAAAAGAGACATATCGACAGATCGTTAAAATATTATAATATCACTGCACGATAAAGAAAATGATATACATAGAGATGTTGGCACAAACCCGTAAAATTCTAGGTTTTTACTGCAACTATTTTGTACTGCACTAACTTCCGTAAAGAATATTTTGAAAGTATTGAACACCAAAACAGACTTTCTATGAACTATCCAAGGCTATACACGTCACAAGAAACGTCCGTTTCCTTTACTTGATCTTATAGCCAATAACGATTTACAAGAAAGTTTCTGACAGATAAAACTATAATCGTTAGGGCGAATTATTTGTTGGCTTCTATCCAAGACGGTAAGTTGCTATCAGAACATTTTTTCTTAATGTCTGAATAAAGACAAAAGAAATGAGAATGAAGATAAGTAATGCTGTAATGAAGTAACCTTTTAGTTTACTTCCAAATGCTTGTTGTCGGTTAAAGTGTAATGTATTAAACTTGGCAATGAAACTTCATTGTATAATTTGTCATTTAGCTTTTATGCCCTAAAAAATGGGGTCACGGTTTTTCCTATGACAGTTCCTGTCATTTGTTTTTATCAAAGGCTTCTGTAGTTATTTTTAACCGACTTCAAAAAAGGAGGAGGTTTCTCAACTCGACCGTATATATATATTTTTTTTATTTGTGTTCGCGGATAACTTCGTCGTTTATGAACCGATTTTGATATTTTTTTTTTGTTGGAAATGAGATACTTCAAGGGTGGTCCCATGATAAGGAAACCGGGATCTGGTGATGGCATCCAAGAGAAATTGAGGGGAGCTTTCAAAAATTGTAGTGGCGACTAGTGCGTTTGTAAATTTTTTGAATAAGTATTTTAAAGCACTACAATTTAAAAAAGGTCTGGAGTCGCTCTGATGATGGAACCGAAAGACAGTCGAGGGAACTCCTCAACGGTTTACAGCAGTCACCTTGTGTTTGGGTTTTATTAATTTGTATTGATGAGAAATTTACACCTAGATGGGTTGTGACTGTCATAAGGGGCCTGATGATGAAGACGAAGGACAGTTAAGGGAACTCCTCAACTGTTTACAGTAGCTACCTTGCGTTTGGACTTAATTCATGTATATTGATTAAAACTTTGCACCCATCTGGGTTACAAGTACCATTACCCGCCGGTCTGATGATGAAAAATATTTGTACGGAATATTGCAACTAAAAATAAAAAAATAACTGACTGTTGTTTGTTTGATTCAGTTTTTGTCACCGACTTCTGAAGCTAAAATTATTTTTCACTTTTTTGTGTTTTTGGAGTCGGTTTTATTTTTGCAAAAAAGTTTTTACCATGAAAATACATGAAGTTTTGCGATACCTATTCGATATTTCGACCATTATCTGTCGATCTACGAATTCATGTGAAATATACATACTAATTTAGATACTAAAACCAGGCACATTTTGAAAATACAAACTTTAAAAGAGTTACGTGGCCAATACTGCAAAGTTAGAATGCTAGTAAACACACAGGCGTGTTTTGTGAATTTGATTGACTCGTTATTTTGTGGAGCACGGACGAAGCGCGTCTGCGAGTGATCTACCACGCACAATGTACAGTTAGAACTACAGTAAATAGAAGAAGATACTATGTATGGTGGTTTTAGGCTGCACCCTTCGCCATAAACACCAACATGCTTGTAGCCGAACCTTTTCATAGTTAGAAGAAGAATAAACGTTTCACCCCTTGTAGTGCTGAGATGAAAGGGGGGACGATAGTCCGACACAACGGATGAAGTTGGAAAAGTATCGTGAAAATTATTTTTAATTCAAAGTTTGTATGTTTATTTCAAAGATAATTAAATTATTTGATAATTAAACTACAAAACTATAATAGTAATAAATATGTACAAGTAGAAAAGGGTTACAGGGCGTCCAAAAATTCGTCCGCATCGCTGTCAACAGGAAAAGTGCCTAGAAGGCTGGCAGCATTGCCACGTTAGATGGCAATGCTGATTCTTCGGCCAAAAAATAGGCCCGCCCTCTGGTAACGTGAAGAGTCGACGTCACTCGGACCCCATGGCCCTAGTGTTTCAGCCCCAAACGGCTCAAACACATAACTACCAATTAAATTATTGTATTTGCGCCGTTTGAGGTTTTCAGCACCTGCAGCAGCCGCCCCAGCGCAGCCCACTGTGCCAGGAAGATGGGATGGCGCAAGGGTGTCGACGCAAGTTGCGTCCCACATCAAAGGCCTACCCAACTTCCATGGCATTATGGTCATACCATTTGGTCTCTTCCCATCGACGCGTGCCAAGACATTGGGTTCTAAGACAGCTGGCACCCCGGCGGTGGCAAGAGCAGAACGGATGAGATCATTAATGCTAGCATGCCGCACAATTCGACCTGCACTCTTACTGCAAGAAAGGCCATTGTGTCCGAGGCAGTTGACAATAACTTAATTATAATTTTATTCAAAGTTGATACATTTCATGTAGATATGACAAAGGAGAATGCCTCTTCATGGTGCACTTTACAATCATCCTTTTGAATTCAGTGTGTGAGAGTATACACACTGCTGGGTATAGACCTCTCTTTTTAACCGACTTCTAAAAAGGAGGACGTTCTCAATTCCGCTGTATTTTTTTTTGTCAATCTCCACGTTCCTGTGTCATCTTTATTGAGATACATAACAATACACTTATTCAATTATAACTTACGTGCACAGCAATAATTCTCCATGTATTTTCGCAACTATTACTGGGTACGCTGTACTTGTCACTCATAATTGACAAACACTTTTGTTTGCAAAACGTGTTTAATAACTATCTTCATTATTAATACAGAATATTATTTTGAATATGAGTTCACGTAATAATAATGCTGGTTTGTTTGTGTTGGTTTTATTAAAATTTCAAGTTTACTCGCTATTATAAGTTTTTAAACTGTCATGGTCACTAACATTATAATTAACTTCAGTTTAACCGTGATTATGGTGCTTGCAACAGCGCCGAAATATCGGGAACTCAAAACAAACAGTGGACATGGTAAATATCCCGTTTCTAGTGTTAATTACTCGCTATTGTAATTTTATTGTAGTATGATAATTTGCAACTTAGGGTGAACTTCATCAATGACACCGAACATGAACAGCATAAATCCGAACGGCATTCAAAAGCTGCCAGTATTCCATAGCAAATATGATACTGGCAGGTTATTAAACGCGGTTTAGATGAATTGATCCGAAATCCACTCTAATCTATTAATTAATATTAAACTATGAAAGAAGAAACTTAAATACAACCACTCACCAAGAATCTCACGACCAGTTCAATAGTGAACCACACATTGCACACCAGTTCAATATAAAAGAAGGCTGCATGAGGTTTGCCATTTCCATGCCACATCATCTCTAAGGACTCCGATTGGTTGTCCCTCACCACGGTTCCGTGGCTGAAGACTCGAAGGTCAGGATGCGTCTTCAGGCAGAAGGAAAGCACTGATATGCAGATGAAGAAGACGGATAATGCTGATATCACCTGTGGAAGAGAGAGATGGATTTTTAGTTAAGTCTATGTCGATTTAAGGCAATGAAAAATGTGGAGTTACTGGATTGTTAACGGCACGCGTTTTTGGAGCTTTAGAGTTTTTTGTCTTTTTCGAGCTATGTGTTCAAAAAGTGCTGATTCTGAGCCAAATTAAAATAACCGACTGTTAATTATTATTTTGTACAAAGACTTTTATGGTAGCAAAACATGCGTTGAAGCATATTTCCAGCCGTTCGCGCGTTCCCTTCAATTTCCTTCAATTTTATTTTCTACCACACTTGCTTTTTTTCGGAACTATCAACAAAATATATTATAAAACATTGATAAACAAGTGCCTTTCTTCTTCTTAAAGTAAAAAAAGATATTGCATCGGATACAACAACAATTACAAAAACATTAGCGCTCCTTAACATAATCACAAAGGATATTACACTTTGTGGCGCGTTTTTAAATCCACATTTACCACACAAAGCCGTGTTACATCGTCAATCATGGTGTTATTCTGTGGTAGACATCGCGCAATGATGGTGTGAATCATAAGAATTCTATTAGTGTTAAGTGCTATATTTTGATCATGAACTTTCTTCTTGGAGGGCAACTTAATATTCGTTCCTTTTATTCTCCAACCTAATATTTTAGAAAAATCACGTGAAATATGCCTTCGTCTTTAGGTAAGTCGTGACAACACATGGTTGTGTTCGTTTCAAAACATGTAGACATTTCGCCGTCCCCGGAGAATAAAATGATAATTACAAAAACGCAACTTTTCAGGAAAAATAAAAAACATGTTTTCTTCGATTGCTCCTTAAATACTGGACGTAGACTGATGATTCCTAGCTTTGAAAAGAAGTTATTTTTTGTGTGTTTGAAATGTTTTAGTGAAATACGCCTAATTATTAAAATAGAGATATTATTAAAAAAATAAGAAGTTAGTCAAAATCAGTCATCGTCTAAGTTGTATAATGTCGATTATCATTTTATTCTCCGTACAGCCTGATCAGAATCAAATATTGCACTCATTACTTATCATTTTATTCTATGGGTTTTTAGGGTGCAAGTGATGATGATAATACTTTAATATCGTCTTATTCTCGTAAATATTGTGAAACTTTTTTTCTGTTATGGACTTTAAATTTGGTTTCCCAATAAAACTATGATACGGTAATCAATTAAATTCTAGTGTTTGAAAATTAACTTTGTAACAAATGTCTTCCAAATCGTTCTATAGCAAAAAACTAGGTTCTCACTCCTCAAAAATAAATACATGAAAAAAACAATCAAATCAATAGTGAAAAAAACTATTTGGTATTAATCAAAGTCAGCTATATGATCTTATTTATTGAATTATTTCATTTATTTGTTCTAAGACACATTTAATACATTTTTAAGTATTCCTATAAAAAATATTTTCAAAAAGTAGAGACTTAGAGACTTGAGAGAGAAAATTTACTAACAATACGCGCCGTGTCCAGAAGTTCTGCTTTCTGAATCAAGCGAAAGCGTCCTCAGATGTTGGTCGAGGCCTTTGGCTATTAAGCCAATGGCCGACACAGCTATCGGCAGAATGACTGCTGTACTCACATCCCACATGTCGAAAACCTCGCGAGCCAGATCTAGACACTTGAACTGCTTATCTTTCTCTGCTTTCATTTTTCTCTGGATCATCATTGTGTGACGCTCCAATCGATCTATCTCCACAATGTCAGGCTTATTGACAACAATAGTCCAGTCAGTGATGACAGATCGATCCCAACACAACGTGATATTACCACTGTCTAGAACTGGGTCAGGCGCATACTTATAGGATGGCACTTCTGATTCCACAAGGTTGTACTTCAAAGCAAGTTGCTGGTGGATAATCCTGGCAACGAGGTTGTGTTTATGCAAGTTCTCCGTTAGACAGACGAGAACAGCCAGAAATAATGTGTCGGATCGATTCTACCGGACGGTGGCATGCCCGACATATGTCAACCGCCTTCACGATGTAATTCCGGTAGTTGTTCGCCATCATAGCTTCGTCCATTATTGCACAGACAAAACCTTCGGTTTCGCCGAAGAGGTCACCGAAGCAAATCCACGATACGGATGCTAAGAAGTCTACATCGGGCCCATGCAGGGCAGTCATTAGTGTCTAATACTATAGGCTTGCGCCAGTTCTCGTTAGCCAGGGAGGGTGAGGCCCTTGTCCACTGAAACCAAACCTCGGTGCATCCCCACGTTGGCTTCTAGGAAGTATTCCGAGAGACTGTATACCTCACGGTTGTGCACGGATGCGATACCTCACGGTTAGTTTATTAGTTAGCATTTAAGAAGCTATGCCGCACATTTCCGTGGGATATACAGTCTCATTACCAACGAACGAGGGTGTTGCATCCGATTTGCGGTCAGCCAGTGCACGGACCCTCCTATTCCGGGCATCAAGTTGCGTCTGAGTTCATTTGACTATGCCGAAAGAATACATCAAAATCGGCATGACCCAACCGTTGAAGGCGCACACCTTGTTTCCGCCTAACAAAAGCCTGTTTAAGCGCTGCGTGCCTGAAAAGGCACTGTAACAGGTTGGTGATCATTTTGTGACAGTATTGAATAGGAAGCACCGTCAACGTACCAATAAGCACCGCTGCGGTACGGCTCCATCGGAGCCCAACGTGCCTAGTGCCTATTCGTGCCGCGAAGCCAAACACTCCGGTGTACATCTCTCGCCTACACTACACCACTACGGTGGAGGACATCGTTGAGTACTTGCGTCAGAAGACCAAGTAGGTAGCGAGAGTGTAACTGCTTATGTCGCGCCGTAAAGTCAACAATTCTTGTTATCAGCACCTCGTCTTGGACGAGGACTTTAGGATCGTCGCTTCCCGGGGGGTAACTCCGCTGCCGCGGCATATTGTCGCGCGGCGGACAGACCTCCGCCGTGATCTCATGGCGACATGGAGGGAGCGACTATCGCAACCCCGTGCAGGGCACGCCACGATAGTGGCGATAAGTCCCCTCTTTGAGGAGTGGCTTGAGAGGCGCCACGGCGCCCTCACCTTCCGCCTGACGCAGGTCCTCACCGGACATGGATGTTTCGGGAGGTACCTGCACCGAATCGGGCGGGAGGAAACGCCCGGGTGCTACTATTGTGAGGATCGACCGGAGGACACGGTGGAGCACACCGTCGAGGTCTGCTCCGCTTGGGAGGAGCACCGCCGTGTCCTAGTAGCGGCGATTGGCGGCGGCGACCTCTCGCGCCCGGCCCTGGTTCAAGCCATGGTCCGGGGCGAGAGGGAATGGGAAGCCGTCGCCTCCTTCTGCGAAGCAGTAATGCTAGCGAAGGAGGCGGCGGAACGTGAGAGGGAGAGAACCTCCTCACGTCCCAGCCGCCGCGGGAGAAGCACCGGGCGTCGGGGGCCACGCCGTGATGGCTCTCGGCCACCGTAGGCGCGGGCCTGTGGACGGCGAGTAATGGGCTAGCTCGCCGTCGGTCCGTCGTATGACGACGGGCAGGCCGTGTCGACGGCGCGTTCGTGTTCCACGCGCGCCTCAAGGAGATGTCAGCAAACGGGAGGGGCCCGCAAGGGCCGGTGCCTGCCAGGGCTGCGGGACTGTTCGAAAGAGATACCGCGGCCCTGGAACATAAAGGCCCAATGAAGGAACATGGGTGTTTTTTAGTCAGTAAGAGTCTGACACTCCCTTCCGCTCCGCCCAGAGCGGGAGGAGTCATTTGATGATTTCTCACCCCCCCAAAAAAAAAAAAAAAAAAAAAAAGGATCGTCGCTTCCACGAGCAAGTGCCACATGAACTTAGTGGCACAGTGCACAAGTGAAGTGTTACTAATATAGTTTTAAGGTTCTATTTACTAACACAATTTGTATTATATCATTATGTACGTTAGTCTGTAAGGTATACATATATCTATGGGTCAAAGTAGCCTGAAAATAAATGGATGTTGTTGTTGTTGTTAGCACCTTATTCAGGTGGCCAATGAAGCGCTCCCTCAACGATTGTTTCATGTCGGCAGTAACCAGTAACGATTGTTTCATGTCGGCTGTATTGATGCTTAATGCTTGCGACATACCTAAACACTTGTAGGTTTCTGTTGAGGAGAGGGATCTAAGGTGTATGGAATCCGAGGATTGAGTTCCCTAGGATTCCATAATCTCCCTTCGCTTCACATTTGTCCACACCAAATTCCATCCTGATGGCGTTGCTGAAAGTTTCCGTTACCTTCAGTAGTTTTGTCAGTTCCAATTTATGGGGGGCAAAGAGTTTTAGATCATCCTTGTAAAGAAGGTGATATTCTATGACCTGACCACCTCTCCTCAACCGATATCCTAGACCTGAACCCTCCAGCAGTGCGCTGAGAGGGTTCAAATGATGATGACAATATGTCTTACTGTTCAAAACCATAAAAGTCGTTTTACTAACACATCTTTATACGAAGCGACTGGTTGATTTTGAACGAGAATAAAACGATAACTGCTTTTATCATTATCCAGTCGAATATTTTTCACGAGAATATAATTGTAAGACTGTTTGTCATATTAACAAGTAGGAAAACATTTCGATAATATTATATTTACACTTTATTCTCGTAATTTAAGGCCTGTGTTAAAACTTTGAATACTATTGTAAAATTTTGTAACTTCGTCAAATAACTGTATAAAAATTTCGAAAAAATTGAGCAGATGTATTACCACCCACAGATCCCAAAAATGACATAACACTAAAACTAAGATAATGGCAGTTATCATTTTATTCTCCGGGGACGGCGATTTATAAATCACGTGTGAGCATTCAATTTCCCGCTATCGCCTATGACTTACATAACAATTTTATATAATTTGTCACAGTATGATGTCGCACAAATATACATATACATATTTTGTGAGAATCGCATCAGTGTCCTGGATGTTTATACAAATGATTTATGTAGATGCTGATTTATTAATGAAAACTAGTACTATATTCATTTCCTTCGTAGAACTGGAACATAATTATTACTTCTGTTTTTATTTAAGTAGATAAGGATGACTTACGGACGGACTTTAAAGTGAATAGATTGGCATTATAGATAAAGTTTAAGAAATTTAAGCTAGTTAGCTGTTGTTTCAGGCAGTATTTAGCTGTATTTGAGGAATCTTTAAATTGTTATTTATGATGGTTAGGTACTTGACCTATTCTCTTTCATCCTATGACATGATTTTAACTGGACGATCAAATTAACGTTGACTTCTATTATTCCATGATTACTTCTATGTTATCTAAGATTACTTATACTGCACGATTAGTTACTTCTTGCACAATTTCCACGGTTCTTTTTACAAAATTTCTAGATCTGGCGGCTGCACAATGTGAGATGTGAATTGCCCGTCGATGATTTTAACTGGACGATCAAATTAACGTTGACTTTATTATTCCGTGATTACTTCTATGTTATCTAAGATTACTTATACTGCACGATTAGTCACTTCTCTTCTGAACTGTCCGTCGATACCTACCTACACTACTATTTGAATAGTTACTTTCTTTTAACTCCGTCGTACTGTATGGATCGGTATGCTGGGCTGTGAAGAAGATGGATGAAAAAAGATTGCATGTAGCGGAGATGAGAATGTTGAGGTGGATGTGTGGTGTGACAAGAATGGTTAAGGTAAAGAAAGAGTATATTAGAGGAAGTTTATAAGGTACGCCAGTTACAGAAAAGTTGAAAGGGAATCGAATGTCTTGGTATGGACATGTGATGAGGAGGGACGAATCGCATGTGACTAAAAGAGTGATGAATATAAACGTTGATGGATGGATAGGGAGAGGAAGACCAAAGAAACGATGGATGGATTGTGTGAGGAATGATATGAAAGATAAAGAAGTAAATGATAGCGTGACGGTTGACAGAGGAGAATGGAAGAAAAAAACGTGTTGCGCCGACCCCAAATAACATGGGACAAAGATGATGATGACATTCTTTTAACTTCAGACGTCAACAACAACGGACAGATTATCCTCAGATTTTATGAGAAGCGTCTTAAGCTCGATTAAAATAAACTCACGAGCACACGGGCAGTTCAAACAGGCACACTGATAGATCTAGGACCTGTGCAAACTGTGCAAGCAGATGTGTTTGCACAGAATCCGTACCTGGAACCATGTGACGTTTATTTTTATATCTGGAGGAAATATGGAAGAAGTGGCTGGCTCTGCTACAGTTTAGGACATTGTTTATTTTTTACGAAGGAAGGGCCCGCCGCTGCAGGGGTAGTGGTAGTCAAATTAAGTTTGTTTCATAAGATTCGGCTTGTGAATACTTTGGACGTGATGGGCTACAATTTTTTTTATCCGAAGAAGAGGTAGGACATTAGTGATCATAGTTATGCGTAAGTGTGTTGCATTTATTGACAGTGTTTCATACCCATGTAACAGTTAGAAGTAATATAGGCATGCTATGCTTGAATAACGCGTTATAAAATTGAATGATAAATCCTACAAATATATTTTTATAAGTAAGTATTTTTATGTATATCATCATCAGTAGTTGTGTTCAGTAATTGACGCAGAGTACAAAGATTCCTGTTTCCAAAAGCAGTACATTTCTTTGAAGAGAGAAGAAAGTCGCAGTTAGATTTAAAACGTGATGACCTTAAAGCTAGGCCACCTACAGCTATACCCTACAATGTCGTCAATGGTGATCTGACATGTCCGCTTTGTGCTCGGAGTTTTTCGGCCAAAGTTGGATATGCTAGCCACTTAACAGCACTTGAAAGATTAGCACCTCCAAGCTCTTGACAACACCTTTACCCCAGAAAGCCATCCGAAATCAGCAAGATGCCACCATTACCATTACATTTCGTTGCCACTTTTTCTATTCAACATGCCAACTACTCAATCGAGAGAAATAATAGAGAAGTATGGAAGAAAACATGCTGCGCCGACACCAAATAAATTGGGATAACGGCAGAAGAACTATGATGCCACCTACTCAATCCTTATCATCCCTTACATCCTTCCTTTTACAACCACGTACACATATCCATCACCTCGTTTCAAATTAAATCTCTTAAAGACCTCTTACTTACGAACAAGGGTTATGACACGGTTTTTTAATGAAAAAGGTTCGTAATGAGCCGTCCTTTGCAGCGGGGTTTATTCTGAGACTGATGTATTACGGCTCTGCTCTTTGCGATGAGGGTAGTAAGGCTTACGGGATGTCTCGGGTAAGGATTAAATGATTGACTGTTTTTTTTTGTATGTAGTAAGGTGTAATTTAGGATAAGCTCTATTTTATTGATGTTTAACCAATAGGGCTTCGAGGAATGAATGATACACAATCACCTAATTTTGTTCGTAACCTGTCGTACCTGCCTCTATATAAACTGCCGAAAGTAAACAATGAATACGGTAAAAGGTACTGGACGTGTGCTCTTCCAAGCATTCTAAATACATTGCCTAAGGAAATAGCCAAAAAATTGGAAAACAAAAAACCTCGACAAATAAAAAACATCCTAAAAACCTATTTTACCGTTGAAAACTCGGAGGGGCGTACGTGTGGGCCCACTACCAGACCAAGACTTGTGAGTGAGTAACCTAAATTGCAACCGATAGCGCATTTAAGCTTGCCGCAAAAAGATTGAGCGTTATTTTTTTTTATTGTAATAGTCGTTGTTGTTGGAAATAAACAGTTTTTTTTTTATCTAAGATTAAAACTGTGAATTATTTTTTGTAATAATATCACGTTAGATTTTTGATGTCTGACTACCGGGGCACTGCTGGCTAAGTGGGTGTCACTAATTTAAAAAAAACTGCGATTTCCTACGAAAGTGTGACCTTTTATGGTGAAATACAAATTCATGGAAAAGCTGTTTTTTTTTAATTACTAAAGTAATTTTTTGTTTTGTACTGTATGGTGTTGGACGTAAAGAATAGCACCGTCTCATATCTTCCTGTGGATGTCGTAAGACTTACCAGAGAATGAGCAGCAGCGTTCTCTGTGCTTTTTAACACTTATTGGGCGCGCCTAAAAAGTTACGTAAACGGTCACGTGGGGTCACACCCCGATCATTTATTTATTTATTTATTTATGTACACACAGATACTTAACAGGACAATAAATATTAACATAGAAGAGCACAAAGGTACTGCTTATTTCATAAGAAATTTCTTCCAGCAGACCTGCGAGAGGAAAGATGGATTAGAAATGTAGACACAGTGTGTAGAAAAGACATCATATTAATCACATACGAAATATAATTATGTAAAATCACGATTATGCTCGATACTTGAATAAAGGACACGTGTTTTTATGAATGTTATTACGGGAACCTCAGCGCTCAAAATTCAGAATTTGAAGAGTACTAAGCCTTTAAGGATGCGCTGGGGTATGTAACAGCACCACGTGACCCGTTAAGGGTAACAACCGTACTGCGATCGCCAACCCGCCTGCCAAGCGTGGCGATTATGGCAAACCCTCCCTTTTGGGGGAGGCCTATGTCCAGCAGTGGACGTCTTTCGGCTGAAATTATTAATGATGATGTAAATTTCTATATGAAGTGGGGTGGGGGGGTCAAAAAGATGTACAGAATGCGTGGTAATCGTTTGTGCCTCGATGTCCCTTCCACCCCGTATACCTTGTAGGTTAACTCAACCTAACTCTTTGAAGAGGGCAGGCGTAACGTTATGCGGGTTTGTGGACGGTGAGTAATGGGCTAGCTCGCCTTCCGTCCGTCTTATGACAACAGGCCGTGTCGATAGCGCGTTCGTGTTACACGCACGCGCGCGCCTCAAAGAGATGTCAGCAAACAGGAGGGGCTCGTAAGGGCTGATGCCTGCCAGGGCTGCGGGACTGTTCGAAAGATATACCGCGGCCCTGGAACACAAAGGGCAAAAGAAGGAACATGGATGGGTTTTAGTCAGTAAAAGTCTGACACTCCCTTCCGCTCCGCCCAGAGTGGGAGGAGTGATTTGATGATTTCCAATCCCAAAAAAAAGATGTATTATTATAATGTAAACAGTGACAGGAAAGTTGACAAACTTTCATGGACAAAAATTGAAAAGGTTTCTTACTATTGTGGTCAAAATGCGGCATCGCACATATTATTCATTAACTGCCCCTGAAACCTTTATTTACACACTAACTATTATATAGCTCCGATAAATAAATAAGCAAAGAGACCGCCAATAAGCAGCTTGATTAATCTTAGGCTCCCTCACAACACAAATACAGTACTAAAGACATATTACTTTCTTCTCATTTGTTGATCCTGTTGTTTTTTTTTGTAAGACCTAAAAACAATAACAGTATTTTTGCTCCAAAATGAACTTGATAATCCTACATTACATAGCATCACGCCAGTAATACCCGAAGGGGTACGCCGAGGTGTACATATTAGTACACCACATTTCACCAGTTATGTTTCAAGTACCATGTAATAGGGGGCGAGCCTGTTGCCATTAACCGGGCACAAATCCAGACTCCAGGGATATTACCAAGAGATTCCTGATGGGAAACCCAATAACATTTGCCCGACCCGGGAATCGAACCCAGGAGCTCATGCTCAGCAGTCGCGCTTGCGACCACTCGAACAACGAGGCAGATTTGATAAATTTAATCTATTAAATAAAAATTAAGGTTGATTGTAAAAAATAATCCAAATTTTACTAAGCACATTTTCTTCGTACAAGTGAATTAGTGAAAAGCTAATGATGTTAGTTGTGTTATTGAATTAGTTAAGAAAAGGCGATCAATCAAGTGGCTCATTAGCTAAAAACGTACAAAATAATTAACTTATGTACCTAATAAACAAACATTAATTAACTTTACGAAAGGCAGTCGCTATTTTCTGAACGTACAATCGGGGTTTCTTCGAGGTTCTAGCCTAATTTCAGATATTACGAACATCACAAAAAATTCATACGATATATCGCGACTGTAATTACCGAAGGGTTCGACAGAGGTGTACATTTGACTTAATAGTACCTACACTACACCCACATTTCACGACTTATGTTACTAAGTTCCATGTAATTTTATAAGTTATAATTGAAAGCTGATACTATGAAAAAATCAATATGCAAAATACGTACTCTTGTTCGTGTTAGGAATAAAAACTATCTGATAACAGAAGCCGCGGGATCTAAGAGTTTTCTTATAAATAATCAATCAAAGACGTCTGAAGTTTCAGTCAAATCACACGGACACCTCCATACAAATTCTACTGAAGTCCCTAGGTATTGTCCGGTTCGGTATCCACATCCAGTCCGCAATTTATCCATATTAGTTTTTCTGACCCTTTAAGGTACCAGAGATAAGAATATAAAGTGTTTGGATAACGGTTAATATCGGTTAATAACGGTTTTTAAGTACTCCTAACACACTCCGCGAATGACTGCAATTTTTCCTATAATATTTTAATCTAAGAGACCTACAGACGTGCACCCTTAGATTATCGATAGCCGTTTTCCAAAACACACTGTACATGCTTCATTTTCAAATTATTACGGGGCTAATTTATTCATTTAATTATCACGCTGTTAATTTGGCACAATTGGTGACTACGCCAATTACCTAGCCATTGAGCTGAGTAATTGAGCTCTGCTGCACTGCTTGTGGGTTGAATTCCCAGGATAATTATTATAATTGTTCCTGTTCCGAGTATTTTTGCATGTAGGGTCGGAGAGCTTGATTGATACGCAAATTGAGTACCTAGATCAACTTCTCACATACAGTGAGTAAAAGGGACCAATTACAAAACCGTTAAGCAAGCATTCTGTACATTGCACTGGTAGTCAAGTTAAAGTAATTACTTGAGTTTAAGTTATGCAACCTTTTTTAGGGTTCCGTACCCAAAGGGTAAAACGGGACCCTATTACCAAGACTTCGCTGTCTGTCTCCAGGCTGCATCTCATAAACCGTGATAGCTAGAAAGCTGAAATTTTCACAAATGATGTATTACTATTGCCGCTATAACAACAAATACTAAAATAAAAAAAAAATATTAAGGGGGGCTCCCATACAACAGATATGATTTTTTTGCCGTTTTTATAGATAATGGTACGGAACCCTTCGTGCGCGAGTCCGACTCGCACTTGGCCGGTTTTTTAAGCAATAGTCAAAATTTGATCGAAATAAGCACCGTCAAAGAAAGCAAAGCTAAGAATTTTAACTTCCAGCAATAACTGAACTATAGAATAAAAACCGTATAAAAGTCGTCATTACTATGCTTTTAATAGAGGTACGGTCCAGTACAAATAAAAATTGTAATGACAGTAAGAACATGTTTCTCTTGGCTTTGTTAAGAGTGTTTTTGGGATTCTTACATAACTCAAATACACTTCTGGACACATCTATTGGCACACCTTGTATTTTCAGTTTCGTTTGGTCCTAGCTAAAATTTTATATTAGGTCGAGCAAAAAGTTTTTATGCAGTTTTGAACATTCACAATTTCATTCAATAGTCTTTTTTTGAATTTCGAACACAGAATTTAAAGAAACAAAAGACAATTTGGAGCCTGTTTGTTGATATCAAACAATCGAATACTAAGAAAACTTGGTTTTAGTGGTTTACTTGGATTTAATTCTTGAAAAAGTGATTGATATCTTTGGTTTTGCAACAAACATTACTTATTCTTAACATTAAGGTGAGGTTCTATCAATAATCTATGGATACTTCACCTGAAGTCGCCGCCCAAGCTGTGGCACTTATTCAGGCCGGACACAGCCAAAGAAACGTGAGTGCAACTTAATTTAAGTCGATCTGCGGTCCGAAATGTTTATCGGAGGTACCTAGAGACTGGCGGCTTTGTTCGTCGCCAAGGAAGGCCACGATCTCGGGTCACAACTGACAGGCAGGATCGATTCATCGTGACGACCAGCTTGAGAAATCGTCACCTTACCTCCATTGAGATACAAAACCAACTTCGCGACTTCCACGGAGTATCTGTGAGCGCTCGAACTGTTCGGAGAAGGTTAAAAGAACGCGATATGGTACCACACAAGCCAGCTAATGGGCCCAAACTAACGCGAGCCCACCGAACAGCGCGCCTTCATTTCGCACGCAGTCATTTAAATTGGACACAGCAAGATTGGAGCCGTGTACTCTTTTCTGATGAGTCTAAAATTGTGTTGCATGGCAATGATGGAAGGAAGAAGGTCTACCGACGTAAGGGAGAGCGTTTCGCACAATGCTGCTTTGAAGAGAGGATTGCTTATGGCGGTGGCTCATGGACTGTCTGGGGCGGTATATCCGCGAGCGGCAAAACTCAACTTGAGGTTGTTACAGGACCACGGCTGCCAACATTAAATGCTGAAAGGTACATTCGTGAGTGCTTAGAACCTCACGTGATACCATACGCGGACTATGTGGGCCCAAATTTCCTTTTTATGCATGATAATGCAAGAGCCCATGCGGCCGGCATCGTCAGGGAATATCTTCGGGATATGAACATCACAGTTATGGACTGGCCAGCCAGAAGCCCAGACATGAACCCCATTGAGCACATGTGGGACGAGCTAAAAAGACGTGTTAGGGCTCGTCAGCCAGTTGCCCAGACGATGCAAGAGTTGAAAACTGCCATAGAAGAGGAATGGGAGATGATCCCTCAAAATTTCATAGAGCGGTTGATAAACTCTATGCCTAATCGTATGAGAGCTGTGGTAGATGCCCATGGAGGCAACACGCGTTATTAAATTAAACCTTTATTTGATAAAACATGTTGTTTATTCAAAAATCAATTGCCTTTAACAAGGCGCATATCCGACTTGTTAGGCGTAGCTCCATGTATGGTATTCTGAATTCAAATTTAAAACAATACGATCGAAAAAGATGGTAAAATGTATCAGGTTTAAAACTGCATCAACAGTTTTTGTTCAATAGATGTCATAGATGTGTCCAGAAGTGTATTTTGCATGGGTGGAAACTATAGAACGGCTGCTGCAGAAGATTACTTCCTGAGACTTTCGTTCTAGTTAATTTCTTAATTAATTAAAATTAACACTAGAAACGGGATATTTACCATGTCCACTGTTTGTAAAAATTCATCACATCATACACATCATCATCATCATTCATTTTTTTTTCATTTCATTTTTTTTTTTTCATTTTGTTTGTCATTGTTTGTTTGTGTTCTTAATTAATTATGAATTTGAATTGTCTGTAAATTCAAACAACCACAGCTGTCAGTCTCTGTCAGTTGTAAGAAATTCATAACATCATGCTTGTAAATTCCCTAACGGTTAGGCAGAGGTATACCTAATAGTACACCCACAATTCGCAAGTTTAAGTCCCATGTAATAGGGGGCGAGCCTATTGGCACCAACCGGATAAATCTAGTCTCTAGCATTTTATAAACCTTAGAGCTTGTAACTCTGTTCGTCTCGACAGAAAACAAGAGCTCTTGATTAATGGTGGGTGCTCTAGCAGACATCTACATTGCTTGCGATGCTGCGATGCGACATCATTTTTTTTCAGCACGTTTTTGCTTTGAGTCAGAATGTTTGGGCGCTCTTTCTTTTGTTTTTGTTCTAGTAGGAATTAATTGGATTAAGAAATAAATAAGTAACAAAAATCTTTTGAATACAAAAAATACAGACTAATTATTAATGATCAGTCTGTTTGTCTTGTTTAAGTCTTTTTCGAAGAATAGAAGAATTAATGAGACTTGATTATATCTTTGGGTGCTTCAATAAAGCATGGTTAGGTCACCTCGAGATGAGATATCTTTTATTTTGTAAATGTTTGTTGATGGAACGAATAGGTGAAATATCGAAGACGATATCAATCGCAAAATGAATTGGCAAAGCCCAAAATTGCAATAAAGGACCACATCGGCTAGTTTCTAAATATTTCTCGCCATTTACGGAAGCGTATCCATGAAGTACTTATAAGAATGAGTTCGGACCCAAATCATTAAGCATCAATGAAAATTAATTCTCTTTCCAGAATCAAAATTAGCAAAAAAGTTTTTCATGAAAATCATTTTTTAAATTATCATATTAAAAGCGTAAATGCAGTCTCTTTTTATTTAATTAGTAAAAACTTTGTCCTGAATTTTTAAACACTCAAAAACATACTGTTTAAATAAACGAATGTACAGCCACGAGCATCAATATGTATACACGCAGCCACTTTTAAAAGTGATTTTCATGTACAGTTTTGATTAGCGTTTTAAGTTTTCTCGAAAATAGTATTTTGGCAGCCATAGTGTTACGAAGTAGGTCTTAGCTGAATGTAGAAACCGTTATTTCACGAGAAAATCGCTTTTGAATTTTGCTAAGTGTATACATAATGGTGCTCGTGACTGTACAAGTTATTTTGCAAAGTCCGTAAAATTTTTAATGAATTTTAATAGTAGTTGTAAAAACTACTATAACTTGTTAAATTAAATGTCATTTATACAAAGAAGTCTCTTTGCGAATGAAGTTTTGAAATAACGAATGGAGTAAATGAATGAAGTTTAGTAGTTGTGGACGACCATTATTAATATTCACAGAGAGCTTTTAGTTCACTCACTACAAATTAGAGCAAGTGTGCAATTGCACTTCACAGTTAATTGAAAACCAAATAAAGTTGTGAAGTACTTCAAAATAACATTTCCATTAGAAGGGTTTTAATACTATTTTTAACATAATAATGTTTTTTAAAGATAAATAATTAATTGGACAATTTAAAAAAGTTATTTTTTAATATTTGACATTATTGGCTGCCGCGTAATGCGATAAAGAAAAATCTGGCCCAGTGAGAGTCGGACTCGCACACTAAGGGTTCGGTACAATATTGAACACTACATTATTAGTAATACTAATAAGACGTTTATACATAATATTACCATTATTAAAATACATGTTTCTTGTATGGGTGTCCCCTTTAACACGTATTTAACTTCATTTAATTTTATTATTTGTTTAATGGGCACTATGCCCATACAACCACCTTATTTTATAGGCTGTATTAAAAAAAAACAGTACGGCATACAAACTGACAATTTCAATTATGGTTCAAAAGATACAGCCCTGTGATAGACGGACGGACAGACAGACACATAGCGGAGTCCTTTTAGTAGGGTCCCGTTGGCACCCCTCGGGTATGGAAACCTAAAAACATCGCTGATAATATACTTACTGCCTGCCTCTTTGGTCTAGTGGTCGCAAGCGCAACTGCTGAGCATGAGGTCCAGGCTTCGATTCCCAGGATAGCAAAGTGTTTATGGAGTTTTTCCATCATTTTTCATCATCTCTAATACATGGGACTTAAACATAACTGGCAAAATGTGAGTGTGTCATTAGGTACACCTCTGCCTAACCCTTCGGGGATTACATGCGTGATATTATGTGTTATGTATTCTACTTAATAATGTTCTAAAAGCACATATTACATGCATAATTATTATTATGACTGTTTGCGGCTTGTTTGGCTAACCAATCATTAACTCAAGTGCAATTCATAAGCACAATTTACTGACCACAAATTTCAGGGTTATTGAAACTGAGGGTAAAAGCCATAACGCATTCATCGCCAATAAAGTTTCTGGTGGGAAATAAACTTTTCAATTTTCAATTCATTTTCACGAACAATGTCACTATGAATTTATTATAACCTATAAATTATTTAAAAGCAATTTTGTAAAATACAGCAAAGTTGAAGTAGGGTTGACACTCCACCTTTTCAATTTTTTTTTCAATGTAACATCGTGTTTGTACACGCAATAATTGGATCTTCATCTACAAAGTGCTTGCTATTTCTAATTTCTACCAAAGGAGAAAAAAACTACATTGTGCTTTTCGTTACAAGACGATTCCATAAACAAACTCGTAGCAAAAATCCCGAGTTCAAGCAAGAAAAGCAAAGGAAAATGCGCTTTAAGTCTTCTAAGCGGTCTACGTAATAAAAATAGTAAGCACCTTGTATTTCTTGGTCAGCTATTAATCCACAGCGCAGCGTGAAAAATGCAAAGATGTTTCAAATTAAAGAAGAAATAACTTGAGAAATAAGTACTAGTTGCTGTGTAGGTCTAAATTTATCATTTTCATGCTGTTTTTTGAAGACATGCTTTTTTTCATCAGTTACAATTTAAAGTAATCGGGTAGGTCACTCTAAACCTCTGCCTTTAACACCATGTGAAGTTTTAAATAAAAGGAACTAAGGAGGAACTAAAGGAGGAACTTTGAAAACGTCTTAACTAGACATTTATTTATCATCAGCCTATGTTGCACTCCAGGGCAAATCATATCTCTAACATACTATGAGATAGCAAAACTAAAAACACAAAACACTCCTGATTCCAATAATTTTTTATTGGTTTCAGTTTTTGAAGTGAAAACTTCTTTAGCGGCGTTGAGCACTTTAAAAAAATTGTTCTGTAATGGGTATAAAATCTTAAACTCGCGTCAGGACACTCGCGTCAGGCAGGACACGTGACCTTATCGTAAGACGGATGGAGAGTAGACGATTTTGAACTTAACCTTCAACATTTTATGGTTTAAAATCATTTAAAGAAATTTGGAAAAAGCGTAAGACGGATGGAGGGTAGACGATTTTGAACTTAACCTTGAACATTTTATGGTTTAAAATCATTTAAAGAAATTTGGAAAAAGCGTAAGACGGATGGAGGGTAGACGATTTTGAACTTAACCTTGAACATTTTATGGTTTAAAATCATTTAAAGAAAGGACAATGACCAAAGTTGGTACCAAAAAGTCTCGCGCCTCAAAACCAAAATATTATAGTAATTAGTTTCATATTTTTTTACGGCATTACGCGTCGGGGATTTGATTTTTGAACTGGAAATATACTTTTCGAGTTTAAAAGTACGAATATTGTTTTACTCCCTTTATATGACGTTCCGTTTCAACTGAATATAAATGACGTTCCGTTTCAATTGAACAAACCCTTGTCTGTCGAGCGGACTCTAAAATTAATTACAATTAAGTAAGATCAGTACACCAAATCGATTTAGTTTGGTTTATTGCTATTTGCAACAAAATAGATTTTCTCAGCCTAAAGATTTTGATTTATCGATTACATCCCTAAATCCCGACTAGTTTATAGCACTTACTATACTCTATGGTTTATAGTTATCTTATCTGTGGCATCTGACATTTGTACTGTACTGACTGACTATTGGCAATGTAAAGGTCTAAAATAAAATCGAGTTTCAGTCAAGCATACTGTGGATGTTACTTTAACTCGTAATTCTTACTAATATTAGTGTATTACGCTGTTTTTAGAGCAATAATGTAATGTATGTGTGTTAAAATACGTCGTTGGTAGCGTCGAAAAAATAGACCTACTTTTTAGGTTAGTTTCGATTTTATAAAATAACTCTGAAACGCGGGTTTTTTTTTCAAAAATATTTTTTGTAGGAGTTAATACGATCAGTGTAGTCTATAAAAAACAAGGTTTGATTTTGATGCAGCATGGTACGGGATTCCATACTTCCATGAGCATTCTCTTTTGGAAAAAGCGTAAGACGGATGGAGGGTAGACGATTTTGAACTTAACCTTGAACATTTTATGGTTTAAAATCATTTAAAGAAATTTTTAAATGTTTCCAATCAACTTTGAACCTAATGCTTTAGGGATAAAGCTGACAAATCTATTAAATAAATTTTAAAATAAAACTCTGACACCAGGTTGGGCATTTACAACATGAGAAAGAAAGATTCATAGTTGAAAGTTTGGAACATGATCGTAGTTTTATAACTCCTAGCGACATCTTGTAGAATGTAGTAGAAAGTACATTAGCAAATGCAATGAGTAACTGTTGTGAGAGACCGCTGGTAGATGGCGCTAGCACAAAGCGCCATCTATCTTTGATATTGAAAACTAAAATGATGCATTGATACAGAGAACACTGTTACTGGTAGGCGCGACAGTTTTTTTAGCTGCTACTAGAGGGCGTTGTTATAAAAAACGTTGTTATAATCAAGTTTTCACTTCTGCCGGCACTCCCGGAGTGCAACCCGTCTTTTTTTTACATAAAAATCGAACCTGTTTATACTTTACGGTTGACAACCCTAATCCCAACCAAGAGATTGCTCTGAATAGAAATAAATTGAGTAAACTTTGATAGGGTTTGAAAATAACAGCAATTAGCTAAACATGGGATCAGTTTCAGATCAAAAGCTAGTTAGTCTACAATCTAGAATATCTCTCTTGTCCTGAAATGGAGACTGTAATTGGATTATAGATATTTTACACGAAGTTTATTACTTATGTCTTCATTCATCTTGCCTGGTAAGATGTCTATCATAAAGATAATAATTGGAACAAACCACCAAAATTGCTTTGTCAATTATTTTGTATATTTTTTTTCTTTATCTGCTTAATAAAACTGGAAAGATATGCACATTAATAAAAATCTCACCATTTAATTTGCACTAACATACAAATACAGTTTCTTTAAATTTTCTCGGCCACTGTAGCACTATTCTATTCACGGATTACGGATTGCCATCGCTTCGCGCACATGCTAAGTTAAGAAGAACGAATAAAATTTTCATTTTGTGTTCAGACGTTTTACTTCAACTTAATGAAAAGGAAACCCTGACTGACTACGCCTGCCGAATGCCCAATGACCTGTGGGCCAAAATAACCACTATGTTGCACCCTGACATAGCCAGAAGTCTAAGTGGTTGACCTCGTAGAAGATGGCAGGACGAGCTGCACAAAACTAATCCACGTTATCCGGCATGGGGAGAGGCTTTGTCCAGCTGTGGGATGATTTAGGCTAGTTATAGTAGCTGTAGTCATTTGTCAACAAGGTTATCCGCGTCAATATATAATAACTATTGTGACTGTGTGTCACTTACTCCTAATTGTTAAGAAAATGTCTTGATCGTTATTTTAAAACTCTTCACACGATATCGCTCACGTGCAGAACATTAAGTTTCTCTTTTATGGCTTGACGGTCAAGTGACAGTAATTAACAATACTGCACCACTTAGAAATGCATAAATTCTTTACTTAATGGCAAATCCACTTGGGACAAAAACTATTAGCAGGCAATTCTTGAGAAAAGATAAGAATATTCGATTTCTAAAGGCATTTTTGAATACGAGCACCCCATGAGGCCATGGGCATGGGCGCCGCTTAAAACAATTGAGACGGTTGGACCAACAAAAAAGGGATGATGATGGTGTTGGAGACATTTTACGAAAAAAAAGGGGCAAAGGCCGAGGAGAGAGGTCGGTAAAGAACGGCTGAGCGGTGGCAGTCGGTTTTAGACCGCTATAGGATCCGTCCGGACGATATAAGCTATTTTTAGTTAAGTTAGGAGACTTAGTGAATACCGGGAGTCTATGTCCAAATGGGTTGTTGTAAGAGTGCGATAATGATTTAATAAGTTAAATATAGTTGGGTTAAAAGCCCTGTTCAGACTAATCTAGTATGTGTGTGTGTTTGTTGGTGAGCGACTGGGTGAGTCCTTTATTACAATAATTATCCTGGGCTGATGTTGTAATTCGAGTTCTTAAAACTAAACAGACAGAAACGTGTTGCTGGGGAGTTTGTTGCTCCACTTCGACTTCCCAGCTCCAACACTAGGAAGTGGTGAAGGGAGGGCGCTTTTGGGGCTGTCTATAGAGTTTCAATAGAGTTGATCTCCAACTCTATTGCAAAATGGTTCTCGAGTTACAATTGTTAACTCTATTCTCTGGTAATTCTTGAATTATTTATTCATTAGCTCTAAACATCAATTCAGCCAATTTGCCTTTTGAGTTTTGATTCTCAATCCTACTATGACCAACCATAAAGTGATTCTAGAATAATATGATCTTACCTCTGACAGATGATTCGGTCAGGTTGACACAAACACGTGTCTTGCAGATGCGCTAACGGTACAAAACGAGCACATGATCCATGGGGTGGGATTGGAATGGTTTGATACCACATCTATTTTATAACCAGTCTAAGGACTGTTAGGGACCATGACTATTATTAGCATGATGACTGACGTTCTGCTGCTGAAAAGCCGCCTCGTCACATTCACCAGTTCGAAAGAACTGCTAGGGACAGTGCTCACTAGGAGCATGATGTCGACGCATTGCCGCTGAAAAGCCGCTTACGTCACTTATGGAAGTGTTGCTCTGAGTGCTCCAGGTGTAGATGTAAAGTATCGTGTGAGTCACGACTGACCAATTACCTATTACGCTAGCGTAAGGGTTGTTTACAAGAGCTTTTGGTTGCCGTATAAATATACTTTAGATTTCCTAGTTATGTGTTACCCTTTTGAAACCACTTTCAATATATTTCATTAACTATGAATTCCCTAATCTGATTTACTATATCTTTCAATCCTTTCCTTGTTCTAAAAATGATACGAGGCATTGGACTTCTTCATGTTAAGGAATTCGGTTTTCTTAGTCAGTGGAAAGATGACCAGCCTGGTGACGAATCTTACAGGGTCATGCGGTGGCGGGGCGTGACCTTTGCCCCTTAGGGGGCAACTGACCAAAATACTAATATTTACATGCCTTAGGAAAAACGAAAATTTTATCAGACTAGGGTCTTATTGGAACAGTCACACTATTTTCTGTCAAAATCCAATGAACGCTTTAGTAGAAATCAAAATACTAAATGAAGGAATATTAATTACCCCTCTTGCTATAAGTTTCCAAAGTCTTTGATAAGCTTCATAATATATTTATTGGCTCTCGATTGTTTTAATAATAGAGACTGATTTATAATCCCGTTGATTCTTTCCATTTTATATTTACTTGGAATATTACTTAAATATGCTTGCCATTGTACTTAAGCTATATTATTTCAATTCGTACGTATATATATTTGTTGTTTTGTGTGCAATAAAGAAGAAGAATATTATTCCGTGAAAATAAATGTAGAACTTGGTGTCAAGTTAACTTGCCGTTGGGTTATTATTACAACGTAAAAGTCGGTTGCACATAACTGGCTCACAAGCCTTTTAGTGGACCCTAAACCCTTTATTAATAAACACAGAGTAAAGTTATACGAAACTACCCTCCACTAATGCATGGTTAATCTCATCCTATTACCTACCGGTAATAGGATAAGTCAATTTACTGGTAATAGGGTGTGTGGTGTCTAAGTTTGAGGTTGCACAATTAAACACTGTTTTCAATATTACTGCGTTAGGCGTGCTGTCGCTACCACTGCTCGGACAAGACTGAGAATGCGGCGCATCGCCCCGCACCCTGCACCGCGCAACCCCCACTACAGCACGCATAACTTATTTATTAAACGTCACAGGGTGGGTCAATTTAAATTATTACGCATAATTTGAACAAAATCAACACATTTAAGCTCCAAGTTGTCAATGTTATAATTTTTATAAAATACTAGCTGTGCCTGCCTGTATGCGTTGCAATTCGACCTTTTTCTTACCCAAACCTTACAACTACCTACAACTACCTACCCCCTAATCATTCATAAAAATTGGTCGAGCCGTTTCGGAGGAGTGGGACCACAAACACGGTGACACGAAATTTTTATATTATCTAGATTGACCCTGATTGCTCTTGAACGCCGTTTTACTGGGGAAATTCGCTCCAAATGGGATGTTACACGAGTTGACACACTAAAAGGCTATAGAGGTACCTTTTAAGTACCTAAAAGGTTCCTGCTACCACATCACATAGGTACAATTACGCAGTGTCAGCGACTAGGCTTGAACAGCCCTTAGTGTGAAAACAAAACAGTCAAAATTTAATGATATTACGAAAATGATCTTACTCAACATTCCCAAAATTCCTGTCTGTCAATTTAAAACTCCTCACCTTCCCTTATCAAAGTCAAAGTTTGAAAACTCCTTGAATTTATTGGAACAGCGCTTGACACTTCCGCGCTCAATTTACTTTTGAAACTTATAAAAGTGATTTTGAGTAAAATGGAATTGTTCAGAAAAGTAGTTCAGAGTAAAAATATTTTTTGGCATTTTTTTTAAAGATGTCCGTGCCTTTCTCAAGTGTGTTCTACTAGATATCTTGGGAGTTTACTTTTAATATGGTACTGATCAGACGGTGGCGTGTTTACGGGCTAACAATACAGCAAGCCCCTAAGGCAAGCAGACTGTTCAGAAACCCAAACATAATGTAGAGCAGTAAGATATAAGGGCAAGCCAAGCTTTTAGGCTTGTAAGAAAGTACCGCCACTATTACGAACAACCGGTCTAGTTTTCTGCAGATTACAGTATAAAAATCAAAAATATACAACTACATAAATCCCATCAGGAAAATACGGGCGTGGTGTTATGTTGTCATAATTATGAAAGAATAAGTCTACTCCATCCCCAGATGGAGTACTATGCACAGCACTAAAAATAATGTATCTTCTTATATTGACCTGATTCTGATCTGTTATTTTACAACGGAGTCCGATTCAAGCACTTCCTGTAAGTACCGTATGATACATAAAACATGCTGCTATCACATTCGATTTCCTTTAACAATTCCAAGTGGACACGAGAGAGGAGTGGATCGATGCTCTGAGATTAATATCCAACGGGAATAGACTCAACAATACCTCTGTTGAGACTGTTTACCCAGGGTTTTGATATCAGGCCATAGAAAGGTCTGATTGTCAGATGAACCTACTATTTTATGGCTTTAAAGGACCAAAATATTTTTTTCTAGGTAGCACATGAGTAGGTTACCTGAAAATCTATAAGAGAGAGCCTGTTGCTCAGCAATGGGATCTAGTACACGTAACATAACATTACGCCTGTAAACCACGAAGAGTGAAGCAGAGGTGCACTTAATAGAACACCCACATTCCGCCAGTAATGTTTGGGTCCCATATGATATGGGGGAGGGGGTGTTGTGTGAGGGGGAATCTAATTCAAATTCTAAATCTTTAATTCAAGTGGAAGCTCATATAGGGTTAGTAACATATGAAACAGTTGTGAATCGTGATCTTTTGTCTTTCGATGACAAGTCGAAAGTGCCAGTGTAAATAACACGATACGTTGACACATGTGTTCTGACAACAGTGAACCACATAATACAGTCCACTCTGCCAGCAATCATTTCCTGAACCCTAAAGAAGAAATAAATAAATGTTAATACAGATATAAGAATAATTCCACATGATATGAATATCAATCATTCGAACGGTGTTATCTAACACATATTGAGGATTTTGTAAACTCTTGAAAATTTTCTGTCAGCAAAACATATCTAGAACACAACCCAAGCAGGTTGCTTAAACCTGCTTGGGTTGTGTTCTAGATATTTCAAACACATAAATATCAAGCAGATTAAAGACGTGTTCATTTGCTGATACTATCATTTCTCTTATTTGTATATCTCGAATGCTCATTAACTACTACCTACTTGATAGCGAAAGCGACAGTTTTAACTTCGAAAAGAAGCAGTCAATTGTTCTTCAACCTTTGGCCACCCAATGCTGAGTGTAGATCACTTCCCAATCTCTCCACATTTGGCGGTTTTTATGGCTATCCAGTTTCTTCCGGCCACTTTAATCAGATCGTCTGTCCACCTAGTCGGTTGTCTTCCCACATTCCTCCGTCCCGTTCGTGGTCTCCGCTCTTGTAAGTTCTACTCATGGTTTAAAAGCCAAGGCTTACAGTACTAAAGTAGTTTTAAAAGTATACCTTTTGTCTACAAGGACTGACTCCAGAATGCAGAAAACGAAGTTAGTAATCAAAGAAACGTTGCATTGTTTCACCCTTTGTATTATTAAGCTTCTTAATACTAGACGAGCAGTGATTGACATAGAATTTAATACGAAGCAAAATAATTTCGATGTGATATTTTGGTGAACTGAGAATAAAGTTGGACGATTTCTTATAAAAATAATGACACTTATTTGTTCCATTTTCCGGTAAATTGCCTACCGTAAGCTGGCAAATGGTAGCCTTTGTATTTATTCACTAAAATACATAACAATTACTCCTCAAAGGGGCAGGCAGTCACCCATTTACGCACACCCACATTTCGCCAGTTATAAAAAGGTGTAAAACTCCCTTAAAAGCTACGTGTTCTTCATAATATCATTGTTATCATTTTTCTATTCTAGGCCATATCTAGGAACATTCTAGTTACGGAGATATGGACAGTCAAAGTTCAGTTACAAGCTTTAATTTATAACTTTAATTTAACTACCTACCTCCATGACCCCTGTACTATTCAATGCATCCATCAGAACAATGTTTTGAGTGCATAAGATTGAGCACTACCGTAAACCATGAGTTTACACACCAAAAAAATTCGTTTTCCAGTAAAAATTTTGCACAGTGTTACATAGTTTGATGTACAGAATGCTCGGTTAACGGCTTCGAGAAGGGTACGTTTGCAGCCTGTATTTAAGTCCCACATAATAGGGGCCGAGCCTATTACCATCGCCACTGAGAAATTTCTGTTCGAAAAACCGAAAACAGGTCGCGGACATTTTGCTGACTTGTGAATCGAACCTAGAACCTTATGCGCTGTAATATCACAAATGAATCAGAAATCTATCTAGGTATTATTATTATCGTCCAAATACACTAAAATTCACATCTTCCTTTAAAATGGCAGCACAACAATCTTTCCTTAATGGTAGGAATGGGCATGCTATCTCAGACAAAATCTCTTTCACGAATAGACGTCAAATGGTATTTCCATTTCATTCAAGCAATCTACCAACAGAGAAGTTAAGAACTAACCGTCCGTGGTAACTAATTTTCTCGGTACTTCCAAACGACAAAGGTCAACGGACAGTTATAATCACTGCACGGACTGTTCCCGTGCAATGATCATTGTCTCAACGCGAATCTGATTTTTTTTCAAACTTCATACTGCTATCTACACTTATATTTCGCATTGTTACGGCATCCCATGGGACAGGGAAAACACAGCTCGTGAGGTAGTCGCCACCTTCACCCAGCCATATGCAGGTATGCAGGTGGTCGCACTGCACCTCCAAACAGCATCCATCGGCGATTTCCTACTCCGTATCACGTACGGATATAAGATTAATTCGGGGCCCGAATTAAAAATGAATGACTACACGATTGGACAGCTGTTGTCCCTACCCCCCGCTGTGGTTCTCATGACCGAATTAAGGAGTAGGATTAATATTCCGAAGTGTAGAGCTCTTTTTGGGCCTGTATCTTTGTTGATGGACTTAAAGAATAGACCCTCACGAGACGATACTGATCTCATCCTTATGAGTGCTTATAAGTGAGCGTTGGCCTTTAATTTTACAATTTTATTCTACTCGCGACTTTCGTTCTACCTTTGTAATGGACATTACTACTGTCTTTATTAATACCAGTTTGTGGGAAAAGTATTTGGAAACTAGTTAACGGAATTAATCGTAAGATGGCGCTGTTACATTTAGATGTTAGTTTACTGAAGGCTGCCGTGATAATAGTTTTGTAATTAAGCCTTTCAAATGCTAGTAATTAGGAGCTTTGATTTAGATTCTCTAAGATTACGTAGGTCTTACTAACAGACTTGCCACAAAACAAGCGTATCAACTTACCTACAAGTGTTCATTAACGTTAATGGAACATTAAATTACGATTACAAAAGTACTATTGTATTTTGGGGCATATGTTTAAGGTATTCCTTCTAGTGAATTAGATATTTGGCGAGCAGACAAAGTATAGGTACTTGTGTGTCCTGAAGTATACGTCGTACACTGTGTAAAGGATTCCGTAAACGGTTAAACGGTGTAATGGGCTGGTGGGGCTAGAATCCTGCGATCCATGCCCACTCGACCCGCTTAGACTCGACCCGAAGCATAATAAATACCTGGATATTTCTGTTTTGATAGGCGTAAAAACGTCATTTTATAGTCAGACGAGAGAGAGTCTCCATTTAACGCTTTCACCACAGAGAGTACAAAATTTAAATAATTTTTGGATTAATAAATCAATAATATAATTAAAGAAGTAAGTACTTATCCTTTTTTTAATATTATTATAAAATTCCAAAACGTTGAAATAAATTACACACGCACGTTGATTTAAAATTAATTTATAATTGTAATGCACTCTGCCCTGAGAAAGCGCTTCACCTGACATTGTAAATGACAAACTAACCGTACATACATACTTTACTTTCTAATCATATCGGCACCCGACATACTTGCATTTTTGCCGCGCTAGAAAGAGACAGAACCAGTTCAAACATTAGATACGAGCTGCTTTGCTTTTGTTTCCAGAAAACCGGCTTAAGCGAGGTAGAGGCTATATTTTTGTAAAAGCTACATTTTTGAAACGACTGACTACCAGGATGAATTATGAATCACAACAAAATATTAAATATTCTATGTATAAATGTATTATTTATAATTAAAATATCACTTTGCCTGACTGTACAAATGGCACTAAATTGGTAGTAAAATATCTAGTATTATTCTTTGGGTCGAGTCTAAGCGGGTCGAGTGGGCGTGGACCCGAATCCTGTACTGAACTGAAACTCAACTGAAATCACGGTGTCTCGTACACCTTGTACACAGTGCGAGTGAAAACCACAGGCCACATCTACTACTAACTTCCAACAGCTTACCTTGGCAGCCGGTGAACTGGATGGCTCGTCGAACAACGCCCAGACCTTGGGTTTGATTCTCTGCCAGATGCCCACATCCCCCGATAGGTATGCCTCCTCATAGCCGAAGATCCTCGCGACTTCCTCTTCAGAGGGCTTCTCACTGTCAATGTCCAGTTTGTCGAGGATTGCCAGGGTATTCTGGTGACAAAAATAGAGTAAAATCAAAAAAGTATACATAAATAAACTCAAGTTTTTTTCCTAAGGGGGTAGGTAGAGACTATAGAACGCCACGTATTACGACCCTCACATACTCCTCTCGCCTCATCCACGTTCATGCATCTGGTCATACATTTACACCGGTTGCGACTACTGTGCACCTGACCTTTCTGAGGAACTTCACAAATAAGGTCAGTATAATTATGTCGGTATGTGGATGCGTGACCATTCATTACACATTTCGATCTTTGGCAGTCGTTTCTAGTGGTTAGAAGCCCTTCAAAAAAGATGGCGGACTGTGAATGTCATGTGAATAGTCACTCCATGTAGAATAACTGGTATCCAGCTGCACTCAACAGATTTGGGAAAAGGCTAGATAGCAGATGATAAGTTTTCCTCGAAGTACTTATATTCTTGAAGCAGTTTTATTTTCAAGGAACATCGCAATTTCTTACAAAAATAAAAATTCCGTACAGAAATATTATATCAAATTATGACTTAAGTTACCTAACCATTTCAAACTTCACTCCACTGTCAACGGAGCCACAAATTGGACTCTCAAATTTCACTTCGTTAAAAAGGCTTCGTTTTTCCAATCAAAAGGTACGAACCCAATTTTTCCTCGTCCTAATATTTGTAATGAGAAAAGGTTCTAAGCTACGGTGAGAGGGGGCAAAAATAGGCTCTTTGCTTTAAGTGGATTGATACTCCAAACGAACACTTTCGGACAAGTCGAAGGAGAAAATGGTACCTGTTTATTTTATAAGTGTTTTTATGTAAGTGACTTACTAAAGGAATAATATCAAATACTTAAATACATAATAACAATTAGAACACCTTTTTATGTGCTATTTGTGCAAAATAAAAGGTTTTCTATTTTCCTTTATTTCTGTGTTAGTAAGATCCCGTCTCAAGATAAGTAAAAAAATCGGCCAAGTGCGTGTCGGGCCACGCACAATATAGGGTTCCGTTGTGTTGTTGCCCATCAAAATATACGGACACTTCCTACGGTCCGATTTGCCTCCGACCGAACGATGGTGTTTTATTGTAATAATAAAAAAACAAACGTAAATTTGAAGTTGATAAACCTGTGCTCCCATATATTATGTTTTGGAAAATATGTTATCCAAGTACATTTTATAAGTCGGTCGACTATTACTCGTAAACTTGTAAAGCCTACTTAGCTGTGATAGTTTTCCTTTTAACTTCGTTATAAATACACTACCACCGCGAATTTTTCACACACCCAAACACAACCGTTTAGCTTGTTGGGGAGGGGGGGGGGGCTTGAGTCTAACAAAGATACCCTAAAAAAATACTTTTTGAGATTTTATTTTACCACTTTATCTATGTAACTAATTTGTATATTTATGCTTAATTACAGCTTTCTAGTACTAAGAATCTTGAGCTAAACTGCGGACAGACAGGCGGAAGGATATGGCGAAACTATAAGGGCTTCCTTGTTGACTACGGAACCCTAAATATGAGAAAAAATAATATGTAAAGTTTATTGGATAAATAAATATTTTGTAAATTCTGAGCGCAACTACAGTACTTTCACAGTTTTTATGCCTTGTGACTGGGACTGTAGCTACATTTCATTGTTATCTTTGTTTCGACAGTTCAAAAGTGCCTGTAAAGGGCCTACTTGAAGTAAATGCTTTGATTTTAAATTTTGATTGAATAATGCTTTGATTTTAAATTTTGATTGAATTCAGCAAAATTTATTCGATAAATATTTTGTAAATTCTGAGCGTTTAAAATTACATTACAAGGACAAAAGGAAAATATTCAAGAAACAGAAGTGACTGGCAATAAAACTTTAATTTAGATTTTCTTCAGTAACAAGAGCGCACTCAGTGGTGCAATTTTCACTTTGCAAATGCTAATTGCTGCTCTAAGTGAACGCAGACGAAGATAATACGTCTCAGCTTCCATCTTACTTTTCATTGTACCAATTAGTTTTATCTTGAGGTTCTAAAAGTCAGCTTTATTAATAAATATTATAATGGTTCGTAGCTCATAAATAGATTTAATTTTGCTTTTTCGTAGATAAAACGCATTAAATGTCCAAAGGTCCCTAGCAGTTATCCTAAAGAATATGAACACAAAACAAGTTACAAATCTTATTGAAACTAATTTTCATTAAAAGTTTTTTTACGTTCTACAATACTCCATTTTTTCAGAACTTTGCTCCTCTTACTTAAGAAATTAGAGGGGGAACACATTTTACCACTTTGGAAATGTCTATCTTTCAAACTATTGAGTTTGAGAAACCTCAATGTCATTTTTAAAGACCTATCTATAGACACCCCTCGTATGTAGGTTTAATGAAAAAAGGAGGGAGGGAGGGAGTAACCCCCTAAATCTTTTATTTTTATATAAAATCGTAAGTGGTTCACAGAATACATCTACTTACCAAATTTCGATTGAGTAGTCCTAATAGTAAATATATAAAGTGGCTGTGATATACGGACGGAAAGACAGATATGACAAAATCTATGTATAAGGGTTCCGTTTTTTGCCATTCGGCTGCGGAACCCTAAAAATAAAATAATTATATGGGGCACTTATAAAACGTCGAGAAAAGGTGCACGGTTCGGATTGGTCGTTTCTTAAGGAGAAAAACCGTCAAAAAACTATATGGTTACTCTTTTAAAATTATTTGGTTTTACAATGTATACAAATACCCGACAACACAACCGACAACTAGTGTTGCTTCACAAAAACGTAAAACAAGATAGAAATCAACAAATCGAATCTATAAGGTCGAGTAAGAAAAGTTAACAAATCGAATCTATAAGGTCGAGTAAGAAGTAATTTTTGGATAGCATTTCTTTTTTTACCATAGATCAAAAGGTTAAAAACTAAACAACCCGTGAACCACATTTGTCCCATTCATTAGAAAGTTTTGTATAAAAATCTATACAAATAAATAAAAGTGTCTGTTTGTTAATTTTCAATTATTTAATTTTTTGTCTTTCTGTTTGTTCCAGCTAATCTCCAAAACGATTGGACCGATTTTGACGGTAATTCTACCGGCAGATAGCCGATATTATAAGGAGTACTTAGTTTTGAAAAAAAATTAGGGTTTCGTGCAAAAAGTTAAAACCCTTGAAATAGGGAAGTAATATTGTATAATAATTTTACTCGGACGAAACAAAAAAAAAAAAAAAAAATATTAAACTTAAGTATGTCCGCTATTGTAAGCAACGTTTATTCTTAATACAAACTAAGATATCTTACGACAGACGCTCTTGTCTCAAAGTTTTTAACGAAGCATCACAAAAAAGATAAAAAGTACCATCTAAGTTATTATAACTTGGTAAATAAACACATAGAACATGTAAAATAACTTTCAACTATAAAGTAACTGAAAGCTTTGGCTCGTTTTATTCATATCTTGTCGTCTTATTTTTTGTTTGAAACTTTCATGTGTTCTAGAGAAAATTTATTTCATATACAAAATATTTAAACAGTTAAAAAATACAAAAAAAAATCTTGGACCGAAAACTTTCAAAATATCAAACACTGTTCAAAATTTGTATTTATCATGTGCCTAGCCTTAGAGTCGGCTTCCAGTGAAACCAGATGTAGCTGAATACCAGTATTTTACATGGAGCGACTGCCTATCTGACCTCCACAACCCATCATCTTCCTGCCCTTGTCCCATTCTACTTGGGGTCGGCGTAACACGATGTCTACTTCCATTCTCCCCTGTCAGACGTCACGGCATCATTTACTCTTTTCTCTTTCATATCAGTGCTCACACAATGCATCCATCTTTACTTTGGCCTTCTCCATCAATCAACATTAATATCTATCACGTTCTTTAGTAACATGCGTTTTATCCCTCCTCATCACATGTCCATACCTACCAAGACAGGCGACTTGCTTTCAATTTTTCTGTAACAGGCGCGCCACTTTCAAACTTCCTCTAATATACTCATTTTTTACTTTATCCATTCTTGTCACTCCACACATCCATCTCAACATTCTCATCTCCGCTACATGTATCTTTCTTTCATCCATCTTCTTCACAACCCAGTATTCTGATCCATACAGTACGCCAGGCCTAATCACGGACTTGTATATTTTCCCCTTTATCTTGAGGGGCATCCGTGATGCGATACCCCTTGGTAAGACTGGTTGTCAGACTTTCGGACTACTGTCTACCTGTAACGACTGTCAAAGATCTACAAAATAAATTACAGCCGGGACCAACGGTTTAACGTGCTTTCCAGCCACGGAGGAAACTGATAATCGCCCATCAACTGACTGACCTTGTCAAGTGCTGCTTAACCTTGAAGATCGACCCGCAAAACTGTTATTATTTAGCTACGAGCTCCTAAATAGTTTAAATTAGTATCCTAGAAATCAGTAAAAGTACTGCGTTCAAAAATGATTGTCAAGAAATAAATTTTTGTTTACATGTTTGAAAACGAAATGGCGAACACTATTTAGGTAGTACCTTCGCTACACTGGTAACAATGAACGACCTTTTATTAATGAGTTAATCAGCTAGAGAAAAATAATAACGCTAATCTCCCTCTATCTGTCTTATCTTTTATAACATATTACAATTTATTACAAAGTTAAATGAACGGGTCTCTAATTAGTCATAAATTAAACCAACATTGTTCAACTAGAACTAATAATGGTTATTAAAGCTTGTTTTAAAAGATATATGGCTTGATTATAATTTGATAAAAGATATAAGTGAGATGATAAAGTATATCTACAAAACTTTCTAAGTGAAATTTTGATACTGTTGCTAGAAGTTTGTAAAGTTTTTGGTATAATGTATATTCTAATGGCTTAAAAATAGGGTATACTAGCTTATGCTCGCGGCTTCACTCGTGTGCAGTTCGGTAATGTCCCACGGGACTACCGGGATAAAAATGTAAATGTAATTCTATCTATTAATCCAGGTTATAAACTATGTGTGTGTTCATCCAAATCCGGTCAGTAGTTTTCCATGCTCACAAACTTACGCAATTACAGTATTACTAGGATTATAAAAAAAAAAAAACAATAAAACAGGTAGTCTGTGGTACGAAAGTCTGACAACCAGTCTTACCAAGGGGTATCGTATTACCCAGTACTGACTTGGTTATGAAGGTCATAGAGGCAGTCGCTCTATGTAAAACACTGGTATTCAGCTACATACGGTTAGACTGGGAGCCGACCCTAGCATAGTTGGGTAATAAATAAAATAAAATAAATAAATAAATATCCCTGGACATTTTCACACAGCACCATCTAGCCCCAAGCTAAGCAACTTAATGCTTGTGTTATGGTAGCTAGATGGCTGATAAACTACATATATACATTTTTTTTTTGTAAATACATACATATTATAGATAGAAAAACACCCAGACCCGGAACAACTACTTGTAGGTCATACAAATATTTGTCCCGTACGGGAATCGAACCCGCGACATGCAGCGCAGCAGTCAATCGCTTGACCACTGCGCCAACCGTGTCGTCGTAATGAAGGCCAGTTAATTGTAGTGGTTATACCAACAGCAAGGCGTATCTTGGCCTAGGCGCACCATGATTAGGCCTCGTAACTAGCTTTCTGATTATATTAAGTGTAGCATTAACTGTATATTTCGGGCTACTACTCTAACTAGACGTGCTTTCAAATGTTAGTTAAGAAAACTACTAGTACTGAAGATGGCCTTATTGTCAAAGAAACGCGCGTTAGCGCTTTGCCATCGCTAACGCTTCGCTATCACTAGCGCTCTGCTATCGGTAATGCGGAGCTAATCTACTATCGTTATGTGAAAGGTTGTAGTGAGGCTGCGGGACTGTTCGAAAGAGATACCGCGGCCCTGGAACACAAAGGGCAAAGAAGGAACATGGATGGGTTTTAGTCAGTACAAGTCTGACACTCCCTTCCGCTCCGCCCAGAGCGGAAGGGGTCATTTGATGAGTTCCAATCCGAAAAAAATAAATAAATAGGTTGTAGTAAGCAAAGCATTACCGCTTTTAATAAGAAAAAAGGACTCAAAAAGACTGGTCCCCAACACAACAAACTTGTACCGTGTATAGAGCTAAAGCCGAATTGAGGTAAAATTTTGTTTCACTGTTTTTTAAATCCTACTTCCTACTAATATTTTCAAATGCGAAAGTTTGTGAGGATGGATAGATGTTTGTTACTCTTTCACGCTAAAACTACGGACCGGATTTGGATGAAATTTGGCACACAGATAGTTTATAACCTGGATTAATACATAGAATACTTTTTATCCCCTTAGTACGATCCCGTGAGACATTACCGAACTACATGCGGTCAAAGCCGCGGGCATAAGCTAGTGTAAAAAAAAACAACATAATATATGTGTAGTATAAAAAATACAACATTCACAACAAATTAACTATGATAGGTTCACGTTCTAACAAAATGCTGTTAGGCTGAATACTAAAACTGGTAATTAAATAAATTTGAGGTAATTCTTACAATATTATAATAATTTTCGTTTCTTACTTCAATCTCTAAAATAAAACCAGACCGAATCAATGTTAGCTAACCTTAATCTCCTTTCTTAGACGCACACAATTCACTGAACAAAACAGAATTATTAAAGAGATCATAACTCAAATTAGGTCACAAAACCGAAATTACCTTCCAAACATCTAAAACTTAATAAACTTGTATTTTAACCAAAGTTTTAGCAACAAAGTGTGAACTCAAATTTTAGTTTTAATTAATAGCTAATAAAGTTGAATATTTTATTTCAGCGTTCCGGGAAGGTAGAAAGTACTTACAACTGTGACGTCATCGTCGTGGGTTGTTAACCCTAAAGGAATTTTATGCTTTTGTACTTTTCTAGTTGAATAGTTGAATAATACGTACAACTAGCTGTTGCCTTCGTTCGCATGAAATTATGATTAAAAAAAATTACTTCCCTTTTTGAATAGGATTTTGTTACCAATTTCAAGGGATTTAATATATTGTACGGAACCCTAATTATTTTTCTAAAATAAAAGTAGCGTCTGATAGACGTTATAACATCAGCTATCTGCCAGTAAGTCAAAATTGGTTCAGCCGTTTCTGAGATTAGCCAGAACAAACAGCCAGACAGTCAGACAAAAACTGAACAAAAATTGTTTTTGTTATAGGTGCCGTATATATTTTCATATGCATTCAGTAAAAAGCTGTTATTTTGAAATTATGTACAAACAGACACTTCAATTTTATTTATTTGTATAGAGTATATATTTATTCTTAAAGCTTTAAAAATAAAAGAAATTCAAACCTAAAAGGCTAGCAATGTATTTTTTGTTTGTTACTACCATTAACTGCTGTCACCATTCTTCTCCAACACTCGTCATCTTAGCAGTCACCACCTTTCCAGCCATATGATGCTTCACACATTCCATCCATCGTTTCTGCATCACTGCTATCACTAACTTTGATCAGACTGGCAATTTTCATTGAAACCTTTCTCTGTGCTACAACAAAAAGCGCTCTCCAAATAGCCAATTTAAAAAATCTAATTTTACTTTGAAAAAGGCAAGACAAAACTTCAAAAGTGTCTTAGGATAAAAACCCTCTGAAATTTTAATTCTCACTGACTGTGAATGCACATTGAAGCTATCAAAGCCGATACGTTTCAGGCCACTCCACTAGCTACACCTAAAATCTAGCCAGTCCTTTATGCTCATTCATTCAGGCCATGTTTTGCCGTAACATTATTATGTAAATGTAGTCTATGTTTTGTCTGGCCAAACTAGTACAATGTTCTTATCTTACTCCAAGTTAGCCACGCTTCAATCGAGAATATGAATACTTTATACAAATTACCCCGCTAGCCGAGCTCGTTGCTAAATAAGAACAGCCGCTCGGGTCGATCTTTAGGTTAAGCCGTGCTTACCTAGGTTGGTCCGTGGATGGGTGACCACCCATTACATACCGAGTTTCCTCCGTACCTCGGAAAGCACGTTAAGCCGTTGGTGCCGGCTGACATTTGTAGATCTTGGACAGTCGTTACAGGTAGTCAGTGACCCGAAAGTCTGACAACCTGTCTTACCAAGGGGTATCGTATTACCTAGTATTAACTGGGTTGTGGAGGTCAGATAGGCAGTCGCTCCATGTAAAATACTGGTATTCAGCTGCATCCGGTTAGACTGGAAGCAGACCCCAACATAGTTGGGAAAAGGCTAGGCAGATGATGATACAAATTACCCCGACAGTCTAATGGTCGTAAGGCTACTGCTGAGCATGGGGGCCTGGTGTCGATTCTCTGGTCAGGCCAATTGTTATTAGGTTTTCCGTTTAGGAATTTCTCAGTGTGTCATTTGTTCCTGGTTGTTGGCAATAGGCTTACCCACACGAAACTTAATAAACCTAACTGGGGAAATGTGGGTGTACCATCAGGCACACCTCTGCCTATCCCTTGAAGGATTACAGGCGTTATGTCATGTTACGATATTATTATTTAAATGTAGTCTATGTTTTGTCTGGCAAAACTAGCACAATGTTGTAATCTTACGCCAAGTTAGTCACGCTTATATCGTGAATGTGAATATTAACAACAGTCTCCCGCATGTTTCGGACTATGAATCGTCGTTGGAATGACCTCGTATGACACCCACAGGAATAGAGTAGCTTTGTTTTGCTTTAGAATTTCAAGATTTTAATAAAAACTTTAACGTTAGTCTAGCTACTTTTTAACACTGTCTACCTCTGTAAAAATCGAAGTGGTACACTTGGTACAGGCGTACGTATGACGAAATAATATATGTTTCAGTGTTGCATGTGTTGAATAACAACACATTAGTCTCTTAGTTCAAAGTTTTATTCATTTGTTTAATTTTCACCAGCGATCAAACCTCACAAACCTTCAAGTATTTCAGGAGGTGTCCATGTCCGGAGCCGAGTTCTCAATTTTAATGTATCAGTCTGACTTTAATATAACTAAACGGTCACTATGATACATTATTATATTATGTATGTGGCTAGATCCAACCAACAACGGTACGGTTGGCGCAGAGGCTAAGCAATTGGCTGCAGCGCTGCGTGTCAAGCGAGTTCGGTCCCTGCACGGACCAAATATGTGTAGGGCCTACAGATAGTTGTTCCGGGTCTGGCTGTTTATATATGTGTGTTTTAATGTTTGTAAACGCACCCACGATACAGGAGAAAATTCTAATGTGGGTGTTCAAAAAAAAAGATCGTTGCGAAAACCACCAAAAATACTAAACCTTACACCTAAATCTGTAGTCAAACCCACATTAGGTGCTAAAGATAATACTAAAAGTGTCGCATTGCTGAAGACTTGTTACACCATTACCCTTAATCGATTCTTGAAACACGAATAGAATCCTAAAACAGCTGGTATCCGCCATATTTCTCTTTTTAATCCGAGATCGGCAATCAGTAAGGTAATTAAAATAAATAACGTGAAAGCAATTTCGCTGATTGGCTGAAATGGTATTAAAAGAGATTGAGATTTTTCTTAGTCTTGGATTCTTTGGATTACAGTTGTACTTGTAGATGTCGGGAAGTGGTCTCGGAGATTAGCTTTTGGTTTAATAATATGGAAATGTATTGAAATAGTCTTCTTAGTGTGTCGACTACAATATAAACTGAGTCAGCTCAAAATTTGGCGACGAATTTGACACTTTCAGTACCGTCCTGTGATGTGCAAGCACAGGACACGCAGAACACGATATCAAGTGAAATAGTTTATTATTTTGCATTGATGGAAATTCGCAGCTTTTAGACACACAAAACAACATAATTTGACGGCTATTTTTCTGTGTTACGGTTAATACGAGTATGTGTGCTGAATACACATCACATAAAATAATAAATAAATAAAAAAATTAAATTAATTAAATATTTTTGTTCCTTGTTGTTTTTTCTTTAACGATAAGGATACAAATTTAAAAATCATAATAATTCAACAGATTATGTAAGACATAATCTGTTGAATTATTATGATTTATAGAAATCTTTATTTTTTAAATTTTTAGAAGTCTTTATTTTTGAAACCTATGAAAAATATAATTCTTTCATTTCCTAATTGGATAAATAAGTTTATCGGATATATATGTTTATAGTTTATATTTAAAGAAAAATTCGTTATATATAAATTATAAACATAGCGTGTCTGCTCGTTATTTCGTCCATGTATATAGGATCATTTATTATTCACGCACGAGCTTTGACCGCATTGCCATGAGCCGACGCTTTCTTTTGGAACAACCTGTGTCTCTCTTTAAATCGGATTAATCAATCTTTTGCTGGATCTCATTTGTACAGTTTTTTTAAGCTAATAGTTAGGTACGTCTTGTATTTTTAATATTCCAAGTTTTTGACAAAAATTCAACCGTATTGCCTCTTTACTTTCATTAAATAATTATTATTGTGATTTTCTTAACAGTTACAGTTAGATTAAGCTCTGACAGGCGAAGTAAGATTATAAGGCCCAGCAGAGGTGTTACGTTGGAGAACCGATCCTTTTTAGTAAAAATACTTAAGAAATTAAGATTTTCCTAGCACTTGGCTTTTATATTTCCTGAACATTGGTTTTCGTTTGTTTTGTTTGCATAAACAAATAAATAAATCGTAGACAAAGAGCGAAGGAAATGAATACAGAACGACGAGAGGTAATAAGCACTACACAGATTTATTTCAGCCACAAAGAAATATCAGCTTCTTTCTATTTTGAAAGGTAGAAATTACAGGAATCTCAACTAATATTATAAATGTGTAAGTAACTCTGTCTGTCTGTAACCTTTTGACGCCCTAAAGATGAACTGATTCGCAGAACTTGGCTTGAGTGGCCTTGGGTGAAGACTTTTTACCCCGGCACCAGTCCGGGGCAACGGAACTGGCCCCGACGCAAGTGTGTGAGGGAACACCGGTGTGGTTGAAGTAAGTACGAGTCTGACAGACCCCCTCCGCTCTCTTCAAAGCGGCGGATATCCATTGATTTCAACGTCGAGAACAAAAAAACATCTTTTATCCAGGGTTATGTTCTCTTTCGTTAATTTCTGACCTCAACGTGGGCGATGGCGTGAGGAGCTCGTGGCCAAATAACAGCCGTTCAGGTCGATCTTTAGGTTAAGCCGAGCTTGCCTCGTTTGGTCCGTGGATGGGTGACCACCAATTACATATCGAGTTTCCTCAGTGCCTCGGCAAGCACGTTAAGCCGTTGGTACCAGCTGTCATTTGTAGATCTTTGACAGTCGTTACAGGTCCAGCCAGTCTTACCAAAGGGTGTCGTATAATCCAGTACTAACTGGATTGTGGAGGTCAGATAGACAGTCGCTCCATGTAAAATACTGGTAACCGGCTGCATCCGGTTAGACTGGAAGCCGACCCCACCTTGGTAGGTAGGCTAGCTAGATGATGAAAATGGGCGAAGGCGTGAGTAAAGCACGTATATTTACTATCAGCGGCAATATTTGAAAAAAATCCTTTTTGTTTCTAGGTGACGGGTGCAGTATAAAACTCAAGCTTGGTATTACAAAACTGTTTGGTCCTAGCAGAGAAACATATGGCCCTGTATTTTATAAAGCTAGCGCTGTAAATAAAATATAAATTGGATGTCAAACAGTGCAATATTCCCGAGCAACCGATGCAGCTTTCGCTTTCATTTCCTTTGCCTCAGTTTTATTTTATATGAATTTATAAAAAATTCTGTTCCCGAGGAAACCAAAAATAACGTTCTTATGATAACAGATGGCGCCACGTGTCTTTTGAACCATGATTGAATTATATTATAACAAGCAGAGTACAACCCAAATTGATCATCAAATTCTAAATTAACGCGAGCGATGCCGCGGGCTGAAGCTAGTTAACTATAAAAGCCATTCTCCAAGCTTCCTTACGTATTCTGCAGTTAGCGGACACAGACATAAAATTAAGCCGGACATTAAAACACGACAAAAAAAACACCTGGCTTACTCAGAGTAATGAAAATCATATTTTCTACACCTTCATCAATCTTCATTATGTTGCTAAAAGTGAGGTCAAATAGCTCTTTTATGATATAAAAGTTCGAGGAAAAACATTGAGGTAGACACAGTTTTTGTTAAAATCATTTAATTTGTTTTTTCTCTTATGCTTATAAGAGAAAAACATGATAATTATATTAGGTAATGGTTCAATAACGCCAATCAAGGTCTATGAATGCCCAGGGCTGCGGGACTGTTCGAAAGAGATACCGCGGAACACAAAGGGCAAAAGAAGGAATATGGGTGGTTTTTAGTAAGTAAAAGTCTGACACGCCCAGAGCAGGAAGAGTCATTTGATGATTTCCCACCCGAAAAAAAGGTCTATGAATGCTATGTGGTGTAGGTACAGCTCAGATGAGGCAAGTCTTTACAATACTATAGGTATAACATACTGGCCTGTCATAGTACCACAAAGTTTCAATAGAATAGCTTAACCTGTTTTTTGCGGTTTACTGTACTGAAACCGAGTACCTATAATCCATTAAAACACACACAAAGCTACCAACAAAAACTGCAGTTGAACCAATACCGGTACAACAGCAGTGCTCAAAAAACCAACCAATTTTTACGCGGACACGCCATTCCACAATTGAAACAAACACCCGGGTACCGTTCCAGGTACACCGGGTACAACCGGCTATATAAACAAAGGATCACCATTCCATTATCGGGGATTACGGGCGGTCTTCAGCCGGTCAGGCTACCAATCGCGATTTGGAGATATGATTGAACATTGTGCTTTGTTCTGGGTGTGAAAGAGGGGGTAACGTTTTGGTGTTTTTATTTTTTACTGTGTATGGTTTTTGTTAAAAATAGGACAGACAGCTTCGGACGAACAAAGGTCCAGCTAGGTACTATTGACGTTTATCCACGTTGCATGTGTTTATAGCTTAGTTTGCGAAATCTGTAGGTAAACTACATATGTATATCTGACGGCACTGTTGGCGCAGTGGCTGAGCGATTGACTGCTACGCTGCGTGTCGCGAGTTCGATTGCTGCACGGAACAAATATTTGCATGGCCTAAAGGTAGATGTCCCGGGTACAGGCTGTTTGTGTTTGTGAGTTTAAACGTTTATAAACACACCCACGATACAGGAGAGATTCCTAGTGTGGGGCAACGTTTTTAACAAATAAGAAAGAAGATATATCGTAAAACCCAATTTGTCCTTAACAAACGTAATTTCAGCAAGATCTTTATATATTTTTCAATGGTGATGCCAAGACAGAACTTTATAGGTATTTTTTTTATCAGGTTATCAAGAATACTTATGAATCCTACCTTGACCTTTTACATAAGCAATACTTATTTCCCAAAAACCATGCATAAATCGTATTATGGGGTGACAACAGACTTAACCTGTGTCAAAACATGACAGTAAGGACTTTTAGAAGATAGAAACCACAAATAATTAGCAGTGGGGCAGTATCCAATTTGTCATTACATGCTGATAAATTCATGATCTTCGTCTTCTTTTTCGTTGGTTCAGAGTTTTTATGCCACCCATGGAACCTGGTTTTAGAGTTTTTATGCCACCCATGAGCTTGGATTTGGCTTTACACGCGTCGAGAAATATCTCTCATCCATGCTGGTTTCCTCACGATGTTTTTCTGCACCGAAGCAAGTGATAATCATACAATATGCACATGAAGCCGAAAAGTCAGACGTATACCTTGGGTTCGAACTCGAGACCTATGACTTGGCTATGACCATTTATTAAAATGAAAAGACGAAAATTAGGTTTATCTATCAACATTAAATGCGTATAAAAAGTTTCATGTCCGTGCTGTTAACCGTTGAGGAGTTCTCTCGTGAGAAGGAGATCCTGGCTGCAGGATCAAGTCATGTGTCATAAAAATGTATTGTCATCAGAACTAAATGTTTTTGCAAATACTCAGCTCAATCAGTTGGGGGATCTGGTTTGAAATGAAGTTTTAAGATTTGACCATTTAACTAACTAACAAAGCAAGTTAAATAAAAGCTAATAAAAAAAAATTGATACACCTTTCTGAAGTCGGTTTATAAAAATGACAACATTAAGCAAAACTCTTTTTGGTAAACTTACTCGAAATCTACGAAAAAAGTCCGCAGTCGGTAGGATTCGAACCTACGCTCCCAGAGGGAATCTGATTTCTAGTCAGACGCCTTAACCGCTCGGCCACGACTGCTACAACAAACGTTGCTAAAATGAACGTCCTTCTGTATCACGTTTATGATACCTCTTACAGTAACAACTATAATATGACGAAAAAAAACTTTTATGCTAAGAAAACAACCGTAACAATTAATTAAAAAAACACCCTTACACCCAAACCCCTTTATAAGCATGGTTGTCAGACCTTCGAGCCACTGCCCCTGGCTGGAGGCCTTACATTCAAGGCATCCACAGGACTTGCCCGGTTAAGCAGTAGCCAACCTCCTAGGTTGAACTGCGAGATGCCCTATCAAATAAAAAAATTAAAAAAAAAAAAACCTTCGAGCCACTGACTACCTGTTACGACTGTCAAAGATCTACAAATGACAGCCGGGACCAACGTCTAACGTGTTTTACGGGGCACGGAGGAAACTCGGTAAGTAATGACCTAAAGATCGACCCGAGCAGCTGTTATTATTTAGCCACGAGCTGCTCCAGCTGTTTCAGTTATCTATGCAATTAGAAAAAAAGATTTAGCACAAAACTCTATCACAAAGCGATCTAATAAGAACCAAACTAAACTAAAACAAGATTAGACAAGCCATAGCGGTCGTGTGTCTGATTAGCTTTGGGGAAACGTAGCCACACAGTGGCCTGCATTGGCCTGCAGTGGCTTTACTTTGCGGTGGACACACAGGTGCACCTCAAGGACATTTATATTGCAGCTGAACATAATTATGTATTTGGTTTTGTGTTTGACAATATTGGTTGTGTAACTTCGCTTTGAATATCAAATATTGTGTTGGTTCCTCGAATAGTCGCAATATAACATCGAAATAGCCGAATGTCTAAGGTTTGTGAACGTTTGTTATGCAGGCATTTATTTGAGCTAGAGGGTAATGTTTAGACTAGTGAGTGAATTTACACCTCTGTTAACACAAATATTTTGACGAATTGATTTCACATAACGTCACACCTGCGCATAACGCATATAGTGCACACGCATTTCGCCAGTTATGTTTTACGTCTCATGTGTTAGGCGGCAAACCTATTGCCATCAACCGGGCACAGATCCGTGGCTGCTACTGAGAAATTCCTGATGGAAAAACCCACTAACACTTTGCCCAACCCGAGACTCGAATCCAGGAGCTCATGGCCAGCAGTCGCACTTGCGATCACTGAACCAACGAGGCAGTTCGAGAATCGGTTTCAGTGTTTAGTTGTGGTATGTAAAATACATGTAATTAACGTTTCAAAATGAAGGACAATGCATCAGCGTGGTTGAGAACTGAAACGTGTACTTTATATTTCGGTGTTAACTTTAGCAGTAACTACAAGATAAACACGTGTTTATAGGTATTCTAAACGAGTATCGAATCAACGAGCCCTTAGCAATGCTTCTGTTTAAAAACAGACATTACACATACACACAAAAACAAACAATATGCCATAAGTTATACCTACATAGTTTGTAGTTTGACAGCCGATTGGCGTAATATTTATATTCGATGGCCTACCAAGCGTATGGCCCGAATCTAGAAGTTTATTTGCTTATAAAACCAATGAAACATACGAGTAATGTTTCTAATACTTCTTTAAATAAAGTTATATTATTACAGATAATCTGTTCAGCTGTCTTTTAAATTTATGTTCAGATAGAAGCAGCTGGATTATTCCATTATATTTGCTGTTTTCTTCACTTCTTTGCGTAATTTTAACTTCCACGTAAAGGTAACAGTGACAGTCATCATATTCAGTCTAAATAATATAAACGTTACATTTCTTAGAACACAAGTCAAATAAAACCTAGATACGTGTGGAATGATCAAATAGAAGGAAACCGTATGTCTCAGATGGAAATCTATACCTACACTTAACAAATTATATTTGTTCGTCGTGACTAGATATGTGACCGCCTTTTTCTACTAAACTCCTCGACGAATTTTGATGAGGTTTTCACTACAATTGAGAGAAATTGTTTAGCAAGGTTAACGATAAAATATTGGAACTAAAGTTACATAAAATAAAGAAAATAAATGGAGACGTTTCAGTAATATGTAATAAGTATACAATTAATTGAAATGATAACAACAACTACAATATTGCGTCTGGTTTTCGGATTCATAATCCACAATAATTCGTCAATAATGTCTTCATAATTATCTTACAACTAAAATCTAAATTAGAAAGGTAACATAAAACACGATTGCCAGCTTCCAATTAACAACTGGCGATCCTGTTTTGTTTCCATCCCAAAATAATGCCTCGTTTACATGAGGATAGTTACTACATCGTCGCATCGATAGGTGAGTATATTCATGCAAAAGTCGTAGGGGACAATCACCAGGCAGGTCATCATACTCACGATCATGACGAACACAGTATGCTCATTACTGGCACAAAAGCATGCAATCAATAAGACACATCTTTTATTTGGCTTTGCTTGCTAATAAGTCTGTGCTAAACATTTCAAGTAATAAGACTTATAAGATGCTTTTGTTTGTTTTTACCAGAAAAGAGCTCGGTAGTTTTGTCAGTGTAGCTCAAAGCGGTTCGCGATTTTCGTTTACTGCTCTCGCCTGTACATTTTCGCCTCTGAGCAGTCGAGCAACCCTCCTCATGTAAACGAGGCTTAACGGATACAATTGTTTGTATTTCGAATGTCATTTCAAATCAGTCGGCGGTTAGTTAAACATAAACAATACACATGTATAAATCACATGCGTTTTGAACATGTACTGTTTTGATCAGACATGGCTAGTTTGTGATGTTTTAATAAAAACAAGAAAAACTTGGCTTTGAAATGATTGAAATGTTTTAAAAAACGATCTATTTCATAATTTGATAAGGCCTCTACTGAGACAGGTAAGACTATTGTAGTCTTGCCTGTCTCAGTTGTGAAATATTAGCCATGCTGACCTACCGTGGTATTTATATTTATTTCTATGATGATATAGGTATGTCTTAGTCGAAATAAAGGTCGTAAGTTCTAGTATAATAATCGTTTCTTAATCGTTAATTTTATCCAGGTATCCAGGTACTCTCCGGGAGATCGTCAAGGCGTTGCTGGCCTTTCTCGAGAAGCTGGGATGGATCGAATGATCGATTGTCCTATCCATACGCAAAAATCGCGCTTTACGACACCAGCACGTTATATAGTGCAATCAATACACTACTAAAATAAAGTTGCTGAATTGAACATCTCAAATACTTTTTTTTGTTCACCCTTAAACCTTTAAATTATCATCAAAACTTCGTCAATATGGGGTTTCTCATCGTCATTGGCAACCAAAACTAACATCAGCAAATATCAATAATATTTCATTACTAAGAATATGAGAAATCAACCCTCCACTGCGTATAACCCCCACATGCAATCAACGGGTCAATAAGACCGGATACATTATTACCCGCGGACGTGACACGCTATTGTAATGCTGACATTAGCAAGACCTGACCGGACCGGACCGGACCGCCGGTCAAAGTGACCGATGTCATATCGTTATCACAACGGCTGACTGGTAGAATTGTGGCGAGTGTTGCTTTGTTGACTTTTCTTGGAAAGTCGTGTTGAAGTTGTACTTAAGGTGCGGTATTAACTCAATATTCCCAAAAATTCGTTTCATAGATAGTCGAGTATGACGCAATGAAAATATCGAACGTAAAAAATACAGTGGACAGAGAAGGGTTTAAAGAAAAATTTTAACCGAACAGAATAATAAATAATAGTTTGACATTCCCAATAAAAAATTGGGAAGTTGGGGCACAAAAATAAACTTTAACTTTACTGGTAATGGCTGGTGTCCTTTAACACCTGTGCCTGTTCTAATATATATGACACACTGCTGATACTTAGACCTCATTTCACCAAGATTTTAAAAGTTGATTAGATGAGCTGATCATTTTCAGTTTTATTGGACAAATCCGGCCTGAGTTTCTCCAAAGAAAAACATATTCCCTTGTAACCCTGAAATCAAACTCACGTCAACGTTCTAATCAGAAAATAAATGTTACAGTACACAGACCGTTCCATACAAATATACTTTTCACAATTAACATTTAATGCAAAGATATTAGGTAAAAGCCGGACTGTCACCGGCAACGGTTTGACGAATGGCCTCGCTGTGAACCGTCGTAAATCGTTCAATTAACACGGATCACTTTTATTAGCAAGGTTCAATTATTTTATTGCTGCAAGTTATAGGTAGAGAGCGGACAAAATTATTCGCAGAATTTGTGAGCATGTGAGCAAATGCTCATAAATATTTAGCTATTCTTGGTACCACTATTTATGTTAATAATGTAATAATCTGAAAGAAAGAAAGCAAATAGAAAAACATATTTATTTGTCGCAGGGACAGGTACATACAAAAAGAAATGACAATAATCATAAAGCGCATAACAAATATTATAAATACAACAGGACAGATGCAAAAAAAGCTAACAGCTTGCACGTCGTCACTGCGACAAGCAGGTTACTCAGCATGATGCTGTGCTATGGGGGGCCCACAGCACAGCGCTGATTTTCAGTGGTCACCCGTGAGAAAAAAACTCTGACCGGGTTTTATTTTACTAGCACTACCTGCTTCATGAGCGTCATCTGCCTAGCCGTTTTCCCAACTCTGTTGGGGTCGGCCCCCAGTCTAACCGAATGCAGCTACATACCTACCCACAACCCAGTTAATACAGGATCTTGTTATTCGTCGTGTCGATGATTTTCATTTTTTTTAAATTAAGTAAATTTTGACCAGAACTTTGCCACCTTAACAGCGTTGGTGGTGGCCTCGGACAGGTCCCTCAAAGTGCACGTGGAACCACACATGGTGCAAGACAGGAGGTGAGCCATAGTTTACGTTGAGGCACCGCAGTCACACATGGATTCATCGGAATACCCCACCGAACCAGGCTGTATCTGCAGCGGTCCACTTGGATGCGCAATGGCAGCAGATGTTCCGGTGGGAGCCTTTCCGCAGCTTCGACATAATGTGTCGGAGGGGGATGTCTGAGGAGCCACAACTTTTTTTACAGGATAATATTGTATTTACCGGTGCTAATTGGGTACCCCTTAATAAGACTGGCTGTCAGACCTGTAACGAGTGTCAAAGATCTACAAATGACAGTCGGGACCAACGGCTTAACGTGCTTTCCGAGGCGTGCTTGGAGTCTTGATATGCAATGAATGGTCACCCATTCACGGACCGACCTTGGCAAGTGTGCTTAACCTTGAAGATCAACCACCACACACAACCGCTGCTTATGAAATACATGGTTTATTTAATTTTATGCCTGCGCTTCATTCTTTATTGAACGCAAGATGTTTTAAGTGAATAGTTAGGTTGATTAACCTGATTAGCAAAAAGTTTTGGTGTCTATTTATCAATACTAATGTTATAAAGAGGTAATATTTGTTTGTAAGTTTGTATATAGGGGGTAATCTTCCAAACTACTGATCCGATTTCGAAAATTCAGTCACTAACGGGAAGCTGCATTATCCCCGATTATACATTTAAAACGTTCCTGTGAGTACATTCCTTTCGGAGCCGCGAGCAAATAGATCTGTGCTTCGTAAAAAGCATTCGGTGTGATGTCAAACATGAATGGGATAATATTTTTTGTTGTTTGATTTTCGTTCCTTTTTCAGATCTAAAACAAGGCAGAAGGAAAACAAGTAAAGAAAACCATTCCAACATATATTTATTTATCACTTGCACCATACTCAAAACGCTCAAAGCTACAGATGGTTTGACAAATAAAAATTTTGTTTTAAATGTTTTCACGGAAAATGTGAAAAGTTTTTAGTGAGCACTTCATTTTGTAACAAATCGAGCTACACTTTCTACCACCGTTTTTTGTTAAAAAAAATATTACAGATGTTTTTTTTTTAAGTAATTATGTGCGAAATTGAGGAAAACACGCAAATGTTTTTTTTTCAGTTGAGACTGGTGTAGACCGTATAATTATAAAATGTTATAACTTCCTGTTGCTTTTATATACTCTTTTTGTAATAACTCAGGAACACATTATTGTTCTTATATTTACTTGCATTCATTCCCGATTTCCTTTAGAATAGAATATAAATCATTCAGTAAAGGCATAATCTGGCCATAATGTTCCCACTGCTGAAAAGTTTTGTGGTAATCGGTTATCGTGGTACGGAGGAATGTGGAAAATGTCGTGAGGAAAGTTTTGAGTATGATTGTGGATGGGTATAAGAGTAGAGGAAGACCAAAGAAAAGAAGGATGGACTGTGTGAAGAATGATATGATGGCTCGAAAAGAGGTGTCTGATGAGATGACGAGTAATAGAGAAGTATATATATTGAAGAAGACATGCTGCACTGACCCTAAATAAATTGGGACAAGGGCAAGAGCATGATGATGATGATGATGATGATGTTGATGATGATGAATGTTCCCACTGCTGGGACACAAGCCTCCTCACTTGCCACAACTGCTTCGATTTCTCAGTTTTTTTCGTGCCGTTTCCTCACGATTTAATTTTTAGGAATCATTTATTTACTTATGGCAATGATTTAAAGCAGCAGTTGTTTATAGTAGTTTTGGTAAGTTAAAAATTACAAAATGCATATAACTATACCTACCTACAAATATGATGGATTTTCTATAAATATTTTCAATAGAATTTATTTTACGACCTACTCGAAAATAGCACACCTAAACTCACTCGACCATGATATCCATTCAGGCAATTATTCATTGATTGAAGAAATCTTTCTCTAAAATTATTCATTGATTGAAGAAATCTTTCTCTAATTCATCTGGCCTTACTAATCAGACTCAAAACACCCACTACTTTCAGTCCATTTTATTTTAAGACCACTGCCATCCTTTCTTTAGACCCTTTTCCAAAACATAGCCTGAAAAATCTAGACCGTAAACTAGAACCTTCCTTAAGAAACATAGATTTCTTTCTGATCTCCCAATAGAATAGAATAGAAAGATAAGACATGTAACTACTATCATATATTTGTGTTTTTAATGGAAATCTGTTCACTGAACGAAGACGACCCTCGTCCGGACTCAAATTATTTAGACCTTTTGTGCCTCCAATGAAACGGGAGGTGAATGTGGGATTTACTTTTAGCAGTAAGGTAGGAAGGTTTGGTGTTACCAGTGTTTATTTACACGAGGTAGACAATGGGGAAAGATAAACAAGACGGGCAGACAAGACAAAATAAATACTATTGTGTCCGCGAGTCATCATGTCACAGCGAAAATCACAGGGAGACTCGTATAGGCCTTTAGGAATCGATGATACTTTTTCATTATTAATTTATTTTTATTTTATTTTATTTTACTATTTATGTACACACAGTAGACAACACAGGAAAATAGCATTTTATTACATGATTACATAGGTACTGCTTATTTCTCAAGAAATTTCTGCCAGCAGACCATTAATTAATAAGTAATGAAGACAATAATTACTGTTTGTTCTACTACTTCTAATTCTTCCTAGCTCTTGTAAATTTTGACGTTAAAAAAGTGCTGATTATCAGGCTAATTTGAATAAATGACTCTTGATTTTGATTAGATTATTGTCCACAAAAAAGTACTAAAGACCAAAAGATACCGATATTTATTGAAAGCAATGTTCTACATAATTTCAACAATTGTGTGACCTATGTAGTGGAAATACACATTAACTTTATGTTTTCCCAACTAGTGTCAGTTTTAAGATATCTTCATTTAAAAGCTGTTAAGATTTATAGAGTGACCAAACTTGTCTATACAAAATCGGCCTGCAAAATGCGCCGGCCAGAAAGAGCTGTATCATGTTCCTAAACGAAACAAGGCTAATGACGTCATTTCACGTTTTATTAAATGGTCACTGAGCTTGCAAACATAACCTAGAACATAAGCTTTACCATGTGATCACGTGGTAAAATAATAACAACATTTTCACGAGCAAACCATTCAGCTTGCTACATCAGACGAACTCAAAATAGTATCTCACGTGTTCTTGAACAAAACTGTATTCATTTCCATACGTGATAATGTTATAATATACCTTTAATAATCTCCGAACGAACGCATGCATGTATTACTATGACCGAGTTCTGCTGGTGACATCAATAAGCCTTTGTTGTTCATAGTCTACATAAATCTGAGCCCCATTTGATAACTCATTATTGTTTAGTAGCTGATTAAGAGAGCTAATAATTCTATTGTGCATCAAACTAAAGTATTTCTATTAGAAGAAAAAAAAAACAATATATAACAACAGGTATACAAAGGTACCTAAGATAGAACTCAAAACTTCAAAGATTAATAATGACCCTTATGTCCTGCTGGATGTGGCTCTATACACTTGTTCTGGTTGGGGTCATTCGGCACAGCCAGCTGTGCAACATAATCTAAATACATCATTAACGAAGCCAAAAGGCACTTACTCTCTCCGTTATTGTGTTTTTTTTGGTTGTGGACACGATACCTGGGAGCTTCTAGTTATGGAGATATTGGGGGCAAAGTTCCAAATTTCTCACAAGTTTTTTTTTTAATATAAGTTTTTAATGATATATCTTCACTTTACGACTCCCGTACTATTCAATGCATCTATCAGTATAATGTTTGGAGTGCGTTAAATTTGGTAATACCGTAAACCGTGAGTTTTTCACTCCGTATAAAAAAATTGTTTCCAGGATATTTTTTTGCGTAGAGTTACTTAGTTTGATGTACAAAATGCTTGGTTGACGGCTTCGTGGAATGTCTGTTTGCACCTTGTGTACTTATAACATTAATTGTCTCTGCCGCCAGGCGTGTGGCGTATCATGCTGAAACAAACGGTCTCAGACATGCATGTAAAACCCCTCACAAGCACACGCATTAATTAAATATTTGTAGAATCAGAATCTACTGCAAGTTTATAATACCTAGCAAGCATCAGGGTGTAATAATTTCACTCCGAACCTAGTTTCATTCGTTTCAGGAGGAGTGACAATTTTATGTGCGTATTTCGGTCCAGTGAAAAGGATGGGATTGGTCCGTCTAAGGATAGTCCCTATGGAATAGTTACATGTTATGCCATCTGTTGCTAACAAGAACTTGGTTTTGTTGTTATTCTGGAAAGTGTTTGCTTTAAAGCGTCCAAATCTACTTTAATATAAATCTTTAATTTGTTATTTCAGTGTCAGATAGTATAAGGCTTAAATCTAAGTTTTTAAACTGTCATGGTCACTAACATTATAATTACACTAGAAACGGGATATTTACCATGAAAAACGAACAAAAAAAAACGAACAAGAAAGAGGGTAACCGATTTGTCTGCTCATAAACACCCACCCGCAGTAACTTCAGTTTATCATGGTGCTTGCAACAGCGCCGAAATATCGGGAACTCAAAACAAACAGTGGACATGGTAAATATCCCTTTTCTAGTGTTAATTATAAGGCTTAAATCGCTGGATCTAAAAGTATGAAATTTTTTGTAACAAAGCTAAACGCATTTTTTTTTTCGAAAATTCAGCTCCAGATGTCATGCGTACCAATCCGCACTGGACCCTCGTGGTCTACCACGAGGGTCCAGTGCGGTTACAGTCCATTTCCTCTCATAGAGAGGTATATGTCCCAGCAGTGGGAGCATTAACATTAATGCTTACGCTTTATTTAATGAATGTTCGAGCTATTAGCTCATAAAAAAATGGGTAATTTTTATTTTGTTACCTCATAAATTGAACCAATTTTTTATTCACAATCCCTGCATTCATGCTTTTCCCACCTTTAACGTGTATTAATAAACCAGTCTAAGTAAATGGCGCCAGAGTAAACATGACATAAATTCTAAGGATGCTTAGTACTGAGTTAGCGGTACGTTAGCTTTGAATTACCGCTGCGAAGATAAAAGTATTAACCGTTCATTATGCCCACTGACCTAGATCTTTGGAAACACTGGCGAAGACTAGGATTTCAAAAGAGTTCATGATACCGTGGTTTACGCTTTTTTGAGATGGAAAGTGAACTGTGGTGTTGAAATCTAGTTTATAGAGATCATTTAAACACCCAAATCATATAATGTCATGAATAATTATTTGGTTACCTTTAAAAAGTACGGTAGACTACACTGTATTGTACAAAAGGACTGTAACGGCACTACAAAAAGTACTACAACAACATAGAACAAAAAGAACAACAGCGCCATCTATGACGCAGACGATAAACTAAAACATCGAAATACATCTAAATCCTGAATCGCGCAAGTAAAGTTATTCGCGACTTAAGAAGATATAGAAGAACCCGACAACTATTGGGCAGTAGCCCACCAGACATAACACCCGTCTGGTCGGAGGATCCTCCCTTTTCTATGGGGGATGAAGAACTTTACACCCTGTTCTTCCTACCACCAAAGGACTGTATTCTCAGTTCCAGAAGAGTTTACAGTTGACGACTGAACCTCATAATCGTCATGATTGTGGGTATAACTAAGTACTCGTACGAGTCGTACGTATCTGGAGGCGAGCATAATTAAATTTAGTCAATGACATGAATGACATACACTGATCTACGTTGTGGATCCGAACAGTGAAAGAGAATTTCAATAGTAAAGGATCTAGTTATGGTAACAGCCAAGTTTTTTCTCAATGGCCGAGTCTCCCCAATGACATCAGAACTAAACAAAAAGTTTTGTATCACAATCAGAGGTTTATTGTGAATCACAAACTAACCGAATTAAAGCAACTAGAATAATTAAAACTAAATATATTATTTACAAAAAAAGGACTAATTTATATAAAATAACTAAATAAACAACAGGACGCTTAGGCGTCTAAGAACTCCTCCACATCGCTGTCATCCGGAACCGTGCCCAAAAGACTGGCAGCATTGTATGCCACGTGTAATGGCAATGCTAATTCTTTGGCCAAAGACAAAACCAGCCATCCGGTCAAAAAAAATAGTATGTATAGTTTTTTTTTTATATTAAATGGGTCTACTCTTGACCTCAATCTAGTCCTGAGGACAGAGATGAGGTCGACGATGGAACGAGCTTACCCAGAAGAAGCCTATTAACTCGCGACTTAAAAAGATTGGGGTTATATGAACTTGGGAACACTGACGAAGGCAGGGAATTCCACTCCTTGGCTGTGCGCATAATAAACGATGTCGCGAAGCGCTTCGTGCGAATGTGTGGAACATCGACAAGGAATGGGTGATAACCCGCAGTACGTCTGGACTCCCGATGGAAGAAGGGAGATGGTGGAATGATCTCGTGGAGCTCTTGTGCACACTCACCGAAGTACAGCCTGTAAAAGACCGACAGACATGCAACCCTGCGCCGGTGGGCCAAACTATGAAGCTTGGTACCCACCAGCTCAACGTCACCAATGAGCCTCTTGGCTCTGCGCTCAACAGAGTCGAGTGTGGCTAATTGGTATTTGGCTGAGCCATCCCAAAGGTGACAGCAGTACTCCATGCCGGACCGAACTTGAGCTTTATATAGGACTAAAAGCTGTCCTGGCTTGAAGTAACGCTTAACCTTATTTAGGATACCCAGCTTTTTTGCCGCTGTTTGAGCTTTCGACTCAATGTAGGCACCGAAGTTGAGATTCGCACTCAACTTCGTACCAAGAAGCTCGAGGTTGTCGGCAACTGGTACAGATGTACCCCGGAAAGTAGGAGCCAGATTGAACGGACTCCTTTTGGCAGTGAACAGGCACACTTGGGTTTTGGTGGCGTTAAAAACAACCAGATTTTCATCACCCCACTTGGAGACAAGACTTAAGGCTGAATTTGTTCGCTCCACCATGGCCTCTCTCAATGAACGCACTTCTTCACCGCTGGTTTTTGCGCTGGATGCATAACTCTCCATGACAGTGCTGTCGTCTGCGTACCCAACAATACCCGATAGATAGTGCCTGCGTACCCATATTTTATAGACTTCTTGTCGCAGATTTTACGACTAGTGGCTTATCCAAGTTGACGTTTAAGTGACAGTAATTTTATTACCCTATCCCGTTCTCAGTATCCTATTCCACGACAGATGATTACAGGATCCTGTGGACCGTAAAAACTTGTGCGACTTATCCAGATTTTGATAAATTGAATTATAACACTAAGTTGGAATGCTGCCAGGGTAGGCCAGATTCAGTAATTTTGGCTAAGGCTTCGGTCGCATTGGGTTTTGTGGTATTAGTTAGGTATTAAACTAATTTATTAATCAGGTTGTTTGCCTCAATTGAAAGAAATTGAAGATGGGGAAAACCATAATGTACAGTTAATACACTTTTTATACAGAGAAACGTTAAATCGGAACTTACTCCAGTAGTGTTTCACTGTTTTCCAGTCCAACCAATCTATATTTGCTCAAAATTCTCCTATTTTCAGGGGGAGATTACCTGGATCTTAATTACCATTCATCTTAATTTTCGCTGTGGCCAGGTCAAAAACCGCCCGTGCGTATAAAATACCGTTTAAAATAAACCTTACTGATACTGATGATTTTTATTTATTAATTAATTACTAGCCTCCCGCCCCGGCTTCGCACGGGTGCAATGCTGATACTAAATATACTACCCCCGGCCGGTAGCGCCGCAACTGCTATGTCCCTGCATTTTTAACCGACTTCAAAAAAGGAGGAGGTTTCTCAATTCGACCGTATATATATATATGTTACTGTAAAAGCCCGAACTACGGTAAATCCTAAGATTTTCCAGTAAAACCTAAGATTTACCTACTCTTAATGGTAAAAGTCCGAACCGTTCTATGGTCATCGTTTATTTCGAACTTTTACCACCATTCACTTGGTAAATGTTAGGATTTGCCTTAAAGACACGGTAAATGTTGAAATAAACATGTCAGAACGTGATCAAAAAATGCTTGTCGAAGAAATGCACTTGCAAAACACAGGATTACTTTGTAATTCCAATTTCCATAACAGCGCTCCGTGTAACAAGTAACTTTTTAACTACCTATTAATAAATGACAACTGATTAATTGTCTTGTCTTCGATTTGTGTATTAAAATAAATATTAAATAATAAGAAAAATACTCATTCAGTTAGATTAGCAACGTAAGCGTTATGTTTGTGATGAGATAATTTTATTTGTTTTATTTTTTACTATTCGAGAAGTAGGTATTTAAAAATTGTTTGAAATTATTAGTTATTAAAAATTAATCAATAAAAATTCCAAATAAAAAAAATAGGTAAGGATTTGACTGATTAGTAATATAAATGATTAATAATTACTCTCTTAAGATACATAATAATAAATAAAGTTTTGACTGAAAGTTAATTGTTTTATTCCTAAAACCAACATTTACCAACCGTCACTGGTAAAACCTAGTATGTACTAAATTCTAATGGTAAAAGCCCGAAAAAATCGTTCGTTTTTATAAAATTCTTACATTTACCAACCCGTGTTGGTAAATTCTAAGATTTAGGTACTGGTAAAACCTAAGATTAACCATTATTCGAGCTTTTACAGTAACATAATATAGACATATATATTTTTATGTGTGTTCGCGGATAACTTTGTCGTTTATTAACCGATTTTGATATTTTTTGTTGGAAAGGAGATACTTCAAGGGTGGTCCCATGATAAGGAAACCGGGATTTGATGATGGCATCCTAGAGAAATTGAGGGGAGCTTTCAAAAATTGTAGTGGCGACTAGTGCGTTTGTTAATTTTTTGATTAAGTATTTTAAAGCACTACAATTTAAAGAAGGCCTGGAGTCGCTCTGATGATGGAACCGAAAGACAGTCGAGGGAACTCCTCAACGGTTTACAGCAGTCACCTTGTGTTTGGGTTTTGATTAATTTGTATTGATGAGAAATTTACACCTAGATGGGTTGTGACTGTCATAAGGGGCCTGATGATGAAGTCGAAGGACAGTTAAGGGAACTTCTCAACTGTTTACAGTAGCTACCTTGCGTTTGGACTTAATTCATGTATATTGATTAAAACTTTGCACCCATTTGGGTTACAAGTGCCATTGCAGGTCTGATGATGAAAAATATTTGTATGGAATATTGCAACTAAAAATAAAAAAACTATTTTGCAAAAAATAATAGATAGAGTGATTCAAGAGAAAGGTTTACATGCATAATATAGTAGAGAAGCACTGATAATTTTAGAGGTTTCGAATGTGATTTTTTGCGCTTACATTGCAAACGCTGACTGAACCCAACGAGATAGATCAAAATAATATACCTACTACAGTATTGTACACCTTAAAAAGGTCTACAAAAAGTCCACGTTCAGTCGGTGACTTTTGTTTGTTTGATTCAGTTTTTTGTCACCGACTTCTGAAGCTAAAATTATTTTTTACTTTTTTGTGTTTTTGGTGTCGGTTTTATTTTTAAATCTGTAATATCTTCGGAAACTTTCATTTAAATTACATGCTGCAAAGAGCCATATTGATCTATATTAAATGCACAATGTATTTACTTAATTGGATAAGGATTAATGCTGTATTGCTTAAAATTGCTTCGTAAATAAGCCATTATTCCTCGGGGTTATCCCTAAGAGATAGACATATACCATCGTGGACTTTTTGTAGACCTTTTTAAGGTGTACAATACTGTAGTATATTATTTTGATCTATCGATCTCGTAGGGTTCAACCAGCGTTTGCAATGTAAGCGCAAAAAATCACATTCGAAACCTCTAAAATTATCAGTGTTTCTCTACTATATTATGCATGTAAACCTTTCTCTTGAATCACTCTATCTTTTAAAAAAACCGCATCAAAATCCGTTGCGTATGTAGTGATACCCAATGAGGACAAGCCCTTATTTTATACAAAAAAGTATTTTCCCCTACTCATACAGGTTTTTTGTATGACAAATGTATTTTTTCTCGTCATTTTCCTACGTTTATATAAACTATCGCAAAGAATAAATTTCTTTATTGTGCTCATGTGATTTATGTATGCATAGCAGTATGCTGGAAACGGCTGCTTGAATTTTTTATTATATCATGAGCTGGGAGAAAAATATGTAAGATAAAATACGTGTGCTAGATTCATGGGACATTATTGACGTAGTTAGGGTATGAAATGGGTCATATTAATAACGTTTAAACCTATAAATCTTCTTTAAAATATTCGTCAAAATTAAGAAGAACGGGGTTCGTGGCCCGTACAGGTCGAACTTTAAGTTTTAAGCAACTCGAGCCAAATACGGTCCGTAGATGGGTGACCATCCCCAAAATGCTGAGACCGCCGTCTCAAAAAGAAAATACATTTATTTGTTACTTATGCGAATCTGCTGCTCAGACTCTGGGAAAAAGAAAGGGACTCTTAAAAACATAAACAGATAAGAAATCGAACAAAAGGGTGGCTTATTATTTTCAAAACAGATTGCCATAAAGCAGAAACCAACAAAAAAAAAATTGTTACATATATGCCAAAAGTGCACACACACAATATAAAACAAAAATAATAAAAGGAAAAAAAACTTAATCTAAACAAAAAATGTAACACTGTGTGCCTCACGATTGCGCCAAATAGGCCCAGTTCAGCAAAAAAATCTCTCAACTGCCTAACGCTGCCAAACCGCTGTTTTTATCTGGACCTGGAGGACTTACGTTACAGTCGCGATTAATTGTGACCACAAGACCTACGGCTGTTGGTGGGTTCAGTTTTATACTAATTGCTGCGCAAACATGTGAAAATAATTGCTTTAAAATGCTTTCAAATCTTCAAAAGGATAACCCACAAACAAAAGGGAAATTAATTACTGCAGTGTTTGTTTCTAAAAGATACAAAATTCGACCACTTCACCTTTGACACACGGTGAAATAGAGAATTAACATTAAATGTATCGAATCGGACATAGTGTGAGCTCTTTTCTTTACCAACAGCGCCACCCTTATGTATCAAGGTATACTGGTGGGCCTGTGCCTTCCGCCAGTTAAAATTATGACGAATACATGCAATTAGCTTGTATACTATGCTGTAATAGCTTTCGTGGTTACGGTATTTATAGACATAGATATGCATACGCTTAAGCCCGGTAAAAGAAACCATGTGTATTATAACATAATATCACACCTGTAATCCCCGGAGGGTTAGGCAGCAGTATCCCTAATAGTACACCCACATTTCGCCAGTTATGTTTAAGTCCCATGTAATAGGGGGCGAGCCTATTGTCATCAACCCGGCGCAAAGCCAGACTCCGTGGCTGCTACTGAGTAATTCCTGTTGGAAAAAACCCAATAACACTTTGTCCGACCTGGGAATCGAACCCAGGACCTCATGGTCAGCAGTCGCGATTGCGACCACGGGACCAACGAGGCAGAGTATCATTATGATATTTTGGTAGATGAGCTGAAACTTTTTCTGCAGAGAGAGCAAAGGTCACCTGTTTCAAAAGAGATTATGCATTTGCCTATAATACGTAATTGAAAGATCTGAAAACCTGAACTTTGGTATTGTGTTCTCGTTTATTTTTATTTTTTTAAATATTAAAAAAAAAAAAATGATCCAACCGCCTAAGGAGAATCTCGAAAGATGTCGTCGAGGCTCTTGGCCCTTGACCGTTACGACAATAGACAAAATGATAGCCAAATTCACATTAATAAATTCTATTTTAGAACCACTGACATGTCCATGTGACTCTACGCGAAGTATTGAACATTTACATTTTTTTGTTGACTGGTAATGGTACCTAGCATATAGTACTACTACATCATAATTATCATGTATCATATCAGTATGGCCGGACCTGGAAAGAACACTAACAACTAGAATCTAAAAAACCGTAACTAATAGAATAAGGCACTGATTTAAAGCGGCAGTTGTATATAGTAGTTTTGGTAAGTTAAAAATTACAAAATGCATATTTATTAACAAGGTCGGCAGTTAAAACTTAGCAGTAAAGTAAACAAAAATGAGTCGTAAAAATAATAAAATGGATCATTTAATAATTATACTGAGCAGTAAAATAACTAAATGGGCAGTTACGAGTGCGCAGTTATTCGCCTAAAAAGCGTAGTGAGCGTAGCTCCTATTTCTGTCTGCAGAGCTTACAGTAACCTAACACGAAGGGTATGTCGGGGTCTTAGTTCGCTCACTAGACCCCGCCATCCCCTTCGAACCTAACCTGTCCGAGTCGGGGTACCCCAAGTCCGGGTGTCTCGGCACCCTATGAACTGCCGAACTATTTCTCTAACTGCCCATTCCATCATTTTTACTGGCCATTTATTTATTAGTCTGCTTACATATTTTTAGTACTGACATTGTAAGACGAAATAACCGGCCAATTGTTTTTTTTATTTCTGTCTATGTTTTACTGTCACACGTCAACAGCCGATAAAAAAAAAACTGCCCATTATTTTTTTCAACTGATCATAATAACCTCTCGAATGTTTAAATAACTGTTCAAAAAATTAGTTCCTATAGAATAATACATATAGGCACGAAGTTAATGTTAGAGAGCTCAACAAAGAGCGATCAATAGTTTGCAATGAAATAAAATGCTGCTAAAACGTAGTGTCACGCGATCGTCTCTCTATCATGTTAAACTAGACACCTGCCCCGGCTTCACACGGATGTATGATTTTTTTTTAATGCCCGACCCTGCTTGACCCTTCAGTGGTAATAAGCGAGATATTATATTATGTTATCTTTCTTCATCATTAAGTATCACACATCAAACCCACACACAGTATATTTACCCAACACACTTCCTCCCTAAATAAACAATTTATCCGGCAAATAGGCAAAAACAATTTTCTCAAACAAAAATATAGCTTTGCCATATCGCCGAATATTATACCTAAAATAAACGAAATAAAAAGATAAGAGACGCCTCCTAAAGATGAAATAAATGTTTTAGAAATATAAAAGATAAAAGATCCTTCGTGGGTTAGGAAATTGAATATCGTTATTGGGTTTTTGTTGAAAGAATTAGGTGTTAGAAATATCATAACTTTAAGATCAAGTTTGTAATGTTGGTTTATTTCACGTTTATTTCAGACTGGGTAAGATGAAGAAAGAGAGCAGTAGGTCCTGGGTTCAAACCCATGCAGGCCTTGCTTTTGTTTTTTATTTAATCACCACTGCTCTCAAAACGGCGGACTAGTCCTAGAACTGAGAATTTGAAGAATTGTAACATCCACAAAACCGAACTGGGCCCCCATAGTCGATTATGGCCCAGCTACTTTTCACAGAGGGAATGCCTATCCAGCAGTTGGGACGTTATAGCTTAATGATGTTCATGCTATGATAAAATACGATGAAAAAGGAATACTTAATACCTATTTCATTGGAAGCACAAGACATTTAAACAACTAGCGACACGCCCGACATCGCTCGGGTACAATTCACTAACAACAGCGCCACCTATCGGCCCCAAAACGTCCTATCTTTCAAGCTGGAACCAACCATATACAATTAGAAAATTTCATTGAAATCGGTTGGGTGGTTTCGGATTTTGGCGTGTACGAACATGTTGACGTGTGATGTTTTTAATATGGTAAAAGACCGGTTAAAAAACCGGTCAAGTGCGAGTCGGACTCGCATGAAGGGTTCCGTACCATCGTAGTAGAGGAGCACTATATATATATATTTTTTTTGTCATAGCGGCAACAGAAATCCACATTCTGTGAAAATTTCAACTGTCTACCTATTACGGATCATGAGATACAGCCCGCTGACAGACAGACGGACGGACGAACGGACAGCCAAGGCTTAGTAATAGAGTAATAGGGTACCGTTGGATACCCTTTGGGTACAGAACCCTAAAAATTATGAAGTAGAATAAAAGACCAGGGTCAAATAGGCTCCTATAAAATTATAAAGCTACGTTATATAAAAAAAGGCATGTGTTTACTCGAATCCTAAATAACTCCCATTTCTGTTTCCTAAAAATAGGCGCAATTATTAGCAAAAGAAAATCGTACCTTGAAAATAAAAAATACAAAAAGTGTTTTGAGGTTCATCTATTAAAAAAGCGTACATCATTAGAAGGCCCTTAAACTAGAGCATCAATTTATTCCCTTTAAAATAAAAACCGCAGCGCTGATATTCTGAAAAGGCCCGATGTGAAGTAAGACTTCTACCCGACCCCTATTATGTGTAAGTAGGTCGACGTCTGTGGTAAGAAACCAGTATAAGCTGACCTCGCGTTCTACTGAAACTCAGTACTTCCCTAGACCAGCTCAAGGACAAAGACAAACTATTCCTTTTTTCAGTTAGACCATTGACAGGTTTTTTTTAACGTCAAAAGGGATATTAAAATCTGTTGTCAATCGATTTTATTTCCGGTTCAATAAATGTCAACTTTATGTCGATGTCAATAGGGTTGATTTCAGAATGACTAGTGCCTTTGAGAATGCCATAAGGATGGCTGAAGTTGCAGCGCAAACTGAACTTTATGTGTTGGTGTTAAAGATGTTTTGCCAATGTGTTATTGAAAAAAATCTTTGAGTACATGAAACTAAATTGCGAATGCAGTTTGGTTCCTTCGCAAAGATGTATAAATGGTGTTGGCATGTTGTACAATATTTAAAAAAAAAAATACTACTATAAAAGGTAGAAAGTATTAAACAATGACGAATATATTTATTATGTTAACAGATAGATATACACAAATACACATATTTACAAATATTTAAAACACAGACAATTTCTCCTACCAAAGTACCACCGACGTTCGATCGACTGAACCTACATAAGTTTACGCGCAGCAAAGTAACCCATTGCGCAACCCCTGACGTCACACTGCTGAGCCATGCATGGCCATGATGGTGATGAATGGGAGTCCCAGCATGCAGATGAAGACGATGATTGCATGTCAACCATATAGGAGAGAGATAAAGACTGACTAGTATAATATTAAAGCCAAGTCGATTTCTCCCCCCAACACGGCTGACACATTCGGACGAACGGCAGACATTTCCATGAAAATCGCGCGAGTATTCCCCGATTATAACCGTATTAGACGCCTATTTTCGTAGTTAAACGTAGATTTTATACCGTTTTTACTGATTTCAAGATGGATGCCCGTGACGCGATACAAGAGATATGACGACGTCCACACGGAGCGGTAGTCGGGGTCGAAAGGGGCGACGCCTGGCGCGCCGGCGTAGGGCGCAGCGAGTGCAGTGCGGCCACCCTCCGGTTTTGGATTACCCCTAATTTCTTTTGATAATATTCCTTTGTTTGAAAGTTATTTGAAAAGTTTTTGCTTCTGAGTGTTAAAATTAGAAATGAAAGACAAATTAGGGTTAGTTATTGTAACGAAACAATGTTTGAAAACAAACTGGAAAATGCATTGTTAATGGAAATCCTAAAAGTGCCGGAATAATAATAGTAATAATATGGCCTTTTGCTTAAAATTATACGTTTCACTCGAATTTCAATAATAAACATCATGCAAAAGCTAATTCCTTAATAATGTCATTCCCCTAAACATGTCGAAACCCCCTGAATCTAGGGGAAACTCTGCTTGGTTGGGACATCGTACGTGGCCGACTTTCCCTCACCTCCCGCAATTTCGCGCATGCGCTGAAGGCCCCGTAAATTCACGCTAACAGGCTGGTTTACCCCGTGTCTTAAGTACGATTTACACCCTCCGATGCGCATTGAGCCGCATTTGAATGTGTTAGAGGAAATTGAAACGTTTTGTGAAGAAGTTAGGTGTCATGTTTGCATGGGGTTTTTTTTAACTGGGTAACCCGTTTGGTGTAAATCGTATTTTGAACAAGTGACACGCGAAAACGCGATCGACTCGACTGTCTTTGTGAATTATGTCGTACAGACTTAATTGATCGCTCGTGTACAGTCTGGGGCAGTTATAAGTATACACGTTGCAACTTTTAAAAGTGATTTTCTCCTACCAGGTTTATAATTTTGTGATATTAAGAATATACATAGTATTTTGAAACAGGCCTTATGTAAACCTTCACTTATCAAAATTTAAAAGTAAGTGTGTACTTATTAGTACGCATGACGACCAATCAAGGTATACAAACCAGTATACGCTGATCTCTCATTATAAGGGAAGCTGATATAAAGTGAGGTCAGGTTATACTGGATTTGTATTGCTTGAAGTGTCGCGGCCTTACAGTGGTAGTCGAATAAATGTATGAAGGCACACATACACGTCATATGATCTTACAAAAGTCAGGCTTCGGAAGTCGCCCTCAAAAAAACCAACAAAAAAACAGTGATAGCCTAATGGTGTGACCGTCGGACTGTCAAGCCAAAGGTCTCAAGTTCGAACCAAGACACGTACCTCTGAATTTTCGGATACATGTGCGTATTGTATAATTTATCACTTGCTTCGGTGAAGGAAAATATCGTGAGGAAACCAGCATGCCTGAGAGATATTTCCCGACGACATGTACGCCAAGTCAGAGGCCCATGGGCGGCATAAAAATCTGACACCAGGTTAGGCACTAACCACACGAAAAAGAAGACGAAGATCATGAATTTATCAGCATGTAATGACAAATTGGATACTGCCCCACTGCTAATTATTTGTGGTTTCTACCTTCTAAAAGTCCTTACTGTCATGTTTTGACACAGGTTAAGTCTGATGTCATAATTCGATTTATGTATGGTTTTTGGGAAATTAGTATTAATATACGAAGAAGACAAACTAGCCTGTATCTCTTTTCTCCAGTCTATTTTCCCGTATCAGATCCTCAGATAAGAGTTTTAAAAAATTAGCACAACTCTATGGCACCAACTTCCAGAACAATTTTAGAAAAAAAAAAAAATTTAACTTGGTTTCATAAAACTTCAGTTGTCTAGACTCTAGAACTGAGCCACGTGGAACCTTGAAATTATTTATTTAATGGATGTTGAACTGAAGAATTTTTTACAACTTTTGTTAAAAGACAAAGTTATTGTAAGTAAATTCCTTTTCAGTTGTTCTTTCAGCGAGTAATTGTAAGGTTGAAAGAAATAGTTATTAATATCAAATTAACATATCATAAAGCCTGTAATCCCTGAAGGTATAGGCAGAGGTGTCCTAAACACACCAGATAGAGAGCAGAGGCAGAGGCAGAGGTGTCCGTGTCACCGTGTGTGTGTGTGTGTTTATATATATATATATTTTTTTATGTTGTGTGCACTTGTGGCATTTGCCAAATAAATATATTTTCTTTCTCGCTTTCTTTAATAGTTCACCCACATTTCGTCAGTTATGTTTAAGTTCCATGTAATAGGGGGCGAGCCTATTGCCATCAACCGAGCACTAATTCAGACTCCGTGGCTGCTACTGATACCTACTAATATCAAATTACTATGGTGAAGTATAAAAAAATTTGATGATAAAGTATTTTGTTATTTTCTTCAGCGAGATCTTTGTACTTGTGGTTACTATCTTCAGGTTTTTTACTCCATGTTTATAAAAAAGCGGTTTATTTATAAACACGAAGTAAAACAATGGAAATCTTCGGAAATTGTATTATGTATAGGTTATATTGATAGTAGATATCTTTATGCGGCGTTGATTAAGTAAAATATGATGGTAACATAATACATATTATCACGCCTGTAATGTAAAAGGTTATGCAGAAGTGACCGAATATTTGGTACACTCACATTTAGCTAATTATTATGTTTTAGTCTCCTATAATCATCAGGGGGCGAGCTTACTTCCACAAACCAGGCACAAATCCAGACTCAGTGGCTGCTACTGAGAAATCTCTGATAGAAAAACCCAATAACACTTTTGCGACGACTACACAACACATAACATAATAAGTTACTACTAAGTCAAATCAAAGCATTTATTTCAAATAGGCCAGTGCACTTTTGAATTGTCGAAGTCACAAGGCATAAAATTGTGAAAGTACTGTAGTTGCCCATTCCCTAACGTAGATCTCTATGGAGAAAAACGGGCAAGAAACTCCGCACTCTTTTAAATCAGTTTTTTTTACAAATAATGTAGTAAAAAAACAATTCAAAAATAAAATAATTAATTCAAAATAATCGAGAAAATAATACAGAATGGAAGGGACAACGACCCTAAAACGATTACCAAGTATACAGTACATCATTCTGAAGACCCCACAAAAAAAACCGGCCAAGTGCGAATCGGACTCGCGCACGAAGGGTTCTCTATAGAGATAGAGATATCTACCTATAAAAACGGCAAAAAAAATCATGTCTGTTGTACGGGTTTTAGTATTTGTAGTTATAGCCGTAAATGTGTGAAAATTTCAACTGTTTAACTTTCACGGTTCATGAGATACAGCCTGGTGACAGACGGACAGACAGACAGACAGCGGAGTCTTAGTAGGGTTCCGTTTTACCCTTTGTGTACGGAACCATAAAAAACATCTGTTTTCTACAAAACTCGCCGGTGCCTTATATTGACGGCACGGTTGACGCAATGGCGGGGCGATTGGCTGCTGCGCTGCTTGTAGCGGGTTCGATTCCCGCACGGAACAAATATTAGTATGGCCTACAGGTAGTTGTTCTGGGTGCGGCTGTCTGTGTCACGCATCAAAGATACAGGTGAAATTCCTAATGTGGGGCAACGTTTTTTTTTACCTTCATAATGAACAAGAAGTATCTTTTCGTTCTTACACATAGGTAGCCTATCTCACGAAATCTTGCAGCTAATAAAATCTACCTGTAATTTCGTCCGTCCATACACAAAACGCTACATTGTAGGTCATTAGGAAAAAGGAAACCATTTTATTAGGGTCCCGTATCGGCGAAGTGAAAACGATACGGCCCCAGAAATGTTTATGAGCCTATTGTGAGCGAGATGTTTATACCTATGGAACTTTTATGGTAAAGGAAGAAATTTATTTTACCTTTTAGTGTTTGAATGTTTATGATTTTTGGCACTTATCACCGATCCTGCAGTCAATTCGTTGTTGAAGTTAACACCACGTAAGTCATTTTAGGCGGTTTTGACATCTTGATTTTTGATGCCGTTTAAGAGAATCGGAAGACGCGTTTTTTCAGCTAATCACAGAATCAAGCAACGTCTCCGTCTTATTTAAAGTAAACATATATTATTAAATGATATTGTACAGATGCCAGCATATCAAGCTACCACAATCTGTCAAATTTCGTTAATAGATTTTCAACTATAACGCTAAAGCATTAGGTTCAAGGTTGACTGGGAAATATTGACAGTTTCAAGTAGCTTACCATTATTACACGGTATACCTACGGGTATACTTTTGCAGTTTTATAAATCTCCTGTAAAGTTGCTATTTTTTACGTACGCGGTGTAGAACTTCAAAAACGATTTGTGATCTACAAGTTATTACCTAGTATTTTGATTAGACAGTTGTAAAGGAGATCTAGAAGACCGAAAGTCTGGCAACCGGTCTTTACCAAAGGTAGCGTATTACGCTGTAAATTGTTTGTAGAGGTCAGACAGTAAAATTAATCCGTATTCAGCTGCATCTGGTTAGACTAAAAGCCAACCCCATCATAGTTGAGGAAAAGTTTAGATGATGACGATTTTTGGTCTGTCTTCGTCACTATCATTATCTGCCTAGCCTTTTCCCAACTATGTTGGGGTCGGCTTCCAATCTAACCGGATGCAGCTGAATACCAGTATTTTACATGGAGCGACTGCCTATCTGACCTCCACAACCCAGTTAGTGTTTGGTCTGTCTTCGTATCGATCAATAATCATTAATTCATATCGTCAAATTTTTAGCTAATTTGAATTTTGAGCATTACCCCCACTGACCTTGCAAAAATCTACGTGCCTGGATACTAGTCCTACCGTGCCTAGATACAACAAATTCAGATAACTTTCGAACCGCTGGTAATGGTAGTGTATTGAAGTTGACAAACAAGTTGCTTGCCCATCTGATAAAAATCCCTACAATCGCCTTTAACTACCTGTAAACTCCACAGATTTGCTGAAACATTGCCAACAAGAAACAATGTTAAAATGCTTAACTAACAAGTTTATTTTAGTTTACCGTAAACCTATCTAATCTTATACTCATCAATACAAACAGTTGTTAGAACGGAACCAACCCTGAGATTGGGAGATAAATCAGTTGCCTCATACGTTTTGTGTTCATTTAAATCGGCAAAATGTAAGGACACCTTTATATTTTTCCAAATTTTCAGGATTCGTCCCATCATTAAAGTCCATGATGATAAGTACATCACAGAAAAGTGACCCGTTATGAGTGTTTTATAAAAAAACTGCCGTAATTTTCATAGTAACATCGAACTGAATCTGCAGAAAATCTGAAATACGTAGCGGCAAAAAAAAAACGGATCTTCACAAAGAGATTTGACCAACTCCCAAAGATAACACAAGTTTATCCCGAAGACAATCTTTACTATACTTGGAAAACATCCAATAGTTTGATATTTACAAGTCAATATGACAACACTGAATAATTTACCATCTTAAGTCACCTCTGGATAAAACTGAATTATTCAGTAGGCTATAATAACGCATATAATGCTACTTTATTGTTTTACACTTATATTCACTCGGTTGTAACTTTCAACTATGTTGGGGCAATAAAATACAATGCTTTGGAGCAATTTATGTGTTTGTGTTGTTGTTCCAAGAGTTGTTTATTTGATCGTGAAATTGTGTTGTGTGAGTTTAGCTGAAGGGTTGTAAATAGCTTTGGTATTGAACCGTTGCATATCCTGAAAAGTGGTCTGAATATGACTTTTCAATGATGACTACAAGTCTACAATAACAGTACCACTTGTAGATCTTTGACAGCCGTTACAGGTAGTCAGTGGCACGAAAGTCTGACAACCAATCTTACCAAGGAGTATCGTATTACCTAGCACTAACTGGGTTGTGGAGGTCAGATAGGCAGTCGCTCCATGTAAAATACTGGTATTCAGTCGCATTCGGTTAGACTGGAAGTCGACCACAACATAGTTGGGAAAAGGCTAGGCAGATGATGAATTACAATCTAAACCAGTTACAACTTTTTCACGATTAAAATTAAGGAGCCGACCTAAAAGTACCGAAAGTAATTCTCACATAATAAATTAAATAATTATATATCATCATCATTCACCTACCCCTATCCCATTTTATTTGGGGTTGATAGCCAATATAATACATATTAATTGACCAAACCATACATATTCGTAAACAGGTTGATAGATTTTCTAGTGGGAAACTTGAAAGATCTCATGTATGGAACAGTATTGTGAGATGTTTATCCTCGTTAGATTGTTTACTTAGGGGTAACGTTGTGTTTCGTGGATGATTTGAGATGGTAACGCTTGAGGGTATCGCGCGAAAGGGGGATGTACAAAAGTTCAATGGTTCTTCGTACAAGATCATACAGCATAAATAAATATGTCGGATTGTCAGAATTCATTCCATTAGGTTCGTATATCATGTGGGCAGACGATGGGTTTCGTGCTATGAAAATACACTGGGTGCGATACACTGTTTCTATTTAACTAACAAATTACTTGAAATTAAAATTTAACACGGGGCACAATGAATCGGGGTACAGTTCCAGGACGTCTGCACTCCACTGCGATCTGACACTGAATGTCTACTGTCGCCTCGAGCTGAACATCAGGGCTCTGTAGAAGCACGCAGTGGTGGGCGCGTGATGTCACCACTGGTGTAGTTGCGATTCATTTTAAGTCCATACCAATGACCGAATCCGACAAATATACATGTCGAGCCGAAACAGAAATTATTGTTCAACCAGAAATCTATTCATTTCTACAGAAGAAAACTCTGTAAACGAACAGCTGTGCACTGAGTACTCTTCCAACAACTTTTTGCTAAATATTTCACATAGAGTCAGTGCAGCAGGAGTACCCCAGTTGCAACGGACTCGACTCATGTGTCGTGTGTCTCATGTGTTTCGTTAAAAGTTTTATGCTATTTACTTTGTTTGAAAAAAAAAATACATTTTTTTTTTAATTTCGATGTTAGTACATAATTAATAGTTCAATAATATTCCTATGAACTTGTAGGACCAGTATTTTCATATATTGTCGTAATGTCGTCAACATATTTACAAACTACAAAACTAATAAATATGTACAAGTATAAAAGGGTTACAGGGCGTCCAAAAATTCGTCCGCATCGCTGTCAACAGGAAAAGTGCCCAGAAGGCTGGCAGCATTACCACGTTGTATAATAAAATCCTTTTTCAATTTGGAACCCGAAATTTGACAGCAAGATAAACAAATATGCTCATAATCTTCCAACCAATATCGATAACCTTCATATTCCTATCTAATTATAACATTAATACGAATTGAAACACATTAAAATGAAACTGTTTCCCGGACTGCATCGCATCGGCTGCTTATTTACATAATATATGCTGATATGAACGGTGTCGGCTCGATATTCGTTTGTTTGTATGATTATGTCGAGGATATGCCGCTTGGTTGTGGGATTTACCTGACAGCAGAATGTGCCCGGTTGATGGCAATTGACTCGCACCTTATTATAAGCCGTGGTCAAGTGGTGGGTATACTGTTACGTACACCTCTGTCTGACCCCACGTGATGACAATGTTGATGGCGCCAGTTTACGTAAAACTACCACACAGTGAGAATGATAAATTCTGGTGCCCGTTGAGATTTTCCATTGGCATGTAAACTTTCTTCAGCCCATTTAGGGGATGAATTTTAAAAGATCCTTTCTTAGTGCTCGCTTTTGGGACTAAGGAAATTTATATTTCACATATCACGGTTTCAGACCCAGCGGTTTAGGTTGTGGTTGTGCGTGACTCAGTAGATTATCTAAATTGGACCAATGGCCCTCAAAAGTCCAAGAAGAGGACATACCGAAGTTCTGGTCCCGAACTGTCGGTTACCTATGAAAGAAGCGTTTAATTTACGAAAAATTGCATTATAGATTTGAAAAATAAGTCCGTAGTTATACGGCTAACTATGGCTAATGGCCAACTGTTTCTTCTTTGGTTTTATTACCTCATATTTTTATGTTTGTATGCCCGTCGCAAATAAATGATTCTTGTTTGCTAATAACCTCAGACAAACAAACTCATTACTTACCAGACTCTGCTAATAAAACTTTATAAATCCTTCACCACTAGTTGCTAGTGTAATATTCTCCATCCAATATTACCTAGTGCAATATGCACGTATCCTGTTAATACCTCATTCTCGTCTGTGAATAATAAACTGAGCGTACTAATTTATTTATGTTGTTAATTTTAGATGGTGTCGTGGCGGTAGATATTGATGTAATATAAAATGCATGTATTTGTCTCAAGAATATTTTGATCCGCATCACCTGAAAACGTAAGCTTTGCACCTAGTGCAAATTATTCTAAATAGGCTGCTCGCATTTTTTGGAGGACAAAAGAAAGAAATAAATGTAAATATCTGTCAAATATATTTAATAGATTTTCAACTTTATTGCTTCAGCATTAGGTTCAAAGTTGATTGGGAAAATTTGACAGTTTCAGGTAGCATAGTGTGCTAGGACTGTAGGTACATTCATATTTTGTTATTTTCTAAGTGAGCCCATTCTATGTCAAGCTTAGGTCTTCTTCTTGTTAGTCACTGCACTCTGGACAAAGTGAGTGTGGTCGTCTCATCAAGGGTGTTGGCACGCCTCACTATTAATTGGTCCATCTTAAAATTTCATGTGTAAGGACTGTAGTTAAACTACTGTTATTCATTTGTTTACCATTCCAAAGGGTTGTTTTATAAGCGCTGTAGACAGTTTTAGATACAGTATGACGATTATGATGGCCAGTGAAAATAAATCTATTACGTGTTGTGTATCAGCCGAACTCGCTTACGTACGAACGTCGCTTTAGAATAACAAATGGATCACAATGTCAGCTGTACAAAAAATCGTACATAGCTTGCATTATTTATATCATCCTGATAATATTGGTATTAGAAACAGAATATTAGATAGCGGTGTGTTCTAAAATATTTGCCCTTTCTGCATTCTGCAATTAATGCAGATGTAATAAGCATGAAATCTAAAAAGCAATAAGTATCTCTTTGTTCTAGTAGTGGAAACCATGAGGTCCTAGTTTTTAAACTGTCATGGTTACTAACAAACGGGATATTTACTATGTTTCCTGTTTGTTTTGAGAAAATCATCGGGAACTAAAAACAAACAGAAAACATGGTAAATATCCCGTTTCTAGTGTTAATGATAATGAGGTCATAGGTTCAATCCCAGGCCGGATTTTGAGTTCATCGATCAGGAATATCACAGTAGCAAGATCAGAGGCAAGTCTTGTGCTGATGGCATAGGCTACTCCCCTATTACATGGGACTTAAGCAAACTGACGAAATTTAGGTGTATTACAGGTACTCTGCCTATCCATTCGGAGTTGGTTTTATGTCTTATTTAAACAGTCTCCTATAAATAACAAACAAAATGTGCATAGTAACGTTAAATAATTTATCTCTGCTGTTACTATACCATGGACAGCTACAGCGCATAGAAAATCAGACCCCGTCTGACATCACCAATGATATCACATCGGAAAATTTAACACTACCGCATAAATCACAATAACAGAAAACATGCAATAAACAACGTTAGAACATTTACTAACGAAAATAAAAACCCACTGGTTTGGATCGTTTTCAATCTGCTTGGCCACAATCTACGCGCTTACGTGACACGCGTGTTGCGACAGGAGCGTGCGGAGAAACAGCACACTATAAAAAGTACTACAGTAACATACATAGTACAAAAAGTACTACAGCGTCATCTATGACACAAATGAAGAAGTAACATAGAAATTCTGAATCGCGCTATTCCAGATTACAGCGACTTTTTTCTTATTAGCCGGTACTGTCCCACTGCTGGGCAAAGGCATACCCCAAATATATTTTTAATGAGGTTAAGCCCGCCACACTGTACCCAAACCACTGCAACTCCTGAAAGCCAGAATCAACAGTGGCGACCACCAGAAAAGCACCGAGACATTGAAGCTCGACGAAGTCCTCGAGAAACAATTTAACTGTCTTGGATCCCGCAACGAAATTCATCAGCAAAGAATAGTGGAGGAGTAGGAAAAGACTAGGTATATAGAAAAACCGCCCACCAAACATAACACCCGTCTGGTCGGATGATTCTTCCTTTTCAAAGGAGTATTGAAGAACTTTACACCCCGTTTTGCGTACTCTTGCTACTCGCGAAGCAACGATACTCACACGAAGCAACTGACTTGCGCACATCACTTGACACTTGTCACGTCGCAAAGGTTGAGGTCGAGAACGGGCGTTAAGATTTGTTTCTCTACCGTTGGTTCGTTTTTAAGATTTGTTTCTGTACCGGTTCACAGTTTTATAGCTTGCACCGATTTTATTATCTATACAGGTTTAAATCATATTATTTATTGTTTATTCTTACAGTACATTTCCGTTCGTGATTGTGATATACTGCAAGACTAAAAGTTTGGTAGTAAAAATCTTGGATACGGTGAGGTTTTCCAGATAGTTTACGTATCTTAATTTTCTGCTTGACGCCACATGAATAAGGCGTGAATAAATAAAAATAATTAAATAAAATTGATTTAGTTCAGGTCATTGACCCATATTAGATACCAAACAACATACATTTTTGACAATTTTACAGGCGTCACTATTCGTGAAATAAATGTTTCTAAATAACTGATATAGTAAAAACACTCCTATCTTTCTGTAAAAAATTGGTTGTCTGTAAAGTTGGTTTAGGCTGATTTTATAGTCACGCGTTTCAGCAGCGCCGTCGGGCCTGCGCGCGCTCGGATATGTATTGGGGTAGTAGTAGCGTTTCAAATTCGCGCGCTTGAGCAGCGCCGTTCGGTGTTCCTGTTCAACAGCGCGCTGCCCAACGGCGCGTCTAGCGGCGTGACTATAAAACCAGCCTTACGGACGATAGTTTAACGTGACAACGTCATAACAAAACATTGATGAAATGATTGCATAGTTTTATGAATAAAAGTATGCAATCAGTGGAAGAAAGATAGATTCGGCGCAAGCGTACAATGAGCGTAACGGGACAATGGGTCATCCTTTTTCGTGCATGCAGCCGGCGTTCATCGATTTATTAGACGTTGTCACGTTAAAACTGATTGATTAATAAATAAATAAAGTTGAACGCTGTAAAAATATGAGAAGCAAATTAATTAAATTAAAATTAAATGTGAATGTACCAGTGCATGTACCTAACTACAAGGATGGCTGTCTGAAAGAAGGGATTTTTTCTTCTTCAACACAGTAGGCTTTTGTACACTTTTCAACGATTTTCGCCAAACTAGATGAAGAGAACATAATATATGAGCTGAGTGACTAACCAAAAATATTTAATAGAGTTGAACATCTCAATATCATCGTCATCTACCCCATTACTATTATCTATTATCTCCCATATTACTTACATCGCAACATATTTTTGTCTTCCATTCTCCCCTGTCACACTATCATTCACACCTTTTTCTTTCATATCATTCCTCCCTTCTTCTCCCTCTCCACCCACCAATCATCATCATGTTCCTGCCTTTGCCCCATGTTACTTGGAGTCGGCGCAACACGTTTTTTTCTTCCATTCTCCTCCGTCAACCGTCACGCTATCATATACTTATTTATCTTTCATATCATTCCTCACACAATCCATCCATCGTTTATTTGGTCTTCCTCTCCCTCTCCATCCATCAACGTTAATATTTATCACTCTTTTAGTCACATGCGATTCGGCCCTCCTCATCACAATCATGTCCATATCAAGACAGTCGATTCCCTTTCAACTTTTCTGTAACTAGCGCAACTTTCAAACTTCCTCTAATATACTCATTCCTTACTTAATCCATTCTTGTCACACCACACATCCACCTCAACATTCTCATGTCCGCTACAAAAATATGATATTATATATTATTATTATTACCTCAAAATATGCCACCGAAAAATAAACACACAAGCTTGAAAGCTTAAAAACATTTATTGTAGGTACTGAGTAGAATTTATTTTTTCCGAGACAAACTGAAATGATTTTCCAGTTCTGGAAAAATATGAAACTTGAAGTACCTAAACTTATTTCCGGAAATAGTCTAATGCAGGAGTAACCATTTCTCAGCTGACCCTACTTGCAACAAGTTTAAAAATGCTACTTATATTTTCCCCTCTAGCCATACAAATTAGATTCGTCCTACTTCCAGAGCATCAAATAAATCTAGAAATAGCTTGTTGAAAATTGTGTTCGTTATTTATTTATATACTAATTGTGCTGGTTGGCTAGTTTTGATGTTCTTAATTTAAAACAATCAATACGATTGGCTGTTTGATGTATTATGCAACCGCCTTTTAGGTCTATTTTGAATGGAGAATCAGGTTACGGCTCGTTTTCACTACAACTAGGCGATACTTAAATGAATGCCTAAATAAAACCACTCAGTTAACTTCTCGTCTCGTTGATTTAGTGAAAGCAAGCGCGACTGCTGAGCATAAGGTCCTGGGTTTGATTCTCACGTCAGGCCAATAATTGTTATGAGTTTTTCCATCATTCATTTCTCAGTAGCAGGCGTTGCCCTTCTGAATTGGTGCCCGTTTGACGGCAATAGACTGCGCCCTATGAAATGGGACTTAAACAAAACTACCGAATTACCATAATGTGGATGTTCTAATAGTTACAGCGTACACCTCTGCCTAACCTTTCCGGGATAACAGGGGTGATGTTATGATATTTTTATGCTCCAGTAATAAAAGTAAGGATCTCGAATATTCCGATGGTAAAGGTTTTATGTCTTTATGATTTATTTTGGCCGTGGTCAGAATTATTATGATGTTTTTGAAATGAGATAGAAAATGGATAGGTCCATAAATATTTTAGTAGTCTAGGTAAGAAAAGTGTTTATTTTGGCCGGGTAACACAGTATTAAGCCTGATTAAACTCCGATTTCTTAACGCTGATTTGATGGTGCCAGGGGCAAAATTTAGTTTTAGATACCTGTCCCACGGTCGACGAGCAAGCGACAGCTATCAACTATTTTCTCGCTCAAGAAACGTATAAAGTATGTAGGCCCTGTATTGGCAAAAGACACGCATATATTTGTCGGATCCGGTCATTAGTCATCATCTGCCTAGCCTTTTCTCTAGTTGGGAAAAGGCTAGGCTAGGCTTCTTGGGGTCGGCTCCCAGTCTAACCGGATGCACCTGAATATACCAGTATTTTACATGGAGCGACTACCTATCCTATCTGGATCCGGGCATTAGTGACATAAAATGAGTCGCAAGCGAGCCAGTGGTGGCCACACACCTGCAGCGTGCGTCTATAGAGTCGTGATATTTTAAGCTCGTAGCGAGGAAGACATTGTCTGATCGCATCGGTGTTAAGACGTCCCGGAACTGCACCCGATTCATTGTGCCCCGTGTTATTGTGATAAATTGTAATTACAAGTAATTCGTTTTTTGGGGAATGGAGAACAGGGTGTAAATTTCTTCAACCCCCATAGAAAAGGGAGGATCCTCCGACCAGACGGGTGTTGTCTGGTGGGCTACTGCCCAACAGTTATTGTCGGATTCTTCTATATAGTCTTATGTCGCGAATAACTTTACTTGCGCGATGCAGGATTTAGATGTATTTCGATGTTTAGTTTATCATCTGCATCATAGATGGCGCTGTAGTACTTTTTGTTCTATGTTGCTGAAGTACTTTTTGTAGTGCCGCTACAGTTTAATAAAAGCAGTGTTTCGCACCCAGTGTGTTTACGATGCACGAATGACGAAACCCATCTTCTGCCCACATGATGTACGAGTGTAACGGAATAAATCCTGATAATCCGACATGTTAATAGTCGTCGATCGCTGTCGGTTCACACTGCCCGCGGGCGATAACTCCAGTATTCTCCAGCCCTTATCCCAATTTAAATGGGGTTGGAACAGCATGTCTTTTTCTTCAATACTTCGACCATAACTCTGACAAACAAACACCTCGTTTTTGAGTTGCAAGCTCCACTCGCTTCTCGATAATTGCTGGCAGCAGAATAAGGCTGGATCTGTTGCCACTATCAAACCCTAATGGTTTGATAGTGGCAACAGATCCAGCCTTATTCGGCACATTTCGATCAGCCAATTACCACGGAAGGGTCGGATTTTCTTTTGAGTCAACAGATTTTCCCTTCTGATAGGCGTATGATGAACAGGGTGTAAATTTCTAATTTCCCATAGAAGGGAGGATCCTGCGACCAGACTTCGAGGGTGGATCTGGTGGGCTACTGCCCGACAGATGCTGTCGGGTTGTCCTGTATACGCTCAAGTCGCGGTTAACTTTGATAGCACGATTTAGAATATTAGTGTTAGTTCTTCCTTTGGGGCATAGATGGCGCTGAAGTACATTTTGTACTGTCCGCTACAGGTGTAAACAGCACGATCTTATCTACAAACTTTGAATGTTTATTTCTATCACTAAGATATTAGTAGGTATCGGTCTTGTGACAGGCAGTGACGTAACATGAAGTAAAATCTAAGTGCAAAGTTGCGCGTAGTGTGACAAATTTAATAATTCTCCGTTCGTTGGAGAGATAGAAAACACAGAGTACGAAGACGTCTCGACGGCTGCTGCTAGAAGTGGCGTTGTCAACACTTTTCGTAGAAGCACGTGGCATTATTTACTCGCACTGCTACAGAAATGATGTAAAGAAACTGGCTGGCTTAGACGTCGGTGAGAGACAGAAGTTGTATGTAAGCATTTTGATAGCATAAGTACTATCAGGCTATAATGTTCCCACTGCTGGGTAACAGGACTCCTCTCTGTCACGGAATGGGCTGTAATAATCCACCACGGACCCAGCGCTGGTTTATAGACGTCACATGTCTTCGAAGTTTTAGTTCCAGGTCGGTTTCCTCTCCTGCCAGGGTTACGGGACTGTTCGAAAGAGATACCGCGGCCCTGGAACATAAAGGGCAAAAGAAGGAACATGGATGGTTTTTAGTCAGTAAAAGTCTGACACTCCCTTCCGCTCCGCCCAGAGCCATTTGATGATTTCCCATCCGAAAATTTCCTCTCGATGTTTTCCTTCATCATTTGTGAGCACACAGCGCATTTTCGATGCCACGAATTGAAGTGGTACTGCCATCTCGAGACGATTCCGTGCTCTCTGCATACTACTTTAACTTAAAGCTACCGCAGACGGCCTCTATTCTAAGACATACCACTTTCTAAACCTCATAAAAAAAGGGAATCATATCACGCCATAAAAGCGTTAAAACCTATTTTTTTTACCCGACTTATGGTTTTTTGAAACGAAAAGATATAGTGCTCGTAAATTGTAGGTCTATAAATCTCTTAATAACCCTAATCTAGACTAGAAGAAAAATGCTGTCTAGAAAGATATTATTTTCATTTATGGCTAAATGGATATTTGAAGAAAAATACAGGTTTCTTGCAGACTGCCTTGAAGCTTTTTGTCTTAGTTAATGGGTCATAAACTGACCTAAAATTGTGGTAAGCAGTGACATGGAAACGCTATTAAAATGATTTAGGTACTGAATTCAATATTTGCTTAGGTACCTATGTTTATTTTAGTTTAGCTAACCACCCTTATGTGACCGTAAGCTAATGAGTTATTAACCTTATACAACTATTGTTAGTGCGCAGAACCAGACCAGGTGTATCCAATTGAAATAACAGAAGAAAAGCATTAATCTCATCATTACGAACAATTTTTCTATTACACCAACATTGATATCTTGAAAAAAAAACGGCCAAGTGCGAGTCACGAGTGCGAGGTTTCCGTATAAACCTGTGGTATTTTGTTTTTAAACTACATATTTACTGTTTTTTCCTTGACATTGCTACTTGCCAAAGGAGATGATCACGATTAAAGTCGCTTTATAGTAAAAGAGTATGGCCATAAAAACATACTCATAAAAAATAAAATATTTTTTTAAACTTCTCTTAATTCACTTGATCAAAATCGTGTGGGGTTACTATTTTGTATTTAATTAGTTATTATTGGATTTTATTGCATACTTTTTAAAATGGCGTATTTTGGTGAAAGCAGTGTTGCCAATTTAAAAACCTCCCGATAATCGCTCAGACTCGGAGTTTTAAAAATAAATTCACCTATGACTTCATCCTCGATATTTTAATGTTTTTAATTAACAAAATTGAAATAATTTATTTTCTTAATTCACATCTTTATAATAATATTACTTTACTATTTAAAAATCTTTCTTTATTTGAGTTTAGTTTCTGTAGAGCAGCGGTGGCCCAGTGGTGGCAGCCCCGACTCACGAACAGTAAGTCGTGGATTCGAACCCAGGCAGGCGCATTACTTTGTGTAATTTATTGCATCACCACTGCTCTCAAAAACGGTGAAGGAAAACATTGTGAAGAAACGGGCATGTCCTAGAACCAAAAATTCGAAGACATGTGACATCTACCAATCCACACTTGGCCCGCGTGGTGGATTTAGCCCATTCACTCTAGAGAGAAGGCCGTGTGTTCCAGCAGTGGGAACATTATAGGCTGATTATGCTTATGCTTTAGTTGATAAATCAGTTATGGTCAGCGTGATTGGTGGATTTGTAGATCGGTGATTTACAATTTACAACAACAACTGAGTGTTATTTTAGAATTTCAATCACGTCCGGCGAACATGAAAACGAAGACTACCCTCCTCCGCCGGCATATTATGTACGTGTCGAATTGAGGACCTCCTCCTTTTTTTCGCTAGGCCCATATGGTAGATTAAAGTTAATGAGTTGTCCCAATGACCCAGCAATGGGAATGTTAGGGAATATTAGGGTAATTTTCATCTTCAAAGGCTGTCATTTGTAGATCTTTGACAGTCGTTATCATATTACCCAGAACGAAGTGGGTTGTGGAGGTCAGATCGGCAGTGGCTCCATGTAAAATACTGATATTCCGCTGCATCCGGTTAGATTGGAAGCCGACCCCAACATAGTTTGGAAAAGGCTAGGCAGATGATGATATCACCTTCAACGGAAAACAGATTATAGAGACGAAAATGTTATCAAGCACTTCAAAAAACAGCCAAGAAACACTGAGTACCTATTTCTTCTTCATTGAGTAACTTCAAAATTCCTGAGTCAAATAATTAGGATTCGTCGATGGTAAATTGGATAAAAATACCACAAAATACTCATGGACATTTTCCAAGTTACAACGTCGAAAAAACTGTGTTTTCAACATACCTTTCTTTATTTCATCCAAGACCTATTGCTCAAAACCCACAAAATATAACTTAAGGCCAATGTCACCCGAGGGTATTAAAGGCTGTCCTTGAAAAACATCACAAAATTTCTCGGGCCAATGCCCAAACATTGGTAACATATCCCGGGCCGTATTTGTTGGGATACAGACCGCAAAATTTACATATTTACTCTCGTTTACAATCATTTGTAAACAAAATATGAGAACATTACTAGGGGCGGATAGATTTCGTTTACGAGTTTTCTATGAAAACGTGTTGGCTCATGTTTTTTGGTAATGGTTAGGATCAATTCACACCGAAGTGGCAGTGGTCGGCAGCGGCCAGGGCTGCGGGACTGTTCGAAAGAGATACCGCGGCCCTGGAATATAAAGGGCAAAAGAAAGAACAAGGATGGTTTTTAGTCAGTAAAAGTCTGACACTCCCTTCCGCTCCGCCCAGAGCGGGAGGAGTCATTTGATGATTTCCAATCCCAAAAAAAAAAGTGGTCGGCAGCGGCCAGCATCTAGCGCTATGCTGTGGTGTGCCGGTTTGAGGGCCGCGTGACGTCTCGCGGCGCCGCGATCGGCCGCGCGTCCATCCTGAGCTTTTCAAACGATACTATGCATTTCCTAATAGAGATAAAGCATAAAATGGTTTGACAGTGAAACTGCCGGGCACTCACGGCACGCATGGCTCTGGGCACCGGAGTCTTCCATCCATTTGTCTGTTTCTGTTTGACCAAATCTTTAGAAGTACATTGCGCGATCGACGAGCTAGTAATTCGAGAAAAGAATCATCTCAAACATAAAACAAAGTTTTTTTTACAGTCAGAGACCGAACCATTTTTCATTAGAGATAACATAACATCACATTACACCTGTAATCCCCAAAGGGTTAGGCAGAGGTGTACCTAATAGTACCACATTTCGCTAGATGTGTGATGGGGATGTGTTTTTAAGTTCCATGAAATAGGGGGCGAGCTTATTGCCACCAACCGGACACAATTCCAAACTCCACGGCTGCTGTTGAGAAATTTGATATGGAAAACCCAAAAACACTTTACCCGATCCGGAATCGAAATTAAGAGGTCCTGGTTTCGATTCCCGGATCGGGAAAAGTGTTCAGCAGTCGCACCTGCTGACCAGACCAACGAGGCAGTTTATTAGACATCTTACAAGTAATTTCAACATAAGACTATCTATATAAATAAGGAAATAGTAGTAATATATAATTGCATCATTGCTATTGTATTTTAGAATTTAAAATCCAGATTATTTACTTGATTATGTTTGTACTGGTTGTAACTGAGATTTTAATTTTATAATATTGTTAATTTTTATGTCAAATGTATACTTACATGCTTATGTAATTAAATGCATTTGAATTAAAGATTATTTATCTAACAAATGCAACACACCGGCAATCCAATTCCAATTTTTTCCCTTCACAAAAATAAAACGAATCAATCTAAAACTCAATTTTATTAGTAAAAAAACACTTTGATCTAAAATTGCTGTTATTTCGGACACCATAAACATAGGCGGCAGAGTCGTTTGATCTTAGAAGCTTGCTTTTACTAATACTTTGAAACCGAATTCCTTGATACAATATGAATGATTGGTTTAATTTTGATGTTTGACTTGGCAAAAGTTGTGTTTCATACTCATGAATAAATATTGCTTGGTGGGATTAGTTGGTGGAAAGTACCTACGATTTGATTCGCATTAAATAAGATTCCTGTGGTCTATTTCTGTATCCGTTTTTGATGTTTCGACAATGTTTATTTCTCAACCAGATGCATACTCATCATCATCACCTGTCTAACCAGGTGCCTCTGAATACCGTAATATCCGTCTTCCACAACAACTACCACTGCGCAACACGAAAATTCCCCTTGGTAAGACTGGTCGTCAGACTTTCAATATCCTAAGTCCTAACCCATAACGACTGTCAATGATCCAAATTCCTTTATGTATAAAAGCAGATTTTGAGCTACTATTTGTATCAAATGTCATCATCATCCACTCTTACATAGCAGTGATAGCCTAGTGGTGTGACCGTCGGAGTGCCAAGTCATATGTCTCGAGTTCGAACCCAAGGCATGCTGTCTCTGGGCTGCGGGACTATTCGAAAGAGATACCGCGGCCCTGGTACATAAAGGGCAAAAGAAGGAACATGGGTGGTTTTTAGTCAGTAAAAGTCTGACACTCCCTTCCGCTCCGCCCAGAGCGGGAGGAGTCATTTGATGATTTCCCACCGGAAAAAAAAGGCATGCTCTCTCTGATTTTTCGGATTCATATGCGTATTGTATTATTATCACTTGCTTCGGTGAAGGAAAACATCGTGAGGAAACCAGCATGCCTGAGAGATATTTCTTGACGGTATGTTAAGCCAAGTCAGAGGCTCATGGGTGGCATAAAAACTCTGACACCAGGTTAGGCACTAACCACACGTTAAAGAAAGAAGACCCCTTTTTATTAAGGCACACATTATTAGCCTGGGATATTCTATAGGGGTATGAAAAACAGGGTGTAAAGTTCTTCATCCCTCATAGGAAAGGGAGGATCCTCCAACCAGACGGATGTTGTGTCTACTAACAGATTACTGGCCGACATTTTGCTGTTGGGTTTTCCTATAAATGTTAAATCTCGGATAACTTTAACAGCATGATTGGCGCTGTAGTACTTTTTGTATTGTCCGCTACAATTCCACTTCAAGATCTAATTGATTTTATGTAACCTATTAAAATATTTGGCCAAAGAATCTGGGCACTTTTCCTGTTTGACAGCGATGTGTACGAATTTTTGGACCCCCTGTGGCCCTTTTCATACTTGTACATATTTTTATTACTATTATAGTTTTCTAGTTTTTAAATTATTTAATTATCATTACAATCACTTTTAGTTCCTATGGTGTGTGCCTAAAAAATAAAAATGAAGTACCTACACAAAGAAAAAAAATAAAATATTAGATTCCTTTAAAAGGCCTCTTAAATATTTTTTCAGAATCATCCTAAAGAAATATTTTTGTCAACTAATATATAATATTGTATCGTATCTTTTCATTTTTGACCCCAAGCAATATTGCGAAAAACGATATTTTCATTATTGAATGAAAATATCGACAGGAAACACCACACCAAAGGCATCGAAGGCCAAACTTAAGTCAATATTCGTTTTATTTGAAGTGGTTAAGCATTTATTGGTATTTTATTATGTTGGGGTAAATCATAAATGTATTACAAATTGGATTTGGGATATCGCAACGACGGTTAATAATATTTTGAAATCAGTTTAGTGATGGAACACGATATACTCAAGGAAAGACGTTCAATAGCGGATTTTTGATTTATAGTTAATTCTTCAACGTCAACTTAACCCTAGAAGCCTAATCTACGTCTGCGAGGCGTACACGAAACCGAATATCGTTTGTCTCTTTCTATCGGTTGAATATAGCGTGTTGTGCTCTTTCGCCAACTCAATGGCCGCCGGGAGCTAGCGTACGATGCCTGTATCGTTAAGGAAAGTCCCACTATTTTTGATTTATCAAAGTATTGCACGCCTGCGAGACGTATGTTTAGGCTTTGCGTAACTTTTAACTAGGTTTATGTGATTTTACTTTTGTTCGTTTTTCGTATATTGTATGTCTATTTTATATTCTGCTATAATATATAGGCATAACATGATAAGGGATAATAGAAAACCATTGAATAGAAGCAAATTCATGAAGCAACTCAGTACAGATTTGGTCACGCCTTGGATGGAGAAGAGATTAGAAGCTCCGACGTTGAAAAGACCTTTGCGAGAAAGTATAAACCAAATTGACTGATTAGTTTTAATATTTGATCTAAGAATAACTAATTAGCGTTAAAAAAAGAAAATTTTCTATGAAAAAATAATATGTTTCTGTTGATTTTGAAGAAGTTGATTTTTTTGTTCCAATTTATTCACCTAGTTTCATTTTTGTAATAAATAACTGTGATTATAGTAATTATTCATAACAGTGCTGTTTTAGTTTTAGCTTATATACCAAATTTAAATTTCCACTACAAAAACAAAACAAAATGAGGCTATTTTTACATAAAAAGTTGAATTATATGTGTACGCCTCTGAGACGTATGTTAAGGCTTTGTGTACTTCTGAAATAGATTAGGCTTCTAGGGTTAATCTTTTTGTAGCTAAACTAACGGCTTTTCATTTTCTTTTTAACCGACTTCAAAAGGAGGAGGTTTCTCAATTCGACCCATATATATATATTTTGTTTTTAGCCACTGTGGTAGGTACCTAGGTTCGTGTTATGAATAGTTGAGTCCCAGGAGACCGTTATTAAAGGTTTTGTCACAATATAATTAACACTAGAAACGGGATATGCAACAGCGCCGAAATATCGGGAACTCAAAACAAACAGTGGACATGGTAAATATCCCGTTTCTAGTGTTAATTATAATGTTAGTGACCATGACAGTTTAAAAACTTATATCTTTGTCACATTTTTTTCCTTTTTTGTGCCAACCTTCTCCCGATCATTCAAAATCAAAACTAACAAATAAAAAAAATCTGCTGCTGTGCTTAAATTGAATAAAAAGCTAAAAATCAGCAAATGCCATATCTATATTCTATGATTGATGTATGAATAAAGAATTTCTAGAACTGAAAATAAAACACAGTAGGCACACAAACATTTACTAACTATAACTTTATGATCAGCACATACTTAACCCTTTGCCTACCATACGTCAAAATTTGTCTTAAGTTAGCAGAATTTAGCCCTAAACGCCCCAAAACTATTCGACCTTGACCTTGAGACCCGACTTCAATAGTTGAGAGACTTTAAGACTTTTAAACTACTTAACTCTAACCTTTTTGGGTAAAGTTTTGTGTAGGGCCATTATGTCCCGTGACGTATAGGCGTTTATCTGGATATTTCGTTTATTTGAAGGTTTTAGGAACACAATAACATAATATCAACTTTTCAGTCACCGGCGCCACTTTCAGACTTCCTCTTATGTACTCATTTCTTATTTTATCCATTCGTGTAACACCACACATCGCCCTTAGCATTCTCATCTCAGCCACATGCAAATGCCATTCATTCATTTTTTGTGGCCCAACATTCTGATCCATACAAGACAGCCACCACCACCATTTACCACTAACCACTGTTTTATAAATCTTCCCCTTAAGTTTAAGGGGAATGCGGGAGTCGCAGATTGTTCCCGTGACCTGCCGCCATTTCATCCATCCTGTGTTTATTCTATGCTTTACACTACGATCTATTTAGCCATCACTTTGCACGAGTGAACCGAGATACCAAAAGTCGGAGCAGACAGGAAGAAACGCGCCATCTAGCGGTATGACTAGGACGACTAGGACTGGAGAGACCGCCGAAATCGCAGAACATGAATTATGGTCCAAAAGCCAGTCACACTATTCCTAAAACCACTGCAACTCCTGATAGCCATAATCAACAGTGGACCAGAAAGCAATGAAGGTCGAAGAAACAATTTAACTGTCTTAAATCCCGCAACGAAATTTAACAGAAAATAATGGCGGAAGATTAGAAATAGAATGTGTGTCCAATCAATGAGTCTAAATATTTCAAAAGAATAGCGTCATCTAAAAATACAACGTGGCTTGCAAACGCCTTTCTATTTTTCATAGAGACCGCAAAAATAATAATCGCGACCCGCCGCTCTTCCGGTACATTTTCCCTTTCCATGCGTGTGTAGAAATTTCAATTGTCTGTGTATTTATCAGAGGCTGTCATGCGGCCTAGCAGGAGCCCGTTTAGACTAATCGCTGGGGTACCGAGCGACCCCATTCCCGCGGCTTTGTTCCGGATTTCAGACCCCTAATGCCTGTTATTTGCCATTTGGTGACCGTTTTACTACACTTGTATAGTTTGTGGTCAATTCGCTCGAGATGAGATAATGTTATGTCATTCGTGAAGTACATTAAGACGGGTAGAGTTGAGTAGCTTGTTTGTTGGCGAGATAACCACTACTTAAATAGGTTGTGAAAAGTGGCATTACCTATTTTGGATCAAATTAAACATTACCAGTGTGTTTTAGTGTAAAGGAACCCAGCACATAATCATCAAACCAGTTATTTCAAATAAACAAGCTACAGGCACTTCTGGATCGTCAAAAACAAAAAGAAGGTACTACAGTCCCAGTCACAAGACATAATAACTGCGAAAGTGCTATAGTTGCCATTCCAAAGCGTAGATCTCTATGAAGAAGAAGAGACGAGAGAAGAGAAAGTTCCAGTAGTAGGCTGATTATATACATAATCTATCATCCCTACAGTCCACGGCTGGACATAGGCCTCTTCAACAGCACGTACGTACATCTTTATTACCGACTTCTCTCATCCAGATGCTAAACAATTTAAAATTGCAAGCCCATCACACACATATCAAGTACAACCTCATCCTTTTAAATAATAGAGAAATCCCGAAAAAAAAAACGTTTTTTCAGCAAATTTTCATACCAATACGAAACAGCTGATGCCTCATCAACATGAAATACTCGTCTCATAAAGAGGAACGATCCCCCCTAACCCTGCAAACGCGATCAGGTGTCAACTCGACCCGGCAAATATTTTCGACGGCGAGCCTACATCTTTGTCGATTTACATAAAAATGGCCACCCTCTCTAACCGGTCGTTGAAAAGGCGAATGCAGAGGCGCGACCTGTCAGCTACGAACATGTATGTGTATGTAAGAAAACAGTTTGTAAAACTCTATAAAAAGTTGGTAAGAATCTCCTTCAGAGCAAGTTAACATGACAATCTTATAATGATCGTGTGAAAGAATTAAAAACTTATATGAATAAAAGAAAACAAGAACTCTAAACATGAATATTTTTATTCTTTGAAATTTCTATGAAGTACTATTTTTCTATGACTTTTCATAACCTTAATCATCATCATCTGCCTAGCCTTTTCCCAACTATCTTGGGGTCGGCTCCCTGTCTAACCGGATGCAGCTGAATACCAATATTTTACATGGAGCGACTGCCTATCTGACCTTCACAACCCAGTTGGTCCACTGGGTAATACGATATCCTTGGTAAGACTGGTTGTCAAACTTTCGAGCCACTGACTACTCGTAACGACTGTAAAAGATTTACAAATGACAGCCGGGACGGACGGCTTGACGTGCTTTCCGAGGCACGGAGGAAACTCGGTACGTAATACGATCACCCATCCACAGACCAACCTAGGCAAGCACGGCTTAACCTAAAGATCGACCGAGCGCCTGTTAATATTAAACCACGAGCTCATAACCTTAAATATAAAATAATTAAAAATCTTGTGCTCTAAGCCGACCTCAACATAACAAGGCAGATGACTCTTGCACACCAAGGCACAATTCATTTCTATAACGCATAAAAAAATCGTGCCCGCTGTCTCTCATGTCATGGCCGCAGCCTAACAAAGTTACCTAGGCACGCACTTATGCGTCGTTTCGAACTCATCCGACGTTTTCCCTGATACCCATTCAGTGCGGAATAAAATGTGATTTGTTTAGGCAAATTAGGACGAGCTACTTCACATGTTTGTAAAGGTCTGTCGAGTTTGCAGCCTTAGGGTTACGTGTCGGAAGATTTATGATGAAAAACTTTGTATCGTGTTCAATACATCATTGGGAAGGAATAACAATTATTCATGCATACGATAACGTGTAGCTACCAAGTTTTTCTTTGGATAACTTTTGCCTGAGTTTCAAAGAATGAGAATCAGAAATGGAAGATTCCACCACAGTAATAAATCTAATTACAATATAGAGTTTTGTTATGTTTGTGATACCTTTAGCTGCCTTTTTTTTTTTGGTTGGTGGGAAATCATCAAATGACCCCCCCCCCTCGCTCTGGGTGGAGCGGAAGGGAGTGACAGTCTCTTACTGACTAAAAACCACCCATGTTCCTTCTTTGGCCCTTTATGTTCCAGGGCCGCGGTATCTCTTTCGAACAGTCCCGCAGCCCTGGCAGTATAGCTGCCTACACCCATATCCACACGGACCGAAACCGCAGGCGAACCCTAGTATTTTAACATAACATGACGTCTGTAATCCCCGAAGGGTTAGGCAGAGGTATACCGTATGTAAGAATAAAACACCCATATTTCGCCAGTTAAATTTATGTCCCATGTAATGGGCGAGCCTATTGCCTCAACAGGGCACGAATCCAGACTCCGCGGCTGCTACTGAGAAATTCGTGATGGTAAAACCCAATAGCAATTCGCCCGACCCGGGAATCGAACCCAAGACCCGATGCAACTATTTCATATTTTACAAAACTGTGGTTTCATTTAACCAGTCTATGAACTTGTCTAACCCTTCGTAGGTACAGCTGAATAAACTTTATTCCCTAAAGTTATTAATAAATGACAGCTGTCAAAACATTCCTTACTGAAAATCTGGTTTTATTCTTAGGGTTTTGTGTTTTTGTATAATTTGATTAGAGTGGTTCATATTTCTGTACTAATGAGAGAAGGTGTAATAATAGATTTTTTTGCTGATAATTTTTTTATCCATGTTTATTTAGACACCCAATTACAGAAAAGTTGAAAGGGAATCGACTGTCTTGGTATGGACATGTAGGAGGGGCGAATCGCATGTGACTACAAGAGTGATGAATATAAATGTTGATGAATGGAGAGGAAGAGGAAGACCAAGGAAACGATGGATGGTTTGTCTGAGGAATGATATAAAAGAAAAAGGTGTAAATGATTGCGTGGCAGTTGACAGGGGAGAATGGAACAAAAAAACGTGTGGGTAACACGTTTTTTGTCACAAGTAACATGAGACAAAGGCTGAAAGATGATGTTTATAGACAATCCTTTTTTTTTTTGTTAAGGGAAATCTTCAAATGACTTCTCCCACTCTGGGCGGAGCGGAAGGGAGTGTCAGACTTTTACTGACTAAAAACCATCCATGTTCCTTCTTTTACCCTTTATGTTCCAGGGCCACGGTATCTCTTTCGAACAGTCCCGCAGCCCTGGCAGGCATCGGCCCTTGCGGGCCCCTCCTGTTTGCTGACATAGCCCATTTCTCACCGTCCACAGGCCCGCGCCTACGGTGGCCGAGAGCCACCACGAACCACCACACCCCTAAAAACTTAAATAATTACCAATCACAGTATATTTGAATCTTTCTAAACGTTTCTAACGCTTGTTCGAGAGTTGAAATTCCAACAGTACATTAACAATTTAACATTATTTTAAGCATTCATTTGGATGTCTTAGTATTACTGAAAACAGGCTTTAGCGTTCCTATTTTAGTACTTCTTTAGCACTGTATCTTAAGAGGCACTAAATAGAGACACATTACTGCCATTTAAAGTTACTTACAGCAATTAGGCGCACGCTAAGTACCAAGATCGACAGTAAATAGATTGTTAATTACGTTCACACTGATTAATGCTTGGTATTCCACAAACTCGTGTTCTATTGATTGAGCATGTTCTAGTTATGTGCTGTAATTAATTAATAATTAGATTATTCAATTATGTGCATGAGATGAGGTATGTTAATACAATGAGTTGTAATACTGGTAACTGTGAAAATTAAACTAAAAAAAGATGAAAATAAACTAAAGCTGTTTTGGTTTAATTTTCATAGATTTGGTTTGTCTTTGATTCTTCTTAAGAATAGGCAACAAAGGGCAAAATGTATGTATCTGAAGCAGGATGCCCAATTTTACTGACTGTGAAATTTTCCTGCCTAAGTAGAATTTAGTCCATGTCGATAATTTATCATTCATGCCGAAAACATAACTGATGTGGCACAAGTGTACCCGTGTCAATTTTAAAAGACAAACTTAAACATAACTGTCGATATGGGTGTACTATTTGGTACACCTCTACCTAATCCTTCGGGGATTACTGGCGTGATGTTATGTTATGTTATGTGAACTAACCAGTGGGCCTAGTTTAGAGTGGGAATACTTTCCTCATACGCCAAAATGCGAGCTTTATAAATGATTTAACTTGCAAACTTGTAAGAAAGTAAGTTAATAGAGAAAGTAAATCAGTTGTTAAAGTAATGGAGGTGCTTATCATTATGATTCCATTCTTAGAATTAATCAAATAATTGATTATAAGGTTTAATCAGATTTTTCATTTAACTGAAGCGTTGGAGTTATGATAAAAATATATAAAATTAATTAAAACAACTACTGAACACTTTCAATTAAAAAAATTAATATAGGTCGTAGGTAAGAAAAGAAGCCCGTCATAATTATCTGCCCTAAGGAGGCAGGTGTCGTCACTGGAGCCGAGGCTGACCCTGGGTGCTACAGGCCCCGCAAGGTTGATGGAAGTGGTGCCAGGTGTCTTCTGCGTTGACCACCAGATGTCACGGCAGTGGTTTCATCGGGCGAATAAACCCGGAACTTGAAATCCCGATACGGGGATAACACAATTTATTTAAATTTATAGAAACTTCTTAACAAATTGTATAATGAGTTTAGAGATAGTCTTAGCTTTAGTACAATGTTTAAATTGAGACTGCACGTGTGACGTCACGCATTAGTGCAGTACCTATGCGTGAATGCGCATCTCAAGTCCTTCCGGCCCTGCTCGTCGATCGCTGCTCGCGTCGCGCATAGGTGGTAGGGAGTGGGAAGTCTTGAGCGAGTGTGACAAAACGCAGCCGCACTAAGTGATGTGAACGGGTTGGAATTATATTACAATGATTGTCGTTACATAAGTAAGTTTTTAATATGGGATATCTACCTATCTAAATTCATCATCATCATTCTTATTTTCCAATTTATTTGAGGTCGGCGCAGCATGTCTTCTTCTTCCATATTCAACCACCAACTCCAGAAACCACTACTCACCAGCTACTTATCTAAATTCTTCCCACTTATAAGGCTCTGAACATAAGGCTCCATCAAATGACGTGTTAATATCTTATACATAGAATTTGCATGTCATCAGACGCTAACCGCCTTCTCCAATCTGCCCTCAGCCTAATCATGTATTCATTAAACATAAACAACCCTTTTTCTATGTAAATAGTCTATCAAAGAAAATTAATATCCTCCGTCTAAACTTTATGACCCCCGTATAAGGTTGATTATTGCGTGACAATTGAGTTATATATTGTTTTTAGAAAATATTGCCTTATTTCTGTAGTAGATTTTCGTGATGTGTGGGCCTGTGGGGTATTACAAATATTATTATGATGGAGTCTTTTGGTATTTTTTATTTACACTGCCCGAAATTAGGATTTGGGACCCGAAGATGGCAAATATTTTGTTAGATGCTGGGTGACCCAGACGCATAAGAGTTGTTTTAGAGATTTCACAAAATATTGTTAAAAGAGTGTCTTTGCAGTTTCTTGTTGGTTCTTTTTTATAGGAAACAGGTAGTTCAAACCGTGCCCTTTTTTCAAATCATGGCCATGAAGATCAATACATTTTTTAAATTAAATTTAAAGCAATATATACTGTTTGCGCCTAATCTGTGGCTAAATTCACACGGTTTAGTGGATAAATTCACTGTATGAGATTGTCGTTTTAGATTGACTAGTTGCATTCTTATCCCCCTTCCTCTCCCGCACATGCCTGTCACCTTCATACGAGCAAAAAGGAATGTGCGTCGTAGACCGTGAACCGCGTGCTCTTAAGAAATTTCGAAATTAAGTGAAATCTGGTGTGTTATTCATATTTGTGTTATGTTCAACCCTCAAGGAAGCCGAGACAAAGATTTTGAGGTACGTGCAACCTTCTTTTTATGCGCATTGTTATTAATACAAAGTTCCAAATCAGTGCGTGCGTCCATCTTTAGCAGCGTGCCAGTTTTTCAAATTTGATCGCATTATTAGCTTCCCCCGCGCAAACATATACTTACAATGATTTCTGATAGACTAAGAGCTTCATTTAAATAATTCATGTAGCATCAAAATAATTATGTCTTTACCCTCTGTAGTGAAAAGTCACAATTATTTGAAAGTCAAACATTATGGTGAATCAACAACTTTGCCCACAAAGCCATGCATAATATTCCCCAAGATTTACATAAAACTCAAAACAATACACCTTCCTAATGAGATTTGAAACATTCAAGATGCAGGGCATAGAATATTCAGAAGACTCATTTTTTTCCAAGTGATCAAGGTTCTTTGAACTCACTCAAGTCAATTTATTGCACCCGCCTGGTTTAATACTATTTGTGTTTTATTCGAATCTATGAATAATGTGTCTGTGATACCCATTAGTCACCCAGACTTGACTGTAAGCAAGGTCTGCAAATTCTCTGGACACCTCTATAACTAAATTATCTCAGTTCATTTAATTTTATGAGTACTAAAGTCTAGATACCGTTGCACTTTTAGTTTCTTTAGATTGTCACTGAAAATATTAAAACGAACATCTCAAGAAATCTTGGCTGAAATGACCTCGTTGTTTGATAGTTTCTCCAAACAACGAGGGACCTAATTCCGGGTATGGCGTCGATCTGAAGAACCATAGAGCACTGTACGAATTTAGGAGACTATAACACTGTCTTAGTATGATTGCCATTGTAGCGACATGAACAAATTAACAGAAAGATCATGTAGCGACATCTATGACGCAATTTAAGAACTAAAATCTTGCATCGCGCAATAAGTTATCATACGACATTTGACGACAACGGGGGAAATGGGAGAATTTCAATGGGGTAATTTACAACCCTCATCCCTCTAAACCGTAGTGACCAATCATTGAAAATAGCATACTTCGCCCGCAAGACTGTCCGTAGTGAGCCTTCTGTACATATATATTGTCGTGTGACTACAACCTTTGTTTACAATTAATTTATGTCTATTTAATAATGTAAAGAGGATTGACGCAGCTTTTCGAAGCAAATAGGCCTTTAACGTACCTAACCATGTTTTTATTGAAGACACGTTACAAGGCTCGTGTAGTCAAGAATGTTTACTTTGGTCTTAGTTAATGTTTACAGTGTTAACACTGTTCAATAGATTAAAGAGAAAAATAATGTTGTAACTTAGATTTAGTTGAGCTCATAATTGCCTTACAACTTTTGACAAGAACTCGCGGTAATTAGTACCCGTAAGGTTGAAATTATCTTACATAATGTACTTGTCGTTGTATGATCTTTTATTAACCTTTGAGTGACACTGACGAAGCAATACAGAAATTGATTGGCGCACAGACAAGTGTTGCAATGTCTTATTTTGCCGAAAATGCAAAAGTTAATTCTACCCTATGCTTAGAAATGTTAAATACCAGGTAGTCCACGCAGAGTTCAGTACTGATTGGATTTTATGACATAAAGCCTGTATCTCCCGAAGAGTTAGGCAGAAGGAGACCGTGTTTCATCCTAAGAATGCCTTGTGTGCATTAAGTGCGCCTGTGTACCACATGCACTGCCAGGGCCGGATTTATGGGTGTGGAGGCCCTGGGGCCATCTAGAAGTGGAGGCACCGAAATTTGTTTTGGGACACACGAAAACAAAAATATAAAGAAGGTGTAACATAATAACCGCACAACCCTCTTCGAATAAATTACGTTATTTTTGCTCATTCATTCAGATGTGAGAAAAGGAGTAAATCTGTCAACTAATATTGAATTGATATAGGGTTAGGATGTTAGTACACCCATATTTCGCCAGTTATGTTTAAACTCCGTGTAACAGGAGGCGAACCTATCAACCGGGCACACATCCAGAAGAGGCTGTTACTGAGAAGTACCTGATGGAAAATTCAATAACACTTTGCTAGATCTGGGAATCGGGCCTCCCCCAAGTGTCGCGACATTGACCGGTCCCGTGCGTCTCGCATCCAGCTGATTCCCGCAACCTTCACCAGGTCATCGGTCGATGGGGCCGAAAAGTTCTGGAGTAGCGACCGCGAACCAGAAGACGCTGCGTTAGAAGGCTTCCCAAAGATTACACTACCAAATAATTGTTTACAGGGTAAACACTCTTGACATTTATTTCATACTAAATGGAAAAATATTGGGTGCTAATTAAACAAGCTTCTTTTTAATATCATTATTCGCCTCCAAAAATGTATGTTGCCTTCTAAATTACTAAGTCAGCCACAATTAACGAGCATCTAAATAATACTATCTTAGCCACTAGTTATCTTCTATGTAAACCACTCTAAATACAACTCAGCATGATGGTTATTTTTTAGCATCTATATTTGTAACATACATTCTAACAGTAAACTTCTAAAATACTATTAAATGACATCAAAAAATATATTTATTTAGCTTCAAATTTTTTAACTCAGTACGTTTAAAATGTAACTCATCCCATATTAATTGATCGTCAAAATTTTGCTAAAAATGTCATCAAATAGTATATTGACCACTAATATTACCCCAAAAGCTATTGAGGAGAGACAAAATAAAAGACTTATTTTTTCAAAATCTATTTGTTCATTGAATTACCATCATTTTACTTATAGTAAATAATAGAAACACATAAAAAGAATGTAGGTAGGTACCTAATCAAAAAAGAAAATTAAACCATTATTGGATTATTAACGCAGCTCGCGCTTTAGTTGGCCTTCCACGCTTTCTTTTTAATCCAAGTGGTTGTGACTTTGCCTCTAATGGTGGCATCACGTATTTCAGTCTTATTGCAAGGCCTATCAAATGCTTGCAGCTGTACTTGCGATAAAAGTCTGGACAATCACAGCAACCAGTAATCCACTCGGTCTGATTGTTCGGGTACGTATCAAAATCCCGAATTTTAATAGACCGAATTTTAAAATACCGATAGACGAAATCCCGATAATTGAAACGCCGAATGGTTGTTTGGTCGAAAGTTTTAAATCCCGAAAGTTCATTTGCCCGAAAGTTTAAAATCCCGAAATCTAAAATCCCGAAGTACAAAATCCCGAAATTGCCACCGTTTCCGAGAAAAACGATTTTTTGTAAACCAGGTTAGGTCAAAACACTTAAAAGTTGCCAAAAAAGCGTAGTCGGAGCCTACTGAAGTACTAGGGCTCTATCTCTTTATCTCCTATTTCTGTCTGCAAGGTTTACAGGAACCTAACTAACCGAACCTCGGGGTGCCCCTGACGTCGACCGTCTAGGGTTAGCGTTTCCGTCAGCAGGTCGACGGATCCCCGCTGCGCGGGGCTCCTATTTCTGTCTGCAAGGTTTACAGGAACCTAACTAACCGAACCTCGGGGTGCCCCTGACGTCGACCGTCTAGGGTTAGGGTTTCTGTCAGCATCAGTTAAATTTCAATTACGTCATATTAAATCAATTTGTGTTATGTCTTCATTCCAAAAAATATTAAAACATGTTAAGCAGAATGCCCACCGTCATAACTGTGTTGCAGTGCCATCTATGAGTAATCGCGGGAACTACGTCGCTGCTCTTTGGGATTTCATCCATCGGTATTTCGTCCATTCGGGATTTCGTCCATTCGGGATTTCGTCCTTTCGGGCATTTGAACATCGGTATTTTGTGTTTCGATATAACGACTATCGGCATTTAAAACTTTCGGTATTTTGAATTTCGGTGTTTTGGACGTCGGTATTTCAATCATAGGTATTATGAACTTTTGGGATTTTGATACGTACCCGATTGTTCGGTAGTATTACGTTCCAAGATGAAAAATACACTTTTTTGTATTCGTCAAAACACCTGAATTTAATTACAGCGAAAACAATTGCAATACGAACGCACGAAAGACAATAAACAATTACACGTGATCAACTCAACTCGTCGTTACATGAATGGCGCTCTCTGATTGGTGCAAATAGCCGGTCGCTGTCGTCTCGCGTACTCGCGCCAAATCATACAGTGGCTATTTTCACGATAAAAGAATATGATCTATCATTTTACATGCTAAGTTATAATAAATGATGCTTTCTGTAGAAGCTTGAATTATATTTTTTTGAGGATTTTGCGTTGAAGCTGTAAAACGTAAAATGGTGACGAGATGTAAAATCCGTGGCCGAGTTAGTAAATTAGGTGGCAATGTATAAATAAGAAGGACAAGTCACAATAATTGATGATCTTTACTTGACGCTTTCTATAGAATATTTAGTTGGCATTGTAAAAAAGACGAATTAGTTTATTAGAGGCTATGTCACTTTCCCGTTGCTTAGTTATAAAATTAGAAGTTTAATCACGTGTCCAATCAATAATTTTGTGGCTCGACTTATAATTTCCCAAAAATATTTGATTGTTATTAGTTGAGAATAGCCTAATCTCGTCTAGACCAATTACATTAGGACCTCTCGAACTAAAGCATACTTACTTTCAGTCCCCGACAATACCCCAGCAGTACAATAAATAATAATAATACACGAACTCTCGCATCTCAATCGCTATTCACAACGTAAGTCGGACCGGAAGTCTCGAGCTCACGAGGCGACTTCCGGTTCCTAATGCCGATATAATAGAAGAGAGACGACGTAGGAAACATAATAGTATTACCTAGTCTTTTGAAAATAATGATATTTGTAAGAGCAAGTAGGTATCTTAGTAGTTTGGGATAAAAATAATCCATACTAATATTATGAATCCGAAAGTAACTTTGCGTGTCTGTCCATCTGTCTGTTTGTTCCATTTTCCCGTGTTAACGGCTGAACGGAGTTACATGAAATTTGAACCACGAGTAGAACACGACCTTTTTGTTGTTCTTGGATGGGAAATCATCAAATGACCCCTCCCACTCCGGGTGGAGCGGAAGGGAGTGTCAGACTTGTACTGACTAAAACCCATCCATGTTCCTTCTTTTGCGCTTTGCCACGGTATCTTTTTCGAACAGTCCCACAGCCCTGGCAGGCATCGGCCCTTTTTGCTGACATCTCTTTGAGGCGCGCGTGGAACACGAACGCGCCGTCGACACGGCCTGTCGTCATAAGACGGCCGGACGACGAGCTAGGTCCACAGGCCCGCGCCTACGGTGGCTGGTAGCCTCCACGTAGCCCCCGAACCCCGGGGCGTCTCCCGCGGTGGCTGGGACGTGAGGTTCTCTCCTTCTCACGTTCCGCCACCTCCTTCGCTAACATGACTGCTTCGCAGAATGAGGTGACGGCTTCCCATTCCCTCTCACTCCGGACCATGGCTTGAACCAGAGCCAGACGCGAGAGGTCGCCGCCGCCAAGTAGAACACGACCTAGGTTGGGACATAGGATACTCTTTAAACCTGTAATACATTTCTGTGAGATAATTTTACAACCTAAATATGGGCGAAGTCACAGGTAAAATCTAGTGTAATATGCTACTATACCTACGAATTTACGATAGCCATGAAGAAAAACAGTCCTAAGTCGCAAGTTAATAAAATTTTGGACACGTACAAATCGTATTAAAATATTTTTATCTCAGGCTATCAGATGATTCCCCCGTGTCTGATAAAACCGTTTTTTTCACAAGACAGATAACGTTTTCGTAACCTTCATTATTAATTGCTATTTTTATACAAAAGAAGGAAAACATTGAAGATTACCTATCTTTTTATAAAGCGTTTTTTCCACGAGAGAGTATCAGTTAAAGCTGGTATCAGAATTTCAGAAATCACGTTTAATGATTTTCACGTTAACGTGAGTGAATTTTGAATGGAAACAATACTTCTACATGAGTCTTGATTTTTTTTTTCTCTACGTGCGCACTTTTGTTTCATGCAGATAATTATTTGAATGAGATCTTAAAGCATATGGGGCCGAAGTGGCATAGTCATCGCCATTTAGATTTTTCTTCAAAGTTGACTACGACATCTTTTATATAAAAAGTTAAACCAAACCAAAAAGGAATATTATTCACACGAATATTTATGGTAAACAATTTCCTTTGTTTGTAATACTATATAGGCTTGCGTTTGGCCGCAATTCGCCTGATGTGAAACGATGGGACCAAGGGTGGAGCACGCTTGCCTAGAAGAAACCGATGAATTCGAACTTTGAATAAATCCAGATTATTAATAAACAGGGAACAGAGAAGCTGACAGTGAATTCCGCAGATTGGTGGTACGCACAGTAAATGTGGAAACATAGCGCTTTGAACCTATTTCATGAGCAATACTGTAAAAGATCTGTGTAATAATATTAATGTTGGTAATTGGTACAATACAATAAAGATATTGTATCAATCTATCTCTTACTCTTACTTCCTCAAATAATTTCAATTCAAGAAAAGACTAATATACAAAGTACAACCCTATTCCATTCGCAGTGAAAAGCATCAAGACAAATGAACATCAAAATGGATACAACAAAGTATAAATATTTTACAGCTACACAATATCAGTATAAAATATACTCATTATTATTATCTACCTACCCAACCATAAATATCTGAAAAGTAACGCTCCCCCTGTATTCAATTTCTCCCCATTTCCACGTAATAGAATTTCATGTCAATTTATTTGTAAATCAACGGAAAAGATTTCGGATACCTACATTAAATGAACAGAACACACACTGTGTGTATTTGTTCATTTCATGTACGAAATTCTGAATGTGGTATTAGTTACACGTAGTTTTAATTACTTTGCAGTGTGTAAGCATTTGCTATTATTTCGTTTGAAAATATTTATAATAATTTAATTAGCAAGATCTAAATTAATCATTTTATAGTAAATAATATAATACCACTTATTTGTATAATAATAGTTTGTGTTTTGACTTCATCCGTAGCTGACTTTACTGCGGTCGGCCATATTGAAGGAATCATTCGTGTAGTGATACCGACCGGCGAAACATATTTTTATAAGTTAAGAAATTAATTGTTAACAGTGTGTTTTAAGGACGAATAAATATTTGATTTGATGTTAAGTATGAACTGTTTTATTGGTACACTTCTGGCTATCTAATAAGTGCTAATGTATAATGATTTTGGAATTAGACTGGATTTTCAACCTTATACGCTATTGATGATGGTCATAGATAAGTGAGGATCCACCCTCTCTTAAGCCATTCATGACCAGTTTGGTTGGGGCATACAGTATACGTTCCAGTAAGTGGGTAAGAAGCCCGCATTCTAGGCAAAACTTTGTTATGTATCAATTACAATGAATGAACTCTCAAATCAAACTATAATTTACTACAGAACTATCACTCGCTGATAATGCTATTCAGAACTCATATGATATTCTCATATTCGTAAACAAGTCTCCTACTTGCGTTAGATTGATGTGACCACATAAGGGTTATAAGATCTGCTCGAGGTGATGTATCTGCTCCTACTTTCGGCAAAATGTGTTACTTTAGAGGCGTTGTGTGGCTTTAGAGGCCTTGATGTTTAATGGGTACTGATTCGCTCTGACCAGAGCTTGTAGAACTCACACCTCTTTTGCGGTGGCTTCACCAACACATCATAATTATGTCATGTAGGAAAACAGGAGGAACAAAATGGAATGCTCTAGTATTCCATTTCTTCCTACTCCTCGTCTTGCTTTCAAGACATTATGTGTAGGTACTGGATAGAATCCAAATGGATGCAGTTTTATATTCTAGCTCATAAGTTAAACAATAACTATTGATTTACCGAAACTTTTGTTATTCTGTTTTAAGACGTTTCCACGATCATAAAGTTTTCTGCTTTTGCTACTTGTTCGATGTTTATTTGTTTACTATAAAATAAAATTATTGATAGTTAGAAATCTGTTATGGTTTTTAAGTAAGTTATTTGGTAAAACATCATCGTAAGTGTATGAGTAATATTAAATTCTCAAAAGGTATCAGGCAATTGAGTTGCGAGTATTAAGATGAAATTTTAATTTTTTCTCGTCGTCAGCACAAAATATATGCTCTTGAGGGTAAAAAAGATTAGAATTCTCCAAAAACTTGAAACAAGATTAATCTTAGACTAACTTAGACTTAATCTCGGTAGCTTCTGTAAATCTGCTTCTCCTCCATTTTAGACTTTTGTATCATCGTTATCGCCAAGTGTTACTTTGTCTAAGCTCTTTGGTAAGGAAGTCATCAAGCATAACTCGTGAATGGTCTTTTAATATCTATCTCTTAAATAAGAGCACATAACAGAGCAGCACACTGAATTTCTCGATATGGTTGTCGAGAGCTTTGGTGCTATGATCTTTGGTGAGGCTTTGAGCCCTAGAAAGCCATTGAATGCAGTCGCTGTGGCCGAAATCGGCTAGATGACATCATCATCATATAACAGCATTTTTAATGGCTTTTTTACAAATGCTACAGAACATCAAAACAAAATATATCAAAACGAAACCTGAAAAGACGAAGCAATATCACTTTCAATCGCTGTATACAAAAACAGACTAAAAATACAAGCTGCAACGCTTACAGAAGCTAGTGCTTACACAAGCGCTGTACAAGCGAACGTAACAAAGAGATACGACAGCTCATTCGCTAGCGATATGAGCGGTGTTAGCGCTCAAGCAATTGTCTGCCGTTTTACGTCGACTTCACAGCTGACTTGTGCGGAGCCAGGAAACGAGCGGACGGGATTCTTCAACAAAATTTGTTTAGGTATTAAGTTTACCTTTCTGTGACTTCTGAAGCAAGGAAGCCGAAAAACTATACAAGTCAGTATTGAACATTCTCGTTGGTTACGTTTTGACCCTGGTGGGCCTAGAATAATGGACTAAATTCACGGTAACAGCTTTTTTCGTCGATATCCCTAACCACCTTTGCACCTTGCATTAATTTACAACAATACGGTGGGTAACGTTCACGATAAAGATCAAACAATTGGGACATGTGGCCGGAAAAAACAAGGCATAAATGTTGGAAATGGGAACACAGGATGGAATGTCAGAGACTGAATTTCCAACACACAAAGAAAAACACACACACTCGGAGATAGTTACGTTATTAAGAAGTAAAACAGCTTGCAGGTCCAGACAGCAAACTATATTTGCCTTATGATTTAAAAAAAAAAACAAGGACTCAATGTGGAATCGTAGTGATGGAATTTTATTGTTATTCCTGCCTTCTCTGTATGAAACTTATCTTTTTTTGGGGAAAACATGTTAATAATATATTTGTTGCAGCAAATTGATCAGCAATTAACACTAATGCTCAACCCAGTGCAACAAACCTTTCTCAATTGAACAGAACCGTACAAATCCGCTCCACTCATAGCCCCACAGCAAATGGAATGACGAACCGAACTCATGAAATACAACTTCCGTGCCAAAGGTTTACGTTAAATAAATAACGTACAAAACAAATAATATCAGTCACGGTACAGTAAACATTCGTAAGAAAACAGTTTATTTCAGTAACTGTTGCTGTTTCTGAGTAAAGGAAGATGTGTGGCGGAGTAAAAGACGTTCATCATGTCACTTGTACATCTCATTGATTTTTAGGGATCCGTAGTCCAACTAGAAATTTATAATTTCGTTATGACCGTTTTAACAAAACCATCGTAAAATCTACAGGTTTAATTTGCTACTGTTAGCCATCACCTCACAGCTGGGGCATAGGCCCCATGACTTCCAGTTCGTTCGATGCAGGGCTAATGTGGACCAGTGGTCGTTGGTTTCGCCCAGCCATTTTCTACGAGGTCCCGAGTCGCCTTTTAATCTAATTTGTATATATTTTATTCAATCGTTTACCAACCTAGTGTTTTTTTTATGCCAACATAGCTTCTATTTACAATTGCCAGGTGCAACCAAATATCAATATTTTATATGTTACTCCTAAAGCCTAGCTTATGTAATACTGAATACTGTAAATACTGTAAACAGGCTAATGAAAACGTTTTGGTTTCGCGAATACCTTTTATTTTCGCCAAATGTAGTATACTCAGGACAGTATTTATTACTGCCTCGTTTGTATAGTGGTCGCAAATGCGACTGCTGAGCATGAGGTCTTGGGTTCGATTCCCGGGTCGGGCAAAGTGTTATTGGGTTTTTCTATCACGAATTTGTCAATAGCAATCACGGAGTCTGGATTCGTGTCCGTGTGATGGCAATAGGCTCGCCACCTATTATATGGGATTTAAAACATAACTGGCGAAATGTGGGTACTATTAGGTACACCTCTGCCTAACCCTTTGAGGATTACAGGCGTGATATTATGTTAGTATTTATTTATGTGAAATCCTTATCCGAAACAACACAATCATCATCATCATCATCCACAGCCTGAATTCACCCACTGCTGAGTATAGGCCTCTCTTTTCTTCTGCCAATCTCCACGTTCCTGTGCCAGCCTCATCCAGGTTTTTCCCCCGATGGCAACTATGTCGTCTGCCCATCTGGCGGACGACCCACATTTCTTTTCCCCGTTCTTGGACGCCATTCAGTGACAGCCTTAGTCCACCTGTCATCACTGTGCCTTGCTAGGTGTCCTGCCCAACTCTATTTGAGTTCCGTAACGCGATTTCCAATATCGAAAACCTTTGTACTTCTTCGGATTTCGACGACGTTAGGAACTCGATCTACCAGCTTTATGCCGAGCATGGAACGCTCCATGGCTCTCTGTGCAACTCTCAGTCTGTACACAGCCTCCTGCGTGAGCGTCCATGTTTCAGCACCGTACGTCATGGTGGGTAGAACACAGTGGTTATAGAGGCGGGACCTTAGACATAGCGGAATTTTGGCTGATTTCAAAATGTCAACACAATAAGCCACATAAAATACAACTATCCTTCAGTATTTTGTCTAAAGTTATATGCGGCACAAATGCGGTTATTTTGAATAAAGTCTTTATTTACAACGTAATAGTGTAGATATGGAATTGAGTATTTGGAATTTTAAAACCATTCCAGTTTATGTTACTGTTACCCTGCTAAGTGCTTGTAACAACAGATTATCGTTACAAAATGAATTAAGATTGAAGAGTACTTGAATACAGCTCCAAATACGATCCACGTGTAACCTAATTATAAGGGTTAAGCTATCCACGCCTACATTGTGATTGTTTTCCTATTACGTACCGGAATTTATTAAATTACTACTGAACATATATCGGGATCTAATGTTTTATTTGCTTGAATTATCGTGTTGAAATTTGTGGATATAAAAAAATGAGAAACTCACGTGAAATAATTATAATACTTCGTTAATTATTACTTTTAGGCACATTTTCTAGCTACACAAAAAAAAATCAATCAGCATTCCGGCAAACAAATCAAAGTATTATGAAAAATCTATATTAGTACCAAAACGTCATCTATCAAAATTAAGTTTATCCATCCAATCCATTGATGAAATCGCAATGGCCGATCTTCGTGCAACTTTGGCAATATCCCTACTTCCCTACTTAATATTAAAAATGTGAAAGTAAATCTGTCTGTCTGTCTGTCTGTTACGCTTTCACGTCTAAACCACTGAACTGATTTTAATGAAATTTGGCACAGAAATAGAGTTGACCTTGAGAAAGAACATAGGATAGTTTTTATCCCGGACTTTTGAAGAGTTCTCTTGGAAACGCGATATAACCGAACTCGACGCGGGCGAAGCCGCGGGCGGAAAACTAGTCAAACATATTTCCGTAAAAAGTACATTTCAAGACTTGGCTAAATTCATTACGAAACCAACATGCTTATTGTTATAAGGGTAGAAGAACTCAATGAAGCTGAGAGGCACTTGTTCTTCCCGTCATTATGATTTTTTTTTTGTTCTGGACCACCTGGGAAACTCGGTTTAAACTGTTACACACTTAAAAAAATAATTACTTTACTTTAAATACCTCTGTAGTGCGAGCTCGTGGCTAAATAATAACAGCCGCTCGGGTCAATCTTTAGGTTAAGCCGCGCTTGCCTAGGTTGGTCCGTGGATGGGTGACCACCCATTACATACCGAGTTTCCTCCGTGCCTCGGAAAGCACGTTAAGCCGTTGGTCCGGCTGTTATTTGTAGATCTTTGACAGTCGATAAGGTAGTCAGTGGCTCGAAAGTTTGACAACCAGTCTTACCAAAAGGGTATCGTGTTACCCAGTGCTAGCTGGGTATTGGAGGTCAGATAGGCAGTCGCTCCATGTAAAATACTGGTATTCAGCTGCATCCGGTTAGACTGGAAGCCGACCCCAACATAGTTGAGAAAAGACTATGCAGATGATGACCTATGTAGTACGAGTATAATGTTTTGAGTGCGTTACATTGAACTCTACCGTAAACCGCGGTTTATACACCAAAAGTATAAGTCCTAACGATATTTTTTGTACAGTGAAACTTAGTTTGACGTACATAATGCTTGGTTGACGACGTTGTGATGGGTCCGTTTACACCCTGTATTAACCAAAATGACTTCCTTTGTAGTCATGTCCCAAAAAATAGACCCCAATCCAGCAAAAAGGGGACCTAAATACCCTTAACCCAAGATAAGCCAGTTCACTTGCCACATGAGGCACGAGGCGGTTCATCCATCAACATGACTGACAGTTAGGATCTTCAGTCTACATCGTGATGAATGGCAGAGACCGTTATGAAAACCCTTTGAACGAATATGTCAAAATTGGTATGAGGAGCCCGGTAGGGGCCTATTTCCACACGTTTTGTGTGTTTGCTGTTGAACATTCTTTGTGTGTTTATTACTAGGCAAATCATCGAATAAATAAAACAAATATCTTCTATTCTATCTATCTATATATATATAAAGGTAAACTGACTGACTGACTGATTGATATATCAACACACAACCCAAACCGCTGGTCCTAGAGACAAGTGTGTTTTCTTTGAGAAGAGTAAGTATCCACTAAGATATGATTTTTGGGAATTCCACCTCTTAAGGGGTAAAATAGGGATGGAAGTTTATATGAAAGTCCGCCAGTTTTGAAGTTAGGTTCTTCAAATTTTGGTTTAGGCTGACGATTCAAATTAATTTATACGTGTCTCACGGGTTAAAATAATTCTACCCCCGAAGGGTTAAAAAGGGGGATGAAGGTATGTAACTATGTTTGTTACCGTAACCTGGATTACCAATAGGTTACTTTTTAATCCCGGTAGTACGTTCCCGTTGGATATTTTTCGACATCAACGCAGGCAAAGCCGCGGGCAAAAGCTAGTTACAAATATAATTTAACTTTTTTCCATGATATATTAAATATATCCATAAAACGCTGCATATATTGCTCACAAGGGAATGTAAGAAAGAGGGGAATGGAGAGAAAAAGTTGAATATTTAATCAGAGTCTGACAAAAGGCTGCTTCAACTTTATCACCTCAGTCAAAGATTTTTGCTGCAACCACCAAGTTTTTGACAAGAAAAACGTTTTTTTTTTATTTATTCGATTGTCATTTTTGCCCTGTATTCAAAATCTTTTTTCCACATAAACTGTCTGGAAAATAAAAGGGTCGTCACTGAGATGGTTATCTGAGACCCTAAGGCTCTAAAGCCCCAAGGAAAGGGTCCCTATCTATTAAAGGCGGCGGAAGATCGCTTATCTTGAGAAAATGTGACGTTCCAGGCTTTCTATTGGTTGATTTTAGATGGCCTCACTTCATTCATCCAGTCTTTATTCGTTCAGACAGATACTGGAGGAGATTTGAAAGGGTTTACGATTTGTGGAGATACAACAGATGATCACGTTTGGAAGCTAGATAATATCTTTCTAGCACTTTTCTTTGCAATTTTATTCCAGTTGTCGCAGTAAACTTTTTTGAGTTATCCAAATTGTAATCCTCACGACTAGACAGGTCGTTCCGTCCTGTTGTATTTAAAAATATTAATTGTTACGAGTTGTATGTTTATTGTTCTTTTTTGTCATTTTGTGTGCACGTCATGTCTTCGCGACAAATAAATGTTTTTTCTTTCAAAATCAAAATCATAGCATTTATTTTCAAGTAGGCCAGTTACAGGCACTTTTGAACTGTCGAAACAAAGACAACAATGAAATGTAGCTAAAGTCCCAGTCACAAGGCATAAAAACTGTGAAAGTATTGTAGTTGCCCCTTCCCTAACGTAGATTTCTATGAAGAAGAACGGGCAAGAAACTCCATGGACACTCTTTTAAATCAGAATAATTTTACAAAACCTTGGTTACATCATTCATGTTGAGATGGTACATCATGTGAGAGCGATGTAGCAAAATGGGCACGTTAAAAGTGTCCATAGTAAAAGAACAATTCAAAAATAAAATAATTCATTCAAATAAGCCGTGGCAACCAATAGATGACCAGTCACAACTGACAGCACCTTTATTTTCTATCAATAGCTTTCAAAGTACATATTTTCGTATCGCGATTCGCCTTCAGCTTCAAAAACATTTATAGTTTGTAAATGTATTGAATTGAGATAAAGCTTATAGTAGATTACTTACTATTATCCATCATCATGGCAGATAGAATGTCAGTTTGTCCAGGTTCACTAGTCTCGTACGATACCCACAAGTAATAAGGATATTGTTTCGTAAGGTGTTTTAATGGATTCTCAATTTTGAAGCCTGCTGAAGAAGCCTTGTTGGAAGACCTCGTGGCTAAGTAATAGCAGCCGCTTGGTTCGATCTCCAGGTTAAGCCGCACTTGCCTAGGTTGGTCCTAAGGAGTGTGACCACCCATAATATACCGAGTTTTCTCCGTGCCTCGGAAAGCACGTTAAGCCATTGGTCCCAGCTGTCATTTGTAGATCTTGGACAGTCGTTACAGGTAATCAGTGGCCTAGTAACTGGGTTGTGGAGATCAGATAGGCTGTCGCTTCATGTAAAATACTGGTATTCAGCTGCTACACTGGAAACCGACCCCAATGTAGTTGGGAAAAGGCTAGGCAGATGATGATGCTGAAGAAGCCTTGAAGTTACGTAGTCAGAAGTCAATGTCCAAGGGCTGGAGTGGGGTGGAAGGAGTGTTCATAGTTTAGAAGTTGAATTAAGTTGCAAAATCATAAGTAAAATTAGCCTCATCATCTTCCAGCCCTTGTCCCATGTTATTTGGGGTCGGCGCAACACGTTTTTTTCTTCCATTCTCCTCTGTCAACCGTCACGCTATCATTTACTTCTTTATCTTTCATATCATTCCTCACACAATCCATCCATCGTTTCTTTGGTCTTCCTCTCCCTCTGCATCCACCAACGTTTATATTCATCACTCTTTTAGTCACATGCGATTCGTCCCTCCTCATCACATGTCCATACCAAGACAGTCGATTCCCTTCCTGAGTATTATTAACCTGTAATTTCCTATTATGGGGTCACAGGGCTCCTTCATGTAAGAGTGTGGGTTGTTGTGTGTCACCATGTCTTCTAATTTTAGTTCAAGGACATGACAGTTTTCGGGTCTTGCTCTTGATTAAAAGGGTATAATTAACTAGATCGTTCATCTTCAACACTCCTGTTTTCGTCAGTAACTGTTACTCAAGTTTCTATTTCGTTTCATTGTAACATTAATTTAGTTAGATGTCCGTGACAGCAACAGTGGTTATTGTTCAAAATTAATTCTAAACGGGCTTTCATCTTAATTTATTTGAGAATCCTTTATTAATATTGTAGAAGGAAGAACTACTGTCTCTATAAATTTTTTGAACGTGCGTTTGTGGAACTCCGCTTATTAAAATAATGATTTGAGATGTTTGAAATAAATTTATTTTCTCTTCATTTCCTTTATTCATAAACATAAATATATTTTTTAAATATGAATCATCTCTAAAAAATAATATTTAATTATGTTATGTACATTATATACAGACTACAAATAGAACTAAAATAAATATAAAAGAAGACTAAAATAAAGTACCTCTATATATATACAACGACGACAATGGGACACGTCTTAGGCGTTAAAGTACTCCTCCGCATTGCTGTCATCTGGAAACGTGCCCAGAAGACTGGCCAGCCCTCTGGTCACGCGAAGTGTCGACCAGTCGGCGAGAGATTTCCTTTACAAGGAGACGCGCACTCGGGTCCCATGACCCGAGCGTTTCGACCTCAAACGGCTCAAAACTGTAGTTAACAAAAAAGTTACAGTATTTGCGCCGCTTGAGGATTTATAATATTAAACATTTAAAAAAATCTGTATAATCAACTAATTGCACTCTCCAGGACTTGAATAAGGCAAACGACAGAGGAGTCCTTTTGTGGAAACAAAATCTGGACAAAATCAGAGTCATCGAGTCGAGTAGAAAACAATAATAATTAAAATATTCAGTGATACTCTGGGAAGGAATCCTGATCTGCGAATAGCAACAGTTATTCGCAGATCAGGAAGCAGACCAGAACTTTCGTGATTTCCAGTTTATGGTCAAAACTGCCTTAAATATTCTGTTTTGTGAACTAGGTTAGAAATATATTTTTATAGGCTAATGAAAGCTCTAGCTTTGAATTAAATTCTCGGAAAGCGTTAATTAGTGAGGAGCGTTGTTTCCCAAATATTTTAATATATTTTCAGATATCCTAATGAATGAAAGGTAGATTAAAGCAATGGTATTTATAATAAAAAAATAATTAGATATCAAACGGGAAAACTAAAAAAAGATTGGTCTGTTGGTCTAGTGGTTAGTGACCCTGACTGCTAGGACGGAGGTCGTGGATTCGATTCCCACACAGGACAAAATCTTTGTGCGATGAGTACGATTATTTGTTCTGTATCTGGGTGTGTAATTTATCTATAATATGTATGTATTTAGAAATATATAAGTATATTTATCAGTTGTCTGGTTGCCATAGTACAGGCTCTGCCTAGTTTGGGATCAGATGGCGGTGTGTTGGTTGTCCCAAGATATTATTATTATTAAACTTGGAGAATCGATTGAAATAATTTATGACTATTATTTTTCAATTTCATTGCACCGAAAGTTACGCAAAGTGATAAAAACACTCGAAATAAACCTTTGAGGTATTAGAACCCAAACACCGTATAGGTCATAAGGTGTTTAAAATAGTAACTAATATATTCACTAAAACCGATCTCCGGTATTTATCTATCTTTAATTTGGAAAAAAAGAAGAAGTAAGAAGCTTTTCTAAATTCAGAGACAAGCTTAAAAATACTGTTTTTTATGTGTTACAAAATACAGGGTTAGTTTCCAAAGGCCAGCCAAATTCTCAGATATGATGGAGTACATCATTCTGAGCCTCCCACAAAGAAATTTTTCATCTACAGCATCTTATCTGAGAATTTTTCCTGGTCTTTGGAAACTAACCTTGTATAGAACTACTAGAAAATTCAAATATCTTTTTCAAACACCGGTTTGTGTATACTAATTAATCTTAGTGAAAATTCGTGTAGCCCAAAGGCTAAACTCCGGCTTTTTGGCAGTTCGCCCAGTCAGGCTAGAATTTATTGTTTTTTTTTCTTTCTTTTCGTGTTTGGCTCAACAGTTTCATCAATACCGGTCTCTATCATTGCCAATCTGGCAATCTAAGCCACGTCAATCCGGGCATAGTGAGAAAAAGCCTGTGAAAATCTGAACCAATTTGTTGTGTATCGAGCAAGTGCTATGTCGAAAACGATATCTTATTTCTATGGAAATATTTAGTGTGAGAATGGTTAGGTTATCTTAGGTCCGCAGTATTTCTATTACTTTTGGTGTTTTTAGTATCTTCATGTTTTACTATTTGTTTAATTTGAGTGGATCTAGTCTCTATAGCATATTTTGTAAAATCAAATCCCTATTGTTATTCCAATTAACTATTCGGAAGGTCAGGCACACTGTTTTGCCGGGAAAGTCTACGGTTACTTACGAACACTGAGGCGTTTCGGCACCGTGTGTATTAACAAGCCTCCATAGTGATACATACAAAATGTCGACCGTAGATTACCACGGCGAAAAGACGTGTGGCTCCAACGAATATGGATACATGGATATAAATTATTGTAAAGATGTTTCAGTTTATGAGCAAGAAAGGTTCTAATGCTAACCGGAACTTATCAAATGGTGGAACATCAATCAGACCAATAACTTGCTCACAAACAACATCCATAAAGTTATTATCTTTTTAATTTCTGATGACTCGAAATCAGGTCTTTACGAAGACCTCAACGTTCAAAAATTACCACTTGCATTCTTGACAATACTTTATATACTGTAGGTATACCATCAGCTACATAGATTCAATCTGGTTGCCCTTCGAACACCCCAGACCTTAAAATTAATGTGACTCGTATTGTGAGGACTTTAAGAAGACCTCAACTTCTCAACCCTCATCTTAATATAAACAAACCTGTGTATCCCTGTGTATACTGTAGGTGGACCAGCAGCAGGGTTCCACCTGGTTGGAGTCCAGCCCCCAGAACTCCAGCTCCTCTTCGAATAGTGGCCCGCACACATTTGTGGGGTAGTGCAGTTTGCCAGTTCTGGAACAATGAAAAGAAGTCATATCAATTAAGTGAAGAAACAAATATTAACGATATTGGGACAAGGACAGGAAGATTATGATGGCATTTAACTTCCGCTGAATAGGCTCGTAGCTAAATAATCAACGCTTGTCGAGTTCGGGCCGCGGATGTGTACCTAACCGTCCATTACACACCGAGGCTCTTCTATGCTTGGGAAAGTATGGTCCCGTATATCATTTGTAGGCATTTTGATGGGTAGTCGGTGGCCTCAAATTCTGATAGACAGTCTTACCAAGAGGTGTCGTATTTTCCAGTAATTTGGTTGTGGAAGTCGCTCCATGTGAAATATTGTTTTATTAGCATCAACATGGAACACTTTGGGAGAAGGCTAAATGATGAATTCGAGATGTGTGTACGTGTTTGATGTGTGTGTGTGTGTGTGTGTGCTTATATTCCACAATGCTAAGCCTCGACCCACACAAAAACCTGATTCCTTGGTCAATCCCCTGCTAAGTACACTACAGGAACGCTCGAACGGAGTGATTGGAACTCAAGTACTTACCTATCAAGTATTTACCTACATCGGGAGTCCCACTCTCCAAACAGAATCCCCTATAAAGATTAGTGGAATCCCCCATCGCTTCCGAACAATATCCGTTCAATAAAATAAAAGTAAACTCGCTTCCATCTTAAAGCTCAACGCACATTTATAATCATCGTAACGGCATTGCCTCGGTTCGTGGTCAGTAAGTAAACAGCAGTCACCAAGTTAACAGCGGGGTGTAGTCCTCTTGTGTCATCGCTTTGCTTGCCGTGGAGCTACCACCTACTTAGGGCCTGTGGAGAGGAGGTACTTCTTTTCGTAAATCTCCTTGTCAACGAAATAGAAATATGAAAATTTTTGGCGCGGTCTACGGAGTAAAGTCTCTCGTCTTCACAGGCCGTTAAGGTGAGCAGTTGGCTCAGTTACGTAAATCATCTCCACCATCACCCAGCCGTATGCGGGTGGTCAACCAGCCGTAAATAGGGCGACATTTTATTCCAGTGGGAAACCTTCAGAAGGCGACCGGTCTTTTAAGATAGACTAGAATAACTTCGGTGGTCGAAGTCTGATCTGTTTCTGGAGGGAGGTGGGCTGGTTGGAGTAACGGCCACCATGGCTCACGCACAATGGTCCACTTTAGGGACTAAGTGCGGAAACCAAAATCCCTAACATAGAACATAGAACTTCGGTGGTCAAAGTCCGCATATAGCCACAAGCGGGGCGTACACCCAGATATGCTTAGCTCATGCAGTTACATGCGTACATTGGGTGGACGCCTGGTTGACAATGCTGATGGAGGGGAGGATGCGGATCCCGTGCAGTACTTATAAGTGTGCGTTGCCCTTATAACGAAGACGCACTGTTATTTATTCACGATAACGCTCTCGATCAAGACAGGGATGAACGAAATTCATTTTCCATTATTATTGACGTTGTTTGGCACGAGTATTATGTTTTTGGATTATGTGAAATTGTGTTTAGTATGTATCAATGTACGTTATATCACAGACGTATTTCTTAAAGGGAAAATAGAGGTGTATCTTATCTCAACAATATTGAGGGTTATTTTATTGTAATAATATGATGAACGTATGTTGAAATAAATAGTCAGATTTTATTTTATGGGATGCGTCCCATAGGTGCAAGTTCTAGCTCTCTGCGAGCTTATTGACATGCACCTGGCAAAGATTATACTTTGGCCTGCTGTTGAGAATTTTCAAATAGAAAACCTGTTACTTTGTTTTTATATTATTGCCTAATAGTTAAGCGTGGATGTCTTGACCATCGGTGTAGTATTCACTTATAACAGAGCTAATAGATTGATAACACAATTTACTACTATATCACAGGCTCACCACACCACCAAGTTCCCCAGTCCAGGGTCGCTTCACCTTCCAACTTCCCGCCATTCGTGGTGACTGACAGTTGTCCTTAGTGACAGCTACCGGACTACTTGTGGCCGTGAGACAGTGTTGCCTAATCTATTAAATAGATACTCTACAATCGGACTGATTATAATAATGTTACTAGCGACCCGCCTCTGCTTCGCACGGCGCCACCTATCATTTCAAAAACTATCCCATCTTTTAAGCGGGAATCAACCATACATACACAAAATTTGATTGAAATCTGTTGGGTGGTTTCAGTGATTAGCATGTAAGAACATGACATTTTGTGACACGTGATTTTTATATATTAAAATAATTCGGAATTATTTACGCTTGTGCGTATTTAGCTGCATCCGTTGAGACTGGAATTCAAACATAAAGGCTAAGCAAATGATGAATTATAAACACTTTTGATCGACATAATTTTTATTTCAATTCTTTGTATCAGGTACCTCTGTCACTACCGCAGTAAAAAGAAAAAAAATACTCCAACACAAAAGAGGATGCGAAATAAGCTCACCGTACTAAGGGCTCTCCGTCTCACACCCATGGCTGGCAGGCGTTTAATTAAAATCGCTTTTAACTAAAGACATCTGTCACCTAAGGACGGTACAGCATAGCCGGCTTTCTATAACAAAGTAGGTACTATTCTCTCGGTCATTGAGAATCGATTGGTATAAAAATACGAGCCGTTCTAGATTCGTATTTTAAAATAGGTGAAGAGTCGTAGGACAAAGAACACATACGGCTCTCGTGAATATGCAGGAAAACGGTATTTTGATCAACTAGCTGTTTCCCGCGTTGTGTGTATGTATTATTTAATGGAATATCTACAATGAAGTATGACATTGTGGCCTTCTTCGGGTCCCTGGATTCTTATGAGCCAAAATCAAACGGAACAAAAAGACGATGTGCATTTCGCATAATAATATGTAATATTCTTATAATACTTGTATGTTAGTACTGGGTAATACTGGTTACCCCTTGATAAGATCGGTTGTCAGACTTTCGGACCACTGACTACTTGTAACGACTGTCAAAGATCTACAAATGACAGCCGGTACCAAAGGCTTAACGTGCTTTCCGAGACACGAAGGAAACTTGGTATCTTGGGTGGTCACCCATCCACGGACCAACATTATTATGAAAGCGCGGTTTAACCTGCAGATCCTCCCGAGCGGAAAAAAAGATTAATCATCATGAAAACCGGATCATAACCGTTTAAACAATCATATGTAAAACACCACTGCATTTTATATTCTGACGCATAAGTTAAGAGACGGCAATATGTACATACATTTATTTATTGCTTGGCAAATTGCCAGAACCAATCATGATTAAAAACATAAAATGTATTATTTACTGAAGAAGTGTGGAATAAAACTAGCACTCATGGATGATTTTAAAAGTAACCTATTAATGTGTAGGATCAAAATAATTAAGATAAATAATTGAGCATAAAATAATCAATGCAATATCAAAGTGAGTGCCACTTTGATATTGCAAAATAATCAATGCAATATCAAAGTGAGTGCCACTTTGATATTGCATTGATTATTTTGTGCTCAATTATTCATCTTAATTCTTTTTATATATGAAAAGGGATGGCTAGAAAAAGGGTGACTCACGAGATGACGACTCATAGAGAAGATGGGTATGTAAGAAGAAAATATGCTGCACTGATCCGAAATAAATAGAATGATGTTGATAATCGTCTTGATTCTCCAAACTCATGCTGAAATATTGTCGGGTGGGAAATCATCAAATGACTCCTCCCGCTCTGGGCGGAGCGGAAGGGAGTGTCAGACTTTTACTGACTAAAAACCACCCATGTTCCTTCTGTTGCCCTTTATGTTCCAGGGCCGCGGTATCTCTTTCGAACAGTCCCGCAGCCCTGGCAGGCATCGGCCCTTGCGGGCCCCTCCTGCTGACATCTCTTTGAGGCGCGCGTGGAACACGAACGCGCCGTCGACACGGCCTGTCGTCACAAGACGGACGGACGGCGAGCTAGCCTCGTAGTTGACCAATTAAAGTCCAGACAATCTCATCCATTTGCAACCCTGCAACCCAGCTTGAGGGCGTTCTACCTAAGGTTTGCATTGTTTACGTAAAACCTTTCAATTTGGGACTTGATATTCAAAATTCTTTAACTTAGGACTTGATATTCTCAAGAACGTAAAAACGTGTTGATTGTCAAATATAATAAACGCCGTGATGAAGATGACAAATGACACTAACTCAGGCTGTAAAATATAAGGAACGGAAGTCCTATAAAAGTGTTATGGTGTATGCAGTCGTAATGTAGGGAAGTGCCTACAAGCATGTCATAATTTTATTTTATATGAGCCTTAAAGTTGTAAGCTCGTGAGACTTTGTATGATCGACTCTTTTCGCATGTGGAAATCCTCATGGATGTCCTCCGACCTGGGGTGGTTGAAGAGGTCTGTCAGACTCTGTGCTGGTGCTGGACTGGTCGCACAGTTCGTATCGCTCCCATTGTATGATTGGTCTATTAAGCATGTCCTGCTGATGATAAGTATGTCTTATGGACTCTGTTGCTGATTTTCATTAGAATTTATTTTCCTCAACTGGTACCGCTGTCTAGCTCTGTGAAGTTAGACGTACTTCTACCTACTGAAAGCCTTTAATTTGATCTTATAGGGGTCTGAAGAACAGGGTGTTAAGTTCTTGATCTCCTTGATGTTTTATGTATTAGAGTTGGGCAGGACACCTAGCAAGGCGCGGTGATGGCAGGTGGAGTAAAGCTGTGACCGAGTGGTGTCCAAGGAATGGAAAGAGAAGTGTTGGTCGTCCGGCGGCGAGATGGGCAGACGACATAGTTGCCTTTGCGGGAATATCCTGGATGAGGCTAGCACGGCAGCGTGGAGCTTGGCACAAGCAAAGAGAAGCCTATAGCCAGCAGTGGGCGAGATCGGGGTTTGAATGATGATGATGAATAGGGGGTGAGCTTTTTGCCATCAACCGGGCACTAATACTGACTCCGTGGCTACTACTGAGAAGTTCTTGATGGAAAATCCCACAAGACCACTGCAGAAAATAAAAACCTAGCCTAGTCCTGCCTCCAAGTGGTAAAACATTAACACTAAAATCATAGTGGTGTAAAATATAAAGCTGTAAAGAAGCCTTGACCCTATAAAAGGATAATGGATGCTCGTAACACAAGGAACGACGCTAGCCCAAAATTTATTTTGTACTGAGAAATGACTTGAATCTAGATAGACTGGGTACACAGAACAGCTGCAATATATGCTGGAAACGTTAGATTTTCTAGAGAGACGAATTTCCCAAACACTGGATTACAATAGGATAGCCAACTTCCTGAATGTCTGAGAATCAGTCTTACCACGAGGTACAGTGTTAATATGTGTGTGTGTGCTGATACGGTCAGATAGGCAGTCAGCAAATAGTGATCCCTAATAGCTGCCTCTCCAACAAGACGGCAAAAGGCTATGCGGATGCTAGATGGTGAAAATACATGAAAATTGGTCTATTTTTAGAAGGGAAAAGTTTCGTAATCCTTGATGAAAGACTGCTAACTTTTAATGATTGTGTGTAATCTGTTCTATCAAATCACAAAATCGATCTTAGAAATAACGATACCTATTCAACTGAAACCTAACTATCAGGGTAAGCTTTCCTATGTCAAACCAACATTAAAATGAAAACGTTTAAATTAACCTCGAGTCCTGAAGCGTAGTAATAAATAGCTAGCGGCTTCTCTAGCAGTTATCAAACTCCATTAGAATGATAATGGTCTGGTTAGTTTATGCGTTTCATTATTATCTAATCACAAATTCCAAGCCTAAATCTTGGATCAAACTACTACCCCAGATAACTACTAACTTTTCACGTAATACCCCAAGAAACTTCCTGCATCTGACTCAACTACGCAATTCTAATCAATTTGCGTTCTTAACATAAAGTTATAAAGTTCATTATTGATTGAAACAAAACTTCGTCTTATTAATTAATAGATTTTCAACGAATTTCAATTTAGATGAAACGGAATAGAGTTTGAAATTGCTTGGTAAGTCAATTTCAAATAACGTTTAATGTTCAGGAGTTTAGTGTTTATATCATGTGTCTGTCTATTCAAATGTAATAGATTTACTGAAATCTCGTGTAAAGTGTTTTCAGGAAATAGTGGATTTTCTAGTATTTACACATAAATATAGGAAGTTAACGATTTCGTGTGGAAAAGTTAAAATAAGTTCTATTCGGACGTCGAAGGAAAATAAACATGATTTTAAAGATTAAAAATAGTTATTGTATTGGTGTAACATTGTTGAATTCGAATAAAATCGAGACGATGACTCAGAATACAATCGTACGATTCGTAAGAAAACTGAAAACTTTTCAGACTTGCCGAAAAACGAAAGAATCTAAAAAAGCTTTAAACAGTGAAGTGGAGACTGTTCCTAAGGTCTATCGCCCGCAATGGAACCTGTCTCAAACTACTGAATAACATGTCAACATGACATAACATCGTTACGCTGTAATTCCCGAAAGGTTAGGCAGAGGTGTATCTAATAGAACACCCACATTTCACCAGTTATATTTAAGTCCCATGTAATAGGACGAGCCTATTGCCATCAACCGGCACAGATCCAGACTCACAGACAGAGAAAAACCCAATAACTCCTTACCGGGGAATCGCATTCAGGACGCTCAGCAGTCGCGTTTGCGACCACTAGAACAATAAGTCAAGTGAATTACGTCGTCAAAAGAGGAATCGCATACGGACCGCCATTGACATATAATATAACTAGCTTATGCCCGCGGCTTCGTCCATGTGGAGTCCGACAGCTGTCCCACGGGATTATATTACCGGGATAAAAAGTATCCTATGTGCTAAGCCAGGTTATAAACTATCTACTCTCTCTCTACTCTTTATAAATTTCATACAAATCCGTTCAGCAGTTTTTGCGTGAAAGAGTAACAAACATCCATCCATCAATCCATCCATCCACCCACCCATCCATCCATCCGCCCGTCCGTCCATCCATCCATCCATCCATCCTCACAAACTTCCGGATTAGATAAGTAAAATAGTAAGACTGCTGTAACACTGGCACATCGGTGATTTGAGTTTGCAACTGATAACTTTTGAGTATTATACGACTTTTCACGCATATTTTTTTTCGATTGATTAAATATCAGGCACCCGCCAGAAGACGGGAGTCGTCGCCGAGAGAGACCTAGAAACGCTTACGTGATGACTTAGATGCGTTTCTGAGAGATTGACCGGAGAAAACTAGATGGAGAGAAGTTGGAAGGCTATGGGAGAGGCCTTTGCCCAAGAGTGGGACACAATAGGCTAAGGAAAAAAAAAGATGAAAAGCTAAGAAATGACAAAAAAACCACATGAACCTAGTACTGAAAGTTTCAGCCCAGAGAGAGTAGAAACTTTTACAACAAACCTATTTGGTTTTAGATTTGTGAACCGAAACGTTCGTGAATTTCATGAGTTTATCAAAGCTCTGTTATCCATCCGATAGTGCGTCAAACGAGGATTATCCTCCGGTTAGTTATTAATTATTGAAATAGAAACTTTGTTGTTTGTAACAGTTTATAGTTGTCACATAAAATAGTTAAAAAGTATAGAGGTGGAAAACTCTATGGTGTCACATCTGTCCTTTTCAAACATAATTATAAAATCCTTTTGTTCTATTGGACGCAAGCACTACTGCTGAGGAGCCCTGGGTTCGATTCCAAGGTCCGGTAAAGTTATATTGGTTTTTTAATCAGGAATCCCGCAGTAACAGCAACGGAGTCTGGATTTGTGCAAGGTTGATGGCAATAAGCTCACCCCCTATTTCATAGGACTTAATTATAACTGGAAAAATGTGAGTGTACTATTAGGTACCCCTCTGCCTAACCCTTAAGCGATTACAAGCGTGATAATATGAGTTTATTGAAATAGTTTTTCATGTCTGTCTGTATGGCTACGCTGTTCCTCTGAAAGCTATGGATTTTGATGCGGTTTTCATAATCATTTAGAGACTTCAATCCACAAACACTTTCATACAAAAACTACTAAAGTATATGGACAGTATATGGATTGGCCTGTTGGTCTAGTGGTTAGTGACCCTGACTGCTAGGACGGAGGTCGTGGGTTCGATTCCCACACAGGATAAATCTTGTGCGATGAGTACGATTATTTGTTCTGTATCTGGGTGTAATTTATCTGTAATATGTATGTATTTAGAAATATATAAGTTTGTTTATCAGTTGTCTGGTTGCCATAGTACAGGCTCTGCCTAGTTTGGGATCAGATGGCGGTGTGTTGGTTGTCCCAAATATATTATATATTTCAGTCGACACTGATCTTACCACGGACGTGTCACTCTCAGTGGTTTTACAGATCATTCTCACGTGACAAGGGTAGAAAGATCATGATGCCCAATAACAAAAAGTTGTTTTTTACAAAAGAAGCTGAAATTTTATTCCTCATTTTATTTTCGGTATCATTAAGCAAAATAAATATCGAGAGGTACAGAAATAGCTGAAATATAATCACGGATAGATCGTTTCATCTTTCAACTTTTATTTTAGTCATAAGTTATTATTTTCGGCAGACAGCTAATGGAAACTTGACACGATGAATTCTAGACAAGACGAATTACGTAAATTCATTTGATATAGAATTCTGGTGAAACAATAAAATACGCTTGCTTAGGGGCTGTCTCCACGAACGAGAGAATCGCGGCGATATTACGTATTTGTATGGGATAATATCGCCGCGATTCTCTCGCTCGTGGAGACGGCCTCTAAGAGAATGTATAGAAATACGTGGCACGAACGATAATTCTGTGCATTTTTGTGTATGTGTGTATGTTCTGTGCATTTTTGTGTATTTTTATGTAATTTAGATTACTATTATGATGAGCGTTGTCCTTTCTAGTTCTAGTCTAACAATAGTTTTCTAATTCTTGGATCTAGTTGTCATAAAATAAATGAATTTGAATTTCTAAATGGCCGGCCGCGTCAAGCTTTTATACTGGTTAAGCGTTTTATCATCCCAGCTTATTAGGCTAATGAAAGTATCGTTTATGAAGGCGATGGACACAAACGAAGCTCAGAAAGCTAATGCTAATCTTGGGACACCTCTAGCTATTCTAACGCCATCAACCGCACATAACAATAAAGATTTGGGTTTTAAAGATCACTAAAGTTTAAACGAATTTCCCCGGAGACTATAAAATGTGATTTATGCTCCGTTATATGGTTTATTCACTGATTTCGGAGGTACGATAACATTTCTGGACATGTTTGGAAACAGAAAAATAGACTTTATGTCCATGTTGTTTAGTAGAAGAAAACATCGTTAGGAAAACTGGTATCAATGGTATCTGAACTGTACTTGTCTGGTGGTCTGTACACTCGCACACAATATGTCGACGCAGGGTGAGTGCGAGAGTTTAATGTACAGGGTTGAAAGGAGACCGGTGCACAAACGGTCACCACGTATTTAGTACATCATTCTGTGCCCCCCCCCCCCCCATAGAAATTATTCATCAGTATTTTTTTAAATCAGCCGTTCCATACATTTTGACGGTATTGCTCTTTTGTAAGATACAACAGGTTTTATTGTTAATTGCCCATGAAAAAATCCTATATCAATATTCCAATCTATTAATAACCCCCGAATGAAGTACTGAATACGTGGTAACCGTTTGTGCGAGTGTAAGGTCACCATAATAGATCTAATAAAAATAAACAGTTGAAAATCGTACTATAACAAAAAAAGGTGGTTTTTGGATTACAATACTTCGTACACGACCCTCTTTTCATGAGTTCTTAGTAATAGCTACATGAACTTTGATCTACAGCAATTTAATTTCTTAGAATCTAGACAGACGATTTTAATCCTATCTTTACATGTACCCACTGTCCTTTTAACCCAGACAAAATGACGTAAGCATGAAATAGACAGACTACCCAACTACCCACCTACATTTCAATATGTACAGTCACGAGCCTTAATATGTACACGTACACATTATGCGACTTAAAAAGTGATTTTTCTCCTGTTGTATAGATTGTAAGGTTAATGTTCTTAAGAAAATGGTATATATGAAATTAAACTATTATGTAGAAGGATATAGATAGAGTTGTAATCGTTATTTCACGAGAAAAACGCTTTTGATATTTGCTAAGTGTAAACATATAAGTGCTCGTAACTGTACCGCCATTTTGTACTATCCCGGAAGATGTACTTATTTCAAAAGGGATAAAAGCGGGTAGGACGGATAACCCATGGAGGGCTTCTTACGCGGGATCGGAAGGTCGTGGGTTCAGATCCGGCGGCGTCAATTTATTATGGTGTACCCACTTTCAGCGAAGGGAGGATTAAGAGGAATATTAATAGCTGCTTAACTTGTGGTTCCTATTGTGATTTCCTTGTCAATACAGACTAGCAGTAAAAAGGAAAGTGTGATTCTTCGTAAACATCATGCCGGTATTCTCCAAAGAGGTATGTAGAGATGTTTAGGTCAACCTTTTAGCCAGCTATTTAAGGATTTACGAAGTAGATGGCGATCGTCTACCTACTACATCGGAGTATACAAGCGTGATGCGTGAGGCGCTATAGTAGTAATTACTAATTTTAAAAAGGCTTTGAGGGTTTAATCGTGAATACACGCCTCAAAACACTGCACAGTCTATGTGCTGGTAGATAAAGCCACGAGTGCATAAAAACAGCAAATCCCGACAAATTGAGACTCGACCGGTATGCAAGCACTCCAACGCAAGGTCAAGGTGGTATTTGGCTATGAAACCTCCTTTATGTCCAGTTGCCGGAGTTTGTAGCTCAAAATATATTAGTACAGCTGAGTAGTTGACTTCACCTACCGACAAAGTTACGTCAAATTAGGTCGTATGTTTGTTCCGGCTTTGTATTAGTCGTAAAATGCTAAGCGGATTGGGACCGGGCTTCTGCTCTTTGAGCTTTTATGGTTAATGCTAGATTTTGAAGCCAGTATGTTAACTGAAGATTGCGATAAAAACATAAAACCATTTAGTAAAGGGTGGTCTAAAGATTTATAGACATCCTTTATTATCGGTTCTGTAAACCCGGGTATATTCGCCATACGGAAACTGCGGAGTATCTTTGACTGTCTTTGTCATGTTTTAAACTTAGGACGAAATCCAAGAATGCCTTTATCTCAGAACTTGACTGAAATTGGGCAAACGTGGAAATCAATGTTTTAGCCACTTTGTTCAAAAAATTTACTCTGCCTAGCTATGAAATAAGATATTCTTCTTCTTCCTCAACCTTTGGCCACCCAATGCTGAGTGTAAGTCTCTTCCAAATCTGTCCACTTTTGGCGGTTTTGTGTCATGGCTACCCAGTTTCTTCCGGCCACTTTAATAAGATCGTCTGTCCACCTAGTCGGTTGTCTTCCCACATTCCTCCGTCTCTTCCGAAATAAGATCATGTTGATATTAAACGTAAAAAGGACACAAAAACTAATGAAAGTTTAATAACACGAAACTCAGAAATATCCGGCTATTAAAAGATTCCACACTATGAACATATTTTTAACACCATACATTGAAACGCAAGATTGAAATTTTACATCAAAAGTATTAAAATAAATACTACCAATGAAACATAAACAAAAATTTATATTTCAAATATTTACTTGATCTCCGGCTGGTACACGGTCATCAGTAAGGCATTATTATTTATGAATCTTTTGTCTGACCAAAAAAGTATCAAGGTCAATGATGACTGAAAACATTTGTAGGTATATTATTAGGGTGTTATGCCCACAACATGTAAGATTTTAGCTATTGGAATTGTGCAACTCTTTTCGACGATGTGCCAATTAGCATAGCCCTGTGACAGTCAGACAAAACGAGTAGACTGCTCAAGAAGGTCCTATTCAAAAAAATAAACTTTATTACATAAGAAAGTGGTTACAAAATAGTGTGAAGTCCCTGATTCCTGTGCTAGGTGATAGAGGAGATATTACAGAAACTTATGCGTTTAAAGAAGCCTGTTTTGAGTTTAAGAGTGTTTGCGTGTGTGTTTGTGTGTGAGCGTGTGTGTGTGTGTGTGTGTGAGTGTATCAGTGGGTACCACTTGGGTATGGAACGTTAAAATATGAAATGTGTTTGTCTGGCTGTTCATTTCACTTAGGCCTGTTTCCGTTGCTGCTCTTGTTAAACATATTACACGGTTGGAGCAGTGGCTGAGCGATTGGCTGCTGCGCTGCTTGTCGCGGGTTCGAGTCCCGCATAAATAGTGAGTATTTCCTAGCATAACAGCTTCTTAAATGCTTGCGATGCTGTGGTAGTTCGTAATGGATGCCATTATTATTGTATCGAGATAAAACTTCCCTCCCCAAACTTTTACAGGAAGTACAGTGTGTGTTGGTTGGAGATAATGTTTTTCGCGCGAGTCTATTTTGTAAGTGGAAGTCCGTACAGAGAGGAGACCTGTGTTCCAGCTGTTTGAACATTACAGTCTGATTATGCTACTGTTATGCTTTGCCAATTCACTTTAGTCGTAGACAAAATAATCAAAGTGGAAGCTTAGATTGCTAAAAAATACATTATTATAATACATTAGTAGCTTTTTTTATCCTTTTTCTGCATACGACTGTGTCCTATTTCTGTTTCCAGCTGACAGTTTACAGAGTGTTGTCGCCAGCGCAATTACACGCAGCTGAGATCTTCTCTAAATAACATGCTGAGGGATACATGTTTCCAAGGAATTTATGTAGGTTCTACAGTTTGTAATAGTGAGGGTTACAGCTTTAATAAGAGCACTCCTCTTCTGCAAGAAATTGCCCTTAATATGAGTAAGTTTTGAGTAAGTTTTTTTAGTAATAGAAAAAAACAGCCTTTGGCAATGAAAACTTTGGCAAATGATCTTAAAATTGGTAGGCATTAAAACAGTTTTGCTCATTATTTCTTTTGATATTTGATATAAAAAATTGATGTCCCTGAAACTGTGTTTCAAGATATAGCAGAGATGGCAGACCAATCACTTCAAATAAAAACAAAAGAATACGACAAATTGTACGACAATAGAGAAAATGTTTAACAAAACAGAAGACAATTGGCAAAGGAAGTGGGTGCAGGATATAAAATAAATGGGGCGTCGAGTGAGACACTTGTCGTGTACATCCTAAGGGACACACGGGACGAGAGAGCTTGTGTGAAAATTCGCCGAGTGCTCGATTCCATTGGTACTTGACGGAAGTAGTAGTTCGGTGTTGCTGGTTGACTAAATGGCTGGACGAAGTATCGTGAATTGGGATTTGTAAGCGAGGAAGTATTAGATGTAGTTATGAGTTTTATTTTAACTAATGGCATAAAGAAGTAAAGTTTGTAAGGAACGGGTAATCTTTATAACTACTGATCCGATTTCGAAAATTCTTTCACTAAAGTGAAGCTACATTATCCCTTACCATAACGCGAACCGAGGACAATAAATAAATAACAAGTAAATACATAAATTACCAGGAAAAATAGCGATTCAAATAAGTAGCTTGTCATTGTTTTGGTCAGATAGGCAGTCGCTCCATGCAAAATACTGATTACATCTAGTTAGACTGCAACATTGAAGCCGTCAACATTTTTGGGAAAAAGCTTTCCTTTGTTTAAGAATGATGCATTTATCCCATCCTAAGAAATGATTGTGATAAGAAATGCACGTGTGTTTTGTCAAACTCAAACTCAAACTCACTCAAAGCATTTATTTCAATTAGACCATTACAGGCACTTTTGAAAGTCAAAAACAAAAAAGCTAAGCTACAGTCACATTCACAAGGCATAATAACTTGCGAAAGTACTGTAGTTGCACATTCCGAATCGTAGATCTCTATGGAGAAGAATGGGCAAGAAACTCCATGGACACTCTTTTTAATCAAAATATTGTTACAAAATCTTGGTTACATCATTCATGTTGAGATTATACATATAAGTATGTGAGAACGATGTACAAAGACGTGCACATTAAGAGCGTCCAGAGTAAAAGATTAAACTAACAATTTAAAAATAAAGTAATTAAAATAAACCGTGACAGCTAAGAGATGACCAGTCCCAACTGACAGCGCCCGTTCACGAACATGACGCATGGATCAGCGCCATTCAACTCAACCACATTGAAGGGAACTAAATGACCCGACACACCCGCCACCATCAGCGAGACATTTGTGTGAGCATGACATTCTCTCAGCCACCAGGGCACATTCAAGTCAATGAAGATAACTAAATGTAAATGGTAGCTTTACCGTACATAGTACTCACACATGTGCTATGCGATTATATAATACTAAGAGATTGAATCTATACAATTCAAAGATATTTTTACAATCTTCTGCAGCTTCCACAATAACTTCACATGGTAATCAATTAGTTTGCCCCTATGGTTGTGGAGCAGGACCAGCATTGAGCCAAGCATTTTTATCATCAATGTAATCCCCCAACTTATAATATGCTTGCCTACATAGTGTGCGTTTTATACAAGATTTAAATTTAGTCTCATTCAGTTGTAGAATGTGGGGAGGTATTTTATTGTAACATTTTAAACAGTACCCCATGAAAGATGAGTCTACTTTAGCTAGCCTGAAACCTGGTTGAGTTAGTTGGTCCCTATTTCTAGTATGATAGTGGTGTCGGTCACCTCTTTTAGTAAATAAATGCAAATTTTTCCTAACGTACATGATGTTTTCATAGATGTATTGACAAAGTACTGTCATGATGTTAATTTCCTTAAACAGTTCTCTTAGAGAATCGCGTCTACGTAGATCATATAAGGCTCTGATAGCTCTTTTCTGCAGAATAAATATAGACTCAATGTCTGCAGCCCGTCCCCATAGTAAAATACCGTATGACATAATACTATGAAAATAACTAAAATAGACTAGCCTCGCGGTATCTACATCAGTAAATTGACGGATTTTTCTAACAGCATATGCTGCTGAACTCAGCCGTCCTGCAAGAGAAGTTATATGCGGACCCCATTGAAGCCTTGAATCGAGCGTGATCCCCAAGAAAACAGTTTTTTCGACGAATTCTAGTTTCTCTTGATTCAATACTATGTCACTATCACTACTTTTGACATTCGGTAGAGCAAATCTTATACACTTCGTTTTTTTCCCATTTAATACTAAATTATTCGCGGTGAACCAATTATGGACCAGCAATAGGGCGTTATTTACGTCGTCAAGATTTGTGGCACGTCTGTTTGTCTTAAATATTAAAGAGGTATCGTCAGCAAACAACACCATTTGTGGTTGGTTTTTAAATAAATGGGGTGGATCATTTATATAGACTAAAAAGAGGAAAGGACCTAATATCGAACCTTGCGGTACACCCATACTTACTTTTAAACCCATTGAATTGACACCATTTATTTGTACTTGCTGATGTCTATCGTTTAAATACGATTTAACTAAACTGAGCGCAAGTTTCCCTAAACCGTAATGTTCAAGTTTCAAGAGTAGGGTTTCGTGGTTTACGCAATCAAATGCTTTCGAGAGGTCACAGAAGATTCCTATGGCATCTTGTGCCTCTTCCCACGCCGTAAATATGTGTTTTAATAAGGTGACACCGGCGTCAGTCGTGCAACGTCCTTTGGTGAAACCATATTGTTTCTCATGTAAGATTTTATTGGTGTTAAAGTGTGTGAGCATTTGATTAAGCATTACCTTTTCAAACACCTTGCTGAAAACCGGCAACACGGATACGGGTCTATAGTTATTGGTGTCTTTACTGTCCCCGGATTTGAAAAGTGGTATTACCTTGCTGTATTTCATAAGGTCCGGGAAGACTCCTTGGTCCACACATAAATTAAATATTAAGGCTAAAAACGGTGCTATAGTCTCAATAATAGCTTGACAAACTTTAATGGACATTCCCCAAAGATCTTCAGTTAATTTGATTTTGATTTCCTTAAAAGCTTTAATGACTGTGATGGGGTTTATATGCTTAAATTGAAACTCAACCGGACAGGCTGAAACGTTCACTCTCAACAAATCAATAGAAACCAAGGGTGAGGAATTTAAGGTTTCAGTAGTTTTAAGTGGGATACTAGTGAAGAAATCTACAAATTCTTGAGCAACTTCGTTTTTAGAGCTTATAAGACCACGTGAAGTATCTAGTGTGATATCATTATTATATTTTTTATGTCTATTAGTTTCACTATTGATAATTTTCCAAACCGTCTTTATTTTATTATCGGCGGATTTAATCTTGTTGCTAATGAATAAGGCTTTAGCTACCTTACAAGTGTTTTTAAAAATTTTAGAGTAAGTTGCAACATATTTATCAAAAGTTTCTGAGTTGATGTAAGGCTTAAGGCCGTACAGTTCAAACAATCGCTCCCTACTTTTCCTAATACCCTTAGTTGCCCAGTCACTGAACATAAACTTTGGGCAAATAGATTTAGTTTTCATTTTTAATGTATTATTAAACTCGGTGTTAACTACCGAAAAGAATTCCTCATAAAAGTGATTTACATTTTCAATAATATGGTCCGGAATGTTGTTATATGATAATGTAATTCTAATTTTAAACAACAAAGGTGACCGTATTCTCTTGCAGAGGCACTCTCGCTGGGCGACTGCGAGTGTGCGATTTACTAGGGCTCGTCTTGCCTCGGTGTCACTGACTTGTCTGTACACTGTTTCACTCACCCTGCCTCGGAGTGTCAACTTATATAGTAATTCTGACAATGCTAGCAAGACTGTCGTCGTCAGTCGCCGACTGTCAACAATAGTACCAGTAGTGATTTCGTACCCATTTCGATGCTTGTAAACTGAGAAGCTCGTGGTTTAATATTAACAGGCGTTCGGGTCGATCTTTAGGTTAAGCCGTGCTTGCCTAGGTTGGTCTGTGGATGGGTGTCCGTAGTACGTACCGAGTTTCCTCCGTGCCTCGGAAAGCACGTTAAGCCGTTGGTCCCGGCTGTCTTTTGTAAATCTTTGTCAGTCGTTACGGGTAGTCAGTGGCCAGAAAGTCTGACAACCAGTCTTACCAAGGATATCGTAGTACCCAGTGGACCAACTGGGTTGGGGAGGTCAGATAGGCAGTCGCTCTATGTAAAATATTGGTTTTCAGCTGCATCCGATTAGACAGGGAGCTGACCCTAAGATAGTTGGGAAAAGGCTAGGCAAATGAATGCAATGATGAATGATTCGATGCTTGTAAACTGAATTTAGTTTCAACTTGCAACTGCAAACTATCTATCTATGCTGCACAATGCAATTTCGTGTCACACATACGCGGGGTAATCCCTGAATATATGGGATTTAGTTAAATTTTCAGGAACACAACTTTGTTTCGGACTGACAGACGTAAAGTTATTCGTGGAACTCAATATCGTTGGTGGGACAGGACATTGTAGGATACTACTCGTTTCACACATACTATTTACTTAGTTATAGTACTCGATTAATATGTCTGGGTAATGCTAACTATGCTTGTCGGAAAATATGACACAAAATGCACAAAATGCATAATTGTATTCTTAATTAAAAAATCGCCTGAATCAACGTTTCGTTTGAGCGCTGTTTCTAAGGGAACACGTTATTTTTACGTGATAATTAACGTGTAAAATAATTAAAAGATAAAGGCATTAAATACCCAAGATATTGATGCCCAAGGCATTAAGTCCGCCTTTGTACATTATGTGCATAAAGTTTTAATAAATAAATAAATAGAACAGAATGTTTTATCTGCAAAGAATATAGGTACTGCAAAAATAAAGAAAACTGTCCATATAAAACTATGAACAAATTCACTAAGTTCCACAAAGCTACAAACAAATCTTTAATATTTTAAACTATTGTATCCACAAAATGGTCGTGATCCCGTCTTACACCAATGTCGATATTCTTTTGCTATAGTAATACGCAAAAGATATCTCTATAATAAAATAATAATATATGAACATTAAAACGACAGGATTTACTGAACCTTGTAAAGGAATTCTCTTCTAAGAGGTGAACGCTTGTTGCTTTGTAACGCACTAGGTTGGATAAACGCTACGTTTACTGTTCACATTTTTCCAAAGACAACTTGTCATGAAAATCTTTTGATTTCATGATAAAGTGAGATTACAATTAAATTCAAGCCTTGTTCCAAAGTATACTTTGAAAAGTCCTTTAATTTTTCTTTTTGAAATTACAATCACTAGCTGATTGTTATTTCAAAGGTCAAATACAGATTTCATATTATATTGTTATTTAATTTTATCAAGTACTTTTCATTAAGCTTATTATTTTCTACTCATTTACACGCCAGTACAGTTTTGTAAAGTGCTATGAATTGTTTGAGTCTATCCTTTTACGTGAAATGAAATTGAATATGAATTAGGTACCATTATTTTCATTTATTGATTGCAATTTATTGCAAATACGATTTAAACAAAGATTGAATTAATTAGTTAATCTAAAATCATTCTTAAAATTAAATTATAGTGTTGATTAAATCTTCTGTTACCCACAGTTTCTTTTTTTTGTGAAAACATTATCGTATTTGTTCTTTCTTTTCAAACTGCTCTAGCGCGCGGCTTCGCTCGCGTTAATTTAGACTTTGACAAACAATTCGGGTTTTACTCTGCTAGTAATAATATAATTCAATCATGATTCGAAAGACACGTGGCGCCATCTAATCATAAGAACGTTATTGTAGTTTTGCTCGGGAACAGTACTTTTTTTCGGGATGAAAGTAAGTAAGTAAAATTGTATTTGTTTAACCACGGTGTACATGATACATTGCATGCAAGATAATAATGAGATACAGAAAAGTACTCTAACATGTAGGTACAGCTGCAAATCGTGGCGTACAAATTGGTAGGAAGAAATAGTGCATAAACCGTGATAATATTCATCAAAATTACATTATAGAAAGTATTAGTACTTATTAAATCATCATTCATCACAATTCAGCAAGCATATTTTTAGATACAATTAAATGTCAAAGTAGTCATTAAATAAATGAGTCAATAAAAAAAAGAATCATTAAAATTTCTATTCCAAATTACAATTATTTCAAACAATACAATAAATTACAATAACATGTCAAAAATACATTGTCATCTCAAAAACGAAGAAAATTGTCCTCTTTTATAAACTCTGCTATACTGTAATATGCTCTTTCAGTTAGCACCCACCTGTAACGTACAACTAACAATGTATATGCAAAATTTGAGAACGATTGGTTCAGTGGTTTAGACGTGAAAAGGTAACAAACAAACAAACTCACTTTCGTATTTATAATATTCGTAAGGATGACTCAACTAGAATTTGGCCTTAAAATAAGTTTACAAGCAGTTCCATAAATATTCGGTCGAGAGTTCGTAAGTCGATTAACTATCTAACTACTGCGTTTTCCCCACCTAGTGCGTTCGTATGTTGACACAAGACAAGTAACGAAGCGGAAAATCGTCTCGAGCCAGCGATCCGGTCATTGCTACGTCACAACCGGTACATTGTTTGAAAACCGTGTGTATTTTAAAAATTTGTCTCTACTTACTAAGGTAAAGTTTACCAATTTACATGATACAGTCAGATGATTACAAGATGTTACAATCTAGGTATTAAGACAGAACCGTCCCTTTGGTCTCGTGGTTGCAAGTGAGACTGCCGAGTGTGGGGTCCTGGGTTCGATTCCTGGTTCGGCAAAATTTATATATAGTTTTTGGGTTTTCCATTAGGAATTTTACAGAAACAGCCCTGTGTTTGTAAGTTGGTGTGACACCCTCGTCCCAATGAAAGCACGTAAATTGGGCTTGTGCTTGGATCTCTCTCCAGCCATATCGGATTGCCAACCCATCGGATTATGAGACTTAAGGAACAGAGGAAACCTGTCTTAGTGCACCCACTTGTGCACAGTTATTAGTAGTACCAACCCTTGTCCCATTCTACTTGGAGTCGGCGCAACACGTTTTCTTCTTCCATTCTCCCCCGTCAACCGTCACGGCATCATTTACTCGTTTCTCCTTCATAATTATCATTCCTCACACAATCCATCCATCTTCTTTTTGGCCTTCATCTCCCTCTCCATCAATCAACATTAATATCCATCTTTTTTTTAATACATTATACGTGTTTCATCCCTCCTCATTACATGTCCATACCAAGAGTGACGACTTCCTTTCAATTTTTCGGTATCAGGCGCCACTTTCAAACTTGTGCACAGTATACTATAATATCTCCTGAGTACATTGCCTTGTGTCGAAATGCGATCAGGAGGATATTAAATTATATCGGAAAGAGCAAGAAACTAACCACTGTTCACTGAATAACTGGACAAAAGCTAGGACTTACTAACCTACTACAAAGAATCTAAAATTAAACCAGTGGCCAGAGGTGAGTCGATCGATCCCTGCAGTTTTTTTTAGATAGGAGCTTTATACTACTTTAGTATATAGGTCATCATCGATCGACTGGGCAGACAAAACTGGAACTTAAACTAATGGAAGACCAGGCAGTTGTCATCATCTACCTGATCTTCCATCTTCCGGGTCACTGACTACTGTCAAAGATCTACAAATGACAGCCGAGACCAACGGATTAACGTGATTTACGGGGCGCGGAGGAAACTCAGTATGTAATGGATGGTCACCCATCCACAGACCGACCTAGGCAAGTGCGGCTTAACCTTGAAGATCGACCCGTGCGGCTGTTATTATTTAGCCACAAGCTCCTCAAGATCATGTAGATGTATCAATAAGAAATATGCACTGATGGCGATTATAAGAAATTGGAGACGAGGGGAGACCAAGAGTCATAGTAATATGCGATGACTGACATTGCCTGCCTCGTTGGTCCAGTGATCACAAATACGACTACTGAGCATGAGGTCCTGGGTTCAATTCCCGGGTCGGACAAAGTGTTATTGGGTTTTCCATCAGGTATTTTCTGGTAGCAGCCACGGAGTCCGGATTTGTGCCTAGTTAATGACAATAGGCTCGCCCCCTTTAACATGGGACTTAAACATAACTGGCGAAATGTGAGTGTACCATTAGGTACACCTCTGCCTAACGCTTCGGTGATAACAGGCGTGGTGTGACCTAATTCTATTATCAATATTATCATCTTACTAATCTATTAATAAATACTACTCCTCAAAATTTTCCTAATTACAAGAGTGTTAGATTTCACCAAGAACGAAATAATCGAAGCCTGATTAATTCGATTTCCAATATACCCTATCTTGATAATATATTAATCAGATCAGTAAAACTAAAGTCAACAGACTGCAATTTCGAGGAAAGCTTTGTAAACTCAGTTTGGATCCAGTGTAATTATCACCGAAGCTAACATTAGATGTGAGTGCCAGCTGTTAGAAATTAACACCAATGCGAACTGCAAGTATAAGTTTCGTCGTCTAAGTCAAATTATTAATAGTTTGTTTACTTAGCTAGCCTGTTAAATGGCACTTAAAAACACAAAAATAAAACTCAGTGTTGCAGATTTGTGTTGTCAATTTGGAATGATCAGGTATTTGGGATCTGCCAAAAAAATATCAATTCCGTGAAAAATCGTCTACCGCATTCGTGAAGCTTTGTAGAAGTTATATATTATCTAGACCAAGATGAAATCTTTTTTCATCCCAAAATTTTTGAAAGCTCAAAAACAATAAACCATTCCCAAGCGACCGCCTTATCATCGACCTTTTTTGTCATAAAATTTAAAATTAACAATACTACCGAAAGACCCGTGTTAATTTCAAACATTGTGAACTTAATCTAAGGGTCAAGGAACCCAAATTTAAAAAAAAAAACCTAGTTCCCTCAAAGCTAATACAAAATCCTGGTGGGTTGTCGAAATTATTTTATGATGTAGATGGTACAAAGGCTGTGTTTCATATAGCCTCAGGCTATGTGAAATATCGTGGGCCACAACAATGTCAGCCTAATCCTTACTTTTGGGGCCAACCTTTACTATGGATACCTATTAGGCTTTTTCTCTCTTCTTATAATAATCTAACTCACTACTAACAAGATTCAGGAACTAAAAGATTTTATTATGGAAACGAATTCATTCATTTCCATTGCTTGTCTCTGCATCACCCAAAGGTTGATTGGTAGAAAATGCATAATTATGGTATTAAGTCCGCTCTGTACTTTGTGCTTGAAGTGTTAAATAAATTAATAAATTCACTCAAGTTACCCATCATCTGCCTGGCTTTTTCCCTGAATAACAATAAACAACAATCAATAATATTTACCTAATACCGATGTTTTACATAGAGCGACCGCCTATCTGATCAGCGTTAAGAAAAATGTATATTATATAGCAACCTACTGTTAAATATATTTTTTATTTATTTATTATTATTGTTATGTAATTGTAATACCTAAAGGAATTAAAAGGCTTTTTTATTTTTGTTTATTATTGTTAAATATTCTCAATTAATTTTAGGAAAATATCTGAAGGTTCAATCTTCAAACATAGATGCATTAGTATAAATATGCAATAAAATAAAATAAAATTACAATGATCGAGTATCAAAAATCTTCATTACTGTAAGTACAGGTAAAATCGAAAACATCACGACTTCTGAACCAATGGTAGACCAAGAGACATAAAAATAAATAAAAGCAAGACAGGTCCGTCCCGGCGGTTACAAAGGGACCTCAGGGTAGTAAAAAATAACGGAGCAAGAAATACAGGGTGTTCTGATCGAGCGGAAAGGTCCTGAGGACAGATAAAAAGGATTCCTGCTGATTAGGAAATGGAAAAAAGCAATAATATCTGATGCTGTTATTGTAATGGATTTTGTGATGAAATCTGGAATAAAAATTATTTGGAATACCTGGATTTTACAGGTAGACATACGAGTACATTTGTAGGTATATACCTAATACTACTTTAAGAAATTAAATCTTCTATTGAATAAGAATATATTTCGTTTGATTGATTAGAAGTAAAAAAGGGGGGTTTTTCATGAACTCTGTTTAAAGTTTAAATGTTTGAAATTACTGAACTTTAAGCAGAAGATTTGAAAGTTATCGAGGTCTGCATTCAAAAATTTAATCTCAAAACAGGAATTTCGAAGTAATCATTTATTCTGTGGTATTTCCTCCCAAAAGGAGGGAATGGCCTAGACCAAAGAAAAGAAAGTAATTACTGAACGTTTTCGATGAATATTTTCTTCCATAAATAGTAAAACACAACCTTCAATAGGTTATGTTATTACCATCACGCCTGTGACACCAGTGGCACAGGTGTACCAAAGCCAGATTTCGCCAGTAATGCTTAAGTATACTTTTTTCCATTAAACATGTGGAAATCCAGACTGGCTGCTCCTGGGAAATTCCCAATGGAAGAACGCCTTTGTCCACCTGGGAATTCAACCTAAGACCTCATGCTTAGCAGCGACCACAGTTCAGTGAGGTAGAGGCGAAAATAAGACAACGAAATATAAATTTTCATCTATTGTGAACACAACCTTCCGAGTAGATTTTACTATGTAATCAGCATACCTTCATAATGATACTGCTATTACTTTGAAATTCGCTGGCAGAGCGACGAGTAATGGTCGAGAAAAGAAAGATATTTCTCTCCCAAAAAATACCAACCTTAATGACAAGACGACGAAATGAATACTCATTAATATCAGAACATTGAGTCGTAGTGGAGTTATGGAACTCATTGATTAATGCTAAAGGGTATATATAGACTAAGACCTAACAAACCCAAGTACAATGAAACTTGGGATCCAAGTATAGTGTTAGATTATTCACTTACAAACCTGATATTGGACCTTTCATTTCAACCTTAAGGAAATAACTGTTACAGAAATAATATTCTTATCATTATCATCGTCAGATCAACCGAAAGACATCTACTGATGGACATAGGCCTCTCCCAAGGTGCCCAGTCAAGTCTTCCGGTCCTGGGTTTCTCGCATCCTACGAATGCCTGCTTCCTTCGCCGGTTTGTCAATCTACCTTTTGGAGGAGGCCTTCCAATTCTTTGCCTTCCAGAAACCACTCTAAAATCTTTCGAAATATTCCTAGTTTCCTTAAACCAACAAGGTCCCGGATGTCATTCATAGATCCTTGGCAGTACTTATGAGTAACAGAAACTCCAGAAACAACCAGTGCTACCAAAGGATACCTAAAATGTATATCATCGGCAGCCGCTTTGTGGAAAATGCGAGTAGTTTGAATAATCCAACAGCTCCACAACGTAACTAATGCATTGCATATGATTGAATTGTGGAAATGGATTGTCAGTTTATTACGCAATTAAACCGCGGATCATGCAGCCAAATCACCGTCAGCCTACAACAGTACTGCTCGACATACGCCTCCTAAATCGCACGCCACTCAACTCGATTCTCGGTGACTCTCATCCAGTTGCTACCAGCCATCCTGCGAAGATCGTGGCTCCACCAAGCCTGAGGGCGTCCCATCTTACGCTTGCCAATTCGCCACCTCAAGATTCAGCCGAATGCCAGTATTTTATTTACTCGAGCGACTACCTATCTGGCATTCACCATCCAGTTACTGAGTCATACGATACTTCTTGGTTAGACTTTTTGCCACACCTTTCCGACTTCCATATTTTCTGGATACATTTCGCAAAGAAATTAATTTCATTGTAACTATGTGTTAAAACGATCCGTTTTTCTCAGTAATGGTCGATTTAGATTTAGCAGTCACTGTTATTTCAAACTGCTCGCTATAATTAAGTCCACAGATGTTGCTAATGGATTGGTGTTTAATCTTCTCAGTAATAGTGCAAGGACTACGGTTAATTATTAGTAAAGATAATTTAGGTAGAACTATATTTTAACGACTGATAATTAATCTTATTCTTGTTTTGCATCAGCACAAATATTCAAAACGTCTTGCTTTGGTAAACATTGCTAAATAATATAATTAACACAGTCAGCGGTAACGTTCTCACTGCTGGGCCACGAGCGTGCCCTGAGCGCCTACAGAGCCCGCTTGGTAGATGTAACTTTTCTTCGAATTTTAGTTCAAGGACATCCCGCAATCCTCACCATGTTTTTCTTCACGGTTTTAGACAGCAATGGTGATGAAAGACAACGCGTAAGTCGGAGCCACCTTTGCTCCAAAAACACGATGTTTTACCAAAAATATAGGTCTATTACAGGTTTTTATTAATTCTCCGAAATATACACACTACACACACACACTACACACATACACACACAATATACAGACCACACTTAGTTCGCAATAAATCGTTTTACTTTGACTTTATTATTTGTATGCCACCTCATGAACTTCGAAGAGGACATTGCCTTATGATTAATGCACTTGCTAGATAGATTAGTGAGCGGAATGACGTTATTGGGTCACGTTTGATTAATGTTGTTCTACATGTATGTACATTGCTTCGAACTCTTATCGGGGTATTAGCTACGCTTTTATGCTGTGGTAGTCGATCTCGTAATTCCTTTATCACCCTTAGGTTGGACTTGCATGTCATAAAATGGCAAGAGAGCGTAGACAAAGTATAATTTTATCAGCGAGTAGTTATTGCCCACGAATTGTAGTTTTCCATCTGTGAAGTAATTGTTAAAATCGGATAAGTACTTTCAGGGATTACCCCCTACATCTAAGCTTACAAAATTAAATACTTCTTTACATATTACTAAAGAAAACGATGACGGAGAGTCAAAAACGTGTTAAATTGATATATGCTATCTAAAAGCTTAATTACACTTCAACCAACTTATCTGTGCAGGCGGGAAAACACAGAACTAAAATAAATGTACCAAGTTTGACATGTCGATGCACATTTTCTTGACAAGCAACGCCACCTTGAACTGTACACTTAAAGTGGTCATACTATAAATCCTATTGATAGCCATTCTATATCTACAAATCGTTTTGAAAGTGATTGCCAATTCAATAGTAGAGACTAGAGAATTGGCAATAAGGCCTAAGGTTTGTTTTTCTTTTTGTCAGATGGTTAGCTTCACAGAGACACTGATGTCTAAAGTGGCAAAGCAATTATGAGGCCGACTTACGTCCACTAGCGCTGTTCTATTTGTTGAACACAACTAGCAATATTGTTTTATTTATTATTTATTTATTTAACACTTCAAGCACAAAGTACAGAGGCGGACTTAATACCATAGGCATTTTCTACAAGTCAACCTTTGGGTGATGCAGAGACAAGCAGTGGTAGGTGTATTCTGAAAATAATTTTAATTTGATTTTGATTGTTTTCCATTACAACTACCTATTATTAAAAGATACAAGAATAATGTGCATATGATAGAGATGGATTCGAGTTTATACAAGTAAATACAAGGGCCGGATTTTGAACTATTGACCTTTAGCTCGCCAGTCGGAGTTTCGGTGTATTAGCAAAACCACCATTTTTAAATCCCACACACGTTTGGAAAGGTCATGCCATGTTCAGAAAACTATTTAAGATACTTATACTTTTAAATACGTGTGTATTCACTAAAGGGGTAGTTTGAGGTAAATGGTACCTACATAAGACCAAGTCTGTAATACCAGTAAGGTTAGGCAGAGGTGAACACTCCCATTTTACCAGTTATGTTTAAGTTCTATACAATAAGGCGCAGGCCTATTGCCTTCAGCCGAGCACAAATTGAAACTCTGAGGCTGCTTGAAATCCTTTTAGGAAAAACTTAGGAACACTATACTCGACACGGGAATCGAACCAGGGGCCTCATGTTCAACAGTCGCGGTTGCGGCTACTAAATCTAAACCAACCTACCACCACCTTTTGTGAGATACAAGCTACAAGTTAAACTCCTTATATGTGGAAACAAAACGGTAGTCGTCAACTAGACTCAAATTCAGACTCTCAGGCTGAGATCTATATTATGTCAGCTAGCGGCAAGGGCCGATGCCTGCCAGGGCTGCGGGACTGTTCGAAAGAGATACCGCGGCCCTAGAACATAAAGGGCAAAAGAAGGAACATGGATGGGTTTTAGTCAGTAAAAGTCTGACACTCCCTTCCGCTCCGCCCAGAGCGGGAGGAATCATTAGATGATTTCTCATCCCAAAAAAAAGGCTGAGATCTATAAACGTTACATATCACGTACTTTGGCTAATCTATATTCGTGTCACTATTGAACTACTGTTAGGCTACAAGAGCGAGAAAGACATAGAAATATGTCTAAGTTAGTAAAAGTGCTAAATAAAGTTTATAGATCTAAGTGTTCCGAAAAGCTATTGAAAAAAAAAACCTTAATGGAAAAATCTAATAAAACCCCTTTGAATCGAACCTAAGACCCATACTCAGCAATCAATCTTGCAACTACGACTCCCACGACTACAACCTTCAAATCCAGCCTATAAAATCCTTATAGACTCTTTAAGAACATTTGGTATGTGATCCACATTCAAAGGTATTAATTTCTTCAAATGTTCAGCACTTCCAACGTTTTCACGTCGATCCTGTAAATCACACAACGTGACGGGGTCGCTACCTGTCATTTTCAGAACATAAATCATGAAAGAATTTTTATGACCACCGCTCAAAGATTTAAATCGATAGATTAGCTCATCACATCACAAAAAAACACGTTCCTGTTACGTTGACAACGAATGATTGGCACTTGAATAGTACTGTCTCGCTCACTCATGCTGAAAATTGTATCTAGGCTTAGTTCCATACGTAAAAAGCGAGCTTACCTCTACGAACATTATACAAGAGCTCAAACCTTTTCCACACGGTTGCAGTAAATTGCGAAATGCTACAAAATGCAATCTTTGCATACTCCTTTTACTTCGTCACTGTTCATTCATCTAGTTAAACACGCTAGCCGATTGCGAATACGTACCTGCCTTTCTGGAGAACATTACTAATTTAATACTTCATATCGTTCTAGCTAGTGTGTACCTTCTCAGCGTTTCCACTCACACCTACCTTGTAAACAAATACCTCTTATCGGTCGCCTTTCGCTCATTGACGCCAACACCCAAGCACTCTCTTTTCAAATTTTGCTCACTCGTCTTAGATAAATTTACTTTTTCACGTGACGTACGGTGAAAGCATATCTAACGGTTTAAATCTTTCCCACCGCCATGATGATTTAAATTCTAGTTTCAGGGGTAGTTAAAATCTTAACCAGTATACGCAAAAACACATTAGAGGAGGTAAAAGCTTTTGCAGATGAAGCGGTGTTCTTGCGTCAGCTAAAATATGTGTTGCATCTGCATTGCACTTTGAACGTGCAAGTATTTAGAGAGGAATTTGTATTCTATATGATGCTGAACGGAGGTGGATAGCTACTAGGTGACTCAATAGTTCCAAAAATTATCATAATGCTGAAATTGGGAGAATTTCTATGTTGTCGATAGTATAAAACAAACGTAGTTTACGAGTAGTTTAAAACAGCTTTGATTATTATTTGGTCTTTTATGGACTTACAAAAACCTTTTTAATTCGAAATTTTCAACCATATAGCCGAGCACTAACTTGATTATTCGTGTCTAATAAGTAAATTCAATTATATTCAGTACATTGAATCCTTTGATCAGACGCCTCAGGCAATCCTGATTTTGAACACCTAGTCATGTATCTAAAATAACTCAGAATTCACCCTCCAGTCGTTTACATTATGCCTAGAAAAATCTTTCAAGGATCAACTTAAACTAGATTATGAGATATCTTTACATAATCCAGTGTAAGTTGCTCTGCACGATTTTAGAGCTTAACAATCTTTTTATACTAAAAGATAATTTGGCACGTGATGTTAAAGATAAAAGATTTGTCTGTTCCAGTGTTTTGGAGGGAAATTAATGATGTACTGCTTCTTACTAACTTTTACGAGAAAGTCTTACCTTTTTTTTTTTTTTTTGGAGGGTGGGAAATCATCAAATGACTCCTCCCGCTCTGGGCGGAGCGGAAGGGAGTGTCAGACTCTTACTGACTAAAAACCACCCATGTTCCTTCATTGGCCCTTTATGTTCCAGGGCCGCGGTATCTAGAAAGTCTTACCTAAAGTAATAGTTTGAATTTTTATGATAGATCAATTTAATTTCGATATAATAAATCAAAATCAAAATATTTTTATTTCACATAGGCCTACATGGGCACTTATGAAACGTCGACAAAAAGGTGCACGGTTCGGGTTGGTCGTTTCCTATGGAGAAGAACCGGCAAGAAACTCCATGGTTACTCTTTTAAAATGATTAGTTTTACAATATTATCATGTTACAGCATTAGTACTCAAGTATGGGGGGACAGCATAGGCCCGACAATAAGTCGTTGCAAGAAGAACGGAAAACAAGATAAGAGGTTAACAAAAGTTAACACACATCTAGGAATCTACAAGGCCTACACTGTTCACACATTCACAAACAATCGTTAAAAAGAATCTATACAAAGGCAAGAAAATATTATAAAAGACTAAATTAAACAAGTGACAAAAATATTGTCATCAGTGCTGCAACTATTCTGAACAAAGGGTGTTTAAGTGATGTGATAACCATTGTAAAAAAAAAAACCATTGTAAATTAAAATAAAAAGAAAAAAAAAATGAGATTGAGAATAGTTAGAGACATCCACATATTTGTGCTGTTTATGAGCTACCAGGGAAGCCGCATGCGCAGAAGGAACTAAAGCCAAACCTCTTTATCTTCAACGTAGTCCTTGATTTTGTAATATGCTTTTTTAATAAGGACACGTTTAATGTAATTTTTGAACTTTCCATCGGTCAGTTCTATAACTGACTTAGGTAATTTGTTATAAAAACGTATACTGTTAATAAGAAAAGACTTACTAGTTTTTGTTAACCTGAACTTGGGTATTACAATTTCGTGTTTACTGCGTGTATTAATATTGTGGAAGTCGCTTCTAATTTTGAAAAGCCCTCGGTTTTTGCGGACATATAAAATACATTCTAGGATATAAAGGGAAGGCAGAGTCAGTACATCGATCTCTTTAAATTTTTCTCTGAGGGACTCGCGAGGACCCATTTTATAGATCGCGCGGACTGCCCGCTTTTGTAAAATGAAAATTGAGTCAACGTCTGCCGCCGATCCCCACAGCAGAATGCCATAAGACATAATACTGTGGAAATAAGCATAGTATATTAACCTAGCTGTAGCTGCATCAGTTAACTGCCTTATTTTCCTTACTGCATATGCAGCTGAGCTTAACCTACCCGAAAGAGTTCTAATGTGCGGTCCCCACTGCAATTTTGAATCGATAGTAATCCCTAGGAATACAGTTTCCGCTATAACATCAAGTTTTTTGCCGTCAAGATTTAAATTTATATCCCGTTGAGGTACATTTGATAAAGAGAATTTTAGACATTTTGTTTTGTTCGCATTCAGTAAAAGATTGTTAGCTGCGAACCATTTCGAGAGAACAGTTAGACTTTCGTTGGCATGTAAGACATCCGTATCCTTTCTATCTATTTTAAAAATTAGCGAAGTGTCATCAGCAAATAGAATTATATCCGATAATTTGGCCATCATGTAAGGGAGATCATTAATGTAAACAAGAAATAGGAAAGGCCCGAGAATTGAACCTTGGGGCACGCCCATCTTTACTAGAGACCCGGAGGACGTCGCCCCATTTACATTTACTTTTTGCTGCCTGTTTGATAAATATGAGAGAACAAGATCAGCAGCTTGTCCACGAATTCCGTAGTGGTGTAATTTACAGATCAGTGTGTTGTGGTCGACGCAGTCAAACGCTTTTGAGAGGTCACAGAAAATACCAATGGCATCCTGGGACTTCTCCCAGGATTCCAGAATGTGACTGATGAGTTTTACTCCCGCGTCTGTTGTCGACCTGCCCTTCGTAAAACCAAACTGTTGACTATGAAGAATCCCATTTGAGTTGAAGTGAGACAGCATCTGGTCCAGCATTATGTTTTCATAGATTTTACTCAATGCTGGAAGCACAGATATAGGTCTATAATTAGAGGGGTCACCCTTACAACCCGATTTGAATATTGGTATTACTTTACTATGTTTCATTAAGTCAGGAAACTTGCCGCTATCCAAACATTGATTGAATATGCCAGTTAGGAGAGGAGCAATAGAGTCAATAATATCCCCAAGAACTTTGACGGATATCCCCCATAAGTCTTCAGTATTTTTTATGTTTAGACTTTTGAATGCATTTATAATTGTATCAATACATATTGGTTTAAATTTAAAGTTTGGAATGTCCTTAGTAAAGTTTTCTTTAAGAAGTGCTTCAGCTAATTTAGATGAAGAGGGGAGAGATTTCGTAACCTCTAACGGAATATTGGTAAAGAAATTTTCTAGAGTCTCAGCGACTTCTAGCTTATCAGAAATTGTTTGATTATTTATTTTCAAAGACAATTCATTCTGATCTCGTTGTTGTGTCTTTCCGGTTTCTCTATTAATCACCTGCCACACGGTTTTTATTTTATTATTAGAGGTACCAATTTTGTTGACTATTAATTGAGATTTTGCTTGAGCGCAGACACTTTTGAATATTTTTGAATAGCTTCTAACATAAGTGTGAAAAGCTTGATCTGAAGTCAGAGATTTTTCGTGGTATAAATTATATAGAATATCTCTGCTTATCCTTATTCCCGTAGTGGCCCACTCACTAAATTTAGATTTGGAATTAACTTTAACTGTTTTTACAGGACACGTTTTATTAAATTCTTGACAAACTGTAGAAAATAATGTACCGTAATTTATATTGGGGTCTTTTGAATCAAAACTAGCGTTAGATAGATTGCAAAGAACATTATTTTTAAACGATTTTAATTTATTTTTAGTAAGAGGTCTTAATCGAATTGTTTTGGCTAAGGTTAACTTTTTGTCTAACTCAAAAGATACAAGTTGACCAGTATGGTCTGACCTAACACCACTAATTAAGGACGAATCTTTTACTTTACAATTTGTAATTTATACATTATCTATGCATGAAGCTGAAGTTGCTGTTATTCTGGTTGCTTCATTAAATAAATATTTTAAATTGAATGATTTGAACAATGAGATGAGCTTACATCTTTCTGGTGAATTGACCAATAGATCAATATTTAAGTCTCCACAAACAAAAACTAATTTATTATCTCTGAAAAGTTTACTTAATATTTCTTCCATTGTGATTAAAAACAATGACAAGTTTGATGCTGGTGGTCTATAGACACATAAGAAAGTATGCCCTTCAACCTCTGCACATGCTACCTCACATAAGCGATCAACTGAGTAAGTAGTGATATCCTTCCTTTCCTTATATCTAAGACAGCTATTACAAAGTATTAGGGTACCACCACCCACGGTGGATCTGTTGTACGCACTGGCAACTGAAAAATTATTCACATTAAACAACATCCTATCTGGTTTAAGCCAAGTTTCACAAAAACATAAAATATCCATGTGGTATTTGTCTACTAACATTTCCACGTCTAAAATTTTGCCGGAGAAGCGATTTATATTCTGATGATAAAGTAAAATATTACTATTCATCTTCTCTTTTGTCGGCTCTAATAGTTTAAAGAATCTACAACAGTATTATCAGCGATACGAGATAATACTGTGTCATCACTTAACCTACTCTCAGTTAAATTATCAATAACTGCGTGTATATTATAAGCTAACAATGTAGCCAGCAAATGTTGACTTTTTTTGGGAAGAAACATATATTCCCGAATCAAAACAAAATCTCTAACAAAATTGTTAGTATCAAAAAAATAATAGACGCGCTAGCAAGTCGCTTATCATTTATATGCTACTAGCTTTACCCCGTGGCTTCGCTCGCGTTAATTTAGAATTTGACAATCAATACGGTTCGGAGCGAAAGACACGTGGCGCCATCTATTTCATAAGAACGTTATTGTGGTTTTCCTCGGGAACAGTACTTATTTTCGAGATGAAAGGTACCCTAAGTCCGTTTCTTTACACCGGACAAAGTATATGCAAAATTTAAGGATGTAACAAACAAACTTACTTTCGCATTTATAATATTAGTTACGATTAATTTCATATTAACACTTCCTAAAATAATATAGAAACGAGGCATCTCTTAGTCCATACTAATATCAATGCGAAAGTTAGGTGATTCTCACACGACACCGCTCGGTCGCGGCGGCGAAGCAAATGTATATTGGCTGTGCGCCGAGTGCGTAGGCTGGCTTAAACAATTACGAGACATCTCCTCTCCTCTCTGCTAAAGCGTTTCCACTTAAGCTAAGCTGAGACAAGAAGTGTAAATAACTAAATTCTATTGGTGGTTTACAACACATCTTCTGTGCTCTTGTCTCGTCTCCGTGACGAGACGAGCTCTCACTCTGTCCGTCTATCTGATATGTTCACGTCTACGAATGGATTTGGATTAGCATATGATGATGATGGATCATGATCTGGGTGACAGGATACATTTTATCCCGGTATTATGTCCTTGTGTGATAATTTACAACCTCCACACGGGTGAAGCCGCGGGCAACGTCAAGTTAATAATTATAAACTATGTTCAATGTTACTAAAGCTATCAGTTTCATTATCAACATAATCTGCCTCATCATCTTCCAAACTAAAACAAAAAAAACTTTAATTCTCCCTTGAAAGTTGGCAACAATATTATCAGCGACAGAATCTTTGGGCGTCTGTCATCCAACTTATTGAAAGGGGGACCGGAGTGTTCAAAGTTTGGTCGCTCGTTAGAACCTTAAACACTGAACGGTAATCAATATCTGGTACCTAACACTTGCCCAAACATGTCGTGGTGGACGTTTGAGAGATTTGGGTGCATGTGATGATGTTAATAGGCATTGTTTTACTCTGGCAGTATCTCTTTTGTAAGTTTAAAGCGTTTTGTTAAGAGTATACTTTGTTCTGTTGTGATTATTATATTAATTTCTTATATGAACAAAGAAAGGCAGGGTAAATATGACTACTAGGGTAACGCATTGTGCTGATGGATGAATTGAATAGTACGAGGGTCATATTAGCCTTTGCCCTTACCGACTATACGAATCCTGATTGAATCAAGCTTGTGCGTTAATGAAGCATACGTATTCGTACAAAACTCTTAATTGTTATAGCCATATGCGCAGCAGTAGTTGCAACATCATCATCATCATGTTCCTGCCCTTGTCCCATGTTACTACGTTTATATTCATCACTCTTTTAGTCACATGCGACAATAGCAACAACAATAGTAGAAAAAAACCAGTAACTTATTTACAAACTCAGAGCCGAACACTAGTTAGAAAAACTCACAAAGACACCAAGAATGAAATATATACTATTTGTCATCTCGCAATGTGCCGGGCACGTTCAATGTTCTGTAAATTCAATTATCTGTAATGTTCTAAATTGCTTTCAATCTATGTATATGTTAATGTTCCACATTTGCTCGGCTTCAATCTAGGTAATTGTCCTGCCTCCTCTGTTACATTTTCTTTTTTTCCTTCCTTGTAATCGGCTTTGTCTAACTTTGATCAATCAACTCGTGTTTTATTTAGTACCTGATCCTGTGATGGACCGACGTTTGTTTTGTCTTTGAATTTATTTTCGTCTTTTCCCATAAGTATTGGTTTTGACCTATAATCAATTTCAATTGAAACGTGTCTCTCGACGGCGACTACGGTAAAGACCAATGAAAGAAGTTAAACATGACACGAGTCACCACGATGCGTCTTCCTCCGGTACTCTTACGAAAGAAATAATAGACGCACGGCCTTGTGTCTTGTCGCAAATCGCGTCGCAAGTCGTTGGAGTCGTGAACGGGGGACTTAGAGAAGCAGTTTTCTTTTTTTTTCTATCATCTACATCTTCATCCACATCAAAAATAGACTCTAACAACCAAGATGGTATTTCTATTTCTATTCCAGCTATTTCTGCGCCAATCTGTCTATAATTTTCTTCAGTCCGCTTATCGTGATCATCTCGCTTCTCTAACACCCTTTTAGATCTAATTGAATGAAGCCGATCAATTTTTATTTTTAACCCAGAAGGTTCTAATGTGGAAAATACTTTGACGCAGCTAAAAAGGGCTACGTTGGTAAGGAGAGGCTATTTTAGTTTTCGTTATTTGTATTAGGTAAGAAAAGTTAATTTGTTTGAAAAATCGTAAGGCCCTTGCACGAACACGCAATTGTCAATTCCACCATTGCCCCCCTAAACTAAGTAATCCTCTATTATGGTTAATATTTCGTCTAAACTCAGCAATTGCAAAAATAAACAGACCAACATTTTAAGGCCTTAAAACACTTAAAATCGCTTCTGAAAAACGTTCTCAACGAATTTAAACACTGATCCAACCCAAGAGGATCATTATCTAAAACCGAAATCACTTGATTTCAGATTCAGAACTCCTACATCACCCTCAGGGCCGATCAGCATAATTAATGAGTCTCTAAGACCATCTATTGCGGCATCAAACTACGTCACAGGATTGAGCCTGTCTGTGTCCATTTGTCCTATCTCTTCGTCAGACACGTCAGCCTGTCAGACATGTCCGTTGGGACACAAAACTGGCGTTTGGACTGACTTAGAAAGGAAGTCTTTGTTTTTTGGGTCTCTGGAGAAGTGTTGAAAGTAAAATGAATTGCTGCGTAGCTTCAAGTTGTAATTTATCTTTGCAGTATTTTTTTTGTTGGGATTGTAAAAATCTAAATTCAGTGATAACTTTAATAGGAAGCAAAATTGCTTGCTGTGTGCCTTGAATCCTCCGACTATAGGTATTTGTTTGGTCTGCAGAATGAATTATTGGGATCTAACACATAATATCACGCACGTTTTTCTCGAAGGATTGGGCAGAGGTGTACACATAGTTCACCCACATTTCACCAGTCATGTTTCAGTCCCATCTAGGATCCAAAAAAGATCTGGTCTTTTCTGTAGTCTCACTGCCTCAGATTTTACAAAATTATAAGGAAGAAAGTCTACTCTTTGTTCAGTGTTCTTGCACCATTTACTCCAAATCCACTTTGAAAAATACAAGTGAAAATATTTGCATTTACTCGTACTTCCTTTATGAATTCCACTCACGTTTCCCCACGTGTTAAGCAGGTCCCAAATTAATCCACCCAATTTACCAACAACATTTTAAACCAGTTTTTTTTCTCACCTACAACAAAACAATTGAGAATTACCTGTGCAAAAATCTAACCTCTATATTTTTCGCTAAATTAAATGCTACAGAAGCAAGATCTTCTCAAACTGAAACAGACTTAAACTTTACGGGATTAGAATCCAATTTTGCTTGATGCTAATTAGAGGGATAACCTCCGAGTCTTTTAGAAAAATTTGCCTGAAAAATCCAATTGCCTTCTGCTCTAGCTGTTTGTAGGAAATTACAGTTTTTCGAGGACATTCTGTGAGCAAAATGGGTATATATCTATATTTTTTTCGTGTCCTTTGAATGTTTCTTGCCGTGTTTGTTGTTGTGTGTGAAAGTTTTGTGCTAATGTTGTCGAGGTTTCTGTACTATTTTTATGAGGAACATTTTATGGCCGTTTTGGACATACTTACTGGACTAACTTTACTCGAGTCGGCTTTATTTCAAAGCTAGGGCTAACTTAAGCACAGTGGTTGTATATTGTGTGTTGATTTCGTTCTAGTTTAGTTGTAAACATTAGTATTACTGCTATAGGTATATAACTAGATCAGTATCGTAAACAATCACCTTGTTAAATTATCTGTCTTCAAAAAAGAAGTAAGTTTTCAATTCATTAGAATTCGTCTTGTCATGCATGTTCAATCAAAATCAAAATATTTTATTTCACACTAGCTTTTTCCCGTGGCTTCGCTCGCGTAAATTTAAAATTTGACAATTAATTCGGGTTGTATTCTGTTTTGTAATTATATAATTCAATCATGATTCCAAAGACACGTGGCGCCATCTATTATCATAAGAACGTTATTGTTGTTTTCCTCGGGAACAGTACTTTTTTTCGGAATGAAAGGTACCTTATGTCCGTTTCTGCACACCTGACAACGTATAGGCAAAACTTCAGGATGATCGATTCAGTGGTTTAGGCGTGAAAAGGTAACAAACAAACAAACAAACTTACTTTCATGTATAAGATTAGTTAGGAAGTTAGGATTAGGATAGGTCTACATGGGGACTTATTAAGCGTCGAGAAAAGGTGCACGGGTTGGTCTTTCCTATTGAGAAGAACCAGCAAGGAACTTCATAGGTACTGTTTAAAAATTATTTGGTTTTACAATATTATTCTGATAAAGCGTTAGTACTTAAGTACGGGAGGGCAGCGTAGGCCCAACAATAAGTCGTCTTTGACAATTCTTTACCATACTAACTGATTGCAGTGATTCTTTTTTTATTGGTAAGAGTATATCTAGGATGTGGTCAAATTCTGATGAGTGATTTTTTTAATAGCTTCATAATCCTTTTTTTATATACATTTAGGATGATGATACTATCATACCACTTTTTCTATGAGACATCATGCACTGAAAAAAATTCTTCATTTACTAAATATTAAGATGCGAAACATTCCCAATGGTCGTCTTTGAACGGCTTATGGCAAAATTCCCATAATCACCTTTAGTAATGGCAGTTTATTGTTCAAACAGACAGTAAAATCCGTAATGAATAGTAATGTCTTCCTCAGAGAATGCTCCGTAAGACCCAATTTTACGACACCCGTGGTAACAAAGAGTCCACTCCACCCAGAGGTATAGTAAAATATGCTCTTCACTGAAGGTCGAAGCATCACAGCTGGGACTGAAAGATTTATTGCTGAGGACTTTGTTGCGCTATTTCATCTCTAGGTGGTAGAGATAACAAGGTAGAGATGAAGAGTGGTCGTTTTGGCTGACTGTGTTATGTAATTTTTTATTTCGATTCCCGGTTCGAGCAAAGTGTTGTTGGGTTTTCCATGAATAATTTCTAAGTAGCAACCACGGAGTCTGGATTTGTGCCTGGTTATTGGCAATTGGCTCGCCCCCTATTACATGGGAATTAAATAAATATGGCAAAATGTGGGTGTACTATTACACCTCTGCCTAACCCTTCGGGGATTTCAGGCGTGATGTTATATTATGATGATTTTCAAAAAGAGCTGATTCTCAATCTAATTTGAATAAACGATTTTTTATTTTGAACTTGGCCTGGCTACATCTAAATATGACTGCCCAAAAATACCTACGCACCGAAAGGTGAATTCCATGTTCCAAAAATATTTTGGCAATACATTTAGGTGACGTCTCATAAAGTGAAAACGGCCATTAGTGTGGTAATTAAGAGCAACGCTCCATAACTAATAATAGTTCTGGTTATCGTTTTCAGTCACGACAGCCAATCTCAGCGGAGATTAGCCATCGGCGCGGGAGATGTTACAATACAAGAGTGCGTGCGCTGGCATAGGTGCACTCTCTCTTCCCTCATTCTCATAGTCGCCGGGACCGGAGAGAAATCAGGCGCAGGATCAACGGCTTACCGTGCTTTTCCGAGGCACGGGGTATCATACCGCCAACTTCCAAACTCCGGACTACTACTGAGAAATTCTTAAGGAAAAACCTAAAAAACGTTTTTGCAGGACCCAGAAATCGAACCCAAGACCTTGTAGCGACACTACAAAAAGTACTACAGCAACATAGAACAAAAAGTACTACAGCGCCATCTATGACGCAGAGGATAAACTAAAACATTGAAATACATCTAAATCCTGCATCGCGCAAGTAAAGTTATTTGCGACTTAAGACTTTAAAGAAGAACCCGACAACAACTTCGCGAGACCAACGGAGCAGTTAACGGAGCTCCATAACTATAAACATTTTAAATGATCTTGACAAACTCATTGGTCGATAATTTCACAACAGTATTAATGTTTACGTAGTAGTCCCGTTGTTTGTTTACTACACTACATAGATTGCAATTTACAATGATGTTTTTATGCTATTATGAACTGTGATGTTTACACTATTATGTTTGTAAACTACTGTTGTGCTCTCATTGAGATTTATGCAGATTATTTCTAACAAGAATCTTTGGTATACCTAGAATGTTTACTTAGTATAATGTAAGAAAGTTTTGCTTGTTTTCATTCAATCAAGTGTAATTGAATTAAAACAAGCACTAACACACAGTAATTTGACTTAAGAACATAATAAGTCGGATCCTGATGAGTTTATACTTAATTAAATTAAATACAAGCGCCTTCGTTAGGCGTTGTGCGGGGCTCTAGAGATATGGTGTCTGATACGGACCATAGTCCCATGATATCGACAGTGATTGTTCGGGCTTGGTCGCGACACATACTGGTCTAGGAACTGCTCTGTTACTTTTCAAGTTCAGAGTATTTAGTTAGTACATAGTGTTAGTAACTGACTCTGTAACAATAAACTGTGTACAAATTAAACGAGCGATTTCTCTAGTTGACCCGTAACCCATTATGCGCTCACTACTGTTTGACACTATGTATGTCAAGTTGTATGTATGAAAAGTTTATGTCGATTCTGTTGAAATACGAAAAACTTCAAAACCGATTGTCAATTGTTTGTCTTTCATAAACCCAGATCGGTATCGACCAGTAACAAAGACAACCCATCCATATTTTTGTAAAATCCTGCTTATAAATCAAAGTGATTGTATTTGGGCCCGTAGTGGCTCTTTTGTGCGAACTAATGGAATATCGGATGGATACCCAAAATTTAGGCCAACTGTGTTTGACAGTCGGCGTCTCTTAAAGGTCAGTGGGCATTGATGTGTAATATTATTTTAAGTATCAGATGAACCGAGAAATGACACAGATTAAAAAAAAAATGGGCTGGTAAAGTTCAAACAGTGATCAAATTATTTAAACCTGAGTTGGCGACTTTATTGCGAGTTTTATTGAGTGCACTAAAAAGATCCAGAACATTCGATATTTTCAGCTCAAATGGCTCAGTGGCTGGCCATGTGACAGTATTGACGGTTGAGTCTACACTGAATACATACATTTTATCTTTTTACGGCGATTGTTTTAACTTTGACGAAGCATCCGAACCACGCAAGGTAACTTTTACAGTTGAAAAACTCATACCTAAGTAGTATCTTAAATCATACCGTAAACAGTTTCACAGTATATGCAAGTTCTGATTTCAATTTAAAGTACTATTTTCTCTATTTAATCATATTTAAACGCATGTAAAATAGCAATTTTCCTTTACACTACACTAACGTAAAAATATGATCAAACCTCAACAAAATTGAATATTCTCAGCATTAAAAATTTCAATATGCCATACCGATGCTGTACGTTTTTCATTTTATTGAACGTACTGGAATGTTTTGATGTAAAATGAGATTCTAACGAAAGTAGAAAGTTACTGTTAGTTTTATTTATAAATATGAAAGAATTGATTGAAATTCTTGTTTAATAAACACATTACCTACTCCTTTGCGTCGCGCAGTCGGTAAAAATATACTAAACAAACCTAAATATTATGCCAAAAAATAATAGAAAACTGATAAGTGATAGCACGGGTCTTCAATTAATTCTAAGTACAAGGTTTGAGTGGTCACAAACACCATTTGTTTGTACCCACCGAAACTTAAAAACTTCGTTACTTTGTTTTTTAGGTTTATGGCCCTGTTCGCTGGCTGGTAAAAAATAGTACAAGTGAGCGCATGTATGAACTTGGTCGACGCAAAAGGAGTATGTATGACAGGTGGTGTCCAATAACGAGTGTATTGTAGTGTCCCAATTTTCTTCCATTTTAACGTGTCATCCCAATAGCTTATAATAAAAATATCACTATAATTTTTACAAAGCCGTTCGCACTACCTGCTCACAGTGCCAACACCTAACCACAGCACAGTGCACCGCAGTGTCTACCAACCCTATGAATCATTCCAAGTTGACTGAATTTGAAATATCGAGCTGAATTAATAACTCAGCGGACTGACAGCCAGTATTGTTCATTTGTCACTATTGCTTTTAGTTATTGAGAAAATAATAAAGCTGAGGACAGCGCGGTGGGCAGACATAGTGAGTTTTTTTTTGTGCGAAAATGAACGCAGATTTTGTATGCTATATTTATGTAGGAAGCATTTTTCTCGGTACCAAATTATTAGATAGGTATGTGATTTTGTGGGAATAGATCTATATATTTCTTCTTTCTCTTATTCTCTCTTCTTTCTTCTGAAGAGACCGAGCACGGATACGAAGAATTACTGAATATATTATTACGTTGCATAAAAAACAACATGAAGATATTCATCGAGAAATTTGAAATAGAACTTGTGAGAAGACTTGGAAAAAAAGGGAATAAGGCAAGACCCTTGTTAGTAACATTTACAACAATGGGACGGAAAATTGAAATTCTAAAAAACAAAGGAATACTGAAGGGCTCTCTTATTAACGTTAAAGAAGACTTTCCTCAAGAAGTTCTGTTGAAGCGTAAGGAACTACAAGAAGAAGTAGAAAAAGAACGTAAACTCGGGAAAAATGCTGTACTACGCTACGACAAAATAGTAACATTACCAGGTAGTCCCAAAAATAATAATTACGCAGGAGACACACGGAAACAAAAACGGAATCTGTCAGAATCCCCTGACCACCAATCCACCGTTAGCAGCGAAAGTAATGTCAAACAGATACCGAAGAAAACTAAGTCAAACAATATTACCTCCTATATGTACATCGCACCACCGAAAAAAGGGTCTGAGTCAAGCTTGACTGAGATACACTCATCGCCAAAAAACGAGTAAAGGAAGCCCCTCTACATCTCCCAATACGGCTTGTCACCGCGGGGGATAACGACTACAACCCTCCACCTCCACTACAAAATCTCTACATCTGTACCTACAATGCAAAATCGCTACTATCAGATGAAAGAATGGTCGATTTTAAGAGAGCAATTTCAAAAATAAAATACGACATTATAGGCCTTTCGGAAATAAGAAGAACGGGATATAATATTATGGAAGACAACGAACATATTCTCTGCTATTTCGGGGAAACAAAAGGTCAATATGGAGTTGGATTCCTTATAAAAAAGGAATATAAACTAAACATTGAGAGCTTTATTGGAATATCCGAACGCATCTGCATTTTAAATCTCAACTATAACAACACAAAACTCACCATTGTTCAAGTGCACGCGCCAACGGCTGATGCAAGCAACCAAGAAATCAATAACTTCTACAACCAACTGCAGAACGCACATTGTCCATATAATAACCAGAAAATAATATTAGGCGATTTTAATGCACGTGTTGGACAGCGAGTATCAGGCGAAGAAAGAATACTGGGCAAATACTGTTATGGAAAAAGAGACAAAAGAGGTGAAAAGTTGCTCCAGTTTTGTTGGGAAAATAAACTATACATTACTAATAGTTTATTCAAAAAGAACAATAAAACTATGTGGACATGGCTCTCGCCAAAGAAAAGAAAAAGTCAAATCGATTACATACTAACCAATAGAAAGGAGAACATCTCAAACTTAGAAATAATATCAAATTTAACATTTCCCAGCGACCATCGACTCTTGAGAAGCACACTTAAGTTTGCGCCGATAAAGAAAAGTAGAGCAAAATTCAAAAATTATAAAACCAAACTCAGTACTTCAGAAGAAAAAGAACAATTCACACAAATGTTAACCACAAACATAAACGAAATTAAACTAGAAGAAAATGAAAATATAGAGTCCTTATACAACAAAATTAAAAAACCAATAATCACCAGTTTAAACACAATCCGACAGAAACCAACACAAAAACGGGAGACCATCCCTGTTCACATAAAATGTCTTATTACCAGAAGAAGTGAATTGATTCAGAAGAAATACCTAACAAAAGAAGAAAAAGACGAACGAACATACCTCTACAAAAACATCTACAAACTAATGAAACGGGAACGCACAGAACGCAGAATAAAAGAAATTAAAACACACCTCGAATCAACAGGTAGTTTAAAGAAGGGACTTAAAAATCTTAATACCACTAAATGCTGGATACCGTATATAAAGGATGATACTAATGACAAGAAAATATTATCAAGATCTGATATAATAGAAAAAGCAACAACATTTTATAACAATTTATACTCAGCAAAGGATACTACTCCGGAAATCGAAACCAGCAGCCAGGACTCTGCTACTCTAGATAGATTCTCTATTTATGAAGTAATAAAGAAAATCGAATCTCTAAAATCCGGCAAAAGCAACGGGCCAGACGGAATCCCAAATGAAGCACTGAAATTGGGGAAAATGATACTAGCACCATACTTGACAACCTTATTTAACAAGATTCTAAACGACAGGGCGATACCGAAAGAATGGGCGCAATCTGACATTATTTTACTGTACAAGAAAGGAGACCCCGCCGATATTGGCAACTATCGACCAATAAGCCTACAGCCAAATATGTACAAATTATTTGCTTCATGTCTTGAGGATCGTTTAGCAGTGTTCATAGAGAAATTCCAACCGCCGGAACAAGCAGGTTTCAGGAAAAACTTCTCAACAACGGATCACATCCACACTTTAAATTTGATTATAGAGAAATATACAGAGCACAATAGACCACTCTACCTGGCATTTATTGACTACGCCAAAGCCTTCGACTCTATATCACATAAGAGCATGTGGAAAGCTCTACATGAGTGCGAAGTACCATCGGAGACTATAGATCTTATAAAAGACATCTACTACAAAAGCAAAAGCCGTGTCAAGTTAGAGAGACAAGGCCCTGAAATAAACATTTGTAGAGGCGTCAGACAGGGAGACCCCCTATCACCGAGAATTTTTATAGCTGTGCTTCAAAGCATAATGAAAACTCTGAACTGGGAAAAGAAAGGAATTTTTATAAATGGGAAACTCCTTAGTAACCTTCGATTTGCGGATGACATCATACTCTTCTCTGAAACAGCACCCCAATTACAGGAAATGATAAACGAGCTTAATGATGTAAGCAATACGATCGGCCTGGAACTAAACACTGCTAAGACTAAAGTCATGACGAACCACCATACTATACCAGTACGGGTTACTAACAAAACATTAGAATACGTTCAAAGTTACGTTTACCTGGGACAGCAAATATCTTTATCTAAGACAAGACACGAAGATGAGGTTAAAAGACGAGTCAACATAACCTGGAATAAATTCTGGAGCAATAAAGAAACCCTAAAATCAAAACTCCCTATACATCTCAAGAAAAAGGTTATGGACTCATGCTTATTACCCTGTCTTACATATGGCTGCCAAACATGGATATACAATAATAATACCAAAAACAGAATACAAGTCTGCCAGAGAGCTATGGAAAGGAGCATACTAAACATACAAAGAAAACACAGAAAAAGAAACACAGACATAAGAAAAACAACAAAAATAATAGATGCTTTGGAACATTCTCAAAAATTAAAATGGAAATGGGCGGGTCATATTGCACGTATGGACAAGGAAAAATGGACACAGAGAGTAACTACCTGGCAAGGACCAACAAACAAAAGGAAAAGAGGTAGACCGAAAGAAAAATGGGTTGATGAATTAATAAGAAAAGCCGGTGAAAATTGGATCACAAAAGCAAAGGACAGACAGACGTGGAACAAAATGGAGGAGGCCTCCACCCGTTGAGGGGTCCATATGGAATAATATAGAATTATATAAATGAAATTGTAAATTGGTTTTGAAAATTTAATTTATTTAATATTTAGAATCTATATATAAGGAAAGAAATGAATTTAATAATTTAGAAATTATTTGTTATGCGATTGTAACTTTATAATCTTGGATATAAATTGTAATAAGTTTGTTATTTTTATGCATGCACATAATTATGTACTAGTAATATTATGATATATTTGTTTTTTATAACTCATTCATTATGGAATTAAAGAGGCTATAATAATAATAATAGATCTATATATTTAGGTCATAATACACTTCTCATCAAAAAAATCGAAACACTTTCGTTTTTATTGTTTTTGTCCTAATTTTTTACAAAAGAGAATTAATTCCATGAAAAAAGAAACATTATTGTGTAGCTGGCAGTTTGGTCATTACAGTAAGAAGAAAAAAATCAAAATTCGAAATTAGAATTTCATTTGTTTATCCTATAAATGAAATTAATCACTGTTTTGAGACAAATGTGTATTTAGGGTTGGAGTACGTTTCTCGTTTAAAAACTAAAAATTAGCGCTTGTCTTTAAACTTTTTGTTTCTTATTTCATTTACTGTGACTGCCGCTGACCGCCCAAGTGGTGGCATTGCTGGATTCTGGACTTAGTCAGCGTGTTGTGGCTGCAAGATTGCATCTAAGCTTATCATCTGTTCATAGAGTCTACAAACGCTATCGGGAGACTGGTTCGTTCACGCGCCGTTCAGGATCTGGCAGGAATCGGGTCACTTCTGAGCGAGATGATCGATTTATTGTAACAACTTCTTTACGAAATCGACGCCTTAACGCTTTTCAACTGCAGCAGCAGCTTCGCGTTGTACGAAGAGTGTAAGTGACTCTACAATAAGAAGAAGGTTGAAGGAATGCGGATTGGCACCGCATAAGCCAGCGAATGGGCCGAAATTAACTGCAGACCATCGAAGAGCGCGCCTTAACTTTGCACGCGAGCACCTAACTTGGTCATACCTTCAGTGGAGCAAAGTACTGTTTTCTGATGAGTGTAAAATTATGCTGTATGGTAACGACGGAAGGAACAAGGTCTACAGAAGAGATGGAGAACGCTTTGCACAATGCTGCATTGAAGAAAAGGTCAGCTATGGTGGCGGTTCGTGGACGGTTTGGGGAGGAATCAGCGCCGACGTTAAGACAGAACTTGCCTTTGTGTCTGGGCCACGGCTGCCTGCACTAAACTCTCATCGGTACATCGAACAGTGTCTTGAACCTCATGTGATGCCCTATGCACATTTTATTGGCAACGACTTCATATTCATGCACGACAATGCTAGAGCTCACACCGCGGGCGTCGTACGAGATTATCTTACCGAAGTCGGTATCTCCATTATGGTATGGCCAGCAAGAAGCCCGGACATGAATCCCATTGAACATCTATGGGATGAATTAAAGAGACGAATTCGAGCAATAGATCCAGCCCCAGAAACACTTAGCTAGCTGCAAAATGCAATCCAAGAGGAATGGGATAATATACCACAACATGTGATCGTGACTCTCATCCGATCGATGAAGAACCGTATGGAAGCAGTAATAAGAGCTCGCGGAGGGAATACAAGTTATTAAATAAACGTTTCTTACATTTTTTTTTCATTTACGCGTGTTGTTTTACCCATTTCCTTCATATTCCATACAGGGTAAAAATTACTCATTATACAAAATACGAAACCTATGAAGACTTAATTTGAATTTAGAACAATAACATTAGGATTTAAAAACCTCAAACTACTCACTATTAAATGACATTTTACATTTATTCCTAAATATACACATTTTTCTGATAATCCTTATCAAATCATAAACTGCGAGGTGTTTCGATTTTTTTGATGAGAAGTGTATTTAAGTCCCACAAAATGTGCAGATGATTGTTTATCACTGTTGATATTAAGTGATCAAGATCATCTATACATACTAATAAATAAAATTTAATTGTCTGTTTTTAATTTCCAAATAAAAGCTTTAACTGAATGCTTATGAAAGTATATAAGGTACTTATATAAAAAATAAACTCTTTTTCAAATTTTTGTCTGTCTGTCTGTTTGTTCCGGCTAATCTCCGAAACGGTTGGACTGATTTTGTCGGGACTTTTACTGGCAGTTAGCTGATGTTAAGCTTAAGCTTATATTTTAACAAAATCCGATCAAATGGGGAAGTAATATTTTTATAATAATATTACGCGGGTGAGAACAACAGCTAATAACGAACAAGTAAGGTAAACACAAGTCTAAAAGTCAACACACAGTTTCATTAGCAACGCACGGGACCAGTATTGCCTCAACTCAATTGGAATTGTTCATTTGTCACTATTGTTTTTAGTTATTTAGTAAATTATAGCGTTTGGCACAGTCCGGTGGGCGGAGATTGTGGGATTTGTGCAAAAATGCATGTGGATTTTATGGGGCTGGTTTTTTGTAGGAAATGTTTGTTTTTCTGTACCGAATAAAATTCTGTGCCTTGTGGGTGTTTTATTGGTACGTTATGGTGCATATTTGCAAGCCTATTTCGAAGATTTTACCAGGTCACAACTCATAACAAACAAAAGCCTAAACCGTCCCAAAAAAAGAGACACTTCCCCAGCGCTGAGCTAAGGAAAAGCTCTTTATTTCGTAACAGTCGAAAGGTCGTGATTTCCCACATCTTGCCTTTTTTTATAGAAAACAACCAAGTCATTCCGCCACACAAACTTAGTATTAATAATTCGGGCAGTACGTGCAATGAATACCGTACAAACACTGGATTTCGTCGAGATTCTGTTACAATATATTCTCGCTTCTTCTTCGTAAATGTACTTGTTTAAAGAACATGTATACTTTTCTTGAATTTTTAATGTAATTCAAAGACTTTATTTCAATTAAACCATTTGTCAATCATATGTCAGAAAGTCGGCCACTTACTAAATATGTTGAAGCTAATTGCCCGTTTGAAAGCGAAGATGTACCTATGGAGAATAACGCGCAAAAAAACTACAAATTGACACTCATGTACAGAGTGTAACATAATATAATAAACACGAAGAAGAACTTTTGTTCTATGACTTTTGGAAATTCATGACATATTTTGTTATTTTTACCTTACATGACCAGCTGAGCGCGTTAGTTCTTTTAGAAAGTCTAACTTTTCTTTGCGAATTTCAAGTACTCGTAGAACAACAGTGGTTCAGTTACATGGTCCGAGAGGCCACATGGGCGGTCTTAAGTTTATGATGTTACAACTAGTATATTATGTCATCTGCTTGATCTAAGCGAAGGTTAGGTAATTCCCTGTAAATGCCTTTTCAGCCCAGAATTCGGGCAGAAGCTTATTGTCTTCAGTAGCACCCATGGTTTTCTGTAACATACACTCAACAAGACAAGCAGGGCACGATGTTAAGTACACCATCGTTTGTGGACAACACCACAATCATGTGCCTTCTAACTTATTTTGTGTATTCGCGTTTATAAATTCCATTAATGATGATAATTACAAAGCAGAGTCTACCCGCATAGCAATGTTAGGATATTGGAGGATATTGTAGGTGTCTTACCCAATAACAAATGATTATCTGATGACCCAAATGTGAAGCAGTATAGTATCCGCTTTCTGCGCTCAAGGTCGCAGATTCAATTTCCGCGTTGAGACGAAATCTTCCCGAAAAATACGTAGGAATTGTAATAATAGTGAGATTTTATTTCAAATCTGAATGTGTTTTAGGTGTCGGCTTAAAGTATTTTTTTTTCGACGCAATTATAAATTAGTTTATAATTGCTTGCAAAAGTAAGTTTTAATTAGTTAATTTGTTTGAGACGGGCAATTGCTTTCAATGTAAGATTTATTTTTGGAGTTAAGGATGCCCTAAATTGAGGACACCTGCGTGAATGTCCAAATAAAATGCTGTTGGATATTCAACGGTCAACTTAGCGCCGACAGCTGAAATTCAACAGTGCAATAATATTTAGGCACTTATTTAAGTGCTGCTAAGCGGTAGTGAAAGCAGACGTCGAGTGTTCATCACCACACATAATGTCCCATCTTCAATGTGGTTCAATAGGTACACCCAATTTTTATTTAGAGTATCGTAACAGGCACCCATATATGCGTGTAGTACCCATTTATGGTAAACTTCCATTTATCTCTAATAGTACCTACGTCTATAAATCCCTGCACTGCGTGCAAAGAATAAAAACCTATACATTTTGTAAAGACTTCCATGTTTTGCCTGAATAAAGTATGTAGCGTTTCCTCGGAGGGTTCCGTTCCCTCATAAATTATACATTTTTACTTTCATTCACCTCGTTAGGTCGTTTAAAGTGAAGCGATTTGGGTGTCTTGTTACTAAATCAGCGTAAAATACATTAAGTCGGAGGAAAATTCTGCTTATTTAGGATCGGTTCTGGTGAAGGACAGTGGGGTGATTTTAAGAGGTCGAAATCTAGCGGATGGTATGATGGTATCTTATAACCTGGTAACTGGGTTGTGGAGTTCAGATAGGCAGTCGCTTCATGTGAAATACTGGTATTCAGCTGCATCCGGTTAGACTGGAAGCCGACCCCGACATAGTTGGGAAAAGGCTAGGCAGCTGATGATGATGGTATGGGACAATATGATTCTCCAGAATGTTTTAGGAACAAAAAGTAAGTTTTGGTGTAGTAACACAATCTTCTTTTCAAATGCATCTCCTGTACTTTATATCTGTAACCAAGCCCTGATGGCTTCAGTTTTTAAAATGCTTTGGTTGGTAAAATGGCAAACCAATAGGACTTTCAACTTTTTCTTATGTAAACTACGTTCATTCATCCTCCACCCTTAATATCATGGTAAGATTTATGATGAACTAGTTTCAGCCATTCCGAGTCGTTGTCGGAGTTTTTACGTGATGCGCGCACAAACATGCAGACAAACCGACAAACTGACAAACCGACAAACCGACAAACAGACAAAAATTCTAAAAATGGTAGAAATGGGTTCTGTTTGTGCTCCTTTAACTACTTTTTTTCAAAATATTTTCAATGTACAGAAACGCCACGTCTACAGATTTATTATATGTATAGATGTTCAATAATTGGGTACATAAAGTAAGGAACTATATTTTCAGCCAGTTTTACACTTATCATGACAAAAAACTGAAACATCGCTTCAACATTCCTTATCCAAGGAAATCCTTTGTTTATTTACAATCAAGTATGCGTGGAAACATAACAGATTCTCTCATAAATAATACATTCTCTCTTACAGTCCTCTGAGGCAGCTTTGTTTGAATGTAAGTACACAATTGGTACACTTACTTTTCTTTTTGACTTTAAATTATGACATTGTTGTTATTTTGAACAAAACTTAGCAGAACAATGATATACACTCGTTTCTTGTAGATCTGCCATTATGAGCCAAAGATATGGTATTTCTTTTTTATCGTGTGTGTTTAAGAATAAATTAAACATAAGTGTTTTGTTTGCAATGGCAACATTTATATGTTTAGGACTAGTTTTTATGTTCTGGTAACTTTTGTACATTACTTTTTTTTCTCTCTCGGTGTCACCGTGAGAGAAAAAAGTTATTTTGCTCGTAAAGTGGTCCTTCAAGCCGGATTGAAGGCTATCCGGCTCGAAGGACCACATTAAGCATGTATAATAAAATGCTTGTAGATTTTTAGCAGTTGACTGTATTTCCAAAATAGGTTTTAAATATTTCACACGAATAAAAGTAACATGTCACCGAGACAGAAAGTCTAATCGACCAAAGTTACCAGAACATAAAAACTAGTCGTAAACATATAAATGTTGCCATGGCAAACAAAACACTTGATGTTTAATTTATCCTTAAGCAATGTGGTTAGTGCCTAACCTGTTGGCAGAGTTTTTATGCCGCCCATGAGCCTCCTGACTTAGAGAAATATCTCTCAGGCATGCTGGTTTCCTCACAATGTTTTCCTTTATCGAAGCAAGTGCTATGGTCTACCTTGGAATGATCACCCTTAGAAGTCATTGGCACGTCATAAAACGACGAGACCTACTTGACAGCAAGATCGTTACTACCTTCATAAGTTGCAATGTAAGGTTCGAGCAAACCGACAATCTAAATCTATATTGGGACTTGTAGTCGAAGGTTATAAAGTAATTAACAGGTCGTTTATTCCTGCCCTTGTCCCATGTTACATCATGGTTTATCATTTACTCCTTTTTCTTTCATATCATTCCTCACACAATCCATCAATCGTTTCCTTGGTCTTCCTCTCCCTTTCCATCCATCAACATTTGCATATATTCACGCACCTTATTTTACTATCCTAATAGATTTTACAAATACCTTTAAAAGAAAACTGAAATATTACTTTGCAATTTAAAACTACAAGACCTCTGGCGCACATTGTCAGTATAAAGTATTTAAAATGAAGTATGTAGTGCAGTTGCTGGCAGTCCATAACTTATCTAGTAGCTACAGCAATTAATTTTCTTTGGAAGACTTTTACGACATTGCAGATGATAAATTGTATCAAAAAACTGGTCTTGGGCAGACGATACACCAACACTTTGTGAGAAAACTTGATGAATGAATTGGTGATAGCAGTAATTAAAATAGATAATTGCCATTTCGAAAACGTCGATCGTATCGATTTCCAACGGAGCCAACAAAACAAAAATGTGACCAAGTTTTAAAGCGTATGGCATATCTAAGAGTTATCTTTGATATCTCTTAGATATATATATATAGTTTTTAAACTGTCATAGTCACTAACATTAGTAATGGGAATTTTTTTTAAAGTCTTGTTTCTAGTTTTAATGTTAAATCTTTGATGGTAGCAGACGTTTTCTTTGGGTAGCAAACATGCTAACTTCCTTCCTGGTGGTAATTGATCACAGCTACCGATAGAGATCTTTAATACTAGAATCAGTCGAAAGTGTGTTTACTTTCTAGAGACAAAGCTGAAAATATCTCACGTGTGTGTGTGAACCAAAAGTGCCAACTATAGGAACATTACAAAAGTTTAAAAGTGTATTGACCGTTAAAAGAACAACCTAACATACAAATGCCAACAATCCTGTGATTTGTGTCTGCTAATATACATGTCGCATGATGGGTGGCCGAGATGCGAAGCATCGAGTCTTCTTCACGATCCGACATACCTATGTAGTTTTACGTAGATGTGGGCACTGTCGTGGGTACTCGAACGAAAAGATAATTTAAATTAAAATAACTTTATTAATTAAACTAAAGGTTTTATAATACAAGAAACAAACACGTGCGTTGGCACTGAGCATCTGCCAAGACTGCCGGAGTTCGACTGGCGCAACACTCGGTCCCTTCTCCAGTCCTCGCTGCATCCCCTCTACCGACAATCGTGTGCGTTTCCGGTAACGATATTATTAGTTCACAAAACTAATTGTTAGATGGCGCTGCTTGTTGCACCTTGGCGCCATCAATCCACGACATACAAATATAATCACGTATTATAAATACTTGTATTAAGCGGTTGTTTGATCTTGATTCACACTGACCTCCGTACTAGTGAAAACTGAATCACGGCAGGTCAGTCTTCCTTGTTCACAAACACTCACACACTTTGACAATTACATATAACTTGCATGTAACTGCTAAATAAACATTGATTTATGAGTATGAATATGAATACTTTTTTTTTGGATGGGATCATCAAATGACTGCTCCCGCTCTGGGCGGAGCGGAAGGGAGTTTCAGACTTTTACTGACTAAAACCCATCCATGTTCCTTCTTTTGCCCTTTGTGTTCCAGGGCCACGGTATCTCTTTCGAACAGTCCTGCAGCCCTGGCAGACATCGGCCCTTGCCCCTTCGGTTTGCTGACATCTCTTTGAGGCGCGCGTGGAACACGAACGCGCCGTCGACACGGCCTGTCGTAATAAGACTGACGAACGGCGAGCCAGCCCATTCATCACCGTCCACAGGCCCATTGAATATGAATACCGATACGCAGTGGTTAATCTTTGAACATTTGATGACTTGATGACAATAATCGTGAGGTTAGTTATAAAATATTATAAGTATTTATGCAATTTCATACAAAAAGGTTTGGATTATTAGCTGATGATGATTATGTAATGAATCCAGTATAATGATGACATTGAAGAGCAGAGGGCATTGTCAGTTAGAGTGAACATGTTAGCTCGCAGTCAATGTCACGCTCTTTTGAGCGTACTGTATTTCATTATACACAACCTGGGCAGCCTGTTGGCTAGATGATCACAAAGATCGTACAGTGCTCTCCGAGTTCAGTATAATAACGCGTTTAGGATGCTGGTGGGGTTGCCCCGCTTCTGTAGTGCGTCGGAGATGTTCGCAGATGCGCATGTGGATTGTTTTTATGCAACAATGCATAAAAGGTGCGCTTCCCTGGTGCGCAGGGTGTGGGGCAGCACCAACAGTCTCTTAAGCATGATTGCCAGTCGGCTGGACTGTGTTTATGTGGGTCGCTGTTGTGCATTTACTCATGGGTTGTCGCAGCCAGCAGTGATCTACCGTTATTTGTTGTGTTGTTTGTTTTTATCAGTGCACTTGCCTCCCTATACAGGCATTACTTGCCTAAAGGGAAGCTCCAAACACTAAACTTTAATGTAAACTTATGAAGCAATAAATTATTTTGAATTTCTATTTACTAAAATAGTCGTAAGTTTTACTAACAGTTTTTGAGTCATGGATACTCGAATGAAGAGAAATCTATTCTATTCTATTATAATAATCTTCATACTACTGTCAACCACAAGCTACGAATCTTTTACCATTTTCTCATTTAAAACTATAAACCCATTTTACCCAGGAACTGAAAATAAATCCACACTAAACTCGAATAAAAAAAAGAGGAACGAGTGAATTTCAACTTTAAGCCGCTTTAGCGCTCAATAAGAAAATTGAAGCACTTATAGAATCAGCTCAGTACTTTACTGTCGCAGCGCTTTTTATACCTTCTACTAGAATTTTAAAGTATGTGGGTTGCATTTTAACATTGTTTATTATTGAAGGTTTATAAAAAGGGAAAAGATACAAGAATAGCAAAAGGCAGAGTCGCACATGCAGTGTTAGTTCCGTAGGTATACCAAGTTAACACGGAAACTCATATTTTACTTACGAATAATATATAACATATAAACCACGCCTGTAATCCCCGAAGGGTTAGGCAGAGATAGCACACCCACTTTACGCCAGTTACGTTTAAGTCCCATGTTATGGCACCTATTGTCATCATCCGGGTACTGAGAAATTCCTAATGGAAAAACCCGATACCACTTTGCCCGACCCGGGGATCGAACCCAGGATCTCATACTTAGCAGTCGCGGTCCACTAGACCAACGAGGAAGTCCTAAACCGGAGGCAACCATCGTAGTACGGTCCTATTTTTACCTAACCTATTTTGGTCCTAACATTTGATTTCGTCATTATCGTAACTTGCAACAGTTATATTTATTTTAGTTATAGTTTACTTATAAGCACTAATTATACAATTGTTTAGAAATAACACTACTGCACATAAATGTACCTACACTTTTGTAATACCTACTTTTTTGAAATAAATTATTCATATTCTTATTCCTATTTTCAATGCAGCCAATAATTTGCTCGAGCATTTTTCAGTTCTACCTGAACTGATCCTTAACAGCTGAGATTTTAATGAAATTTGGTACTCAGACAGACCATGACCTAGATTTAACACATAAATGATACTTTTATTCTGGTAAAACATTACCATTGCTCAGTTTTAGCCCTCCAAACGGAGCTATGTACGAGATTGATGCGGAAAGATTTTCGCAATGCGATGTGGCCCATCCAAATATACGTCAGCCTTAACACGTAAAGATAAAACGGAGGACAAAAGAAGCCGTTTTATAGTAGTCACAAAACAATGATTGAGGTCGAAACCCGTAAAACTTATAAATCAAAGCTCAACAATACCTTCGGGCCTGCCGACCCCCTAAAACTCGAGATTTACGATCCGTAAGCCGTTGATGTTGAATTAGAAATCCATGCTGATTTCAGTGGCTGTAATTTGTCAGGTTTGTGAATTGGGGATGCTGTAAATCATGTTTCAGGGGCAGACGTACCAATTTAGGTATTGATGACTATTCTGAACAGTAATCGGTTGGTTTAGTGATTAATGGTATGTGATACTTGAAGATAAGGTCTCGTGAATACCATTACTTTTGAAAATCTAGACCATACCAATAAGTATAAACTTTATACTTTACTAGCTTTTGCCCGCAGTTTCGCTCCCACTAATTTAGATAAAAAACTCTCAATACACCACTAAAGTTTCTATAACATTTAATACAATTCAATCATGATTCGAAAGACACGTGGCGCCATCTATTATTCTAAGAACGTTATTGTTGTTTTCCTCGCGAACAGTACTTATTTTCGAGAAGAAAGGTACCCTGTGTCCGTTTCTGTACACCGGACCACGTATATCCAAAATTTCAGTATGATCGGTTCTGTAGTTTGGGCGTGAAAAGGTAACAAACAAACTTACTTTCGCATTTATAATATTAAGTTAGGATTAGGATAACAATCAAAAGTTTCAGACCCTGAACACGAAAAACTTAGGTATATCAACTTATTTTTTAACATTACATAACTTAACATCACACTTGTAATCCCCGAAGGTTTAGGCAGAAGTATACCTATTAGTAAACCTATATTTCGCCAGTTATGTTGAAGTTCTATGTAATAGGAGGCGAGCCTATTGTCATCAACTGATTTCAAATCCTGACTGCGTGACTGCTTTTCTAAAATTCCTGATAGAAAAACTAAATAAAACTATGCCCGACCCGGGAATTGAACACAGAACCCCATGCTCAGCAGTCGCGCTTGCGACAAATAAACCAACGAGGCAGTCAATCTGATTGAAACTGACAATAATTCCTCAATATAACACCATAGACGTAACATTACTATTTTCATTAATTAATCACTTAAGATCCCATGTAATTTACTAAACACACACATCATTAACGCAGCTTTAAACTCTGCTTACCCACAAACAAGAAGCGTGTAGATAAACAAGTGCGAACAATTGAAATTAAAGCTCGCACATAACAGCCGAGGCACCGATTTATTAGGTAATCAATCATTTACAATGGTATGTTAACGTAAGCGTAAGTACGGTGGCCATGTTTACGGAGAAAGTGGGACAGTATTGTTCTAGATCATTCGGGAAAGCACTGAAGTTACCAACATAGCTTGGTGTACAATAAATTATGTTTTATGTATGTATCTATTTATATGTTGCTTTCAGAGAGTCAACTGCCACTTCAGCTTGCTTTAGGCTGAAGAGGAAGTGTGCAAGCCATGGTTTGTCGAAGAACCGATGGCCAAGGGAGCAAATAAGTTCTGGAGACGAGACCACTTATTGGCAAGTGTAGCGAGTAGGCCCTACAGCTAGATGGACCCACCTTGAAATGGTGGCTGAGTCAAACTGGATGTGGTGGAGGACAAAGTGAATTGGTGCACATTGGGAGAGGCCAGGTCCAGCAGTGGACTGCAATAGGCTGAGTTTATTGAACCATCAATCAATCAACTCTATAACTGTTTAACAATGTTACTGTACAGTAATATTTCTCAAAGTTTAAGTACAAGTACATCTCATGGTATTTATTCTTATTTCTGTTAAAAACCTATTTTTGCTTGTAAGAATCTGTATGTAATAAGAACATAAAATGTAGAACAGTAATAAAATTCTATCAACGTATTTACTATTTGAGATTGATTTCGCTTTGTAATATATTTTTTCAAATAAACAATTTATTATTTTCAAATAAACTCAGCCGTCCTGTGCTTCACTCTTTTCAGGTATTCAGCTGACTGAATATAATGGAAATAGGCTCGTCCCTATTCAGTGTAACTATAACATAACCAACGAAAAGTGGGTATACTTATATATCTGCCCAACACTTCAGGGAAAACAGTTGTAATGTGATGTTATGTAATTTTGCCAATATGTCGAAAAGCTTTCGGTTAGCCACTTAGTTGTATAAATATTTGTTCTCAAAGACACTTCGCAAATCAATTAATAGATTAGTTATTGGAGTTGTTTGTTCTGATCACACTGAATGAATACAAATATACCCAAGCTAAGCACGATATCTTGCTTTTCATCCGGTGGAATCAACGGCCAAACTCTAATCGCAATCTTATGTCAACAAACAATGATTAAAACATGTCAAAAATGTAGGTAACTTGAAGTTTATGATAGCCGACTGCGCGGCAGCAAAAAATTGGTTATGTTTTAAGATTATTGACGAGGTGGACTGTATGTATCTTGAAATAAAACGTCGGACTTCTTGTTTCTTCATTTATTTCCCAGGATCAGTTTGCTGCTTGAGTGTTGAGAGAGGATTACAAGCTTGCAACAAACTGCCCTTTTTATATATATTTTTAACATAGTGCAAGTAGTGGAGGGCCTAGTGTGGTGCAGATTTTTATCTACAAGTGAGAGTTCGTAATTCCTAGATCTACGTGCTAGTGTCCCAGACAGGTTTCGACCTGTCCGTTCCTGTCTCCACCATGCTAGACTTCCACTCTGTGTTTACATGTGTGTGTAAGGGGTATCAAAACAAACCTACTCTTGTTATTTACAAGTCCCTAATACCAAATCATCGTTTATTTATCAATCAATGTTTACATAATAATAAGTCTATTTACATAATGAGCTACGTCGTCCGTAACATCCTCCCCCCGGCGCAGGGCTACCGTAGCCTAATCTTCCACGCAGAGGACGGCGAGCTTCGTGACTGGCCGTCGTAGGGTGCCCGCTGTGGTCCTGATGTCTGCTGACCGCACCTTGCCGTCTGGACCGCTGTAGACTGCTTCCACGACGCCACGGGGCCACGTCCCTCTCGGTAACGTGGAGTCGATGACGACGACCAGGTCGCCGACTTGTAGGGAGCGCCGTTGGTCATCTGACGCCCCTCGGGGCACCAGCGTAGGTAGGTACTCGTCCACCCAGCGCCGCCAGAAGTGGTCGGCGAGCGCTTGGGCAGTTCTCCACTGCTTGCGGCTGACCTCCTCACAAGGCCCAGTGTGGGGAAGGCCTGAGGAGGTTCCGATGAGGAAATGGTTGGGTGTGAGGGCCTCCGGATCCTTAGGATCGACAGAGACATGGGTCAGAGGCCGAGAGTTGATGGAGTGCTCGGCCTCTGTCAGCAGCGTCAGCAGCACTTCCTCCTTCAGCGCCCGCTGATGCAGGGTCGCTCCCAGCGCCGTCTTGACGGAGCGTACTAGTCGCTCCCATGCTCCCCCCATATGTGGAGCCCCTGGTGGTATGAATTTCCACTTCATACGGTGCTCGGTTCCAAAGTGAGTGAAGTCTTTGGCCCACTCCTTGTAAGCCATGCGTAGTTCGGTGTCTGCCCCTCTGAAGTTGGTGCCGTTGTCAGAGTACATGACCCTGGGCCAACCTCGACGCGCCGCCATTCTTCTTATCGCCATGAGCGCGGAGTCTGTAGATAAGCTCGCCACCAGCTCCAGATGTACTGCCCTTGTGACTAGGCAGGTGAAGAGGGCTCCCCATCGTTTCTCATGCCTTCTCCCTATGACCACCGTCATTGGACCAAAATAATCGGTCCCACAGTGGGTGAAGGGTCGCTGCGTCTGAATTAGTCGTTCTATGGGTAAGTTACCTGTGATCGGTTTCACTGGCATAATCTTCCTGATGCGGCAGAGCTGGCATCGTTGTGCGATGGCTCGCACTGTAGGGCGTAGGTTGACCACCCAGTATCGCTGCCTTAAGTCGTTGATAACGCGTTCGTTGTTTGCGTGACCAGCTTTGCGATGTGCGTCTTCCACCAGTAGTCGTGTGAACGGGTGTTTGCCATGTAGAATTACCGGTGTTTTCGTGGTGCTTGTGACCGCTGCGTGTCCAATTCTTCCTCTGACCTTGAGGACCTGGTCTTCCATGTAAGGGTCCAACTTGTATAGGCTGCTAGACTTGGGCACGGGTCTCCCCTTCTCAAGTAAGTGTATTTCTTCTGCGTAGTCTTCGACCTGCGCTTGCTTCAGCCATAGTTTTTCGGCCTTCTCTATTAGGTCGACGGTCATCTGACTGGTCCTGTCCCTGCACTTTTCTCTGAATAGGAAGGGCACCGCTGTCGCTCGCAGTAGCTTTTCATACGAAGAGAATCTTCTTATGTCGGGTAGGTGAGAGGGGCGTTCTTCTTTGGCTTCTTTTACCACGTATGTCACTTCGCTTTCGACGACGTCTTCTTTGACCTTTTCTTTTGGCCAGGATTCTTTGTCTTCATACAGGAACATGGGGCCGGTGAACCATCTATCTTCTGGTTTCATGCGTAGGGCGTAGTTAGGGCGCGTAGCGTCGTCTGCCACGTTGTGTTCGGTGGGCACCCATCTCCACTGGCTAGAGTTGGTTAGCTCCGCGATCTCACCCAGGCGGTGCGCCACGAACGCTGTGTACTTCACGGCGTCCTTCTGTATCCACCTCAGAACGGTTTGTGAGTCCGTCCAATATGTAACGCTTCTGGGCTTGTCTCGATGCTCCTTTAATATCGTCTCCGCCAGTCGTGCGCCGATCACCGCTGCCTGTAGTTCCAGTCGTGGGATGGTGACTGGCTTTAGGGGGGCCACTCGCGACTTCGCTGCTACCAGCCTCACGTCCACTCTTCCGTCTGGCTTCTGGATCCTCCAGTAGGCTGTTGCCGTGTATGCTTGTTCACTTGCATCGCAGAACACATGGAGCTCTATGAGGTCATCTGGGTCCTTGCCGTAGCACCTTGGTATGCGTAGCTTCGTCACCTCGCTCAGGCTTCGCATCCAGTCTTCGAAGTGCTGCGCGTCTTCCTCGGGAATGGTCTCGTCCCACCCTACGTCGCGCCTCCACAGGTTCTGAAGCAGGATTTTGCCAGTGATCGTGAAGTGGCTGATGAGACCCAGAGGGTCATAGACTGCCATTACTGCTCCCAGTGCTTCTCGCTTTGTCGGTGCTCTATCTCTTGTTTTCACCTCGGGTGACAGCCGACCCATTCCGGTGTTGAAGCCTAGCTCATCTGAGCCTGTCTGCCATAGTAGACCCAGCGTCTTGTCGGTGTTCTCTTCCCTTTGTCCGAGTCTTACTTCTGTGTCTTGTGCCTGCTTCTCCATTGTTATGTTCTTCACCACGTCGTGTCTGTTCGAGCACCAACCCCTCAAGTTGAAGTGTGCGTTCTTGTGAATCTTCATGACTTCTCTCGCCGTCTTGACCGCCTCCTCTTCGGTGGTGAAGCTGTCTACGTAGTCGTCCATGTAATGGCTTGATGTTATAGCTTGCACGGCGTCAGGGTGTTCTTGAGAGTACAGCTTCGCGTTGGCGTCTCGTACTGAGTGCGCGATGAAGGGTGAACACGAAGCGCCGAATATCATTGATGTCATCTTGTACTTGTTCGGTGGCTCGGTGCGCTCCCGGTCTCGCCAGAGAAACATCTGTGCGGCTTGGTCTTGTTTTCTTATCTTGACCTGGAGAAACATTTCTTGTATGTCGGCTGTGACGGCTACCGGCCGCTCTCTGAACCTAAACAGGATCCCTGGCAGTGACTTCAAGAGATCAGGTCCTTCCAGTAGGTAGTCATTCAAGCACACCCCACTGTATTGGTGTGCGGCGTCAAACACCAGACGCATCTTCCCCGGCTTATTCGGGTTCACGACCGGGAAGTGCGGCAGGTACCACGCCTTCTTGCTTTGATCTTCCGTTCCCTGGCACTCCTGGGCGTATCCTTTATCAAGTAGGTTCTTGACCAGAGCGCCGTACTGTGCTGCGAAGTGTGGTGATGAATCCATCTTTCTCTCTATTATTTTCAATCTTCTCAAAGCACAGTTGTAGTTGTTGGGCATTGCAGCATCTTCATCACGCCATGGTAACCCGACTTCAAAATGGTCATCTACCTTCTTCATGGTGCCTTGAACCACGTCGATCGCCTTCTGATCTTCCGGTTTGACTTTCTTCGCTAATGAAACTCCTAGGGCATCGATCTGGAAGTGTGACTTCACCAATTCTTCTACACGACGTACGTCATCTGTCTGCCTCGCTGCGGACACGTCGTATAGATGCAGCACCACTTGTCCCTCTTGTTCCTTTAAAGTCGCGCGCGGAGCCGTGCCGTGGATCACCCATCCCAGCTGAGTGTACGAAGCCGCGGGTTCATTCTTCTTGCCCATGCGTAGTTCACGTGTGACTATCAGGTGCCAGTTGTCAGCGCCTATTAGTACCTTCGGTGTGGCTTCCTTGAAGAACGCGTCGTTTTCCAGGTCTTGAAGGTGGGCGTAGTTCAGTAGTGTTGACTTGTCTACCGTTTGCCCATGAAGTTGCAGGTCCTTCATCGTTCGTGCGCGTAGTTCTTGAAACTCTCCGTTCTGACCGCGTATCTGTAGCTTGACTTCTTGGCTACGTTCTTCATGTTGTTGTGAGGTCACACCTTGTATACGTAAAGTAGAGACGGGCCCACTTACTTGAATACGCCGTGTCAATTCTTCGTCGACGAGTGATGCCGTTGAGCCTTCGTCCATTAGCGCGAACGTTGACACCTGCCCGCCGGGTCCTTTTAATATCACGGGGCACATCTTTAATAACACACGTTGCGACGCGTTGCTCGGCGCGGAGACTGCCATCACTGCTTCTTTTGAAGGTTGATTCTCGACGTTGGTCGTCTTCACTGGGTTTTCACTATGTTGAGTCTCCTGTTCTTTGTGCAGCAACGCGTGATGTGGGCGGCTGCACGCTTCTTTGCCACATCGCTTCGCTCGGCACTGTTCACGTCGATGGCGCCTCGTTACACACTTGAAGCATATTCTTCCAGCACGTGCCCACTCCCATCGTTCGTTGACACTCATCTTCAGGAACTTCGCACATTTAGGTACTTCGTGATCACCACCGCAACACAAACATACCTGCTTTCTGTCTTCCTCCTTCTCCGATGTCGTGTAGATTACTTCTCGGCTCGCCTTCTTCTTTAAATTAATTTGCGGTACACTTCTAGTTTCTTTCTTCGGAGGGGGCGCGTTCGTCGTGTTAGTGAAGGCATATTTCATGGCTCGATCAGCCTCTCGCATCATGAACCTGGATAACAATATGACTTCCGGTTCGCGCGACGATTCCACAGCCTCAGAAGCGTAGTCGCACCATCTTGATTTTATGTGCGGGCTCAACTTGTCCACTACTTCACGAACTAACATCGGGTTCCATATGTATCCGCGGTTGTCCATGTTAGATAACACACACACTATGTTTTGTAGTTTCACTGCGAACGAATTTAATTCACTGGCCGCACTGGTGAGTCGAGGTAGCTTCTTCAAGTCTTCCATTACTCGGTCCATGAGTATCTCCGGCCTCCCGTAGTACTGTTCCAGAGTCTTCATGATCACTTGTGGGTCTGTCGCAGTATACAGGAGCGCTGACACTGCTTCTCTTGCTTCACCCCTAACGCAGTTTCGTAGTCTTGCTAAGTTCTCGATCGCAGTGAACTTGTACACGCTTGACGAGTCGGTGTATGCCGCCTTGAACGGCAGCCATTCGATGGCTGCTCCCGTGAATGTCGGCAGCTCAGTGACTTGTCGTGGTGGCGGGCGGACGCGCATCATTTTGTCCAGCGTGTCGGCCAGCTGTTCTATTCCTCTTCCCACTCGGCGTTCTCCTCTGATGGGTGACCTTGATGCCGATCGTTGTCTTCTTCGGTCGTGTCTGGCAGGCGTGATGGCATCAACACATGTGGCGGGCTCGACGTAGGTGGCAGGTTCTTGGGCTGCGTGCGTGGTAGCGGGACGTGGAGGCCGTTCCTCCTGGGGCGGTTCCGTAACATGGGGGTGACTTCGGTCCATACTTTGAAGCCACTCGTCCACCCTGTCATCACTCCTGTGCACAGAGCCCTCTTCACGGGCCTCTGCCTCTGCTTCAATTGCCGACACTTCGTATTCAAATCGCTTGTTGACGAGCGCCTTCTCGATTTCCAGCTGTTCGTTTCGTATCGCAGCGATCTTCCTCTGTGCCTCGTACTCTGCCTTCTTCATGCGTGCCACGTCACTGCTATACGATCTTCTTGACCGAATCGTACTTGCTGAATCCCTCACAGACACGTTGTGTGCAGCTGTCATAGTTCTTACTGAATCCTGTGTGTGAAGCGCGGCGGACGTAGTCGGGTAGAACGACGCGGATGGCGTGACGAGCGATTCGCCATAATCGTACGCGGGCGCGGTGGCTCTACTCGCCGGTACGAGGCGTGGAGCCGGCGCGGCGGTCGCGCTATCGGTCGTAGTCGGCGCAACTCGACTCGCCGCGACGGTGGCGAGTGGTGCGTTCGCGAACGCGGAGGCGGCGGGACCGGTCCCAGCCGCGGGCGCAACGTACGGCGTGCGCGGCAACGCGGACGCGATGGTCGACGGCGACCTTGGCGGTTCCTCGAACGTGCGCGGGCGTCGACTATCGTAGCCCGATTCCGATTCACTTTCCTTGGCCGCAACGCTTCTAGTCTTCATGCTTGATATCTTGATTTACTTCGATCGACGATCTTGAATTTTCAGTTTTCTTGATCCGGCTCGCTCGAAGGACCAGCTGACGAGGTGGACTGTATGTATCTTGAAATAAAACGTCGGACTTCTTGTTTCTTCATTTATTTCCCAGGATCAGTTTGCTGCTTGAGTGTTGAGAGAGGATTACAAGCTTGCAACAAACTGCCCTTTTTATATATATTTTTAACATAGTGCAAGTAGTGGAGGGCCTAGTGTGGTGCAGATTTTTATCTACAAGTGAGAGTTCGTAATTCCTAGATCTACGTGCTAGTGTCCCAGACAGGTTTCGACCTGTCCGTTCCTGTCTCCACCATGCTAGACTTCCACTCTGTGTTTACATGTGTGTGTAAGGGGTATCAAAACAAACCTACTCTTGTTATTTACAAGTCCCTAATACCAAATCATCGTTTATTTATCAATCAATGTTTACATAATAATAAGTCTATTTACATAATGAGCTACGTCGTCCGTAACAATTATAATGCGGTTTTCTTAAAAATACGGGAAAGAGAAATTTCTCTTCTGATTATACACTCCGTGTTAAATGATTTTCAACAATGATTTAGTGCCAATTTTGCGTTAAGCATATCATAGGTTTAAGGATAGATCTAAGATTTTAATTTTACGAATTTATAATTAGTTTTCTGTACTCAGATGACAATCATTATAAATTTGAACATTGATAGGTATTTTATTAATATATAAAAAGTAAACCGTCATAATCATAGTCATTTATTTCAAAACAATATACTTTGTGTAGAAAAAAATCGAAATCGTCGTATAAAATTGAAGAGTAAAATTATCCTCGTGTCATCCAAAATCATGGTTATCTCAGTCCATACATCACGGACAGTCTACCGAGTGCTCAATATAACGCGTTTAGTGGAATACGCTACGTATTTGCGTACTACGCACTTCTGACAATACGCAACACTTCAGAAAAGCTTTCTTATTGATGTCGCTTTCGGCGTAAGAGCTTTCTGACGTTGTCATTGATATGGAAATGTAAGACCTGATTATTGTCAGGCTTTTTTATCCTGCTACTGAATTTAGGCTTTAAAATAGAATAGAATAGAATTTTATTTTGCAAACATGGGTAATACACAATAGTTGTTATAAAATATCAAAGCCAACTGCGGCTTTGTAACTGCCAATCCCATCAAGGTCAAAGAAAAAATTTAAAGATAGATTGCTGATCGAAATTTGTGGCATACAAACCTTTTGAGAATATGTGCTGTGAAAAATCCAAAGGCATTCAAATATTTACGAGCGATAGACGGGACAAAAGAAAATCGTAATCTACTACTTGTTACTACTTTGTAATAAGTCGGTCTGTCCAGTTTAGGGATTCCCAAAGTATGTTGGGTAAGCGACCCCTTTTCCAAAATGAACTGCTACCTCAGACCCCCACAGCCTCCGGCCCTGGTTCAAGCCATGGTCCGGGGCGAGAGGGAATGGGAAGCCGTCACCTCCTTCTGCGAAGCAGTCATGCTAGCGAAGGAGGTGGCGGAACGTGAAAGGATCAGAACCTCACGTCCCAGCCGCCGCAGGAGAAGCACCGGGCGTCGGGGGCCACGTCGTGATGGCTCTCGGCCACCGTAGGCGCGGGCCTGTGGACGGTGAGTAATGGGTTAGCTCGCCGTCCGTCCGTCTTATGACGACAGGCCGTGTTGACGGCGCGTTCGTGTTCCACGCGCGCCTCAAAGAGATGTCAGCAAACAGGAGGGGCCCGCAAGGGCCGATGCCTGCCAGAGCTACGGGACTGTTCGAAAGAGATACCGCGGCCCTGGAACACAAAGGGCAAAAGAAGGAACATGGGTGGTTTTTAGTCAGTAAAAGTCTGACACTCCGTTCCGCTCCGCCCAGAGCGGGAGGAGTCATTTGATGATTTCCCACCCGAAAAAAAAAAGACCCCCACAGCCAACTTAGTTTAGTTTTATTTCCTAATACTGCAAAATACTTACCATCATCACCGTCCGTCCGTCCGTCTTGTCATTACCGTCCTCACCCGCGCACTCGGCTGCAAGGCCGGCGCCGACGCCGTCGCCCACCGATTCGTCGCTATCACCGTTTTCAGATAATGTCCGGGGGAAGGGAGAGGATGATGATGAATGGGAGGAGGCTAGTCAGGAGATAACTGCTGTACCGGCCGGACAGCCGACCGAGTGTAACAGTCCTTACGCTGTTGCAAATGACACTAACGATCGGCGATATGGTCGATCAGTGCGCCCAAGAAAAGTCATAAATTATAAGAAATATTTTTAGTAATAGTATGTATCATAACTAATAAGTTATTTGTTTGTATAACAGGGTTTCAAATTAAGGTGGGAGGAGTGCAGTGTTTGTACTCGTAAGTGCCCGCGCCCCGCGCGCCCGCGCCCCGCGCGCCGGCACTCCATCCCACCGTTCTAAGAGCGACGCTTACGTTTTAGTAATAAACCAGTGGTCACGATACACGGTCGTTTCATTGCTAGCCAAGTACCTACGCTAACTTCTACGTATATACATACTTATCAACTTACCAATTTAAAAACTTTGCGGTTAGATATGTGAGTAAACTTGACATCATTTTCTCATCAAAATTTAACAAAATAAATAGACATAAAGTTTAGTAAATATCAAGTGTAATTAATAATTATTAATACAAATTACATGAAAAACTTAAGTAGGTAATTATTTTTTGAAAAAAAAAAACATCAAAATCACAACTTGTACAGTATCTTGAAAGTTTCAAATAAGAACTTGTGTTAATTAATAGGGGTCGATTTTTAGATCTCGTCAAACCCCAAAATCAATGTTTGTTTATGTCGAAACCGGTTTCGACCTCAAGGGGTCGATGTTGACCACTTTGAGAATCCCTGGTCTAGTGTCACACGCCCGCTTGTCAGATAGTATTCATTTCTTTTAAATCTCTTTGGAAAATCATCGTTATTTGCTGGAACGCGCAATGTAATGCACGCAAAACCTTGTGCTTACGAGTGTATGTTATGTTACAGAAGTTCGTAGGGTTAATTTAGGCAAATTATAATATTTTATAGTATTATTACTACCTCACAAAAATTTGAAACTTTGAGCGTCAATATTCCTTAACCAGGATATTCTCGGGTACAGTCCAGTAAAAAAAAAGAAAATGAAGACCAGTAACTCTCTGTTTCGTTAAGAAACTTTTTACCTCTATAACATAACATCAAGCCTAAATTCCCGAAAGGGTTAAGTAGAGGTGTCTAACAGTACGCCCACATTACGCCAGTTACGTTTAAGTCTCATGAAAATAGGGAGTGAGCCTATTGCCATGAACCGAGCGCAAATCCAGACTCCGTGGCTGCTATTGAGAAATTCCTGAAGGAAAAACCCAATAACACTTTACCCGACTCGGGAATTGAACCGACGACCTCATGCTCAGCAGTCGTGCTTACGACCGTTAGACCAACGAAGCAGTTTACGCAATATACCACTATTATTATAACCCAGCATTATAAAAATGGTATCTATTTTTATTGGAACGATTCTCAACCCACGTTCAAAAAGCGCTCATGCGAATCAGACCTAAAAATTACATTGTTACATAAAATTACTTATTGGTGCCGTATAATGTCAAAACCCTTTCATTTTATTCGCTCTTTGAGTGTCGTTGAATATTATTTTTGCCAAAATCTTAGTACCTACTTAAGTCACGTGAAAACGGATTCACACTAAAATGGTAAACACTCACGTTCCAAATATTTGGAACGGTGGATACATTTTCTGTAGGTATGAGAGAGCAAGGCAACTATTCAAATGTATTTTTTGTCAACGAAATAGCAAAGCGATCATTTTTTGATGCGGTAGGTTACGAATTAGCGAGTTGGTGAGGAGCTCGTGGTTAAATAATAACAGCCGCTCGGGTCTATCTTTAGGTTAAGCCGTGCTTGCCTAGGTTGGTCTGTGGATGGGTGTCCACCCATTACATACTGAGTTTCCTCCGTGCCTCGGAAAGCACGTTAAGCCGTTGGTCCCGGCTGTCCTTTGTAGATCTTTGACAGTCGTTACAGGTAGTCAGTGGCCCGAAAGTCTGACAACCATGGTTGTCAGACTGCAGTCTTACCAAGGATATCGTATTCCCAGTACTAACTGGGTTGTGGAGGCCAGATAGACAGTCGCTCCATGTAAAATACTGGTATTCAGCTGCACCCGGTTAGACTGGGAGCCGACCCCAAGATAGTTGGGAAAAGGCTAAGCAGATAATGGTAGATTACGAATTAAATATTTTTCTACTGAATTAATTACACTCACTCACTCTCACTTTTTCTGAGAATTTACACTCGTAACTGTAGACATACATAAAATCACGCTTTGTTCCCTTGGGGGTAGGTAGATTCATCATCACCGATCACATTACCATCACACCAAAATAAAATTCAATCCGCGATCCTAAATAAGCGCCACATAATCACATACATATGTCTTCTATCAGTTATTTGACAGCTCCGTTGAAACGGGTCCAAAAGCAAACTTCGGACACCACCGATGTTCCCCGAACATGACCGAACCGTAGACCCTAAACTATGTATCAGGATTTTTGACTGAGCAAATATTATTGGGATTTGTTTGAGCCGGATAAAGGCTTCTTGTTTTCAATGTAATTGAATATTTTCGGGGGATTTCTAGCTTAATATATTCTGGGATTTGAAGGATCTCAGTTGGGGGAATTGTGTTATTTTTGTATCAACATTAGTTGGAAAAAATATTCTTTGTTTTTCAATATTCCTAAAGATACACATGTAGGCTAAGCACAGATTTTGTACGTTGACAGGTTAGAGCCCTGTGACCGTCGTCATTATCATTAGCAGCCTTGTTCCATCCACTGATGAATACCTATAGGTCCCCTTTACCATACTTGTAGTAGTCACTTGTAACAGAGCTAATAGGTTGAAAACACAATTTACTACTATATCACAGGCTCACCACACCACCAAGTTCCCCAGTCCAGGGTCGCTTCACCTTCCAACTTCCCGCCATTCGTGGTGACTGACAGTTGTCATTAGTGACAGCTACCAGACTACTTGTGGCTGTGAGACAGTGTTGCCATATCTATTACCTAAATAGATACACTACAATACTTTTATATCATACTTCTCGGATCATTTCGAGTCTCATTCAGAACTTCCCCGTGGTCTTCTGTAGGTTATCGACCCTATACGATTCAAATATTATTATAGGTACCGAATAGCTTGGTTGCCAAACTACGTGTTTGTCATAATTCCCTTGCGTACAGCCACATGTTTTCATAGAATCTATTTGAAAGACAGTCACAACTATCTGCAATTGATATTTGAATGACGTCATTGTAAATACCTTCACTGGTAGTAGTCCGGGGTTTAGATTTCCGTACATAATGTTACGTTAGTGATAGGTTCGATTCCCGGGACGGGAAAAGTGTTATTGGGTTCTTTCATAAGAATTTTTTTCAGTGGCAGCCACGGAGTCTGGATTCGTGCTCGGTTGATGGCAATAGGCTGCCCCCTATCACAAGGAACTTAAAGTTAACTGGTGAAATGTGGGTGTAATAAGGTACACCTCTGCCTAACCCTTCGGTGATTACAGGCGTGATGTGAAGTTTATGAATGTGTATAACTTTCAAACGAACAGCTCAGCACAGCTTTTTGTGCATTAGTAAAATATTGTTTCTTTCTTTCTCTTTTCAATCAAGTCGGCCTATCACCGGTCACCGCTAGAAATATGCCTCTCCCAAACAGTGCCACAACACCCAGTTCTATTCTCCTTTTTCCCTTCGCATCCAGTCTGTCTCAGTCACCTGTCAGCTCTATTACAACTATATATTAGCTGCAACATGTCCTTTACATTAACTAACCTTAATTTTGTATTATAACTTACATACTACAGTAACACATCTTTATGTCCATGTCAACAAAATAACAGCCCTCTAATAACAAAATACAACACTAATTACGCTACTAAACCGCAAAATGGCGGAGTTATAGACACACATAAAAATGTCTAACATAACCTTAAAATGGCGGCCGCCTCGTTTTATGGGACCAAGTTATATGCTGTATCGATAAATATTGCTTATTTTTATACTTGATTGGTTGAGGGTAGCCTGGGTTTTTGCTAATAATAAAACCCTTAAACAAATATAGGTAAAATCGATACATTATATCGGCGTTGGTCACAAGGGCTACTGTATAACCAGGTGGTCTTGGGATCGAATCCGAAGTCAGCCAGTTTTATTTTTGCATCAAGAATTCTTCAGTGTCTGTTTGTCTAAAACATAACTAGTGTAATAGGTACGTATGTTTTATAGATAATAGACCTAGACCTCTACCTTGTCCTTCGAGAATTTACCATTACCAGCAATGCATTATAGGCAGACATTTATAGGCAATATCCATGTTCGCGGACGTGTTACGTATCGTGGGAGTCACTAAATCACAAATATTTATATTTTACTACTTGAAATTTTAAATGGAGACGAAGTGGCTGTGATGCGGTTGTTAAGGATTCACTGTTTATGGAGTGTTCGCGAGTAAAATGCAAGAAGAATTTCATCTTAGAAGCTTTCACGCCGGAATACAGGAGTCTGTGGATAGGTCCCGAGTATGTGCACAATGCCGAAAAGGGGTAATACAGACACACCTGTTCGAGGAACTACAGTCGCCAGCAAAAGGTTTTCACCGAGCAGCCATGTGAACACCGCTGAGAGAGGCAGTCGTCGGAATACAAGTTTAGTAATTGATACGGAGAGTCTACTTCTAGACGAGATACGGGAGTTTCGATGGGAAGTGAAGTCTCATTTGGAGGAGCAGCGGAAAGAATATGTTTTATTGCAAAATAGACCTGGGAGTAGGATTTAACACCGGTTTGACTTTTCGGGATCACATAATGCGTAGTTGTGGAAGAGCGTATAGAAATTTAGGTTTCATGCTTCGTACGGTTCGAGGTTTCACGAATGTGAAAGCTATTATAGCCTTGTATAATGCATTATTGAGGAGCCAGTTAGAATGTATTGCAGTCATCTGGACTCCGCATGAAGCTAAATATAGTCTCATGCTGGAGAGGGTACAAAATAAATTTATAAGATATTTATATAAGCGTTATTACGGAGTCTATCCCTTTTACCTGTTAATGTATACAACCTTATTTATTTTAGGTATGGTAGGATACAACGAGCTAAGGGTTAGGAGGGATCTTGCACTCGCCTTATATGTATTTAAATTGCTGAGGGGGTAGGTGCACAATGCAGTTATTTTAGGCCAGGTGAGTCTGTGTTCCGGACAGGTACATGTGGAAACGACGGCAGCCACGACTGCCAGTGGAACCGCGTGCTCGGACCAACCTTTTATGGTCCGAGCGTGCACTCCGCACGCTCAACCTCATAGCGAGTGAGACGGACTTATTTTGTTATTCTCTGGATGAATTCACAAAGAATGCTTTGTTTATAATTAGTTACTGATATTAGTTCTAAGTAACAATTAAGTTAAGTTAAGTTTAGCAATTAAATTTATTTAATTATGTTATGTACATTATATACAGACTACAAATAGAACTAAAATAAATATAAAAAGAAGACTAAAATAAAGTACCTATATATTACAGGCACTTTTGAAAGTCAAAAACAAAAAAGCTAAGCTACAGTCACAGTCACAAGGCATAATAACTTGCGAAAGTACTGTAGTTGCACATTCCAAATCGTAGATCTCTATGGAGAAGAATGGGCAAGAAACTCCATGGACACTCTTTTTAATCAAAATATTCTTACAAAATCTTGGTTACATCATTCATGTTGAGATTATACATATATGTGAGAACGATGTACAAAGACGTGCACATTAAGAGCGTCCAGAGTAAAAGATTAAACTAACAATTTAAAAATAAAGTAATTAAAATAAACCGTGACAGCCAAGAGATGACCAATCCCAACTGACAGCGCCCGTTCACGAACATGACGCATGGATCAGCGCCATTCAACTCAACCATATTGAAGGGAACTAAATGACCCGACACACCCGCCACCAAAAGCGAGACATTTGTGTGAGCATGACATTCTCTCAGCCACCAGGGCACATTCAAGTCAATGAAGATAACTAAATGTAAATGGTAGCTTTACAGTACATAGTACTCACACATGTGCTATGCGATTATATAATACTAAGAGATTGAATCTATACAATGCAAAGATATTTTTACAATCTTCTGCAGCTTCCACAATAACTTCACATGGTAATCAATTAGTTTGCCCCTATGGTTGTGGAACAGGACCAGCATTGAGCCAAGCATTTTTATCATCAATGTAATCCCCCAACTTATAATATGCTTGCCTACATAGTGTGCGTTTTATACAAGATTTAAATTTCGTCTCATTCAGTTGTAGAATGTGGGGAGGTATTTTATTGTAACATTTTAAACAGTACCCCATGAAAGATGAGTCTACTTTAGCTAGCCTGAAACCTGGTTGAGTTAGTTGGTCCCTATTTCTAGTATGATAGTGGTGTCGGTCACCTCTTTTACTAAATAAATGCAAATTTTTCCTAACGTACATGATGTTTTCATAGATGTATTGACAAGGTACTGTCATGATGTTAATTTCCTTAAACAGTTCTCTTAGAGAATCGCGTCTACGTAGATCATATAAGGCTCTGATAGCTCTTTTCTGCAGAATAAATATAGACTCAATGTCTGCAGCCCGTCCCCATAGTAAAATACCGTATAACATAATACTATGAAAATAACTAAAATAGACTAGCCTTGCGGTATCTACATCAGTAAATTGACGGATTTTTCTAACAGCATATGTTGCTGAACTCAGCCGTCCTGCAAGAGAAGTTATATGCGGACCCCATTGAAGCCTTGAATCGAGCGTGATCCCCAATAAAACAGTTTTTTCGACGAATTCTAGTTTCTCTTGATTCAATACTATGTCACTATCACTAGTTTTGACATTCGGCGGAGCAAATCTTATACACTTCGTTTTTTTCCCATTTAATACTAAATTATTCGCGGTGAACCAATTATGGACCAGCAATAGGGCGTTATTTACGTCGTCAAGATTTGTGGCACGTCTGTTTGTCTTAAATAATTATTAAAGAGGTATCGTCAGCAAACAACACCATTTGTGGTTGGTTTTTAAATAAATGGGGTAGATCATTTATATAGACTAAAAAGAGGAAAGGACCTAATATCGAACCTTGCGGTACACCCATACTTACTTTTAAACCCATTGAATTGACACCATTCATTTGTACTTGCTGATGTCTATCGTTTAAATACGATTTAACTAAACTGAGCGCAAGTTTCCCTAAACCGTAATGTTCAAGTTTCAAGAGTAGGGTTTCGTGGTTTACGCAATCAAATGCTTTCGAGAGGTCACAGAAGATTCCTATGGCATCTTGTGCCTCTTCCCACGCCGTAAATATGTGTTTTAATAAGGTGACACCGGCGTCAGTCGTGCAACGTCCTTTGGTGAAACTATATTGTTTCTCATGTAAGATTTTATTGGTGTTAAAGTGTGTGAGCATTTGATTAAGCATTACCTTTTCAAACACCTTGCTGAAAACCGGCAACACGGATACGGGTCTATAGTTATTGGTGTCTTTACTGTCCCCGGATTTGAAAAGTGGTATTACCTTGCTGTATTTCATAAGGTCCGGGAAGACTCCTTGTTCCACACATAAATTAAATATTAAGGCTAAGAACGGTGCTATAGTCTCAATAATAGCGTGACAAACTTTAATGGACATTCCCCATAGATCTTCAGTTAATTTGATTTTGATTTCCTTAAAAGCTTTAATGACTGTGATGGGGTTTATATGCTTAAATTGAAACTCAACCGGACAGGCTGAAACGTTTGCTCTTAACAAATCAATAGAAACCAAGGGTGAGGAATTTAAGGTTTCAGTAGTTTTAAGTGGGATACTAGTGAAGAAATCTACAAATTCTTGAGCAACTTCGTTTTTAGAGCTTATAAGACCACGTGAAGTATCTAGTGTGATATCATTATTACATTTTTTATGTCTATTAGTTTCACTATTGATAATTTTCCAAACCGTCTTTATTTTAGGTTCAGTATCCATTTGCATAAAATGTTAAGACCTAATATAACTTAGCATAATTCTGTTTGGCATAATTATATTTTCGCATAATATAATTACGCATAACAGCTGACGCATAATTTTTTAAGCATAATTTCTCTAACCATAATAATGATGAAGCATAATATTCTAAAGCATAAATTTATTACGCATAAAGTTCTAAAGCATAACTTTTTTATACGGCCTAGCTTTTTTGCCCGAAGAGGATAATTCATCATCATCATCTGCCTAGCCTTTTCCCAACTGTATTGGGGTCGGCTTCCAGTCATGCCGGATTTAGCTGAATACCAGTATTTTATTTAAGAGGATAATTATACCAATTTATTTCGACGATTGGAAAAAAGCCATATCTCCTGAATCAGGTAATAAATAACATATTAATATAATATACCGTATTGAACAATTTTGTGGGTTTTTTTTTCGCTGTAGGAAGCATGAAGCAAGCAAGCATACAGCATGCAAGCAAGCATGCAAGCAAGCATGCAAGCAAGCATGCAAGCCAGCATGCAAGCAAGCATGCAAGCAAGCATGCAAGCAAGCATGCAGCAAACAAGCAAGCATGCAGCATGCAGCATTCAAGCGAGCATGCAACATGAAGCAGGCAGGGTTTCTGTCACGGCTCCGGCGCTGCGGGCCTCCAGCGGCCCCACGCGCCTACGCGATTTTAAATTACACTCTAGGGGTAGGACAAACAAGACTACGTGGAGTCGGTTTTGCAGCAATTCGATTCTGTCACTAACTTTTGTTGCACAGCATATTACATTTTTAACCAACAATATTTTGTATGCCTAAATATTATTATGCTAATAGTCATTAGGCCTACTAACGTTATGCGAATCAAATTTATGCCAAAACAAATTAGTCTTTAAGATGATTATGCCAACATAAAATGTGTGCCTAAAAAAATTATGCCGAAGTATTATTATGCCATAAACAAATTGTGCCAAAATCGTTATGCCGAAGTATATTAGGACAAAGAACATTATGCGAAAAGAAGGGATCCCTTTATTTTATTATCGGCGGATTTAATCTTGTTGCTAATGAATAAGGCTTTAGCTACCTTACAAGTGTTTTTGAAAATTTTAGAGTAAGTTGCAACATATTTATTAAAAGTTTCTGAGTTGATGTAAGGCTTAAGGCCGTACAGTTCAAACAATTGCTCCCTACTTTTCCTAATACCCTTAGTTGCCCAGTCACTGAACATAAACTTTGGGCAAATAGATTTAGTTTTCATTTTTAATGTATTATTAAACTCGGTGTAAACTACCGAAAAGAATTCCTCATAAAAGTGAATAGTAGATGTAAGTTGATAAATAAATAAAATAAAATAAAAATCTGACAGGTGGGCAATATAGCCCACCTGATGTTGCCTTCCCTTAAGAATATATTTACAACAACAGGGAATTTCCCGATGGATTAACGACCTTGGAGACCTAATAGGAATATCTCATGAGTCTGTTAAATTATCGTTGTCCATGTCTACCCATTTCCCCAAGCAACCCACAGTGGGCCTGGATTGTGAATTACAAGTGGCTGGTCCGAGTCTCAACAGTGCAACATTATAGGCTGGATTATTCAAATAGACCATGTTTTGTGATATGCAAAAGCGACTGGCCCCCTTTAAAAGTGGTTGATACTACATTCCAAGTACGAATGAAGTAGCAGAGCTATTTCAAAAAGATGATAAACAGGAGTAAACGCTTTAATGAAGTCAAGCAACGCTTCATGATAATCTTTCTTTTTCCTTGGTTTTTGTGAACGGGAAGTTTAAAATGGAAACAGATAGTCCGCACAATATTAATAAACTCATAACTCAAAGCGTTTAATTCAATTAGACCATTAAATACACTTTGAAATGTCAAAAAAGCAAAGCTACAGGGCCATGTCACAAAGCATAATATCTAGTGAAAGTACTGTAGTTGCCCATTCCAAACTGTAAATCTCTAAGGAGAATAATGGGCAAGAGACTCCATGGACACTCTTTTAAATCAAAATACTTATTGTTACAAAATTCATCGTAAGATTATACATATATGTGAGAACTATGTAGGAAGACGTTCAATTTAAGAGTGTCCAGAGTAAAAGATATAATCAACAATGTACATATTTATTATATATATAAAATGGTAAACTGACTGACTGACTGACTGGGTGATATGATATATCAACACATAGCTCCAACCGCTGATCCTAGAGACATGAAACTTGGAGGGTGTGTTATTTGTGAAGAGTAAATATCCACTAAGAAAGGATTTTTGGGACTTCCACCCCTAAAGGGGTAAAATAGGGGATGGAAATTTATATGAAAGTCCGTCAGATTTGAAGTTAGGATCTTCAAATTTTGTGTTTAGGCTGACGATTGAAAATTGAATTATACGGCTCTCAGCGTTTTTGATAATTCAGCCCCAGAAGGGACGCATGTGTCAGCACCATTCAGCTCAACCATTTTGAAGGTAACTAAATGATCCTACACACACGCGAAAATATTACCGTCCAGACACAACGAAACAAGCAGAAACTAAAATAACAAATACATTATCCTTTCCTACATCAAATCAAGTATTCAACCTGTCCAGTAAAGGTACACAAGGATAATTGAATATCCATGATGGATAGCGCATTTCATAGTTCTGCGAAATATTTCCAATTTCTAACGGTAGTTTATTTGCCGTTTTGGTTCTCCCTTGGGTATTCACAAATTAATAGATGTTAGGGTTGAGCACTACAGCTGAAATGCATGTGACTTAAAGAGTGATGGATATGAATGTAGATGGATGGAGAGAGAAGAAGGCCAAAGAAAAGACGGATGGATTCTGAGGGGAATGTGCTGATGGCATGGCATCTAATCGTTCCAGCTCCGTTGCAAACAGAATGATATGAAAGAGAAAGGAGTAAATGATGCCGTGACGACTGACGGAATGGAAGCAGAAAACGTGTAGCGCCGACCCCAAGTGGAATGGGACAAGGGCTGGACGATGATGATGAGGATTGAGCTACACAGGGATTCACATGGTAGTAAAAGCTTTACGTCTTTGCTGCTTAATAGCAGAAACAAAGTTAGCCCATAATGTTCCCACTGCTGGGCAATGCCCACGCGTTGTGTTCTAATTCATACGAAGATATTAAGAGTTTGGTTATAGTGTGTTGCAGAGAGTTGGCAAAAAAGAAACGCTGGAATTTCTGAGCATAGCATTATTTTACAAAATATTCGCTTTGATTCGAAGCATGCGTTTCTTTATGCTAGTTCCGATGCTAGAAATAAAAAGTAACGATATTATTATCTCTAGTCAGTAAAAATCCAAATAAAACAAAACATATTTCCAGTAAAAAACTAACAGAATTAAGTGAGATCGCATTTACGTGTACGATTCCTCCGTGTTTCCGATCAAGCTATTTTTATTTCGCTATTTTTATGTCTGATTCGAGTATCATACGAAAATGTTCAGTTACGTACGGATCGTCAGCTGTTTCTTGTTCTATTGAAATTCAAGTACTTGAAAACGTATTTGCATAAAAGATATAAAATGTTTAAGCGAGCCTCGTTTGTATTGATAAAGAACAGTAATTTTCGTTAAAAAAACATTTGGTGTTCAAATAATTTTGTCGTTCTCTTTTTTTTTGTCAATGTGTTTATTTTTCATCTATGTTTTATCTACCTAAAGAATTGACACTGTTTTAGTAAGAAAGACGCTCATAATTTATTATTCAATTATGGTTATTCATTCTTCAATTGAATGGTTAACAAAGTATCTTAAAGGTTATCATAACTTGAGAAACGAGGTTGATGTACGAACTTGGCCAGCACGTGTGTCTTTTTTGATTTCATTTTGTACTGTCTCCTGAAGTGATCTTCGTGGATATCATTACCGCGACTTTTATGGGAACAGACCGTGAGCATACCTAGGTCAAAGAAAAGGTGACATTTTATATCGATGACGACGATGGTGTAGTCTAAAACGTATTTGTTTTGTAATGTACGCGTATCATACCTAATACACAGGACCTGTATTATTATACGCGTGAGATAAGATATTAAGCAACAGTTAGTACGGACAGCGATAGCTATCGTTTACAATTGCGATCTTTTGGTACAAGTTCAAATTCAATTGTTTTGCCAGCTTAAAATGATTCTACTATATAGTAAAAGCAAGCTAATTAGTTGGAAGAAAATAAAATAAATACTGGCAATGTGCAAACAACAGAATAAAAAAAAACACTTGGATACTATTGTCTCCCCACGATATTAATTAACTAAGTGGCTGTCTAGACTTCTTATCCAGCAAAAAATAACAATAATAATCCAACCGATGCACTTTTCATTGCATCGTTTAATCAAGTAGCTGTCCATATACAATAGGGACTAAAGATACCTCGTATCATCGACTTTTTAATTTAAAATATTTGAAAAGGCACCCCTTAGGACCAAAGGCGATATTCCAATGGTTATAAAATTAAAAATATTCGTTTTGCACGTCATTCATTTACTTCATTTTAATGCTTTCTTCATATCCAGTGGTGATATTAACTTTGCTTCATCAATTTAAAGGAAAATAATTTAAGGTAGTTGTATTTTCAATTGTAAACTATAATTTACGTTGTGTTTGCAATTCACGTTCGCGTTGGAACCTTTTTGGGTGTCATTATATAACTTTATACTATTTTATGACAGTTGCCAGTTGTCAAACAGTTGAAGAATATGGACATAATGCACTATTGCTAATCTCCTTAAGTTATTAGCGCGATAATATAGCCTATGTGCTATTCGAGACTATAATCTATCTCTGTGAGAAATTTCATCCAGATCCGTGCAGCCGTTCTGGCGTGATTGAGTAACAAACATCCATACATCCATCCAAACTTTCGCATACATAATAGTAGTAAGATTCATACATCCATCCAAACTTTCGCATTTATAATTAGTAGTAAGATGTATAAGACAAAACAAAAACTGGACATTAAAGTTTAAAAATACAACTCATTGCCATCATAGACAGTCATTTATAAACGCTTTGCAACAAAGTCAATACTATGTTATTGAAAAGTCATCATCTGCCTAGCCTTTCCCCAACCATGTTTGAGTCGGCTTACAATCTAACCGGATGCAGCTGAGTACTAGTTCTTCACATGAGGGTTAGTACTGGGTAATATAATACCCCTTGGTAAGACTGGTTGTCAAACTTTTGGGTCATTGACTACCTGCAACAACTGTCAAAGATCTACAAATGACAGCCGGGACCAATGGCTTAACTTGTTTTCCGAGGCACGGAGGAAACTTGATAAGTAATGGGTAAGCACGCCTTAATCTAAAGATGGACCGGAGTGAAACAAAGATACAATAAATACAATTACAATAAATGGTCTATAGAACCTCAACCAAATAAACAAAGAAGCATCGAAACTTAATTATTACAAACTTTTTCGATCGAAACCTAAACGAATTACCAATAATTTCAGGTTAAGAAAACTTCGTTAACATAGTATGGACGTGACCATACATCATTATTAATATTAACCACTGGGGATAAAGTAAAAGCTCATTTATACAAGGAAAGATTATCGCTCGACGAGAGGCGAGAATGTAAATTCGAGTCTCGTAGATGAGACTCGCCAGGCGATTGACGGCTTGCAAATCTTTAAGAGGACCCTCTCAAGCAACATTCACAGTCATAAATGAGATTTTATTTCATGAAATTGACATGACTTAGGAATAAACTAGAAACGAAAACTCGCTTGCGTTTATTTTATGTGGGACTCGTCAGGCAATTTATTATAGTCTGTTTTTTCGAAATAATATTTTTATTTTTAGTTATGACACGTTTTATATTTTCAAACACGATGCAATTTTTGACATTTCTCATGTGAGACTCGAACAACCTATTTAACCAAGTAACCTTTCCATCTTTTTTCGATAATCCCCAAGCAAAGCTAGAAACTTTCTCTGTGTAAATGATCCCATAACACGTGTCATAAGTTATCTCAAAGTAATTTACTTCGGTAAACTTGTTAACTTTGTAACTAAATACGTGGTACGCGCTTATGAGCAAAAATTATGTTATTTGCTGTGCTCATTTTGTAGCTACTTGATATATAGTTATTGTATTAATTTCTGTAGTGTTTGTTTCGCTTGTTTGTTTAATTAATTTAGATTTTTGTTTGTTTTGTTCTCTATTTTGAATTGTATTATTTAGTTTACCTCTCTGCCCTACCCCTGTTTATAATTTTACTAGCGACCGAACTTTGCTTCGCAGTCATGTGGCGAGATTCCGAAACTTTGAGGTCTGTGTCTAAGTTAAAGAGTACCTAATGGTTTATACATATAATGATTCCAAAATAAATTATCTACATGATTGCGAAGAAAGTGAAAGAAGAATAAAAACCGGCCAAGTGCGAGTCGGACTCGCGCACGAAGGGTTCCGTACCATTATCTATAAAAACGGCAAAAAAAAAATCATATCTGTTGTATGGGAGCCCCCCCTAATATTTTTTTTTTAAATTTTAGTATTTGTTGTTATAGCGGCATTAGTAATACATCATTTGTGAAAATTTCAGCTTTCTAGCTATCACGGTTTATGAGATACAGCCTGGAGACAGACAGACAGACAGACGGACAGACAGACAGCGAAGTCTTAGTAATAGGGTCCCGTTTTACCCTTTGGGTACGGAACCCTAAAAAGTGACTTTAATTTATTCAATAATGATTTTGTACGTGTAATGATGGATCTACCTACCCTTCATAAATTAAATGTGTACATAAGTACCCAGGTGGAAGTCAAATACTTCAGTTTAAATGACCATCATATGTAAACCCAACATTTGTCTGAATAATCTTTAAATAAACGTTGTGACCACTAACGTCTTCCAACTCCTTCAACCGTGAAATAGTTTCAACTCCAAAACTGCTGTAACTTAAACGATGGGGTGATAAAATTTTATAAGTATGTCTAAGGGATGGGGCATGGGGTGTTTCAAGACTATAAAGGTTACCCCTTCATAAATACGTAGGAAGTTAAACTCTATACTTTATGGGGTAGAACAGCAGTTATAATAAGGGACATTAAGTTTGGTAGTTCGTGGTTAGATTTGGGTTGATCGATCTGCAAGATGGTTGCATTCGCATTATCTCACACGACTCAAATAGATCTATCACTAGCAGTAACGACAATTTTTGTAAGAGGTAAGCCGGACTACATAATTATCTTTAATGTGATTATAATATTATTTGTCTATAGAATACTGACTGTGCCATTTTTCAAAGGGAAGCCGGTAGGAATCGAGTTATATGGAACCTTCGCCACTGATCACTAGTGTTGTATTTTGGTTGTTTTCAAACGAGTATGGAGATATCAGCGGTCTTTGTTCATCTTATTTCTAGGTTTTGCACGCGGACTCCCTCGTGATAAGGTTTGAAATTATCTCACTAACTTTTATTATAATGTAGCTTCCCATTAGTAAAACAAAATCGGAATCGTATCAGAAGCTCCGAAGATAACTCACTACATCCAGACTTACACACTTTACCTCTTTATTAATTAGTAGTATAGACATCGAAGGAACCCAATAGTTGTCAAAACAAATCTACTATATATAAAAAACAAGGTCGGGTTCACACCACACGCCATTGTATTGTATTGTATAACGGGCTGGTGTCCGCAACTCCACGTCCAATGCGCGTATTTTGCGTGCGGACCACATTATAACTCAAGAACGACTGGACCGATTTTAAAGATCTCTGATTTTTTTGGATTCGTCTAAGCCTCGAAGAGCAGAATAACTGTCAAAATATCTGAAAAATAGCGCGGAAAATCATGATTAAGTTCTAGAACTGTTAAAATACCACCTTGAATCCATGGCAGCCTGATACTTTTTGCAGAAAATTATGATAAAGTTCCAGAACTGTTCAAATACCACCTTGAATTAATGGCAGCCTGGTACTTTTTGCAGAAAATTATGTTAAAGATCTAGAACTGTTAAAATACCAAATTTAATTCATGACAGCCTGGTACTTTTTACAGAAAATTATGATTAAGTTCCAGAACTGTTAAAATATCACCTTCAATTAATTCACCTGGTACTTCTTATAGTTCTGAAATGAAGTGGTAGGTAGGAGGTAGTTAGGCGGTTGGTAGGAAAGGTGAAAAGAAAATTAAAAGGTATATTTGTTTATAATAAGTAATTTTGGAAACCGTAAATCGTCAAGCTTTTCGGGTCACCTCTGTTTTTATGGATGCAAGTAAAAACTGGACGCAAAAAGCAGAAAAACAGGAAAAACATTTTGTCCGATGTAATGTACTTAGATGTTTACCTGTGACGGGCTATATTGAAGAACTAGCGGAAACTGTACTGTGAAAAAAAAGTATTATCCATTCTGCCTCAAACATAACAACTGTTACCTAATATATGGGCGATATTACAAGCCCGTTGCTATTGTCAGGCGAATTAATAGGCACAAACAAATCACAGGTCCAATATCCCAGGTATACAAAACATCGATATTTGTTCGACATTCATCAACGCTAAATAAAATGGCGAGCGAAACGTTATTTTTTGATAAACAAAAAACGTTTTTGTATCTAACATCCAGGTTATGTGCAGGCTTGATTTGTGTGTTGATTTTTTTTTTGTTAGCCATGTTGTTTCATTACTTTGTTATTGAAAAGTAGTATGATAAGCATTCATTTAACTTGTTTTAAAACTGTCATGGTCACTAACATTATCATTAACACTAGAAACGGATATTTACCGTGGATGATAAACACAACAATGATCAATGATGATGATGCGGTAATGTTTTCCCCATTGTTTGTCTTTTTATTTTAGTGTATCCGTGTAAATGTCTATTTAAATAAATTAATATATTTTAATATATATTTATAGTATTTTATATGTCCTTGTAGTTTATCGTAGTACTATTTAAAACTATTTTCAGTATACACCTACCACTGCTTGTCACTGCATCACCCAAAGGTTGACTGGTAGAAAATGCCTATGGCATTAAGTCCGCCTCTGTACTCTGTGCTTGAAGTGTTAAATAAATAAATAAAATAAAGATAAATAAATAAAGAAATAAAGCTCAAGTTCGGTCTGGCATGGAGTATTGCTCTCACCTTTGGGATGGCTCAGCCAAATACCAACTAGCCACGCTCGACTCTGTTGAGCGCAGAGCCAAGAGACTCATTGGTGACGATAAGTTGTGAGTACCAAGCTTCATAGCCTGGCCCACCGGCGCAGAGTTGCATGTCTGTCGGTCTTTTACAGGCTGTACTTCGGTGAGTGTGCCCAAGAGCTCCACGAGATCATTCCACCATCTCGCTTCTTTCATCGGGAGTCCAGACGTACCGCAGGTTATCACCCATTCCTTGTCGTTTATTATGCGCACAGCTAAGGAGTGGAATTCCCTGCCTTCGTCGGTGTTCCCAAGTTCATATGACCCCAATCTGTCGCGAGTTAATAGGCATCTTTTGGGTTAGCTCGTTACATCGTTGACCTCATCTCTGTCCTCTAAGACTAGATTGAGGTCAAGAGTAGGCCCATTAAACATAAAAAAAAGAAGATGATGTTCTGTGATGTTTAAACATGGTAAATATTCCGTTTCTATTGTTAATGATAACTTGTTTTTAGTTTTGACATGGAACAAAATTCTGGTTCTTAGCAGGCGAAAATGCTAGTTTAATCTTGTCCGAGGAGTGACAGATGTTCCACACAAATTGAAAGGATCGGCCAAACTGGTACAGACAAATTGTAGATGCCACTCCGGACACTGGCACATCCATACAACATGCTTACTGAGGTTTCTATCGGTGTCCGAAACCTGCAACCATTTGACTGACCCTTTTAAGCTCGGGTGCGCTCAACGCCAGCGAATCATTTTCCATTCCCTGTGTGGTCTCCCTTTAACTTGAGAGCTCAAATTAATTTAAATGACCTTAACAAACAGATACAATCATTACAAAAAAGCGATAGATTCGACTTTAGACAACAAAACAAATACGGCTAAACTTATTGTCACTTACGGAATATCTTCCGTGATTGTTCATGATTTTGAGCTCCCGATATTTCGACGCTGTTGCAAGCGCCATGATCGCGGGTTAGTGGTTGTTGAAGTAACAGTATAAGTTTGAAATACACGGCTGTTCATGAATTTCAAATATGCCAAGAATAATTATAATTAAAAGAAGAATCATCGAAATCGGCCGACTCAGTGAAGAGTTATCGCTGAACATACAAAAACATTTTTAATTTTTTCCTGACCCACTGATTTTTTACACAATATTTCCATTTAATATTTGAGTTAGAATTCCTACATGTCAATTCAATTCCAAATACGAAATAAAAAGCACATTTATCAAAAACGGCCGGGATGGTAACTAAAGCGATTTTATACTGAAACAAATACGACTTCTGTATGATCGACGCGTAAAACACGGGATTTGTATTGAACGTACCGTTTTATTTGCATTCGTGCGATTATTTCCAATACTCATGAAAGCTGGGAGGAAATAAAAATAGTGTAGATTGGTCAAGGTAAACGGGAATCAGGATAGAACTTTTAACTCCCGCGGTCTATGGAATGAACAGTTTTTATATATAATAATAAGCATAAGAGCAGCGCGCGGTGGCCCATAAAGCAGCGGTGGCCCATAGAGCAGCGGTAGCCCAAGAGCAGCGGTGGCTCAGTGGTGCTCAGTGGTGGCGGCCCCGACTTACGAACAGTAAGTCGTGGGTTCGAACCCAGCTTTACTTTGTGTAATTTATTTTATCACCACTGCTCTCAAAAACGGTGAAGGAAAACATCGTGAGGAAACCGGCATGTCCTAGAACCAAAAATTCGAAGACATGTGACATTTACCAACCCGTCAGATGCCAATCAGCCTATAATGTTCCCACTGCTGGGACACACGGCCTCCTCTCTATAGAGGGATTGGGCTATAATCCACCATGCGGGCCTAGTGCGGGTTGGTAGATGTTATATTATGTCTTCGATTTTTTTATTCTAGGACATGCCGGTTTCCTAACAGTGAAGGAAAATAGTTTTTATAATGAAGAAGAAAACTACACAGAGTTCAATTTGATAATGTAACTGAATATAAGCATTATGTTCCCATAATTTGAGTGTGAAACACACAATTTCTAAAAGTCTCATGTGTCATATTTGATAGCTATTATGTTGTGATTAACATAATGAGCGTATAATGTTTACACTGCTGCGACACAGGTCTACTCTCTATGACAGGGAATGGGCCATGATGGACCACGCAGGTCCAGTACGGATTTGTTGTTGTAATTGGTTGACTGAAGTTACTGTAACCAGAGTTCGAAACCATAATGATAATTATTTTCTTTAATAATTCATGCTGCTTCGATTAGATTTGGACTTTCAAAATACGAGTACATTATATTGATGGGTTCATTACGAAATATTAGTAATTGTTTTATTTTTTGAAACTATTATTAAACATATGTTATTTTTGGTGATGCAATATACTATTTGTTGGTTTTAAGCACAATTTTAGTCACTGTTTTTTTTTTAAGTTGACACTTGACTCGTTTGGATACGCGAGGTAGATATTGTATTATTTTATCATTTTTATAATTAGCAAGAAAATCAATGATAATTCTCACTTCGAACCCTGACTATAACCAATCAAATCATTCGTCGAGTCAAGTCAATTAATCTTCGTCAATCAATGTATCAGTTTGATACAGTGAATGTTTTTGTAGCGTATATTTTGACTAATCAACTGACATGTTGCAGACATCAATTTGAATGAAACTTACACATGAACGAAGACATTGTGCTACTTTTGAAGGTATACACTTGCTAAATCCCGAACTGTTTCATCACACACTAGTATATCCATCAAGATATGCTCCAAAAGCAAAACATGATACTTCAACAAACCTGTAGTAATTGAGGATCTGCGCGAAGACTCCAGGATGCCTATCGAAGAAGTACTCGTTGAGGACGGGGTCGTAGTTGGCCAGCGCCTCCGTGAGGCGGGACAGCCTTGTGGCCGGGATCTTCTTCAACGTCGCCTTGTAGGTCTCGTATCTGGAGAGGAAGAAGAATTTGGATATACACTGAAACTGGATAAAGGCGTTAAGAATAAGGCCTTAAGGCTTAATAACTTAAGATTATCCCGTGAAAAACCTGTCACCTGTTAGTAGCTATACCAAATCATCATTTGTCTATGTTTAGGGTTCCGTACCTCAAAAGGAAAAAACGGAACGATCACTTTGTTGTCCGTCCGTCCGTCTGTTTGTCAAGACCCTTTGTCTCGGGAACGTGTGGAGGTATCGAGTTGAAATTAAAATTAAATTAAACCATATACTCAAGTCTACAGTCCCTTGAAGCTGTGAAAAACTCAAACTTCTAAGTTAACGTGAAAAATATACGGCTGTTTATTATTTCGACACCCTCAAAGGAATCAAAATGTATAGGTTATTACCCGTTGACTTAGAATCATGAAATTTGGCAAGAAGCATTGTCTTACAGAAAGGAAAGGGAAAAATCTGAAAACCGTAAATATATAGTTTTATAACAAAATACCTACAAGTTTATATGGAACTCTCGGTGCGCGAGTCCAACTCGCACTTGGCCGGTTTTTTTTATTTGCATTTACCCAATTATATAGGAGTTGTCTTCAAGTCTAACCTGGTGAAGCTGAATACCAATATTTTACATGGTGAGCTGCCTAGTTGACCCCCACAACTGTTTGCCTATTTGACCAAAATTACTGGGTCCCATTTCACCCCAATTACTGGGTCGTAAAATATCCCTTGGTTTTAATAATAGAAACATGAGATTTTAAACTTTGACGTTGCAATTCTCATAGTTTTATAGCACGTTTATGATATGGTAATCATTTCCCGCCACACTCTCCGTCATCATGATGATTTTTCCAATGTTTTAAAGAAGCTACATTAGAAAATTTCAAAACCACAGCCACTTATTCAATAGTAAGCTGTAGCCGCCATACTATAATCACTATACAGTTGTTCCAATTTGATCTAAAGTTAGACAAACTGACCTAAGCTTGGATATCGGTGTTGCCTCGTACATAATTGGTTTAACAGTCACTCCGTGTAAAATCCTCTCGGAATATCAGGTTTTGGTTAAATTGAAGGCTGACCCGAAAACGAAAATAACATAGGAACAGAATAGAATATTTATTTATTGTAAAACATGAGTATACATCAAATGATATGTGCAAGGTCTTAAAATAACAGGCAGATAAAAGTACGGAATTACAGATACTAATATTTTAAAGCTGAAGAGTTTGTTTGTTTGCTTGAACGCGCTAATCTCAGGAACTGCTGGTTCGAATTTAAAAAATATTTTTGTGTTGGATAGTCCATTTATCGAGGAACGCTATAGGCTGTATAACATCACGCTACGGTCCTTAGGAGCCGCGCAGCGTGTGACACCGCGGGGAACAGCTAGTTGGTTATAATATAAACACCACGACTGTAATCCCCGAAGGGTTAGGCAGAGGTTTACCTCTGTTGCACCCACATTTCGCCAGTTATACATATTTAAGTCCCATTTAATAGGGGATGAGCTTATTGCAATCAACAGGCCACTCCGCGGCTGCCACTGAGAAATTCCTGATGTAATTAACCCAATAACATCATTCTGCACCCCAAAAGGCCCCATGCTCAGCACTTGCGACTACTAGACCAACGAAGCAGCAGAGTAGTTCCAGATTTAGGCCCTAATCCCGTTAAAAGTTAACTGTTTCCTGTTTCCTGGCTGTAAGCACATAAAAACCTTAGTCATGCTCTACGGGCCCTCGTTTAGAAACTAACTGACAGTTCAACTTGCTGAGTTTATCCAATAATGGAAGCCGTTCCGGGTAGAAATGTTTACTGAACCTTTTTGTAAGTAGACCTACGTGTAAAACTTTAAGGTCGACACACACACACACACACACACACACATAGTAAAAAACAGATGAAATTGGCACAGATAGTTTTTTCTTTTAGTTTGTGACATTTTTCATTGTTATTTATTATTTGGTAATAAATAGGTCTCATGTTTGAACCGAAGATACGCACTTCTGATTTTTCGGACTCATGTGCGTGCTGTATTATTATCACTTGTTTCGGTGATGGAAAACATCGTGAGGAAACCAGCATGCCTGAGAGATATTTCTCGACGGCATGTACAACCAAGTCAGAGGTCCATGGGTGTCTTAAAAACTCTGACACCAGTTTAGGTACTAAGCGCACGAAAAAGAAAGAAAGATTGGTTGTTAAACAAACAGCTGGCCCAACAGATGGTTAGAGCCAAAACTGGCCGGATCATTACAAGAGGAATCTGTAATATTTTCGTTACATCAGCACCCATACAAATTCGAAACACAGTAATGCTACTTTTTGATAGAACTGCAACTACAGGATACGACAAATTCATTTGTTTTATCTAAACAAAGGCGACCCTCTAGTTTCTCCATCTACTCAAATTAAGAAACAGGTAAGTTTTCGGACACCTTATCCCAGTTCGATCGGCTCGGCGCAGCAGGTCTTCTTCTTCCATACTTCTCTGTGACTCGTCATCTCAGCAGTCACAGCCTTTCTAGCCATATGATCTTGTGTACGGTCCATCCATCGTTTCTTTGTCTACCTCAACTGACATTCATACTCAAAACTTTCCTCAGACACCTTATATATCATCGAAATTGCACCCAGCAAAACAATAACAACTTCAACCCCGGTGCAAACTTCAACAATAGAAACTCCTTCCATTAAAGGAGGTGCTCTTCCAAAATTCAGTTACAACTTCCCCGAACTACCTATTTGCATAAATAGAAGTGCAAAAGTAGAAGATGCTAGTTTGGTAATTGGATAGGAAACTTACTTGGAAGGATGAAATGAAATGACGTGTGCCTCCGATAGCCAGCCAGCCAGTTCAGTCAGACTTTGTTTTCCACGGTCCAGGTTCACGAGAGGGTTAGAGCTTGAGGATTCACCACACACAGCACATAATTAATTGTTCACTTTTAGAGTTTTTAGCGGGAGCGAGGAACGCACGGATAAACGTGTCGTCAGGTTGCGATCGGGTTTAGGAAAGGAAAGAATATGGCGGTTTAGTTCGAAAGAACGAACGGAAATATGGGAGTGAAGGATTGATTTGGATAGGAGATCCTTCTCGAGTGAGTTAATGCGTGAGGAGTATATCAGTGTCTGTGGTACGTGTCTATGATTTCCATAGATAATGAGATAAATTAATAATGAGATAAGTATAGATAAAATAATGCGAGTGGCGCCGACAACTCCCCCGGACTAGAGGTTTTCCTCTAAATTAAAACTTTATGAGAACTTAAGAGTTAAATGAGTGAATTTAATTAAAATAGAGTTAAGAGAAAGAAATAAAGTAATTATTGTGTAGGTAGCGGACAAAGTCTCACTACCGGGCGTATGTAAGAACCGGAAGCAGTTCTAACCTTCACAGTCCTAACTATATTATCCTTGCCAGGATAAGTCGCATCTATGACACCTAAAGGCCAACAAAGCGGGTGAGCGTTGTTGTCTTTGATAACAACAATCGTACCTAATTCAATAGGCTTTGATGGCGTGTTCCACTTCTCCCGCTGTTGCAAGGAAGTGAGGTACTCCTGACTCCAACGATGCCAGAAGGAATGAGTTATTTTAGTGAGAAGTTGATAACGCGATAAGCGATTGTCTGAAATGTCTGTGACATCTTCAGCAGGTAAAAATTTAAGCGGAGTTACGTTTAAAAAATGGTTAGGTGTTAAAGCACTAATGTCAGACGGGTCAGAGCTTAAAATACTTAGAGGTCGATTATTTAAAAGACATTCAATTTGAACAAGTACGGTACTAAACTCTTCGTATGTTAATATCTGAGAACCGATGACTTTAAAAAGATGGGTTTTGACACAACGAACATTAACTTCGCTGAGTCCATTAAAATGAGGACCGTAAGGCGGACTATGTTTAAATCGTACACGATGTTCAGCTAATTGATCACCTATGTAATTTATATGAGATTTGGATTGAATTAGAGTGTAAATTTCGTTTAATTTGCGCTTTGCGCCAATAAAGTTTGTGCCTCCATCACTATAAATCATAGCAACAGGACCTCTACGAGAAATAAAACGCTTAAAAGCGGCGAGAAATAAATCTGAACTAAGGTCAGAGACCAACTCTAAGTGTACTGCCTTAGTTGTTAGACAGACGAACACACAAATGTAAGCTTTGTGGCTCTTAATTCCGCGTCTTCGGATATGAGTAACGTAGAAGGGACCACAGTAGTCCACAGCGGTATTAACAAACGCTTTCGCTTGTGAAACGCGAAAGTCTGGTAGATCACCCATAGGAGGGTAAGTATTCTGAGGTTTAAGTTTAAAACATTTATTACAACTATGCACACGTTGTCTTACAATGTTACGAGCGGATAAAATCCAGAATTTTTGTCTAATTATACATAATAAAAGCGCGGGACCCGTATGTAAATTGGTTACATGATAAAAGTCAATTACGAGTTGAGTAAAACGAGTTTTAGTTGGAATTAAAATGGGGTGCTTTTGACCAAAATCAAGTTGAGAATGAGTTAATCTTCCACCTACTCTGAGAATATTATTCGAATCCAGAAAGGGGTTGAGCTTAGCGAGACTTTTATTTAAATTTTTATTAGATTTTAAAGCGTTAATTTCTTCAGAGAAATATCTACTTTGTACGTAACGAATAAGGTATATTTCCGCGGCATCCAAATCCGAAACGGTGACACAACCACGCGTGTTTAGTAACTTGCAGAAACGTAATATCAAAACCAAGCTACGTAGTAAAATTGAATATTTAGAAATGCGGTCAATTAAAGCTTGAATAGGTTGAGGAACCTCTTGCGTTACTTTAACCGAGAGAGCGATATTTTTGGTTTCCATTACTTCCGAATTATTAGTATTTAAATTGACCTTAAATGGCTTGATTGGCCACTGATTTAAGGGGGATGAGAACCAATGAGGGGCGTTAAACCACATAGTTAAATCTAATAATTGTTTAGGCGTTACGGGACGAGAAACTACATCAGCGGGATTTTCAGTTCCATCTATGTGAAACCAATGTTTAGCGGGTAATTTTGAATTAATTTCAACAATGCGATTTGCGACAAAGGTATGAAATTTATGCGAGGGCGAGTGGATCCAGGTGAGCGTGACTGTTGAATCAGAAAAAGCAAAAATATTATTAATCTTACAGCGTTTACTTAAAATTTCTGCAACTGAGTTGATTAAGTTTGCTAATAGAAGAGCTGCACATAGCTCGAGGCGAGCTAAGGGCGTATTTTTAAGCGGAGCGACGCGAGATTTAGAAGTTAGTAAGAGGACTGATCCGTTATCTTCATCGTTAGAACTGATCCTTATGTAAACAGCGGCACCATAACAGCGCTCACTGGCGTCTGCGAACCCAAGGAGAGTGACATGAGAGCCAGAGGTGATACCTACATGTCGCGGGAATTTTATTTGTTCGAGATAGGAAAGTTCTTTGTGAAATTGATTAAATTTATTTTCAATGTAAGGGGGTACAGGGTCATCCCAATCAATATTATGCTTCCAGCATTCCTGAACTAAAACTTTCATGAATGCGGTAACTGGACCTATAAGACCTAAGGGGTCAAATAGCCGTGCGGTTGCGGATAAGACGGTACGTTTCGTACATTTAAGAGAATTACCATTTATTTTAAATTGAAAAGAGTCTTCTACAGGATTCCACTGCATTCCTACAATTTTAGTATTATTATTAGCGTCAGCGTCAAATTCTATATTTTGCGGATTTAAATGAGTTGAAGGAATTTTATTTAAGAGTTCGGAACTATTAGAGATCCACTTTACAAGGTTGAAACCGCCTGACTTGAACATGGCGACCATTTCTTGATATGTCTGCTCAGCTACTTCAGCGCCATCTAGCGAACATACGTAGTCATCCATATACATATGGTTTTCAGCCTCGTAAGCCGCGAGCGGGTATTTATCCCGACTATCAGATGCGAGTTGGCGAACTACTCTCATAGCTAAATAAGGCGAGCTTGAGACACCGAAAGAAACGCGGTTGAATTCAAAAGTTGAAATCTCAGAATCTTTATTGAATCTGTATAAAATGCGTTGAAATGCGTGATGATCAGCGGAAAGATTAAGTTGAAAATACATCTTTTCGATGTCTGCAACTACAGCAACGGAAAACATGCGAAGATTAATTAATAAATCGAAAATGTTGCTTTGTAGATTCGGACCTACATAAAGGAGATCATTTAGCGATTTACCTGAGCTAGTTTTACAGCTAGCGTCAAGCACGATGCGAGTCTTACTGGACTGTTTATCCGGTCGGTAAACAGCCCGATGCGGAATATAATAATGCGGGATATTGAGAGAGGGATCTTTGACCTTGGCCAAATAACCCTTGTCAAGGTAATCTTGAAGCGTAGCGTTGTAATTAGTTCTGATCTCGGGATCAGAATCTAACTTTTTTTCTAAATGAATGAGGCGGCGCATAGCCGTTGAGTGCGAATTTCCTAAGTCTGTACACGGAGCCTTAAATGGTAGCTGCACTGTGTATCTACCTGTTTCATCGCGCGAGTGAGTTGAGTTAAATATTTGTTCACATGCCTGATCATCAGGACTCAGGTGAATCTTATTAGGAACGTTTTCAAGCTCCCAAAAGCGTTGCGTGAGCGTATCTAAACTAAGCGTGCTAGTAGCACACAGAAAAGATTGCTCGCTTTTATTTTTGTTTATTTGAGCGGAGCGAGCGAGCGAAGTTAGCCGAGGTTGACAATCAGCTCGACCCATGATTATATAACCAAGAGTGCTTTCTACAGCGACGACCGAGGAGCCAGGTAAAGTTACCTTTCCACTTCCCAATAAAAGCGGGAAAAGTTCATTGCCGAGGAGACAATCTATCTCACCGGGAACGTGGAACGCGTCATCAGCCATAGGTAAATTACTTAATGGAGCGAGATTTGTGATATCTATGGATATGTTGGGCAAGTCGTCAGTAATACGATCTAAAACCCGAGCGTGAATCGTATAACTACAGCGATGATCAAAGCGAGAAAATATTTTAAATGATGTAGTACCAAACGAGGGTATTTTTGCGTGACCTATACCGAAAATAGAAGATTTGTCAGGAGTAATTTCTAAGTTTAAGCGTTTACAGCAAGCCTTTGTAATAAAATGACTCATTGAGCCTGTATCGAGAAAAACGCGGAGAGTGTATGGTTTATTATTACTATATGTGTATACTTTGGCTGTTGGCAACAATACAGTCGTATTATTTTCAACGCACGAGGTATTTGAAGTCATTGACAAATAAGGAGCGTTTTGAACCTTATCACCTCCCGACACGGGCGACGAATCGAGTGTCACGTGAGCGGTAGCCGGCGGGGGGTACTGAACGGCCCCGCGGGGAGCGGGGGGCGTGGTGTTCGCAGCCGGCGGCGGCGGTGCGCTTACCCCATTATTTAAATTGTTAAAATTGTCTAAGTGTATTAGCGAATGATGTTTACGGTGACAAATCGAACATGTGTTTGATGACTTGCACATTTTAATATCATGAAATCCTAAACAATTATGACAAAACTTATGTTTGTTTACAATATCTAATCGTTCTTTAGCGTTTTTATTCATAAAACGAGAACATCTATAAAGTGGGTGTGAACCAGGGTACCCACATACTTTGCAGGATCTTACCGGCGTGTCTTGGCTAATGCTCGCGTAGGCTTGGCTATTCTTAGCTTTATATGAGGATTTACTATTTTCGTTATTATTATTACGAACTTTAGAGGGATTTGCGTGATTACGAAGCGTTATTACTTTACTTTGTTCTTTTAAGAATCGAGAAAGATGATCGAAAGTGGGTATTTCGATATCACTATGTGCTTGCTCAAATAAGTCGACTACCTGCTTATCAAGTTTACTGAGTGCAATATCAGTTATTATAAAATCTGACAAATCCTTTATATTTAAGCGTCGTAAAGCGGCTTGTGCCGAATGAAACTGTTCAATAAATGTATCAATAGATTGATAAGGTTTAAATTGAACCATTTGATGTAAATACATGGAAGCTTGTACGCGCGTATCTTGATATTTTTCTATTAATGCATTCCATATGAGTAGGTAGTTATTAGCGGTAGGTATGATACCTGAGCAAACAATTAATGCTTTGCCCGAGAGACAACCTATTAAATATTGAACCTTTTCGGCGTCAGTTAGATGCGAATTATCATGAATAAGGCTTTTGAAGTTTTCATGAAAAATGGTCCATTTGCTGGGCGTGCCATCAAATGAAACAAGTTTTAACGGTGGTAATTTACGATTTAAAAACTCGAATTTATTAGTGTTATCATTACTCGTATTTTGTGACTTGTGAATGTTAGATTCTATTGCTTTAATTTGACAATAGATTTCATCGAATGTGGTAAGTGGGGCGTAATTCGGCTTTGTCGTCGACCCACTTTCTAATAAGGCTAAATTATATGCGTCCAGAGTTTCCATAAAGTTTGTCCTAATTTGCTCAAGGGAGCTAATTCGAGCTAGAAATTGAGATTTTAATGAATTATTTACTGAAACCTGTAGGCCGAGATCGTAAATAGATTGCAAAATTTGGAATAAATTTTCTTTTTTCGACTCATATAAAATTACTTTAGGGTCCTCCTCAGTAGAAGTATAGGAATCATTGGCCTTACTACGCGTGGAAGCCATTTTTATGCGTTGAGAAATACTTATTCGAGTTCTTAGCCGTGTATTAAAATAAATAAATTAGTGATTGTATGCGTGCGTGGACAAATAGATTTGTCTATGTGCGTTATGTTTTTTGAAATATGCGTAAATATGCGTGGGATGAATAAAATATAATTATAATATATTAGATAAAGAGTGTTTAAATATAAATAAGATGCGTTTATATAAAAACAACTTAGTGTTGATGAGATATTGAGCGGTGAGTTTGCCCACGTGCCCACGTGGTGTGGTCGTTATGGCGGATGCGTGATTGAGCGTTTTTACGCGAATAAATATATAAATGCGATAAATATGATGTGTGTGATGAGTGTAGCGTAGATGCGTAGTGGATGTGCGTTTTTTATTGGGTTCGAAGGACCAGAAACTTGGATAGGAAACTTACTTGGAAGGATGAAATGAAATGACGTGTGCCTCCGATAGCCAGCCAGCCAGTTCAGTCAGACTTTGTTTTCCACGGTCCAGGTTCACGAGAGGGTTAGAGCTTGAGGATTCACCACACACAGCACATAATTAATTGTTCACTTTTAGAGTTTTTAGCGGGAGCGAGGAACGCACGGATAAACGTGTCGTCAGGTTGCGATCGGGTTTAGGAAAGGAAAGAATATGGCGGTTTAGTTCGAAAGAACGAACGGAAATATGGGAGTGAAGGATTGATTTGGATAGGAGATCCTTCTCGAGTGAGTTAATGCGTGAGGAGTATATCAGTGTCTGTGGTACGTGTCTATGATTTCCATAGATAATGAGATAAATTAATAATGAGATAAGTATAGATAAAATAATGCGAGTGGCGCCGACAGTAATATAATTTGACATTGCATACTCTTCTTTATCTCTGTGATGTTAAGTTTGAGATTGGTTTTAGTGAAAGTGAAATAAATGTAAATAACATACGTTGTCTCACGATTTTTGTATTATCGAGTGAATATAGTTTCACAAAAATATGGGAAATCGATAAGCCCATATACATAGTTTGTTTTTAATTACTTTAGACCTAATAATGTTTATTTTGTCAACTTTCCTATTGCGGTACGAACTATTCAAGAAAAGAATAACCAGCCATCAAGGTTGATAGCTCAGAGTCTACCTAAGTTTCACCTCCAGTAGAAGTTTCCTACACGGCCCTGCCCAAATGCATTTTATAATAGTATGATCACAAGATGATGATATGACCTCATAAATACAACACAAGAAATATTTTTCCATCCACCCCAAAATTTACACGAAAAATATCCGGGCCTAAAATGCTGCCCTGAGGAACTCCCAGTAAATTCAACATACCCGCACAAGTTCCCAGAGCAGCAATACACACTTGTGAATTCCCGAGGTGCGGAACCAATCCATTCCAATTGATCTGCTAAGTGGTGAACTTGGTCCGTTGTTGGTCGGAAACTAACTGTGATTTCCCATGAGTGGTCCGAAGTAGTTTTTGCTTGGGAGTTAGAGCTGAATATTACTAGTTTTTATTGCCCTCATAAGGTGTAGTTATCTGTATTAATTCCAAATTATTTTAATTTTGTAATGTTCTCCTATTTTTTTTTTTATATTAAATGTACATACTCTTGACCTCAATCTAGTCCTGAGGACAGAGATGAGGTCGACAATGGAACGAGCTAACCCAAAAAAAGTCTATTAACTCGCTACTTAAATAGATTGGGGTCTTATGAACTTGGGAATTGTTCATTAAATGACGATTAACTCATCAATACTATTTATTATTTCGAAAGAACCGCCAATACGCACTGAGCCCGTATGTTGGATTTTGGCCCACTAATCACATGAGGGCTTATGTCCATTCGTGCGAGGATTATAGGCTGATTATGTTAATTTGCCGGCAAAAGCTAAATCCACAGCATCAGATTCCGAAAACAAAGTATGCTTGTTCGGACCAGCATGAACACTGCAGATATATTCGATTTAATTCCGAGCTTCAAGATGTCTTACGTTACGTTACTTTGAGCAATCGACTAGCTGGATAATATTTAATGAAGCTAGATCATTCAAGCAGCAAATAAATGTCGATCAGCGGAACATTTCACTTTAACATTAGGCCGGAATTATGTTGTTTCAATATTTATCTTCAACACCATTCCCTGAATACCAGTCCAGATTCCTTCCCGCTATATTATTCTAAGTGGCAGAGGTGTGATGTGTATTCACACTTATCGTTCCTCACCTAACCCTGATTTCCCTGGAGAGGAATCCATGATTCCTTCACCAATTGTACAAATGGACTCCACAAATGGTTCCATACATACTCATATAATTCTGTGTTTAAATACTTTGTTTTAACTGAAAAGTTGAATACAATAGCTTCGTGAATATTTGAAACTTTATTTAAAAAACTAGGTCCATGTTCAAATAACGGTAAAATAAATACGATATCATTCCTTTTTACTTTTGGCATTTTATATTCGTTAAAGTTTTATGTTTCAATGGATTCGGGTTTGTGTTTCAGTATTTTTTGAACTCTCATTTATTGTGCATGTTATTTCAGTTCAAAAAGAGTACATTTTTATTTGAACCAATATGAAAACAAATGATATTTAAGTAAAATTCAGTATCCGTCTGTACAATGAATGAAAATATATAGTTACTTGTGTTGAAGAAATTTAAATCAAACAAGTCAAATACTACAAAAGTTTACTTTTCAACCTTGTGAAATTTGAAAGTTGCGAAGGACAAAAACACACGCTTCAATTTCGAAAGCAGCGCAGAAGTTACTTCTAACAAAACATTTCATATTTTAGCATATCCTTATGAATTAACTGACTTGAAATTGTTAGTCTAAGATTTTATTGGTCTAAGTTTTAATACTCCGAGTTAATTAAGCCCTGTGACTTCCAGTTCTTTCTATCCAGACCACTGTGGACCACTGGTCTTTTGTTCAGCTCACTCTACCATCTTCTAAGTGTCTGCCACAGCGGCTGGCTGTGTCAGCGCTTCTCAATGAGGAAAATTGTAGGTTAATCGTATATTGGCGCACATCTACACATACACGGCAGACATAGCCAGCTCAGTCCTTTTTTTTTCTCTAGGTGAAGATACTCAATGAATGTCCACCTGGAAGGGTCTTTCACTTTGACTAAAACCATCCCGGCCTTCCCCCGCTCACTTGCGTCGGAGAGCAACATCAACATCAGAAATCTCCGGTTTGGGGCGCGGTGTAGTTTTGCAAATCAATTCTATTAATTTGACATTTCGCCTGTAAGATTCATCATCATCATCATCATCATCAGCCTATAGCAGTCCACTGCTGGACATAGGCCTCCTCAATCGCACGCCATTCGACTCGATTCTCAGCAACTCTCATCCAGTTGCTACCAGCCACCCCGCGAAGATCGTCACTCCACCGAGCCTGAGGGCGTCCCACCTTACGTTTGCCGATTCGCGGTCCTCCACTCAAGAACACGTCTACCCCAACGGTCATCGGTCCTACGGCTAATATGACCGGCCCATTGCCACTTCAGCTTACTTATTCTGTGGGCTATGTCGACAACTCTGGTTCTCTCTGTAAGACAATCCACCGGCCAAATCCTATCGGATATACGGCTTGTATAACTACTAAATAGAAATACCAACAGTAAGTTTCAAGAAGATTAGAAAACTTTATTTTCATACTAAAGCGCGCAATTACGTTCAAACACTCAACTCTCACTAAGATTGCTAAAAGCTTAAGATAAATCGGTTTGTGTATTTACCAATAAAGTGTTCGTTCACACTTCAAAGCATTCTAGTAATAGCTCTCGGTGTAAAGTTCACAAGACATAGTTAATGATAGATTGTTGTTGCAGGAAGGATTTAGTATCAAACTGAGTTTCTGTAACAGTTCAGACTGACACATAAAAGATGAAAATGAGATTTGTCTGTATTTATGTTTGTTTGTTTGATAATGAGAGGTTGAAGTAACCTGCTGAATTGTGTGTCAATTTGCGAGGCAGCTCCAGTCCATGAAAATAATCCATCCCAGTATCAGAGAAGACGTAAAACCATCAGTTAATCTACAATATAAGTTTTTAAACTGTCATAGTCACTAACATTATAATTTACACTAGAAACGGGATATTTACCATGTCCCGTTTCTAGTGTTAATTATAAGTTAATCTACTTGTAAAAATAAATGATTGTCGTAACGAAACGTCTGGAAAGGGACATAACCAATATAACATTCGTAATAATATACAGCCAGAAACCTCAGGGCTTTTTTTACAGAACGCCATTTACTGCGATCTTACATACCCTTTTGTTTCGTCCATTTTCATACATCTGGTCATACACGCATATAATATCGCAAACGGTAACATAATAATTGCATATTATGCCGTTTGCGAATATCTAATACGCAGTTAGCCTTTCTAAAGTACTAGATTAATAGTGACTTTTATTAAAATAAATAACTTAAAGTAGACATTGTGATTATTCTCGAGTTTTTCAGCATTCTGAGGATATTTTATTAATATTAAAACAGCATTATAAAACTTCAAAGAACGACGCCTATAAAGCTTTTTTTATCCGTTAAAAATACCCAAAAGTGTCTGCTTATTCAGTCGTGACGATTTGGATCAGATTTTCTCGGTTGTGAAACTGGGCTTTCAACAGAATTTTGATTACTGAAGCGTAAGAATAACTGACGTGTCTTGTCGGGCAACTTGATCAGGGGATAAGCAGAATTGATCTGCTGTCCGATAATTACCGATCATCATCTGCCTAGCCTCTTTCCAAATATGTTGTTCTCGTCTTCCTGTATAACAGGGTGCAGCTAAATACCAGTTTTATATAAATAAGTATCCCTGGACATTTCACACAGCACCATCTAGTTCCAAGCTAAGCGACCTAATGCTTGTGTTATGGTAGCTAGATGGCTGATAAACTACATTTATATACATTTTTTTTTGTTGTAAATACATACATATTATAGATAGAAAAACACCCAGACCCGGAACAACTACTTGTAGGTCATACCAATATTTGTTCCGTACGGGAATCGAACCCGCGACATGCAGCGCAGCAGTCAATTGCTTGACCACTGCGCCAACCGTGCCGTCAAATTTATTGAATGACATGGTATCAAGACTTCAAGAGCCTCGTACACATTTGTCAAGGGTAGTGAATAAAACAATGATGCTTGTATCTTTTATGACTTCTATCAATGACAAAGTCAGTAGTATGAGAGATAAGGGCGGAGGTGATGTACATTAATAAATATCTACATCTAGAACACGAGCACAGTCACAGAATAACCCTAGTAACTTCCGTGTAGTGTTGGCTACACGTCAAGACATGGTTATCGTGTAATAAATTCCGAATTAACTAGCGATAAATCAACTGAAAGTATTCAGGGTATCTGGGCAAGTATGGCGGAAAATGAGAGATATATTTACTAGTAAGACCTTTTAATGTAACGTCTTTTCGACACCGCGATGTTGACACTCGACATTCCAAGCATAGCCAACATATAATCCCCCCCGATTATATGTTGGCTATGCTTGGAATGTCGAGTCTAAAGGTCAAGAATTTGATAATTGTCTTTTGTTTACGTCCCGTAGATAAACCGCTGAATTCTCCGATACTTCATAATCAAAGTCATCATTAGTAGAAAAAGTCGTGTGCAAGTTTAAAAAAAAATGGATTTTCAAAGATCATAGAATATTTTGTAAAAAAAAAAATGTTATAAAGTTATTGAAAAAATAAGGCACTGTCTTCATTATCACACACACATTGTTCATCTTTTGACACACGCACCTACATTTTTCTAAGTGTCCGTTCTTCTCCATAGAGATCTATGTTCTGGACCGGGCAGTAGCTTCAACTTCCTGATTGACTGAAAACGACATGCCTTGACAACTCCAAGGAGCCTGTGTAAATGGTTTAACATAAAATGTTTTAAGTTTAAGTACATTTAATGTACTTAAACTTAAAACATTTACGTCGTATAACGTCTCTATATTGTGCATAATGTACTACATTATGCACAATATAGAGACGTTATACGACCCGAGTTGAGAAGACACAAACGTAGAACTGACAGAGTCTGCCCGACACCAAGTGTTAAATTGGAAATTGTTCGCCGGCAGTTCATTTTCTGCAGTCCCGTGCTTTACAATAGAGTCAATAAAATGCTTTCTATTTATTCATCTACTCTCCGGGATTGCAAAAGAATTATTAATAAATGGCTTCAGACTCTGACATATGAAGAATTGGAGCATTTAGTCAAATAGTAAAGATCCTTCTTCCGTAGACATGCACACCAAATACACGTAGCGTGGAGTGCGCTCGTGGGGAGGTTCCACAAGCACACTCTACACATACACCCACAGACACGCACTACACTCACATACAACACCCCCACATGCACAACACTAAGTACTTACCTTTTTATTTTTAGTTTTTTTTGCTATTTAATTTTTTACTATTTTACTTTTCTTACTGTTTTAATTTTACTAACTGCAACCTGGAACACTGTCGTCTCCCTCTTGGAGGTGGGCGTTAATAGCTGACACAGTATTTAACTAATGTAGCTATTTACGTACGCAATTATTTTGTTGAATGTGTTTTTGTTCCAATAAAGATATTTTGATTTGATTTGATTTATTATATCACTTTTACTCACACTGTGATAATATCAAAGCTTCATGAATAACACAACCGATACCTATGTATGTATATATTAACAAATGCTCAAGCATCAGTCTTTGGAATTATGTCTATGACCTTGATTTCCTTTACGATGTATTTCTTTCGTTACATAAAGTTCTTCAAACGTACATTATTTGTGACCGGGAATTGAACTTGAAACTGCGCCGACGTGTGTAAAAACTTTTATGACTGACCTTTTTCTCATATAAACTGTATCGGTCGTATATTTATTTATATGTTCTTGGTATTTTTAGTTTTGATATCGAATTAGAGGTGGGATGTTATACGTCTAAATGTGTTTGACATGTGACGGCTGGTTTTACTTTATTATAGGTTCTATCTCCGGGTCGGGGAAAGTGGTATTGGGTTTTTCCACAAGGAAACTTTGTAGTATCAGCCAATAGTTCTAGATTAGCCTTATTTGCGGAATAGAAGCACATTAACACTCTCATCATCATCATCATCATCAGCCTACAACAGTCCACTGCTGGACATAGGCCTCTTCAACCCCACGCCGCACCACGTAACTCTCACTTAATTCTCGACAACTGTCATCCAGTTGCTACCAGCCACCCTGCGAAGATCTTCGCTTCACCGAGTTTGAGGGCGTCTCTCCTTACTTTTGCCGATTCGCGGTCTCCACTCAAGAACACGTCTACCCCAGTGGTCACCTATTCTTACCTATTCTGTGAGCTATGTCGACAACTCTCTCATTTACACTCTAGGGTGGAGTCATCTTTGAATCTCTTCTTGCGCAGGTTTCTCTTGTTTCGACCATCTTAGATATTTTCGCTCATAATCAGAACAAATTTAAAAATATGGCTATTGAATTACTTAAGTTGTGATTTGATTGATGACCATAGACTAAATCTGGACGGGAAGCGCTGCCTGTCCAGAGTTGGTTAGTGAGACTTTTCTGGTTTCCTTTTTATTTTTCCTTACTGTCTCTTTCTGTATACGTCCGTTTCCTTATTTCTCTTAAAATCGATAGGATTCCGTAGACAATAGTGTGGGTTATGCGTTTGTTTACTATTATACCTAAGCTAAATATTAATATTGTAACGTATAACTGTTTTTTGTCCCAAATAAATAAAAAAAATAAAAAAATCTTTCTCACCAGAGTCTATTTAATAGACTTCATAGATGGCCAAGGCAACTCGTGTTTAGGTAGAAGATTATTGGCGAAACTAAGTTCACCTGCTGAAAATTTACTGATTACTACGCTACCCATACCATTTGGTGTGCTGGCATTTTGGCAATATCCACTTCCTGGATCTTATATAGACCTTGGCCTTAACTTAATTTCCCATAGTACCACCATGTTTTTCCTAAGAATGTTAACATGATTCAAGCATTAGCCCCTAAGATTAAGCACATTTAACATTTGGTCGACTTCGGAAGTTATGTTGGTCCATTAGAGAGCTGTTTTCCTTATTGGCCCATGGTCCCCTCGGTTTTATGGATAAAAGCTTGGTTGCCGATTATGAGGATTCTGAGTTCGAATTCCACGTCGGTAGAAATTATCAATCTTTAGTTTCAGCAGAATCTGATGTTGTTTCCGAAAATAGCAAGAAAAACTTTCATCTCCTACCTTTCATCAAAGCGCACTCAGAAGTTGTCGGTTAATTGAAGCTATGGCCAAACTGAGACAAATCTCGCGCGTTTTAATGGTTAGGGAGTTTTGTTCTATACCCGTTAGTTGACAGAAGCGGTGCTGGTGGATTTCGTCCTACATCCCAATTCAGTTTGGCCAAAATTACAAACAATAATGATAAAGAGACCGTATTATCAGACCGTCCTGGCATCATCACCAACCTATGTGATGGATGGTATGGCTAGAAATGAAGTGACTGCCGAGATGACGAGTAATAGAGAAGTATGGAAGAAGAAGACATGCTGCGCCGACCCCAAATAAATTCGGATTACGACAGGAGAATCATAATGAATTAATGTTACTCTTGCTGCGCCTAAATGTACACTTTTTGTAATACTTTTTAAATAAATTATTCTTTTCAATACTCAAGTCTTTATTGGATTCCATATGTATTACATAGATTGTGTAACAAGGTAAAATATCAATGTGGACCCTGTCGGGCACAGCAACATTAGGAAACAGCAAGACGGCAAGTAGCAATTCAATAATATTGTTATAAATTATTAGATGTGTTTAATTATGAATATATACATATAAATTATTAGATTTGTGCATATAGGTATAAAATATTATATTGGTTATTTTTATTTACGTAATGCATAAGAACAATATAAGTAGATAATTATTATGAAATTATTAGAAGTATTTTCATTACATTAAATTATGTCATTATTTATGTATTCATATTTATATTTCTAATTATTCTATTAATGATAAGACCGTTCTATAGTTAGTGTCAGCGCTATAGTTGTTACATACCTACAGAAATTAAAAGAAGTGAAAGATTTATCTAATCTAGGTCAACAGAGTAAGACCGACAAAATTAACTAATTTAACCCGAAAACACCATCACGGAACATTTTATTATCCCAAAAAGTAAAATTAATCACGATGCGAACAAACGGAGCAGGGTCCAACAAATTATCGGCGAAAACGTTAACGAGCCACCGTTAAGCCCAAAGGGTTCTGCACATAAAACCCATTTAGAATAAGAAAGATTTTTTTCCCCTTTTTGTAGACATAAGAATGAGTTTAATTGGTATCTCTGTGATTGGTTTTTATTATGTTTTTTCTTCGTGCTTTATTTTAATAAGCTTTTTGAAATGTTCAAGTAAGACCCGAATGGTGGGAAATGGCTGTAACCCAGTGGAAAGTGATTGCTATTACGTTAATTGCTTTTTTTTTTTTGTAGCAAACCGTATACCAAAATGAAAAATAGTTCTGACTGTTTTCGGTCATGGCGACCAACCTGAGAAAAGACACGAACTTTCGAGGACACAGGAAATATTATAGCGCACAAGTGTGTGAGTACAGATGCACTCTCTCTCTCTTCTCTTACTATCACATTCTGATGGGGCAACAATCCATAACTGGAGAAAAGGCACAGGAACAACGCCAAATACCGATTCCGAGCTGCTACTGACAAACTGATGGATTAACTCGATAACACTTTCCCCGAACTCGTAATCGAACCCCGTACCCCACCTACATTTATACGTGATTGAACTTGTAGTTTAAAAAAATATGTCAACTCAAGATGTAAATGTACATATTTTTTATTGAATTTTGTTTTTTTTTTTAATCTGCTTGACATTTTATTTTTGATTATTATCTTATTAACATGATTGTATTTTGATTATTATTTTAATGACATGATGTATTGGATTATAATTTTATTTTATCCCTTTGTTTTACCCTGGGACATTATTTACTAACTTAAATGAATTTATTATTTTTTGAATTATTACTGTTATAAATTATGTTAAATGCTTCTATTAATATTGTATCAAATTGCTGTGCCCGACAGGGTCCATGTGAGCTTTATTATTATTTTAATATCTTGTAAAATACACGTGATGCAATTTATATAAAGAATTTAATTGAATTGTGTTTTTTTACATATGGGCACATATGTAAAAAAACACAAACAGTGTAATTTTTCACTTTCTAAGTAGATGGTTGGAAAATTTAGTAAAAGGGTCGTAACTGCACATCCCTACTTCCCTACTATAAATGCGATATATTATATTAAATACTATAATTATAATAATATTATAAATGCGAAAGTAACTCTGTCTGTCTGTCTGTTACACTTTCACGACTAAACCACTGAACTGATTTTAATGAAATTTGGTACAGAGATAGAGTTGACCTTGAGAAAAAACATAGGATAGTTTTTATTCCGGATTTTTGAAGAGTTCTCTTGGAAACGCGATATAACCGAACTCGAGGCGGGCGAAGCCGCGGGCGGGAAACTAGTAGGCTATAATTTAAAAGAAATATTGTATAAACTGAATTAAGTTACGCGAGTAAAGTCGCGGGTTGAAGCTCGTAATGATTTAAGTTCGTAAAAGTACGTATACCTATTGAATGAAAGAAATCCAAAAAAAAAACAATTTGCTAGCAGTGGTTTTTAATTTTTTTAAACTATTTTCAATTACATTTCCTAATACTATACAAAATAATGGTAATACTTTACTACCTGCTGCCTACTGTAGTACTATTAGGTACTACTTTTTTCTATATTAGCTGCAGCCGTTGGTCTTGTATATTGAGCCAGGGTTCTGATAGTTAGCCAAGTCCAAAATTATGCCTCTGTGGGTGTTGTACTGTGGGAATGTTGGAAGAGGGGTAGTGGGGGTTTTCGGAAGAGGGGTAGAGGGGATGTGCGGGAGAGGGAAAGTGGGGATTTTCGGGAGAGGGGTACAAGGGACTTTGTTGACGTCTATGCCAAAGGGCCTCTAGACTGCTGGGGTGGTTACTGGAGTGTCGCCTGCTATGCGGGAGGACCTCCAGACTGCTCAGATGTGGCATAGCTTGACATACCAGCACAAATGCCAAAAAACATAACTGAAAAATAAATGATTCAATATTAATGATGGAAAAAATAACATAGGACCATCAGTTTTTTTTTAAAGAATCACGCATCAATGCTTTACCAATCTACGTACTTGCAAAAATAAATATACCTAATTTCGATTCAAAATCGTGGTTTCGAGACGAGTCTCTCTCATCATCTCATAGCACGACTTTTTGAGGTCTTGACGCAGATTATTCAATTCGCAAAACATTAGCTTCTGCGGAATATCCTATTCTCAGAAGGTCCGATTCGCGTTATAACAAATTCTGAAAATGTCAGGTGTTTTCAATGGATGAGGGCATAAGCCGTTGAAACAATCAAACTAAAATACTAGTGAACCATAGGCACCATTATTTTTACTTGATATTCTGTACGCAGAGAAACTAAAATCTGTAAATGTACGTAATTACTAAAATACATTTTGTTGAAGGCAGTATAATAATGTACAGAGATTGTTGTAAATTGTGTTCCTGTGAACACAAAATTTGACTAGTTTTTACATTTATCTGAAAAAATCGAATGCATGCTTTATGAAGTACTTAAATAGTTAGTTGCGTTTATATGTTTGGATTCCCCGAAGCGTAAGGCAGGTGTACCTAATAGTCGGCGCCCTCACCTTCCGCCTGACGCAGGTCCTCACCGGACACGGTTGTTTCGGGAGGTACCTGCACCGAATCGGGCGGGAGGAAACGCCCAGGTGCTATCATTGTGAGGATCGCCCGGAGGACACGGTGGAGCACACCGTGGAGATCTGCTCCGCTTGGACGGAGCACCGCCGTGTCCTCGTAGAGGCGATTGGCGGCGGCGACCTCTCGCGTCCGGCCCTGGTTCAAGCCATGGTCCGGGGCGAGAGGGAATGGGAAGCCGTCACCTCCTTCTGCGAAGCAGTCATGCTAGCGAAGGAGGTGGCGGAACGTGAGAGGGATAGAACCTCACGTCCCAGCCGCGGCGGGAGAAGCACCGGGCGTCGGGGGCCACGCCGTGATGGCTCTCGGCCACCGTAGGCGCGGGCCTGTGGACGGTGAGTAATGGGTTAGCTCGCCGTCCGTCCGTCTTGTGACGACAGGCCGTGTTGACGGCGCGTTCGTGTTCCACGCGCGCCTCAAAGAGATGTCAGCAAATAGAAGGGGCCCGCAAGGGCCGATGCCTGCCAGGGCTGCGGGACTGTTCGAAAGAGATACCGCGGCCCTGGAACATAAAGGGCAAAAGAAGGAACATGGGTGGTTTTTAGTCAGTAAAAGTCTGACACTCCCTTCCGCTCCGCCCAGAGCGGGACCCCGTCATTTGATGATTTCCGATCCCACCCAGAAAGGCATGGGATACTTTTATTGCCGTCAACCCGACACAAGTCCAAACTTCGCGACTGCTATTGAGAGATGATGGAAAACCCATGATAAAATAATAAAATCGAACCCAGGACCTCATGCGCAGCAATGTCGCTTGAGATCACTATACAAACGGTGCAGTCAGGTATTATTACGCCAAATACCAATTAAAATCACTCACCAGTAAGAACGCTTTCATCTCGATGACTTTTCAAGACACCATCAAACGGTATATTTCAAGCCGTATTTATAATCCTAATCAGTGGTAGAACTAATCTAAATTCGTCAAGGTACCCCAAACAATAAAATTGGTATTTAGCAATACATAATGTAATATTTAATTTTCTGAAAACAATAAACATGGAAAGTTCAGATATTTTTAACCTATTGAAAAAAAGACGAGGTTTTATGTTCGCGGCTATATGTATTTTTATATATTATGTTCTCCGATTTCTCGGTCAATTTTGGATCGATTTTGAAAATTGTTTTTTGTTTGAAAGAGTATACTCCCAAGTTAATCCCATGAAAATATTGTCATGATCTAATCATGGACTTTGGAGATATGGAACGGAATTCTTCATTAATAGACAGCAAATCTGTCGTGATTGCTGCAATCGCTTGAATGTTTATTATTTACACAACACCATCACGCCTGTATGCTCTGAGGGGGTACGCAGATGTGTACAGCACATAAGCCTATTACCATGACATGGATTGTTAACAATGTAAAACAAATGCATAGTAAATGTTTGTATAGGATATTGCAACTAAAACAGGAATAAAAAAAAAACTTATTTGTAAAAAATAAAACCGTCTTCAAAAACACAAAAATGTTAAAAATAACTTTAGTTGCAAAACACTGATTCCATACATCGTACATAGTTTATTGTGTTGTTTTTATTGTATTTATTCGTTTGTAATTTATTTGTGTGTGATTTTGTAGTTATTATTGATTAATTTAAAGATGTTTCATAAAGTGGTACAGTGATTTTAAATTTCATTTCATTTTAATAGTTGGGAGAAGGCTAGCCAGACATTGACGTAAGTATCATAGACTAATATATGGTAAGTATCCAGAGATGGCCCAAGTCAGAGGTTCATATTATCGATTTTAATTTCATTAAAGTCAAATATAACTAATAAAGGCCGGTGGGCTACTATTGTCATTTGTCTGACGGAAACATGGCTTATTGATGATATATCCGATAGCGAATTGTTTGATGATAGATTTTTTGTATGGAGACGTGATCGAAGTTACTCGAAACTAATCAAACAATAGGTGGGGGGTTTGTTTCACGAGTCGACATAGAAGGAATGATTCGTTTAAGGCTGAGGCCAAACAAGCGTAATTTTTTAAGCTGTGAGTCGCGTAAAATGAGTCGCGGAATTTACGCTGCATTTGGTTTCATACTAAAGTCCTGTTTGTACCACACGGCGATAATCTTGATAATTCTGTCCAGCAACTAAAATACATAGTTGTTTTTCCCATAAAATTATGTAGATATGTATGACAGTACCGACTGGGTCCGAGTCAAGCTCGAATATAGTTGCGACAATATTCTTTCACAAGAAGCTCGACTAGTAACTATTTCAGAATCAACAAGTAAACATTCCTTTACCGCTCAGTCCTTTTCACTAAACCTTCACAACACTTTTCGAAGCACAAAGATAAAACCACAGCATAGAAAGAATTTTTAAATAGCCTACCAAAAACACGGAGTGCCCCCACACCTAGAGAGTCGGTGGTATTTTAGTCTGTGGTCTGCAGCCTAGTCTTATTTCTGCGGCTGTTTTGTATTCAATCAGAAATTTGAGTAATAGATACCACATACCTAGTAGATGTTATTAATTATTAATATTTATACCCGATTTTGGTACTTCAATAGTTCTAAATCAGATGTGAGTGGCAACACCGGGAGGGGACGCCCTAGAAGGACATACACTGACCTTATTGGTGAGACTCTTTAGATAGGACAGGAGCGTAGTACCTACTTGCAGCTGGCATGCGTGTATGACCAGGGGCTCTAAAATGGCCGCTTTAGCTTAGCAGAATCATAATAGGATAATAATATGAATTACGTTTAAATTCTTAAAAATGGTCATAGACGTACCTACTATTATGAATTGTTAGCTTGTGAGCATTTTACGAATTTAAACGTTAAAGCGGCCATTTTAGACCCCCTGGGGGTGTATGAAGGTGGACGAACCAAAAGGAGTATGGTTGTGAGGATCGTGGCAGGTGGTGTTGGGAAAAAGGCGTGTCTTAATGTATGTATGTAGGTAATAATTCTAAATTTTATCTGACTTTTCTCACCATCCTCGGGTCGGCTTCCAGTCTTACCGAAAGCAGCTAAATAACATTTTAAAGCTATGTCAGTCTATTTTTTAAATGTACGATGCTTAGAAAAGAGCCTATTATCCTCGTACAGGACCTATTAATTAGTTTAATTGGTTTTTAGTGGTCTCACTTTTAATTTGCTTTGTTTTCTTTTTCATATTTTTTTATTTTATGGTTTGTCCTGTGCTCGTGGAGGAGCTCGTGGTTTAATAATAACAGGCGCTCGGGTCGATCTTTAGGTTAAGCCGTGCTTCCCTAGGTTGGTCTGTGGATGGGTGACCGTTTTACATACCGACTTTCCTCCGTGCCTCGGAAAGCACGTTAAGCCGTTGGTCCCGGCTATCATTTGTAGATCTTTGACAGTCGTTACACGTAGTCAGTGGCCCGAAAGTCTGACAACCAGTCTTACCTTAGGATATCGTATTACCCAGTGTGTTGTGGAGGTCAGATAGGCAGTCGCTCCATGTAAAATATTGGTATTCATATTTTTCTTAATTATTTTACACGGAGCGACTACCTTTCCAATCTATGTATAATAACCCAGTAACTGGGTTATAAAAACTGGTTATCAGACTTGCCAGCTTTTTTTAATCTGTAACCTAGGCTTAGGTCTGTGGCTGTTATGTATTCAATCAGAATTCTGAATTATTGACACCACAGAGTACAGACCTTTCACTGATATTTTACTTCTAACCTAAACCTTATGACAGTGAGGATTAAGGTCATTATACGGCAGGAATCGCCTTCTTAGCCTTCGTGCCTTCGGGCCTGCTATACTGCAAATTCAGAGACAAAACAACAATGACATGGCAGTAGTTATAGTAATAGAATAGTTAAATATTCGGTTTGTGCACAATTTCAGTCCAAATCATGGAATAGCGGAAAATTGTGAGGACAATGTAGCTTAACCCGTCAACCAAACTGGGCCCGAAAGTTGATAGAATTGTGTTTGGTAGTGACAGGTTAACTATTGGGGATTTATTTATTCTGTTTGAACGTACTAGTATTGTGTTAAAGTTTTATTTACCTCTAAATAAACTTACCAGAGGATGCCTCTGTTTCAGAGGTAAATGGTGTAGAGGACCGCATTAGGCACACGTGGGGATTACGGCTCTCTAAAGCATTATGACTGAGGCCTAGTCCTCTTCTGCCTAAAATGGCTTACAGAGAGGACTGAGTCTCAGTAATAATATAATTACGTCACACATCACTGATAGCCTAGTGGTGTGACCGTCGGACTGCCAAGTCATAGGTCTCGAGGTCGAACCCAAGACCTCTGATTTATCGGATTCATGTGCGTATTATATTATTATCACTTACTTCGGTGAAGGAAAACATCCTGAAGAAATCAGCGTTCCTGAGAGATATTTCTTGACGGCATGTAAAGCCAAGTCAGAGGCCCATGGGCGGCATAAAAACTCTGACACCAGGTTAAGCACTATCCATACGAAAAAGAAGAAAGACGTCACATAAATCATATGTGCTGACTATGTTAAATGATTGTACCTACTACTGTACTACTCGTATACCTTCATTCCCCCCCCCCCCTAATTGAAGTCAGCGCAGTAAGTTGTTATTTTTTTTCATTACCCTGTCTTAGTTGTCATCTCAGTAGTCTGTTTCCCTCTTTGTAACAATATCACTTTCAAACTTTCATCCATGATATCCATCGCTTCTTTGGTCATTCAATACTTTTATAGTGATCCACATTCATACTAAAAATAATTAAAAAGGATTTTGACTGTGTCAGGAATTTCTTAGTGGGCAGCCTCGGACTCTAAATTTGCCCGGTTGATGGCAATAGGCTCGCCACCTATTAAAACATTATCAATTTGCCTCATTGGTCAGCAGAGCACTCAGGTCACAAGCGCGACTGCTGAGTACGAGGTCCTGGGTTCAATTCCCGGGTCGGGCAAAGTCTTATTAAGTTTTTCTATCAGGAATTTCTCAGTAGCAGCCATGGAGTCTAGATTTGTGCTCGGTTGATAGTAATAGACTCACCCCCTATGACATGGGACTTAAACATAACTATCGAAATGTGGGTATAATATTAGGTACACCTCTGCTTAACCCTAAGGGGATTACAGGCGTGATGTTATGTTATGTTATGTGTACATGTATTTATCTACTTAAACCTTCGCAACTCACCAGAGTATACCTACTCCATCAGACTTCAAAACGTCAATAAATCCCAATAAAAACACATCTGAAATCAATATTCACCTCTAAATCCCTTCAGCACTTCAACGGCACACTTTTATGAATAAATACGAGCTAAACGGCACATTTGATGACATGGGGATCCCGGGAAGTCCCATGACACCGTATAAATTGACAAAAGTATTGCCGGGTAGCGCCGTATGTCATTCGTGTTTCTATGATGCTCAAACTTGATATGATGAAGGGCGTTTGTCTATGGGAGGGTCATGGGCTGACGGGAGGTGTGGAGGTATAAAAGAGGATGTATATGTGTATTTTAAAAAGGGTCAGCTGAAGAGAAATTACATCGTTCTTCGCATTTTTGAAAATTCACACGCTGTGAAAATTGATTTTAAAAGTTGTGGCAGAGATAGCGGAGTGTTACCTTCCAATATATTCCAAAACTAACTTACACGGGACCGTATTACTGGAATAAAAAGTATCTTATGTGTTCATCTAAGTTATAAACTACCTGTGTACTAAATTTCATCCAAATCCGGTCAGTAGTATTTACGTGAAATAGTGACAAACATATTTATACTAGACGTCCAGTCATCCTCACAAATTTTCGCATTTATAATACTAGCAGGAAGTAGGATATGCCACAATATTCTGTCCATCCTATTCTAGATCTTCAATTACTTAAAATACCACGAATATAGAACGTTACCTGCTACAATCCTTGCCTTTTGCTTCGTTCATATTCATACCTCTGGTCTGCAGTCTGCGACGCCGGCCGGTTGCGAGTACCACGCATATGAACTTGTTGAAGGACAAATCATATAATAAGCAATTCAAATACAACAAGACTTAACGCATGATTGCGTACAATAGGCGCTCTTATCACTGATAGCAATAAGATAAGAAGATCTTATCAAATATAAACCTATAAAGTCCATTATGAAATAGTAAAAATCACATTGTTTCATGACGCGTTTGCCACTTCAGCGGCTCTAAACCACAGCTGCTTTTTCCCAACTATATTAACCAGATACAGCTGAATGCCACAGTTGTTTATGAGACGACTGCCTATCTGACCTGAAACCACTTAATGGATAACGAGATAGTGTGACCACTTTAAGTGTACGGTTCAAGGTGGCGTTGTTTGTCAATAAAATTAGCATCAACATGTCAAACTTGGTACATTTATTTTAGTTCTATGTTTTCCCGACTGCACAGATAAGTTGGTTGAAGTGTACACCTTGTTATGACTGGTTGACAAACTTTCAGGCTTCTGACTATCCATGCCGACTGTCAAAATGACAGCCCGGAGCAACTGGTTAACTAGCTTCCAATTCACGGAGCGGTCTTGTTATTTTACGAATGGGCTAGACAGCCGGGAGCAACTATTTAACTAGCTTCCAATGCGGAGGGGTGTTGTTATTTTACGAATGGACCCATCGACGGACTGAAATCGGCGAGCGTTGCTTTACCTTGAAGATTGAAGATCGAGCTGTGTGGCTTCTATTGCTTATCCACAAGCCAGATCTAAATATTCATCATCTGTGTAGCCTTTTCCCAACTATGTTTGGGTCGGCTTCCAGTCCAACCGAATGCAGCTGAATACCAGTATTTTACATGGAGCGACTTCCTATCTGACTTCTACAACCCAGTTAGTACTGATTTTTACGATACACTTTGGTAAGAAACCAGTTCTAAATAACCATAGCAAACGCAACATTCATCTCACAAAAAAAAAAACAGTTTTTCTAGTCGTTTATTCGAATTTGAAACTCAAACACAAAAAACTAGATTTTATCAACAATGAATGGATGTCGCTGCGCACCCTCCATTCGGATGCACCCATTTAGAAAAGAAAATGCACAAGTGTGACACTACAGTATCTAGGCCAAGGTCGGGGCTTGATAAACGTAGATGTCAGTTTATTTTATGTAATTACTGAAGCCAGTTAAAGTCTAAATGAGAGGAACTTTTTGAAATATAGTTGTGACAAGGTTGCGAGGGTCATTTTGCATGTAAACGGTTTCAAACGCTTTGTTTTAAAACTAAACTCGCGGATTTTGCCAAAATATCTACAACAGTGTTTGTAAATTATTTCTCTTCAATATGAAACGTGCTCCAGGAAGGAATCGGCGGAGGCCTTTGCCCAACAGTGAGACAGTGTAGGCCAATCAAAAAATATACAAAGAAAAAATCTCAGCGGGTTGGCCCACAACAGTTAAATAGTTAAAGAATCATCTTGAACAAAACGAGGGTAACTAGATTGCAAGAGGGGATGGTTAAAAATCAATCTCTCTCTCTCGTTAAGCAAGTTATTGGTCAGTCTATAAAGCCTTTTTCATGCAGAGTAGGCACGAGCATTAATCAACACGCAAGAGCAATGCAGATTGGTAATTTGAGACTTATAATAATTGTAAGTTTTCGTCACGATGTTCTCCTTCACCGATGTCAGAGAAGTCTAGAAGTAGAGAGTATCTTCTATCTTTCATATTTTCATTTTTTTTTCATCATGACAAATTCCTTTAATCAAACCTCATTTTAAAATACCATAACTTAACAATTCCCGTTACTCCATTCACTCGACGTGGAAACCAGATCAATCCTGAATAAGTCCAGTGAACTGGAATCATCGCTTACCGCCCCTGATGCGATTCGGTAAGCCGAACGTGACTGCCAACTGTTCGTACTTATGTGTGATTGTAGATTAAAAGCGTGCGCATGGGCTCCGTAGCAGGATAAGTTACATGACATATGTTTGTTTAAGCTCCTTAACATTGTTTTTGTTTAGTGGGAAATGATTGGAATAATTTTTAGGGTTCCGTAGTAGTCAACAAGGAACCCTTATAGTTTCACCATGTCCATCTGTCTGTCTGTCCGCAGCTTAGCTCAAAGACTCTTTGTACTAGAAAGCTGTAATTTGGAATGAATATAGAGATTAGTATTTTTTTTTTTGGGTATCTCCTGTACACGTAGAGTATTTCTTTTTCTCGCGTACCCTACATAGTGTGGGATGGCCGTTTTTTTGTTATAAAAACAAAGCTAGATATTATCTTAAAGACTGTACGGTGACATCCTAAATAAAGGTATTTCTTGACTTACAGGAACACAGAGAAAGCCCAGCTGTAATATAAAGTTAGCCTCTCTTTGACATAGCCCTTCTCAATAAGACCTAGGTACGACCCAAACTCATAATTCCGGCTAAAGGAACAAAGCAGTGCTTTAACAATCAAGAACTGAAGTAGGTTTCAACACTAACTAACTTACAAGTTATACAGGTTAAAGTTAAACTTAACATTTACATAATTGATAACTTTGAACATTTTGAAACTTTGTTTTTTCTTCGATGTTAACCATTGTGTTTTTCTTAATAAGTTGAGCGAAACATTTAGTGAAGACATGGGGGATCTATTTCTTCTGTGCCACTCCTTGGCAAAGACCCCTTTCCACTCCTTCTCGCAAACCCACGCGTCCTTCTTCCAGTTCTGACGAAACCTGACCAGTTACAGAAAATGTTAGTGTTTCAGGGTTCCGTACCTCAAAAGAGAAAACGGAACCCTTTTAGGATCACTTTGTTATCCGTCCGTCCGTCTGTATGTCTGTCAAGACCCTTTATCTCGGGAACGCGTGAAGGTATCGACTTGAAATTAAAACCATATACTCAAATTTACAGTCCCTTAAAGCTGTGAAAAATTCAAACTTCTAAGTTAACGTTAAAAAAAGATACGGCTGTTTATGCCGCAAAAAACGTATGTTTCGACACTGTCAAGGGACGCAAAATTTAAAAGGTGGGTACTTCCTTTGTCCTAGAATCATGAAATTTGGCAAGAAATTGCTTCTTGCCAAATTTCTCATCATCTTACAGCACATGTAAAGGAAAAAATCTGGAAACCGTAAATATCTAGTTTAATGACAAAATACCTACATGTTTGTACGGAACCCGCGGTGCGCAAGTCCGAGTCGCACTTGGTCGGTTTTTTTCTTTATCGTCCTATAAAGTTCCCATTGTGTTAGTAGGTGTTGATAGATGTCATTACCTTGGAAGAAAGACAGTTAAATTAGACCCAGATTAAGTTAGCAGCTAACCTGCCAACCTAGGGGCGCCAAACATCCTACTGTATGGTACCGTCATTTGAGAAGGTCGTCATGAAAACGAGTGTACGACTAAACGCCACTAGCGACACTACGTTGACAGACTGAACACCGACAAGACTTTACTTCGACAGGACTCTTCGCCGACAGGACACTTCGCTGACAGGACTCTTCGCCGACAGGGCTCATCCGCGACGCAATTTATCTCCGATAATCAGATACTTACTTTGAAATCGATTATGCTTTTCTTGTAATTAAATAATTCATAAAAAATCAATATCGTGCATTGGTTATTAGTATAGGTACATATTTCTTATACTTATACAGGGTGTTTGGCGCATGGAACGACACAATTTTTCCAGGGATTTGGGAGGTCATTAGCTAGGTTCTACCCATACACCCTTTGTCCCAAATGTCACGGTTGGTTACATATGTTTTTTTTTGTTTAAATGAAAAAAATGCCCAAAATGTTTCCTTTAATTCGAAATAACTTTTTTGTTTGTGGGCGTAGTGGCACAAAACAAATTTTGTTGCATTCTCCAAAGTCTTTTAAATCTAAAAACATCTTTGTTTTATACAACTGGTTTCAAGAAAATTCCTTACAAGCTTCCAAAGTAATTTTTTTAATTTAATGAATGAAATTTTACAACTTCTAAATTAATTATAAAAAAAAATAAAAGTCATTTTGAACTTAGCTTTATTTTAAAAAGTTCTTTAGTTGATACCCTTTCTAACGGTATGCTACATGTCATAGAAATTATTCATTATGTAGTCAAAATACTAGTTAGGAGAGTCAGGGTTAAGAAAAGACTTTTAAGGTTATTTTGTTTTTAATGAACTAAAGTTATAAAAAGGAGGCAAAACACCGGGAGAGGTGGAAAGTAATGGGGGAGGCCTTTGCCCAGCAGTGGGACAGAATAGGCTAGTTAAAAAAAAAGTTATAAATCTTGTTCAAATTGACCTCCTCCATTTCGTATGCATGCACGACATCTGTTTCTTATTTCAACTGTCGTTGTACGTAGTGCCCGAACTTGTTGTGCCTGTTTTGGAAGGTTTGCCGATAGTTTTCCAAAATGACGGCTGTCCAGCACACTACCAACTGGACGTGCGAGAGCATTTAAATAATGCCTTTCCAAACGCATGGATTGGTAGAGGCGGCCCTATTCCGTGGCCCGCACGGTCCCCAGACCTGACGCCTTTGGATTTTTACGTCTGGAACCGTGCAAAAGAATTGGTTTACCAGATAGAAGTGCCCACTAGGGAAGTTCTAATTGAATGAATAACCGACGCGTTTCAAACTATGAAAGAAGAAATGCGACTACGTACAACGACAGTTGAAAGAAACAGATGTCGTGCATGCATACGAAATGGAGGAGGTCAATTTGAACAAGATTTATAGCTTTTTTTTTAACTAGCCTATTCTGTCCCACTGCTGGGCAAAGGCCTCCCCCATTACTTTCCACCTCTCCCGGTGTTTTGCCTCCTTTTTATAACTTTAGTTCATTAAAAACAAAATAACCTTAAAAGTCTTTTCTTAACCCTGACTCTCCTAACTAGTATTTTGACTACATAATGAATAATTTCTATGACATGTAGCATACCGTTAGAAAGGGTATCAACTAAAGAACTTTTTAAAATAAAGCTAAGTTCAAAATGACTTTTATTTTTTTTTATAATTAATTTAGAAGTTGTAAAATTTCATTCATTAAATTAAAAAAATTACTTTGGAAGCTTGTAAGGAATTTTCTTGAAACCAGTTGTATAAAACAAAGATGTTTTTAGATTTAAAAGACTTTGGAGAATGCAACAAAATTTGTTTTGTGCCACTACGCCCACAAACAAAAAAGTTATTTCGAATTAAAGGAAACATTTTGGGCATTTTTTTCATTTAAACAAAAAAAAACATATGTAACCAACCGTGACATTTGGGACAAAGGGTGTATGGGTAGAACCTAGCTAATGACCTCCCAAATCCCTGGAAAAATTGTGTCGGTCCATGCGCCAAACACCCTGTATAAAATTCTCGTGTCACAATGTTAGTTACCATAGGTACTCCTCCGAAACGGCTTGACCGATTTTTATGAAATTTTAATTAATTTTTCATTTTATATATAGTTTTATAGTTTATTTATAGTTTTTAGTTCTATAGTAGTTCCCGGCACGCGTTGCAATGCACCTTTTTTACCCTACCCTACCTACCTACCCCCCCCCCCTTATCACTTAGGGGTATGAAAAATAGATAGTAGCCGATTCTCAGCTTACTGAATATGCATATACAATTTCATAAAAATCGGTCAAGCCGTTTCGGAGGAGTATGGTAACTAACATTGTGACACGAGAATTTTCTCCACGAAAACTGAGTTCTTAATTAAGATTCTGTCAACATTTAACACATAACTTAATTAAACCTTACATAAGATTTTTAGAAGTATTTTCAAATGGCCAGAACTTAATTTAACAAGGTGTATTTCTTCCATTTTTGGTTTTCAAATAATTTATGTAATCAGAACACTAAAGATAAATTTAAAAACTAACAATGCTTTTAAATCATATTATTTAACCATCAAAATCTTCCAAGTTATGTGATTAAACGAAAACATCAAGAATGCTTTTAACCGGGTTCAAAGTCTGCCTTGACCCAACCACGGGCTGAAAGGGATTTAAAGTTGAGGGTAGCAAGATATTTCTGGAAACACGACCTTAAACTTTGTAGCCACAAGTCTAGCTCTTTACAAAGAGGTCATCTGGCACTCCACTCCTCCTCTGGTCCTTTTGAAACCATTTGATTTGAATAACTAGTACTTTAGTCCTGAGTACATTAAGACTATTTCAAAGTCACTTCGAACAGAATATATACAAACAAAATATGGCAAAATTGGTAATTAAGAATCTTTGCTCACACTCATTCTGAAAACGGTGCTCCCATCCAGACCATGGCCCACTTGGTGGAGTCCAATGTGTCCCTACACCACGATGACGCTACTAGGCTAAGATGTACTATCACTGATGTACTAGAGAGCAGCGGTGGCCCAGTGGTGGCGGCCCCGACTTACGAGTAGTAAGTCGTGAATTCCAACCCAGGCAGGTGCATTACTTTGTGTTATTTATTTCATCACCACTGCTCTCAAAACGGTGAAGGAAAACATCTTGAAGAATGTCATAGAACCAAAAATTCGAAGACATCTAGGATATCTACCAACCCGCCCTGAATGAGAAGCGGGTGATTGGGCCCGCGTGATGGATTAAAACCCATTCCCTCTCATAGAGAGGAGGCCGTGTGTCCCAGCAGTGGGAACATTATACTATAGGCTGATTATGCTATGTACTACGAGTATCATACTACTTATCGTATTTAGATTAGATTTTACAAAATGTTGGTATAATTTCGTTGAGTTGACAAGAACCCTAGTACATACTTATTGTGCTACTCACTGAATTCGTCGCTCAAGTCTTCGTTCACAGAAAAGTAAATAACGAACACACAATCCCACACAAAGTCAAAAGCTTTTTATCGCTGCCTCGCTGACGCTTCAAATATTTATTCTTTTACCTAAAACATCCACATTTTATCGGCACTCAGTAAACAGATTTATTTCAATCAAAGACACAAGAAAACATCTTCAAAATAAACATTTATTCTGAAGTTACAATTTATTTCAATTTCTTCGTAATTTGTTTGCAGGGAATTCGTTTCAATATAATTAATTGGTATTAATAGACATTTCAGGAAAAGAAACATCATATTCGTTTTCAGCTTGACGAAGATCGTTAATTAAAATGAATGACTTTCGCGTCACTAGCAGGAAATTGTTTCAAGTAGCTCAAGTACTTATGGTATAGTTCAGTGGGTTTGAAGAATTTCGTCCCGCCATCTAATAGCAATCGTTATAATGACCAAAACGATTTTATTTTAAATTTCTAAGATCGACTATGATGTTGGATTGATTAACAGCCTCGTGGGTCTAGTGGTCGTAAGCGCTACTGCTGAGCATGAGGCCCTAGGTTTGATTCCCAGGTCGGGCAAAGTTTTATTGGGTTTTTTCATCAGTGATTTCTCAGTAGCAGCCGTGGAGTCTAGATTTGTGTCCGGTTGATAGAAATAGGATCGCCCCCTATTCATCATCATCATCATCATGATCATATCAGCCCGGAATCACCTACTGCTGGGTATAGACCTTCCCTTTTTTCTGCCACACTTCCCCGTTCTGTGCGTCCCTTATCCAGGTGTTTCCCGCGACTTTGACGATATCGTCAACCCAACGAGCCCTAGGACGGCCCTGGTTTCTTTGGCCAAACCTCGACCACCACTCGGTCAAAGCCTTGCTCTATCGGCCATCTCCGCGTCTAGCCAGGTGTCCTGCCCCCTATTACATGGGACTTAAGAACATAACTGGCGAACATGTGCGTGTACTTTTAGGTACACCTCTGCCTAACCCTTCGGGCGTGATGTTATGTACGTTAATTCTAAAATGTTATAATGACCCTTTTTCACTTACGAGTAGGTAAACACGGGCGTAGGCTTCTTTTAGATTTACTAGTTTTCTAAGTTCTATATAACAAAGTGGTTGTAGTTTATGCAGACATTAAGTATACTTTATCAGCGAGAAAATTAATCACAAGACTGACATTTTTTAAACTCTTTAAGTAGTGCAATTGATGGAATGGATGATCCGATTCGCCAGATTTATGAGTAGCCATAGCAACTAACATAAATAATATTAGTTTCACACATAAGTAAGACGTTTTGTTACTTATGTTATCACTTAATAATAATAGTAAGTATTGCAAAGACACAACCTCGTTGCCAGGATTATCCACCAGCAACTTGCTTTGAAGTACAACCTTGTGGAATCAGAAGTCCCATACTATAAGTATGTGCCCGATCCAGTTCTCGATGGTGGTAATATCACGTTCGATCATCATCATCGACCTATCGTCACTGACAGAATTATAGTTGCCAATAAGCCTGACATTGTGGTGATAGATCGATTGGAGCGTCGGGCAATGATTATTGATATTACGGTTCCGCATGACGAGAACCTCGTGAAAGCAGAGCAAGGTAAACAATTCAAATATCTAGATCTGCCTCGCGAGGTTGTCGACATGTGGGACGTGAGTACAGCAGTCATTGTGCCGATAGTCGTGTCGGCCAATGGCTTAATAGCCAATAGCCTCGACCAACATCTGAGGAGGCTTTCGCTGGGCAGCTGGATCAAGCGCTTGATTCAGAAGGCAGTTCTTCTGGACACGGCGCGTATTGTTAGGAGGTTCCTCTCTCAAGAGGCCTGGCCACCGGTAGCTCAGGCCCTGTTCTCGATGCCGGTGGACTATTATTTTTTATATTTTTTTAAATTTAATAAAAAAATGTAAATACTACTTATGTTAAAAAAATGATTATAGAATAGTAAGTATAAAAGAAGTATTTTATCAAAACAAAATCTATCTATTCCAGTGTTTTTACGCGACAAAATGCAATAAAGCGCCGTTCAGATAAATGATAACTCGACAATTCAACCCGTTTGAACAAATATTCTCGTTGCACACACATTCCGCGATGAAACGAAACGCTATTCGAGGTATGAAGCGAAGTAGATAACACTATAACACTAGGCTTTTGAGAATTTCATTTTTCGAGGTGAAAACTATGCTTTAACGAAACTTTAGTAACCAAATACATGACGGTTTTCATCAAAATAGTTGGTTATTGTATTAATAAACTAAACTATTATTTAATGTTTGTTACGGTTTCAGCAACCAAGAGGAAGTCCAAAAGTGGCGCCGGTGACTGAAAAGTTATGTGATAATCGGTTATCGTGGTATGGGCATAGGATGCGGAGGAATGAGGAAAATGTCGTGAGGAAAGTTTTGAGTATGACTGTGGATGGGTATAAGAGTAGAGGAAGACCAAAGAAACGATGGATGGACTGTGTGAAGTATGATATGGCACGAAAGGAGGTATATGACTGATGAGATGACGAGTAATAGAGAAGTATGGAGGAAGAAAACTGAATTGGGACAAGATAATGATGATGATGAGGTTTCAGCAACCTTATTGATGCATTTAACTATATACAAAATGCAATAAAAGAAATTATAAAAGACAGCAAACGTGACGAAGATAAAAATTCTTACAGCAGTCCTGCTACAGGAGAGTTGGATGAAAGACAAAACACAGTGTGTACAAAGATGAGAACTTCCTGTATTCTCTTAAATTACATAACATAACATCACGCCGGTAATCCCCGAAGGGTGAGGCACAGGTGTACTTAATAGTACACCCACATTTCGCCAGTTAAGTTTAAATCCCACGTAATAGGGGGCAAGTCTATTGCCATCAACCGTGCAAAAATCCAGACTCCGTGGCTTCTACTGAAATTCCTGATGGAAAAACCCAATAACAATTTGCCCGAACCGGGAATCGAACCTACCTATCAGACCTACTGTAATCTGGTATGCTTGATCATTAGGATGATAAAGCATACGAGATACTGTAGGTTGAATGTCACTTCCATTTCACAAAACGAAAATGTCTGCTTGTCTGTGACAGTTTGGTAATTTCAACCTTAGTAAAATTTTCAATTCATCAAAGAATTATTGTCAAAACTGCTAAATCAATTACGAGTTCCACAATAGACTTTACACATGTCTTGATTTGGAATTCAACTAATTCTTGATTAATAATATTATTCCTCCTTGGAAAAACACATGTTTTTCATTTTATTTCAGTTTATCGTATCTAACGTAGGTACTCCCACACAAACCTACTCACCAATTGATTTGATCGGTATGTTACTATAAACAACGAAAGACAACAACATACATACGTGTTTGTATTGTGTTCATCGTTGTATTGCTTTGTAGCATAAATATAACATCACGCCTATAACCACCGAAGGGTTAGGTAGAGGTGTACCTATTAGTACTTATTGTTTAAGTCACTTTATTTACACAAACACTGATTTAAGTATTGCGTCAGTTTAAGTCCCGTGGAGACGAGCCTACTGTCATCAAGCGGGCACAAATTCAGACTCCGTTGATGCTACTGAGAAAAACCTAATGACACGTTGCCGGGTTGCCCGATCTCGGAATCGAACCCAGGACCTCATGCTCAGCAGTAGCGCTTGCGCTCATTCGACCAACGAGGCAATTGATTTGATCGGTCTGTTTCTATAAACACCGAAGGATAACAAAATACTTTTGTGTTTGGATGCCGTTGATCGTTTTATTACATCGTAAGGTACAGGTCCCACCGTTGGCGGGGAAGCGTTGGCGGTCTACCGACCATTTTCTCGCTCAAGAAACGCACAAAAGATTATAGGTAAAAGAGATCATCATCTACCTAACCTTTTTTGTTTCTGGTCTAAACGGATGCCGCTGAATACCAGTATTCGACCGCAACAACGAATTAGTAACACGAGACCCCGTGGCAAGACTGGTTGTCAGAATTCAGAGCTTCCGGCTTGCAGAGATATACAAATGACAACCGGGGCGCAACGAAAAAGGATACTTACATACTTATATGAACTTACTTATACCCGCGGCTTCGCCCGTGTGGAGTTCAGTAATTGTCCCACGGGATTGTACTACCGGGACTAAAGTATTGCATGTGTTGATCTAGGTTATAAACTATCTATGTTCCAAATTTCAACCAACTCCAGTCAGTAGATTTTGCGTGAAAAAGTAACAAGTATCCCGTCATCCATACATCCTCACAAACTTACTCAGTTGTAATATTAATTAGATAATAGTTGATGGCTGAACTGTCCACACCGCCTGCGAGAACTGTGTCTAACTTACAACTTGTTTTTAGCAGCTAGCGATGAGAGAGCGAGTAGATACTCGCTTCCCGCTAATCGCTGGCAGTGAGGCAGATACCTACAGTGTGTGGGAAAATATCGATTAGAATTAGATTATTTAATTTGAATTCGCCAAACTATCAAGGTTAAAATGGTTGTACCTAGTAACGTTTTATTTATTTGTAACTGTGGAATGTGACTTGCTGCGTCCGGTTACAATGGAAGCAGATTCTTCCCGAACTTGTTGAGTTAGACAGACGATGCTGACAAATGGTACCAAAAAGAGAATGCTCATGGAAGTATGGAATCCCGTACCATGCTGCATCAAAATCAAACCTTGTTTTTTATAGACTACACTGATCGTATTAACTCCTACAAAAATTATTTTTGAAAAAAAAAACCCGCGTTTCAGAGTTATTTTATAAAATCGAAACTAACCTAAAAAGTAGGTCTATTTTTTCGACGCTACCAACGACGTATTTTAACACATACATTACATTATTGCTCTAAAAACAGCGTAATACACTAATATTAGTAAGAATTACGAGTTAAAGTAACATCCACAGTATGCTTGACTGAAACTCGATTTTATTTTAGACCTTTACATTGCCAATAGTCAGTCAGTACAGTACAAATGTCAGATGCCACAGATAAGATAACTATAAACCATAGAGTATAGTAAGTGCTATAAACTAGTCGGGATTTAGGGATGTAATCGATAAATCAAAATCTTTAGGCTGAGAAAATCTATTTTGTTGCAAATAGCAATAAACCAAACTAAATCGATTTGGTGTACTGATCTTACTTAATTGTAATTAATTTTAGAGTCCGCTCGACAGACAAGGGTTTGTTCAATTGAAACGGAACGTCATTTATATTCAGTTGAAACGGAACGTCATATAAAGGGAGTAAAACAATATTCGTACTTTTAAACTCGAAAAATATATTTCCAGTTCAAAAATCAAATCCCCGACGCGTAATACCGTAAAAAAATATGAAACTAATTACTATAATATTTTGGTTTTGAGGCGCGAGACTTTTTGGTACCAACTTTGGTCATTGTCCTTTCGAGCCATTACCGCCGTCTTATCGTAAGCGACATTTTTACCTAAACAGCGTTTTTTATCGCAGACGACATTTTAAACTATAACGGACTCGGTTCGTCGACATTTCCCGCCAAAAGACAACCAATTAGAAAGTTATAGCAAAAGCTAAGTTTATCGTTAGCACAACAGTTTTCTATATTTTACAGTAACCGACATAATCAAAATATATCGTAAGTTGCGCAATTATCTAAGAATTGCAGCGTAAGCGACCCTACTTGTTATCGTAACCGACACAGTACATCAAAAATTTATCGTTTACTATAAACAAAGTGGCAAAAAAAAACTTTTTGAAAATTTTAACCGTTACACATAAGGTTTCAAAAATCATTATCATATAATCAAATTTAAATTTAATAGCGCAATTATTTATAAAAATATTGAAAAAATACCTTCTGCTGTAAAATTTGGGTTTTGTCGGTTACACTAAGTCGGCGGTAATGGCTCGATTTGTTTGTAATGCTTTCTTACGTTTTAAACAGACAGAGCGTTTGGAGTGAATCATTGATACCGGAAACATAGAGCTTAGAACATCAGCAACATCTAGAGACTGCAATACTAATAAAATCCGTAGTGCTGAAACTGCGTTATGTGAACTCCTTGTTTCACGGGGACGTCAGACAAAGCTGTTTGTTTGTCTTCGTTATTAATAAGCCTCTTATTGAAACGGTGATACCCTAGTTTTTAGGGTTCTGTACCCAAAGGATAAAACAGGACTATTTTTACTAAGACTCCGCTGTCTGTCTGTCTATCTGGCTGTCACCAGACTGTATCTCATGAACCGTGATAGTTAGATAGTTGAAATTTTCACAGATGTATTTCTGTTGCCGCTATACCAAAAAATACAAAAAAATAGAATAAAAAATATTTAAGTGGGATTCCCATACAACAGATTTGTATACTTTTTTTAATAGATAATTATACGAAACCGCACTTGACCGGTTTTTTTTTAATTTTACCCCACAATAGCAATTTATCCTGTATCGTGGGTACATTTACAAATATTTAAAACTCACATAAACAAGCCGACCCGGAACAACTACCTGTAGGCCATACAAATATTTGTTCCGTGCGGGAATCGAACCCACGGCAAGCAGCGCAGCAGACAATCGCTCAGCCGCTGCGCCAACCGTGCCGTCCTTGTATGAAAATTATTGACAAAGCTTCTTCCTGCCTACTCCCTTTCACAGAGAAGACGCCTGCGACCTAGCAATGGCCAATAGAAATGCCTAGCAATGCCTAGTCTGATAATGCTTACTATTAAAGCATGGACTCAAAATGGGACACAAAAAGGTAGCTCGTGGCTAAATAATGGCAAGCACTCTGATCGATCTTCAGGTTAAGCCGTGCTTGCCTGTGTTGGTTCGTGGATGTGTGACCACCCATTACATACCGAGTTTCTTCCGTGCCTCGGAAAGCACGTTAAGCCGTTAGTCCCGGCTGTCATTTGTACATCTATGACTGTCGTTAGAAGTAGTCAGTGGCCCAAAAGTATGACAATCAGTCTTATCAAGGGGTATCGTATTACCCATTACTTATAACTGGGTTGTGGAGGTCAGATGCGCAGTCTCTGCATGTAAAATACTGATATTCAGCTGCATCCGGTTAGACTGGTAGCCAACCCCAACATAGTTGGGAAAAGGCTAGGCAGATGATGAAAGTATGAACTCAAAGCTGCAAGCAGTCAAACGTCCTACACCGGCGCAACCCCAACTAAAAATAGAATACATTACAACTATCTTGCCTTTCAAAGACATAAATCTAGTTACAAAAAGCTCTCAGTCCACAAAGCCACAGTCACTCATATCTTCTTCAGAAAGGCAGACAGTATCCATTAGAGCCCTGAGTGGCACTTCTAGTGTGATCAATCAGCTTGGGACTTCAAAAGCCAGGCTGTCAGGGCGAAAGAACTGACTTATTGGAGGCGCTGGAGACCTTTTTATCGTTCGAATAGGGTGGATATTATACGGTTATGTAACGTGGAGGTCTAATGCTTGACAGAGTACATTAGGACGAGTCCTGTATACGATATAATATGTATATTTGCGTCTTCTATATCTTAAAAGAACCCTCGTATCTTAATAAAACCTCGAATCTCTATGCATATAAAACGACCTCGTTTCCGTGTCTGTCGGTGTGACTATTCATTTCTCTAAACTACAAGGATTTTGATGTGGTGGTAACCATCATTTACAGAAGAATATTTTAGAAGTTTTACGTACGTGAACAAGTATTAAATACAAAATACTTTAAATATGTCTGCGTGCACTTCATTGCGCGCTATCGTAAACAGGGATTTTTCACCAAAAATAAAATCGTTTCCCTTTTAGCAATAACTTTAACTCAATGTCACATGGTTTGATGTCAAATTCGTAAAAGACGGTTACGTTACGGTTTTCATCATACTCTATACTTATGATTCGTAACATATCTACAATTTAACATAACTTGGTATTACTTTTTGCCCTCTGAACCCACATTGTCACGAAAGGTGTAACGTGTGCAGAAACTCAAGGCGCTGCGGTGCTATCCGTGTACTGAATACTAACGCCCTTTTTTGTGCGTACCTATGTGTTGGCCTAACTTCCATTATTGGTTGAAGTATGGATCATCCGTGGACTGCTGTAACGTGCTGAGATTTTAATTTTGTGTTGTTTTGTTTCAGGGAGACTTTATTTAGCCACGATCGATCTCGTCTGATTCTGATTCTGATTCTGATTCTGAACCCGTGGCTAAATAATAACAGCAGCTCGGGCATTCAGGAGACTGTTTGAGCTGCCCCGGAACCTCTGCAGCAGCGGCACGCTTACGTCTGCTAGCTAAGAAGCCATAAGTGTGCGCATCAGCAAACATTACCGACGCACTACAGAATTAAAGATAAACCGTACTTTTTCAATAAAAATAAACTGCCATATCTCCATAAATTCTTAATAACATTAATTTTAGCATTAAAAACTCCATGAATACTAAAGTGGACTGGATTCAGTACTAAAATATTTATTCTAGACCTTCTTCAGGTTTAATTCCCTCGCTGAGTAGTCGGCAATATAAGGTGTTAATTACTTGGAAGACCTAATTAATAGCTTCTAGCTTTGCCAAGTTTGCACGAAATTATCTGTACGATAAACTTTTTGATAGGGTAGGCAGAAATAAATATAATAAATAAATAAATAAAATTTGTTTATTTCTCTTCCACAAATAAAGAACATCAGTACTTATGTTGTAACATATTTAAACAGGTAAAAGTATTTTATTTGTGGGAGACTGGCGCCTAAACTAAGCCGAGGCCTGTATTTTAGGACACCAGGTGGCGCTAAGATACATATTAGGAAATATAACAAAAGTGGTGCCAAAGATTGCAATATATTGGAATACGAATCAGAATTTTTACACCGGGTAGGCAAACGTATAATAAAAGTACTTATTTAAGGTAGAGTAGAAGAGTTAACAGGTGTGTGGTTGTGTGACAGTGTATGAGTGCTGTTTTATGAGAGTGAGTTTATGTATGAGTGTACTGTGTGGTGTGTGGTGTTTGTGTGACAGTACAGAAATGCTGGTTTGATGCTTCAATATCTGTGCTAAATGGGAAATAGTTTGATTACATAAATTATGACTTTGATTGACGACATTTAAATATACTGAAAACTAATAAAAAGGCTATATATAAAAGGCTATATATATTATAAAGTGTCATACTTTGCAATTAAGTAATTTTACTTTAAAGGAGTCTGCTCACTACAACGTACCTTACCATGAGCGTGCTGAAAGTTTCAGGCAAAGAATATTCTTTGTATTGGAAAGTATGAAACTTTGCCCACTAAACCGTTCCGTCACCGACCAACACCGCCGCGTGCCATTCGCGGAGCGTATCGGCACCGGCAAAATATTCTCACCGACAATTGTTGATGCTCCGTGCATGGCACGCGACGGTGACGGAACGGTCTAGTCTCTTACTTTTAATATAAAGAACTAGGTTAATTTAGAATTTGACAATCAATTCGGGTTGTACTCTGCTTGTAATATATAAATTAATCATGACTCGAAAGACACGTGGCGCCATCTATTATCGTAAGAACGTTATTGTTGTTTTCCTTGAGAACATTACTTTTTTTCTCGATGAAAGGTAACGCTATGTCCGTTACTGTACACCACTGACAATTTATTTGCAAAATTTCAGGATGATAGGTTCAGTGCTTTAGGCGTGAAACGGTAACAAACAAACTTACTTTCGCATTTATAATATTAAGTATGGAAGTATGGTTATAGGGTATAGCCGCGTATGATGACCGTTCTAAACGCGTTATAAACGGGTATGATGACGCTGACGCTTTTGTAACGTTCTAGTGGGCATAGTAGTCCGTGCCATGTTTCTTTCCGTGCTTGATACGTTTAATAACACGGTCATGGTATGGTACGGTGTAATTGGCAGACTCCTTTTTTTTTTTTTTTTTGGGGGGGTGGGAAATCATCAAATGACTCCTCCCGCTCTGGGCGGAGCGGAAGGGAGTGTCAGACTCTTACTGACTAAAAACCACCCATGTTCCTTCATTGGCCCTTTATGTTCCAGGGCCGCGGTATCTCTTTCGAACAGTCCCGCAGCCCTGGCAGGCACCGGCCCTTGCGGGCCCCTCCCGTTTGCTGACAACTCTTTGAGGCGCGCGTGGAACACGAACGCGCCGTCGACACGGCCTGCCCGTCGTCATACGACGGACGGACGGCGAGCTAGCCCATTACTCGCCGTCCACAGGCCCGCGCCTACGGTGGCCGAGAGCCATCACGGCGTGGCCCCCGACGCCCGGTGCTTCTCCCGCGGCGGCTGGGACGTGAGGAGGTTCTCTCCCTCTCACGTTCCGCCGCCTCCTTCGCTAGCATGACTGCTTCGCAGAAGGAGGCGACGGCTTCCCATTCCCTCTCGCCCCGGACCATGGCTTGAACCAGGGCCGGGCGCGAGAGGTCGCCGCCGCCAATCGCCGCTACGAGGACACGGCGGTGCTCCTCCCAAGCGGAGCAGACCTCGACGGTGTGCTCCAGTGTGTCCTCCGGTCGATCCTCGCAATTGTAGCACCCGGGCGTTTCCTCCCGCCCAATTCGGTGCAGGTACCTCCCAAAGCACCCGTGTCCGGTGAGGACCTGCGTCAGGCGGAAGGTGAGGGCGCCGTGGCGCCTCTCAAGCCACTCCTCAAAGAGGGGACTTATCGCCACTATCGTGGCGTGCCCTGCACGGGGTTGCGATAGTCGCTCCCTCCATGTCGCCATGAGATCACGGCGGAGGTCTGTCCGCCGCGCGACAATATGCCGCGGCAGCGGAGTTACCCCCCGGCTCTGTAACTCCGCGCGCCACTCGTGCAGGTGCGCGAGGACTATGGCATTGGCAGACTCCTTAAGATGTCACTGAGACATGGGATCACAGTTTTTCTAAAAAAATTCTTCTGATAGTCTCATCATCATCTTCCAGTCCTAGGTCCCATGCTAACAACATGCAACATAACTAGGATAATAAAATTATCGGTATGTAATACACCTCTGCTTAACCTGTCAGGGAAAGCAAAGGTAGGTGACGTATTAAAGCTAACTGATTCTAAGCAGTTACGAACAAAAAATACCAATTCGAATTCTTCATTTTCAAATTAGTTTTCCTCCCACCATCTTAGTAACCAAACCTGACAGTTATAATAACATCAGAACGTGACATTTACGAATAGATAATGTAATTTGTAGAAATGTCAAGATCTCAGTAAAGATTTGGTTAATATTTCTAGCCCACGTCTCGGGTACTTGTGACTTGGGTAGGCAGTAGGGTGGTCCTTATACCTAAGAATTTTAATCTTTTATTTTCACGGGGTAACACATAATTTGATAATTTATCTGTTCGGTCTAAACAACCGAACACTTGCTAACGCAACAGTTTACATCAATCATTGTACTTGTTACTAAGTGACAATTTTTTTAGTACTTTAACATCAGTGCATTACCAGACATCTAACGGACCGGGTGCATTCATAATATTTAATATAACATTTTACTTTAAGACATTTAACATTAAATTTGAAGAGCCTTTAATAAAGTCTTTAAAACGAAATCCAAACAGTGCTTTAATATAACCTACGACCTTGCACGCCACACATATTGGTCCTTCGAGCATAGCATAATCAGCCTATAACGTTCCCACTGCTGGGACACACGGCCTCCTCTCTAGAGAGCAAATTGGCTATAATCCACCACGCGGGCCCATTGCGGGTTAGTAGATGTCACATGTCTTCGATTTTTTGGTTCTAGGATATGCCGGTTTCCTCACGATGTATTCCATCACCGTTAGCGGAAAACTGTGATTTTGATAAATTAATAGGTGAGACAAGAAAGAAAGAAAATAAATTTATTTGGCACATACCACAAGTGCCCACAATTTAAAACAAAAATAATATAAGCAAAAAGCAAAACCAACTTAAACTAAACTTAAAATGTAACACTGTACTGAAACCAAGAAGGGAAACCGTAGCTAAACGCAGGGAGTAAAACATAGCTAATATTTGGGATAATTCTGTAGGCAGCAACGAAGGTAGAAAACGTGGGTAGAAACATTGGTTGAAAATGGAAACTCTGTGTTCAAACAAAAACAAAAATACCAATTTTATTTTTATACCCTCATTAACCTTTCATGAAACTTAATTATATATAGCCTTAGCTATACCTCTAGCAGTACATCCATTTAATAATGGATAATATTGTCAAACATAAAAAGTATTAATTACTTACATTAGGTTTAGGTACGTAACAACAACTCAATTCTAAGGGCGCACCTATCACACGAAAGTTTTATAGTATTTACCTAATTAATGAGAATAACAACTTTTCTGACACACGGAAATATATATGAGTTCAGAGCATTTCAGAGGGCCTTGACAAGCATATCAGTGTAGGAAACGATGGGGCACTTAATAGTATCTTGACCTGCGTGCTCCATTACAGTAAATTCTGACTCTAGGCTGAGCATAATTAAAAACCGGCCAAGTGCGAGTCGGACTCGCGCACGAAGGGTTCCGTACCATTATCTATAAAAACGGCAAAAAAATCATATCTGTTGTATAGGAGCCCCCCTTAATATTTAATTTTTAGTATTTGTTGTTATAGCGGCAATAGTAATACATCATTTGTGAAAATTTCAGCTTTCTAGTTATCACGGTTTATGAGATACAGCCTGGAGACAGACAGACAGCGAAGTCTTAGTAATAGGGTCCCGTTTTACCCTTTGGGTACGGAACCCTAAAAATCATGAAAGCCCAGAAGAAGAAGCGATTTCGATAATGGAAAATTAGGGTTAAATAGGCTTCCGAACAGCTTTTGCCAATTTTTTATAGTCTGTGTTGAAATACGGAACGCTTTGAGAGCAATTGCATGTCTAGGCCCTCAGAAATTACTACAATAGTAAGTAGGTACATATGAAGCATCTTCGATACGGCTCGCATTATGAGGAGGCTCCTGTTTCTGGAGCCCTAACCACTGGTAGCTTAGACCCTGCTCGCGACATCAGTGGAAGACTCTTTTTTGTAATTTTTATAGGAATATTTAAAAAAAAAACTATATAAAAATATGAATAAGAGAAAGAGAACAGACGCATGCAGGTCAACCTACCCGAAACTGTCAGATTTTTCCAACCAACCTTGAACCAAATGCTTTAGAGATAAAGTTGAAAATCTATTAAAGAAATTTGACAGATTGTAGTAGCTTGATGTGCAGGCGTCTGTACATTTTTACTAAACTTGAATTTTTAACACAGTTTCCGGAACTCAAAAACGCTCAAAAAGTAAAATTGGCCGTGAGACTATGCTAACTCTATTTCCATAAAAGTGTTTCAAACTACGCAACTGGAACCGGCCACTCGTGGCACTTTTAGTAACTAAAATAGTCACGTCATGTTTTTAAACTAAAAAACGGTGGTGTGTAAAACTTAGCCTTTTGTGAGACTGGTTGAAGACTGAATGTAGCTGTCCAAAACTACGTCATTATCATCATCTTCCTACCCTTGTCCCATTAGGTATACTTGAGGGTGGCGTAACACGTTACCTTCTTCCAATCTCGTGTCTGCGGTCACGGCATGATTTACGCCTTTCTCTTTCATATCAATGACATAATCACATCAATGATATATAAATGAAAGCCGAAGGACCAAAGGCTTATCGTGCTGCTCGAAGCACACCATGCCTCTGTGCTGACCTTAAAAGATCATTTACACTTATGTAATAGCACATGATGCATACTTAAACATAATTATGTTATAGATAGGCAGTCGTTCCATGTAAAGTACTGGTATTCAGCTGCATGTGGTTAGAATGGAAGCCAACCCCAACATAGTTGGGAAAAGACTAGGCAAATAATGATGATGGTATCTTAAGGTACACGAAAATATTACACACTGACCTTTGTTTCGTAACAAACATAAATATCTGCTGCCCTATTTGGGGTTTCCAATGACTGATGCATTCAAAGTTTCCATCACAATGTCTTTCTACGCAGTTTTTGATGAATTCATCGATGTTATCATCAAAATTTTGCACCCCAATAGCGTCACACGATTTCATTGGAAATCCGGAGAATTTTCCATTCATCCTTACTTCCTTAATATCCTTATACGTTCCTTACTAATATTATAATGCGAAAGTTAGTTTGTTTGTTTGTTATCTTTTCAAAACCATTAAACCACTGAACCTATCATCCTGAAATTTTGTATATACTTTGTCCGATACCTGCCAGGGCTGCGGGACTATTCGAAAGAGATACCGCGGCCCTGGAACACAAAGGGCAAAAGAAGGAACATGGATGGGCTTTAGTCAGTAAAAGTCTGACACTCCCTTCCGCGAGAGCGGGAGGAGTCATTTGATGATTTCCCATCCCAAAAAAAAAGGTGAACAGAAACGGGCATAGGGTACCTTTCATTCCGAAATAAAGTACTTTTTCCGAGGAAAAAACAAGAAAGTTCTTACAATATAATAGATATAATAGATGACGCCACGTGTCTTTCGGATCATAATTGACATTTAGAAGCAGAGTACAACCCGAATTGATTGTCAAATTCTAAATTAAAGCGAGCGAAGTCGCGGACAAAAGCTAGTACTTTATAAAGGCGATATTCACTCTGTACGTCTATCTGTCACCTTTTCAAACATTAACGGATGTCGTTAAAAGACACACGGATGACGGCCATGACCTGGGGTAAGCCATAGAATAATTTTTGTCCCAGATCCCGGGGCACAATGTCCGACTTCAAAAAAGCTAACATTTCATACATTCCCGGTTCCCTATTCAATAAAAAAACACTTAACAAAATCACAGTTCTTTTACTAATAACTTTGGCGAATCAAGACTTGGCAGCAATTCCGCTAGAAATGAAACATGATTAAAAACTTATGAATTTATTTCAGAAATTTAAACGAAAAATACTCCCATTTTGTTGAACTATTCTCGCCAAGTAACGCAATTAGGAGAATTAAATTTTACACTCACAATTGAAAAAGCACTTAATTTCAACGAGATTAAATCTCATTTTTAGTGTATTCAGTGACGTTTTGAAAACATTTTTCTCATTAAGATTGATGATATACCTGTTTTATCTCTTAAAAAATGCTTGAAAATCAGCTTTACAAGAGAACGGGTTGGTTTACATTTTTTTTAGGAAATTAAACATCGAAAACAGTCTATCTATAATTCTATACTAATAAGTAAAATTGAAGTGTCTTTTTGTAATTTCAAAATAACAACTTTTTACTGAATGCCTATAAAAATACACTTAAATAGTTCTTACAACATAAAACATTATTAAAATTTTTGTCTGCTTGTTCCGGCTATTCTCCGAAACGGCTTGACCGATTTTGACAGGACTTTTACGGGCTGATATTATAAGGAATAACTTAGGTTTTTATATTAGAAAAAGGATTAGGGTTCCGTGCAAAAAAATTAAAACCCTAGAAATTGTTAACAAAATCCGATTCAAACAGTAAAGTAATATTTTCACCCGGACGAAGATCGCGGGGCCCCGCTAGTCTTGTTTATAACCTACACGAGGAACAGTACTTTTTAATGTGCATAGCTGTCTGGCTGGCTACTATAGTTCCACTACCAATATTACTGTCAGGCTGATTTTTCCACGACCAGCCACTGTGTTCTTAAACATAGTATTCATTAGATTCTATGAAAAATATCATTAAAAATTTTTCAAACAAATGGTATTCTTGAAATAACAGCTCTCGACTTTACTTAGTGGTCTAGAAAGTCCTTAGACAGCATCCTAACCAAAGCGAACGCGTCAACAACTGATCGTTTTAGTTAGTATTGTTTATGAGATTAACGGAACAAACAGACAGACGGATCGACAAACAGACAGACAAAAATAAATATAAAATGCTTTTTTGGTTATAAGTACTGTATTCAAGGTTTTTTGTAAAACACCAGCAACGTCTTAAGAGGTTGAAAAAAAATCAGCTGTTCCCTACATTTTGACGAGTTAATCGATCATAAATGTAGGGAACAGCTGATTTTTTTTTCGCGATTTCAGGTTGATCCCATAGTAAAAGTTGTTCATAATGATGAGTACAATGACCTTTTAAGAGGTTACTGCTGTTTTACAAATAACCCTGTATACTTTCATATGCATTCAGTTATTAATTCAATTTTATTTATTTGTAGGTATAGATGTGGATAAAATATTCCTATCATAATGTCTATCAGGGTGGGCAGACCTCGTAAAGACAGCCTCACTTCACCATTGGGTACTTATGTCAAATATAATCCTTTAGAAGCCTCTTACGATATGGCATGTCTTGTGCAGTCAGCTTAGGCACTTGTGCCTCGTGGTACTTTAGTGCCTAGAGTAAGTACTAGAATAGAATCAATAAGGTATTAATATAATATGGACTGTAAGGAACCTCGTAAATTCCTAGCACAAACTTTTCAAACCAAACGGATTAATTACACGATTCCAAACTTAAATGGGACTGGGCAGGACTGTCGCATGCCTAACGAACTGTGAGCCCGTAAAGCTCAGGATTGGTGCCCTGAAACAGTGACACGGGGTCGCGGCAGACCACGAAGGAGATAGCGGGACGAACTGGATGTCTTCCTTGAGAATTGGAAAGTTGTAGCACAGAATCGTGACCGTTGGAAGGAATGGAGAGAGGCCTTTGCCCAGCAGTGGGACAATATGGGCTAGCTATAATATAATATAATAATAAATCTCCAAACGTTGAATGTTTTCGTTCATCATCATCATCATCCACAGCCGGAATTCACCCACTGCTGGGTATAGCCTTCTTGTACCAATCTCCACGGGGCTTTTTTTTATCTATTTTTTACTAAGCGGTGAAAAATGCCTAACGCATACCGCACCGTCCGGGGAGAAGGTTTGGTTATGTGGGGCTTGCACCCACTAAAAAACACCGCCGTGAGCCTACTGACGCCTTGGCGGATGGGTCGCGAGAACTGCTACGCATGACATTCGCGACCAATCTCCACGGGCCTGTGCCAGCCCCATCCAAGTTTTTTCGCCGATGGGAACTATGTCGTCTGCCCATCTCGCCGTCGCACGACCCAAGTTTCTTTTTCCAGTTCTCGGACGCCATTCGGTGACAGACGTTTTTCTTTAGTATTTATATATTAAACGGGCCCACTCCTGACCTCAATCTAGTCCTGAGGATAGAGATGAGGTCAACGATGAAACGAGCTAACCCAAAAGAAGCCTATAACTCTTGACTTAAATAGATTGGGGTCATATGAACTTGGGAACACCGACGACGGTAAGTGCACCTATTATCACCAACTCCATTTGAGTTCCATAACGCGATTTTCTATATCGAAAACCTTTGTGCGTCTTCGGATTCCGACGTTAGGAACTCGATCTATCAGCTTCATGCCGAGTATGGAACGCTCAATGTTTTGGTTCAAAAAGAAACAGCTGCTCTTTGCAAAAGTGTGTGCGTGCAATTGAAAGACCTATATCCTGCAATCTGATGTAGACTGGTAAAGATTATGATCAATATCTATTGAATGCTAGTCATGTACTGATCATCATCTGCGTAGCCTTTTCCCAACTAGGGTCGGCTTCCAGTCTAACCGGATGCTTCAGCTGCATCAGTATTTTACATGGAGCGACTGCCTGTCTGACCCCCACAACCCAGTTAGTACTGGGTAATACGATACCCCTTGGTTTACACCACGACACGACTTTCATGCTACTGACTACCTGTAACGACTGTAACGACTATCAAAGCTCTTGAAATAACAGCCGGGACCAACGGCTTAACGTGCTCTCCGAGGTATGGAGGAAACTCGGTATGTATTAGACCCATCCACAGGCTGACCCTGGCAAGCGTGCTGCTTTTCCATCAGGATCGACCCGTGTGGCTGTTATTATTAAGCCACGAGCTCGTGATATGCATGTACTGGATCCATGGGAAAAGTTTGTGTCTCAATTTTCCTTACACTGAGTAAGACTGCCTAGTGGTCTGGTGGTCGCAAGCGCGACTGCTGAGCACGAGGTTCTAGGTTCGATTCCAAGGTCGTGCAAAGTGTTATTGGGTTTTCCCAGTAGCAGCCACGGAGTCTGGATTTGTGCCCGGTTGATGGCAATAGGCTCGCCCTCTATTACATGGGACTTAAACAATATAGCGAAATGTGGGTGTACTATTAGGTACGCCTCTGCCTAACGCTCTGGGTATGTTATGTTATGAGTGAAACCTAAACGAACTCAAGCTCAGAAATCTGATTGTGTACTAAACACCTCTGCCTAACCCTTCGGGGTGTAGGTGGCGTGATGTGCAATTTTATTTACACATGCAACCGCAAATGCTATTTGCGAGGACCATGTCTCTTTTCCCGGGTCGACCAAAGTTTCTATGAATTTTTTTCTATTACGGAATTTTCAGTTGCCACCCGGAGTTTGCATTTGGGGTCAGTTAATGACGATAGCGTCGCCGTGGGAGTCATAACACAACTCGCTCTATGTTATCTATACGGTCCACCTCTGCCTTCTCTTCGACGAAAATAAGCATGATTGCCTGCTATGTTAATGCGGTACTCACAAGACTATGCAAACTGACAGTTTACATACATTCTAAGTATAGTCAGGATATTAATTGTTTATTAAATTGACGCACTATGTCAATTGGGCGTGTTATAGCCACACTCATATAACTGTAATATTATTCTTGAAAAAAAAACACGCTTTCATTTTTATCATGAAAATGCATAAAAATAACTAGTCCGCCATCTTGGGGAGTCTGCCATATTGTATTAAGAATGACGGCGCTTAGCTGTTTTATTAATCTGTAATAGTATGTAACATTTATAGTGCAAGCATGGCAATCATAAATTCTTTTTTAGTTTTATATGGGTTAAAGACCTGAAATAAATGAATTTAATTTTAATTTAGCTGATCATGCATTGTCATCTGAACTAAACATGTGTGCAAAATTTCAGCTCAATCGGAAACTAGGAAGTGGGTCAAAAGACATGGACAAAAAAGTACATTCCATATACACTTACATAGTCAATATATTATATTAAGAAAAATAGAGAAGTGAATTGTTGCGTAGTTTTTAACCTCTCTGCACTCGTCAGTATTGATTACAATATAATAAGTAGTGTAAGTTGAATTCAAAGTCTCATTTGTCAACTTTAGCCATTATGGACAATAGAGAAAGATAAATAGAATAATAGACGTTCTACACCACGCATACTACTTGTAGATATGTCATGTGAAATGAACGACAAATGCTCTTACCTGAAACATTTTGATTTAAACAAAACTGTTTTCATTGGTATTTCTTACATATAATTAAATTATATTTTTAAGTGTTAATACGTAAGATATATTTATTTCACACAATTATAGTAATAACGTAACCGTACCTTAAAACGGAACGCGTTTTACAATGTGTCATTGTTTATGTCAAAATGGCGGTACTGCGATTGCACAGATCCTCCGTTGCGTATGAACTGTTTGTTTTATTGCGATTATCTTCTAATATTTTTGACTCCTGCTTATCTCTACGGAAAAAAACATTTTTATTTTTCGTGTTTCCCTTGTCAATTAGTAGTTAAACTGTTGAAGAAAAACGTCACTTTTGGAGTCTCAATAAATATGATAATAATAACATATACAATGTTGTCTCAGTTTTCTGTCAGACTTTCTCAGTTCAGTAAATGTTAATCAATATATGGTTAAAAATCCTTAGTTCAGGTAGAATGACCACCTGAAATAAGGATTTTGGATCTTGTTGAAATGCCTAATAATTCATAGCACTTCACTATTTTAAAACGCCTTGAGGTTTTTAATAGCAAAATCATTATTCATACACTTATTGCCAGCAATATGATAGAAGGTAACATGAAACTGTTTACGTCTAGTTATTTGTAATTCCAAGTTCTTTGAGCTTTTTATTTTTTGCAATTTAATATGGCAATATTCACGAATATGAAACACCAAAAATTGTCGTTGCTAAAAGAGAATGCTCATGGAAGTATGGAATCCCGTACCATGCTGCATCAAAATCAAACCTTGTTTTTTATAGACTACACTGATCGTATTAACTCCTACAAAAATTATTTTTGAAAAAAAAACCCGCGTTTCAGAGTTATTTTATAAAATCGAAACTAACCTAAAAAGTAGGTCTATTTTTTCGACGCTACCAACGACGTATTTTAACACACATACATTACATTATTGCTCTAAAAACAGCGTAATACACTAATATTAGTAAGAATTACGAGTTAAAGTAACATCCACAGTATGCTTGACTGAAACTCGATTTTATTTTAGACCTTTACATTGCCAATAGTCAGTCAGTACAGTACAAATGTCAGATGCCACAGATAAGATAACTATAAACCATAGAGTATAGTAAGTGCTATAAACTAGTCGGGATTTAGGGATGTAATCGATAAATCAAAATCTTTAGGCTGAGAAAATCTATTTTGTTGCAAATAGCAATAAACCAAACTAAATCGATTTGGTGTACTGATCTTACTTAATTGTAATTAATTTTAGAGTCCGCTCGACAGACAAGGGTTTGTTCAATTGAAACGGAACGTCATTTATATTCAGTTGAAACGGAACGTCATATATAGGGAGTAAAACAATATTCGTACTTTTAAACTCGAAAAGTATATTTCCAGTTCAAAAATCAAATCCCCGACGCGTAATGCCGTAAAAAAATATGAAACTAATTACTATAATATTTTGGTTTTGAGGCGCGAGACTTTTTGGTACCAACTTTGGTCATTGTCCTTTGATAACTATGCAAACGCCCATACAGAAATTGGCGATGTCCTTTAACTTCTAAGATTTTAACACAATTTCAGGTGAAACTAATAAAAGTGTGTTAAAAAAGTGATAATTGTGATTTAAATACACTGACAAATTAAAATTGGTAGTCAATTGATAATGGTTTCATTTCAAAGATAATTAAATTATTTACAAACTAAAAAACTATAATAGTAATAAATATGTACAAGTAGAAAAGGGTTACAGGGCGTCCAAAAATTCGTCCGCATCGCTGTTAACAGAAAAGTGCCCAGAAGGCTGGCAACATTACTACGTTGGATGGCAATGCTGATTCTTTGGCCAAAAAATAGGCCCGCCCTCTGGTCACGTGAAGAGTCGACCAACCGCTTGGCGGTTTCCCGAAATACTAGGTGGGCACTCGGACCCCATGGCCCTAGTGTTTCAACCCCAAACGGTTCAAACACATAACTACCAATTAAATTATTGTATTTGCGCCGTTTGAGGTTTTCAGCACCTGCAGCAGCCGCCCCAGCGCAGCCCACTGTGCTAGGAAGATGGGATGGCGCAAGGGTGTCGACGCAAGTTGCGTCCCACACCAAAGGCCTACCCAACTTCCATGGCATTATGGTCATACCATCTGGTCTCTTCCCATCGACGCGTGCCAAGCCATTGGGTTCTAAGACAGCTGGCACCCCGGCCGTGGCAAGAGCACGACGGATGAGATGTGGTGTGACAGCGATGTGGAGCCCCACAAGGAGCGCCCAATCGCAAACACGTAGCAATTAGTACACGTAGTCAATTTGATTAATTCCCCCGACTTAGCATAAACAAAACTTCAAGAAAATGAAAGAAAAAACCACACCTACAGATTATTTTTCCAACCGCCCAGTCTGCTAACCTAAACTGAGAATAATGGGTTCGTTCAGAAGCTCGATGGATAAACAGCCTCCCTTATTTAGAAACAAATTGAGGTCTCGGGTCCAAAATGTTTACATATCTTTGAGTTACGCGTAGCGAAATAATATAGAATTGCTTTTAGTTGGGAGATGCCAATTGGCTCTGTTTAAATTTGCTAATCCTTGATTGGTAGGCTAATATTACGTGGATGGCTTAAGAGAAAGATGTTAGTAGATAGATATACAGGAGAATCTTCCAGGGAAATATCATTATTTCTTAGTGAATTAGACTAGTTTCATGCAATGTTTAAGGGTAATCTTCGCCTGTACAATTAAATTTGCAAATAATGTCTGTTATGCCTTTGTGTGTAGGCAGATCCTATACAAAGTTATACAGGTTCCTATATGTAACATAACATGACATCACGCCTGTAGTCTCTGAAGGGTTAGGCAGAGGTGTACCTAACAGTACACCCACATATCGGTAATGTTTAAGGTTTAATAGGGGGCGTAGATATTGCCATCAGCTGGGCACAAATCCAGAGTCCAGACTACTGAGAAATTCCTGGTAAAAATACCCAATCACATCTTTCTCTACCTGGGAATCAAACCCAGGACCGCTTACTCATCAGTAGCTTTTGCGACCACTACACCAAGGAGATCATCACAACATAATGATTTCTTTGGTAGGTTTATGAGTTCAAATGAATATAATTTAAAGAAAAACTCGTCAAGATTTATTAAAACAAATAATAAACATGGTAAATATCCCGTTTTCAGTGTTAATAATAATGCGTAAAGAGTTTACAAACAGAAATTTACCTAAATTACAATATTTTTCTCACGGAGCAGCAAACCAAAAAGAACGCCGACATAAATTACGTAAATTAATTTAACTTCCTACAAAAGCAAATGTTTTAACTCCATTCCTCACGGGATTCTGCGTATTTGCCTTGCTAATCATGAAATATGAGCACGAAGTATGACCTGAACAAATATATCTTACTATTCTATTTGGATTATCCTCAAGATTTGGGCTTTATTCCACAATGATTCCTAAATTAGGACCTTGTTTTGAGTTAAGAATCATAATGTCAGCATATTTGTCAGAGTTACCAAAGGGTATCGTATTATAACCCAGAGTTAACTGGGTTGTGGAGGTCAGATAGGCAGTCGCTCCATGAAAAGTACTGGTATTCAGGTGCCTCCGGTAAGACTGAAAACCGACCCCAACATAGTTGGGAAAAGGCTAGGCAGATGATGATTTATGAGAGCAGTAATGGTCCATGTAGTAAAGACCCAGATTTACATGTGCTTGTGACATCACCACTGCTCTCGAAGCGGTGAAGGTTTAGGGTTTAGGTGTTTTCCTTTGAGTAACCGACTTGTCCGAAAACCAAAAACCCGCACTGCAAGCGAACGCTAAAAATATTACCTGTAACGTAGTGGGTCAAGGTCATACTACTAAAAATGGTTTCGATAGCTAAGGCGAACGGTAGGCTCGTATGGGAATTTCGTACAGCTATTAAAATTTTGTGTTTTGGGATATTTTTTGTTTTAATTGGTAGTTAATATGATAGACAAGCCTTTTTTAAATTCTTTGATTTTTAAAACTTGGGACGTAAAAGTTATAACCAGGTTTATTTTTTGAGGTTATGTACTTACCAATGTCAATTTTCTTTAACTGTCAATAAATAGTTACCATAAATATGAACAAAAAAAAATTGATGACGCAAAACATTCCTATCATTAAATCGTTACCTATTATGATTTTATGGAACAATTATGCATTCTTAGTTATAATAATTATATAAGTGTTTAATTATATTTAATGGTATTTCTATTTCTAAAGAATTAATTGTCATTTCGATATTTGTGTTATTTCACTTAAGGCAACTTTTTTAAACATAACTGCGTTTATTTTACGATTTAATCACGTTTATTTATTAAAATCTTTTTATTGATATGAATTAATGAATACGAAGTTCTAAAAATAGTATACTTACTTGAAAATAAATGGCATAGTTTCCTTAATAAGTGGTACAAATTCTACAACAAAACAACAAAAAAGTAAACTGCACAAAATCTGCCGTTCCGTTCACCTTTCTATTTTAGCGATAACATAATAGGTAAGTCAAAAATTGGCCTTGACATAAGCTATCGCTTGCAGTGTCTTGGCATCCGTACGTATTTTCATCTGATGACCACTAAAGACCAGTGCTGTACCCCCATAGCACAGCATCATGCTGAGTGGTAACCTGCTTGTCGCAGTCACGACGTGCAAGCTGTCAACTTTTTTGATCCGTCCTGTTGTATTCATAAACATTTCTTATGCTTTGGATGTTTATAGTTTTTGTTGTTAATTTGTACACACGACATGTCCTTGCGACAAATAAATATGTTTTTTATCTTTCTCTAGCGAAAAACTTTTATAGGTTGTTGTAGACATACGAAACGGTTGAAAAGCGGTTGCCACTGGTTTCCTGACTACCGAAATGGATAATGTAATGTTTGTTTATTAAAGAGATATTGCTTGCATTGTGGAGATATTATTTAATTATATTTATAGTACTTCACAAAGTATAAAGCAATCTCAGACTTGTGTTATACATATATCTTGACTTCAAACACTACTTCTACTTATAATATCTTAGAGCTAGGTCCATGTGCATGCAGGGCCCTGCTCGTACCTCAGACACATTTCTTTATTTCATACCAGTTTTTGCTCGCGACTTGGTTCACGTTTTATTTGGAAATTATCTCACGAGAACTCTTTAAATATAATATTATAATTAACACTAGAAACGCGATATTTACCATGTCCACTGTTTATCATATCGGGAACTCAAAACAAACAGTGGACATGGCAAATATCCCGTTTTTAGTGTTATTTATAATGTTAGTAACCATGACAGTTTAAAAACTTATATCCTTTAAATATAGCCTATGAACCTCGGGCAACATAATGGCCGGGTTTTTCGGAACCGGATCAGCAATTTCGAAGATTATCTCCAACATCCAAACATACAATCATACAAACTTCACCTTGTATAATATTAGTGCATTTTATTAATTATTTATTTATAAACAGTGCCCGTGTAATAAAAAGTTTTATAATAATGATTATTACTTAACTGAACTAAACTGCAATTAAGACCAGGTGCTTTTAAGTAGGTTACGTACGTTGCCCATTATTCTTTATTAGCAAGATTCGGGGCTCAGCTGGACCATTTGGAAGATTACCCTCACTACTCATATCTTCGTGTTGGAATGAAACAATTAACTAATGTATTGTTCCCGACATAAGTAGAGAAAGATGTGGTCAGCTATTGTAGGAAACTATTGCCCTAGCTGGTAATCTTATGTTATCTATAGTTAGATTTTGGCCTTAGTAACTATAACTACAGATACATCGTGACTTTTTGACGTCTTACAAAGGTGGTCCACTCAATGTACTTATCCGACACAAAATACCTCTTGGCGCGATTTGTTTTACATTTAATTCATATAATGGGTACAGAGAAAAATAAATGTCATCATCATCTGCCTAGCCTTTTCCCAACTATTTTGGGGTCGGCTTCCAGTCTAACCGGATGCAGATACCAGTATTTTACGTGAAACGACTACCTATCTGACCTCCACAACCCAGTTTGTTCTGGGTAATACGATACCCTTTGGTAAGACTGGTTGTCTGAGTTTCGGGCCACTGACTACCTGTAACGACTGTCAAAGATCTACAAATGACAGCCGGGACCAACGGCTTAATTATATCTTTATTTAATATTCTTGAAATGTAGCTAATTGTGATTTACATGTACCTAGCTTATTATTTAACATGTCTACACCAGCAATGGTAGTATAAGTTAAACAAAGTTTAATGTAAGATCTCAATGTATATACTGAGAAATAAATAAATACTTAGTTACTTTGATTGCAAACCATGAATCTTTTTAAAGACGGGTTTAGTTAGTAGTTTCAGTGATAAAAACACTATAAATTGCATTGAATTTTAACTGGAAATGTATCTCAAAAAGGAGATAAAACACACTAGATTATAACTTAAAATTCTACAATCAATGCGTCAAATTCATTCATAACACTATAGTGCACAGACTTTTTCGAATACCGAACCACAAAAATTTCATATCAGTATTTAATGAAATTCCTATAAAAATCCTTCTGGTCACCGTTTCAGGAACACTAAAGCTATTGTCTTAACAACATAATATGTAGTGAATTTGTATATTTTGAATTTGTATACTTTGTATATTTTGTAATAGAGACAAAGTTTCAAATCTCGAAGCATCTTGCATGAAAATAATCTCATTCATTTGTTTCTTAGTTAATTTCATTTTACGACCTGAAAAATTAACATCATACCTGATTTTGCTTTTAAACTCGCGACGACTGTTCTTTATTAGGACACCTACGTTTCAGTTATAATATCTAAGAAATAAAATGTCTTTTTCATAACTCTACCATAAAATTAAATCCCGACTACCCACCTTATACCGCCAACGTTCAAAATGATACGATTCTCTCCATCCATTCCTGTTACCTCACTTTTATAAACATTTGAAACTATTTCACAACACAGAACTGATCACAGACGAAACCTTTAAAATTTTAAACCCAACTTTTATTTTATTTTTCGTAAATTACACTTTGATCGCGAACTCGAGACGTTGATGTCAACTACGCGTGTGTTTTGCGACGGCGCAGCGCACGTACGCGTGCGAACCCGACCGCGGTCCGATCGGCACTGGGATGAAATGAGATGAAGGGGAGCATTTCACCCCCCACCTGTAGCCTGCACGCACTGCAGTCGACCCCTTTGCGCCTTTCAAGTTTATGATGGAGCCAGCGGGCACGCTTTTAGTAGTTTTTCATTCGACATCACTTACATAAATGTGTGAATTTGCAAGCAATGATTTTTTTAGCGGTTCGTTTCTTGTTTGGATAACGCCTGCGGGTTTTCAATGCGGAAGTTTTCTTTGAAGCTCAATAATTTCAGTTACAACATAAGATAACATCATGCCTGTAATCCCCTAAGGGTTAGGCAGAGGAGTACCTATTAGTACACGAATATTTCACCAGTTATTTTTTTTAAGTCTTATGTAATAGGAGGCCTATTGCCATCAACCGGGTACTAATCCAGACTCCGTGGCTGCTATTTCTTGATATTCCTGATAGTAAAACCCAATAACACGTTGCCAGACCCCGAAATCGGACCCAGGACCTCGTGCTCAGCAATCACGCTTGCGACCACAGTTCAGTTCAGTTACATTGTAACACTATGACGTACTCATCATTAAGTTAAGGGCAGACCTGCAGGCCTGGACAAATTAGCTTTAACCTTTCGTATCCGCCGGAACGTAGATCTACACGAGACACAATCACTTTTTAATTGTGTCTATATACTCGGCATACGAGTGGTTAATGCGTTTTGTGTTTATATAATGAGCTTCAACGGCATGGAAGGCACGAGCATTTCGATAGCTTACGGCAATCCCATATATTTAGAGTTTTCCCACGATTGTGGATAGACTCTCACATTGTCTAGGCCCTCATGAGCACCATTTCCTATCCAACATAACATAACATAACGCCTGTAATCCCTGAAGGGTTAGGCAGAGGTGTACCTAGTAGTACACCCACATTTCGCCAGTTATGTTTAATTTCCATGACTCCCATGTAATAGGGGGACGAGCTTATTGCCATCAACCAGGGCACAAATCCAGACTCCATGGCTGCTACTGAGTAATTCCTAAAGGAAAAACCCAATAACACTTTTCCAGACCTGGGAATCAAACACAACCTCATTACACTAGACCTACGAGGAAGTCGGGCCTATCCTACTAGCTCTGAAAATAAACACGAAAAAAAAATTCAAAAGTTTTAATCCTTTCATGTTTTTATTTTCCTCCCTTGCAGACGTTTGTCAACACTTTCAGTTGAATGAACCGAGCTAAAGAAAAGCTGAGGTAATGTAGTTTTCTACTATATTATTGTACATCCTCCACACAAACACTTTCTAATGAGAGATCTATTGTTTTCAATGTTAGCTGTTTCAGGACACATGCACCTTTTGATTTTCTCTTGTTTTAAATAATTACTGTGAAATTAATATAAATATGTAAGGCCTTCTTTGAAAATCAGATCTAATTTTTAGAGTCCCGAACCCAAGGGTAACCGACGGAACCCTACGACTAAGCCACCGCTATCCGCCCGCCGTGCGTCCGTCCGTCTGTCTGTCAGCGGGCTGTATCTCATGATCCGTAATAAGTAGAATGTTGACATTTTCACAGAATGTGTAATTCTGTTGCCGCTGCAACAACAAATGCCATTTTTCTTTGGTTAACCATTTTTTTATATCTGCTAATATTAAGGATGGAGAGGCTATAAGAGTAGAGGAAGAGCAAAGAAATGCATGGACTGTGTGAAGGATGATATGGCTGGGTAAGAAGGTGACTGCTGGAATGATGAGTAATAGAGAAGTGTGGTGGAGAAAGACATGCTGTGCTGACCCCAAATAAATTGAGATAAGGGCAGAGAATGATGATGCTCTAGGATGAAGTATCTCTTCAAAGTCAAAGCATTTATTTCAATTAGACCATTACGTGCACTTTTGAAAGTCAAAAACAAAAAAGCTAAGCTACAGTCACAGTCACAAGGCATAATAACTTGCGAAAGTACTGTAGTTGCACATTCCAAATCGTAGATCTCTATGGAGAAGAATGGGCAAGTAATTCCATGGACACTCTTTTAAATCAAAATATTGTTACAAAATCTTGGTTACATTATTCATGTTGAGATTATACATATATGTGAGAACGATGTACAAAGACGTGCACATTCATCCTAGATCATCATCCTCCTATGTCCTTCTTCAGGACCATATCAGGCTATCTATCTTACGATTCAGTGCTTCAGGCGTGAAGATATAACAGATAGACTGAGCTGTTAGAATGGATGAGTGGACCTCGTCTCAAGTCTGCCTCGTTAGTCGAGTGGTCGCAAGCCCGTCAGCTGAGCATGAGATCCTGGGTTCGAATCCCGGGGTCGGGCAAAGTAATATTGGGTTTTTTCAACAGGCATTTCTCAGTAGCAACCACGGAGTCTGGATTCGTGTCCGATAGATGATGGCAATAGACTCGTCCCACCCCTATTACATGGGACTTAAAGATAACTAGCGAGATGTAGGTGTATTTTATGGTACAACTCTGCCTAACCCTTCGCGAATTACAGGTATGATGTTATGTTACCTAGTCTAGTATCATTGTGGATGGACAAGGCGCTTCTTGGTAGCCTTGTATGTAAATGTATACCAAACTACAGAAATGACGCAGTGTGGGCCTTCTGTGCTTGAGGTCGTGGAGTCGTTCCCTGCACAGGAATAAACATTTGTGTGTCTTACAGTTAGTTCTCTTTTCCATCTATTTATTAACATTCTACAATTCACTGAATGACTCAGCCTTAACCACTGGTCTATAAGCATGGTATTTTGCAAAGGAGATCGTTATATAGGGTATAAACGGACCCTTCACGAAACGGTCCACCAAGCATTCTGTACATTAAACTAAGTAACACTGCGCAAAAAATATTACTGAGAAACGACTCAATGCAACACACCTACAAAATTGTGCTGATGGATGCATTGAATATTAAAAGGGGTTACGGAATCTAGTTTTTTTTAAACTAGTGAAAAGTTGGAAGTTCGATCTTTGATATCTCCGTAACAAGAAGTTTCAAGGTAAGGTCCAGTACAAAAACATAATCGCAATGACGGAAAGAACACGTTTCTTTCGGCTTCGTTAAGAGTCAGTCTTTATAAGAATTTAAAAAAAAATGATACTTCTGTACAGTCGCCATTGCATCAAGTTACTATAAACTGTCAAATTTTCTCATTCGATTTTGAACTTAACTGTAAACATTTTATGGTTTAAAATCATTTGGAGAAATTTTAGTTTGTGATAACTGACTGCAAATAATCTGGCAGAGTCCATTTTCCTGAGCAGCATCCACTGAGCATTATCCGCACGGTTTGGCCGAACCTCAGGGGGTTAAATAGCGCGGGCCTGTGGACGGTGAGTAATGGGCTAGCTCGCCGTCCGTCCGTCTTATGACGACAGGCCGTGTCGACGGCGCGTTCGTGTTCCACGCGCGCCTCAGAGATATCATCAAACAGGAGGGGCCCGCAAGGGCCGATGCCTGCCAGGGCTGCGGGACTGTTCGAAAAAGATACCGCGGACCTTGAACACAAAGGGCAAGAGAAGGAATATGGATGGGTTTTAGTCAGTAAAAGTCTGACACACCCTTCCGCTCCGCCCAGAGGGGTCATTTGATGATTTCCCAGCCCAAAAAAAAATGGGTGTTAAATAGGGGGTGAAAGTTAGTGTGGAAGTTCGTCATTTTCCCATTGGAAGATCCCTTCGTACACACGACTAGTCCTTAAAGCGGAAGAGCTAGGGTAGCCCGCGAAATTCAAATTTTCCTGTCAGGTTGTATGTTGATTAAAATATGATTCGGTGACAGAAACAAATATGGCTTAGTAGAGTTACAAAAAAACCCTTAAAACTATCAATAAAACCCGCTCAGTTCATTTAATTCCATTGAATGACTATTTCATAAAATAGTCATTCAAAAATTAAATGAACTTTGAATTGCGCGAGCCTGTCGTTTTCACCTGCGCCTTATTAATCACAACAGAAACTGTTCTCTAAATAAGATATATTTAATTAAATCCTCGCGCAGACTAATTACTTTACTTAATTTAATTTACTCGCTTTGATTTTGTGTTAATTATTTATTTATCGAATGTTTTCTCTGATCTCATGACGTTTGGAATGTAATAATGTAAACAAAGGCTATTGTTTTATTTTATTGTTTGCTCTTGATAAAATTGCAAACACTGTTGTTTCCATTATTTATGCTGTTGATATTTTTATCACGCAACATAACATTATACAACTTTTCAGTGCAGTTAAAAATAATTATATCATTCATTAGACTTATCATTTGCCTTAGATATTTACTTTAGATGATGAGAGAAAAGCATCAGATAGATAGGTATAAAAATCAAGTTTAATTTTCATTTTTATGGCAAAAATTATCAATTCGCCTCATTGGTTGAGTGCAAGCGCGACTGCTGAGCATGAGGCCCTGGGTTCGATTCCCGGGTCACGAAAAGTGTTTTTGGGTTTTTTCACCAGGAATTTCTCATTAGCAGCCACGGAAACTAGATTTGTGCCCGGTTGATGGCAACAGGCTCGCCCCTATTACATGTGACTAAACATAACTGGCAAAATGTGGTTGTACTATCAGGTACACCTCTGTCTTACCCTTCGGGGATTACAAGCCTGATGTTATGTTATGTTATTATCAATTTGCAATACAAGTACTTTCATCATTCTAAAAGCGTTAAAATAAACACTCATTTTCAATTCGATCCCAAAATTAGTAGATTGTATCGTAAATTTAACGCATATTTGGGCAACAATGCCATTTATAAACATAAATCTTTTGTACTGAAACAAAGACGATAAATTAAAACAATACAGTGATAAAATTTTTAAACAGGGGTACAGATTACCGAAATAAATCTACATCGTACCCATAATAAAGAATAAGAGACTGCGTCGTACTAGTCACAATAGCTACTGTTGAGCATGAGTTCTTGAGTTCGATTCGGTCGGGCAAAGTGGTATTGAGTTCTTTCATGAGGAATTTATCAGTAACACCTAGAGCCTGTATTTGTGATGGCTCCATTACATGAGGCTTAAACATAACTGGTGAAATCTTCGGGGTGGAATGGACACCGACACGAAAACGGTTACCACGTATTTCATCACCCTGAATTTTACATCGCTAAAACAAAAAAAAAAATTGAAAAACGCCTGCCATATCAAAAAGTGAATTAAGAAAGTGAACTAAAAAAATTAAAACAAGTTACATGATTATAATTCGTTGCTTCATTCTTCAGATATGATTATAAAACAACGTAGTTTCCTTTACTTACTTGGTAACTTCGCACATTTTTTAAAGATTTTAATTTTAAAACGGTAAGTGGCATAGTTCCGCTACGCCTGTGCCTGTATGTTGACACTGACGTTTAGCTCATTTCCATTTTCGTGCGCGGTAACTATCGCACGCGCCCTTCAAGCAACATGCCAAAAAGGAGCGCGCAATCAAGAATTGAGCACTATGCTAGAAAAATTCGCAAATTGGAAGAAAAAGAAAAACATCGACGAAGAATAAAACCGTTACTATTATCTTCATCAGATGACGAAGGTAAGCAACAAATGCAATTAGTGAGTGTTCTAAAAGTGATTAAGTAGCGAAACTAATAAACAGTTTTGGTTATGCTCTGGGATTGACTGCGAGTCAATAACTTTGTCATTTTCACAAAACTAAATGAAAGCTATTCTATAATATTGCATCGGGGTTGACTGCGAGTCTTCAACGATGACAAACAAGCACAAAAATACGTATAATCTAAAGTAGATGTACCGTTGCCGTGCAAAATTTCATTTCGCAACTTTATTTTTCTACTACCCTCAAATGATTATCTTCACAACCTTAATTGCAAATCGTAATTACAGGTAACGAAGAGTCCGTCGAGGCCCTGGGTAATGACAATGAAACCGGTCTACCCGATGTTTCGCAAGCAGTGGATCCGGAACCCGGTGATAACCCCGACCAACACGATGGTCAGGCGGTACCTTGTCCTCAAGAGGAAACCGGTTCCAACGTAGAAGCTGAACTAGACCCTGATCTACTGTCAGCTCTCGGCGAATCCACGTCAGACTCACCTGACTATGGCGACAACATTCACGGTAATTTATCACAATTGTGGCTTCCTTTACTGAGGAAGGGTATGCCTAAAGATAGTAAGGATGTGCTACTGAAAGAGTACCTTGTGCCAGACAATTGTAGGTTTCTACAAGCGCCAAAGTTGAACGCAGAAATCTCAGCGGCAGTTCCAGACATGGTGCGTAATCGTGACAAGACACTTACAGCATCTCAACAGCAGCTAGGTACGGGCATCACTGCCATCAACAGAGGCATGGATCTGCTGCTAAAGGGCGATAACAAGGTGCAAGCCATGAAACATTTGAGTAATGGTTGCCGCTTATTATGTGACTCACATCACTTAGCAACACAGACTCGAGTGAAGTTAATCACTCCTAGTTTGGATAAGGCTTTCTTAAATATAATAAATGAGTCCGAAAGGGACGAATCACTGTTTGGCTCGTCCTTATCAGAGAAAATTAAAGCCGCCAAGGCCATTGAAAAACAAGGCCTTTCCATAAAGAAGACGACGAAGGCGCCAAAACCGCCTCAACAGCCTAACACACGCCCGACTTACCAGGGAAACTGGAACCCGCCTCCTCGATACCTGGCGAACAGGGGGGGGCGGGGTGCATACAGGAGGCCAGCGACAGCAGGGAATCGCCGCCCATACACGCCGTCAGCTCAAACACAACGCCCTGTGACGCAGGACAAGCCGCGGGCGCCTGCTCAGAGTCATCGCTAACACAGGTACATGCGGGTAGACTTACCCAATTCTATGATCGATGGTCTAAAATAACCAACAACAATGTTGTTCTTGATTGGTTAAAAAATGGATATCCAATACCCTTTCTTAAGCCTGTAAGACAATCAATAATACCTAAAAATAACCTATCATATAATGAAAAATCAGATATGATGAAAGCAATAAATCACCTAAAATCAATAGGGGCCATCTCAGAGTGCGATGTAACTAAAGATCAATTTGTATCTAAAATATTTCTGACTAGAAAACCTAACGGCGACAACCGTTTCATATTAAATTTGAAATCCCTAAATGAGTTAATAAATAACGATCATTTTAAAATGGAGGATTACCGAACAGCATGCAAACTGATACCACGCAACGGATACCTAGCCACTATCGACTTGAAAGATGCGTATTTCCTCTTAGCCATTAGACATGCTGACCGTAAATATTTAAAATTCCAATTTAAGCCCAATAATTCGCCAAAAACTAAAACTTTTAGTTTTAATTGCATGCCGTTCGGTTTATCTGTAGCCCCGCGGGTATTTACTAAGGTAATGAAAGAAGTTATGACTTACCTCAGACATCGCGGTTTCCAGTCAGTATGCTACTTAGACGATATTTTATGTATAGGAGATACTTATGAAAAGTGTCTTAATAATGTAAACGAAACTTTGAAACTACTCGAGTTTTTAGGTTTCGTTGTCAATCACGACAAAAGTATGCTAAAACCACGACAATCCTGCAAGTACTTAGGTTTTTGTTATGATACCAGAAGCCTCATTATAGAATTGCCAGCCGAAAAGCGACGTAACATTGCCGAGTTGGTTACTAAGTTTACAAAGCTACATTCATTTACAATTCGCGAACTAGCTCGTTTTATCGGTACATTAGTCGCGGCTTGCCCAGCCGTTAAGTACGCTTGGTTGTACACAAAGACTTTAGAGCGACAAAAATACCTTGCGCTACTGAAACATAATAATAATTATGAAGCCAAAATTAACTTACCTAATTTTGTATTAGAAGATTTATACTGGTGGCTATCAAATATCGATACAAATCGCAATTCTATGCGACAGCCTAATTTCGAAATCGAAATCTATACAGATGCGTCAAGTTCAGGTTGGGGTTCTGTGTACAAGAACGCCCAAGTACATGGTAAATGGAAGTCGTCGGAAAAGGCATGCCATATCAACTACTTAGAGCTAATGGCAGCCTTTCTAGGACTAAAGTCATTTACCAGCGATGTAACCAACTGTGCAATATTACTTCGCATGGACAATACGACTGCAATCAGTTACGTGAATCGTATGGGGGGTATTCAATACCCCCACTTAAATGACCTGGCCAAGTCCCTTTGGAAATGGTGTAAGCAGCGTGACCTTTGGGTATATGCGTCATACGTAAATACGAAAGAAAACCGTGCTGATGCCGCATCCAGAATAGTAAATCCGGATACGGAATGGTCCCTGTCCAATGATGCCTTCCAGGATATTATAAAATATTTTGGTCAACCGGCAATAGACTTATTCGCGTCTCGTGATAATGCAAAGTGTACCAAATTTGTCTCATGGAGACAAGACCCCGACGCAGTATCAGTCGATGCATTTACATTAGATTGGAATAACTATTACTTCTACGCTTTCCCACCTTTTTCCCTAATATTAAAATGCCTTAGAAAAATCATAGATGATAAGGCATGCGGCATACTAGTATATCCTAACTGGCCATCACAACCTTGGTTCCCATTGTTACAAAACCTTATAGTTTCAGATGTTGTTTATTTAAATCCCAATAAATACCTTTTGCAATCTCATTTCAGAGAATTCCACCCCTTGCACAAGAACCTTACCCTGGGTGTCGCGAGGCTCTCCGGCAAGCTTACAGCGGACGGGGTGCCTGTGCAGACTCAACTATGCTGATGCTATCATCCTTCTCTAACAGTACTATTCAGCAATATAATACTTCACTTAAACTTTGGTGGCAATATTGTACGGTACACAAAATTAATGTATTTTTCCCTCCGAAATCTTCCATACTCTCATTCTTAACGTTACAATTTAATAGCGGGTGTGCGTATGGCAGCCTGAATTCTCATCGGTCTGCTTTATCAGCCCTTATTGGCAATAACATGGGTTCGGACGAATCCATTAAGCGTCTCCTTAAAGGCGCGTATAAATTAAGACCTTCAAGACCGAAATATTCCAACACTTGGAATCCCCAACTGGTTTTAAATTTCGTTTCAACTTGGTTCCCTAACAGAGAGCTAACTCTAGAAAAAATCACAAAAAAACTTGTGATTCTTCTAGCAATCTGCACAGCTCACAGGGTACAAACCCTTTCATTAATTAAACTCGAGAACATATGTTTCTCTGATAACGGAATAAAAATTGTAATAACGGATATCATCAAGACGTCCGCACCTGGTAGGGACCAACCAGTCTTGTTCCTGCCATACTTCAGGGAAAATACTTCAATTTGCCCAGCTACAGTTCTCTCAGATTATATTTCTATCACTAAAAATATAAGACATGAGAGTACATGCAATCTGTTGTTGACGTACAAACGACCACACAAAGCTGCTACCCCACAAACCATCAGTAGATGGATCAAACACATGCTGTCAGAGAGTGGCGTCGATATCAGCATATTTGGTGCACATAGCACACGACACGCGGCCACGTCGGCTGCGAACTTGGCTGGAACTAGCATAGAAACTATTCGCAAAACGGCCGGGTGGACTAGTTCATCAAATTCATTTGCCCGTTTTTATAATAGGTCTATTATAAACGAAGACGAGTTTGCCAGGTCTGTCTGCCTACCATCAGAAAACTAATCATGACGTTTGATCAAAACGCTAATATTGTAATAAAGTTCAGAAATGCTTTTGTTTAAGTTAATTAACATTAAGATTGTTGTTATGTTAATAGGAAATAGGTAAAAATACCCTTACAATTAAGAAGCTGTACACAAAACTGATTTATTGATAAATAAAGGGATAATGTTTATAATATCTTTGAGTTTATTTCTCTCTCCACTCCAAAACTTCCTGGCTCTTAACATCTACGTTGTTTTATAATCATATCTGAAGAATGAAGCAACGAATTATAATATATGATCAAACGAACTTACAAGTGAAGTTCGATCTTTATTATGATGAGTTGCTTCATTCGAAGATATGATCTCCCTCCCTCCCTAACACAAGGCTATTTCCCAGATACAGAGAAAGTTTTGTACCATTACTTGACTCCAAAAAAAATGAGCTAAACGTCAGTGTCAACATACAGGCACAGGCGTAGCGGAACTATGCCACTTACCGTTTTAAAATTAAAATCTTTAAAAAATGTGCGAAGTTACCAAGTAAGTAAAGGAAACTACGTTGTTTTATAATCATATCTTCGAATGAAGCAACTCATCATAATAAAGATCGAACTTCACTTGTAAGTTCGTTTGATCATATATTTTAGTGTGAATAAAAAACCAATCTTTTCATTGCAGTTGGGGGACGGTTCCATGGAATAGTTCTTTACAGGTCCCCCGACTTTTATTTGTTTTTTATTTTATACCTTTTAGTGATATTTCTTTTTTCTATGGAATATTGAATACTACCGTTACATTTTTTTTGTTATGTACTAAGCAAACTAGACGATGATAGTATACGTAGTCCATTTTTCATGAAAAAAAAAAAACAAAATATTTCCGTTTTTTTCATGAACCATAGCTCCCTCTTTATATTTTTCTTAGTGTTCCCTAGCCTATGTTACCCGGAATAACTCAACGCTTCTAACGATACCACACACATTGAAATCGGTTGAACCGTTTAGAAGTTATGGTGGAATAAAAAAACTCACAAACATACATACATACATGAACCCTGTAACATAACACTCCTTTTTTTGGGCTGTCGTGTAAAAAAATATCGGCCTACAAAAGTGCAATACCTACACGGTCAAAATGTATGGAACAGCTGTTTTTTTTTAAAGAAAACTGTCTATGTTGCCCCCTCATAATGATGTACTGAATACGTGCGCGTGGGTGTCCCTTCCACCCTGTATACACCTATAGATACAAATAAATAAAATTGAAGTGTTTGTTTGCAATTTTATTTTCAAGTGACGTGGTTGTCGCATACTATTCTCACTTTTGTTTTCCATGGGCTCTCAGAGTTGGATTTTTTTTTAAATAATTTTAAGGATATTAACCGTTCGGACCCAGGATAGATGATGAGTTGCATTTATATTTTGCATGCGTTCATAAACTTGACAATGCTAAAAGAATACGCGGTCACGTGAGCGAAGCCACGGGTTCAGCTAGTTTTTTCATAAAATTATTATTTACGATTTACAAAATCAAAATATTTTTATTTCACATAGGCCTACAAATGGGCACTTATGAAACGTCGACAAAAAGGTGCACGGTTCGGGTTGGTCGTTTCCTATTGAGAACAACCGGCAAGGAACTCCATGGTTCCTCTTTTAAAATTATTTGATTTTACAATATTATCATGTTACAGCATTAGTACTTAAGTATGGGGGGACATCATAGGCCCGACAATAAGTCGTGGCTTACTACACAAAAAACGGAAAACAAGCACACCTCTAGGAATCTACAAGGCCTAAACTTTTCACACATTCACAAAGAATCGTTAAAAAGAATCTATACAAAGGCAAGAAAATATTATAAAAGACTAAATTAAACATGTGACAAAAATATTGTCATCAGTGCTCCAACTATTCTGAACAAAAGGTGTTTAAATGGTTTGATAACTATTGTAAAAAAAAAAACTGATTAAAAGGGAAAGAAAAAAAAAGAAAAATGAGATTGAGAATAGTTAGAGACATCCACATTTTTGTGCCGTTTAACAATCGTTTATATTTTATCCCGGGCTTTTGACTAGAAGCTTCACTCAAACTAAAATTAATATTTAATATTCTGCTGGAGCTAAGGTTGACTGAATAAAATATTACAACAAAAACACTTTTCACAATTTTTCCATTCAAAATTGGTCTGTGAATATTTGATTTCATGAGACAAAACATTGTCTGATTTAATAGTAGTTTTTATAGCAACTTAAACACAACAGACTTAACGTCACACATCTACGTAAAGTTTGCGTTTTAATATTACAATATAATGTAACCCATTTGTAGGAGCGGGTTGAGCATTGTCTACCGACCGCAGCGGAGGGTTGATATCTGTTTTATGTGTATTGTTTAATCATGATGTGATTTCAGCAGATTGTGTTAATTTAATTCGCATGGGAGGGTTAGGGACCTGTTTGTGATTGTGTGAGGAAAATCTTTGGTTTGTTTTCATGCAGTAGGGGTATAGGGGCATGGGGCTGCGGAACTGTTAGGGCTGCGGGACTGTTTGAAAGAGATACCGCGGCCCTGGAACATAAAGGGCAAAAGAAGGAACATGGATGGGTTTTAGTCAGTAAAAGTCTGACACTCCCTTCCGCTCCACCCAAAACGGGAGGGGTCATCTGATGACTTTCCATCCCAAAAAAAAAAAGGGGGTATAGGCATAGGGGGATATGTTTCTTTTTAACCGTCTTCAAAAAAGGAGGAGGTTCAATGTTCAACTGTGTTTTTAATGTATATTGTAGAGGAAGCTGGCACGGTGGTCCTGTAATATAATTTGTGTTAATTTTTCTTCGGTAGTTTATGAAATTATGATTTAGCTTCAGCTATGTTGATTATTTACTGATATCTTCTAGTTACAATGTAAAATGAACACGTTATAAGAATTTGCGTGGAATGCTTCAACTTCTTCACCTTGTCGTATCGATCTTACTAGTATTACACTGGTTGGGCCCACCCACTAGGTGGCCCCATTTATTTCACCGGCAGAGGCGCTATACAGGTCGTCAAGCTAAAAAAGATAAAATAAATAAAGTGGCAAAAATAGTCAATGAACCAAACAAGTCTCCGACTTCCAAAAGTAAGGTAATTTTCCTCGTTTTAGTGTGTTTTTTTTTATCGTTTTTTTTTTTGGCTCGTTTCCTTAAGAGTTACTAACAACACCATCTTGTATTTTCAATTCAATTTTCATCTTTCCTGTCGATTTAATTCAAGCGCCATAAGAACTGTAATGTGTTTGACAGGTGTAAAGCTAGGACCAAACTGAAGCAAATCCCGCTCGGGATGTGTAATGAAACCCGCTCTCGTGCCGATTGTGTCAACTAACTTGTGTGAAGGTGTTCAAATTGGCGCGAATAGTCGTGACTACCTTATATTGTGCCGGTAGCATCGTATCATCATCGGCCTAGCCTTTTCCCAACTATCTTGGGGTCGACTTCCAGCCTAAGCGGATGCAGCTGAATACCAGTATTTGACATGGAGCGACTGCTTTTCTGACCTCCACAACCCAGTTCGTATTGAGTAATATGATACGCCTTGGTAAGACTGGTTGTCAGACTTTCGGGTCACACACCTGTAAAAATAAAATAAATAAAAATAAAAATATTTTTTTTTTTTTTTTTTTAAGCTTTAAATATTTGGCGAAGTCCTGGAGACACACAACATTATATCTTTTTTTTCTGTTTATATTTCTGTTTTTATTGTTTATGTTGTGTGCACTTGCGTCATGTACATGACAAATAAATATGTTTTCTGAATGTTTTCTTTAGTTTACCATGTGAACAAAGTCTTTGCCAGTTTCTAAATTGAGTACTTAACCAGTTTTTAAATGGCTCAGTGCATTTATTTATTTAAAGTTTTTGACAATATTTTTATGTATTTTTAGATAACAGCATAGTTCTCACCACCATTTAGATTGTAATGCCCTGGGAATGACGAGAGCATACATAACATCACGCCTGTAATCCACGAAGGGTTAGGTAGAGGTGTACCTTATAGTACACCCGCTTTTCGCCAGTTATGTTGTAAGTCCCATGTTATGATAAGAGCACTGTGTATTTTATTAAAATAAATTGAATTAAAAAGAATCATTAGGGTGCAGACTATGGCTGCGGGACTGTTCAAAAGAGATACCGCGGCCCTGGAACATAAAGGGCCAAAGAAGGAACATGGGTGGTTTTTAGTCAGTAAGAGTCTGACACTCCCTTCCGCTCCGCCCAGAGCGGGGGGGGGTCATTTGATGATTTCCCACCCACCAAAAAAAAAAAAAAAGGGTGCAGACTATACCAATTAAGTGTAGACATATATGTAAACAATTGTAATTATTTTTTCTATGACGGCTATGAAATTATTACTACTGTTAGCTATTTAAACTCTAAATACTATAAGTTTATGTATTTTTAAGATATTTACAGTATTTTTTTAAATTACACAAATGTATTAGGTAAAATTAGTAAGTTATTTGACTTGTTTAAAATGCTAAAATGGCGCTAACGGATATTGCGATGTCGCTTGACTATTTGTCTGGTAGAGGGGGATTTTAGAAGTTCGAGGCAGCGCCATTTTAGCAAGGCAGTAGTGGTTGAACTGTGAAAGTGTAATGAGCTCTGTAATACGTGTGTAAGTACAGTGAATTGTAATAATATAATTATAAATGTAATGTTGTAGTTCATTATTTTGTGCTTATTTTTGATGGTCTGATACCCAGTAAATAAATCATGCGTATCTGTTCTAATGCAAGGTTTTTATTTCTCTTTTGCTCTGGCTAGTCTTACATTTCAGAAGTGGGATAGATAACTTATGCCCTAACTACTGTAAATTGTTTTTGAACATTTTTTTTCTCTTTCTTATTTTATTCTATTGCATGAAATCTTTGATTAACCTACAAAACGGTTTGAAGTAATCCAAATAAAGGGTTATTTGATCCTGTCTTTGATTTAGCTTGTTTAGTTTGTTCTCCAAAACATAGGTGTAGTTTTAGTGTAGGCATTTTGCAACATTTTTTGTCCGTTGATTTCTTATTTCAGTAAATCATGGATAACGTGCATCAGTTGTCGCCTCTTGGGCAATCTCACGCTGTATCGTGGCATGAGTGCCGCCAACGTTCCGTGGTCGTGGAGAGGCACGCGTTGCGGGTCCACGTCCACGATAGGCGCAGTTGTCGGTCCAGGAGCCGATCACTCAGCCAGCCCCGGAATAAAAGACGCAACTCGAGACCGAATGCAGCCATAGATCACGTCAAGAACAACGATCAGCAGCCGAACGATGTCAGTTTCTAGAATACTTTGGTATCTCAGTGTACCCGAACGCCCTGGTAAAAGTGCAGTAATAAGGTACAGTTCCTTTTTGTCTTTTCATGAATTTAATCATTAATAATTTAGATAAATTTAAACTTAACTTTCGCTATTATTGTTTTTGTGCCTAATGAAATGGATTGATATTTTAAATGAAAATGTTTTTAAACAAGTTGGTGCTTTAATAGTTAGTGAGCTTACTTAAAATTGGTAATTTTATACTGATGGTTCACCTTTATAATTAATACTCGTAAGGTTTGGTTTTAACCAATGAAACACACATACTTTGTTATTTTATTTCACAATTGAAAATCAGTAGTCCAGATAACGGTTTACTCGTTTACAAAATTACTGTTCCAGCTAAACTCTCGCAGTCGCAGCATCAAGCAGCGTAATGTCAGCAGTGTCTGTGGCATCCGTTGTCATGCCCGACGTGGCAACCGGAGCGGTGCGAGCTGCAGCCGGAGTGGTTCGAGGTGCAGCCGGAGCGGTGCGAGGTGCAGCCGGAGTGGTGCGAGGCGCAGCCGGAGCGGTGCGAGGCGCAGCCGGAGCGGTGCGAGGCGCAGCCGGAGCGGTGCGAGGCGCAGCCGGAGCGGTGCGAAGCGTAGCCGGGGCGGTGCGAAGCGCAGCCGGAGCGGTGCGAAGCGCAGCCGGAGCGGTGCGAAGCGTAGCCGGGGCGGTGCGAAGCGCAGCCGGAGCGGTGCGAAGCGCAGCCGGAGCGGTGCGGAGCGCAGCCGGAGCGGTGCGAAGCGCAGCCGGAGCGATGCGAGGCGCAGCCGCAGCGGCACGAGGCGCAGCCACGTTGACGTCGGCCACAGGAATAGCGGAACTAGGAGCGTCCGCATCAACACGAGGCTTTTTCAGGGTAACACTAATGTTGCCGAACAGGTCAGTGGTAAAATTTTATTGGCACAAATGTTAAAAGAAGTTGTTCAGACCATGGAAACTGATGGAAACAATGAACGTTTCCCTGTTTTAATGTTATACCCGAATTTGATCCATCGAAACAAAATCAAACGATAGAAATATGGATAAACAAAGTAAATGAGTGTGCACAAATTTATAACTGGTCGGACAGGCAAACAAGTCATTACGCACTGACAAAGCTTGTAGGTTTTGCACAAAAATGGTACCAAGGACTTCCCAGTGTTATGTTTTCCTGGTCTGAATGGCAAGACAAATTACATTCCACTTTTCCAAGTACAGTGTACACTATAGTTATTGTCAGATATGCTTGCTTGTAAAGCGCGTTTTGGAGAGTCATTAGAGGAACATTTTTATGACAAAACAGTGTTACTAAATAGATGTAACATTATCGGCAAGAATTCCATTGACTGTATACTTTTTGGTGTTGAAGATTGTTCCATAAACACAAGTGCGGAAGCAGCCCAGTATTCTGATATCGATAAATTATTATTGTATTTGAAAGGAGTTTAAATTAACAAGAGAATCGACAAAACGGTGCGGCAGGCAGGCGTAATTGACAATAAACGTAATAAAACCTATAGAACTAAAACCAATATGACAGAATTCACACCTAAATACTACAATTGTGGTGAAGAAGGCCACACGTACTATGAGTGTAAACAAACAATCAAACGGTGTACACCGTGCTTGTAATAAAGTGGGACATTTAAATAACGACTGTCCCGGTAAAAAGGATACAACTCGGCGGATACAAAGCGGTTTTAGGTATATCCGTAGAACATGAAAATGACTGCAAATATTTTAAACTAGCTTTAGTTAATGGTACAGCACTAGATTGCTTTATTGATTTCGGAAGTCAATGCTCCATGCTGAGAGTCGGTTGCCCGTAACTTAACAACTATATGGTCGAAGAATGACTTGCCAGTTTTGAGAGGTTTTCGCGATTCCATGGTTAGTTGTTCAGGAAAATATGACGTAAACATCGAAATAGATTCCGTGAAGGCAGTACCAATGCTTAGTCTCTGATCACTTATTACAAGTTCCGTTATTGTTGGGTCAAAGTTTACTTAGCAGGAGCACGTTACCTCTGTCATATTTATAGAGCTTAGCTAATAGTATTTTTTGAGCCACATAGTCAAATGCCCTGGTCATATCTATATACATAGCCATCACTGGTTTTCTACTGTCCATGTTATGGTATACTTCTTCAAGGAAGTTGAATACATCCATATTAATGGTTTTAGTTTTTCTAAAGCCTATTTGTTCCTTACAAAATATATTATTCTTTTACAAATAATTATAAATACTATGATAGAAGACTTTCTCAAAATTTTAGAAAATATTCGTATTAGCGCTACAGGCCTGTAATTAGAAATATCAGTTTTATCTTCCTTTTTATGTACCTACTGGCTTGACTATAGAAACTTTTTAACTTTTCAAAAAAAAAATACCAAATTGAATACTATTTATGTTACTTAATATGGGGGCTTAATGAAAAGAAACTGCTTTTACCACTCTGGTACCAATGTCGTCATAGCCTGTGCTGTTGGTGTTTTTCAGGCGCCATAAACATAGATTAGTCCGAACCAGACGTGCTAAACTTATTATTTGTTGGACGAGTACTACTATTCGATTGAACAGAGTCTATGAAATTAGTTACGCTATCTTTTTGGGGTTTTTAAAACACTTATTATTGTCATTAATAACATTTACATCCGTTTCCGGAAAGTTAGGTTTTATTGAATTAATAACCTTCCAAATAGCCTTAGATTTGTTGGTACTCGTTCCAATAAAGTAACTGTTTTGCTGTTTTGTTTTCTATGTTAATTTAATCACTTTTTGGTATCTTTTCGAGAAATTTTTAATAGCGGTTTTTCAAACATTGTCTCGTGTTAGCCTTTATTTCCACAATTACGTTTGACTATTGGAAAACATAGATCATAAAAAAAAAAAGTTTAAACAAATCAAGAATAAATATATAATTATATTAAAACTTGTTTACGACATCCGCTTCGTAAACATCGGAGAAACTAAGACTACACATATACATTTCCTAAAAGATCAATATTTTCTTTGCCGTAATCTCGTTTTATTTTACATAGTAATATTTCAAAGAACACATTCGTTGTATCGGGAACGTCATAAGTTGGGCTATGTGGTTAGATACACCTAGTTCTATAATCTCAAATTTGTACCCTCGCATGTTGTGGAGAATATTATCTAAAAACGTACCACTGCTTAAATGAACCTACGCGGGTTCATTTATTTCTAATTTGAGATTAAACTCCTTTAATAGCTTAAATAGTATCGCATGTTTGGTTTCCTGAAGAACATTTAAAGTCTCCGCAAATTATTATTTTATGTATGCATAAAAAAAAAAAAAAAAACTATTCTTACATAAATGTCTAATGAATGAAGCATGCAGCTAAACAGTAATTTGGTATATTCAGTACGTTATACCTAGTCATTCTACTTCATATTGTGTTCTGTAAAGCATAAAACATGAACACATAATTTCCAATTGTTTGATAACGTGCCGAAATAGTCTGTAAACACCCATGATCTCTTGGATTCTAATCCAACAGACGATCTGTCTGCTGATAGATGGATGAAGATTTTAGTGGCATGTCAGAAGTACTGAGAGAGAAATTTATGAAAGTGTTGTAAACCTTCTTTCTTTTATTTGTTTTCACTTCAATTATTTTGCTTTACTTTGTTATTTTTAATGTGTTATAATTGTCTCTTTTATTTTTATAATTTTAGTTACTGCAATTGGTTTGTAACCAACCGTTGTGATTAAATAAATAAATAAAAGTTATGTTGATTGATTTTTGCATAGTAAATGGTAAACTGATAATATTTGTTGGTTATAGAACGATGGTAACTGAAACTAATTATTGAAAAGATATGTTTATTAACTGATTTGGTTTTACAGGTGATTTATCTGTAGTTGATTATGGCTACGTAACGAAAAATTTTGTGGGGCCTGTTGCCGCTGGTATTCAGGACGTATGGGGCCTGTTGCCAGGGGTATTCAGGACAATAATTGGGGCCTGTTGCCACTGGTATTCGGGGCAATTGTGGCCTGTTGCCACTGGTATTCAGGACGTATGGGGCCTGTTGCCAGGGGTATTCAGGGCAATTGTAGCCTGTTGCCAGGGGTATTCAGGACAATAATTGGGGCCTGTTGCCACTGGTATTCGGGGCAATTGTGGCCTGTTGCCACTGGTATTCAGGACGTATGGGGCCTGTTGCCAGGGGTATTCAGGGCAATTGTAGCCTGTTGCCAGGGGTATTCAGGACAATAATTGGGGCCTGTTGCCGGGGGTATTCGGGGCAATTGTGGCCTGTTGCCACTGGTATTAAGGTTACCAGGGGTATTCAGGGCAATTGTAGCCTGTTGCCACTGGTATTCAGGACGTAGTGGGGCCTGTTGCCGGGGGTATTCGGGGCAATTGTGGCCTGTTGCCACTGGTATTAAGGTTACCAGGGGTATTCAGGGCAATTGTAGCCTGTTGCCACTGGTATTCAGGACGTAGTGGGGCCTGTTGCCGGGGGTATTCGGGGCAATTGTGGCCTGTTGCCACTGGTATTAAGGTTACCAGGGGTATTCAGGGCAATTGTAGCCTGTTGCCACTGGTATTCAGGACGTAGTGGGGCCTGTTGCCGGGGGTATTCGGGGCAATTGTGGCCTGTTGCCACTGGTATTCAGGACGTATGGGGCCTGTTGCCAGGGGTATTCAGGGCAATTGTAGCCTGTTGCCACTGGTATTCAGGACATATTGGGGCCTGTTACTAATGGTATTCAGGACATTATTTTATAAAAATGTATTGTATAATATAATGAGATGATATTTTATAAAAAAAAGAAAATGTGACAAACTTTTCAACATTAATGTAACGTGTACGTACGTATATAGTTAAATGAGGTGAAATGTTAAGTGTATTGCTCCATGTAATGTTTAGTGAAAATAAAATGTAAGGTATGTAATGTTAAATGAATTGTAATAAAAGAAATGTTAAGGCAAATAAAGGCTAATGAATGAATGAATAAGTGAATACGTACGTAAGTTGGAATACTAATTTTATGTGTATAATTCAATGTTTAAACCTAAAGTAAAATAAATGATAAACTTTAAATTGTAAATAAACTTTAATCTGTTATAACAACTATTGTATGGTTACTATTTCATTATTGAATAGTAATAGTTGCAGCAGTGATGAAAATATTTTTGTCACTTGTTTAATTTAGTCTTTTATAATATTTTCTTACCTTTGTATAGATTCTTTTTAACGAATGTTTGTGAATGTGTGAACAGTGTAGGCCTTGTAGATTCCTAGATGTGTGTTAACTTTTGTTAACCTCTTATCTTGTTTTCCGTTTTTCTTGTGTAGTAAGCAACGACTTATTGTCGGGCCTATGCTGTCCCCCCATACTTGAGTACTAATGCTGTAACATGATAATATTGTAAAACTAATCATTTTAAAAGAGTAACCATGGAGTTTCTTGCCGGTTCTTCTCCATAGGAAACGACCAACCCGAACCGTGCACCTTTTTGTCGACGTTTCATAAGTGCCCATGTAGGCCTATGTGAAATAAAAATATTTTGATTTTGAGTATTTGTCTACCGTACGAGGACGTACGAGGTTTTGGATGGCCGAATGTTAGCTATTTAAACTCTAAATACTATAAGTTTATGTATTTTTAAGATATTTACAGTATTTTTTTAAATTACACAAATGTATTAGGTAAAATTAGTAAGTTATTTGACTTGTTTAAAATGCTAAAATGGCGCTAACGGATATTGCGATGTCGCTTGACTATTTGTCTGGTAGAGGGGGATTTTAGAAGTTCGAGGCAGCGCCATTTTAGCAAGGCAGTAGTGGTTGAACTGTGAAAGTGTAATGAGCTCTGTAATACGTGTGTAAGTACAGTGAATTGTAATAATATAATTATAAATGTAATGTTGTAGTTCATTATTTTGTGCTTATTTTTGATGGTCTGATACCCAGTAAATAAATCATGCTTATCTGTTCTAATGCAAGGTTTTTATTTCTCTTTTGCTCTGGCTAGTCTTACACTACTATCACAGTTCTTAAGCATTTCCCATATATGGACTTGGTTGTTCGAAATAAAGTATTTGAATTGAATTGAATTACGTACCTACTTGCATTGTATTGCTTACAACGCAATACAGGTAGGTAATACCTACAGGTTTGGTTAGGTCTATCAGGTGGGTATACTTGATTAATTATCACGTACGAGTATGTACCCCCAAATTGCTTGTACCCTAACCAAATGTAATCAATCTACCTATTTAACAATTAATTCTAGGCGTACCTGTAGGGATTCATTAACCAAATGACGTTTTAATATACCACCATTACGGTAAAGCTGGGACCACACTGACACGGCGTGAGTGTGAACCGGCTTTAATATGCTTTAGTGGAATAATTAATTGGGTGAGGTAAATAATAATTATGGTAATGTGTGTTTCCTAGTATAGGGTAAGCTTTGCTGTCTATAACAGTAGGTTTCGTGGAATATTTGTTTACAACAACATATAGAGTGCGGGCCGATGCGGCCTAATGCGGTAGATGTCCCAGAATGTTTGTTTCCAAATCGTGCCAGTTTCCTCACGATATTTTTCTTCAACACTTTTGGATTCTTCTGTTATTTTTTTTTAATATGTCCTCCTCTAGTTACACAGAAAACTAGAGTGTTTTTATGTCGGAATTCATAATTTATCCATGATTGTAGGCATTGAACCTTCTGACCCCTACGCAAGACAAACACCGCTGAAAAACGCCTACACTGAGCCAATCCAGCTTACTCTACAAACCAATTAAACTTACTTACTGATAAAATAAATCACTCGATATTGAACAAAAAATGATAGATACCTACAATCTCTTACTATAAAATCCAGTCAAATTTTTCAGACAGACTTCATTATATAAATTAAGCTAGCTTACGCCCGCGGCTTCACACGTGGAGTTCGGTATTTTTCCCACGGGATCGTACTATCGGGATAAAAAGTTATCAAAACATACACCACAACATCACGGCTGTAATCCCCGAAGGGTTAGGCAGAGGTGTACCTAATAAGTCTAGTCTAGTTAATTTAATATTACTACACCGGCAACGGTAGTGTAGGTATGTGAAACTTTTTAATATTAAGATCTTAATGTATGTACCATAGACTCAAAAATAAATAAATCTATCTATCTAATAGCACACCCACATTTCGCCAGTACCTAATGGTTAAGTAAATAAAAAGAGTATAGAAAGTTATCCTTTGTATTAATCTAGATTATGAACTATCTGTGTTCTTTTAAATCCGGTCAGTAGTTATTGCGTGCAAGACTAACAAACAGCCAACCATCTTTCCATCTTCACAAACTTTCAAATTGATAAGAAGTTGCTTTTCGTGTGCGTCTGTGTAACCACACTGTTCTTTTCAGCTTCGCCACGGTGTCTGATAAGGTTTTGATAATTATCATTTACAGAGTTTATCCACTGACTACCTGTAACAACTGTCAAAGATCTACAAATGACAACCAGACCAACGGCTTAACATGCTTTCCGAGGGGAGGAAACTCAATGTGTTATGGATGGTCTGGTCACCCACCCACGGACCAACCTGGACAACTGCAGCTTAACTCAAAGATCGATCCGAGCGGCTGTTATTATTTTGCAACGAGCGTTCTCCGGGCCTCTTCCTCTTACCTAACTGATAAAATGTGGGTTAGGTACTCCTGCCACTCTCCTCCTCCTGCGGCGTGATGCCTTATTTGTGTTCATTACAAAGCGTTTATACAGCGTGTAACGGAAGGGGGGTATCAACCCTGAAGGAGGTGAATGTGCTCATGAAACTCAATAACTTTAGAAAAGCATATTTCAACTTTAAAGAGCAAGGTAAATATGAAAAAAAAATTTGGCCCTCCCATAGTAAATCAATCAGCTAGTAGTCAGGTTTGTAAGGGAGGGCCAAATTTTTTTTTCCGTTACACGCTGTATATATTACTGCCTCATTGGTTGCCTGGTGGTCGCAAGCGCGAATGCTGGGTTAAACCCGGGTCGGCCAGAGTGTTATTGGATTTTTCCATCAGCAATTTCTCAGTAGCAGCCACGGAGTCTGAATTTGTCCCCGGTTGATGGCAATAGGGTCGCCCCCTATTACATAGGACTTAAACATTACTGGCGAAATGTGGGTGTATTATTAGGTACACCTCTGCCCAACTCTTCGGTGATTACAGGCATGATGTTATGTTATATTTGTAATACTCGTACATTGCTTAAACAACAAAAACCTCGATGTTTTAGAAAGCCGTAAAAACCATACGAAGCACGAGTGGTACGCTAGTTAAGATATAAATCAAAAGGTTATAAACAATGCCTAACAGTAGGATTCCCTCTGAAATTAACACAATGTTTGCGTCCATTTTCCTATTCTCGTATGGAACACTAGTTACCCTTATATTTTGACAAGTTTGTTTCTGATGAGGGTCGCACGGACCCACGTACGGGTTGGACCAGTAATTTTTCATTAAAATTGAAAACTTTTGGTAGCTAACGCATAATTGATAAACAATGTTGTGATTAAAAATACTATAATTTTTTTGTTGGCATTTTCAGGCTATAATGTCCGAGCTCGTGGCTAAATAAGAACAGCCGCTCGGATCGATCTTTAGGTTAAGCCGTGCTTACCTAGGTTGGTCCGTGGATGGGTGACCACCCATTACATACCGAGTTTCCTCCGTGCCTCGGAAAGCACGTTAAGCCGTTGGTCCCGGCTGTCATTTGGAGATCTTTGACAGTCGTTACAGGTAGTCAGTGGCCCGAAAGTCTGACAACCAGTCTTACCAAGGGGTATCGTATTACCTAGCATTAACTGGGTTGTGGAGGTCCGACAGGCAGTCGCTCCATGTAAAATATTGGTATTCAGCTGCATCCGGTTAGACTGGAAACCGACCCCAACATAGTTGGGAAAAGGCTAGGCAGATGATGAATGTCAGAAACAACAAAGTGTGTGTCGAAAGGAAAGTTTTGAGTATGAATGTCGACGGCAATAGAGTAGAGGAAGACCAAAGAAACGGTGGATGGACTGTGTGAAGGATGATATGGCTAGAAAGGAGATGACTGCTGAGATGACGAATAGAGAAGTATGGAAGAAGAAGACATGTTGCGCCGACCCGAAATAATTCTGAAAAAGGCAATAGAATGATGCTAATGAACAACAATAAAATATCGCAGTGACGAGAAGAACAAGTACCTCTCGGCTTCATTAATGTTATTTTTACACTCCTTTAAAATAAGTAGACCTTGTCGTTTTGTGGCTTGCCTTCAACCATAGGGTCATGAAGCAATGGAGATTGGGGATGGCAACTGTGAGTCTAACGGCAGTTACCATAGCTGGTTCCAAACATCGTCATTGGTTGAAAATCTGGTAATGTCACTTTATATTTCAAAATAGCTTGTAATCATTGGTCAGATTGAGACCTAGCTATGGTCGCGCCATCTACAACTAGCTTTTAACGGTCTTTCCATTATAAGGTCCTTTTTTTATTTTACCCACAGCACAATTAAAATTGTGTGACTACTAATCAGCTTATAATGTTTAGGAGTACCTTCTTAATAGCAATTATTTTATTTAGTTTTAAGATTATCTTGTATTTCTCATATTAAGTGAATTATAATATACTAATTTTCCGCCCGCGGCTTCGCCCGCGTCGAGTTCGGTTATATCGCGTTTCCAAGAGAACTCTTCAAAAGTCCGGGATAAAAACTAACCTATGTTCTTTCTCAAGGTCAACTCTATCTCTGTACCAAATTTCATTAAAATCAGTTAATTGTTTTAGACGTGAAAGTGTAACAGACAGGCAGACAGAGTTACTTTCGCAATTATAATATTAGTTGGGATATATTTATTAATATTTTTATTATTCTATTATTTTTTTATTAGCCTCTACTGTCCCACTGCTGGGTAAAGGCGTCCCTAATTCTTTCCATGAGCTCTTTTCCCGTGCCTCCTCGAACCAGCCCTCGCGGACTGGCCACCTCTTTCTGGGCATTTTACCTTTACTTTTTTATTACGAAATGGAAACGCTATAAATAAATATGTATCCATAGACATGAATTCAAAGTTATCGCTATATTTATTTGGGTTAAAAACTAAGATAGACGGATAAGCTTCTTGCAAAGATAACAGTTTATTTTGTGCGATTACGAAACTGGTTTTCAATGTTGCATCTGTATCCATCTTTATCTGTGGGTTAGTCACGTCGATAATTTTTTGTGGTTTTCCATACAAATTCTGAGTAGGAAAAATCGTGTGCTCGATGGAACTTCCCATCAAAAACTTGTCAGGCGTCTTCTACATCGTGTACCAGATAGGTGGTACACGATGGGATGGGTGGACATTCAAATATTTACGAGCGATAGAGGGGACAAAACGAAGGAAATCCTTACTACTTAGTTACAAGTCGGCCTGTCTAGTGTCACACACCCGCTTGTCAGGTAGCATTCGTGTGTCAAAATCGAAAATGTTCGAGATCAAAATTCCCTATACCCTTTCTGGTACACGGTGTATATCTATTCTAGGCGTAAAAAATATAGTTTGACAAGTTATCATGTTCAAATGCTCATTTCTAAAACCGGAACCCTTATAGATTCGTCATGTCTGTCTGTCCGTCCGTATGTCACAGCCACTTTATTCCGAAACTATTAGTACTACACAGTTGAAACTTGATAGGTAGATGTATTCCGTAAACCGCTTTTCGATTTTTATACAAGAATTAAAAGATTAAGAGGGCTCCCCCCATACATGGAACTGAAACTAAAAATGTTTATTTCATCCAACCATTTCGTGCGTGTCTATAGATAGGTCTTTAAAAATGTCTTTGAGGTTCCTAATTTGAGGTTCAAATTTTTTCTCAAAGTCAATCGTTTGAAAGATAGACACTGCCAAAGTGGTAAAAAGAGTGTCGTAGCCCCCCCTCCCCCCTCTAATTTCTAAAGTAAGAGGAGAATATTCTGAAAAAATGTAGGATTGTAGGACGTAAAAAAAACTTTGAACGAAACCTAATTGGTTTGAAAAAGATTCGATGTTTAGTTTTTGAGATATGGGACTTTTTCATCAGAGATATTTCATAAGTAACCACTTTCATGCGCCTAATGCTTCCCACACCAAGACTCCGTTAAAAAACTTCCTTATTATGCCTATTAAGTACGCATTCAACTTTATCCTATCCTCACGCTCATTCCCATTCTAGGATGGGCAAAAGTCACATTACATCTCTATAATGTTTTAACTTTTTCTTTTATGCCCATTTTCACTAGCACGACACCTATAACGCACTTGTATTAGTGCGTTATTGGATTTTCGACTTCCAGTGCTGAGTCGAACGTTGAACTTCCAACGACGCCATTTTATTTAGGTATTCCTTAAGATGTTGGCTAGTTATCGTGAAACGGGAATTATTGTCTTAAAGTTCAGAAATTGCCCTTCGTCGACCTGTTTTCTTACGAGTGTGAAGTCTTTAAAAGATTTGAAAGTTTGAGGAAAAAATAAAAAACAACGGCTAAAGAAAAGTTCATGAACAGTGATGCAGGGAAATGACTTTTAGGGGAATGAAATATAGAACGTTATTACTGTTTATTATTCGAGAAGTTTAGAGTCGTTTCGAATTCCTCGTTATATACCTTTTGAGTGCATTAACACATAATATATTTCATAAAAGTTAAGCGAAGTAAAGGCAATGTTTTATTTTATTGGAAAAAAATATGTTTTACGTGTCTTTAAAATTATTATTTTACTTTCAGAATTATTGTTTCACCGGTTCCGTTGTTTCTCTTAATCAAAGGTGTACCTGCCTTTGAAATCTAATGTGAATTAAAATACGTTAAAATACGGTTAAATAAAACCAGAAAAATATTGCGTAGCATCTCCACCCATTCTTTCTCCATCTACTGCAAAGAAAAATCGGTCTATGGATAGTTTCTTCAAAAAACAAAAAACACTAATAATGTAGCGGCACTACAAAAAGTACTACAGCGCCATCTATGATACAAATGAAGAACTAATTCTAAATCGCGACTAAAACTGACAACTGTCGGGTAGTAGTAGCCCACCAGACATAACACCCGTGACCCGTCTGGTCGGAAGATCCTCCCTTTTCTATGGGGGATGAAGAACTTTTCACCCTGCTCTTCACCCTGTTCTAAAATACCTTTTTTCAAATTGCCTGAAGTAAATTAACTAAACCAAGTTTTCGTATGAACACTCATGGTTACTCCAGCTCAATATCAGTTTTAAGAAGACGGAATGTTTTGGCTTATCATTCTTATCGTAGATAAGCTGTCATACAGATGAAATGATTCAGTAGTCAACTATTTACCGTCAGTGGTAGCAAGTCAATATGTTACAAAATTGGATATATTTGTTGTTGGCGACCAGCGCTGTGTTCTGTTACCCTGGTAGCTGGTTTGACACGAAGAAGTTCAAAGTTGGGATTGAATATGATAGTGAGTAGTATTTTTTTCTATATAGAATCAATGTATGTGCACACTGCTCAGAACCACGTTCAGATATCGGTTCCCGAGTCGTGCAAAGTGTAATATTGGTTTTTTCATTAGGAATTACCCGAGACTGCCTTGCTGGTCTAGTGGTCGCAAGCGCGACTGCTGAGCATGAGGTCTTGGATTCGATTCCCAGATCGGGCAAAGTGTTATTGAGTATTTCCATCTGGAATTTCTCAGTAGCAGCTACAAAGTCTGGATTTGTGTCCGGTTGAAAGACTCACCCACTATTAGATGATACTTAAAACATAACTAGCGAAAATATGTGGGTACACTATTAGGTATACCTCTGCCTAACCCTTCGAGGATTACAGGCGTGATGCTATGAATTTCCGGAAGTGATACAACCGTGCCTCGGAGAACAGGATTAGCTGTTGTACACAAAGCAAACTTAATCGGTTTGCAGGGCACACCACAAAGATGTTGGTGTGCGTAAAATCAACTGGTGTATTACTTCGCCTATTTGTTAGTGTTTGCTTCACTATAGTATATGTATAATATGAGGTAAAGAATATGAAGCATCAATTTAACCCTATGACTAACCGGTGTCGTGGCATAGATGTGTAATCATTCGGCTGGTAAATCAAGTGTCGTAGGATCGAATCTGCGCCGCTGGCGTCAACTTTTTGCATTATTAAAAAACTTTTATTTTCATTTTGTTGAATTTTTATTGTAATTTACCTGATAATAAGAACATTATTCGAAAAAAAATATGGAAGTAAAAATTAAACAATTTGTATTAAGAAATCAACAACATTTATTGACTAGGTTTTTTTTTATATTATTATTTATTATTAATCACAAATTAAAAAGTTTTGTGCATGACAAATATTCTAAGTCGGACAAGAAATAACGTTACTTTTCTTATTCAAGTGGGTAATTTATTTATTAGTGAAATGAATAAACATGTTAATAAGATAGATATTAAGATACAGGTATCATAAATTGTTATCTCACTAACAATAACATCACTCACATAAAACAAATCGAATTACCCCCTGATATTTTTATTAATATCCTATTGGTGCGCCTTCGCTATCTATGACTTATTCATGCACGAAGTAAATGTCTCCACTAGACCTGCATGGAAGAATATTTTTTTTTATGATAGCGCTCACCATCTTTTCGCCACAATATTTTGCGACCGTCCTTGTCTGATTTAAAACATTTTTCATCTCTAAATATAACTATATTATTGCACCAATCAAAATCTAAATATTCTCTTGCGAAGCGTACCCGGTTTTGCCTGTGAATATCTGACATTCAAATTTTCTTGGCTGGCCTACAACATTTCACACCAGCTGCTCGCAAGTGGTTTCGTACAGTTTGTAATGTCACGTCATGTTTAGTTGCCGTGGAACGAGTAGTGAGGAAGGGCTCAGCGGTATGCGTAGCAACTATATCAGATGCCAATCTGTGAATGCAAATCCAGCCTTTGGTCCCGGTCGGCAAGGATCAATGCTTCCCGAATCTGCATAACGATGGACCCACAATTGCACAGTCCTTCTCTGTGAACAATAATAAAATATTGTTACAAAAAACAACAATCAATAACATGTGGATTATTTAAACATATTAAACTTCTAAACATCATAATAACATTTTGTTACTCACCGATATCTTTAAACGTCTCGCAATTTCACTAATTGAAACATTTTGCTCATGCAAAAGAATTATTTCAGCTCATAAAAGTGTGGTTCAATGATTCATATTGATTCACAAATAAAAGCACTTCTCAAAAAACGCAGGGTATAATGTCTAAAAACGTAACGAAACCCCAATAGTCAATAGCATTATGACGATGAACTTAAACTACTAACTTAAACATGATTTGTCATTTTTAGAGGGTAGACAACTAATACATTCTAACCCAAATATAAAGAGACTTGCTAATAGTTAAGCAATAAATTGAACAAACAAATGTAAAATATTTTATTAAAACATACAAAAACATTATGCTGTTGGCAGTCGGATTCGATCCTACGGCGCCGGCGCAGTAAGTAATTATTTATCGCACGCTCGACTAATGCGCCACGGAGACGATTGTATGATAAGCTAAATTTATGCGTCATATTCCCTGCAACATTAGTGACAAGAAATTTTATTGTGTGTGCGTGGACAACGGGTAGCAAACACTAATAAATAGGCGAAGTAATACACCAGTTGATTTTACGCACACCAACATCTTTGTGGTGTGCCCTGCAAACCGATTAAGTTTGCTTTGTGTACATCTGCCTGATCTCTCCTCAGACGTCTCGGATTGTCGTCCCATCGGAGTATGGGAGTCAGAAAGGAGTAAGCGAACCTGTCTGACCGCACCCAATTCCTGTGTATTGGTGTCCAGTAGCCGCTGAAACTGACCGCCATAAGAACCAAGAACCAGTAACAGCTCAATTACTAATGTTTCTCTTAATTCCAGAGTCCCTACCAATGAAAGGTGGTTCAGACAGGTACAGACACAGGAACAACTACGACCCATTCTTCGTCACAATCACTGCCAAATCCAAGGTTAGTATCCTATATCAACAATTGATATACTTCTGTTGGTGTACAGTCACGAGCAGCAATATATATACTTTACTTTACTTTCCTAAATTTAAAAGCAATTTTCGCGAGAAATAACGATTGTTACTTGGAGATAGGATCTTTTTCATAAAAATATGAGTTCCAGAATACTATGTTCGTAACAACATGAAATTTTAATCAGAAGAGTAGGAGAAAAACACTTTTAAAAGTTGTTAAGGGTTTACATATTGGTGCTCGTGACTGTACTGATGTGATAGCTACCTATGTGATAAGAAAGTATAAAACATAACAGTTTGTGACTTATCTGACTCAGATCTAGGCTATCGATGGTCCAAGGACAGTGATGTGACTCTTAAGAATCAGCTTCGCCATAAAGTTACACGTTACCACATTGCAGCCACATAATGACACTAAAATCAGTAAAATTTTATGTCAAGTTAGAAAAATAATTGTTGTGCAAATTGCGTACCATGTTTTTTTCATTCCTTTGTTATTTTATCGCTAATTTTGCAGTACAGTAACCTTTATTTTCCCAGATTATGTCAAAGGTAAAATATGTGTGAAAGGACCATATTCAAATAAGAACTGTCATTCTTTGCCACTTGAATGAAATGGCTGGGTATGTCACGATAACTTGATACCTATGTGACTTTAATAAATATAATAATATCAAAGACATTTAAATATTTACGAGCGATAGACGGGACAAGACGAAGGAAATCATAATCCAATACTTGTAACTACTTAGTAACAAATCGTTCTGGTTCTGTCTAGTGTCACACGCCCGCTTGTCAGGTAGCATTCGTGTGTCAAAATCGAAAATGTTCTGGATCAAAATTTTTGTATGAAAATATTCCCAATGTCCGTTCTATGTCTTTTAAATCTCTTTGAATAATATTAATTTGCTTAAAAAAAAATCCCTGGCGCGTGACGGTACTTACCAGTAATAATAATTTACATTTTCGCACTTTTCCACATTTACAGAACAATTTCGTAATAACCTACTTAGAAGTGACAGCCACAGTTGATGCAGGGGGAACAATAGACTTCAGAGTCCTCAGAGGTCAAACAGGTTCTACCACCATGCTCTTCCAACTAGTCTCCAACCATAGCGACTTCTTGTCCTACTCCTACAAGACTTACGGCATCAGGGAAGAAGAGTATCGAAAGGTGAATTCAGCTTCGTATGGTATTGTTTAGGTTAGTAATTTTATCGCCTCTGCTGTGAAAATCGAATGTGGATTACTTTTTTCTTGTTAAAGGCTTATTTAAATAACTGTGAAATGACGAGGCGATACTCTTGTAAAGCAAAGTAAATCATAATTTATGAATACTTTTCTGTATTTTGGTATAACTAATTACAACGCCATCTATTCAAGCAAATTGGAATCAATTGGCCTAACCAGGGAACAATTAGTATGGTCAATGAATAACAGATGGCGCTGATATAAACAAGGGAACATCCAGTTTCATTAGAAACATTTCATTATATTTGTGTTAAATTTCAGTATAATTTTAAACACACATTAAAAGGCACCCTTATTTATATTTAATTTTCATATTTTGTTGGTGTTGATGAACTTTTTGGAATCTTTCATCAAAGATACTATTCGACCATAGATGGCGCTTAAACAAAAATTTAGAAGTTTCTTTCTTTTTCTTTCAGATGGCTAATATTATAGTTTTGCCGGCACCAACGAACAATGAAATAATGCTCCAAAATATTGGGTTCAAGATTATCACAATAATATCGTTATTGCTCATTTGTATATTATAAAACATTTTTTATTTTTCACAATATGTAAGTTTACCTTTTAAATTGACAATTATAATTTTATATTAAGTAATAGCAAAGTATACCTATTTTAAGAAATGTAATGAAAATATATTATTTTTGTTAAGGCAAAAACTGAAGTTTCATTTTAGCTTAAAGTTGATTTTCATTCCCATTTTTAGGGCCGGTTCAATGTTCTCTCATAGTTTAAGAAATGCGTGCCTAAATAATGTGCACTACGTACGTTACTAGAAATGTACATAATTAATAACATATTCATATTTAACTACTTTTGAATACCTAACGCCATCTACCATACCTAGTAAACGTTAGTGTGCTAAAAGTTTAAGTTAACACTTTGAACATGTTTTTTGTGAAGAATTAGAATTGAAAAAAAATGTTTTTTTAAATTCTAATTAAACACAATTTTATTGAATTTTCACCGCTTTAATAAAAATAAATAATACTTCAGTCAATATGAAATTTTTCAGGAATTAAAAATAATAAAACAGTGCCATCTATTATATGATACGCGTACTATTCCTGTCGTATTTAACTTTTTCTACTCGCTTATAGATGGCGCTAATACAAATGTTTAAACGAAATACTTCTGAACTTTTTCATTTCAGATATTTAACTATCTTAATAATTCATAGTCCTGCACTAAAATTTTCCTCAGTTCCAGCCCGACAGCCCGACGTCTAGATATAAACCCGATAGAGTGCAATAGGGTCGCGCACTGGTAGATGGGACTTGAAAAAGAAGCTTCCAAATTGTGTGTACGACACGATAAGTACACCTCTGCCTAACCCTTCGGGAATTACAGGCGTGATGATAGTTAAATAGTCCTTCTGAAAAAATGTATATTGCCGCCAATGAACCAGCAAAGACTAGCCCAGGCCTAGGTTCTTAACTAAAGTCTCGTTTAAAACAAACCAAAATACAGTAAATAAATAACTATTTATTCCCATAACCTTACAAATGTAGAATCTTATTAATTACATTCATATACCGAGACATAGCGCCATCTGTATAGTTGCCACATTTGTCTACACTCACACACTCCCCGGCCGCATCTCGAAGGAGTCCCGGCGCGCATATGCAGCCTCCTTTGCATATGCGAGTGCATATCGGCTCTGGGTCTTCGCATGATGGCTCGCATAATCCGTTGCATAGGTCATAGACTTCGTTTTGGTTTAAACATGGCTCTGTAAGGATGAAAGAGTTTAATTTTGGAATGTATAAAAGGATTGTTGAACGCTTCAAAGGTTTTTTACTACACACAGAAAACTGCTGGTTAGATACCGCGGATACAGCAGCACCTAAAACAGTGATAAAGCGTTCTACGAGAGACCTTGTCCGTTGGAGTTTGGTAAGACTGGTGGTCAGAGTTACGGGCTTCTGACTACCCGTGACGGCGGAGAGGCACGGAGGGGTCTAGATATGTACGGACGGTCGCTCATCTACAGAACAACCTCTGCCAGCGTAAGTACGCTGAACTCGTGCAGCTATTATAACTTGCCTGCAAGCACTTCTATCTGCTTAGAAGGACACCCACAAATGATGACATCAGCTTAGCCTTTTTCCCACTATGTAGAGGTTGACTTCTATTCTAATCGAATACAGCAGAAGACCAGGTTTTTTTGTCCTTCCTGACTTTCACAACACAGTGACACTCACCAACAGGACACTTATCCATGGTCACGCACTGATCATTGACGGTGTCCCTCACGTATCCTGACTTGCAGAAGCAGCCCATGCCGCAAGCAAGCCCGCAGACCAGAGGCTCTGGCTGCTTGCAGGTCAGAGGACAAGCGGTGCCGCAGGACAGGAACTCTTCGTTGGGACCACAGATCTCGTCCTTACCTAAAAATAAAAAAATTATGAAACCGTCAGAACTTTGCAGAGGATATAGACAGAAGAATGAAGTCTTTGGGTATAGATGTATCTGTTTGGTTTCAACGGTAACGATTTCTAAATCTTGCTATGTACTTATTTATTTATCTTTGCAAGAAGTGGTAATAATGTTATCTACATAGAAGAATGGTAAGATACCAGCGTTACGTTACGCGGTGTCATAATATGATGGTTGGTAAAGAATTATTGCTGAAACTCCATGAAAAAAGATTTCGACGTATTGAGAACCTCCTCTTTTGTACTAACTAGATTATTCCCACACAATGCTTTCTTCTTAACTTGATATAAAATCAGCCCATACGTACCAACACACTGATCCTGAGTGACACAGGTTCCGTTATCGTCTCTCAGGTATCCAGACTTGCAGAAGCAGCCCTCCACGCAGTCTTCGGAGCAGATGACAGGACCATCAGGGTTCGTGCAGTTGAAGGGACACGATGAGCCGCAGAGTAGGTACTCCTCGTTCGGGGGACATTCTCCTGTGAAATGAAAAGCTTAAAATATGATTGACTCACATAAAAGCATAATCAGCCTGTAATACAACTGGGACACGTCTCTCATCTTTGTGGAGGGAGTGGTCCACACATAATGTAACATTGTGAATCATTGCGGGTATGGTATTCCTTTACGGTTTTGAGAGCAGCAGTGATAAAATAAACTAAACGTAGTAAAGTGCTTGTCTATTGGATTCGAATCTAAACATGTTTTTTTTTAAAGCAATTCTCAGGACCGAAGTCCCGGACCTTTGTGAATCGAAAGCAATCGCGCAAAGGCCCTTTGCAAATTGTAATAATATAAAGTTACTTTAAACCAAAAACAAAAGTGGCCCATAAATATGTACCTCCATAACCTCATTCCAACTGAAAACCCAATTCAACTATGAAAAGTGATAGAATCATTTGCTCACTGATCATTTAAAACAAACTCATTCGAGTGTAACCAGCCTCAAAAAACACTCGGAAATCTATCGGAAAACGATTTCCCATTGCTTCCTATAAAAAGTCTCAATAAAACTGAACTGGTTTAATTAATTGGTGGATTCATTTCACAGTTGACTTGCTAATTACCGTTCGGTTTCATTCGGAAAATTGTAGGATGTGGCGCTGTGTTGATTGGAACCATCGAAATGATATCAATAAAATGATTAGGCTGGCCATCTACGACGCGACTCAAAAGTAACCAGTTCATCATCTGACTAGCCTTTACCTTTTCCAGTCTAACCGGATGCAGCCGAATACCAGTATTTTTCATGGAGCGACTGCCTATCTGACCTCTACAACCCAGCTAGTAATAGGTACGATACCCCTTGGTAAGACTGGTTGTCCGAGTTTCGGGCCTCTGACGACCTGTGACGACTGTCAAAAATCTACAAATGACAGCCGGGACCAACGGCTCAACGTGCTTTCTGAGGGGACCAACGGCTTAACGGCACGGAAGAAACTGGATATGTAATGGGTCAACCATCCAGGGACCAATTTAGGCAAGCGCGGCTCAACTGCAAGATCGACCCGAGCGGCTATTATTATTTAGTCACGAGCATCTCTTCTGCTGCCAGCCATGACTCTATTATTCTTACCCAGTTTCAACTGAAATCACCAATGAATAGACAGAATGCCACAGCACTATTTCAGTGGTGGTCAGTGTGCCTGATCTCTCTCCCGTCGTGTCAGACTGCCGTACCATCGAACTAGGGGGATTATTGAAGAGAGATTGACCCTGTGTTTGGGCACACATTTATTGCCTCCGCTGAGATTGGCGCCATGGTCCGAGAAGTCTGAAGGACTATTTCAATGGCGGTCCGTGTTCACACGATGCAACCAATCTCAAACAAGTGAACAGAACACCGTTGAAATGGAACATGCTGGTTACGAATAGGTGATACTGTTATCGAATGTGAGTACTTATAATCGCCGTGGACGATGAGCCTTACTCCTGTTACCGATACCCGAGTAAGCGCCTTCGTTGGTATTTGCGTCTATGAGTCTATGAGCCACTCGGCTGTCACTTAGCATCACTACACAAAGACCGCACAGTGTTTATAGCGTCTTCATTTTCGAAACCACATTTATAAAATATCTATGTAACTTTTACAGTACATAACAGAAATAGTGAGGCTTTATCTGTTCATCAAGACATGTTGAAGGCATAAATTGTAAAATTCTTTAACAGAAGATGTATTGCAAATGGTGCTCGAGTCTTTACGAATAGTGATTCATAGTGTTAAAGACTAGCAAGTACATACGAACAATAAAGTTTAGTGATTTAAGAAGTGCTTTAGAATCTAGAATTTAAATCACAAAACCCATTGAAATGTCTTCTACAATAAAAACAATTTTCATTGTGTTAAATGTGGTAATGTTCATAACCGATTTAGCAAGAGGAGTCACTCTGCGTCAGTATTATTTATATTTTTCATATTATGATCCGTTTGAACTTTTAGATAATGATTTACTACTCTTTAGTATCTGATCTTGGTTTTTATTTAATTTTCTTATTCGCTGCATTTTGCGTTCGATCATTCTAATTACACGTTTAGACCAAAAACATGTACTTACATAATATTTTTTTTAACGTGATTGCGTCCACTGTTTTCATTTTGGTGGTGTAAACGATAAACGGAAATCGGCGATAAAAGACAAAAAAAAAAGTAAACACTTTTTGTTTAAAAACTTGGAAAAAAATCCGCAATGGTGCAACAACAAGTATTTATCAAAAATTCCGCAATGGTGCAAGAACAAGTATTTATCAAAAATGCCGCAATGGTGCAACATGGGTGCAACAAAAACAAGTATTTATGTTTGAAACGCATTAAGATAAATCATATTGAGAATTATTTTCCAGTGTAATAAAGTATCAAAACTTACATATTATAGATATAAACGTGGGGTAAGTTTGGAACTAAAACAGAGGTAATGGAGTGCTGAAGTGTGAAGTCAGACACTAAACTGCGTGGTCCTCATTTGACCTGACTTAGATTTTGTCTGGACTTATAAGAGACAGTGACATCTAACTCCTCTGACTTTGTTTCGGCTGGTTCCTCTCAGTATAGTCGGTTTTTGTTCGTGTAGATTAGTGCCTAACCTGATGTCAGAGTTTTTATGCCGCCCATGGGCCTCGAGTTGGCTTTACATGATGTCGAGAAGTATCTCTCAGGCATGCTGGTTTGGTTTCCTCACGATGTTTTCCTTCACCGAAACAAGTGATAATTATACAATACGCACATGAATTAGAGCTGATAGCTAAGAAACACCTAAAATAGTTTTAAAATTTAGTGACCTGAGAACTGTTAATAAAACTATTTTACAGCAATAAATATAATAATTTAATTTATCATTCCCTTCATCTCGATCAGTCTGTTTTCTATTCTAATTTTCACTAAACTGGCCGATCATTAAACAATTTCCCATCGTTTCCAGATAAAGAATGTCCAACAGGCGAGGTGCACAAGTCCTGTGCCTTCTATGACGAGTCCACCTGCTGGGCACAAGCTGATAGGATGGAGAGAGTTCACGCTACTGCGAAGAGGCTGTCTCATTGCAGAGCCGGTTGTTATTGCAAGTAAATATTAATGCCCGTTTTATTAATACCTAAATGTGAATAAATATTGGATTTTACTATCGGCATTTAATCACCATAAGCATTCTTCTCCCACCGGATTTAAGTAGAAGATGAAAATATGAAAATAAGTAATTACTTACTGACTGTTGCTCGCCAACTCCGTCCATGTGAAATTATTATAAAAATATTACTTTATTTGAATCGAATTTTTTAAACAATTTCAAGGATTTATTTTGCACGGAACCCATCCTTTTTCTGAAATGTCTGCCAATAAAAGTCCCGTCAAAATCGTCTAACCGAACAAACAGACACACAATAGTACATTTTGATATAAGTGAGGAAACTTTGTTATTGCATTCAAGACGGAATTAACACCCGAGAAAAAATACTTTTCGTTCTATTATTTTATTTCTTCGAAAGTGAATTGAAAAACGTAGTTTGATACACCTGGGCATTTGTTACTGCAGTTCTCGGTTCTATAACAACCTCACCTGCGGCTCGGTCGTGAATTCCGCCTCGAATGCAATAACGAAGTTTCCCCACTTATATAAAAATGTACTATTTTATTATACGTACCGTATTCACTTTCATTATGCATTCAGTAAAAACTTGTTATTTTCAAATTTCAAACAAACACTTCATTTTTATTTATTTTTATAGATTTAAATAAATATAGTAAAGGTTTTCGATTACTTCAATACCACCTTGTATTTACAAACATTCTTATATTCTCATAATATTAACACCCTAACTTTATTTTTTTCAGGAAGGGTTTAGTTCGAGAATTTCCTCAAGGCCCGTGCATAGTAGCCGCTGGTTGCCGCAATCGAAAACTACAGGCGGTTTTGAAGAATTTACCTACAGGACAGACGTTTATTCTGCAACACAACTTTTAGTTTATTTACTAGTTTTTATGAAACTTCGATGTACGTCTGAACGACTCGTATTTTGATTAATTATGCTATGAGTTTTATAAAATCTAATATAAAAAATTACACAAATTATTCAAAGAAAATATTGTTCTCCAAAATTGGCAGCAATTTTACTGATTTTTTGATGTTAATACTAAACAACCGCCGTTGTTGGAACACATTTCTTTATTGTTTGAAAGGAGTTTGTATATTTTGGCCGGCCTAACTTTCCGTCATTTTATTTTAATTTCCAAATAGCAGCCACGCAGCTAGCTTGAAAAGAAACTAGTATTGGATAAGCCAAAATCTTCTAATGTGTCGCGTTTCCGAAATATAAGCTCCCAAAGTTGGGCTTATGACGAAGATTGTGTGACGGATAGCATATCTCAAAGGGAAGTAATTTTTTGAATTGTAATTTAAACATTCGAGAGGTTATTATGATCAGTTGAAAAAAATAATGGACAGTTGTTTTTTTATTGGTGGTTGGTAAATTTGTGCGACAGTAAACATAGACAGTAATTAAAAAAAGCAATTGGCCGGTTATTTCGTCTTACAATGTCAGTCGGGCACACCGACTTGGACAGGTTAGGTTCGAAGGGTATGGCGGGGTCTGGTGAGCGAGCGTACTAAGACCCCGACATCCCCATGGGTTAAATATCGGTAATTCAAAACAAATAGTAAACCTAGTAAATATCCCGTTTTCAGTGTTAATGATAGTGATTTTCTAACATTATGATAATGATCAGAAGAATCTTCTGATCTTGGGATCTTGACAATATTGTGACTAGCAGAAATGCCAAAAGAAAAGCAATGATTTAGTTATACAGACAATAATAGTAAAATACAAATTAAAAAATTAAAATCCATACCTTGAGCAATATAAATACCGGTGCTAACAGCCACAAAACAAATAACAAAGAAAATATTTTTCTCCAAAATTGGCAACATTTTTACCGATTTTTTGTTGTTACTACTAAACAACCGTCTTTGTCAGCGATTCTTAATATTCTGGTTGTTTAAAATGCACAACCAGGGTTCTCATACGACCTTTAAATTGTATAGTCTTTTTTCAATCAATAAAAATGTATCATCCTTGAGTTGAGTGCAATGGAGCGTGTTGCATTGAAAAACAAACAGATACAGCACAGTAGCTCGCTTAACGATTGTAACATTCTGACCTAGCTCTGGCCTAGCGTAGTACGAAGTTTCTATATAATAAGAGATCAGCTTATTCTGGTTTTGTTTGCATCTGATGTGTGGCCACTGTACATTTGCGATCAATCTAGAAAACGGTACAATGGTAAATCAATTTGTTACAATTCGTGTGTATTGATGTAATGCATTGTGCATTGTTGTTAAATAGGTGTTAAAAAAACATAGTGTTGGGTAATTCTTAGTGTGGTAGATATCTATAAATATATCGAGATGAGGCTGTGTATCAGTATTCTGGTAATTCAGCCTGCGAGACGCGAGTGCAAGTACTGGGTTCAGTTGTTACGGCCGTGACTCAAGAGTTGTAACCTTAGGTTCGAATCCAGGCAAGTAGGTACAACTCAACTGTTCCTGTTAGGCTGGGTCATCCCATTGCTGGGCAATAGCTACTAAAACGTAAGTTTCATAATACTGGGTAGTACGGTACCGCTTGAGACTGGTTGTCAGACTTTCGGTCCACTAACTGTAATGACTGTCAAAGATATATAAATGACAACCGGGACCAACGGCTCAACGTGCTTTCCGAGGCACGCAGGAAACTCAGTATGTAATGGGCCGTCACCCATCCACGGATCAACCTTAAGATCTACTCGAGCGGCTGTTATTATTTAGCCACAAGCTCCTCACTACGTACTTTTTCACTTTGTGTAATTTATTTTATCACAGCTGTTCTTTAAATGGTGAAGGAAAACATCAAGAGGCAACCGGCATTTCCTACAACCAAAAAATCGAAGACACATTGCATCCACAAATCCACAATAAGCCTGGAGTTGTGGATTTGGCATATAGGGCCCACTCTCTAATAGAGAGGAGCTCTGGGTCCCAGCTGTGGGAACATTAGAGGCTGATTTAATCTCAGAGTTCCGTCTGCACTTGATCAATACGAAAGCCAATACAATATCAGTTGTCTGGGGGTTTTGTAATCATTTGTTAGAAATCTTTATACAATTGAATCGGTAGAATTTTATTAGTCTTAAACTTGACACGACTGGTGTTGTCTAAATTCTGTATTCGCAATAAAAAAATAGGAACACATTACGTCTTATTTATTTCTTAAACTGTGTGTTTATATGTATTTTGTTCCTTTATATGTATCGTGTTACCCAGTGCTAGCTGGGTTGTGGAGGTCAGATAGGCAGTCGCTCCATGTAAAATACTGGTATTCAGCTGCATTCGGTTAGACTGGAAGCCGACCCCAACATAGTTGGGAACAGGCTAGGAGAATGATGTATGTTTGTTCCTTTGTGGCACTCTAGAGACCAAAGGCGTGGGTCGATTTTGATGATTCAATCGGTTTGTCTTAATTTCATGTTTTCACCCATTCCATATTTTAATAATTTTATATTTCAATGTGTCAAAAATTAGTATTTAAAGCAGTCAATTTCATATTTAGAGTATATATAGCAATTTTTTTTTTCGAAGCTTTTATTACTACCCCTTTTTTCGGGATGAAAGGTACTCTACGTCCGTGTCTGTACATCTGACAACGTATATGCAAAATTTCAGGATGATCGGTTCAGTGGTTTAGGCGTGAAAAGGTAACAAACAAATTTACTTTCGCATTATAATACTGGTTAGGTTGTGTGCCAAATTCAATTCCAACCATGTAGAACTGATGGAAATACAAATATTGTCACACTTTTTACTGTATGTTAGTAAAGGTTATTAGCGATACTTCTTCCGTAAAGCGCCTCTCAAATCATGAGTGATATTGTATATTATAAAGCTGTTTGATCGAAGCGGGCGGGCAGTGTTTGCGGACCGATCGCTTTCCGTTGATTGGATGGCCAAACAAACATACGACGTCCATTATAATATCATGTATTATGGAAAAGCTGGTGTCTAAATAATAACTTTGCCTTTTGATCCATTTAGCTTCGATTCTTGTGAAGTTAAATTGTTTCTTTTTATGAGGTAATCTTTGGCAGTACCGTTCCGTTAGAGTAGTTTAGAGGTAACTGGAACTGAAAAGCCGCTCATACTCCATAGAAAAGGGAGGATCCTCCGACCAGACGGGTGATGAGTCTGGTAGGCTACTGCTCGATGGTGATAGTCGGGTTTTGCTTTTTCTATATCGTCTTCCACTTACAGATAACTTTAATAACGCCATACAGGGGATCGATGTTAGGACACGGTGGAGCACACCGTGGAGGTCTGCTCTGCTTGGGCGGAGCACCGCCGTGTCCTCGTAGCGGCGATTGGCGGCGGCGACCTCTCGCGACCGGCCCTGGTTCAAGCCATGGTCCGGGGCGAAAGGGAATGGGAATCCGTCGCCTCCTTCTGCGAAGCAGTCATGCTAGCAAAGGAGGTGGCGGAGCGTGAGAGGGAGAGAACCTCACGTCTCAGTCGCCGCGGGAGAAGCACCGGGCGTCGGGGGCCACGTCGTGATGGCTCTCGGCCACCGTAGGCGTGGGCCTGTGGACGGTGAGTAATGGGCTAGCTCTCCGTCCGTCCGTCTTATGACGACAGGCCGTGTCGACGGCGCGTTCGTGTTCCACGCGCGCCTCAAAGAGATGTCAGCAATCATGAGGGGCCCGCAAGGGCCGATGCCTGCCAGGGCTGCGGGACTGTTCGAAAGAGATACCGCGGCCCTGGAACATAAAGGCAAAAGAAGGAACATGGATGGTTTTTAGTCAGTAAAAGTCTGACACTCCTTTCCGGTCCGCCCAGAACGGGAGGAGTCATTTGATGATTTCCAATCCGAAAAAAAAGGGGATCGATGTTAATTCTTCCTTTGAGCTAGCGATCTTCTTGTCAATTCCATTGTTTGCTACAAGGTTATCTCTGGACTGTACTGATCTGATTACAAAGAAGTCGCGATCAGAATTTTATTTTAAAATAATATAATATTGATTGTATATTGACGACAGCCGAATAAGTTGTGGTCAGTCCATGGTTGAATGACCAGTCTAACTATACTATTCACCTTGTGACCCAACACCATGACAGTGTCTTTCGTTAGCTAAAGTAATATTATCAAACTTATGATACAGAAAAATTTATGGAAATCTAGTCGAAAGACTTTGTAGAAATACGAAATAGCGATTAATTGCCATTTGTCTAGGCTGGTCTAACGCCATGTGTAGCAGTTCTCGCGGCTCATCCGCCAAAGCAACAGTAGGCTCACGGCGGTGTTTTTGATGGGTGCAACCTGGCCTCGGATGGTGCGGTATTTGTAGGCATTTTTCACCGTTTCAAAAAAAAGGGCGTCGTCATCTTCTGCCTAGCCTTTTCTAATGTCCGACTGAAGATCGATTTCTCCCCGAACCCGATTAATCGGCTATCGCCACAACCTTCGACCGAATTCGAACCCAGAGGCTTAATTAATAACCCTGAGAAATTCAGTTCGAGATTGATTACGTTTTATTTAATTTTACTTTAAAGTTGTGTAATAGAATTAGGTATCTTGCGACTTGTCACATACAATGTGTGACCCTGCCCCACGCACGTCGTCTCTTCTATAACTTAATCAGCCTATAATGCTCCCACTGCTGGGAAACACGGCCCCCTCTCTATGAGAGGGAATGGGCTATAATCCACCACGCGAGCCCAGTGCGGGTTGGTAGATGTCACGTGTCTTCGAAATTTTGGTTCTAGAACATGCCGGTTTCCTCACGATGTTTTTCTTCACCGTTTTGAGAGCAGTGGTGATGAAATAAATTACACAAAGTAATGCGCCTGCCTGGGTTCGAACCCACGACTTACTGTTCGTAAGTCGGGGCCGCCACCACTGGGCCACCGCTGCTCCCCTCTTCTCTTCTATAACGCTCTAGCTTAATCGTACCAGTTCGTTCAATTTCGGCGGCCCGTTTTGGCCGAAACCCGAAGCCGAAGGATTGGCCGAAGGTGGCCGAAGCTGGAGCCGAAGCTTCGGTCGGACACTACTAGCCTTTTCCCAACTAAGTATGTAGGGGTCGGCTTCCTACTAGTAATTTATATGGAGCGACTGCGGTTTGACCTCCACAACCCAGTTACTTTGGTTGGTCTTCCGTATTTACTGGAAATAGATTCGTATTTTGTTTTGACTACAGTTTACATTCAAACAAACGGAAATTACGTTGTATTATAAAATGACATAACGTAACATTACGCCAGTAGGGGCTTGACAGCACGGTTGGCGCAGTGGCTGAGCGATTGTCTGCTGTGCTTCGTGTTGCGGGTTCGATTCCCGCACGGAACAAATTTTTGTATGGCCTGCAGATAGTTGTTCCGGGTCTGGCTGTTTGTATATGTGAGTTTAAATGTTTGTAAAACGCACCCACGATACAGGAGAAATTCCTAGTGTGGGGCAACGTTAAAAAAAAAGATAGGTTAGGGAGAGGTGTAGGTACTTAATAACACACCATAGTTCGCCAGTTATGTTTAAGTCTCATGTGAAAGTGGGCGAGCCTATTGCCATCAACCGGGCACAAGACTCCGTGGCTGCTACTGAGAAATTTCTGACGGAAAACCCAATAACACTTTGCCTGACCCGGAAATTTAATCTAAGACTTCATGCTCAGCAGTCGCGCTTGACCAAGGAGGGAGTCGTTATAAAATAAGCACATCCATTTTGCATAAAATATTATTTCCACATGTTTTGGAAATATCAACGAAATTCTTGAACCTAATTGTTCTCGGGGCTGTATCGCTACATAAATCAATTTCAGCTGCGAACAATAGTTTCTCAAAGGCATAACGAAAATCACACAACAACATTCAAAAACCAACTCTTCGGGAACGAAAATACAGCGCATTTCAAATTGATATTTCCAACAAAGGAAACACTGAAAATGAAATAATCATTTTTCATTTAATTCAAAAGATGTCAAGTAAACACTGGGGGATATTATATGTATTAATTAATTAGGGGTGTTATTTTTACTGGAGGGATGAAAGGGGTGTTTCGGGAAATATTCCAGTTATTGGTAGCGTTTGGGTGACGATTTATGCAATGCCATTTTTATGAAAACAGTGAGGATTATCTTGCTGAATGAAATTGATAGAATGGAAAAAACCGTCTGTTTGTGAATTTCACCATACAATAATAATTCGGTAGTTTATTAATGAGCCAAAATAAATTCAAATTAAAGGTGTCAAAAATACTGAACATAGGCTACTGAAATACTAAGTGGGCGACAAGCAATGTACGAATACATGTTGCATGAATGTGACTCGAAAATACATATCGAGTAACTAGTTTTTCAAACGATCAGTGTGATTATTCAGGACTCAGAAAAAAACTAAAACAAGCCTAAAACCACTAGATTATAGGCGTAGACGACATAGCCCCTCTGCGCGGTGCTCCTATTTCGGTTTGCAGGGTTTAAAGTAACCATAAGCTACAAATCCCGAGCTCGCTTCGCTCGCTCTTACTTCCTATGTTCTCCTTGCCGCAATGACCGGATAAATAGTTACTTACTTGGTATAATAGTCGCGCATTCAGTATATTTATCGCCAATTAAAATCATACTCGCCCGATTAATAATTTCCCATGTGTATTTGCATTACATAACATCAGGACATGCCGAAATCCTTTCCTTACAATCTTTTTGAGTGCAGTTATGATGAAATAAAGTACACCAAGTAAAGTGCCTGGGTTTGAATACACGACCTTACCACACGTAAGTTGCCCCATACTAGGAATTGCTCCAGTATCGTCAGGTCGGTGCGTTTACAAACATTTAAACTAACGAACCTACAACACACAGCGCAGCAGTCGATCGCTCAGCCACTGCGCCAACCGTGCTTCCTCGATATTTTAATCTGTGCCTAAATTTATTTGAATAAAATTTATTTGAAATAGGTAAATGAACTTGCAAAGGAGGCCATTGTTAGTCCACGTTTTTTTTTTCGAGTATCATGCAGATTCGTTGCACGTCTATTCCCTTCCCTTTATATTTCAGGAACGGGAGAAGATTTAGCATCAAATGAAACTGCGTCAGTTAAACGAGTATGCAGTTAGACAAACTAACATGAAAGAGGCGTTTCTAGTTTAACTGAACAATGAAGAAGCTTAGTTAATTAAGTCCCTGATATGGATTTAAGTTGGAACTGAATATTAAGCAACGTGTTTTAACATAGAGTCTATCCCAGAAATATGAAATTTAAATTTAGGTTACATATTTTTTTACGATTTAGATTAATTTAATTACTTACACGAAAGTACTTATACACTTATTACGTTATATTAGGTTAGAACAGAAAATATTTGATGAAAACTTAAAATATTTCCAATAAAATATTTGTTGAAAACTTATTATTTATAATGCCTACCTACACTTTTACTTCTCACTTTGTTATGTCATGCATGAGTGAATCTTATATTCTTTTTCTTATCAGTTGAAGATTATGTTATTACAAGAGAAATGTCTAGTATCTAAGAGTAAATAAATATTCGCAAAATTGTGTATCAGAGGCCCTCCAAAAAAACAATCAAATCGTTAATACAATTATCCTCTAGCATTTTAGTTAATTTGTACGCAATAAGTACAATCAGTAACATATCCTTAAAATTATGAAAATATTATTGGTGAAACGGATATTTTTAATTTTAGAATAGACGTTTTTTAAGTTATATTTAAACCGCGCGCTCGTGGTAGGGCCCCAGTACAGATTTTACACGATACGTGATTATTTTCTCCTTTCACATAACCCTACAATCGTTTGAAAAGCCTTTCAACCCGACAGATGTCCTCTCCGCATGCACAAGTCACCATCTGACCCATTTCCTCACACGACAGCGAGGATGCAGCCGTCTTCCACTCTACTTGTCTTCAATAAAGAGCCTTATATGACCAGGAAGCATCTGCATTTGGCAACAACCTTATGACCGAAAAAATAGGGGTAAGATTCCCCTGGCTGGTGGACGAATAAGTTGGTAAAACGGAATTTAATTTTCGATTCCCGGTTCGCTTTGAAAGGATCTCAATTTGATGCAGTTTTACGGATTTTCAATTGGATTCGATGTTTTGGGGTTGTAAAGCTGTTGTTGGTTGCAGATGATTGCTTTGTCAATTGGTTTTGAGGAGCTATCAGATAGTTAAACACGGCTCGACCGTAAGTTTAGATTTTACACAAAGTTGGTTATTTGATGTAACTTAACTAAGTGTAAGAAATCAGCCACGTAATCAGCCAGGCTCTGGAATACTGGACTTCTTTCTGTGACAGAGTCCGATGGCTCATAATGTACCACGTGCGTCCAGTACGTACGGGTGGATGACGCAATACATATTATGTCCGAATGTCTATTATCTATGATATAATTATCGTAAAGTTAAAGTACCTGTGGGGGTTCAAATCCATGAAGATCTGGACCGGTTGTTCCCATTGGACTATCGCTGGTGATATGAGTGAGCTGCACAAATTATCTTATATTGGCAATGATTATTTTTTACCCGATAAAAAAAAAAGTATTATATGTATAGGTACTGTTTAACACAGACTCCTTGTCTACGTAACAAAAACTATCAATCCCGAGAGGATTTAACCACCACTGACAGCTAGATTGACAATGATCTTATTGTATACCCGACTATCCTCTCGATATAAATCAATCGACTTCAAGTTTAATTCTTCTTGTGACTAGTTTCAATCGAGATTTTAATGACAAACAATCAGAATGAGAATGTATTTCTTCACCAATAACTGCCTAGCATGTGCCCAATATCTATGGGTCAGTTTCCAATTTAACCAGATGCAGCTAAATAACAGTATTTTAAATGGAGCGACTGCGTCAGAATCGATTTACACAATAAAATGGACGTCAAACATGAAAATAACTCGCGAAGTCAAAAAATTTGCACTAATTTCTTAAGTCACAGTTTCTTAGACTACCATAGCTACCACCATGGGATTAAAACCTTTCAAACAGTTAACACCATAACGGCCCACAGTTTATGGAGGCACAACACCATAAACCTGACATCTAACTCAACTTCTAATTTATATTATTACTACATGAATACTGCATTAGTTTAATACGGTAGCTCACATGGTTTCTAATGGCGATGTAAAGTTATACCTGGCCATATTTGATGGTGGAAAAAATATAGACGAAGACATAGCTGCGTGGGACGCGTGGTAGCCGTAGAAATCGGCCGGGGAAGCTACATAACTTTTTTCATCAGCAAGCAGCGTAGCAACCCTTTTTTTTTTTTTGTTGGATAGGAAATCATCAAATGACTCCTCCCGCTCTGGGCGGAGCGGAAGGAAGTGTCAGACTTTTACTGACTAAAACCCATCCATGTTCCATCTTTTGCCTTTTGTGTTCCAGGGCCGCGGTATCTCTTTCGAACAGTCCTGCAGCCCTGGCACCGTAGCAACCCTGAGTTCTGGTTTGAGGGACGCTGGTCAGAGGGGCTTTACACAGATGGTTAATTGAGAATCCCTTCTATAATATAAAAGAATTCCTTGAGCTTAAACCCAAATGATGTAGTTGTACCTATACCAAAAATTGGCATGTCATTATTGTTATGATTGAATATGTTAAGCTACTATTATACCACCATTGTAAGAACTTTTGTAACCATATTTATCTGCAAATAAATCTTTGACTTTGACTTTGGTGTAAGACCTTTCAGCGTCGATTCTACGATATTGCAGTTATAAGCGGCGGCCAAAATTACTTGGCTTTTAAATTGTTATACTCACTGCAGTAGGTTACGCGTAAAAGTTTTGAATAAACTCCCTCAAGGGTAGGCAGAATTAAAGTAACAGTAAGCGAGACAAGACTATTCACATGTCATTGTAGTTAGAGGGCAGCGTAATATGGACGGACAGCGTCGCCGAGCCCGGCCCAGGCGACGAGATGACCTGGACGCGCATCACGAAGGCTGGTTCAAGGTGGCTTAGGAGAAGAGTATAGGAAAGAAATAGGGCAGGCCTTTGCCCAGCATACATTTAAGACTAGAATTAAAGTAAAATTGTTAGTTAGAGATAAACGAAGTACCTACTGCAAAATTAAAGAAGATATCATCACTCCTATAATTCCGAAGGGTTAGGCAGAGGTGTACCCCATAGTACACCCACATTTCGCCAGTTATGTTTTAAGTCCCATGGAATAGGGGGCGAGCCTATTGCCATTAACCGGGCACAAATCCAGACTCCGTGGCTACTACTGAGAAATTCCTGATGAAACAACCCAATAACACTTTGCCTGACTCGGGAATTGAACCCAGGACCTCGAGCCCAGCGACCAACGAGGGAGAAATTGTTACAAAAACTTTAAATACGAGTAGTATTGACTGATACATTGAATTCGTGCTTACGTAAAGTCTCCCAAGTCTTAACAAGCTACATTTTCTGTACAGAAATATAAAATATCCACTCAATTTTCCTTCCACGCCGACGTGGATGCATGTTCTGGGGAACACGCGACAAAATATAATTCTTTCTCATACAAAACTAAGTTATCGCGCTCCTAAATCGCATTACTGTCTCAAAAGTTGGTGCACGTTATAGACGGAAAGCGTTTATAAATAAAATCCTCTTGGGCCACTATTTTTTTTTGATAAGTTGAGAGGCATGCGACGTGGTATGGACATGTGATGTGACGGCATGAGGAAAATGTTGACCAAAGAAACGATGGATGGACTGTGTGAAGGTTGATGTATGGCCAGAAATAAGGTGATTGGTGAGATGACGAGTAGGTAATAGAGAAGTATGGAAGGAGAAGACATGCTGCGCTGACCCCAAATAAATTTGGATAAGGGCAGAAGATTGAATAATAACTTGAACTTTTTTCAAAATACTTACCTAATCGCTAAATTGCTTTTCAGCAATTCGCTTACGTTTCTAACGGGCATTAGACATTGTGTTAGGTGACACTGAGTGTTGGTCTTGACCAACACTCAGTGACACCAACCACGGGCCACCACCACGGGCAACTAGACATTGAGTTAGGTGTCTCTTAGTGTTGATGAAAACGGGCATTAGGCAATCAGTTATGTGTCTCTTAGTGTTGGTGAAAAGGGGCATTAGGCATTCAGTTAGGTGTCACTGAGTGTTGATGAAGACGGGCATTGGGCATTCAATTAAGTATCCCTTAGTGTTGGTGAATACGGGCATTAGGCATTCAGTTAGTGTTAGGTATACCACTAAGTATTAAAACGAGCACTAACCATTCAGTTAGGCATCACTTGGTGTTGGTGAAAACGGGCAGTAGGGTTAGGTTAGAACTATGACCAAAGGCACAGTTACTTACCTCAGTCAAACCAGCCAATCGCGTATTCAACACATTGCCACATTGCTGAACGTATTACTCGTAAGTACGTATTGCATAAACGAAGAATCCAATGGTTCATTTTATTTCATACTTTGCCTAGACATATAGGTATTTGAAAGACACGAAGGTACGAGAATAGCAGAGATCTTTCCAGAGGGCCTGGGCAGAAACACATTCGTTCAGCAAAAACGATAAAGGACAAGTAAATAAAAATATAATAGCACACACACAACACGCAACGTAACACGCTTTAGATTGACGTCATTTGATAGCCATATCATGGGAATGCATAAAAAATAACTAGTCCGCCATCTTTGGGAGTCCGCCATATTGAATTTAGAATGACGTCTCTTTGCAATCGGAAACCGGGAAGTGGACCATATTTAACTCCAAGCAATAGAAGCTAATAAAAGCACCTCAAAAATGGATTGAATTAACATGAACTACCGGAGAGCTTCAATCAATCCTGCTGGATTTCATTGTATAAATACAAAACGCTTCGAAAACGCTTCTTATAAAGGCCCTCAGGATGTGTCGGACGAACCTTAGTACCGTCTTTTCTCTTCTTTCCTCCAGACCGCGATCCTCTCACAACTTGGACCACAATATATTTATATACCGCCTCGCGTCTTCAGCCACTGCATACGGAGAGAACAGCTGTAGTCTGCAATACCGAGTTATTAGATCCGATGGAGAACAAACCTGGCTCCTGGCTGCGGGCTCCAGGTACTGCGCAGATTGAATGTTCGATTCAATCTGTTCTTGCGTTTTAGTTAAGACTGCGCGTTGTGCAAATTGTGTGGTTGAGGAAATTTGTGATGGAGGTTGAGAGATGGATGTGTTTTAGACGGTGGTGATTGTTTCTTGTGAAATATTTTACAGCACTCGTTTGTTTTACTTTATATATATAAGATCCTGATAGCTAGATAAAGTGACATTCTCATCAGCGAGGACGATGGCGCAAAAGTTAAATTATTTCGAAAGACGAAAAGTTTCTTGAAATTCATTGCAGAAATACGAAATGTTTTGAAAGCGATTGGTTCTGGTCTTCTGATATCAGAATCGATCGGTAGTTTGGTTGTAGTACAGTTTGAGCTGTTCATTCAGAAGGAACCCTATTTCAACAGGATCGACAGTCTTTTTGGTAGCTTATAAATGCGTCTTGAATACATGGTGTTGCTTCCGTATTTATGCATATTTGCCTTTTGGCTCATCCATCATCGATAACCGTCTGGTCCCATTATGAGTGATTAAAAGATATATGAATGCCTTATTGGTCTAGCGGTCGCAAGCTAGACTCCTGAGCATGAGATCCTGGGTTTGATTCCCCGTTCGTACAAAGTTTTTTTAACAGGAATTTCTCAGTCGCCGACTCGCAGCCACAAAGTCTAGATTTGTGCCCAGTTGATGGCAATAGCCTTGCCGGTATCACATGGGAACTAAACGTAACTGGCAAAATGTGGATTATATAAAAGATTCTTCTAAGTGACAGAAGGGAGCACCTTTGACATGAACAAACTCATAAGTCACATTTGACAATATTTTTATTGCCGAATCAGCGAATCAATAAACGAATGGAATGACAAGGCAACATAAAAAAGCAATACAAATTCACCTCAATAGGCCTTCCAATAAATCTTACAAGTCTACCGACCCCCGTTAGGAAAGGTTTTATGAAGGCAGTAACTCTTAGCACTGAGTAAAAAAAACCAGAAAACCAAGTCATACTACTCATCATAGCGCTCACTCAAGCAAGTATGGTATACGACTGGTATAAGGAACTCAGTAAAAACGCTTTCGTAGATGATGCCGATAAGACCGCCTGTTGCCGTTTTCACGACGGAGTCTGCCCACTACACCGTACCATACTATGGCCGTGCTATGAACGTATCAGGCACGGAAAGAAACATGATACTTACAGATTATATACTAGAAAGTAGCAACGGCGTACATAAACGTTTGGTTTAGAACGGTCATCATACGCGGTTATAACGCTAATTTTTGTTTATTGAAAAGTATAAGACTACCCGCTAGCTAGACCGTTCCGTCACCGTCGCGTGCCATGCACGGAGCGTCAATAATTATTGTCGGCGAGAATATTTTCCCGATGCCGATACGCTCCGTGCATGGCACGCGTCGGTGTTGGTAGGTGACGGAACGGTGTAATGGATATAATAGTTCCCTCACGATATTTTCCGTTTATCCGAATTCCCGATCGGTAAACGTTTTGAGCGCGGTGGTGATGAAATAATTTACTCAAATAATATTCCTGTACAACTTGTAAGTCGTAGTTTTCACTCAGTCACCAACTTGAGTGAACCTTCTATGATAATTATTTTGGCAGCACATTGACCCACATACGAAACTTACATAATTTCGTATAGAGATGTGCTGATTGATTTACTGGTGACATTGATTGTTACATATTTGAGTAATGATTTAGTACAGCGGAGGCTTTACTATTGTGTTTCCCGTATTGTATGCTAGTACCTGGTGGGCCACCCTTTATTTTTGGTGGGTGTCAAATTGTGATAGGCAATATTCGATAGCGGTGGTCTACAAGTACAGCCAAGGAAATGAAGTCCTCCTGCTGACCTCCCTTTCTATGAAGGTGTCTACTGTGTGTACTACACTACGCTAGCAATAGTCACAGTGTTGCCACCGAGATGAGAGGACTCATAAGTCCATGCAAACCACGGGTTACAAAAATATTGACAAAAAAACGGAAAAACTGGGTTGTGGATGTCAGATAGGCAGTAGCTTCATGTAAAATTGTACTATTGTATGGAAGCCAGCCCCAACAAAGTTGGTAAAAGGAATTGGTATGAAGACGAAGAGGGAAGACAACGAAAGACTGATAGCTAGCGCAAGTAGCTTCCACATAATCGGGGTTTAAAACCGTTAATCAGTGGCTTAAACACTTCCTCAGACATACAAAAGAAGGCATTACACATTTAAGCACAATCGAGTAGATTTCATGAATTTTCAATAAAGGAGTACATACCACAAAACAATAGGGTGAAGATCCCAGTTATAGACAATAGATCGGGATAATCTTATGAGAGATTCTTGACGTTGCTGGGATGTTTGCCGCGTCTGTCAAGATATAGACGGCGACTGGGCGCTCCTCCCGACGTCGTTGAGATATTTCCTATTTGAAGGAATGACGCGCAGAAATATGTGCACTTTAATAGAGTTTAGAGGATTTGTTTTGGTTGATTTTTATTGTCTTTCGGAATAATGAGATCAATCATCTGCCTAGCCTTTCCCCAACTATTTTGGGATCGGCTTCCAATCTAACCGGATGCAGCTGAATACCAGTATTTTACGTGGAGCGACTGCCTATCTGATCTCCACAACCCTGTTAGTACTAGCTAATACGATATTCTTGGTAAGACTGGTTATCAGACTTTCGGGCCACTAACTACCTGTAACGACTGTCAAAGATTTACAAATGACAGCCGGTACCAACGGCTTAACGTGCTTTCCGAGGCACGGAGGAAACTCGGTATGTAATGGGTGGTCACCCATCCACAGACCTAGGCCAGCACGGCTTAACGTAAAGATCGACCCGAGCGGCTGTTATTATTTAACCACGAGCTATAATGGGATTTTTGATAAAATATTGTAGATAATAAAGCCCAAGAAAGAAGAAATAAGAACTGAGCAAACCAAATATTAACATAAAATATTTAACAAACTGCCTAAGTCAATAAAAGCATCAAGAGATTTCAATACGTTCAAAGAAACACTACATAATATCTTATGCATTAATTAATGTGCAAACATTATTTGTACGCCTTACAAGGCAGCACATAGTGAGACATAACTTTTTTATAACACCATGTACTTATTTTCATGAGGAATGAGGAAAATTTCGTGAGGAAAGTTTTGAAGGGATGTCGATGGCTTTAAGAGTAGAAGAAGACCAAAAAAAGAATGGATGAACTTTACTGTGTTTATCTCCATATCAATGGCGTAATAGAACATTGACACTGCGTCTAGTATTTGAACGCAGTTCAGATGTGATCGCACATTTGTTTAATTTCAGTGGTGAATTTTGACCTAAGTAGTTGGTGTTGTCTGAATTTTACTTTCATTTACAGTAAACTAAATCAGTCTTTGTTAAAATAACATACTATATATCTAGCTACTTCTGTAAGTAGCTAAGCAGTAATCAAAACTATAGTGTGTGGGTACCGATGACAGTTTAGTACCTCGTGTACTTAATTAGTATAAAAGCCATTAAAAGTCATATTAAATCATAGATAGTAGACGTAATGTGACGATTTAATGCGGTTGTAATGTACGCGTCTATTGTTGCACTATGGCTGCACGCTTGCATACTAAATAGTAAGGTAGGATAGCACTGTTGTCGGCCGAGTGCTCTTTTTATTTGAACAAACAAAATTAAATTTAGGCCTTAATGCTATCCTCTAGCTGAACGAATTTGTTATGCCTTATATAGAATGGTTACACAAAACTAAAATCGGTTAACCGTAGTAAAATATATCGAATTAAGAAACCTCCTTTTCAAAAGCTTTTAAATAAAATAACTTTGTTTTGATTTTAAAGCAGAGTTAAATACGAAAATATTCTGGAAAATGACAAATGAAAACACTACTAAATACTTGGAAATCATATTTTAGTTGCTTAATAGCTACGGTCATGGTTTCCATTCACTGCATTGGTTTCGAAGAAACTAGTCGTAAATTTTATGGAGATGTGTTTGACACAATGATTGATATAAACTTTTATTAGTCTAGACATACTTTATGCTTTTGACTGGACATAATCTTGCCTAGCCAGGCTAGCTTTACTATACCTTGTGTAAGCATAATAATAGCCTATAATGTTCCAACTTTTGGGATATTTCTGAATAAGGGAGTGGTCTGTAATGCATCACACGAGCCCCATGTTCTGGAACTTTACATGTCTAGGACGTATCCTACCTTAAGATGTTTTCTGTGGCCATTTTGAGAGCAGTGGCGAAGACAGTGAAACTATAAACTCAAAGTAAAGTAGCAGCCTGAGTTTGAATTTACGGCCTACAACAACATGATCACTCCATGTATATCATATTATACGTGGTCACTCCATATATATGATATGTTACTGAGACATAGTGTACCTACAGAGCCCATGACCTACAAGTTGTAGGTCGTAAATTCAAACTCAGGCTGCCACTTTAACTATAATAAACATGGTAAATATACCGCTTTACGTACTAACGATACATTGTAATAATGTCATAACAACAAATAATCCCATCATTAACACTAGAAACGGGATATTTACCACAGTAAAAAGTAGTAGTTTGAAACAGTGGACATGGAAAATATCCCGTTTCTAGTGTTAATGATAACAAATAATCCACCTCGGCCGACAACAGGGTCTCCCACCTTAACCCCGTATCCCGCTATTACGAAACCGGATGCATTTGTTAGAATCAAAGCGGGGAGGGGACAATGGTGTTATAATAATAATATGATAATTTTGTGCATTTTCACCTTCCGACATCCTGCTACCATGGTGCGTGTGATAAGCGATTAACACAAAAAATAGCATAACACTGGAAATTCATGATTTTGTTGAATTTTAATTTTATTAACACACTTAAATCTATTTATGGTTGGGATCTCGATGAGTGGGCTGTATTATTTTGTAAGGGTTAGTGTTTGAGATTGGCAGTAGGGTGTGTGGCAACTGGAATGCAAACTCTTGAAACTGTAAAATAATATTTATTGAAGGACACGATCAACTCATATGTAACAATCTTGAGAGCCAAATTCAATCTTGCTAGTCTTACGAGTATTTACATATTTTAATGTAATCTATTGGTGTTGCCAACATTTATTACCTTTGGCACCTAAGATAGTATATAAAGCTAGAGTTATCCTGGTGAGAATTTACACTACTGAGCACCGTTACTTGATTTGGTAGAGCTAAAAGTCACTGAAAGTTACTGACATCACAATCTCTGAATTCTTAACGCACACAAGACACCATACTTTCATGGACGCACGCAAGCATTTTGGGGTTTCGAACTGCTGGTCGGTGGAGGGCAGGATAGTGATCGTCACGTCTGATGGTAAGCGTCACAAGATTGAGACTCCGGGTGAACTTCGAGCACTGGTTTCGGTTCCCCAAGGCCCAGGCGACTGGTGATGCTGCGCTGTCAGAAGTAGATACTTCTCCTAAGAGTGCGAGCCCCACCGAAGTTACCGCTATACCTTCAAGAGGCCAAAGTAAGGCGCGCCAGTGTAACAAAAATTAGTACCTTTGGATTGTCTGTTGTCTTTGAATTGTTGTTTGGATTGTCTATGGAAACAGACAATCCAACAAAAAACAACAAACAAAAACAAATGAAAACACAAACAAACAAAAACAAAAACTGAAAGTTTAACGTTACGATAACTTTTCATTTGTTGTGAAGAAATAATGTTTTTAATTTAATTATCATTTTCGTTAAATATTTAAATAAACAATAGGTTTCATAGAAAAAGGCCATTTTTCTATGAAACCTCAAGGTCAAGGTGTGTGGCATGTACGTAACAGCACTTTTTTATTTATCGTGTCTATTTGCGCTAATGTATATTAACAATATCTAGGCCTTAGTTTCGGACGTAAATCGCGTCCGCTCATAACTTGCCCCGCAACCAACATGTACGTGGATACATTTATGTTTAAAACATACATTTGTATCAAAGCGATATTAAGCTGTTTCAGCTAACCGAAGCTTTCAATGGGGAGATGCATTATTTAAGTAATACTGTTACTGCTCATATTATAATTAGTTGAGGGATCTTCTGCCTATTGTCGTGTTTAGTGTTGCCCAAAATCGGTCTTGGTCTTGCAGTCTTGGTCTTGTTCTTGCATTTTCGCAAGACCAAGACCAAGACCAAGACCGGTTTATTGTAGCAAGACCAAGACCAAGACTGAACCCTGCAAGACTTGAGCAAGACAAGACTTAAGCCTGCAAGACTCTTGCGTCTTGCAGTTAAGACAAACTGAGATTTGGGCGTTATTAAGGGGCCGGCGATCAATGAATTGTCCATACAAACGTAATACCAAAATCATTTTCAGTTTGAGCATATTTCCACCTGATAATGTTGTTATTCGGAACAAGACAATAATTATCTAGGTTCCCATTTTTTTTTTGCTAAATACTTAGAACGAATTGTAAACCAATTGAATTTCTCACATTTTTGCAGTATAAATGATATGTTTTCATCTCATCTGTTCTATATTAAAAACGGTTATATTCTTAATATTGTTTATTTTGAAACACGACTTATATTGTTAAGTAACACAATATAAAAAAAATATTGAAAAGCATTGATTTTTCATTCATCATTTTTGGTATTACGGCAAACATTCAAATTAATCACAAATGTGCAGCGGCTAGTGGTGCTATCGCATCAAGCATTGGATGTGTTGACGTGGTATAGTGACAATAGTGTAAATGTGTGCGTGGGCACGCACGACTAGGGCTAGGTGCCCACTCACACACACAGCTCTCGCACGCGTGGCGCGGCTCATAGACCATGGTATCTATGTGTAGTGCCTATGTGTGTCGCTTCGTCAGTGTGAATGCACACTAGCGCAAAATGCATGTAGACGCCGCGCCGGGTATTCGTTCGTCAGTGTTAGACGATTACTTCATTGCGTTGTGCGTGCGTATTTGTTTGCCAATTGTATCGTAATATTTCTGACACTTATTGACCTATGCTACGGATTTGGATTTAGATTTGCCTTGTGAAAAAAAAAGACGAACTTTTATTAGAATTAAGCCGAAGTGCGAGTCAGAGACACGAAATTCAAATAAAAATCATAGGTAATCATAGGAGCCAACCAAGACTGGCTGGAGGAACGAAAAATGAGGTTGACAGCTTCATTCTTTGGTCAAGTTTGTAAACTTAGAGATACAACGTCTGGCAAAAACATAGTAAAACAATTACTATACAGTAAATTTAAAGGCAACGATGCTACAAAATATGGGATTGAAAATGAACCCATCGCATTGAAAGATGCTGAGAAACTTTTAGGGCTTCATATTGAACCATCTGGGTTGTTTATCGACGAAAAACTACATTTTCTCGGAGCAAGCCCAGATGGTTTGATAGGTGATGACGCTATCATCGAAATAAAGTGCCCTGCAAGCGCAGCAAACTTTACGCCAGATGAAGCAATATACGAAAAAAAAATTACCTTTTGCACTAAGGATCCGACTAACATAAGTAAAATTAAATTAAAAAGAAGTCATAATTATTTTTACCAAATACAGGGACAGCTTCATGTAACAAACCGCAAATACTGTATTTTTATCGTGTGGACGCCAAAAGGACTAGCATATGAAAAAATAGAAAAAGAAGATGAATTCTGGAATTCTATCGCATCCAAATTAGAAGAATTTTATTTTAAATGCATATTGCCTGAATTAATAGATCCCCGTTTGCCCAGAAATCTGCCTATCAGAGATAGAATATAAATAATTGTTCATATTTAAAATTATTATAATGTTTTATTGTTTCACGGCCCATGGCCCTATTTCACCAAGCTGACAAGTGCGACAATCGTCAAAAAAGGATTATTAAAGTACTTAATTATTATCATGAATGCAAACAAAAATGCGGAAAATGAAGCAGTAAATGTGTATTTTTCAAAAATAAATTAATCTTTTCACAAGAGAAACTGATATTTCTCTAAAATGTCGTTTGTCGTTCACTAAATTACTACAATTTTGTTACTTATAATGTTTTAGCTGACAAAGCTCTCATAATAACGTAAATTTTTACAACTGTGTAAAATGAAGTAGAGAAGAAGTCCAAATCTCTTAAATCAACTGTATTTTATTTTTCACAATCATTTAGCAAATATGGTCACCCTACACGGTTTGATTAGAATCACGTTTCGATTTATATATTTTTTAAATCAATGTAGCAATCTCTATTACTTACCTATTTATGAATAACAAAATAAATGTGTACCTACCTTTGGAAATCCTTGTTGTTTTTATTTTGATAATTTTTAGCCGAGAATGCTGTTATTCCTAGAGACATAAAACTTGTGGCGGGCGTAAGTAGGTAGGTAGGTACTTAGATTTCAGATTTGTAGGCGAACCGTATACTTATTCGTTATATTAGTGCCTATAGAAAAAGTAGGTAAATAACCCAGGTTGTTTTCTACAAAGCCTCGATTTTGAGATATTCCAACATTTGAGATAAAAACATTGTAAGTAGACAAATTTCCTAAAAATGCATTACTGTTCTGCACATACACTAACGATTGCCCAAAGTAACTAACAAAAATAAAGCAAATAATGAACATGATATTTACGTAATGCGCTACCTATAGAATAGTAGCTAGGTAAACACATTCACACACGCTCACGCGCTGCTCCGAAACGCGCTAGGAAGGGTGAAACAGAGACAGCAATATTTCGACGTATTTTTGCCTTCGCTTCGAATTGCAGTTGCGAGCGGCTTACGCCGGGCTCTTAAGTAGGTATTTGGTTCAATCCCGATTTTGATAGACGTTCCCCAGTATCAAAACCGTAGGTATCGACATAACACTAAACTAAGGGCTGCAGTTGTATCTGCAGTTGGCAACGTGCCGCTCGTCTGAAAGAACCCTAAAAGGTATTGTATTGATTAGGTAGGTACTTATTATATTTCAACTATTTATTAAGTAGGTAGCGTGTTAATACTCACAAATCTGTTCCCATCATCCCATGTGATAAAATGTACCTAGAATAACTTTCTAGCAAAGTTCATACCTTGTAGGTCTACCTATATTATTATCTACCTATAATAATATATTATGCTTGTTTATGTCTAATGTGCAGATCTAACGTTAGTAGGTTGGTATGTGCTTAAAATTATAGCCAACAAAATTATATAAACATTATGTAGGTACCTACTTATGTTTCAAAGTTTATATTATTCTTCTATTCAGCAAAATTTAAAACTAACAGCGAGTCGAGTAGGTCTAGTAACAGTTTCTACGGCAGCCAATGTTATGGTACAGACGCCAGCACATCAAGCTACTACACTCTGTCAAATTTCTTTAACAGATTTTCAACTTTATCGCTAAAGAATTAAGGTCAAGGTTGATTGGGAAAATGTGACGTTCCGCGAATAAACTGTTGGTCGGTCGGTGTATTATTTACCTACTTATTTGATAATTTACCGACAAAGACGCCGCGGTTTGCAACAAGTGTATCACAGCATTTGACGCACACATATGATGACACACGCATACAGCGTTTGAGCGCCGCATTCGCCGACAAAGAGTACGGCGGACAGGGCAAAATTGTTACCTATTTTGGTAGGGTTGGTACAGGAGGATAAAATTAAATGACCTTGAAGATGTCTCAGCAGTAGGAAGGTATAAATTGAATGCTTTGAGTTTCTTGTATAAATACATTCTCACACTGGCTCAAATTCGAACACTACAGCGTTTAAAGCTGTCGGGCGAGATGATAATTAATAACTAAGTAGGTATCGCATCTGTTGAATTGCGAATATTTTGATTTAGAAAATTATCATTGTTAATATCGGTAAATGATAGATAGTGATATACCTAGGTACTAAAAGTGAGCAGCAAGATGGAAAATTGTATATGCCATGTCAGTGCTTTCCATAAGTTTGTTTTAAAAAAGCTCTCAAGTAAGATTTAGAGTTTACCATTCAATTACACACAACAAATTATTGAAAAACAAAAATAATGAAAAATATATTTAGACTGAGTACTTAGGAAGTTAGCAGAAAAAATATTCTATCGTGGATACTTAGTTATTAAAAAGTTGATAAACGTTGTGTTTACTTAATTTATTTTTCTGTGCTAATGCCAACATTGACAACCCTACCAAAATAGGTAAAAAATTACTAGACTTTGTGTCGCCGCCACCGCTTTCATGTCAAAGGTCGCCGCCACTGCTCATGTTCCAAAGAATAAAATAAGTTTCCGGGTGCTCAGAACCGACACAAATAGATTATGTTTTCCTCGCAAGGAAGATTGTAGTCGTAAGGATAGTTAGATATTATAAGAATTGTAGTAAGTAATAATAATATACCTAGTTTATATTATTATTTCCTATTATACCTTTTTAAAGGACATTGCACTGCAAATTTGGAAGTGGGTGATTTTAACATCCTTGAAACGTGGAAAAACTCCAAATATGAGCGACGTCATATTGCTTTACGCATTTTGTTTTAAAATCACACACTTCCAAAAATCGAGATTTGCAGTGTTGGTTTATCAACTTCTATCGCACCTACTCTAGTAGCGAGTAACCTCCATAAAATAGCAGGCAACGTACCGGAACGGAACTTGCCTAGTTCCAATAAAAGAGGACCATAATAAACAATATTATTTGCATAATTATCTACACTTTATTGTTGCGTAGGCACAAAACCTATCTGATTGTGAATTTGTGATACTTCTGTTTTTTAATCTTTCAAAGATTTATTCTATCTATCAAAGAATGCCGCATTTTCCTTTGTCGGTCTACGGCTTGTGCTTATAAATATGAGTTTTTATTTCAATTACAGTCATTTCCAATTGTGCTTCGCTTCGAGTCTATCTTATTTATTGTTCTCGCCCATTTACCTAGCTAGGTACTCTAAATCCTTATTGCTTTCGGAGTGAATGTTTACAATTTGACATGAGTGACGAAGATTCAAATAGCTCTAGTCGGAGTAGTGAGAGTTGCAGAATTAGATCTAAAAGACCTAAAAGCAAATTTGACGAGTTTTTCGAAATAATTCATGCGTCCCAAATTGGTATGTGTAAATTGTGCCAACATAAGAAAGTTGAAATAAAAATGAAAAACAGAAACACTTCAGGCTTAAGGAAGCATCTACTATCTTTTCACGAGAAGGAATCGCAAATATTTCTTCCTGTAAGAAAACCAACATTAAGTCAAAGTCAAAGTGGAGATATCACAAGCTTTTTAACAACCACTGCAAAAAGTAAACAGGTAAGAGAAAAATATGTTACGTAGATACTAGGTACTCAATTAATAATTACAGTAATTTACCAAAGTAAAGTAGGTACCTAGCTGTTACTCGTAGGTACTTTATTTTTGTAAATTAATTTCATCAAAAAAAACAATGCAAATAAGGGTATTTCATAAATACCTACATTAAAATTTATGAATTTAATTGGTATCTACTTTACTTTTTATAGTTTTATATATTTTTTTTTATAAATTATTTAGTAGCGTAGTCCTCCGATTGCCGCCAAACCTGCCCAGCGTGGCAATTATAGGCAACTACCCCCCGAGTGGGAAGGCCTTTGTCCAGCAGTGGACGTTCTACGGCTGATTATGCAGATGATAATGATGAGTAGTACGTAGTTATTAAATTGTTTTACGATTTTAATCTCTATTTCTACCAACGGGTGTTTGTATAGGTACCATTGTATTACGTGTTACAGAAAGGGTAGGTAGGTATCATATCATCATATCCATTCAAACGGGGTGAAGAGTGTAGGTAGGTAGGTATCTGGTTTAGAATCTGCATTCATTTGAACCGTCAGCTAAATAAAGTACTCTACTTAAGTAGGTACATAGGTACTTAATTACTGAGGCAGCCGCGGCAGTACCTACTTAAGTTTTTTTACTACAAACAAAAAACAATTTCCCAAGCTATAATACCCACTTAGATTTTGTACTAACTAATTTGTGTTCAAGTATTTGCTATTTTGTGGCATAAAACTATCAATATAATAATAAAAATATCAGAAAAACAAATCTTTTACGGAGTTGTTTCTTGGATGAATAATTGATTGACACTATTTGACACCGATCAGCTGACGTAGGTACCTATGTAATGAATGATTTGAGTAGTAGTAATTCCCTTACAAACATTTATAATTATGTAGGTAATTATAGGTATTAAAAAATGTTGCCTTATTGGTTTGTTATCACTTATCACCATAGGAATCCGTGCCCTTGATATGTATGTACATTAAGTATATCCTTTCCGTAACACGATTTTAATCTGTACCTATACCTACCTAGGTAATTTATTCAAATGCGAAGCTAGTTTAGGTATTGATATAGAGAAACGCATGCCGTTATTTACGACAGTAAAGCCGCCGCAGGTTTGCTAGTACCTATAGTATATTTTTATAGATATCATGCTATGCTCATAGTTTTAAAATCTAATAGGTACCTATTCTTACTATTATTAACACAAATGTTTTAATATTTTATTTCAGTCAGTTTCTGAAAACCGCAGTGACAACTTTATGACAGCTACAGTTGATTGGATTGTAAAAAAATATCTTCCTTTCTCATTTTTCGATGATGAAGATACACAGGAATATTTTCGATCGATTTGCCCGAATACGATATTTCCTAAAAGGTCGACATTAAGAAGGAAAGTCAAAGAGCGATTTGAAGAACTACAATCGAATGTTAAAAATCGACTACAACAATATTCATGTAAAATGTCATTTACCATTGACGGATGGACGTCCATTGCTGGTAGGAGTTACTACGGGATCACTATACATTATATAGACAATGAATGGAAGTATCGATCTGTAGTCCTTGATTTTATACCATCGCGCGGTCGACATACTGGGTTAGATATTGCAACGATTTTCCACGAATGTTTATTGGAATATGGCATAATTGATAAAATACAGGGTATCACGGTGGACAACGCAACTGCAAATACCAAATTCATGTATGAACTTGGCAAACAACTGCTGCATTTTGATTCAGACAATCAACATTTCCGGTGCTTTGCTCACATTTTGAACCTTGGTGTACAAGATTTACTAAAGACCTTAGCATTACACAGTGAAACTGACATTAAAGAACAAGAACAGCACTATGAAGACTATGAAGACGAAACTGAGGAAGATGAAGAATATGCGCCAAATATTGCTGACTCACGTACAGGTATTACAAAATTACGCAGTATTTCCAGTAAAATAAAAAGAAGCGAGATATTGAAGAGGAAGTTCCAGTCTGCTTGTGAAGCAGTTGGCGTGCCATCAAATCTGAATCCTATACTCGACTGTCCAACAAGATGGAATTCCACACATGATATGATTGGATTTGGTTTAAAAGTGAGAACTGGCATTAACATATTATGCGTTTCAGTTACCGAATTGAATGATTTTCAAATCACAGAAACTGAATGGCAAATACTCGAAAAAATACATAAGTTTTTAATAAACTTTAAACTTTTATCAACGAAACTTGGTGGAGAAAAATATGTTACATTACCGCTAGTCATTGTATCATTCAATCTATTGCTTGATAAAATTGAATCCATGGTAAAAAAATTAGATGAGAAACCTAATCGAACTGAAGTGGATGAAAGGCTCATTCTAGGTTTCCAAGCAGCCCGAGATAAAATGCTGAAACATTATAAGAAGAGCAACTGGATTTACTGTACCACTTTAATTTTAGACCCAAGGCACAAAGCTCAGACTTTTGATATGACATTATGGGGGAATCAAATTAAAACAGAAAGCCTGCGCAAATTTAATGAACTTTATAAAGAATATAAAAGTCTACACGTACAGCAACACTCGGTGTCTAAATCTCCAGAATTACCAAGAAATGAAAACAAAGTATGTGAGGATGAAGAATATGAAGATGTAATAGACTTTGAGAAACTATACGCATGTCCCTCTACGTCGTCATCTGGATCTGGATCTTGTCTTCAAGGCTTAGTTATTGACGAGTTGGAGGAGTACCTAAGTAAACCGCGAGCCGCCAGCTCAGAAGACATTTTAGAGTGGTGGAGGACGCATGAGACGGAATATCCGATTTTATCCAAGATGGCTCGTGATTTTCTTTCGATACCTGCAACTTCAGTACCGGCTGAGAGATTATTTTCTAAAGCATCGTTAGTAATTAGAAAACATAGAAATAGATTAAGTGATGAGTCAGCCAGGTGGTTACTTTGTATTAATTCTTGGTCAAAAGAATTAATATAAAGTAACCATTTTTTTTTTATTCTAAAACAACCATAATTATTCACATTTAGTTTTAGCCACACAATGAAAACCTCTCGGGGTTTATATCTGCATGTTGGCGAGCCGTTCATATCATTTTTTTACCAATTTATAGGTAGATACAATAATACATAGGTACTTATACTTAAAGGTACATTAGGAGAATTTTTGTGTAAGGAAACGCTTTGATTTGTACTTATAACTTTTCGAACTCGTTTTGTCTAACGTATGCAAGTCTACTGGAAGTTAATTATGTCAATGCTATTGTGTACTGTACTGCAATTTTTTTATTTGTGTTCAATTTTTTATTTAAATAAATGTTAAATTGCATAGATTGTCTTTATTCTACAACTCTTCCATCCCATTCCATTAACAAAATAATTATTATTAGTTAGTACCAAATAAATAAAAATAATCGTCGTGTAGGTACGACGATTATTTGTCTAAGGAATACAATTTTGTTGTAGTAGGTACCTACATCGTTTCTTACTTACACATACTTACGACAGTACCTACGTAGCAAAGCGCGCCAGTCACGAGTACGACAAATTGCCTAAAAAATGTACCTACGCACACTGTAATGAAATCTGCTAATCTCAACACACACGCACTTCCTTATTTTGGCCGCATAGGTAGGCTTTGCCTGTAGTCTTCTATTATTGGTTGATTAACATTGTACATTGGTGAATGCCCCAGGATAGCCCGCGAAATTCAAATTTTCTTTTTTTTATTGCAATTTGCAGGCCAGTGCTAGATTGTTTGTTGATTAAAATATTATTCGCGCTGTAAGACGTATGTAGTTACAGAATCATAATCATCAAAATCATCAATACAACCCTCCAAGTTCAAAGGTCGATGAGGTTGACCTTGAAAACGTCTTTTTTTTTAACAATTCCTCGACATTTATGAACTTGGAGGGTTGTGTTGATGATTTTGATGATTATAATTCTGTAACTACATACGTCTTACAGCGCGAATCATAATTTAAACTAACGTGTTCAATAAATAGCAATAGGCTAATAGGTATTTGCAAGACTTGCAAGACTTGCGAGACTCTTGCTGCAAGACCAAGACCAAGACCAAGACTGAGAGCGCAATACCAAGACCAAGACCAAGACCAGGTGTATTGACGCAAGACCAAGACCAAGACTGGCCTAAGTCTCGTCTTGGTCTTGCATTTGGGCAACACTAGTCGTGTTGTTGTGATGACAGCCATTCATGCCTAATGGGCGAGAAGTTACAATCAGTAACAGAAGTTGTTGGGTTTAGAGGAGCCAATTTCCAACAGCAGCAGGTTTGAACTCTGCTGGGCTGAATTGATGGATGATGTGCTGATGTGATTACCTACTCACTACTTGAGTAAGACTTTATAAAAAGTTTGACATTACTGTCCCAAAGGTCTATAAAGGTTAAGCTACGGTTGCGGAGGCCAGTTCTAGGATGGGTTACTACTATCCATTAAATTCAGAGGCAACAGATGTTAAGCCGTTTTTCCCAGCAACCATTCGTAGATTTTCGACAGTCGTTACAGGTAGTGAGATGAACGAAAATCTGACAACAGTGACAACCAGTGTTACCAAAGGGCTAGAGTACCCAGTAACACCCAGTTTCCACATAATTTGATACACTATATTTAAAAAAAAAACGAAAACAACATAATCGAAATCGGTTCATTCGTTCAGGAGCTATGATGCCACGGACAGACACACCGATACACACTTCAAACTTCAAATACCCCTGTCTTTTGGTGGATTAATAATCGTTGATTAATAAAATCTCTTTCATACTAAGTGCATTCGCTCATCGATTAAAACTAGAGCCATTTAATACGCAGCATCAACAGACAGTAAATAAAATATATGTATTTCAGCAAATTTCGACGAAGTATTCCGCGAATGAGTTGAACGGATGAGTGAACGTGAACAATTGAACGATACTTTGTACATAATGTGGGCCTTTTTGTTCGATGACAGTTTAACCGGGTTCAATTTAACGTACACGGATTTTATCCGTTTATTTTTTGAGATTGAAGCCTTTTTTAACCGACTTTAAAAACGAGGAGGTTATGTATTCCACAAGCATTTTTTTTTCATGTACCCATACACACACCCATTTCTCTGTGATTTCTGGTTCTATTTTTGTAATTCTTTTTTCATTTTGTAAAAGAAGCTTGCGCGGTGATCCCATTTTGTAACTTAACTTGGGTAGTTTATGAGTTATATTCATTTCTTCTAGAATACGTTACATTTTTAATTTCTTCTTCATCTACGTTGATGACATGATGGTATCATAATAACTTCTCGTTACTAAGTAAAATTTTAAATATTATGACAAGAATTTGTGTAGGATATCTTGACTAAAATAGCATAGGTACTTAAAAACACAAAATGTAACGCTATCAGTTTCTTTTCTAAGTGAATAAAAATAGGTTCATGCTCAAAATTAAATTCTCTCTAAGTACCAATAATAAGTATACTTGTTTAACATAACCGAGTATTAGGATACCTTCACAAAAAAACTATCACAACAAATCCTTTCTTAAAACAAACTCGACCTATTTTTAGCCCCCCTTTTTAATATACTCAACAAATCATTGCCAAGACTTTCATATAAAGATAATTATGGCCTCAGATGGCTTCTAACTAAAAATCCAATAAGAATAGCCTTACGGAAGCTGTCCATCAAATCACCATTAAGTGTACTGATAGACGGGTAACGAGGGAGCGAGATGAGAATAAAAAGAAAGGGATAACAGATGTAGTTGATAAATGATAGCTAGCGATCACGGGAACATGTGACGAGAGATTAAATATAACTTTATGGATTGTTAAGTATAGAATAGAAATCCATAAAATTATACATGGTGGAAGGGACACTTACGCTAAAATGGTTACCACGTATTCCGTATATCAAAAACTAGCTTTTGCCCGCGGCTTCGCCCGCGTGGATGGCGAAAAATATCCGACGAGAACGTACTACCGTGATTAAAAAGTAACCTATAGTTAATCCAGGTTACGGTAACAAAAACGCTGAGACACGTATAAATCAATTTTCAATCGTCAGCCTAAACACAAAATTTGAAGATCAAAGTTACAGCCGCCATCACTGGACACAGCTCTTTTAACAAACACCTCTTTGCTCAGGAATTACAGACCTGTGCCGAGCCTGCATGGAGGAAGATGAGACAGCAGCCCACGTGCTCTTACACTGCCCAGAGGTTGCATCATATAGGGCAAAGTACTTCGTCAACCCAGGAACTCTCCGCGAGATTGTCAGCGACATCAAGGCGCTGCTGGCTATTCTCGGGGATCTGGGGTGGATCGAATAAATTTCCCACCCGCACGCAAAATACGCGCTTTGGACGTGGAGTTGCGGACACCAGCCCGTTATACAATACAACACGTGGTAACCATTTTAACGTCGGTGTCCCTTCTACCCTGTACCTTTTCAATGATGGGTTTATGTATAAGTAAGCAACGAAACTGTAGTGAAACTCTCTGAACATCTTGAAAACTTTCTAAATAATGTGTGAATAAGAAAGCATCATCATCTGCGTCGCCTTTTCCCAACTATGTTGGGGTCGGTTTCCAGTCTAACCGGATGCAGCTGAATACCAGTACTTTACATGGAGCGACTGCCTATCTGACCTCCACAACCCAGCTAGCACTGGGTAACACGCTACCGTTTGTGTCCATGGAGTTTCTTGCTCATTCTTCTCCATAGAGATCTACGATTTGGAATGCGCAACTACAGTACTTTCGCAAGTTATTATGCCTTGTGACTGTGACTGTAGCTTAGCTTTTTTGTTTTTGACTTTCAAAAGTGCCTGTAATGGTCTAATTGAAATAAATGCTTTGACTTGACTTGACTTTGGTAAGACTGGTTGACAGACTTTAGAGCCACTGACTACTTTAACGACTGTCATAGATCGACAAATGACAGCCGGCTTAACGTGCTTTCCGAGGTACGGAGGAAACTCGATATGTAATGGGTGGTCACCCATCCACGGACCAACCTAGGCAAGCGCAGCTTAACCTAAAGATCGACCCGAGCGGCTGTTATTATTCAGCCACGAGCTCCTCCTCCATGTGAATAAGAAAACATTGGAGCTTTAATTTAAGACCAAAAAAACGATGGCTTGACTGAGTGAAGAAAGGTGTCTAATGAGATGATAGTAGAGAAGTATGGAAGAAGACATGCTGCGCCGACCCCAAATAAAGGAGGATAAGGGCAGAAGACTGAAGATGATGATGAAGCTTTAATTTCAATACAGTCGCACGTTTGCAACGATGAAGCGATACTATCGCCTGTTGATCTAGTGGTTAGTGACCCTGACTGCTAGGACGGAGGTCGTGGGTTCGATTCCCACACAGGACAAATCTTTGTGCGATGAGTACGATTATTTGTTCTGTATCTTGGTGTGTAATTTATCTATAATATGTATGTATTTAGAAATAAATAAGTATGTTTATCAGTTGTCTGGTTGCCATAGTACAGGCTCTGCCTAGTTTGGGATCAGATGGCGGTGTGTTGGTTGTCCCAAGATATTATTATTATTATGCGATTGTATAGATTCTGCCACGCGTGGCAATTGCCACAAACGACCAAAACCCAATAACACTTTGAACGACCTGCAATCGCAGGACCTCGTACTCAGCAGTCGCGTTAGCACTAGACCAACGAAGCAGTCCTCCCATGTAAGAACTTCATTCAACGGCATTGTCGGTGTCAACGCAGACCTTATTAAGACGGTAAACATGTTTGATGTATTTTAATAACGGAAAATATTTCATAACATACTTAATCTAAAGATATCACTCGTAATTAATAAGTCAAATCAGACGCTTAATGACTTTGATTAACGAGCACTGAGCAGCGGTGTCTTAAGATCAAGATGACGTATCGTATCATAATCATTAATTATTCCGTAATTAGGTTTTATGTTCTTACATTTATTTTCGTCTGACATTAAGATGATCTAATTGAGTTCGCTTTATTATCGTTTGATTTTTTTTGTATGATTTTAAAGTATGGCATTGATATTCCACTACAATGACACGCCATGTTTGCCATCGGACGGACGAAAAATATGAACTGAACAGCAGCGGACACATCTCATCCTGCCAAAACTTGCAGCCGAAGGGATCTCTGCGTTGCCACCGACGACGCGGTGGTAGTGGCGATGTTCTGGGCTAACAAAATAAAAATAGTGTCGTGCCAGCAACACGAAGAAAAAGAAGACGAAATTCATCCCCGACATAAGCCCTTTAGAGGGCTTCCTTAGCGCTCACTATCGGTGTAATAAGAAACGCTTAACTCATCAACTCGGCTTTTTCCTAAACACTGAAATCACATCTTTCTACATGAGACAGGGTGTAAACGGACCCTTCACAAAGCCGTCAACCAAGCGTTCTGTACAGCAAACTAAGTAACTTTAATATTATATAGAATTTATTGCTGGGAAACGACTTTTTTTTGGGGCGAAATCACGTTTTACGGTAGGACTCAATGTAACGCACTCAAGACATTGTGCTGGTGGATGGATTGAATAGTAAACAGGTAATGGTGGTGTTTAGAGTAAAAATCTTACATTAAAAACTTGTAAAAAGGTTCGAACGTTGACCCCCAATATCTCCATAACTAGAAGGATCCCAGGTATGGTCTAGAAGAAAAAAAATATCACAATGACGGGGAGAACAAGTGCTTTTCGGCTTCGTTAAGGGTCTTGTTACACCCTGTATACACAACATCACGCCTATAATCCCCGAAGGGTTAGGCAGAGGTGTACCTAATAGTACACCCACATTTCACCAGTTATTGTAAAAGGGGACGAGCCTTTTGCCAAGAACCAAGCACAAATCGAGACTCTATGGCTGCTACTGAGGAATTCCTATTGGAAAAATCCAATAACACTTTGCCCGACCTGGGAATCAAATCCAGGACCTCATGCTCAGTAGTCGCGCTTGCGATCACTCTCTTTCTTTCTCTGCATTATCCAGAAGCAAAAGGCACATTATTAATAGTAAGTGAGTTCACCCAGAACAGATACGATGATGGTTGTGAGTGTGAGCAGCTCACCTCTCGCCATAACTTCATTTTCGACAAAAGTCCCTTTGGGCAAAATAGTCACTTAAGGAAAAAACAAAATCTTAACTGAAACGTATCTACATCCAAAACCCGAGCCATTGTCCGCAATAAGCAAAAAGTTCAGACATAAAATAAAACACAATAAGGGGGCGAGTTTCAACCCTTGGCCAACTTTTAACACACCCCCTTTTATAGTGTCTGTATTTTATGGGGTGATTCAAGTTTTTTTGGGAGTGTCATTCAACCCTTAGAATTTGGAGGAAAAGAAAGAAATGCGAAGTCATTTGGGAGGTGGAGTTTTTTCTTTTAGGTATGTTAAACTTCTTCATTATAATATGAAATGGAGCTGGCCACTTTGCAACAGATTGCATTATTACGAAAATAAACATACATACATACGTAGTACTTTAACTAGATATATTAGAACTTCTTGTATTGATAGACTGCCTCGTTGATTTATTGGCCGCAAGCGCGACTACTGAGCATGATGACCTAGGTTTGATTCCCGGGTTGAGCAAAGTATCAGTAGCTGCCACGGAGTCTTGATCTGTGCTCGGTTGATGGCAATAGACTCGCCCCCTATTACATGGGACAAAACATAACTGGTGAAATGTGGGTGTAGGTACTATTAGGTACACCTCTGCCTAATCCTTAGGGGATTACAAGGCGTTATGTTATCTGTTTCTTGTATTAATCATCCATCATCATATCGCTCGGTCAGCATAAAATTTCTGCCAAGCTTTTTCCAAACTATATAAGAGTCGACGTGGCTAAATAATAACAGCTGCTCAGGTCGATCTTCAGGTTAAGCCGCGCTTGCCTAGGTTTGTCCGTGGATGGGTGACCACCTATTACGTAACCGAGTGTCCTCCGTGCCCCAGAAAGCACGTTAAGCCGCTGGTCCCGGCTGTTATTTGTAGATATTTGGCAGTCGTTAAGGTAGTCAGTGGCTCGAAAGTCTGACAATCAGTCTTACCAAAGTTACCCAATGCTGGGTTGTGGAGGTCAGATGGGCAGTCGCTCCATGTAAAACGTAAAATACTGATATTGCTGCATCCGGTTAGACTGGAAGCCGACCCCAACATAGTTGGGAAAAGGCTAGGCAGATGATGATAAGAATCGACTTTCAGTCTAACCGGATCTAGCTGCTATACCAATTTTACATGAAAACATCAACCATAAGGATAAGGAATCATCAAAAAGCTTGGAAAACTGTCGAAAGCTTTCAAACAGGATTGACCTTACGTTTCCGCCAGCATAAGTCACACCCAACTCCCATACATCTTCACTGACAGAATCTCACTTTTGTCTAGTTTCTCAAGTTCGTCTATGACCACTAGGTATACCTAATGTACGGCCGAAAGGTCGGTAACGGTAAAGCAATATTAATAAAGGCAGTTTGTTCTTATAAGCAGACAGGAGGACATTGCCACCCCGACTTACGAACAGTAAGTAGTGGGTTCGAATTTCATAACCACTGCTCACAAAACGCTGAAGGAAAACATCCTGAGGAAACCGGCGTGTCTTAAAATAAAAATTTCGAAGACATGTGACATCTACCAACCCGCACTAGGCCCGCGTGGTGGATTATAGCCAGTGGGCCACCGCTGCTCTCAATTATTAGCAAAGGAACACCTTAATAACTTGTAGTAGAAACTCAACAGTTTCCAACGGTTAACTAATGTTCTTCAATTAGTAGCAACAATACAACAATCTTCACGCTTCGACAGTAACGGTATTAACAGTAACCATTTCCTTTTCACAGATGGTTAACGTAACTGAATGGAAACTTAGAAATAACAGATTAAAAACGTTTTAGTGCATTTGTGGTCATACTGTTCAGTTCCGTCCAGTGATGTTTTTTTGAAAAATGTTGTGTCCAATGGAGTTTTGTTTATGCTTTTGTGGGGACAAAGTGTTTGCATTAATAGCTGACTAATCCTTTAAGTACTGCATAATGTATTGCGCACTATGTCCTGTTTACTGCAAAGCATTGGAAAATATTAAAATGTCATTGTGGTTGTTAAGCAAACTAACTTTTGATTTGGCATAGACGAAATGCATATTTACATGATTTCCTGATTTCCAATTTTAACACAAGAGTAAACCAAATACGTGAAAGAGTATTTAGAAAGAGACGAAAAGTTGGTGCTATGCTACATTCATTTTTTTTTTTTACGAAATCAACGTTGCTCATAAGCTTGTGTATGAAGTGTATTTATGTCCAAAGGAATTCTCGCTCCTAAACTGTTACCAAACGTAGGTACACGACTTCTCAACTTATAGAATAGACTCTCCACCTACCTACATACATTTATATTTACTTGGCGACACCCTTATGCCACTTTTCACCCTTCTGCCCTAAGTAATAAGTTTGAAAAGTGATCGGCCGTCAGTGAACTTGATAGTACGTTTCCTTAATAAACAATTAATGGTTCATCTGATATTTTAGCCAAGAGCGAGAGCTATTTTATGTACACCTAAAGGTATTTACTTACTGAAATCGAAAAAAGTATGAGTCAGAAAATTCTGACTGTTTAGGCCGAAGCGTGATGTGCTTGTCAAACAAACTTGATGAAAAAAAATTTTCAAGGCTCGTCAAACGTGCTTGGCCGTTTAGATGCATGTTTGTCAAGCACTCAAAATGCTTGTCAAGCAATTTTGATCATGTAGGGACCAATTTACTTCACCATGGTTTACGCACGACAGGACTACCAAGCTTATCGACTCTCCACTTACATACATACATCTTCCCGTGGCGACATACACCCTCACGGCAGACACTAACTTACATCTATATCCCTGTTAAGCCAAAGGGCTGCCAGAGCTGCCTGACACGGAACTAACCGCTCAGTAATTCAATTCCTCCGTCTAAGGCGAGTTACATAAGACTGCAGCACGATATATGCATCGAGTACATTATAGATAATAAATTTGTGTGCAAGCAACTTAAATAGACAGAATTTGCATTAATTTATTATACCAATTACTAAAATATGAAACAGAGGTTCTATTTTGACAACATTTGGATTTACAGAGAGACAGTTAACTCAATTACTAGAGTAGGTTAATCGTAACTTTGGCATGAGCGGAGGTATGGAGCTATACCTAATTGAAAATTAGAATTATTTTAATCGATTCCGTGCAAATACTGTGTAATGTTCAGGGGTAGTGCTCCAGAGGGGCTTCCTGGTCAGTCAGAGGCTTTCGGATATGATGCTTGTTTGGGAAATGAGGTATGAGTAAAGCATTGAATACAATTCAGTATTAAAAAGTCTGGGGGAGTTCAACAAAAAAAACTGCTACTTTTTTTAAGTTATCTTTCCTTTTAAGACATTGAATGGATTTTTTGTAGATTTAGTGCCCTTTTTCATAAGTAGGTACGGACATTGAAGATCGATTTTCGTGTGCACGAAATTCTATTCAGTTTCAGTGGAATTCATCTTCTGCCTGCTCCTTGTCCCATTCTACTTTGGGTCGGCGCAACACATTTTCTTCTTCCATTCTCCCCTGTCAGACGTCACGGCATCATTTACTCCTTTCTCTTTCATATCATTCCTCACACTACTCATTCAACTTTTCTTGGGCCTTCCTCTCCCTCCCAGTGGAATTGCAATACGTAAAATTCACTGCTTGCCCGCATACAAGACTACTTTCTCGTGTGTACCTAAATACGTAGATCGTGACATTCTAAATGTCAACCGCGACAAATCGAATCTTAATGCCTTATGAAAGTACCATACTTCCTAATATTTCCTTATGAGAATTAACCTATGTTACACAAATATGTTGGCACTGTATTATCAAGGATTACTGACGTTATATAAATTTAAATGCCTTATTAGTCTTGGGTTAGCTAGATCCCATGTTAACGGTAAGCCTAAGGCAGTATATTATACTTTCTACTCAGTCTGGTGTAGTAACGATAGGTACCTACTGCTACGGATAGACCGCTTTGTAACGAAGTAACTTAATTTTAATATTTGAATTTTCATATTTTATTTTCTTTTTTTTTCAACGTGGAAAAGCGGAGTCACCTAACACAAGCATCTTCTTGCTTAAAGGTGATCTCCAAATCATGTTGGTTAAGCCTTATGTAATTAAAATAAACCTTTTTTTTATTATTTTAAGTAACTGCTAAACGTAATTTTTTTTGTCTGCTAAAAGTTAGTAACATTATGCCTGTATTTCCAAAGAGGTAGACAGAGGTGTGGTAGCGTAATCAGGGGTTTGGAGGATTTAACACGTCTCCAAATATGTAGTTGGCTCTCAGACGTGCCCGTTTCCACGTGATGTTTTCCTTCACTTTTTGGAATTACATGAAGTTGCTGCTGGGTTTCAATCCACAAACTACGACACTTAAGTCGAAGCCAATACCACTGGACAAAAACTACTCTCAGAGTTGTATAGTGCATCCAAGATAGTGCTACTTTTAGCCTACATCATCCCATAGCTGGGCAAAGGCCTCTACCATCACATCTAGTTTCATATCAGATCCAGGGCTAACGTGGTCCACTGTTTCTTGGTATTTTCCGGCTCATCCCGCATCTTCTAAGAGGTTTGCGGCATTGAATTTTGTTAAAAAAAAATACATAAACTAAAGAGTATTACTGACTGATTTATCTGCGTTGTGACAACGAGACCGCACTCTTTATCTCAAAGCAGGGGTAGTTATGCATAGTATCGCAACTGAGATTTTTAGGAGTACCCACAAACTTAATTATTTATTATACTACTAATGTAAACTAATAATATCAGTAAATACGTCAGATTAATTGTGAGTCCGAGTGTCGAAGGACAATGATTAGTTTGTATATTTTTTGTTCTCATGTAAGTGAAATGTAATTTCTTTATGAGAATTAAATGTCTTTAACCAGAAAGTCTGTCTATAGTAACTTCTCGGTGTATGCACTGTCAAAACACGTTAATCCATACATGTATACAAATAAATAAAATTGAAGTGTCTGTTTGTAATTTCAAAATAACAGCTTTTTACCGAATGCTTATGAAAGTACTCCTAACAAAACACTTACTATTACTACGCTGTAGTACGCAGCTACGCAGATACTTAAAAACAAAAAAAAACTTTTTCTTTAAATTTTGGTCTGTCAATCTGTCTGTGTGTATGTCTGTCTGTCTGTCTGTTTGTTCCGGCTAATCTCCGAAACGACGGCACCGATTTTGACGAGACTTTTACTGGCATATAGCTGATATTAATAGGAGTAACTACGTTTGGTTACTTTTGTTTTAGAAAGAAGATTAGGGTTACGTGCAAAACAATTAAAACCATTGAAGTTGTTAACAGAATCCGATTCAAATAGAGAAGAAATTTATATTAGTTTTACGCGGTCACACAAAGGTCACGGGAAACAGCTAGTTTAATTATAAACTCGTACCCCACTTACGAGCCTACCTTACAACCAAAACAAGCTTGCAAAGCAACTCCAGCCTTAACTACCGGACCGATTGAACGAAACCAAACTCTCTAACTGTTCGCTGCACCATAGATAGTAGCTGTTTCGAGCAGTCAGTCTGCAAAGTTGTTGGCAACAATCGACAACTATAAACTATCAATCTGCGCTTCAAGGAGCTGGGCAGAGTTAGCTGTGGGGAAGTTCGTAGATACTGGGTTTTGGACTGTAGGTAATTGGTCTTTGGAGTTGATAATTGCGAGGTGCTGATGCATTATGAAGTTTAGGTGTAACTCGAAGTGGGGGCTTTTCGGCGCATGTAAGTGAAGTTTGGTTTAGTTACTGAGTAAATTACTAATAGTATTGGTCTAGTGGTCGCAAGCGTGACTGCCGAGCAAAAAGTCCTGGGTTCGATCCCCAGGCCGAGCAAAGTGTTATTTGATTTTTACATCAGGAATTTCTCGGTAGCAGCCACGGAGTTTGGATCTGTGCCCGGTTGACAAATCTGGCAAAATATGGGTGTACACCCACCATACCATTAAACCCTTCAACTGATTATAGGTATTGCCTTACCGTCATCGATAGATACACTCTATGGCCTGAGGCGTACCCTATGAAAGACATCACGTCAGAGTCACCAATTTGGGGGTATGAAGAACAGGGTGTAAAGTTCTTCAACCCCCATAGAAAAGGGAGGATCCTCCGAACAGACGGGCTGCTATAGTCTGGTGGGCTACTGCCCGACGGTTGTTGTCGGGTTCTTCTATATATATAGTCTTAAGTCGCGAATAACTTTACTTGCGCGATGCAGGATTTAGTTATATTTCGATTTTTAGTTGGTCCTCTGCGTCATAGATGGCGCTGTAGTACTTTTTGTTCTATGTTGCTGTAGTACTTTTTGTAGTGCCGTTACAATAATATAAGGTACCTACCACCTCTAGCTAACCCTTTGGGGATTACTGGCGTGATGTTATGTTATATAAATTACCTGCCTATAATAATTCCATTGCAGAGCATAGACTTCTTCTCATGCAGAGGAAGAACGAACATTACCTAATAACCACCACAGACTCCATTAGGTGTTTGTGATGGGCATGTGGGGGTTGTTAAGGGGGTGTAACTTGAGGTAGGGGTGGCCGTGGCAGTGGATTTTAGCTAGGCAAATATAATATTATTTTTGCAGCTTGTAGGTCAGTATCAGGCGGCATGTTGAAACAAATATGATTTGCGACCGTAACACGTGTGTAGGTACCTACAGATTGTTTTTTTATGAACTTGGCATTGAATGGGATTAAATATACTTAGAGGGCTGTATTGATGATTTTAATGCTTATAACTCTGTAAAGCCATATTTGTTACGGTCGCGAATCATATTTTAATCAACTTACAACCTGACACTGACCTGCAAATTGCAAATAACGTAAGAAAATTTGAATTTTTCGGGCTACCCTGCTTTCACCTTAACTACCTATAACATGGAGTTCTTGAAGTCATTAGTGAATAGCTACGAATTGACCATGGTGACAATTGCTTTCTACGTCGAATTACAACGCAACTGGCCAGTACGCTTTTCGGTTGCTTATGTCAATCCAATAAAGTTTTGCACCTTTCGGTTGATTATGTCAATCCAGTACAGTTTTCACTTTTCGGTAGCTTATGTCAATCCAATACAGTTTCCACTTTTCGGTAGCTTATGTCAATCCAATACAATGTTGGTATGGACATGTGATGAGGAGGGACGAATCGCTTGTGACTAAAAGAGTGATGAATATAAACGTTGATGGATGGAGAGGGAGAGGAAGACCAAAGAAACGATGGACGGATTGTGTGAGGAATGATATGAAAGATAAAGATGTAAATGATAGCATGACGGTTGACAGAGGAGAATGGAAGAAAAAAAACGTGTTGCGCCGACCCCAAATAACATGGGAGAAGGGCAGGCAGATGATGATGATGGCAATCCAATACATTTCACTTTACCGTCATCGTTTTCACTGCTAGAATATCTAGGCTCCCTGAGAGTCCAGATAAAAGTGACATTCCAATAGCAAAATCAGTTACTTCAGTCAGTTTTCTAGCATGATCAAATGAAGTCTGATTTCCCATTGCATTCGACTACTACATATTTTATGGAAACGAGCTCCATTCTCCATTTGAACTCGCCAAATGAACATCCTGAAATACATTAGTACTGCCTACAAAACAGTAATACCTACCAGCAAACAAACTAGTACGGTGTGCAAATAAAGCTAGTTTACATTATACACCGTTTAAATCTGTTTGTTTTGCCCCCATTACATGCGGAACAGTCGTGTTTATGTTGTTTTTGTTCGGCTATACGGGCTCCTGATTTTGTGTAAATAATTTGTGTGTATAGATGTTGGGTTTGATGTCTTTGGGAGTTTCGGGGGGTGGGTAGTGTTCTAGGTTTTACTGGAAGGTGTGAGTTAGTATCTAACGAGTAGGAATTTTGTAAATATTAGGGGTTAGATAAAAAGTAAGTTTTCAGAGGTACCTACTTACAGAAGTTCTAAGTACCTACAATTTCTTTTAATTTTTAACTAGTTAACTAGTCTAAAACGACATCATTTATTATCAAGATACAAAAATATCGAATGAATATAAAACAACTATATATTTACAACACATGTATTTTCTAGGCAGATGATGACATGTATTTTCATCAGAAATATTCTCAACAAAAGCGTTCACTCATACTTAACACTCATCCAATATAAACAAGTTAGTCAAGGCAGCACACGACGGGCAATGTTGCTAGTTTTGCCTAAAACAAGAACTAACTCATCACCATCACCTTCCTCCCATGTTACTTGGGGTCGGCGCAAGACGTTTTTTTCTTCCATTCTCCTCTGTCAACCGTCACGCTATCATTTACTTCTTTATCTTTCTTATCATTCCTCACACAATCCATTCATCGTTTTAAAACTAACTATGGCAAAAAAATGTTAACTTTTGAAGGAGCACAACTCTATAATAAGTAACCGTTCTGTATAAGAAATCTGCACTCTTTAAATGCATTCAAAACTCAACTTAGTCAGCACATAATTGCGGATCGATCACTTCTGGAGAAATGAATGCATTAATATATATAATATATCCCTGGACATTTCACACAGCACCATCTAGTCCCAAGCTAAGCAACCTAATGCTTGTGTTATGGTAGCTAGATGGCTGATAAACTACATATATACATTTTTTTTTTTGTAAATACATACATATTATAGATAGAAAAACACCCAGACCCGGAACAACTACTTGTAGGTCATACAAATATTTGTTCCGTACGGGAATCGAACCCGCGACATGCAGCGCAGCAGTCAATCGCTTGACCACTGCGCTAACCGTGCCGTTTCATTGGATGGGTAGCTTGACGTAGTAGACTTGTAATACGGATGGCGAACTTTTTGTAATCTATATGTATAATTATATAAACGAGTAGGTATGTTTTTTAGTATTCTTTTCAAGTAGACATTTAAACATATTTTGTGATATGACATCATCACTGTACACCCACCAACTCCTTAAGGAATACAAGCGTGAGGATGGCCTTATTCTACCGCCTACCACCTAAGTACTAAATAAGTAACTACCCACATCTTATCAATAACAGATCACTATCATTTCGTCATTCCCCATTCAAACATCAAACTACAATTCCATATTTATGTTCGAAAGTTCGAAATTCAAATGCAATAAAACGGTCCACAAGATGGCTGGCGTAAAACGCGTGCGTCATAAAGTTTCGTTGAAAAACGCAATGAAAACTTACTTAGCGTCCTACGACATCGTAAATCAATAGTTTTCGAAAGTTATTGGGTAAGTCTTGTACTTTATGTCGAAGTTGGAGTAACTATGAATAAATAAGAATGGGTAACATTTGTTTCAGTACCAATAAAGAGTCTTCACAGACTTAAATGCACCCGGTGCATACTTTTACCATTGAAACTGAATGGAATCAGCAGCTCATCTAAGACGTTCACAGGACGTCTGTGTCAATATACCACAATTATGATGGCACTTCCAGTGCTTTAGACCTCGGTTTAGAAGTGCTGATCGTGTTTATTTCTATTGGTGATATTCGCTCTTTGTAGAAAAACTATCATGAATGCATATTCACTGATCCTCATCTATGATCGATAAGTTGCTGAGATTCCCTTGTTATATTAGATGGGTAAGCTATTATAGAACCGAAAGTTAAGGTTCATCTTCGTGTGCCTCCTTTGAAATATCAAGATGTAAAATAAGACTTAATAGTCTTACTACTATTATAAATGAAAGTTTGTCAGGATGGATGTATGGATGCTTGTTACTCGTTCACGCAAAAAGTATTTAACGGATTTGGATAAAATTGACATACAGTTAGTTTATAACCTGGATTAACACGTAGGATACTTTTTATACCATTAGTACCATCTCTTGGGACAATTACCGGACACCATACGGGCGAAACCGCATAAGCTAGTCCTTTTAAAATTAAAGTATTTTATGACGTAACTTTGCGACCAAGCCCATATCATAAATCAATTCTTATTTAATGTATTTTAGGTCACTCTTGACTTCCTAATTCCCTAATCGGTGAGTGACCCGAACACAGGGCAGTGATAACACGTGCATCGGATAGTGCAGCCGGTGACTTGGTTATATTTATCTATATTTTGGGGTAAACAGAGATAGTATTCGGTAATTGAAATAGGTCTCACTATACTATCTATACATTACTTTAAATGTGAAAGTTTGGATGGATGTTTGTTACTCAATCAAGCCAGAACGGCGGAACAGATTTGAATGAAATTTGGCACAGAGATATGTTATAGTCTGGAATAGCACATAGGCTTACTTTTTTCTCACACATACACATCAAAATTTCCACGCGAACAAAGTCGCGGGCAACAGCTAGTGTGATGTATTTCTAAAGGTGATTTGAAATATTAGATACTATTTTTCAAATAAGTGCTAGTTACTTTCAAATATAAGTTTGTAACTAATCTCTCGGGTAATACCAAAACCGTTTCTATACAAAAAAAAACCGGCCAAGTGCGAGTCGGACTCGCGCACGAAGGGTTATCCGTACCATTATCTATAAAAACAGCAAAAAAAAAAAAAAGAAGAACGTCATATCTTGTCTTTATTTGTTTTAGTATAGCAGCAACAGAAATACACCATCTGTGAAAATTTCAACTGTCTAACTATCACGGTTCATGAGATACAGCCTGGTGACAGAAACACAGACAGACACAGCGGAGTCTTAGTAATAGGGTCTCGTTTTACCCTTTGGGTGCGGAATCCTAAAAACAATTGTCGTTGAACGAATCTGTGGCAAATAGAGAACCTAGGTGACAATCGCTTCCATACTGTTTCCTATTTCTGCAACGACTTTCAAAAAGACATAATGAAGCTTTCACTAAGCACTTTTCGTCAGTTTATGTCTATCCAATCTATACTTATTTAATATTATATTATATATTATATATAATTATATATATAATATTATAAAGCTGAAGACTTTGTTTGTTTGTTTGCTTGAACGCGCTAATCTCAGGAACTGCTGGTTCGAATTGAAAAATTCTTTTTGTGTTGGATAGTCCATTTATCGAGGAAGGCTATAGGCTATATGACATTACGCTTCGACCCTTAGGAGCCGCGCAGCGTGACACCGCGGGGAACAGCTAGTATAATAAATATATTTGACTTTCCCATCATGATTATCGCTGTTGTCACTTTGTCTACGCCGATTTGTTGACTGGCTAATCTTCTGATGATAATGAAGCATAGGCTTCCCCTGTAGCTCGACCTGATATGAGCCATCAATCAAACATTTTTAATTTCGTTTAAAAAACGTTGTCCCACACGAGGAAATTCTCCTGTAACATGGGTGCATTTACAAAAATTTAGACTCACTTACACAAACAGCAAAACCGGGAACAACTACCTGTAGGCCATATAAATATTTGTTCCGTACGGCAATCGAACCCGCTGTAGCGGCACAACGAAAAGTACTACAGCAACATAGAACAAAAAGTACTACAGCGCCATCTATGACGCAGAGGATAAACTAAACATCGAAATACATCTAAATCCTGCATCGCGCAAGTAAAGTTATTCGCGACTTAAGACTATATAGAAGAACCCGACAACAACTGTCGGGCAGTAGCCCACCAGACAATAACACCCGTCTGGTCGGAGGATCCTCCCTTTTCTATGGGGGTTGAAGAGCTTTACTACCTGTTCTCCATACCCCCAAACCACAACACGCAGCGCAGCAGCCAATCGCTCAGGCAATGCGCCAACCATGCCGTCAACTTCTTTTCTTACTACACCGATTAAGCTAAGCAGCACTCGCGGAGACTTTATCGATTACCAATTTTCCCTCCCTTCACTTTAAACAAATGACCACCACCCTTGACAAGTACCTATTTAAATTTTACTCACAGCTAACGAAATTATGTATTTTTTAATAGCCCGTTACCGTAAATTGTGCTATTTTAATTATCTTTAAACTGTTTAATGAGCTCGTAAAATATCGGCCTTGCCTGTCGTAAAATATTTTGCAAAAGTAACATGGCTACGTCCGTTTACAGTGAAACATTAATTTATTATGAATTATTATTATTGACATGTGCATTATGTAACGTAGTTATAAATTCAGGAATAATATTATGAAGAATTTACGTGATCAGGCGATGGATTGGCTTTATGTCACTTTGTAGGAAATGAATGAAGATTTTATGAATGAACCTAGCTACTAGCTAGTTAAAGTTTTGTGTTAAACATAATCAAAAAAAAAACAAATCATTTATTACCCAGATAATACAATCCAATTTGTTAGTAAAATAATACATCTAGTGTTTAAGATGTGTATACACATCTTAAACACTAGTGTTAGTACATAATTATATTTGGAAATTTTTGATAATAGTTACTAATAATGTCAAAATCATTAATAATACAATAATCAGAAGATAAAAAGAAATAAGTAAAGCACAATAATCAAATGAGCAATAATATTAAAATAAACATTATTTCAAGGCACGATTAATAATATAAAAATGCATAATAAGAAAATTTAAATGCATACAATTTAGTGTTCCGATACTATTTTAACATACTAATTTAAGCTTAAACTTGAATGATACAACTTACAAAACGTGCTGTTTCCTACTTCTTCTTCCTCGTGATCTTGGCAGAGTGGTCATGGTCGTCACACCAGGAGTGGCAAGCTTGTGTGCAAGCTTCACAATCCGTCGCCATTCCTCCCGTACTGTGGCTTTTCTTGTACATTCGTGGAGTGGTGGACCATTGAGTCCATTGAGTGCAGTTTTGGCTTAGCCGGTCCAACGCATTGGTGACCTGCCGCGCGCTCTTGTTCCTTCAACCTTTCCCTGTACTACAAGTCGCTCCATAGATTTGCCTTCTTGACGTGTGATATGTCCAAAGAAAGAGTTTCCTGCTAGTTTAGTCAAACTTTCTTTTTGACGATCACCCTCATAATAATCTATGAACTTAAGACATATTTTGTGTCTTATTTGTGCTGAATATACAGTCACATTTTTTCTATTTCGATTCCCAAAAACATCTGTGAAGTTTCACTCTAGAATTTACTTTGACCTTGTAATATTAACAGAACAGCTAACAAAAACTTCTTGGTTTTCAAATAAAATCAAAACAATGATGTAACGCAGGGAACATACATGGACAGTGGACTGCTGGGTATCTACTAGACCACCCAACTGTTCCCATGGGTATCGTTGGAGTATACTAAAGAATTTATACTAGTGATAGAGCGGTAACAATCACTTAGCTACCGGTGTGCTTCCTTATACACACAGTGTGTTATTAATATTACATTGTGATGAAAAAAGAAGATAACATCACGCCCGTATTCCCCGAAGTGTGGGGCAGACAATTCGCCAGTTATGTTTATGTAATAGGGGGCGAGCCTTTTTCCATCAAGCGCACACAAATCCAGACTGTGACTGCTACTGAGGAATTCGTGATGGAAAACCCAATAACACTTTCCCCGATCTGGGTACCAAACCCAGAACCTCATACTCAGCAGTAGCACCAGCGACTACTAGACCAATGTGTCAGTCAATGGCTAGCTAACAAGTTAAAAGTAACAATTTATAGCGGTGATTTATCACTTCGTTCGCTAGATGTCACCGCAAGCGCTCGGCCCGTCAAAACATTATAATTGATAGATCGAAAAATGTTACACAGAAGATAGCTTAGTTGTTAGTTGTCGGCTTGAATGACGGTAGACACGAGTTTGAGTCCCGGTTAGAAAGGTAGGGAAAGTTTAAGTGAAAAGTACTTATGTGTAAGTTTAAGGAAAGATTGAGCGTTGAAACTTATATCTTTTAAATAACGAGTTAAAATGTCGAGGCTCTTAAGTTCTGCTCGCAGAAATTCATGGTTCCTAAGAGTTATGGTGAGATTGTGATCAAAAAATAAAAAAATATGGTTCAGTATTTGATTGGTTAATTTGTTTGTAGGCTATGAACCTGCTTCAAGAAAAAGAAAAAAACATTAATTTGTTTGCCATGAGACGCATAACAAATAAAGCATATATAAAATAACAAGTCGAAGTCCATGCGTAACGACCATTGCTCAGCGTAATGCATCATTTCATAGCTAGCTCCTTGCATAAGGTTTGAAAAAGGCTGGTTATAATCAGGACAAAAGGCAGAACAAAATATATTCCTCCATTAAAAAAAAAAAACAAATCATATGACATTGGAACGCGGAACGCACTGTGTGGCCGCATACACCACGCCCGGTTAACGATCTAGCAAACTGTTAAGTTAATCCGAGATAAGCGTCGCGTGACACAAGCACCATTGTTCTAACAGAATAGATAATTTACGCTGACAACGTCGCCGGATTACTGGAGTAAGCGTTGTGTAATATGAGCATGTTGGCTTCTTGCTCGTAGGCTGGGTAGCCTTCCCAGGAAAACACTAGGACTTAATTGCAGTTATTATTATTTTAACTGAGTCTTGATATGCTTCGCTTGGCAAACGATTTTTGGTGGTTTTCTGAACATCTGACTCCTTAGCTGTTTTTTCCTACTAACTGGTTCAGGAATCTCAGAGAGAGTAATCATACAAATGTTTTTTTTTTTTGTTAAAAATCTTTTTCTGTTTTTCTTCTGTAAATAACAATATCTTAATTTTCGTCGATAAACTCTGTTTCCATAACAAACACCCAACATTTTAAGTCATCAAAAGCGTAATGAAGTGTGCTTTATCTCATAATAAGCAAAGTAATGGTTTGGGAGAAGACATCCCCCTGCATTAGTGACGGATAGCTGGTCGGCCAACCTTGAGCACCGATGGCAATCAATTCACTTCAGTTGACTTGCGTTGTGAAATGATGACGAAATGAGATTCTTGGCTGTTTATTTTGAACCAGAAAGACATATCTTTGAAACTAGGCAACTGTGTTCAGTTTTTGATGATAGATGATGTTTTTAAAACAAGTCCCATATAACAGTAGTGTGTGTGAACATCTAAATATATAGTTGCCAAGTTTTTTTTTTTTTGTAAAATGTAATGTAAGCAATGGAATGAAGCATTGAAGTGATCATTTGTATCGTGGATAAACCAATGGATAAGTATAATTCAGTCGCCACATCAGAAAAAGAATTCGATGTTTTTTAGAATTTCTTACCTATTAGGTAATTTTAGTTGAAATTATTACAAACACAAGCTTTTGTCCACCGTTGATGAAAACAACAATAACGTTCTTATGATAATAGATGGCGCCACGAGTCTTTCGAATCATGATTGAATTTAATTCCTTTATTCATTTTTTTACACATTCATTACATTTTTAAATATTTAACTATGAAACAATATAAAAAAACATTTAAAAATATAAAAAATAGTAGCCCACCGGTATCGGGAACAGGGTCCAAGCTACCGGCGGTCAGGGCTCCAGAGAGAGGAACCTCCTAACTATACGAGCCGTGTCCAGAAGTACCGCTTTCTGAATCAAGCCCTTGATCCAGCTGCCTAACGAGAGCCTCCTTAGATATTGGTCGAGGCTCTTGGCAATTAAGCCATGGGCTGACACGACTATCGGCACAATGATCGCTGAGTCCACATCCCACATGTCGACAACCTCGCGAGCCAAATCAAGATACTTGATTTGCTTATCTTTCTCAGCTTTCACGAGGTTCTCGTCATGCGGGACGGTTATGTCAACAATCATTGCGCGCCGCTCTGATCGATCCACCACCACTATATCAGGCTTATTGGCTACAATAGTCCTGTCAGTGATGATGGATTGATCCCAGTACAGTGTGATATTGCCATTTTCGAGAACTGGGTCGGGCACATACCTATAGTACGGAACTTCCGATTCCACAAGGTTGTATTTTAGAGCAAGTTGCTGATGGATAATCCTGGCTACAAGGTTGTGTCTATGCAAGTACTCTCCGTTAGCCAGACGAGAACACCCGGAGATAATGTGACGGATTGATTCGCCTGGACGGTGGCATGCCCGACATATGTCAACCGTGCCGTCCTTCACAATAAATCTCCGGTAGTTATTCGTCATCATAACTTCATCCATAATTGCACAGACAAAACCTTCAGTTTCTCCGAAGAGGTCTCCGGAGCGTAGCCAGGCTACGGATGCTGATAGATCTACATCGGGCCCATGCAGGGCCCGGAAAAAGCGTCCGTGAAGCTCCTTACTCTGCCATACCTCCCTGCGGTCGTTGGTATCAAGTACTACAGGTTTGCGCCAGTTCTCTTTAGCCAAGGAGAGCGGGGTGAGGCCCTTGTCCACCGCGACCACATCTCGATGCATCCCCACGTCGGTTTCTAGGAAATATTCCCTGAGACTGCATATCTCGCGATTGTGGAGAGTCTTGGCGTTTAAAAAGCCTCGACCCCCACACCTCCGCGGGATATACAGTCTCATAACCGAAGAACGCGGGTGATGCATTCGATATACCGTCAACAATGTACGGACCTTCCTATCCAGGGCGTCTAGTTCAGTTTGAGTCCATTTGAGTATGCCGAAAGAGTACATCAAAACCGGCATGACCCAACCGTTGAAGGCACGCACCTTATTTCCGCCTGATAAAAGACTATTAAATACTTTTTTCAGGCGGCCAAAGAAGCGCTCCTTCAACGATTGCTTCATGTCAGTAACATTGATACCCAGCGCTTCCGACATACCCAAATACTTATAGGTTTCGGTTGCTGAGAGAGATCTAAGATTTATGGAATCCGAGAGCTGGGTTCCCACAGACTCCACAATCTCCCCTCGCTTTACATGCATGACCGCACATTTGTCCACACCGAATTCCATCCTGATGGCGCTACTGAAAGTCTCAGTTACCTTCAGTAGCTCCATCAATTGCAAATCGTTGGGGGCAAAGAGTTTCAGGTCATCCATGTAAAGGAGGTGAGATATAACTTGACCACCTCTCCTCAACCGATAGCCTAGACCTAAATCCTCCAGCAGCGTGCTAAGAGGATTCAAGGCTAAGCAGAACCAAAGTGGACTCAAACTATCACCCTGAAATATACCTCGCTCTATCCTTATGGGCTCGCTATTCCTCTGGATTTGCCGACATCCTGGATAGCGAAGGACTGTCCTCCATTGCCCCATACATGACATCAGGAAGGTGCGCAGAGTTGCATCAACTTTATACAGCTCTAGCACCCTCATGAGCCATGTATGTGGCACAGAGTCATAGGCCTTCTTATAGTCTATCCAACATGTCAACAGATCCCTTCGGGAACGACGAGCCTGTTGACTAATGGCCATATCAATGAGGAGTAGCTCCTTAGTACCGCGGGACCCGTTCCTACATCCATTTTGAGAAGCGGACATGATAGAATTGTCATCAATGTGTTTGCTAATTTTAGCTCTCAAAATGGATGTAAGAACTTTATATACTGTCGGGAGACAGGTAATAGGTCTATAGTTGTTGGGTTCCGCAGTACTACCCGATTTATGGAGCAGGTGGGTTATACCTGTTGTTAGGAACTCGGGCAGCGACCCTGACTCTAAGGCTGACTGGAACAGGGTCGCCAGGCGAGCATGCGACCTAGTAAACCATTTAATCCAGAAGTTGTGCAGCCCATCCGGCCCTGGGGATTTCCAGTTAGGTAACGGACGGACTGCACGAACTACGTCTTGGGGGCTGATAGTGATTGCCCCCATTTCTGGTACCGGATCGCATGCTCGCTCAACCTCCCGGGTCCATTCACCCTCGGTATGGCTAACAGGCACCGACCAGATGTTGCGCCAGAACGAACATATGGCATCATCATCCGGCAGGTGCGCGTCAGCCACACCTTGGTCCGGTCGCTCCCAAGCCCTATAAACCCACCTTTCATCTCTTTGGAATGTGCGATTCTGAGTGTACCGATCCACCCGCCGCTTATACCTACGAATACGGTTTGCCCACGCATACACTTTCTGCTTCAGGAAGTCGATGCGCTCTGTGACACGGGACATGTAGTCTCGAGGACTGATATCAGTACCCGAGAACGCCCGCCTCACAAAACGCATCACTCTAGGGCGAGTATTGCCCTCCCTGAAGCAGATTAGTTTGCCGATGAGTGCTCTGGCCCCATCAATACGTCGTTCAATCCTGTACTGCCATGCCGGTACGGCTGGTTTAGGTCGTGTAGCTCTGTCATCAGAAAATTTAACATGAGCTACACGACATGCCGCAACAGCCGCACAATACAGGATTGAGTGAGCATCGGTGAGGTCTTCGCAGTTGTCAAAATAGTTTGACAACTGCGAATCCAGAACAGCCACCAGCACCCTATTTTTGTTATGCATGGGCAAACGAGGTAAGCGTGGTCTGCGGTCGGGTTGCATGAACCGATATTCCCGAATCGCACCCTCCAAAGCACTCCTCATATCCTCACTGCACTGGGTACTTACATTAGTAACCATGTCATTACTCACGTCGTTATCGCGATTTGGTGCTGCGGTAAATTGTGGTGGAACCACAGCCTGCGACGGCGTGGCAATGACATGGCTACTCTGCATTTCAGTCCGCAAGCGATCAAGTGCGGTGTCATCCAGCATACGATTACGCTGTATGACTCGCACCTGATCCGACAGTCGTTGCGCCGACACGTTGACAGCTGGCTCAAGCACCTGAAACAGAGAGAGCATCCGAACACGGTACGCGGTCAGGTTGTTTCCCCCCTCTGTAGCCCCATAGTATGCGCGCATGACATTTTCATTAATGGATTGCGTCCATCGCATGCGCTGCACACTCCCGCCGGGAGCTGGGACCCTATCAGAGACCGGTGGGCCTCGAGGTCCTAAACCGTCCGGCGGCCGGCGTCCTCCCCGTCGACGAGCAGGTGGTGGCGTCGTGGGCGGAGAGAAATACTCGTCGCTGGAGCTCGACGCAACTGCCACGGCCGGTGTCACAGCACTCACGACGGGGCTGGAGTCCGGCGGCGCCGCCGCGGTGGCGAGGCGGGAGCTGAGCGACGGGTCCGGAGGCGATAGGCGTGTGCGTCGAGCGGCTGCACGGGTCAACATTTTAGTTTTATCATGCTCATAATTTTATTGAGTATTTTCACTTAAATGACATAATTATGTCATTGGAAATTACAGTTTTTTCTTATGTTTATGGATAAAAGGGTTCATCTTGCTGTTATATATTAATTAAAAACTATTATATTTAAAAAAATGGATTTGTGGTGTCACAACTGTTTAAAAATATGTATAATATTATTTAAATTTCCGAAAATTTGAAGATAAAATTTGAGCGACGTGTTGACTCCAGTGTTGCCAGTTATTATTATTATTATTAAAGGTACTAACTAGGGTATAATATCAAGCATTGTTCTTGTTTTCATGCGCATTTTATTATTTACTAACTTTGCCCCGCGACTATCGTCCGCGTGAAATTAATAATAACCTACAAAATATACATAAAAATTTCATAATAAACGGTCGAGCCGTTTCGGAAGAATGCGGCAGCAAACACCGTGACACGAGATTTTTATATTTAAGATTACTTCCCTATTTGAATCGGATATTGTTAACAATTTCAAGGGTTTTAATTTTTTTGCACGGAACCTTAATCCTTTTTTTTAATAAGTACTGCTACTGTTTATAACATCAGCTATGTGCCAGTAAAAGTCCCGTCAAAATTGGTGCAGCATTTTCGAAGATTAGCCGGAACAAACAGACAGTTTATGTATACTTTCATAAGCATTCAGTAAAAAGCAGTTATTTTGAAATTACAAACAAGCAATTCAATTTTATTTATTTGTATAAATAGGTTGTAAGTACCCGTAATTGTTTTATTAACTTTCTGTGTACTTCGACGTAGGCCGGTAATAATGTATGCCTTTTACCAGACGTATTCAACGTAATGTCTTTTAAAAGTATTGCGTCTCTTTGGAAAATACAAATCTATGTTCCGTGCGAGAATCGAATCCGGGACACGCAGCGCAGCAGCAAATCGCTTAGCCACTGCGCTAACCGTGCCTTCGTTCTTCTACATATTGAAGTTATTATGTTAGGGTATAAATAATATTGAAATTTTAATTACTTTTGACTTGACTTTCAAAAAGCAGTAGTAATCCAACAAAAAATAATTCAAAATATTCAATTGCACCGAACTCCTTACAATTTTTATTCATAGCCAATACTTTCACACATGTCATCGTAAAACGATTATTTATTGAATATTTTCAGGTAATTCCACTTTATAGATGATAATGCGACGTAACGATAATTTTATAGTTATTTATCTGTGTGCTGCGTTCCGTTCCGTTCCGTGTCCCGTACAAAGGATTACGTTCTTTTATGAGTTTTTAATACTTACGTAATACGATTTTTATAGGAATGTAAGTAGGGTTTAATAGTTCGTTGAACGGTAAGGATATTAAGAAAAATATAAATATAAACAAGGTGTAAACGGACCCTTTACGAAGCTGGCAACTAATCATTGTGTACATCAAACTAAGTAACTCTATGCAAAAATTATTGCTGGGAAACGACTTATTTTCTGGGGTGAAAAATCACGTTTTACGGTAGGACTCAATGTAACGCGCTCAAATCACTATGCTGATGGATACATTGATTAGTACGGGGGTCGTGTAAGTATTTAAAGTAAAGTTAAACCGAATAAAAAAAAAATTGATAGAGTTAAAACTTTGACCCCCAATATTTCCGTAACTAGAATGTTCCTAGGTATAGTGTGGAACAAAACAATGATCGCAATGAGGAGAACAAGTACCTTTCGGCTTTATCAAAATAAGGCATATTTCTATGAAACTATTGACCTTGCAGATGAACCTTATTATATCGTGTCATGTCAAATCATCAATATTTCTGTGCTGTATTTAAGTTCTATGATTATGTATCAAACTCGTTGGTCAAGTGATCCCAATCGTGACAGCTGAGCATGAGATCCTGGGCGCGATTCCCATTTCCCAGGTCGGGCAAACTGTTATTAGTCAGTCAGTCTTATGGAACATGGGACTTAAACAGAACTGGCGAAATGTTGGTTTACTATTTATACACCTCTGCCTAACCCTTCCGGAATTACAGGCGTGGCGATATGATGGTATTTTACGACTTTGTTTTTTACCCCTTTTTTTTTTTTTTTTTTTTGGTGGGTGGGAAATCATCAAATGACCCCTCCCGCCCTGGGCGGAGCGGAAGGGAGTGTCAGACTCTTACTGACTAAAAACCACCCATGTTCTCCTTCATTGGCCCTTTATGTTCCAGGGCCGCGGTATCTCTTTCGAACAGTCCCGCAGCCTTGTTTTTTACCCCTTTCAGTTTATTATATTCCAAGTTATTTCCCGAATAGATTTAAATTTTGGTTAATTACTTAGTATTCAATCATCACTGCAAAGCGATTTTTCCCGCTTTCCGCCATTTTGTGACGTAACAGTAATGGCCGCTAATTGAAACAGCTGATCGAGCGTGACTCCATGATAATTGATCGTTGCAATGATTTATAGTGTTCGTCCAATAACATAATAAAGATGTCGATTGTTATGGATGCCGTGGTCGGAATAGTAATGTCAGGTTTATGTGGCTGCCGTGTTTGATTTGCAACATGCAGTAAAATAAACTTATACTGTCACTTACGGGATATCTTCTGAGATTATCAATTACTCTGAGCTCCCGATATGTACCTATACTGCTGCAAGCGCCATGATCGCGAGATGACACAATAATGGAGCTCAGATTATTGGATAATCACGTAAGATATCCCATAAGTGGAAATATAAGTTTAGTTATAGGTAAACCGTTCAAACTTTAAACAACGTATACAATAAAATGTTAGGAAATTGATGCAGATGTCTAGTAACAATGCAATTCTTAGGGCCTAGAAAAAACGACATTCTTTTAGCGATGATTGATGATAGAAAAAAAAAATACTTATAGTGGTTTAGATTAGATTATCATGAGTGAAAAAAGCTCATGTTAATTCTGTTTTATGTTTCCGAGCTATGAAACACGTAGAAAACTATTTCCATTTGTCGGAGCTCTCTGAACGGAGACTTCAGTACTGTAATGATGATGGTTGTAAAATAACATAACATCACGCTTTGTAATCCTTAAAGGAAGAGGTGTAAGGCAGAGCTGTACCTAACAGTACACCCATTTCGCAAGTTATGTTTAAGTTCCACGTAATAGGGGTGAGCCTATTGCCGTCAGCCGGCCACAAATTCAGGCTTCGTGGCTGTTACTGAGAAATTTCTGATGGAAAAACCCAAGAACGCTTTGCACGACACAGAAATCGAATCCAAGACCTCATGCTCCGCTGTCACGCTTGGGATGACTAGAGCAACGAGACAGCTTCATCATCTACTTGCTGTTGTACTTGCGGCCATTAGATCAACGAGGTAGTCGAGGGAGATGATCAATCTATCAATGAACTGTAAAACTTGGTTGCTCATAATTCCAAAATCGAATCACATGATGTTGTCGTAATTTTGAATTTCAGTAACCGTCGTGTTCTTTTCTTAAAATCAATTCATAGTATTTTTAACGGAAGTGGAGATTTTCTTTAAATGTTTTTGATTTGATTTGATTAATTTGTCGGTCTGTGGATGGGTGACCGTTCATTTCATATCGAGTTTCCTCCGTGCCTCGGAAAGTTAGCCGTTGGTCCCGGCTGTCATTGTTTGGTCTTCGGCAGTTGTTACAGGTAGTGGCCCGAATGTCTAACAACTAGCCTTACCAAGGGGTATCGTACTACCTAGGTTATAATTGGGTTGTGGAGGTCAGAGAGGCAGTCGCTCCATGGTAAATACGCTTCAGCTGCATCCGGTGAGACTTGTACCCGAACTCAAGATAGTTGGGAAAAGGCTAGGCAGATGATGTGGTCTATTTGAACAATTTCATAGATGAATAATAATATAACGACACAGAAATTTACAACCTACACTCAATATGTTAATGCTTACTCATAAAATAACATCTCCGATATTTTTTCATTCACATTACAGTCTGAACTTATCGCCAATTTTCCCGCGCTCCGGGCGCCATGTTTGTTGACGTCACATTTTAATGGTGGCTAATTGATACTTCGTTTGCTTTGTATTGTTCTATCACATATTGATTTATTTTGTTTGTTATAATTCAACTGTTTGTTCAATTTCATGATTGTTTCAGGCATTCTGACTGCTTTAGGAGAAATCGAAGTCGTTTGGATTTTGACTTTTCAAGGTTCCGTAGCCGAATGGCAAAAAACGGAACCCTTATAGATTCGTCATGTCTGTCTGTCTGTCTGTCCGTATGTCCCAACCACTCTATTCTGAAACTATTATGACTATACAGATGAAACTTGGTAGGTAGATTTATTCTGTAAAAAGCTTTACGATTTTTATACAAAAAAAAAAATGATTTAGGCCCCCCTAAATACTTAACCCCTTGAATCTTGAATTTAACTGAAACAAAAAAAATAAAATTCATCAAACCTCTATGTGTGTGTTTTGTGTAGGTATAGGTCTTTAAAAATGACATTGTGGTTTCTATAAAGATCGGAGAGTCCCACATATCAGCCAACGTTCTAAGGATGGTGTTGGGGCTGGCGCGAACACGGCGTAGCAGAGATGCGCATCTCTTGCGCATGATGGCTGAAAAACTATCAACGCCTGCGTCGGCAAACATGCCGGACGCGCTGCAAAAACGCGGCAGCCCCATCAACACCCGGGTGTTGTTATATTGTGTGCGTAGGCCACTATATGCCCTTTGCGTAAAGTTCACCCACAGGCTGCATGTGTAAAAGGATTGGCAGTAGGCTTTGAAAAGCGTCACCTTAACCTAAGCCGTACAACGTGCAAACCTATAGGCCAATATCCCACAACGAACAGCCAGTGACCTGCGCTCCCGTTCTACATCAGCATTATCTTTTAAATCGTCTAAGACCCAATAACCCAGATATTTAAAATTTGCAACTCTTAAATAAATGCACGTTTTTCATTTACCATCATGGAGGAATGTCTTCGAAACATTTGGCGTAGACGAAGAGCTTTAGAATTTTCAACAACTTAAGCACTTGTGTCCGTTTAGCACTATGATGTTGTTGTTAATTAACGACCACAGTAATTGTAAGACAGACACCGCACATGCAGATGTAATCAATTCGACACCTAATGGTCTCTGTTAAACCTAGATCTCACCGAGTTTATGGTCAAGTTGCACCACAGACGTTAAATATTGTCAGGTAAATTAATTGTTAAGCAAAATGACAACCTAGTTCTACGCTAATTTACCGTGTTATTATAGTTATTTATTTAGTACAACTGTTTAAACGTTTGATTTCAACGAATGGGTTTATTAATTTAATTTAAACATAACTGGTGAAATGAATGTGGGTGCATATAGAAGCACTTTTGATTCCTTTCCGGGGATAACAGGTGTGATCTTATGTCAATAATAATAATAATAATATCCCTGGACATTTCACACAGCACCATCTAGTCCCAAGCTAAGCAACCTAATGCTTGTGTTATGGTAGCTAGATGGCTGATAAACTACATATATACATTTTTTTTTTGTAAATACATACATAATTATTATAGATAGAAAAACAATGAATGACAGTTGTGTATTACCAATATGCATTTTTTTGCCGTCAATTTGTTTTGCAATCAATTTCTTGACTTAACATTGCTTAGCAACTGACAGTCAAGTTGTAATAATCGTACGGGGGTTACGTACCACCGGTGCTTTGAACGAAAGAAAAGAACATAAAAGCAACGGCAAAGTGCTAATGGTGTTAATAGCCAATAAAGTGTTTACCGTAACACTTTAATTAATCGGCTCTCTTTCATCTTTTCTTTGTATCGATAAAATGTTTGTGGCGACAGGCTTTTATGAAAGAATCAATCTGTTGATTTCTTTATTAACTGGTAAGTTATGGCAAGCTGCACGTGAAAATGTTAGAAAGAAAATTCTAATAGACAGCATACAGAAAATACACACAGAACTTTACTATACTTATTTAATACTAGCTTTTGCCTGCAGCTTTGCTCGCGTTAATTTAGAATTTGACAATCGATTCGGGTTGTACTCTGCTTGTAATAATAAAATTAATAATAATTAAATTATTAATAATAATAAGCTGGCAACACTAGAGTCAACACGTCGCTCAAATTTTATCATCAAATTTTACGAAATTTAAATAATATATCCATATTTTTAAACAGTGTGTCACCACCACGAATCCATTTCTTTAAATATAATCGTTTTTAAATAATAACAAACAGAAAGATGAACCATATCCATAAATATAAAAGAAAAAAACTGTTCCTGCAAATGACATATGTCATATACGAAATAGTGAAAACTCAATTTTAGATAATGCGAATCAAGTTATAACAATAATGTTGACTCGTGCAGCTGCACAACGCGCACGCCTACTGCCTCCGGACCCGTCGCTAAGCTCCGCCTCGCCGCCGCCGGACTCCAGCCCCGTCGTGAGTGCTGTGACACCGGCCGTGGCAGTTGCGTCGAGCTCGAGTGACGAGTATTTCTCTCCGCCCACGACGCCACCACCTGTTCGTCGACGGGGAGGACGCCGGCCGCCGGATGGTTTAGGACCTCGAGGCCCACCGGCCTCTGATAGGGTCCCAGCTCCCGGCGGGAGTGTGCAGCGCATGCGATGGACGCAATCCATCAATGAAAATGTCATGCGCGCATACTATGGGGCTACAGAGGGGGGAAACAACCTGACCGCGTACCGTGTTCGGATGCTCTCTCTGTTTCAGGTGCTTGAGCCAGCTGTCAACGTGTCGGCGCAACGACTGTCGGATCAGGTGCGAGTCATACAGCGTAATCGTATGCTGGATGACACCGCACTTGATCGCTTGCGGACAGAAATGCAGAGTAGCCATGTCATTGCCACGCCGTCGCAGGCTGTGGTTCCACCACAATTTACCGCAGCACCAAATCGCGATAACGACGTGAGTAATGACATGGTTACTAATGTAAGTACCCAGTGCAGTGAGGACATGAGGAGTGCTTTGGAGGGTGCGATTCGGGAATATCGGTTCATGCAACCCGACCGCAGACCACGCTTACCTCGTTTGCCCATGCATAACAAAAATAGGGTGCTGGTGGCTGTTCTGGATTCGCAGTTGTCAAACTATTTTGACAACTGCGAAGACCTCACCGATGCTCACTCAATCCTGTATTGTGCGGCTGTTGCGGCATGTCGTGTAGCTCATGTTAAATTTTCTGATGACAGAGCTACACGACCTAAACCAGCCGTACCGGCATGGCAGTACAGGATTGAACGACGTATTGATGGGGCCAGAGCACTCATCGGCAAACTAATCTGCTTCAGGGAGGGCAATACTCGCCCTAGAGTGATGCGTTTTGTGAGGCGGGCGTTCTCGGGTACTGATATCAGTCCTCGAGACTACATGTCCCGTGTCACAGAGCGCATCGACTTCCTGAAGCAGAAAGTATATGCATGGGCAAACCGTATTCGTAGGTATAAGCGGCGGGTGGATCGATACACTCAGAATCGCACATTCCAAAGAGATGAAAGGTGGGTTTATAGGGCTTGGGAGCGACCGGACCAAGGTGTGGCTGACGCGCGCCTGCCGGATGATGATGCCATATGTTCGTTCTGGCGCAGCATCTGGTCGGTGCCTGTTAGCCATACCGAGGGTGAATGGACCCGGGAGGTTGAGCGAGCGTGCGATCCGGTACCAGAAATGGGGGCAATCACTATCAGCCCCCAAGACGTAGTTCGTGCAGTCCGTCCGTTACCTAACTGGAAATCCCCAGGGCCGGATAGGCTGCACAACTTCTGGATTAAATGGTTTACTAGGTCGCATGCTCGCCTGGCGACCCTGTTCCAGTCAGCCTTAGAGTCAGGGTCGCTGCCCGAGTTCCTAACAACAGGTATAACCCACCTGCTCCATAAATCGGGTAGTACTGCGGAACCCAACAACTATAGACCTATTACCTGTCTCCCGACAGTATATAAAGTTCTTACATCCATTTTGAGAGCTAAAATTAGCAAACACATTGATGACAATTCTATCATGTCCACTTCTCAAAATGGATGTAGGAACGGGTCCCGCGGTACTAAGGAGCTACTCCTCATTGATATGGCCATTAGTCAACAGGCTCGTCGTTCCCGAAGGGATCTGTCGACATGTTGGATAGACTATAAGAAGGCCTATGACTCTGTGCCACATACATGGCTCATGAGGGTGCTAGAGCTGTATAAAGTTGATGCAACTCTGCGCACCTTCCTGATGTCATGTATGGGGCAATGGAGGACAGTCCTTCGCTATCCAGGATGTCGGCAAATCCAGAGGAATAGCGAGCCCATAAGGATAGAGCGAGGTATATTTCAGGGCGATAGTTTGAGTCCACTTTGGTTCTGCTTAGCCTTGAATCCTCTTAGCACGCTGCTGGAGGATTCAGGTCTAGGCTATCGGTTGAGGAGAGGTGGTCAAGTTATATCTCACCTCCTTTACATGGATGACCTGAAACTCTTTGCCCCCAACGATTTGCAATTGATGGAGCTACTGAAGGTAACTGAGACTTTCAGTAGCGCCATCAGGATGGAATTCGGTGTGGACAAATGTGCGGTCATGCATGTAAAGCGAGGGGAGATTGTGGAGTCTGTGGGAACCCAGCTCTCGGATTCCATAAATCTTAGATCTCTCTCAGCAACCGAAACCTATAAGTATTTGGGTATGTCGGAAGCGCTGGGTATCAATGTTACTGACATGAAGCAATCGTTGAAGGAGCGCTTCTTTGGCCGCCTGAAAAAAGTATTTAATAGTCTTTTATCAGGCGGAAATAAGGTGCGTGCCTTCAACGGTTGGGTCATGCCGGTTTTGATGTACTCTTTCGGCATACTCAAATGGACTCAAACTGAACTAGACGCCCTGGATAGGAAGGTCCGTACATTGTTGACGGTATATCGAATGCATCACCCGCGTTCTTCGGTTATGAGACTGTATATCCCGCGGAGGTGTGGGGGTCGAGGCTTTTTAAACGCCAAGACTCTCCACAATCGCGAGATATGCAGTCTCAGGGAATATTTCCTAGAAACCGTCGTGGGGATGCATCGAGATGTGGTCGCGGTGGACAAGGGCCTCACCCCGCTCTCCTTGGCTAAAGAGAACTGGCGCAAACCTGTAGTACTTGATACCAACGACCGCAGGGAGGTATGGCAGAGTAAGGAGCTTCACGGACGCTTTTTCCGGGCCCTGCATGGGCCCGATGTAGACCTATCAGCGTCCGTAGCCTGGCTACGCTCCGGAGACCTCTTCGGAGAAACTGAAGGTTTTGTCTGTGCAATTATGGATGAAGTTATGATGACGAATAACTACCGGAGATTTATTGTGAAGGACAGCACGGTTGACATATGTCGGGCATGCCACCGTCCAGGCGAATCAATCCGTCACATTATCTCCGGGTGTTCTCGTCTGGCTAACGGAGAGTACTTGCATAGACACAACCTTGTAGCCAGGATTATCCATCAGCAACTTGCTCTAAAATACAACCTTGTGGAATCGGAAGTTCCGTACTATAGGTATGTGCCCGACCCAGTTCTCGAAAATGGCAATATCACACTGTACTGGGATCAATCCATCATCACTGACAGGACTATTGTGGCTAATAAGCCTGATATAGTGGTGGTGGATCGATCAGAGCGGCGCGCAATGATTGTTGACATAACCGTCCCGCATGACGAGAACCTCGTGAAAGCTGAGAAAGATAAGCAAATCAAGTATCTTGATTTGGCTCGCGAGGTTGTCGACATGTGGGATGTGGACTCAGCGATCATTGTGCCGATAGTCGTGTCAGCCCATGGCTTAATTGCCAAGAGCCTCGACCAATATCTAAGGAGGCTCTCGTTAGGCAGCTGGATCAAGGGCTTGATTCAGAAAGCGGTACTTCTGGACACGGCTCGTATAGTTAGGAGGTTCCTCTCTCTGGAGCCCTGACCGCCGGTAGCTTGGACCTTGTTCCCGATACCGGTGGGCTACATTTTTTTATATTTTTAAATGTTTTTTATGTATTTTTTTAATCAATATTTAAAAATGTAATAAATTTGTTTACAAATGAATAAAGGAATAATAATAATAATCTTTATTTATCAAAAAGCCAAATACAATTTGTCCATCTCAATCAAAACATAAAAACGCTATTATATGAAGTACAACGCTATGCATTATTTGAGACAGAGTGAACGTCTGTGTCTGTGCTAGTATAAACTGTGTTACAGACACAGGCGCCTTTCTCTTACTGTTCATTGACAATTATTTGCTGCACCTGTAGGAGTTTTTGTAACCATAAGGCCCGGTATCCACCAAAGCGGAGAGGAGAGGAGACGAGAGGAGATGTGTTTGAATTAACCAATCCGATTTCGTTATTTCCACATCTCTTCTCCGCTTAGCTTTGGTGGAAATGGGTCAAGCGGAGAGGAGAGGAGATGTCTCATTTTTCTATAGAATTTTGTGCAGCGAGCGAGCAAGCGGCGCGGCAGAGCGGAGAAGTGTCTAGTCGGGCGGCCGGCGGCGCACGCGCTCGCGCACCCCTCACCCCGCTGCCTTCTCCGCGCGCCTCGCACATCCCGAAAGCGTCATTCGATTGACTGGCTTTGAATGCAAGCGTGTGTCCTCCATATTTTTATATTTTCAGTTTGCAAAATGGATGACGAACATTTCATTGAAGTGGTTAAAAAATATCCGTGTCTTTGGAATACACTTTTAAGCACTTATAAATGCAATTCAGATATAACTTTTGTAACGACATGGCGTCTTCCTTTCGTAGACAGCACTTGACTGTTTTCGATCTCTCACAGCTCACATCTCTGCTACACACAGCTCACATCTCCTCTCCGCAACGCATCTCCTCTCCGCTTTGGTGGAAATAACCTGCCAGCTTCGCGGCACATCTCCTCTCGTCTCCTCTCCTCTCCGCTTTGGTGGATACCGGGCCTTAAACTTAGTTTGACATAATTATGTACTTAACACTTATTAAAATTAATGCAGGCAAGGAATGGATGTGTGTGGTTTGGGTGTATTTGTGGGTATGTGTGTGGTTTGGGTGTATTTGTGGGTATGTGTGTGGTGTGGGTGTATGAGTGGGTGTGTGTGTGTTTAGTTGTGTGTTTGGTTTGTATCACAGTATAGAATGGATAATAAAGAGGTAATTTAAATTAAAATCTGTTTTTAGTTGTGCTAGTGTGATTTTTTTGCAAAGAGTTGTTCGGTCTCATCGTACGTTAACTTTTGAAGAAAACTACTAACTACAGTGTTGGGAATCGCTCCCAACATACACGCGGACGGCACGCGCAGGCGACGTGATTGTTGGGAATCACACCCAACATACACGCAGACGCCACGCGCAGGCGACGTGACCGACCAACGCGTCATCAGCATCGCCAGCGGAGCGGAGGTGGCGTGGGGAGCCGGCCGGAACGGCGGACACTCGCCTTCTCAGAGCCCACCGCGACGGACGATACTCACGAACCATTAATAGATCTTATGTTTGTCCGGGACCTTTATAATGTTGAAAGAAGAACGGTCACGTCCCATATAAAAAAAACCCAGACCCGACAGAAAAGTGACATATCTCAGTTTTTTTGTTATTATTTATATAATCATATTATATAGTTTTTATATTCGAAATCAATGGCTAACACCAAAATATTGCCTTATGTTTTTGTTCAGGGTTTACACTAAAAAAATACAAAATGCCTACTTATCTACACAATTCATAATGTATGTAACTAAATGACGATAAATAGTTATGGGATGTATCCAGGAGACCTGGAGATACAGCTGTATTATATAATTTTTGAACTCCTAGTACAACATTCAACTTAGGATTTTTTTTTTTAAGGTGGTTTAAAATCATCTAATGACATCTCTCGCCCTTGGGTGGACCGAGAGAGCGTGTCAGACTCTTACTGACTAAAAAATTCCACCCCGTTCCTTTTTGCCTCTGGTACTGGGGTCAGAGCATGCCCTTCTGGATTCGCCCTCAACTTAGGATTAATTAAAATCGTCATATTCGATGATTCAGATCGGATTATTCCACTAATTACTTTTCTACGTCATTTAGTTACATATATTTACGAATTGTGTAGATACGTAGACATTTTGTACTTTTTTAGTGTAAAGCCTGAACAAAAACATAAGGCAATATTTTGGTGTTAGCCATTGATTTCGAATATAAAAACTATATAATATGATTATGTAAATAATAACAAAAAAACTGAGGTATGTTACTTTTCTGTCGGGTCTGGGTTTTTTTTGCCTGTTCTTCTTTAGAACGGCAATAAACCAAAGCCTAATAATTTAAAAATACAGTCCACTTTCATTTATACCAACGAGCAAGTCGAACAACAGCTTTACATTTAAATTTAGGTAAAGAATATACTTTGCAGGTTTCGTTCATTGTGTTATAAAGGTGCCTGCTAAGACACGGGTAACTTCGTCTCGCCAGAGCAGTTTTGGTTGTGATAGGTGGGCATACAGGATCCTTACGTCGTTTATTTTGCTCTAGTAACCTTGGGTCATAAGTCAATGATGAGTGTACACGTAAGGTGATGTTAAGTGCACAGAACTGTCGGACAGTGAGTACAGATATGTCTTTATAAAGCTGGGTTGTCGGGTACCGGTAAGGTTTGTGAAGCATGACTTTCAAGACAGCTCTTTGTGCCCTCTCAAGACGAAGTAAATACGTTTTATGTGTACCACCCCAGACAGATATGCAATAGGTTAGAAGTGACTGAGCTAAGGCGAAATATATAGTTTTTAACAATCGGTCGGCAACTACTTTTCTTAGTTTTTTCATAGGGAACATTAGCTTACGAACACGCGTAACTGTCACACTGATATGCTTTTGCCAACTCAATGTGTTATCAATGTGCACGCCCAAGTATTTTACACACGAGCTTCTATGTATACTAGGGCAACTACAAGGGGTCAGCGTAGGGTGACAACTATGGGCTTTAACGTCTGGCATACTAGGCTGTGTAGCAGTGTTTGCTGAGAAAGGGATATAGTGGGTTTTAGAGACATTTAGCGTAAGTAAATTTAATGATAGCCAATCCATAACTACGCCAAGAGCATTTTCAGCTGCGTGGTGTGCAGATTCCCATGTTTCTCCACTTATGATAAGCGCAGTGTCATCTGCATATACTAGTATCTTGCAGTGTGGGATTGACAGCTGACACAATCTGTTTACAAATAAAAGGAAAAGGGTGGGCCCCAGCACGCTGCCCTGTGGTACTCCAAAGGTTAGATTCACATCGTCACTGATGTAGTTGTCTACCTTAACTCGTTGGTTACGGTTTGTGAGATAGTCACGGAAGAGGTTTAGGGCAATATCCCTTATTCCTAAGCTTTCTAAACCATGTAGAAGGATGGGTGTAGAAACCGTGTCGAAAGCTTCGGCTAAATCAAGAAATATACCTATAGTTTTAGTCCTAGAATCAAGATTCTTAACAATTTGACCAGTCAGTTCGAGAACAGCATCCTCTGTTGATACGCCTCTCCTAAAACCGAATTGGTTTGGCGCAATTATGTTGTTGCATTCAAGATAACTAAGCAATCTTTTGTTTAGAACCTTCTCCATAATTTTGGACAGTGTGGTGAGTACAGATATAGGCCTATAGTTCACGACACGGTCACCATCCCCACCCTTAAATACCGGTGTGACTAACGCCTTCTTAAAAGTGTCGGGGAAAATACCTTTTGAGATACATAAATTACAGATATGCGTTATTACGGGAACAAGTACATGTCTGGCAGACTTAACAACTGAGGCTGGTATTCCATCGTGACCTACTGCACAATTATGCTTTAACTCTGTAATTATATTTTCTATTTCTGAGAAATTCGTTTCAAGTAATACGAATGAGTTACCTTGAGGATTTATTACGCTGTCAAATTCAAAGTTTGGACGAGTTACACGCTGACCCTGCGCAGCCTGCCCAGCAAGATCCGCTCCAACGCTTGCAAAATACTTATTTATAGCATTGACAGAGGACTTTGGATCGCTGCACATATTAAGGAGTTCTCCTGACTTACTCATGGGTGAGGTGTTCTTTATACTTATCGTGTTTGTTAAATTATTATTAATTAATTACGAAGAGCTTCGGAAGACGCAACACGTTGTATATAACAAAATAATGTTATCAAGCGAGACTTCTTGATTTTTCAACGTCTATATTTCCGTGATATTCAGGATACTGAACATAATCATCATTTATCTCATCATCAAGAATGCATGGCATTGGTTTGCGAGGTGGTAAGAGGTTTAGTATAAGAATGTGTTAACAAACTGTGTTTACATATTTAATGGAACAAGACCGCTTATTCACATGTTTTCAGTTACAAACCCAAAGAGATTTCTCATCCGCAAAAATGAAACAAAGAATTTACAATAATCCTTTAATGCTTATCGTTTATTTTACGCAGTCCTTTACACTTTTCGTTTTCCCTTCACACCTACACCACAAACCGCCAAAAATCCACTTAAAACAAGCCAAACCAAACCAATTTTAAAACCGTCCAATTCACTTTACATTACGAAGTTAGCCAAACAACAAACAAAACGGAACGGTTTCAACCAATCCGAACAAATGAGAGTCAAACTTCGGCAATAAGTCAGACCGTTTTGTGTACGACTGTACGTCAATAGGCGCACCTGGTTATTGGAGTTAGTGGCCGACTGTACCAACTGCGAGGGTAGCGGAATGTTTTGGAGATGAATTTGTTAGGGTAGTAATGAGTTAGGTTGTTTATCTGATTTGGTTCTGTTCTACATCCATATAAGACGTTGCTCAAGAAAAAAATCGTCATGGCATACAGCATAGCATAATCAGCCTATAATGTTCCCACTGCTGGGACACACGGCCTCCTCTCTAGAGAGGGAATGAGCTATAATCCACCACGCGGGCCCAGTGCGGGTTGGAAGATGTCACATGTCTTCAAATTCTTGAAAATTGGTTCTAGCACATGCGCCTGCATGTTAGGATCGGTCACGCGACCTACTTGCAAGTCTACCCACACCACAGCGTGCTTCTACAGAGCCCTGATGTTGACAGCGCGAGGCGAGGGCGACATTCATTGTCTGATCGCAGTGGAGTTGAGACGTCTTGGAATTGTACCCGATTCATTGTGCCCCGTGTTGTTGTGTTAAATTGTAATGTCAAGTAATTTGTTAGTAACCAGTGTATTTTCATTGCACGAAACCCATCGTCTGCCCACATGATGTACGAGCCTAACGGATTAAATGCTCACAATACGACATGATTGCCCATAATTATTATATCTAAAAACGGTCTCGAAAAGGGTAGTTTAAGATAAGCTCTACAAATAAAAATAAATCCTAAACAAGGGCTGAAAAACCTTTAAAAAAAACGAGTAAAAGTAAAAAAGACTGCTACAAAATTGGCAGGTAAACTGGCGTGCCTAATAAAGTAAATTGACGTTTTTATTCATACCGCTGGACTATTCATTTCCATAGGTTTACGAATATAAATGATTCTCGTGTTGTGTAGGAAAATCTTTTTTCATTAAATTGAAATGAATTGAGTTTCGTGGCTCGATTGGAACAATGGCTAAGTTATTGGCTTTTTCTCGTTTATTCGGGTGTTTGTATTCGACTCCCGCACGGGTATTTGTATTGATGGCATAGGGACTAATTAGATATAAATAGAGGAGCTCGTGAGTAATTAAGAACAGCCGCTCGGTTTGATCTTTAGGTAAAGCCGTGCTTACCTAGGTTGGTCCATGGATGGGTGCCTCGGAAAGCACGTTAAGCCGTTGGTCCCGGCTGTCATTTGTAGATCTTTGACAGTCGTTACAGATAGTCAGTGACCCGAAAGTCTGACAACCAGTCTTACCAAGGGGTATCGTATTACCTAGCGCTAACTGGGTTGTGGAGATCAGATAGGCAGTCGCTCCATACTGGTATTCAGCTGCATCCGTTTAGACTGGAAGCCGACCCCAACATAGTTGGGAAAAGGCTAGGCAGATAATGATGGCATAGGAGCTAATTAGTTATGTAACTATTGAAGTATTTTAGCATGATTTGTGACTGTAAAACTAGCTATGAGTAGCAAAGTAAAATACCCTGTGAAAGGGAAAACGATAATTTATGCAGTTTTTAATCTACAACGTGATTAACAAAAAAAATACTTGAAAGATACTTTAAGTCTTAAGCCATGCTCATAAACACTATCACATTTACAACATTTTGATAACAAAGAAGCTCTAAAAATAATCTCCAAGGCTGTCCTTGGTGACTACCACATAAGTATAACTCACTATGTCAAGTCTAACAAAAATATTATCTCATTTATCAACACAACCTACCCCAATACTGTTTTACGACGCTTAATCATAATCATCGTTACAAACTAATTTTTGTAACAACACAGGCAAAAATGACCTTTATCCTTTGAGTGTTAAGGTTGGAGAGGACTGTTTTTAGTAATGTTGTTTACAAAAATGTCACAATTTTTGTTTTTGTAATGGAGTCAAGCGAAAATCGACCCTGTTGCTTACAAGAAATAGTTCAAATTAAGGAAGATTAGTAGAGCTGTTCTTTCTTGGACAAAAAAACTTGAAAAAACCAACATTGACAGATCGTAAAGCATGTTATCTGAATTATGAAGAAATAGTAGTTATACCACCCGGGTTTTCTTATTAAATATAACTGTATAATTTTCGACAGTCTATATATCTGCCTAGCCTTTCCCAACTATTTTGGGGTCGGCTTCCAGTCTAACCAGATACAGCTGAATACCAGTATTTTACGTGGAGCGACTGCCTATCTGACCTCCACAACCCAGTTAGTTCTGGGTAATACGATACCCTTTGACCAAGACTGGTTGTCAGACTTTCGGGTCATTGACTACCTGTAACGACTGTCAAAGATCTACAAATGACAGCCGGGAGCAACGGCTCAACGTGCTTTCCGAGGCACTGAGGACACTCGGTATGTAATGGGTACCTAGTCACCCATCCCCGGACCAACCTAGGCAAGCGCAGCTTAACCTAAAGATCGACCCGAGCGGCAGTTATTATTTAGCCACGACCTCCTCCTCCACAGTAGTAAAACCAAAAACTTTTGTCCTGGATATTATCGCCGTGACTATACATAATCGTGTCTAATGATTAAGTTCCTAAGATTAAAGTTTTCCTTAAGTTAGTAAGATTACGATATAATAAGCACAGGTTCTACATTGGCTATTCAACCACAGCTTTTCAACCTAACTATTCGTATTTATAATTTTTGTTATGTCTCAGCTCGACTCACAACAAAATCAAAAATCATAATCAAAATATTTTTATTTCACATATGCATGGGCACTTATGATGAAACGTCGACAAAAAGGTGCACGGTTCGGGTTGGTCGTTTCCTATGGAGAAGAACCGGCAAGAAACTCCATGGTTACTCATTTAAAATGATTAGATTTTACAATATTATCATGTTACAGCATTAGTACTTAAATATGGGGGGACAGCATAGGCCCGACAAAAAGTCGTTGCTTACTGCACAAAAAAAACGGAAAACAAGATAATGGATATGGATATTGATTTATATTGCACCAGCGCACACAAAATTAGAAATATTCTGAACAAGGAGTATTTTGGTGACAGCAATAGATAGCTTTTAATTCTGATTTTGATGTTGCATGACTTGACATACCCAATATATTATCTCGACAATTTTATACCAATTTAACAATGTAAAATCGCTGTAACTGGTCAACGCAAGTAACTCATTATTAATTAGATATATATAATATGTGGAAGCTTGTAATTAGCAAATGTCACTACTTATGCATGAAAAGAGAATGCTCATGGAAGTATGGAATCCCGTACCATGCTGCATCAAAATCAAACCTTGTTTTTTATAGACTACACTGATCGTATTAACTCCTACAAAAATTATTTTTGAAAAAAAAACCCGCGTTTCAGAGTTATTTTATAAAATCGAAACTAACCTAAAAAGTAGGTCTATTTTTTCGACGCTACCAACGACGTATTTTAACACACATACATTACATTATTGCTCTAAAAACAGCGTAATACACTAATATTAGTAAGAATTACGAGTTAAAGTAACATCCACAGTATGCTTGACTGAAACTCGATTTTATTTTAGACCTTTACCTACATTGCCAATAGTCAGTCAGTACAGTACAAATGTCAGATGCCACAGATAAGATAACTATAAACCATAGAGTATAGTAAGTGCTATAAACTAGTCGGGATTTAGGGATGTAATCGATAAATCAAAATCTTTAGGCTGAGAAAATCTATTTTGTTGCAAATAGCAATAAACCAAACTAAATCGATTTGGTGTACTGATCTTACTTAATTGTAATTAATTTTAGAGTCCGCTCGACAGACAAGGGTTTGTTCAATTGAAACGGAACGTCATTTATATTCAGTTGAAACGGAACGTCATATAAAGGGAGTAAAACAATATTCGTACTTTTAAACTCGAAAAGTATATTTCCAGTTCAAAAATCAAATCCCCGACGCGTAATGCCGTAAAAAAATATGAAACTAATTACTATAATATTTTGGTTTTGAGGCGCGAGACTTTTTGGTACCAACTTTGGTCATTGTCCTTTATAATTGTTATTAGTCTGTAAGCTTTCTTTAAAATTAAAGAGTTCCTTTTATGAATTATTGTAAATTCTTTGTTTCATTTTTGCGGATGGAAAATCTCTTTGGTTACCCGTGTACCCGAAAACATGTGAACAAGCGGTCTTGTACATACTATTAAAAGTGTAAAGACAGTTTGTAAACACATTCTCATACTAAACCACTTACCGCATCGCAAACCTGTGCCTGTAATTCTTGATGATGAAATAAATAATGATTATGTTCAGTATCCTGAATATCACGGAAATATAGACGTTGAAAAATCAAGAAGTCTCGCTTGATAACATTATTTTGACGCTAATCACAGAAACGATGGATCAATGATTGTCTGATTCCGTGATTGAAAAGATTGATAGATTTATAATAACACTAGCTGTTCCCCGCGGTGTCACACGCTGCGCGGCTCCTAAGGATCGTAGCGTAATGTTATATAGCCTATAGCCTTCCTCGATAAATGGACTATCCAACACAAAAAGAATGTTTCAATTCGAATCAGCAGTTCCTGAGATTAGCGCGTTCAAGCAAACAAACAAACTCTTCAGCTTTATAATATTAGTATAGAAGTATAGATTGTGACTAGCACGTTACCGTCTGCTCAACCCATCAGCCTGTCTATACATATACACGTTGTCTTCCGAAGCTCTTCGTAATTAATTAATGATCTAATAAACACGTTCAGCATAGGTACTAACGAAATTTCAAGCGTTGTTCGTGTTTTTTATGCGCATTTTATTATTTATAGGTTTTAAGTAGTTGTTTTACTAACTTTATAAGTATATACTTCGACGTAGGCGTAGTAATTTATGGATTTTACCAGACGTAATCGAGATAAATATTTACGCATTACAGCAAGAATTTGATCGGGTCGCAAAAATAAGTTTGGCTCAGACGGACATGACAATACAATCATGGTTTCATGAATGCAATTTGCCTCCTAGTAATGGTACAGGCGAAATAACATTTTTACATTTTATCCACAAAAGACAAAAGATGAAACAATTTTTACTTCAATACCGCAAAAAATAAAACATCTACACCCAAATCTCTCCTCAAGTCCATTAAGTCTTCTATCACATTCCAAAGCCATAAGGTAAAAGTACGTATTCCCGTTAGTGTACCAGTACCCGTTAACAAGTCAGTTTTTTAATTATTGCAATTTTCTACCAATAATAAATTAAAGTTTGTGAAGGGCAATACCTTCTCGATAATATTTTGTACAATTGTAATGTCATCATTGTCCAAAAAGTTCAATGGAGTCAAAACCATGCGATAACAAAAGTTTGCTGTAACTGAATATTATCAAAGTTCAAAGTTCTGTCAGTGAACTACGAAACCACCACGTCGCATTGATGAGCTAGCCATACTGCGACGGATAACATTAAAGTAAGAGTGTTAATTTTCTAAGATATTTAAGTATATTATTTTGCGATATAACTTATAAATCGAGGTGAATCTAATTGGGAAATAAATATTTTTGCCGTTCACATCTATTGGTACTTACAAACCCCTACTTGACCTAGTACCCGTTAAAATCGTATTTTTTTTTTACCGGATATTGGGACACGATCAACCCGGTAATACACGTTGTACCGAAACCCGTTATTGTGTACTTATTGCCTTGAAATAGGTCTCATTTTCCTTTAAAACTGTAGAATACATTTATGCCTGATATTGGGAATTCAAATAACAGTTGCATTTAAACCCGACAGCGTCCTTATTGCCTTGTGTTAAGTCCTCTTTTATTTCGAATCAATAGAATGTAGTTTCTATGCTCCTTGTTTGTGTTGTAATCACTTGGATTCGATTGCCTCTTTAGTTTTTTTATGGTTTTCAAATTTTTGCACGTTTCGCGTTACTGGTCTGCTGTTCTGAAACCAGGTTTTTCGATGCGCATCGTGTGGCGCGCTGCTTTTTTAGTATGGATATTGATAACCACGTAGTACTTTGAAGCAAACTTCAGACCGGTAAACTTACATGACTCGATCTGTGGATACCCGAGTAATTTTTTCGTTGTTCTTTTTTTTGGGATGGGAAATCATCAAATGACTCCTCCCGCTCTGGGCGGAGCGGAAAGGAGTGTCAGACTTTTACTGACTAAAACCCATCCATGTTCCTTCTTTTGCCCTTTGTGTTCCGGGGTCGCGGTATCTCTTTCGAACAGTCCCGCAGCCCTGGCAGGCATCAGTCCTTGCGGGCCTCTCCTGTTTGCTAACATCTCTTTGAGGCGCGCGTGGAACACGAACGCGCCGACGACACGGCCTGTCGTCATAAGACGGACGGACGGCCAGCTAGTCCATTACTCACCGCCCACAGGCCCGCCCCTACGGTGGTCGAGAGCCACCACGTGGCCCCCGACGCCCGGGGCGTCTCCCGCGGCGACTGGGACGTGAGGTTATCTACCTTTCACGTTCTGCTACCTCCTTCGTTAGCATGACTGCTTAGCAGAAGGAGGTGACGGCTTCCCATTCCCTCTCGCCCGGGGCCATGCGCTACGAGGACACGGCGGTGCTCCGCCCAAGCGGAGCAGACCTTCACGGTGTGCTCCACCGTGTTCTCCGGGCGATCCTCACAATAATAACACCCGGGCGTTTCCTCCCGCCCGATTCGGTGCCGGTACCTCCCGAAACAACCGTGTCCGGTGAAGACCTGCGTCACGCGGAATGTGAGGGTCTGTCCGCTGAGCGACAATTTGCCGCGGCAGCTGAGTTTCCCCGCGACGTAGTGCCTCCGCGCGCCCCTCGTGCAGGCGCGCGAGGACTATCGCCTCCAGATCCCATGGTGGCAATCCAGCAAGGAGGCTCGCCGCCTCGTTGGAGATCGTACAGCCTTACGGCTACCACCTTTTGGGGCGCGTTCAGGTAGTGGGCGGCCCGCCGCCTCAAGGATCGCGCCCGCACCGGGGCCCCGTAAAGGGCCATGGACCGCACGACACCCGCGTAGAGCCTCCGGCAGGAGGCGTTTGGACCCCTCAGGTTGGGCAAGAGCCGCTTGAAGGCAACCCCGCCCCGTTCCACTTTGGGAACCAAACGTCGGAAATGCTTCACGAAGTTCCACCGGCTGTCGAGGACGAGTCCAAGGTACTTCAACGTCGACTTGACGCCGATGGGAACCCCTCCTACCGTCAGCATGGATCATGACGGTGGCGCATTCCAAGGTCCATGTAAGCACCATGGCCGCGGACTTGTGCAATGCCACCTCGAGACCCAATTGCCGGATCCTATTTATGACTATCGCAACCCCGCGTGTCATAATTTCGGCCGCCACCTCGTGCAACCTCCCTTGTGCCAGCACCAGCGTTTCGTCAGGAGTGCCTCCCTAATGCAGCTCCAGGGCATGGTGTTGAAGGCGTTGGCAATGTCAAGAGACACCGCCAAGACGACCCCACCCCGGGACACCGCATCCCCCGTCGGTGTCGTGAGGGCTCTCACGCGCATGATGGCGTCCACCGTCGAGCGCCCCTTGCGGAAACCAAACTGGTGGTCCGCAAGATCCAGCCATATCCCCGCAAGGTGCCGGCGAGGCGGTTTGCAATGACTATTTCAAAGAGCTTGCTCACCTCGTCGAGGTACACAATGGGCCAGTATGCGGATGGAGAGTCCGCAGGGCGCCCCAGCTTCCGAATGAGGACCAGCTTCCCCGTCTTCCAACGAAGCGAGAACTGGCCTCTCTCCAAGCATGCGCTTAGGAGAACAAAAATGTCTCTTCTTTGGATAAGCCGTTTTTTTTATTTATTTTACACCGTTCACAGAAATGCAAAAATAGCATTTCTGTGAACTTTAACTTAAAGCAATAGAGTTCAAATTCGCGGTGAAAATTACCGGATTCAGGGACAATTTAACGTTTACTAGTACAAATCTACCGGGTACTGGTACAATTAGCCCTTTGTTTTATTTTTTTGTATTATTGTTAAAGAAAATATAGACTAATAAAAAAAAAGAATAATACACTAAAACTAGTTTAAATTATCTCTCTAGTCATGTAATTATTTTTTTTGTAAGTCTTCTAGTTTTAGCATAGCAGACCTGCAAAGTCAGTGAAGTTCAAAACTTCACGGTTACTGGGCCCTTTACCTTAATGACACAAATGACAAAAATGTAATTACGTGTGAATGAGGTGGAGACAGACGTCTGCGCAGATAATGTTACTGAAGTGCTTTACAATAGTAAATACCTCATAATGAAGATAAAAGTGCCAAGTGGATAACCTAGTAATCTAACCTAATGGAACTTAATGAAAGCCTAGTAGATAGTTTGAGGAGCAGTTAACAGCTTCATTATCATTATTTTCCTTATCCCGATTCATTTGGGTCAGCGCAGCATGTCTTCTTTTTCTTCTTTCTGCCGGCTTCTCTGTTTCTTGATCATTATGATCTGGATCTATTCAAAGTTCGATTGAATCGGTTTCTTCTAGGCAAGCGTGCTCCACCCTAGGCCGCGTCATCGCTTCACATCAGGCTGTACTTCGGTGAGTGTGCCCAAGAGCTCCATGAGATCATTCCACCATCTCGCTTCTTCCATCGGGAGTACAGACGTACTGCGGGTTATCACCCATTCCTTGTCGATGTTTCCACACATTCGCACGAAGCGCTTTGCTATATCGTTTATTATGCGCACAGCCAAGGATTGGAATTCCCTGCCTTCGTCGGTGTTCCCAAGTTCATATGACCCCAATCTATATATTAATAGGCTTCTTTTGGGTTAGCTCGTTCCATCGTCGACCTCATCTCTGTCCTCTAGGACTAGATTGAGGTCAAGAGTAGGCACATTAAACATAAAAAAGCGAGCTTATATAGGATAAAAAAACTACTCTAAGCAGAAAAAAATAGACCAGCCCTTTGCACTACGCGTGTGCAAGCGTGTAAGTAATATAGTCTCTCCGTTCTGTAACAAAGACGAGCAACCCGAGGCATTGTTATACGGGTTTAATGTGAAAAACGTGTACAAAGGATAGGTACTATAGTTAAACTCTCGATAGTCAAAAATCGGGCCCTATCGGTCAACTCCAAGTCAGTTGTCTTGTCCCTTTTAACACCTTGGCTTGGTCTAGCTCTTAACTTTCCGAATACCGACTTTTCGACTCGAAAGCCTGATAACCAGTCTTACCAAAGGGATTTCGTATTACGTAGGTCAGATAGGCTCTCTCTCCATAGAAACTCAAATCATTTATTTCAATTAGACCATTACAGGGACTTTTGAAAGTCAAAAATTCAAAAAAAGCGAAGCTACAGTCACAGTCACAACTCACAAGGCATAATAACTTAAGAAAGTACTGTAGTTGCAGATTCCAAAGCGTAGATCTTTATGGAGAAGAATCGGCAAGAAACTCCATGGACACTCTTTTAAATCAAAATATTGTTACAAAATCTTGGTTCCATCATTCAAGTTGAGATTATAAATACATGTGAGAACGACGTGCACATTAAGAGCGTCCAGAGTAAAAGATTAAACCAATTTAAAAATAAAATACCGGTATTCAGCTGCATCGGGTTACACTGGAACCCCGAAGCCGACCCCAACATATTTTGATTAAAGGCTAGGCAGAATTGGGTCCAGACTTTGGTCAAGTCTAGCATTCTTTTATCCAATACACCAAACGATCTTCCTTCAACTCACACTAGCAAAGCCCGTCTTAAAGCAACAGCCCTTATCAGCAACACTTACACACCTTATCTCATGGATGACGGGGTACATATGTGTCATGGTGCATGATTGACACTTGTCTTGTCTTTATCTTCACGCTTCTTATCTGTAGGGGGTGAGGAGCAAGCGAGAGCAAGGAATGCCATGGAATGTGCGATACTTGAGACAGTGTTCAGGTAAACGAGAAGTTGTTTAAAGAGGTGGTTGTATTGACTATCTTTTTTCAAGAATGACAGTTAAAAGCAGTAGCAAATTAAATTTCCAAACCACTGACTTCCAAACGTAATATGCGAACTACACGGGCCCTATCATCAAAATATAAATCATCCATTACACCATTTACACCGTACATCTCTGGCGTCCCCATGCCGTGTTACCGCGTCGTTAAGATACCGTGCATTAGTACACGGGGTTAAGATAGTGTTAACTGTATGATAAGCTGGTTTAACGTTAATTTGATGGGTTTGGCTTACTGGAACAAAGTTATGTTATAGGTGGTTTGGTGTGTGGTCCTGGGTTTACGAGTAAAATGGATTGTTTATGAAGTCAGGTACATTATATAAAGCCTTTAGAAAAGAAACTTTTTCATGTACATCTTATCTATCATTCCTCCTCTTGTCTTACGGTATTTGTTTCAGTGCGAGACATACTGCCTAGATATGCATACTACTAAAACTGATGATAAGTAAGTAGTTCATTGGAAATATGGCAATCGTGATTGCCATCCGTCCGGGTTTCCCCGGATTTGTCCTAGTTTTGAGGGCGCCCTGGGGCCGTCCGGGCTGAGTTTTAAAAAGAGTCCTTTTAAAACCCGGTCATTTTTGTGCCTACCAAAACCGTGTGTCAGCCACGATCCGGGGCCATAAAAGATTTTAAACTGCACTTTTTTTCTTATAGTTTCTTAACAACACCGTCTGAACCCAATTTTTATCGATTTGAATGAAAAAATCTATTATAATATAATTTGTATTGTATTACATTATTTTTTTTTTGTGTTTGTATTGAATTACATAGAAATAAATTAATTTAATTAATTTGTAATACATTAAAAACAGCTGTCACAGAAGGCTCTGTATTCTGTAACATCTACCATAGTCTGTTATTCTTTTGTTAAGACGTGGATATTGGTGTGGGTTACATGTTTGTGATCTTTAGCTTGTAAGGATTTTTTTTGTATTTTCTGATAAAATAAAATAACTACTTTAGTTTTCCGGGGTGTCCAGTTTTTTTTTTTTCACACGATTGTCCGGGATTTTGAAGTTTTTGTCCAGTATTGTCAATATGTACCTATAGGAAATGTCAACTCAACTTAGTAGATAGTATTTTGGCCAGCAATAATTTTCCCACTCCAGGACAAAATTCTCTTTGTACAGAGAAGAAATGAGAAATGATCACCACACATACAGTTTAACTCTGCTTTCCTTTATGCCAAACTTCAGTCACGTTAGTACTAATTTTACGCAATGTATTTATTTTAACATCATCATCATTTCAGTCGAAAGACGTCCACTGCTGGACATAGGCCTCCCCCAAGGGGCTGTCTCCACGAGCGAGAGAATCGCGACGATATTATCGTCGTTGCCACGTATTTCTATACACTCTCTTAGAGGCCGTCTCCACGAGCGAGAGAATCGCGGCGATATTATCCCATACAAATACGTAATATCGCCACGATTCTCTCGCTCGTGGAGACGGCCCCCAAGTGTCGCCACATTGTCCGGTCGCATGCGACTCACATCCAGCCTTCACCAGGTTATCGGTCCACCTAGTGGGAGGCCTTCCAACGCAACGTCTTCCGGTTCGCGGTCACCACTCCAGAACTTTTCGGCTCCATCGGCCATACCACGATAATTGATTATGATCATATTATCTTCTTAAGGTCTTGATCGCTACTAGCTGACTCGCAAGGAGCAAACGTGATCCAATGCTCGTTTCGATTCTCGTGCATAGGGTCTTTGTCCCCTACAAAAAGCATCTAGGTTGATACTATTTATACATAATATCACATAACGCCTGTAATCCCCGAAGGGTTAGGCAGAGGTGTACCTAATAGTATACACCCACATTTTGCCAGTTACGTTAAACTCCCATGTAATACAGGGCGAGCCTATTGTCATCAAGCGGGCACAATTTCAGATTCACTAGCTGCTACTGAGAAATTCCTGATAGAAAAAACCCAATAACACTTTCCCGGGAATCGAACCCAGGACCTCTTGCTGAGCACTGAGCAGTCGCACTTGCGACCACTATAACAACCAGGTAGTGATATTTTTTACACCAGTAAAACTTGCACATTTTATGTACACCAGCATAAAAATTAACGTTAATACCAGCTAACAAACTGATCAATGACGCTGCCCAACACTAACTCTACGTTTTTACACGAATACCATCACGCTAGCGCCAAACGGGGCGTTCCCAATAACGTAACACATCGGTTTTTCATAGCGTGACATCACTCGATAAATAACGGTTTAGCTAACAACGTCAAAACTGTGTAATCTCGTGAAAGTGCACCTCTATTTCATTACAAATGTCGTGACGATCGATGTGTAGATGTGTATCTCTGGCAGTAAAGAAATTGAAAAGAGCTTCTCTAATAAGACAGCGGTTATCGATGAAAGTGAGTTTGTGCTAGCTAGTTTATCCCGGTTGGTAAACTGTGGAAAATAATAGCAAAGCAGATAATAAACTTTTTCTATTTGAGGTAGGTACTTACTCTGCCAGGGCTGCGGGACTGTTCGAAAGAGATACCGCGGCCCTGAAACATAAAGGGCAAAAGAAGGAACATGGGTGGTTTTTAGTCAGTAAAAGTCTGACACTCCCTTCCGCTCCGCCCAGAGCGGGAGGAGTCATTTGAAGATTTCCCACCCGAAAAAAAAAAAAAAAAGGTTGGTAGGTACTTAGGTACTAGAGGAACTTGGTGACTCAAGAATTATAATAGCAAAGTTGTATGAACTCGACTACCTACCAACTACTACCAACAACCTAACAACTACCTTTTACAATTTCGATATATCATCAAATACGTGGTAGGTAAGTAGTAGGTATATAACACGTTTTGTTAAGTTCTACAGAGACTAACTGTCGAAAAACACTACATCTTTGTGATAAAGTCGAAACCCACCTTATCAATAGAACAAGTAAATAAAAAAGTTAACATTAACTTAACGTTTACTTATTTCTCCCAAAATAGTCTCAAAACGATGACAATTAAACAAGTTCAAATATACCATTGAAGCAAAACATCTGCGTTCAACCCTCACTACCCCACGGGTGGCTGGGGTAAAAAATACCCCAAAAAAACTTACAGCGAGACAAATTAGGTTTCAAATATCATATAATTGGTTGGGTTTATTTATGTATATAATAATTGGTTTTGTTTGTCCTTTATGGGATTTTGGTATAAATAAATGCAAATTTTATGACCTTTTTAACCGACTTCCAAAAGGAGGAGGTTATCAATTCGTCTGATTTTTTTTTGTGTGTATGTTCAGCGATATCTTCGCCAATTATTGTGAACCGATATCGATGATTCTTTTTTTTGTTTGGAAGAATAGTACTTCGCGGTGGTCCCGTTTAAATTTGGTGAAGGTTTGATGCTGATCTTCGGAGATAAGCAATGGAACTCTTCAATAATAGACAGCAAATCTGCCGTGATTGCTGCAATCGCTTGGATGTTTATTGTTTATCCAACATCTTAACATAACATCACGCTTTTCTGCTGTACAGTACACCCAGATTTCGACAGTTAGGTATGTTAAGTTACATTTTACTGGGGATAAGCTTATTACCATGAAATGTATTGTTAAGAATGTAAATAAACGCATAGCAAATATTTGTATAGGATATTACAACTAAAAATGGCAAAATAAAAAACTTTTTTGCAAAAAATAAAACCGACTTCAAAAACATGGAAAGATAATTTTAGCTTCAGAAGTCGGTGGCAAAAAACTCAAACAAACCAACAAAAGTCACCGCGTTTTTTGATGATGTTTTTCAGGAGATCTAGGGCATAGTATAAACGTGGACGACACCTAAGGAGTATGTAAGCATCGCAGCATGTGTCATGCCTCCCCCATGAGAAAGACGCGTGAGCTTGTTTGTATGTAAATATTTTATAGTATCCAAGAATGTATTTATCATCATCCCAGAATATACGTTCGTAAGTTATAGTGCACAAGTGTGTGCACGAATGACATGTGCACTCTCTCTTCCTTCACCCTCATAGTCCGATGGGACAGCACTCCGACACGACCGGAGGGAGACCAGGCGCAGGACCTACGGCTTTACATGCTTTCCGAGGCACGAGGGTGACGTAGCACCCAACTGCTAGACTTCGGGACGTTATTGAGTAATTCTTAATGCAAATTCCCATTCCCATTCCCAATGTTGGAATCGTGAACATCGCGAACAACACTAGCGTATCCGCCTTGGTCGCCATATTTGGTTGCTATACTCTTTCACTTCCTCACAAGCCGGGTCCGCGATCGGACCGGAACGCCTCGTGCTCCGACCTTACACATATTGATGGTGATTCTATCAAATTTGGTGAGAATACAACAACTCATTTCAAGAACTGGCCTTTTTTTCCTTTTTAACCGACTTCAAAAAAGGAGGAGGTTTCTCATACAAACTACCACATGGTCCTTCGAGCCGGATCAGATAGAATCACCATCAATAATGTGTTCCCGACCCGGGAATCGAAACCAGGACCCCTAGCTCGCCTGTCATGTCAACAGCCTCGAGACCAACGGGGCAGTCGAATGTTTAATGAAATACAACATCCCTACAATGCTAACCAGTTTATATTTAAAAGATTTTGATGTTTAAATGTGTGGGGTACTACACTCTTTCGGGCAACAAACCGACCGGAAACAATTAGTGCGCATATTCGGCAAACTTCGTTCGTTATCTCATCATCTGGCTGGCCTTTTCCCAATTATGTTGGAGTCTGCTTCTAGTCTCACTGGATTCAGCTGAAAACCAGTACTTTACTGGAGTAACTGCCTATCTGACCTCCACAACTCAGTTAGGTAAGACTGTTTGTCCGACTTTCGGACCACTGACTTTAACGACTGTCAAAATCTTCAATTGAGAGCCGGGACAAACGTGCTAATGTGCTTTCCGAGGCATGGAGGAAACTCGGTATGTAATGGGTGGTCACCCATCATAGAAGGTTGACCCGAGCGGCTGTTATTATTTAGCCACAAGCTCATTCGTTCGCTAAATCATGTTCGGGTCTGCACAGTTCCTCCAAAACTTTTGCCTAAAAGTATATTTACTACATATTATATTACATTTTTCCGTTCGGCTGTACCGGGTCATTTCGACCCGAACGTAATTATGTGTAGCATCCCTTTTTTTTTTTTTTTTTTTTTGGGGGGTGAGAAATCATCAAATGACTCCTCCCGCTCTGGGCGGAGCGGAAGGGAGTGTCAGACTCTTACTGACTAAAAAACACCCATGTTCCTTCATTGGCCCTTTATGTTCCAGGGCCGCGGTATCTCTTTCGAACAGTCCCGCAGCCCTGGCAGGCACCGGCCCTTGCGGGCCCCTCCCGTTTGCTGACATCTCTTTGAGGCGCGCGTGGAACACGAACGCGCCGTCGACACGGCCTGCCCGTCGTCATACGACGGACGGACGGCGAGCTAGCCCATTACTCGCCGTCCACAGGCCCGCGCCTACGGTGGCCGAGAGCCATCACGGCGTGGCCCCCGACGCCCGGTGCTTCTCCCGCGGCGGCTGGGACGTGAGGAGGTTCTCTCCCTCTCACGTTCCGCCGCCTCCTTCGCTAGCATGACTGCTTCGCAGAAGGAGGCGACGGCTTCCCATTCCCTCTCGCCCCGGACCATGGCTTGAACCAGGGCCGGGCGCGAGAGGTCGCCGCCGCCAATCGCCGCTACGAGGACACGGCGGTGCTCCTCCCAAGCGGAGCAGACCTCGACGGTGTGCTCCACCGTGTCCTCCGGTCGATCCTCGCAATAGTAGCACCCGGGCGTTTCCTCCCGCCCGATTCGGTACAGGTACCTCCCGAAACAACCGTGTCCGGTGAGGACCTGCGTCAGGCGGAAGGTGAGGGCGCCGTGGCGCCTCTCAAGCCACTCCTCAAAGAGGGGACTTATCGCCACTATCGTGGCGTGCCCTGAACGGGGTTGCGATAGTCGCTCCCTCCATGTCGCCATGAGATCACGGCGGAAGTCTGTCCGCCGCGCGACAATATGCCGCGGCAGCGGAGTTACCCCCCGGCTCTGTACCTCCGCGCGCCACTCGTGCAGGCGCGCGAGGACTATGGCCTCCAGATCCCATGGCGGCAATCCGGCAAGGAGGCTCGCCGCCTCGCGGGAGATCGTGCGGTATCCACGGATGAGCCTTACGGCTACCACCTTTTGGGGCGCGTTCAGGTAGTGCTTGGCACGCAACCTCAGCGAACGCGCCCACACCGGGGCCCCGTAAAGGGCCATGGACCGCAAGATCCCCGCATAGAGCCTCCGGCAGGAGGCGTTTGGCCCCCTCAGGTTGGGCAGGAGCCGCTTGAAGGCAGCCCCGGCCTTTTCCAGTCTGGGAGCCAAACGTCGGAAATGCTCCACGAAGTTCCATCGGCTGTCGAGGACGAGTCCGAGGTACCTCAACGTCGACTCGACGCCGACGGGAACCCCTCCTACCGTGAGTATGGATCCCGACGGTGGCGCGCTCCGAGGCCCAATGTGTAGCATCCCTCACAGAGTCATGTGTAACTGAAAATCGGCATCGAATCGGTGTCCGATAAAATATGGTTTTACAATACCGTTCTTTACCCTTAAAGGGTAACAAGCGTGATGTCGTGTCGTTGTACTATTTCAGCTACAGAAACTTGATAATGTTTATAAAAACCCTTTTTACATTTTCGCCCGTTGGGGTCATACGGATAATACTGTAATCAACGCTGACGGTATGACTCATACCGTCAGCGTTGATTACAGTATTATCTATATATCTATACAAATAAATAAAAGTTAAGTGTCTGTTTGTAATATCAAAGTAACAGCTTTTTACTGAATGCATATGAAAATAAATACGGCACTTATATAACAAAACTTTTTTTTCAATATTTGTCGGTCTGTATGTCTGTCTGTTTGTTCCGGCTAATCTCCGAAACGGCTAGACCGATTTTGACAGGACTTTTACTGGCAGAGAGCTAATGCTATAAGGAGTAAGTAACTAAGGCTACTTTTATTTTTGAATAAGAATAAGGGTTCCGCGCAAAAAAATTCAAACCCTTGAAATTGGTAACAAAATCCGATTCAAAAAGAGAATTCATATTTTTTTTTATAATAATTTCACGCAAACGGTCGCGGGCAACAGCTAGTTTTGACATAAATGTATTATGTATGCACATCTGGTTGATTGTTACATGGTTGATAAACTCCGAAAATTGACTGACAGGGATATTCCCGTATACTGGGTGTATCATGAATATCAGTTATTTAAATATGAAAATATATGGAGCGTGGTGAATTATGAAATGTTATAGCTGTCAAAGGCCTTTTCTGTAATTGGCTATTCATTTAATTAATTGAATAGACAAATTCAAAGGAAAAAGGATGTTTGAAAGTGTGAAGTGTATGTATGCTCTCTAGTACTTAGTGCATAACGTTGTAGGTACGCTCCTTTAGAATATAAGTATAATTTTAAGCTAAGTCAGCACTTAACTCTAATGTGCATTATAAAATATATTCCCATTAAATGTATTCAGTGATTAAAGCACATTCGATCGAGCAGGTTGTCTGATTTAATAGACCCTAGGACCCCAACATTTCATGGCGAGTCTGCCTTAGTCTGCCAAGGGACAGATCAAGCAAAGTTTTTATTGCGAAGTGATTGTCAAAATGTGTAACTCCAAGGTACAAAAGGACGAGGTATTCTTAAATCAAAATGCTGCTGGCGGAAACAATGACGCTCTCCTGAAGGACATCGGAGGACACATGGAGAGGCTGAGCACGATCACTGTAATTATCCTCGCAGTCATAACTCTCCTGGTAATTTACTTTTTCCTGAAATACTACCGCAGCTGCCATCGTCAATGGATACAAGAAGAAATCGGATTCAACGCAATTCAGCGCATAAGGGCATCCCTAGTTAATTCAACCAACAACAACAACAGCAAGTGACCAACAACATTCAAACAACCAACATTTCAAGTGGCGCCTGTTGCAGAAAAATTTAAAGTCGGGAGTTTTGTCTACATGTAATGAGGAGGGATAAAACTCATGTGACTAAAAGAGTGATGGAATATGGATATGAATGTTGATGGATGGAGAGGAAGAGGAAGGCAATGAAAAGATGGATGGGTTGTGTGAGGACCGATATGAAAGAGAAAGGAGTAAATGAAGCCGTGACGTCTCACAGGGGAGAATTGAAGTAAAACTGGTTGCGCGCACCCCAAGTATGGGACAAGGACAGGAAGATGATTATAACATAACATCACACCTGTAATCCCCGACGGGTTAGGCAGAAGTGTACTTAATAGTACACCCACAATTCGCCAGTTATGTTTAAGTCCCATGTAATAGTGGGCGAGCCTATTGCCATCAACCGGGCACTAATACAGCCTCCGTGGCTGCTACTGAAAAATTCCTGATGGAAAAACCCAATAACACTTTGCCCGACCCAGGAATCGAACTCAGGACCTCATGCTCAGCTGACTTAATTGAGTAATAACTCACAATCACATATTTGAAGCCTGCATACAAACTATAACAAACCCAAAGATAGGGTTGCCAACTCACACTCCTACCCTACATCCCATAGTAAATACAAGGCATCAATGGTTCAGTACCGATGACAAAAAAAGTCAATCACATGCCTCCGCCGAAGTATTGATTGCACACTGCGCTCCCGGGGCATTCATTGCCTAGTGAATAGTGCCTACTGTTACGTGTACGGATAGCAAGAAAAATACGCTGTTATTTCAGTATTTTTAGTGTTCCGTACTTTAAAAGGAAAAACGGAACCCTTATAGGATCACTCGCGTGTCTGTATGTCTGTATGTCTGTCCATCTATCACATTTACAGCCAATTTACTCCGAAACTACTGGACCGATTGAGTTGAATAATGACCATTCCGCGGATTCCGCCTCCCTAACTCCGAAACTAAAGGGCGGATGTTTTTTTAAAGAAAATAGTTTTTGGCCTATAGATTACAGGAAAACCTATAAGAAATCTTAGATTTAAAACATCTTACAGAATTTAGATAATAAACGTACAGAACCCCATGCGAGTAGAACTCGCACTTGTCCGGTCTTTTTTTAAGATTTTCCTGATTGATTTATTGAACAAAACGACAGAATGACGACCTAAAGGTATTCCAACCAACTTAGGTTTTCAAACTCCACTGCAAGCCTAAGTCTATTCGTCATTCATATTGATTCCCAGCAAATATTATAAAACCAATTATTTAAAAGTACCTAGTCTTCTTCTTGACTCAAATAATACCCGACCTGTATATGGCCACCTGCACAGCTCTTTCGTTTGCTTCGTTTAAATCCTGGAAGGTGCAGGTGGCTGTGCAGGATGGGCAAGAAAGGAGGTGGGGCATATCCTGCAGAGGGGCTCCATACGGGCATTGTATTTGGGACGGGTCGATGATACCCCATTTGGCCAGATAATTTCTATGGCGCCCAACCTGGGCCCACAAATGGTTAAGAGATTTCCAGATTGGACACTGCAGTTCCTGTCCAGGCTGCAATTCCTATATTAAATCTTCATCAATCCTTCCTGATTGATGAAGATTTAATATAGGAATTGAACGTGAGCTTATTTAAAAAACGGCTAAAATCTTTACTGGTGAACAAAGCATATTACAGTATTTCGGAATTCTTAACGGACAAAAATCTAATGATAGAATGTTGACATGGTAATAAAATACGATGAAAGATGATTATTTGTCCTTGTAAATAATTTTGTAATTTTGACATTAGTATTGTATATTATTGTTAACATTAGTATTGTATATTGACATTAGTATTGTATATTATTGTTAACATTAGTATTGTATATTGACGTTGTGTTACTATTTGTTTTCAGACTGTGCCTTGACATGTACTGTTTTGACATTTTATTTTATACGAGTATTACTTTGATTTTTTCTCTCTTGTTATTGACATTGATTTCTATTGTTATTTATTATTAATTAATTTGTAGTATGCAATTCTTTATATATATTTTTTTTATATTACAAACATGTGTACGCCCTCTGGCATAATATATAAAACCAATAAGCAAATATTATAAAACCAATTATTTAAAAGTACCTAGTCTTCTTCTTGACTCAAATAATACCCGACCTGTATATGGCCACCTGCACAGCTCTTTCGTTTGCTTCGTTTAAATCCTGGAAGGTGCAGGTGGCTGTGCAGGATGGGCAAGAAAGGAGGTGGGGCATATCCTGCAGAGGGGCTCCATACGGGCATTGTATTTGGGACGGGTCGATGATACCCCATTTGGCCAGATAATTTCTATGGCGCCCAACCTGGGCCCACAAATGGTTAAGAGATTTCCAGATTGGACACTGCAGTTCCTGTCCAGGCTGCAATTCCTATATTAAATCTTCATCAATCCTTCCTGATTGATGAAGATTTAATATAGGAATTGAACGTGAGCTTATTTAAAAAACGGCTAAAATCTTTACTGGTGAACAAAGCATATTACAGTATTTCGGAATTCTTAACGGACAAAAATCTAATGATAGAATGTTGACATGGTAATAAAATACGATGAAAGATGATTATTTGTCCTTGTAAATAATTTTGTAATTTTGACATTAGTATTGTATATTATTGTTAACATTAGTATTGTATATTGACATTAGTATTGTATATTATTGTTAACATTAGTATTGTATATTGACGTTGTGTTACTATTTGTTTTCAGACTGTGCCTTGACATGTACTGTTTTGACATTTTATTTTATACGAGTATTACTTTGATTTTTTCTCTCTTGTTATTGACATTGATTTCTATTGTTATTTATTATTAATTAATTTGTAGTATGCAATTCTTTATATATATTTTTTTTATATTACAAACATGTGTACGCCCTCTGGCATAACATAGCACACTCTTTATTACTTTGATATACCATTATTATTGTACCTATGTTAAACAAATGAATAAAAGACATATGTTTGACTTATGAATAGTATAGAAATCCAATCATTATTATATACTTTGATGTAAAGAACATAATATTGGCGAAGGAACTTAGCAACGATTTCTCTTCATTCCTATAAACATCAAAATAGATAGCAAAACTATTCCTCACCTTTTTTACCAACGCTACAGCAATAGAAAGGGTTTAGCGGTAACCGAAAGCCGAAATGATTTATAAAAGGCCTCATTTGAATCCGAATAGGCTTTCGGCCTCAAACCTTACCTTTGACAGATAAATAGGATATTTTTCACATGTAAAATAGCCGAAAGTTATCGGATATTGGATTGTTAAAAAAGTCCAGGATTACCCACCGTTTGGGATTAAGGGGCTAGCGGGGAGAGGGTTGAATATTCGGTTGCCAAGGGGTGATTAATGTTGGTTGGTTTGTGGATATCTTGCCAAGGATTTTGGCACTGTATAAAGACATTCAGTACAACAACTAGGCTGTTTGTGAAATCAAACGTGAGTGTTAGGGTGTCAACCAAATGCGGGCCTGTGGACGGTGAGTAATGGGCTAGCTCGCCGTTCGTCCGTCGTATGACGACAGGCCGTGTCGACGGCGCGTTCGTGTTCCACGCGCGCCTCAAAGAGATGTCAGCAAACAGGAGGGGCCCGCAAGGGCCAATGCCTGCCAGGGCTGCAGGACTGTTCGAAAGAGATACCGCGGCCCTGGAACATAAAGGGCAAAAGAAGGAACATGGATGGTTTTTAGTCAGTAAAAGTCTGACACTCCCTTCCGCTCCGCCCAGAGCGGGAGGAGTCATTTGTGTCAACCAAACTTTTTGGTATGTTGGATGTGTAGTAAAAAAGGTGTACCCACATTCCGCCTGTTATACGAGGGCTGCACTGAAAATTTCGGGAATCAAGGAAGTGACACAACATTACTATTTAAAAATGTATTTATTGCTTTTCGAAGTATTCTCCGCGAAATTTGACACATTTTTCCATACGATGGAACCAATTATTGAAGCAACCATTCCATTCGGAAGTTGGGGTCTCCAAAATGGCCGTTTTGTAGGCGTCCACAGCTTCTTCAGGTGATGAAAATCTCTGACCACGCAATTTATTCTTTATTTTAGGGAAAGTATAGAAATCATTAGGGCTTAGGTCGGGGCTGTACGGGGGATGGTCTAATAATTCTATGTTTTCATGCTTTAAAAACTCTTTTGTTCTGTGCGCGGTGTGAGACCTCGCATTGTCGTGATGGAGTATGATGCGGCGGTTGCAGTTCTCTTTACGGAGTTCAGAAACGACCTGTGGCAAACAAATGCTAGCATACCGTTCTTCATTAATCGTTCTTTGTCCCTCAAGAGGAATAGTCGCAACATGGCCGGTTTTGGAGACAAACGTGGCCACCATTTTTTTTGTAACACTCCGTGAACGAACAATTTTTGTTGGCTTTAACTCATTTTCGAACACCCAAACTCGTGACTGGTTTTTTGTTTCGGGTTCGTACGCGTATATCCAGGATTCGTCACCTGATACGATGTTGTATACAGCATTTGAGGATCCTGCGTGGAATCTTTCGAGAGTTCTGACGCACCAAGTAACGCGAGCCGCTTTTTGCTCTTCACAGAGCGAATGCGGTATCCATCGGGAAAACAACTTTTTTACACCTAATTGTTCATGCAAGATTATTTGAATTTGACTCATGCCAATTTCTAAAGTTGCCTGAATTTCGCGGTATGTCATATGTCGATCTTCCTGAATCAGCTTACGCACAGCATCAACGTTTTCTTGGGTGACTGCAGTTTTTGGACGACCTTGACGGGGATCATCACTGAGCTTGACACGTCCACGTTGAAATTCAGCAAACCAGCGGTAAATGGTGGTTTTGGATGGGGCTTCATCACCAAATGCAGAAATCATCCGGTGAACACAATGTTTTTGTGTTATACCACTTCAAAAGTCATAATAAATCATCGCTCTTGAATTTTCCCGAGTCAATTCCATTTTCTCAACGACTAAACAAGTTTGACAAAGCCTTGTGACAAGACCGAGAATCTTTTTTTTAATAAATAAATGGTATTCGATTTTTAAAACCAAGGAGTTTTCAATTAAAAAGATTTTAATATGACAGGAACAGTGGAAATATTCCATTCCCGATACTTTTAGTGCAGCCTGTGTATTTAAGTCCCATGTAATAGGGAGCGAGCCTATTACCATAATCCCGGCCCAAATCCAGAGTCCGTGGCTGCTTCTCAGAAAACCCTTATGGCAAAACCCAATAACATTATGCCCCATCTGAATATCGAACCCAGAACCTCAGGTTCGGCAGTAGCGCGTCACTAGACCAACTAATGGTGAACGATAAGACAGTCCACACATAAAACTTAACCATTTGTGTCGATGCGAGTAACCTGTTACTTAAAGCAATGAAAATGCAATACCAACGACGCAGCTTTATGTGTCCCGGTTACATCACACCACGAAGGTTGAGGAGATCGTGGAGTATGTCCGAGCGAAGACCAGCTGGACCTTGAGGGTTGAGAAGTTGGAGTCGCGCCACAACACGAATTTCAAGTCGTTCATGGTGCGAGTTCCGACTCATCATAATTATTGAGACCTTCCTCAAGGAAGAGTTTTGGCCGAAGGGTGTCATGTATCGGCGTTTCCACGGAAGGCTACGCGACACCACGCAGCGTAACACGACGCCGTCACTTCGTGTACAATAATTACATATATTTTCTGGTTTTTATAAATATGTATGATAGTCTTTAAGGTATTTATGTTATGGGTCTTTGTTACCTGAAATAAATGATGTATTATTATTATTATTAAAGCACGGTTAGAATTCGAGGAAACTCTTTGCATGTGCGTGCTATTGGGAGCAGTGATAGCCTAGTGGTGAGAACGTCGGACTGTTAAGTCATGGGCTCTCAAGTTCGAACTCAAGACTATTATTGTGGTATTGTCTTATTATCCATACTAAGTCAGACCCATGGGCGGCATTAAAACTCTGACAGAAGAAACAGATGTGCATGCGAACCGATTCCGATGATTTGTTCTTAGTTGAAACACTGTATGTTAATACTATGTGTACATTGATATTGGGCAGTTCAATTTAAGGAAGATATGTACAGGTAAGTTATTGATATTTGTTACAAAGGGTTCTGTTTGTGGAGATTCGGGGTTTGTAATCTTGTTGGTTTGATTAAAATATATGTCGGATATTATATTATTAGGTATGGAGGCTCTTGCCCATCCTCGTCAGAATCACCCATGATATTTGTGACATCATAACGATTGATGTTCGGATTGAACAAATCTTCGTTTGATAGTAATCTGTTATAATAATCATTCAGTTACAAAACTCATGTTACAAATATCTTCGACTAAGCACTAATAACGTAATTTAACATTAAAATATAGCGTTGATACAAAATTGAGGAAGATTTAATTAGATTTAGAAAACAGACGTGGGCGATCCGTCAATGCTTGTCACGAAGCACCATCCTTGACAACCGCTCATGTCAATATGGCTGCTCGAAACGCCATGATGTTCCGCCGGAGCGAATACCAGCCAGCATCACTCTCGTCCGTGTAGTTTGCAATGTTAACCATAGACGACGCCTTGCAGGGGCGCCGTCAGGTATATTATTACAAAGTTTTCAAAAATAGATTTTGCTCTTCTATTTAGTCTCTTAAAATGTTTAAAATAATTATATTCTTCAGAGGAATGTAACTGTGATGTTACTGGTTCGAGGTAATGTAGAATAAGGATATCTGAAAGAATTTAAAAGAGGGTCTTTGCAAAGTATAGGGACAGCTTAGTCTGTGATAAAACTTAAAGGGTAAACTTGTATTTTATATGAAGCCATATGTATACATATAATATAACATCATAACAAAACACTCATTGCCTCATTGACTGCCTCATGGGTTGAGTGGTCGCAAGCGCGACTGCTGAGCATGAGGTCCTGGGTTCGATTCCCGGGTCGGGCAAAGTGTTATTGTGTTTTTCCATCAGGAATTTTTCAGTAGCAGCCACAGATTCTGAATTTGTAGCCCGGTTGATGGCAATAGACTCGCTTCCTATTAGATACATCTCTGCGGCTGCTCTAGGCGTGATGTTGTCACAAAAAAACACAAACTGCAACCAACTTACAAGCGCTTACTTATAACATCTCTCTGATTCGCCACTAAACACAAAATAATCCAGCCACCACAACCAGACATAATTTAAATAACCACTCGAAAACCGCTAGTTATCACTTTCAACCCACTCCAAATACATGGAAATACTTTTAAACTGTAAATCTGAACGGACAATATCCGTACTAACGATGAGTGGTCGGTGTTTGAACAGTAATGTAATGATGTTAGAAATGCATGTGTCGATCGCACGTGCGTCGGTTGACCGCGGCGCGGCGCGGCGCGTGCGTTTGACGTCGTGATTCGTGATTGTAATATGTGTAATGATCGGCAGAATTTATATTTTAGACAGATGTTATTTAAGTCTGTCTGTGTTATGTTATGACTAACTCGTTGGTCTAGACAATTTTTGGATAGGTTAAAACGTAAGTAAAAACAATTGGATGGAGGTGAAAGGACAGTCGCCAGCACATCAAGTTATCAAACTGTCAAATTTCTCCAAAAGGTTTTAAACCATAAAATGTTGATGGTTAAGTTCAGCAGAAGACCATTGCTGTCAATAATCTGCATTGTCGTCGGATCACTTCGTGTCCTACCTCTGACCAACGCGCATCTCGAGTGAACTGTGATGAGCCATCAGATTCATCGTCATACAACACCATCGTCATCATCATCATCAGGAACGGCAGCTGGGAGGTCAACGAGTGCAGGTCGCAGTCTAAGGTACGTACGCTGCACATATCTTTACTGCTGCCTGCACAGAACTATTGTGAGCCTCATCTTAACGTATTCGTAAGACCGCTTTAACGGTCTCCCCAGAGTAGCAGAAAGCCATCAAATCCATTTCGGCTGATGCGTATGCTATATGCTACATATAAGGTTACATACATCATCCATTTATTTTAATAAATATCTATCTTCCTATCATACGAATAGGTTAAATAGGTATGCGCATTAATCTGGCCTGTCTGTTACCTTTTCAAACCTTAACGGCTGAATGAATTTCTATGAAATTTAGTACACCTGCAGATCATGACCTGGACTAAGACATAGAATACTTACATTCCGGTAGTAGGTACGACCATTGGAGTCGGTTGAGATCATGTAAAGTTCACGCCGAACCTCACTCAAGTGACCTAATACAGTCCATAGTGATAAGATTTTAGAGAATAATATCTCTACGGTTATTGATCATAATCCCGTCCATATTCAAACCATATTTACTTAGGTACTTCACATACCCAATACCCAAGGCACCATAGCCCGCATAGCATATTTGTGTCCCATGTAGATAACATAATTAATCTTTACTCTCGCTTTGAACTGGTAGAACCTTTCATTCGTTGAAGACTCTCGGCCTTTCAAGATGGCGGCCAACGGTTTGGGTATATTTGTTCGAGTTTAGACGTACAAGATGTATGGTTGATGATTGGTTAATGGTTGTTATTAAATTATAACTTGACAAGCCATGAGTCCCACGGAATTCGCAAATCGGCAAATTATCTTCATCGGTAAACTGCCATCTCCGATTTAAGCTAAGGAAATGGTCTTCCTCTAAAAAATCTGTGCTCTTCGGAGATAGTTATAGTTTTATTTATTTATTTATTTTATTTATTTTTTTATTTATTTAGTCTATTAGTAGTTCTACACGTTTAGCCATCAAAATTAACCAAGAAATTGCAGTATTAAATACACCAATCGAAATGCCTAAATTAAGTATTGTGTGAATGGTCTACACTCAGTAAAAATTGCGGCAAGCATGGTGTACCTACAGTCACGAGCACCAATATATTTTCGCGAGAAATAACGATTGAAGATTGGATCCTTTTCATAAAAATATATCTTAGTAGGAGAAAAACACTTTTAGAAGTTGGTAAGTGATTACATATTGGTGCTCGTGACTGTACAGCACAGGCAAAATTTTAGTGGTAACAAAACCAGTATAATTATGCTGGCCTCATATGGTATTGAAACATTTGAAACACCGTACTACGCTAGACCAGCTCTGTTACCACAGATGGCGCGTACTGTACAGTGAACAGCACCAACAACTTACCAACCTGGCTGCCTAGCCTTTTCCCAACTATGTTGGGGTCGGCTTCCAGACTAACCGGATTCAGAGACTGCCTATCTGACCTCCACAACCCAGTTTGTACAGGGTAATACGATCCTTGGTAAAACTGGTTGTCAGACTTTCGGGCCAGTGACTTCCTGTAACGACTGTCAAAGATCTACAAATTACAGCCGTGACCAACGGCTTAATGTGCTTTTCGAGGCACGGAGAAAACTCAGAATGTAATGGTTTGCCACCCATCCACAGACCAACCAAGGCAAGCGCGGCTTAACCTGTAAATCGACTCGAGCAGCTGTTACTATTCCTCTACAACAACCTACCAACCAACAGATCTAATTTATTTATTTACAAGCACCAAAACATATATGTAATAGAGGAGTAAGAAATTAACACACCAACAAAGCATAAAATCTTTCGATCAGCTTAACAACACAATATTTATATTCATCCCAAAATATTCAACCAATCCACTGCTTAACATTCCAATGCAAAAAAAAATCCTTAAAACAAACTCCTTAACGAAATTAATGTTGTTTTGATCACATTTGAACATGTGTTCTCATACAAGCCATCCTTGTGCGAAGACGAGCCGTCTGGAGATATATTAATATCTTCAGATCGTTCTGTAATGCACTCCCGTGTGTCACTTGCCTTGAGTGATGGATGACGTTCGTTTTAGAATGGAAATTGTAATGAGTTTAAAGTGTAATTATATCTTATTATTATAATAAAACTACTGTTTTTGATGTTATTAATTAAGATTTTCATCAAGGTATACCAGTAGAACACTAAATCAAGAAAGAAGGATTTAAGACAAATTTTGCGTCAGGTTTTCGGTAACTTGTCCTAATCCAATACATTTTTGACTTTACTGAATATTTCTACAGTCAACCGTAAATCAGTGGTACCATTTTCACTACGGATCATCTCCTTGTACTACAACATTAAGGCGCTATCCATATCAAATTGTTAGGTATAACTAGTGCGGTTGGCAGTAGGGATCTTTGCAACTTCACCAATAATAAAATATCTTTTATACCTTACATTTTCTAGCCACCAAATGTTGCAAGAATTCTAACTACCTTCTGTAAAGAAAGAAAAATGTAAACAAAATTAAACTTCAAAACCCATACTAACAATATAAAAAAAAAAAAACATGTCTGTTGTCCGGAGCCCCACTTAAATATTTTTTTATTCTGTTTTATAGTATTTGTTGTTACAGCGGCAACAGAAATACATCATCTTCAGCTGTCTTACTATCACGGTTCAGGAGATACAGCCTGGTGACAGACGGACTTACAGACAGACACCGGGGACTTAGTAATAGGGTCCTGATTTACCCTTCGGGTAAAAAAAAATTGATGTCGCATCGCAGCGCTGATGGCGCCCCAGTAAGTAGGTACCTACTAAAACTCCAAAATTCAAACCAGCAATCCTACCAGGCATTTAAATAAAGCTCTAGACAGAACAGAGCAGCATGCAATTGATATCATTTATTAATAGGCAACTGATTGGTGCCTGCCTATGCAGCCTCGTATACATGAAGGCAATGCAAGACGTAGGCACTCAAATGTAGACTAAGCTTTATGTAGGTACTAGCTTCAGCCCGCGGTTTCGCCTGCTGGAAAATTATTGCCCCGTGCAATAATTTCCGACTAATACCGGGACAAAAAACATTCAAAAATTGTTTGTCCCAGCCTAAGTCGCCTTGTGAGAAATTTCATTGAGATCCGTTTAGTCGCTTAGACGTGAGGTAACAGACATACATAAACATATTTTCGATTTTTATATTATTCGTATGTATAGAGATGGAGGACATACATATAAATGTACTATGTGTATATGTATATGTCGCAGGGATATGATAAAAACAGGGATTTGGTCAATTCCGGAGGAGATTCACGGAGGATGTTAAAATAACAACACGATTTTATCATTTCCCTAAGCAAATCTGGTGATTTGACAAATCCCACTAAAGAAATCTACTGATTTGAACAAATCCCAAAATTGGTTCAGTGAAATGACAAAAACAACTTTTCTGTAATATTTTAAAGGTTTATTTTATAAGATTACCTACATAATTATAATAATCAGGTGTAGTACAATGCAATATTGATCTCAAAAATCAGTTTTTATCATATTCCTGCGACATATATATCTACTCAGACTAGTGGATGAAATTGCTGCAAATGGTAGAGGTTGGAAACAAAAATGCAAATATCTTCTGCATTTTGAAAGCCAATTCAATTCGTGAAGATACTCGTACGTTTTGCTAAAATGTCAAAACCATTTCTTTGTTTTACCATTATTTCATTTATTAATGCACATAATATTGTGGTAAGTTATCACAATAGTAATTTACAAGTACAACTTCAAACTTCAACCAATGTTCTAAACATGTTAGCACTAATAAAACAAACAAAACATAAGAATCCCATCTAGATTCACACCACCACCTCATATAACGATATCGATTCCATTCCCATCCCTGTCCACATTACCCAGCCAGCCCATATTACACAGCTATCGTGCCTTGCCCGTATTTCCCAGCTATCATGCCATTTGGCAGCATTGGTAGATTGGGGACTTTTATCCTTTTTTTGGGGAAAAAAATTGATCCTGGGGAACCATGGACATGTTTCAAACTAAAAACCGTTCAAAATTGATTCGACATGTATCATACGGAAGCTTATGATGTGTCCTTCACTTCATTCTATGGGCAAATGTGATCCTTGGAAAAACAAGTAATAATAAAGAAAAATAATAATTAATTAATTATTTTTTTTTTATAATTTTTTTATTTTGTTTTAAGATATACATATTATAAGCACCCAAAATTCGGTTCCTAATGCAGGCAGATAAAAGATGCACGGGGGTTTGCACTTCGAGTGTGCGTCATTTTGTAAATAAACATAGTTTTATATTTCCCCATTTGATTAATTTCCCGTTTGAAAATTTGAAGGAGGAAAAATGTTGCAAAACGAAATAAATGAATTTGGTAAAAATATAGAAACTTGATCTAGAAACCCTGCATTTGGCTTGCACCCATATTCTCATTTGGCATCGGATCGGATGCACGTGTTTATATGCCAGTTCGATGCCCATTTCCGGACAATTTTGTTTAGGAGATCGGGATGAGGTTAGCCCAATAACGGATTTAGGCGCAATGAGGTTTTTTTGATGGATCCTGTTTAGTGAGCAAGAGTGATTTATGAGGTCGTTTCTAATATGTGGTTTAAATTAAGAGTTAATTTCGAGGTGAGGACTTACGTTATACATAAGACCACCCTATCGATTTGTTCATTTTGATGCTTTTGAGAAACCATACTAACATTTAAATTGCAAAAACTGTCTGTCTGTAGCCTATTCACGTAGTAACGACTGAACGAACGAACAGATTTCGATGAAATTTTGCACACAGGTGATGGTCCAGCTGTGTGCATGACATTAAAATGGATTAGGAGATATATTTTTTATCTGGGTAGTACCCGGTAGCACCATAATTCCCGACAACGCGAGTGAAGCCACGGCAAAGCAAGTATTCAAGCAAGCATAATGTACAGACGCCAGCAACCTACACGAAACTGTCAGATTTTATTAACCAACCTTGAACCTAATGTTAGCTAGCTTCCCACGGTCCGTGATAATGCGCACGGACGCGGACCAGCTCGCACGACACACCGTGGGAAAGGTCTCGTCCGTGGTAGCGCAGAACGTCTGTGGCAGTGCGCCGCGCCGGTATCCGTCGCGAGGCGGTAACTTAAAAGGTGCGGTGCGCCGGGATCCGAGCACGTACGACGCGGTCCGAACGCGTCCGTGGTTGCACAGACGACAGTTCAGAACTTGTTTGTTCGCTGACACGAGTAGTGGTGTTGTGTGTAGTTGGTTGCGGAGAAATGGAGTGGACAAACGAACTTATTTTTGAATTTTTGTATCTTTATCAAAATGAACCAATTTTATGGAATTCTACGGCGCCGGAACATAAGAACAAAACTGATGCATACGATGCATGGAACCGGATAAAAACCCAATTAAAGGATGGCACTATTTCAGTTAAGGATTTAAAAAAGAAGCGAGACAATTTAATGTCGACGTACAGAAGACAAAGAACGAAAGTAAGAGAATCTGTGGGAACTGAAAGTGGGGCTGACGATGTTTACAAGCCTAAGTGGCCTTTTTATGACATAATGGCTACTTTTTTGGATGTTATCTATAAACCAAGAAAAACGAAGAGTTCTGAGGTAAGTAAATATTTATTAAGTAATTAAATTGAATTAGAGAATATAATATATTTATGTATATGTACCTACTAATACCAATCTTCTTCTTTTGTCATCACTCAAATTGGACATGTACCTACTTACATAGGTACTATCATGGTCTTTTCCGCCTGACCAGTTAAAAAATTTTTCTCTTAAATCATGCGGCGGCGCCAAACCACGCCCCCTTAAAGTTTAGGCCTATTAGGAAAGCGTCAACGTAATTAGTTGCAATCTGCACTGCGCAGCTTAGTGACGTATCCTGTGTACACCTTTTGCGAATTTTATAAACGATGCAAAGTGTATCATGCTAATGTTATCTTGTGTAAATAATGGGGAATGTATAAACGAACTTTAAAAATAATGGTTCATACTTTAAAATGTTTAGCTTTAAAATAAATTGAATGAACTTTAAAAAAATGGTTTCCACTATAAATATGCTTAACTTTAAAATTAATTGAATGAACTATAAAAAAAATGGTTTCCACTATAAATAGAAGCTTTAAGGATTTTCTTTTTGTAAATCGAGTCATTTTGTTTTTATTTTATTTTATGTGTTTGTTTTTTATATAAATTGACTTTTTTACACCGACTTGGGGCACCCAGCTTATAGGTTAGAAAGTTTTTTTTTAAACCATTTAGAAAACCTATCAATCAACCTCAAACAAACAAAAAACCAACCCAAATTCAAATTTCGAAACAGTTATAGTGCAAATTATTATTTTTAAAGTGTAAACCATTAAATGAAAATGATAGTATTAAATTATAGTCGTAGTATTATTTTAAAGTGCTGATACACAATTTTAAAGCTGTTTTTATCAAATTTTAAACTGTTAAATACATCCCGTAAATAATTAGATGCTTTTTAAATACAATTAAACTAGAAAGAAGCAGAAAATTCAACCAAAATATTCAATTTTTAAACTTTGTAAAACAATTATTACTTCGCGAACGAAAATACTTATTTACTAATTTCTCGCCAATCTCGCTATCTGTTTAAAGGGTACCGTACCCAAAGGGTAAAAACGGGACCCTATTACTAAGACTTCACTGTCTGTCTGCCCGTCTGTCTGTCTGTATCTTATGAACCGTGATAGCTAGACAGATGAAATTTTCACGGATGATGTATTTCTGTTGCCGCTATAACAACAAATAGTAAAAACAGAATAAAATAAATATTATACAACAAACGTGATTTTTTTGCCGTTTTTTGCTCGATATTAATAACGGCAACAGGTAGACGCTTGAAATATTCACAAAATATTTAGTTATTTATATACTTTAAAAATAAATGATTAAATTAAAATAAAATAAATATTTAAGGGGGGCTCCCATACAACAAACGTGCTTTTTTTGCCCTTTTGTCTAATGTTGTATAGATAATAGTACGGAACTCTTCGTTTGCGAGTCCGACTTGCATTTGGCCGGTTTTTATTTCTGTTGTTGATTTTAAAGGAACAATCTTTGCCATTGTGTATCGTATAAAAGTATTTTATTAGTTAACAATCTTGTTTAACACTTTCGGTGCCAAACACGTTCTAGGGTATGGGTCGAACAATCATTCGTTTGCGAGAGCCCTCAAGCTGCCTCCCGAGTCGTCGTTATACGTAGCTATAGATGAACTGTGCTCATGCCTAGGGGCCTAGGGGCTAAAATGACCGCTTTAGCAGAATCATAATTGGATACTAATATGAATCACGTAAATACAATTATTAAAATAGTCACAAACGCAGTTAATATTATGAATTGTCACTTTGTGACCATTTTACGAATTGTAATGTAATTCATATTATTATCCTATTACGATTCTGCTAAAGCGGCCACTTTGGCCTTCCAGGACATGACTAGCGAGACCAAATAAACAAATCGTTTGAAAAATCGTTTTTTCAATGTCAATAGGAACGTCATCTCTTTGTATCTTGACTATATAATTCTAACTAGACAAACCCAAAATCGTATTTCGTGGTTACCGCAGTATAACAGAGCAATTAGAAACAACAGAAGGTATCAAATAATTGTAATCCTTTGCCGACGAAGTTTAAAAAGTGATAACAAAGCGCTTCCTATAATAAATTATTATTACAGAAAACTTTGAGTCTTTAATTTACAATTACCGATACACACACACTATTAGAAGGTAACGTAAGCCAATTTCAGTTAAAGGTTTTTTCTAATAATAGCAGTTTAAAAATAACTATAACTCTCTTTTGGCGTGCGTCGTCAATGCGCTCGGCCGAACGGTATTGTATTTCATTCATTATTTCTATACAAAGTCAACGGGGCGGGGCTAGAGAGCGTTTCTATGTTGTAAGTGCAAGCAAAACTGAGCTTAGTGGTGGTCAGGCGGGAGTGTCCACGATAGTACCTACGAGTATTATAATAGGTAATTTCTAATCATAATTATTTTGCCACGCTACAGCGCCATCTGTAACAAATTATTCTGCAAATGTATCTCTGCCTTCGCTGAAAGAGGTTCTCTTATTGGTATATTCCTCAGTGATAACAAAGAAGTATGTCCTTCAGGATCATTTCACCACAAGCCTGGGGCGCACTTCGCCTTCATTTTTAGTATCAAAAGTACCGGGTGGATTGTATAATGCTCGGGATTGTTTAGATCGCCTCAAAAAGTTACTTTTTGTGGTTCTAATAGAAACGGTTTCTTTAGTACCTACTCTAAAAATAGCCGACAAGATGCCAAAAACATTCTCTACTATTCTACGAGCACGCGACAAACGATAATTGAAAATTCGTTCTTTTGTTCCCTTAGCGTGGAGACCGGGATACGGCTTCAACATGTTTTCAGTGAGAGCAAATGCACTATCTGCCACAAAAACGTAGGGAAGTCGTTCCTCTCTGAAGGGCAAACTCATTGATGGTGGCAAATGTAGTTCATTTCTAGATTTTTTTATACAATTCTGTGTTTCTGTATACACCGCCATCACTTATTCTACCTTGACATCCGCAATCCACATATGTATATGAAATTATTTATTATAGTCAGCATCAACCAAAGCTAGCAGTACAATGCTAAAAGTTCCGTGATAATTGATATATTCAGAACCACTGTGATAAGGACATTGTATTTAGGACGTGTTTCCCATCAATCGCGCCAAGGCAATGTGGAAAATTCCATGTTATGTTGAAATTATCTTCAATTTTTAACCATTCTGCTGCCGTCCGAGGTAACTGAAATAAAAATATTAAAATTAGATTTATATTGGTTTTACAGGATCCACTGTACTTGGAGGAGATCGAAGAAGAAGAACATGATAATGATACAACGGCAACAACGGAGCAACCGGCAACAACGGCGCAACCGGCAACATTTAAAACACCTAAAACATTGGAAAAAAATAAATCTAAAAGAAGTCGATCAAACGAGTGTGATGAATTGAACCAACGCAGCGAGGAAGATTATAATATTATGAAAAAAATGGCGAAGACTGAGTCTGACACAAGTTTACTGTATTGCAATTTACTGTGTAATAAATTAAGAGGTTTACAGGAAAGTACAAGAGATATCGCCATGATGGAAATAGATAAAATAATGTATACCCTTAAACAACAAGACAATCGCGCAAGGAAAATCCCAAACTCAGTTTACCAAAACATAACTTTACCCTACTTTACACATTAGCCAACAACTATAAAGCTCACAACCATCTCCACAATATCAAGTTTCACTGCAATCCCCAGGTTACTCTCATTCATCAAACTCAAAACCATCCCCAGGTAACCCTCATTCATCCAACTCACTACCATCCCCACAATATCAAGTCTCACTGCCAACCCCAGGCGAACTCCACTCATCCAACCCACAACCATCCCCAGGTAACCCTCAATCGTCCAACTCACAATGTCAATTTTCAGTATCACCCCCAGGCGACGTCCACTCATCCAACTCACAACCGCCCCCACAGCATCACCACTCACTGCCGCAAGGTTTACAGTTGAAACAATATTACGAGAATACCATTTTTCATTAGATCTTACTACTTTACTACTTACTATTACTATTACTTACTATTATTGTACTATTTTGCTACTTTATAATAAATAATTGATTCTCACATTTAAGTACTTTACTTACTTTTATTTCTCCGTTTAATTCTACCATCAAGGCTTTGCAAACGTCATCGACACGTCATCTTGAAATTGTTTGTAGGGAGACTTTAAATAGATAACTAAGGCTTGTGTAGCTATCTCCAGATGCCAAAAATCTGAGTGCAATTGCAAACCGTTCTTGAACAGGAATACATTTTCGCATATTGGTAGTAGTCTTTGATATAACTGGACCAATTTTATTCAGAAGGTATTCGAAATCACATGAAGTCATCCTACAAAAATTGAAGAATGTGCTGCTTGGTTCTTCTTGGATATCAATGAGCATATCAGTACCACTATATCTGAAAAAAAATTAACCACTAAAATAGTCCCAAAATATGGGACTATTTTAATGGGGAATGATTCAGAACAACTTATCGATAAGTTTTTCCGAATCATTCCCCATGATCCCACCGGTAGGAAGGATCACAGGACAGACATATATGGGAATATTTTATGTCATTCGTTAATTTACTACCATGATCAAAACAGAAAATAAAATTAGATATTTAGGTACACTTACCTTAAACGACTTTTGTTGTATGCTGATATCCACCAGCGACGTGGTTTTTTTACTTTTACTAGATCGCATAATTTGGTAATTGACAATTAATACCACAGCTGCAGCTGCAGCGACGATACGTTGTCTTTCACTTTGCATTTTGAAATGAAGCTATAAAAGATACGCACGACGCACGACACGCACCGTTGAAAGAGCTCTGTCTGTGTGCGTTGCCGTCCGTAATCGTCGGCTGTGCGTGATGATCCGCAGAATCACGCACCGTGGGAAAAATCTAATTTTACAGATTGTAGTAGCTTGATGTGCAGGCGTCTTTGCATACCATTACCATTGCCATTCAACGTGGCAATGCTGCCAGTCTTCTGGGCACGTTTCCAGATGACAGCGATGCGGAGGAGTACTTTGACGCCTAAGACGTGTCCTATTGTCGTCGTTGAATATACATATGTATATATAGGTACTTTATTTTAGTCTTTTTATTTTAGTTCTATTTGTAGTCTGTACATTAGCAATTTATAAAATAGGTAGCAGAGTAGCGATGTTTTTAAGCCAAATTGTTCTGGATGACCGTAGAAAAGATAAAGATTAAGTTAAAGATTGCACTGAAAATCCAACAAAGATCATTACCTATTCTCTCGTTAAAAAGGTTCATCAACCAGCCCACATTATCATACAACCCATCATCCACACGGCCCTCGAAATCTAATTTAAATAAATAATTAAAATTGTAACTCATCCTACTTCATCATCCTAATCATATCTTCACGCTACAACGAGGGGTGCTACCCAATTAAGAGGAAGTCAACCGTTGCCGAAGATAACGTGGCCTGAAATTGAGGGGATACAAAAACGCGTGCCAGCTATATGTGCCATATGCTGCTAGTAATGAGGTGCCAAACATTGGAGTGGTATTTGTGATTCGGGTAATGGAGGAAAAGTAAAAAGTAGTAGTTGTAGTAGTAGTAGTCTAAATTAATATATTTTAATATAAGTTTATAGTATTTTAAATATATTTATAGTATTTTATATATATTTATAGTATTTTATATGTCCTTGTAGTTTATCGTAGTATTAATTAAAATTATTTTCAGAATACACCTACCACTGCTTGTCTCTGCATCACCCAAAGGTTGACTGGTAGAAAATGCCTATGGCATTCATTAAGTCCGCCTCTGTACTTTGTGCTTGAAGTGTTAAATAAATAAATGAATAAATAAAAGTAATTATGATAAAATTGGTGCTGCTGATTATAATTGGGTGGTGATGGTGTCCTAGTGGTGACAATCATCATCTGCCTAGCCTTTTCCCTACTATTTTGAGGTCGGCTTCCAGTCTAACCGGATGCAGCTGAATACCAGTAATTTACATGGAGTGGCTGCTTATCTGACCCCCACAATCCAATTAGTACTAGGTAATACGATACCCCTTGTCAAGACTGGTTGTCAAAGGTCTACAAATGACAGCAGAGACCAACAGCTTAACGTGCTTTCCGAGGCACGGAGGAAACTCGGTAAGTAATGGATGAATGGTCACCCATCTACGAACCAACCTAGACAAGCGCGGCTTAGCCTGAAGATCGGCCCGAAAGGCTGTTATTATTAATTCTCTATTCCCGTATGCTATCCTCTTAATTATAATCCCAACTGTGGACTGTGTAAGACTGAAAACAAAAACAATATGTACCAAGTGTGAACACATCGTATACAAATGAGACATTTATGTCTCCATTTGTGTCGCCGTCCAAAGATAGCTTAAACTCAATTCTAAGTTGAGCCGTGTTGGCAAGTTCACTTACTAACTTGTTGGCTTGTTCTACGTGTGGATGTTAAGTTCTACACTACATCCATTTGTAAACTAAAGCGGGTTTAGATGTGTTCAAATGAACTAAACATACCTACTTGGGATTCTTTGAAACTGATCGAATATTAGATAATACTAGCTGTGCTGATGCGTTGCAATGCACTTTTTTTTACCATACCCTAGCTAGTAGCTACCTACCCTTCTTACCCTACCTACCCTACCTACCTACCCCACCTACCTATCCTACCTACTTACCCCACCTACCTACCCTACCCACCCTAGCTACCTACCCTACCCTACCTTACCCTACCCTACCTACCTACCTACCTACCCTACCTAACTACCCAACCATCCTACGTGTACCAACCCTACCTACCTACCCTACCTACCTGCCTACCTACCTACCCTACCTACCTACCTACCCTACCTACCTACCTATCTACCCTACCTACCTACCTACCCTGCCTACCTACCTATCCTACCCTACCTACCTATCTATCTTTCCTACCTAACCTACTTACCTACCCTACCTACTTACGCCCTTATCACTAAGGGGTATGAAAAATAGATGTTGGCCGATTCTCAGACCTACTCAATATGCTCACAAAATTTCATGAGAATCGGTCAAGCCGTTTCGGAGGAGTACGGGAACGAACATTGTGACACGAGAATTTTATATATAAGATAAGGTCCCATTAGCGTTCAGTACGTCTAACCTAAGATATCCAAGCAAAAAAAACACCGATTAAAGTGATTGTCGGTTTTGAAGGTCAAAGCTCCAACTTTTAGACAGGTTTAAAAAAAATAACTTGACTTTAAATATCTCCATGACCCCTGTACTATTTAATGCTTCCATCAACATAATGTGTTGAGTGCGTTACATGAGTCCTTCCGTAAAACATAATTTTTCACCCCAAAAAAACTCGTTTCCCAGCAATAAATTTTACGTAGAGCTACTCAGTTTGATGTACAGAATGCTTGGTTCACAGCTTCGTGAATTGTCTGTTTTTCACCTTGAATAGTAACCTAAGACATACCTACAACATTTAAAACGTGTCATGAGTAGAGCCAAGTTCAACTTCTTGATGGCCACAACACAACGCAGATGCGACTTCGATCCTGCTCACCCCAAATCGAACATTGAACCGTGAAGATAAATAAAAACAAAGTCATCCGTCCCCCATGCAGTTAATAATGCCGTGACAGATAGAAATTTGATGTTGTTATTAAAGACTCCAAATTGTAATGTCAAGCATCCTTCTTTGAGGAAAATTGTAACAATGGTTACTATCGTTTACTCGTTTATTTGCGATACAAGATGGCGGAATTTAATAAATATTGTGTTGATCGAATGAGTAAACTTCTTGCTGTATGTAGTCTTCTCCTTTTGAATCATTCATTGACTTTATATAAAGTCAAAGCATTTATTTCAATTAGACCATTAAAGGCACTTTTGAAATTCAAAAACATTAAAGCTAAGCTACATTCACAGTCACAAGGTATAATAACTTGCGAAAGTACTGTAGTTGCACATTCCAAATCGTAGATCTCTATGGAGAAGAATGGGCACGTAACTCCATGGACACTCTTTTAAATCAAAATATTGTTACAAAATCTTGGTTACATCATTCATGCTGAGATTATACATATATGTGAGAACGATGTACAAAGACGTGCACATTAAGAGCGTCCAGAGTAAAAGATTATAAAATGATAATAGCAGTGCAAGCATAAGGATAAGAGACTGACCATAAGCATAATAGACATAAAAGACCGCCTCCTTGGGCTAGTGGGCGCGATCGCAACTGAGTTCCTGGGTTCGATTACCGGGCAAATTGTTATTGGGTTTTTCCATCAGAAATTTCTCAGTTTGATGGGAATAGGTTCACCCCTCATTACATGGGACTTAAACATAATGGGCGAAATTTGGGTGTACTATTAGGTACTCCTGTGCCTAACCCTTCTGGGATTACAGGCGTGATATTGATGTTATGCATATAAAGCGCAACGGCTGAACTCATCTAGCAGCACGGAATCGCACTTTTCGTGTTCCTATACTTTTCAGTCGATCAGAACCGTTATTTGCTAGAGCGAGAAACAGAGTGGGTATGCTATCGCACTCGGCAGCATCGACGATGCGCTCGGCAGCAGCACACTCTGTTTATCGTAAATCATCCATAATCTACTCGAGGGTGTGAGCCATAATCGGCCACGCGGGTATTTCAATGCTCAGAGCAATGAACTTGCCTGTGCGAGCTCCATAAACAACATAGAAGAATTCAAATGCAACAGGTGAATTAAAGTTCAGGTGTATTTATGTACTTACTCACCTCAAAAATTACTTACCTGACCCGGAAGGTACACAACAAACACCTCATCCTAAACTGTTGAGATACCAACACATACTAAGACAACGAATGACCTATTTGCCGCCAAGGATGCTCAATATACTAGTCAGTTAAATTACAACACAAAACATCTTCCTGATGTTCCTGACCCCACTAGAGAATGTTGTCTCATAACCCAGGGACAGTACAATCTTGGTAAGGATAAGGACAGACTGAGTGACATAAGAAAGACTACTATCATCATCATCTATGGCTTAACAGCCGCGGGTGGGCCGTGGCCTAGTCTAGTACCTTAAAGAAAGACTATCGCTCTATTAAAATTGGAAGGTTATTTTACTTAAGGAAATTAGCAGAAATGGACACCATTGTGATAGCAATGCATAGTCAAAATGCTGTCGAAAGAGGAAATTATTAGTTTGAAAAAATATTATTAGAGTGCCGTTATTTTATTTCTAGTACACTTCTCAGAAAACTTTTTAATTTGATACCCATATCATAGAGGGGCTCGTGGCAAAATAATAACAGCCGCTCAGATCGATCTTTAGGTTAAGCCGTGCTTACCTAGGTTGGTCTGTGGATGGGTGACCACCCATTACATACCGAGTTTCCTCCGTGCCTCGGAAAGCACGGTAAGCCGTTGGTCCCGGCTGTCATTTGTAGATCTTTGACAGTCGTTACAGGTAGTCAGTGCCCCAAAAACTCTGACAACCAGTCTTACCAAGGGGTATCGTATTACCCAGTACTAACTGGGTTGTGGAGGTCAGATAGGCAGTCGCTCCATGTAAAATACTGGTACTCAGCTGCATCCGGTTAGACTGGAAGCCGACCCCAACATAGTTGGGAAATGGCTAGGCAGATGATGATTATAGGGGTGCATAAAAAATAACTAGTTCCCCGTCTTTGGTAGTCCACCATATTGGATTTAGAATGACGGAACTTAGCCATGCATTGTCATCCAAATTAAGCATGTATGCAAAATTTCAGCTCAATCGGAAACCGGGAAGTCGGTCCAATTTAACTTTTAAGATTTTATACAAAGGGTTGACACTCAGATGACCGCTACTAAGATGTACGGAAGAATACGTTATGCTACCCCGACCCAACTAAATAGAGATAAGGCCAGGAGGATGACACTGACGAAAAAATATCACCACAAGACAAAACTTCCATCTGTCTACCGTTAAAAAAAAACTATTTGGTTGCTTGTCTGCACACTGTCTAACACAACTTACCCACTTACAACAATATATGGGTCATTTTCTCACAGCCAGACCATCGCCAGTCAGTCTAGGAATGCAGTCATTTCCGTCCAGGCATGTCTAACTTACAGCCTAGACTAGTTTCACCCACGGCGCCACCTATGGGAAAATGTATGGCTGTTTATGGTAACTAGCTTGAAATAGTGCAATGGCGTAATGTGAGCATCTTTGTGGACGTGTTTGGCGGGTTGAATTGTGTTATAGTGTTACATTGTATGGGTTATTAATGGAATTTTCTTGTGACTTTTCTCGTTTCAGTCTACGAGTACATTTTACTGCTACTTACTCTGAAATATTTGAGTGGTAAATATAAATGTTGATGGATGGAGAGGGAGAGGAAGACCAAAGAAACGATGGATGGATTGTGTGAGGAATGGCATGAACGAAAAAGGAGTAAATGATAGCGTGACGGTTGACAGAGGTGAATGGAAGAAAAAAACGTGTTTTGCCGACCCCAAGTAACATGGGACAAGGGCTGGAAGATGATGAGTCGGAAATAAATAATAGCGTACAGACGATATCGGAGGTGTTCCCTACATTTTGACGAGATAATCGATCATAAATGTAGGGAACAGCTGATTTTTTTTTCGCGATTTCTGGTTTGTTCCCATAGTAAAAGTGGTTCATAATGATGAGTACAATGCCCTCTTAAGAGGTTGCTGGTGTTTTACAAATAACCCTGTATAGTATAGGAAAATATTTACAATACTAGTATTATTTTTATATGTGTATATGTTTGTATGTATGTTTATTTAATATAGATATATTTTTATTTTAAGTTAAATTTCCTTGTTTTGTCTTTTCTACACACTGTGTCTACGTTTCTAATCCATCTTTCCTCTCGCAGGTCTGCTGGAAGAAACTTATGAAATAAGCAGTACCTTTGTGCTCTTCTATGTTAATATATTGTCCTGTTAAGTATCTGTGTGTACATAAATAAATAAATAAAAATACATTGAAACTTCTTTTGGGTTGAACTATTTAACTAGTACACAGAGAAATATATCTTAAGGCCCAGACAAAGTGACTCTGTATCAGCAAATAATGATGTTGGAAAACTTTAAAAACGTCAGCATCATTCCCATGCCCTTAACCTAATTTATTTGTAGTCAGCTTAGCATATCTTCTTCTTCTTCCATACTTTCCACCATACCATTCTATATCACTCGTAATCTCAGTAGACACCAGTGGCGAAGGTTCCTTACAACTCGATGCCTACCGACTTCCCTTTGAAAAATGGCACAGTCAGTATTCTATAGACAAATAATATAATCACAATAAAGATATGTACTCCGGCTTAACTCTTACAAAAATTGACCCTTCGCTACTGGTAGACACCTCCTTTCTAGCCATATCATACTTCTCACAATCCATCCATCGTTTCTTTGGTCTTCCTACTCTTATACGTATCCACATTCATACTCAAAACTTTTCTCATAGCATTTCAAACTTCAAAAACACATTGCATTGATACGAATTATGAACTACTAATAAGTTTAGTTGTTATTGAAACTAGAAATGTGAAATGCCGTGAAAGCGAATGTCTACCTCATATAAACTCAATAAAACTGACATTTTCTGTGTTTATCAGACTAACTGACCCCCCTCCCCCCCCCAGGTGTTCCCTTCTGTGAAACTGACCTACCCCAATGAATTCCTATTAATACAGCATCTGTTCAATTAATGCATTAGTTGACTATCATAAATTGACGAACATAGATCGATCGACACATTTTGATAATTAATTCTCGTTGCTCTACTGCCTACACCCCACGGCGATATCCATTAAGCTTAATAAGAACTATTAATTTTGTTCGATATGCCATTTAATAATTTTATTTTAGGTTTAGTAACATAACTTAACGCATGTAATCTCCGAAGGGTTAGGCAGAGGTGGACCTTTAGTTCACTCACACTGCACTTAAGTTAAATCAGACAAAAATCAGACTTCTGTATGCTACTGAGAAATTACAGGTGTACAAAGAACGGGGTATGAATATTTTAGCCTTTTCACCTGCCGCCATTTTATTTTGTTTTCAAAATAGCAGCCACGCATAGAACCTGTAGTAATCAATAGCTGATACCAAAACAAACAAGTGAGGAGGTCAGGAACAAAATGTGACATTTACGCATCCGGCTCGTTTGATTTTTTTTTTATTCGGACTCAAAACCTTGAATTTTATCAATTGATGAACAGATTTGGTTCAATTAGAGACTTATTTCACGAGAAAATAGCATTTATAAGGAATATTTTGTAAAAAGGTAACATTTACATTCGATCATAATAGTTGCTTTGGCTTTGGGAATAAGACGTGTAATTTTTGTAGATAAAAAGAAAAGTCGAATGTCGTCTAATTTTTAATCAAATACGGTACATTTTTTTTTATATCGATTTGTTAATCGAAAAAGGAAAAATAGATGGTGACCTTTGGGTACTTATATTTTATTGATGTCAGTTACAAAAGGTGACATATCACATTTACTTTGTGTAGGATCAAAAGGTAATATTTGAAAATTATTTCATTAAATATTTCCTATATTTATCAATATAATTTAGTACGACTTAATACATAAAAATTGGCTGTCTAAACTGTCCCTTAAAAAATCTACGATATAATGTTCCACGTGCATACCCATATAACGACGTCGACGGCACGGTTGGCGCAGTGGTCAAGCGATTGACTGCTGCGCTGCATGTCGCGGGTTCGATTCCCGTACGGAACAAATATTTGTATGACCTACAAGTAGTTGTTCCGGGTCTGGGTGTTTTTCTATCTATAATATGTATGTATTTACAAAAAAAAAAGTATATAAATGTAGTTTATCAGCCATCTAGCTACCATAACACAAGCATTAGGTTGCTTAGCTTGGGGCTAGATGGTGCTGTGTGAAATGTCCAGGGATATTATACATTATATTATATTATTATATAAAATTTTCTCGATTCCTGAGAAAAAAGAAAAAGTGTAAATGTCACCTTTTGTTCCTAGCCTCCTCAAGTATTGTAGGAGAAAAAATCTTCTAAATCGTCACGTTTCTGAGCTGTAGCTGATAAGCTATCAGAAATACCAGAGTTATTAGAAAGCTTCGCCATCAGTTTTCAGCCTTGAGAAAATTATTCGAACCCCTTTACTTTTCCTTTTCTCATCACAGCATAAAAAAAAAAACAAACAAATCAAGCTTCAGACCGAAAACAGAAAAGATTAAACTTATGTCTGAAACCGACACCAAATAAAGGACGAACTGTTAGCAGAAAGAGGGCAAAATGACCGAACTCTTGGAACAAGCCCACCAAAGACCACAAATGCACCGAATTTCTCAAAATCTAACTTCAACAAAAAGAGCCGACACATCACTATGGAAATAGCGTACAACGAACGTGGCTAAACACAGTATTATTACAGAATTCTTAATCGATTTACAGAAGTATTTACATTGAGACACGAAGAAAAACTTCACAGAGGGCCAACTCCTTACAACACGTGGAAAAATAATTGAACAGTAAAAATGTATTTACAACAGAACAAAAGTGGTTTCAGAGACCAATGTTGTGTGTAGCTGATATTAGGCTGAGGCTCCTTTTGCATTATTTCTTTCTGTTTTCATTTCAATTATCTTTTTAGGGTTCCATATCCGAAGGCAACTAACGGGACATTACTAAGCCTCCGCTGTCCGTCCGAACGTTTGTTTATCAGCGGGCTGTATCTCATGATCCGTATTAGGTAGACAGTTGAAATTTTCACAGAATGTGTATTTCTGTTGCCGCTATTAAATCAAACTAAATAAAAATAAATAAAAATTAAAGGAGCCCCTTTAATTTTTTATTTATTTTTATTTAGTTCCCCTACTACGATGGTACTGAACCGTTATGCGCGAGTCCGACTCGCATTTGGCCGGTATTTTTTGTTTCTTTCAGACATCTGCTACATTCAAGACTTCACATAGCAATTCTTCTAGAGTATTCTAGAAGAATTGCTATGTCAAGAATATGAACCAAAGTACTTTGGTTCATTTCTACACAATTGATCTGGAAATGCGTGTGAAGCAATCAAAAGAAATGGATTTTCTGTACGTATTCCTTCATATTTAAATCAACCAACATTATGCTAACATATTCACGGCGACCAGCCAAAGGGATGATCAGAATATTAAGACTCGGACATTCCTGTCCGTGTGACTAAGAGCTTCGGATAACGATCTCGGAACGGTGACTGGCGTCTGCATGTATCGTTTACTAGCTTGGACTAAATAGTTTCTAATGCGTAATTAGACTGGACTTTAGACTTATCGGTTTCCTCTATGGCAATTTAATGTTCTGTACTATGTTGTGATCTCAACATACCTAAATAACATTATGCATCTTACGGCTAAAGATGGGTGCGAAAATAAATTAAACATGAGCCGACTAAACTTAAGTTTATTTTCGAGGAGAAGCTATATTCATTTCTTTCATCTTCACTTAAGTATAGCCGCAACACATTTCCAAACATTGAAGAAGCTAGTGACAATCATAACACATCCAATTCGCCAGTTACTTTATGTTGGAAGGGGCTAGTATATATGCTATCACCTTTTAACAAAATTTAATTCTATCAATTTTGTTTAAATATTTGTACGCAGTTGACGGCAAAACATATCGATCTCTTAAATCTTTATATTTACACCTTTTACACCTATGTTTAGCAAATGAAACTTTGACTTTGATTTTATATTTCGGACACAAATCCTCATTCTTTACTGCTACAGAAAGCCATATGAAAACCAACCCACTGTCCGGTGTGGGAAGCTATTCGAAGAGCCTTCTAGACACGTGCGAATCGATTTCGAACCGTTTCATCTTACAAGAACACAATTCACATATTTTTTCCGCTAGCTCGATCATGTCAAAAATTTGTTTACTATCCCATCTTCGGTCTCACTGACTCAATGATTCATTTATTCGTCTAGGTCATTCGAAACTCATACGTAGTTATTGAGCTTACAACCCCTAGCAGACCACTGACACTCCTCCCAAAGAATTACTTGGAATTTTGTGAATTCTTTTGCATCGAACTCGAGCACACAAAACACTTCCGTATCAAAATCAAAATATTTTTATTTCACATAGGCCTACATGGGCACTTATGAAACGTCGACAAAAAGGTGCACGGTTCGGGTTGGTCGTTTCCTATGGAGAAGAACCGGCAAGAAACTCCATGGTTACTCTTTTAAAATGATTAGATTTTACAATATTATCATGTTACAGCATTACTACTTAAGTATGGGGGGACAGCATAGGCCCGACAATTAGTCGTTGCCTACTACACAAAAAAACTGAAAACAAGATAAGAGGTTAACAAAAGTTAACACACCTCTAGGAATCTACAAGGCCTACACTGTTCACACATTCACAAACAATATCCTTCAACATACCGCCTTAACTTTAAAACTGTAGCTTTAAACCCTACATAGATCAAAAACAATCACCTGACTCCTCGCAAGCCTTATACAGTCTACACTACACTGAAAATCCCTTTATCACAAAGAACACGGCTAATGCACTTACCTTGTATCCCTCCGTGCCAACATAACGGCTCACTTCCGCTTCCTGTATGTAACTTATGCTAATGTTGGTAGTCCCGAATTAGCTAGACTTAATTGCTGGTTTTATTTATTTGTGTACGTGATTATTTTCTTAAAGGACAAAACTTTTTGATGGAATTTCTTACCGTTTACAAAGAGTTTGTTTATTGTCTATTATAAGGGGCCAAGTTTTTGGTCTATACTCTTGCTGAGAGACGGTAGACTAAGTGTTAGCAGCTCAACAGCTAGACACGTTGATGATATTCAGAAGATTTGGTTGCGCTTGCGCAGACTAAGATATTAGGGATAATATTCAGCAGCCGGTGGAACAAAGCTTCGAAAGATCTAATATCGTTAATTTAATTGGTTTTTTATAGTTTATTGGCCAATACTTTTCACCAATCATGATGAGGGCAGCAAAATCACCATCTTCAAATGTCGTACGAATATGCTTGGAAATGTCCACACATTTTCTAAGTTTGGTAATCCGTCTGCCTTCAAAGCCTCTGGCTTTGAATAAGCATCTTCTGGGCACGCTTGTGCCATCATAGACCTCATCCATCGCTTTCCACCAGGCGTGATCGAGGTCAAGAGCAGACCCATTTATCCATAAAAAAATAACAAAAGTTTTCAGTGTTTCAAACAATGCATCAGTCAATGGCCCAATAAGTAGCTTGAGCACCTAAATGCACAACAAGAGCCATTAACAAAACAGATCAATAAATTCATAATATTTTATAAGTTGTCCCTCTCCGATCCCCACGGGAGTTCACTGTAGCAATACAAATTAATTTGTAGTGCCCCCACTAACAAACATACATACGAACATCAATAAAGTTCTTTGTATTCCACTTGATACGACTGGAGTATCATGTAACATGACAATTCGTTGTTAATTGTTGGTGGATCAATATTATCAAACTAAAGACAAGGCGACTTGTACATTTTACTTTCATTGCAAGACTGAAAAAAAAGGCAACGAGTTTGGCACTTTCGGTACCGTCCATCAGCTCCTGTAATGCAACAGCAATAGGACAGGCGAGACACGAAATTAAGTACCTCATAGTTTGTGGAACCACACCACACTTATACTCCAGGGCAGAGTCGCCTATGAATCTCCACCTTCGGCCAACTTGGAGTCTAGAGGACACTGTTTAAGGACTTTCAGGTCAGCCATAGCAACTCGTGTCCAGGTGAGAGATTTCAGTAAATGGAACGAATGTGTTGGGTAACACTTTCCCGCCACGGCGTGACTCTTTCCTTAGAACGTTCGCCAGTAAGCAGGGACACTAAAAATCTGTTAGGTTAGCCCTCATACTAATATTGATGGACGCTATTAGTGAGTAGCAAAGTACTGGATCCACTGCCTCGTAAATATCCAACGTATTCTGTCCATTACTTGCTTTGTGTTCCAGTAATGTAACCTTTTAACTTTGTATATTATTGGTAAACGTGCTTAGTTCATGTCAATAGTTCAGCAAGGTCTGTATTCATGACCCTCCACCCGTCCAAGAGATTGCAAAACTTAGACTATAGCAGTTAAAACACACAGCTATTAGAATCATACATAATGCAACTTTGTACAATTTATGAACTCAAATTAAATTTACACGTGCGTGTGCGGCGTCTCTCCACAGACATTAATGGTTTACCTTCCATCTTGCACCGCATACCCTGACACCTGAGCTGATGACCATAATTATGACTGCTTCAGTAAGCAGTATTCGCGTAGCTGAATTTCGGGTTACACATATTTGAATTTTTTACCGTCAATATTCTGAGAAAGAGTAGTGAACCGAAATTTCAGACAAACGTTAGTCACTGCCTCGTTTGTCTAGCGGTCGCAAGCGCGATTGCTGAGCATGAGGTCCTGGGTACGATTCCCAGATCGGGAGAGCGTTATTGGGTTTTAACATCAGGAATTTTTCAGTAGCAGCTACGGAGTCTGGATTTATACCCGGTTGGTGGCAATAGGCTCGCCCCCCATTATACGGGACTTAAACATAACTGGCAAAATGTGGGTGTGCTATTAGGTACACCTCTGGCTAACCTCTCGGGGATTACAGGTGTGATATTATGTTAGTTAAATGGAAATTCAGCAGAATCCACGATGTCCACACGCGATTTCTAGATGTACGAAACATTTAGTTCAAGAAAACTGTTCGTATCGCTTCTACTGCAGGGTTCAATTAATCTATCGTCCAATTAATCCCTCCGGAATGAACGTCACTAAGCAATTACTTCTTTGTTCTGGGAAACAAATATACAATAACATGTTATAACATAGGCGAGGGTTGTTTTTTTGAAGAGCACTTCACGACACTCGAGTGACGAGTGTTAGTGTGTAAGCCGAGTCATAGTTGCTCGAAATAAAAGTAATATAATAAAATAATCGTAGAAATAGATGTTTTAATAGGGTCCCCTTCTGGTGCTTGCTAGTCTTGTAGAGTATCTGAACTCGATTAAATTAACTGACATGCATCCTGCCCGTCCTAACATACGTTGCACAAAATTGGTCACTTACTGAACGACAGAAGTTCAAACTCAATATTTGTCAACGGAATAACGGGACAGTGGAGCGCAGCATAGTTCTCTTCTCTTCTTAGAAACACCACCCTGCGCTCTATAACTCAATTAGCTGATGTTGGAGAAAAAACAGCCAGGCTGAAGTGGGAGTGGGTAATTCACGTCGCACGGATGCACCCGGAGATGGGCAAAGATCGTCACACTCTGGACGCCTGCGGAAGAACAGCGCCGTCGAAGTCGACCGCGGCGAAGCTGGCGTGACGATCTCATCATGTTTGCGGGGCTAACATGGCTAGAGATCGCACGGAATAGAGAGGTATGAAATGAGAAAGGGGAGTCTTTGCCCAGCAGTGGGATACTATGTAGGCTAGTAAAATAAAAGCATAAACTAAGTCATCGCCAACAGCCAACCGTGAGGCCATACAAATAGAAGGCCTATACTTTCGGCTTTCGTTGGATATGCTTCCTAATAGATCGCCACTAGCCACAATACAAACAGATTTTAAATAAGGTACTATCGTTTTCTGTATCATACTCGTACAAATGGGGGCGGGGACGTAGAACCAACTTTTCAAAGAATTGCAACCAAGGAAAATAAATACCTTTATGAAAAGTAGAAATGGCACTCATGTATAAATCTTCCATGGTCCTCAGCAAAATAAAAGCAATAGAAGCTTTCCATAATTCTCTAATTTAGCGTGACCTCGAGGAATCTTGGCAGTTATTAATATTTTAGAGCCACGCCTTCAAATGACAGCACCAGATACTGCTTAAAATATCTGACATGGACGAGCCTATTATGCTAATTTTAATAGCCGTTTTTACCAGCAGTTTAGTAAAAAGCCAGGCTTAATCATTTTATTTTATTTTTTATTGAAAGGAACAGGAAACAGTTCCACCCCTTAGATGTAACCTAAGTGAAACCACAAGCCAAGTAACTTCTATAGACCTCGGCCATATTATTGGTTAGCGCGACGTTTCCCTCGTCTCTCGGCAACGAAAAACAAAAGAGAAGCGTTTTATACACATTCAAATAACACTAAAACTCAATGTCAATTATATCAAAATTGGTCGCACACTTCATATAGGGCACGCGTATGTCACGGTCTGAGTGACAGACAAACGGACAAAAACAACGGATATTGGTGACACGTGCCATCATAATTTGTTCACCCCCTACGTCAAGCTGGGGTGAGGGGAAACGTACTAGTTGCATGGGAAACTAATAAATTTAGTGACAGAATGGGGTAGAAATTAATATCGTATTGTAAAATGTTGAGTTCATTGCTATTTATAGAAAAAATTGCTTTGAAAGAATCATATCATTATTTGCCAAGCCTTTTCTCCATTCGGTCAGCTTCCAGTCTAACCCAGACTCAGGTACTGCTGAATACCAGTCTTTTATACACCATTATTTTTTGGTCGTTCTGGAGCCGAATACCATGAACTCGATCATCGAACTCGAAACGATTGGGACTATTTTTTTCAAAAAATAACAATAAAAAAAACACGAAAGAATAAATTTAATGTTTTTTTTTTTGTGAAATAATGAGAATCGAACGATGAATGAATTTTTCAATGGGTATCGTTCGCATGTGTTGCCGATCGTGGTTACGTTTTACACACACATATGCATTTGAGTTCTCATTATAAAAAAAAAACATTAAAATTTATTCTCTCACGTTTTTTTTTAGTCGTTTTTTGAAAAAAATAGTCCCAATTGTTTCGAGTTCGATGATCGAGTTCATGGTATTCGGCTCCAGAACGACCTAAAAATAATGGTGTATAGAGCTGTTGCCTAACTGACTTCCACAACTCAATTCTCGGTTTCATGAAACCCCCTTATCATATTATCCAGTAGCAGGTGTAGTCACAAACCTGGTCTGACAACCAGTCGCTCCAATCGTATGTGTTCTGACCAGTCAACACACGACGTCTCCATTCAGGCTATCGATCTCTGAAAACAATGTTGACGAGCAAACAAAAGAATCCTATAGTCAAAGTTGTTTTATAAAACACTGAAAAAATTGTTTTGACGCGTGTCAAAACTGTTATGTCTACCCGTCCACAGACAAAACAGTTTTGTTTATGGCGTACCTTAATGAGTTCAGAGTTGAAACAAAAAAATATTAATGTAAAAATACCCATATCGTTCTCGTCATCGATATTTTTTTTGTTTTAGACCATACCTGGGAACCTTCTAGTTACGGAGATATTGGGGATCAAAGTTTTCACTTTTTTTTTTAATTCACGTTTTTAATGTTAGTCTTATAACTTTACTTTAAATACCTCCATGACCCCCGTACTATTCAATGCCACCAGCTCAGTGTTTTGAGTGTGTTACATTGAGTCCTACCTACCGTAAAACGTGATTTTTCACCCCAAAACAAAAAGTCGATTCCGAGCAAAAAATTTTGCGTAGCGTTACTTAGTTTGATGTACAGAATGCTTGGTTTACGGCTTCATATTTAACGGGTTTGGTGACTAAATCAATTAACCTTCCTCCAGTTCTTATTTTTTATTCGCTATGCAATATTTAGACCAACCACGGTCAAGTTACTAATAAAATATCAATCGGCGCGGCGTTGTAAACTGATGAAATCTATGGGTTTCTTTCATACTATATATCGTTATCAGAGTCGCGAATTGCAATTTCCTTGTGACTTAAAACCGACACAACGATTACAAAGGTTATGTAAATAGGAATATCCCAGCACATGTCGATTTTTTTAACCGTGGCAGCTGCTTGCAGGGGAAGTACCACAGGTAAATCTAGGAACTGTTCATTAGTCAGTAGAGAAGTGTGGGTTGTGGCCTAACTTATTAGAGGCCAGTAATGTTGGATGAATATGCATGATATCTTGCCAAAATCAACGTAGAAAATTATTCATCGTTAGTATTAATCTACATGTCCGAAAGATATTCAATGTTCCACCTGATATGAACTTCCGAAGCATCCCAAAATAAGGCAAGCCATTTAAAAATTAATAAATCTGACTGATCAAACTTCGTCGCCGTAAAATTTTTGGTTAGTCTGCAGCCTTCACTCATTGTAACTTTACTCCAAAATTTTGTTTCATGGAGGATTCAGAATTGAATGGAGTTTTCTTTCAACTACCCACAATATAAACCATAGTACTAATATCAACCAATTTATGTAGTCACAGTAACACGCGTGGCTGACTTGTCTTCAAAGCAACTTTTCATTTGGTTTCCTATGTTACTCAGATCGGATCCACATCACCAATTTTCCTCAAATAAGGGTAGAACCAAAGTTTTTTTGTCAATTTAATATCTACAGACTCCTCATAAGAATACCCGACAGTTTGTTCTTTGATGTGACGCTATGATCTTGTTTGTTCCGTTACGAATATCTTGACGTTCCGTAAGTAGGTGAAATTGCCTCGTTTACGCACAAGGGAAGTTTTCAGGACCCTATGTTGATGTGTTATTGAAAAGGTAGCGTTATGGTGTTTTTCCTTATGGGGTGTTCCAGTGACAATCATATAAATACCTACTTTTCAGTTGGAAGGGGCTCTGACGCGCACATTTTGTTACCATAAATTCTGTACTTTAAACTTGATTATCACTAGACCCAGAATCAAATTCAAATTCAAATTATTTATTTGTGAAACATAGGTACAGTGTAATAAGGTCTAATTCGGATGTCAGGATCGCTATGTTTAACCTATACAAATTTTCTAATCAGTTCAGTTATTTAAAAAAAAAAAAGTACAACTTTTAAAAATAATAACCTAAAATTGGTTACGAGACAAAATATTACAATACCATGGATCATAAACAGATTTAACCCGTACAATTAATTAATCAAAATTAAAATTGTGAAATTAAAATCAAATCTTCAAGGAGTTACTGGTAAGTCCTTGAAGCATTATTGTGTTTTCTATACAGTGTGCCGTAATTAATGGATAATCCTATAACCTGTGCTTTAACTGAGGGTGGGCCACAGTCAAAAATATAGATAAAAAATGAAATGTTGTGTTCAGTAAGTGTTTAGTTAGTTTTCAAGTTATCGGTCATTAATTACACCATAACAATATTCTGTTAAAAAGTTTCAAATTCAAGAAGAATTAATTTCTAAAATAAACTCTCCAAGTTACAGCTGTGTAAATCGAACTCGAGCTCGAATTACACTTTTATATACAGCTTGGCCAGAAAGAGTAGAAATTAAAAAAATTGGAACTAAATTTTTTCTCCACATAGCAACTCTGAAGAAATGTCAAATATCCTTCAAACTACCAAAACAAAAAATTTGTGTGTGAATTCTTGTGATTTTCAGTTGGTTAATCGTTTGACTCATTGAATTGTAATTGAAAATGGGCAAGACGATAAAAAGTGGCGCCAGAGAAATTATTTACAATGTGTTTAAGAGATGTTTGGCGGAATATCATGCCGGGAAACTTTTAACAGAATTGGATGTCCTCTACAAACGAGTTGCTGATATTACAGGTATTTATTCAGTATAATTTTATACAATATACATATTTCACGATATAAGTTACAGTTATCGTCAGTTAAGTCTATAGAAAATGACACATTATCGAAGTTTTCTACAGATTTCCTATAACTTTAGAGGTTATGTTTACATAATGGAAAGTACTTTGTTAAGTGCCTTTGTATAGAGCGACTGCATAATTTTGATCATCACGCACGCATGTCATTCTAAATTCATGTTTTATTTTGATTTCAGGGAAATCATTGTTGGATTATTGTCCATGCTGGAACTGCCAATGGATTTGTACCCAATGCATTGCTAATATTTAGTGGCACCAACAAAATGGAAGATTATCATTCAGAAATGAATTCTCACAATTTTACCAAGTGGGTGACAGAAAAACTGATCCCAAACCTTATGAGGCCTCTATAATTTTCTGACGAATCGCACAGAGACTAAAGTCATCTAACTCTATTTTTGGTCGGCCTTTTCTATGCTTGGCTGGTGGGTGTTGTAAATTTGCCACATAGCTGTATTTAGCTTGCTGATAGCGAGCGATACACTTTGTGTTTGGGTGGCTTGGCCACTATACGAACTGTGACCTTAAAAGGTCTGTTCGCCTAACTGTTTACCTTTATCTTTTTACTATTTACCATTTTTGTGTTGTGTACCATTTTGTATTGTGTGTTAATTAGTATCTACTGCAATAAAAATTCTGTAACTGAATATACAGTCTTGTTTATCCCAACAAAATGGGAACTCCAAACCCTGAAGATATACCTCTCGGCACTCCTGATCCTACATATAAATATAGGTATTCTAACGGACTCGTTCATTTTCCAATTATTAAAATAATTTAGAAATTATATTATAATTTGCATTTAATTTAATTATAATTTACAAGCAGGTACAAGATAATGATGCAGGTAATGATGGTAACTGCTGCGTTAGCAAGTGTTCAACCGAACACTTGCTAACGCAGCAGTTTACAACAATCATTGTACCTGCTTGTAGCTAAGTGACAATTTTATAAGTTTATCTTGGACATTAGCGACATTGGTGAAGGAAAACATCGTGAGGAAACCTGGACTTTATAATTAATATAAGTCTGAAATCGCCAACCCGTCTTGAGCAAGCGTGGTGATCAATGCTCGTGCCGTCTCTGTTGAGAAGAGGCCTTTGCCCAGCAGTGGGACAGTAATAGGCTGGTATTATTATATTAATTGTATTAAAAAATTGTCCTATTCTGATTCACCATTAAAAATACTTTTTTTTTTTTTTTTTTTGGAGGGTGAGAAATCATCAAATGACTCCTCCCGCTCTGGGCGGAGCGGAAGGGAGTGTCAGACTCTTACTGACTAAAAAACACCCGTGTTCCTTCATTGGCCCTTTATGTTCCAGGGCCGCGGTATCTCTTTCGAACAGTCCCGCAGCCCTGGCAGGCACCGGCCCTTGCGGGCCCCTCCCGTTTGCTGACAACTCTTTGAGGCGCGCGTGGAACACGAACGCGCCGTCGACACGGCCTGCCCGTCGTCATACGACGGACGGACGGCGAGCTAGCCCACAGGACAGGCCCGCGCCTACGGTGGCCGAGAGCCATCACGGCGTGGCCCCCGACGCCCGGTGCTTCTCCCGCGGCGGCTGGGACGTGAGGAGGTTCTCTCCCTCTCACGTTCCGCCGCCTCCTTCGCTAGCATGACTGCTTCGCAGAAGGAGGCGACGGCTTCCCATTCCCTCTCGCCCCGGACCATGGCTTGAACCAGGGCCGGGCGCGAGAGGTCGCCGCCGCCAATCGCCGCTACGAGGACACGGCGGTGCTCCTCCCAAGCGGAGCAGACCTCGACGGTGTGCTCCACCGTGTCCTCCGGTCGATCCTCGCAATTGTAGCACCAGGGCGTTTCCTCCCGCCCGATTCGGTGCAGGTACCTCCCGAAGCACCCGTGTCCGGTGAGGACCTGCGTCAGGCGGAAGGTGAGGGCGCCGTGGCGCCTCCCTAGCCACTCCTCAAAGAGGGGACTTACCGCCACTATCGTGGCGTGCCCTGAACGGGGTTGCGATAGTCGCTCTCTCCATGTCGCATCATTAAAAATACTTCAAGTATCAAAATCATTTATGTTATAGTATAAATGATACCATATAAACGATAGTAGCGACCTCAATTTTTTTCTACTCTTTATGGCCGAGCTGTAAATTGGAAAATAGCACGTTCACATACCACAACACCATTAACTACGATCGCGAATCGCGATTACATTATTGTGCAAAGTCACGATTCTCAGTCGTGCACGGCGCAACCGTCACGACAACCTATCGTAAATAAACCATCCGTAAACTGTCGTGACCTCATTTACGTCCCCCTTCCCCTCACACCCACCCGCACCCACCGCCACCTGTCCTTCGTCAGTAACAGCCTGACGCTTGCGCGGGAAGGACGTGTAACAAGATGGCGGACATATCAGCAGAAGAGTTAATTCCTCTTGTAGAACAAAGAAGCGTGATTTGGGATAAGAATTCAGATGTTTATAAAGATAAAGCCTTGAAAGCAGCTGCTTGGAAAGAGATTTGCTACGTTCTTAACCCTGACTTGGATCAATTGGAGGAAGATGAGAAGAAAGATTTTGGTAAGTTTCTTTAACCTTTATTCGACCTTCGTCCGTGTGAAATCATTATTATAAAAATATTACTTCCCTGTAAGAGTCGGATTTTGTTACCAATTTCAAGGGTTTCAATTTTTTTGCACAAAACCCTAATCCTTTTTCGAAAATAAAAACAGTAGTAAAGTAGCCTAAGTTACGCCTTATGACATCAGCTATCTGCCAGTTAAAATCCCGTCAAAATCGGTCCAGCCGTTTCGTAGATTAGCTGAACAAACAGACAGACAGACAAAAATTTCAAAAGATGAAATTAAAAACAGACACTTCAATTTTATTTATTTCTATAGAATATGTGAAGTCGTATAGTTTCAAGGTACGAACCACGTGACAAATACGTTTAGCTATTAAAACTTGTGTACACAAAGATTGGCTTCGCCACGATGAGTTATTGACACAAGCTGTAAATCCTCGAAGTAGACGCCATCTTTTACAAAGTCATGTATCAATAACAAACATCATTTAAGTGTTTTAGTATCACAGAGTATTAGTTACACTAGAAAGTTCTTCTTTTTGAAAAGGCGACTCATTCCTTTAGTTCTTTACACCACGGGGGGGCAGGCAGAACAGTACAGAACGCAAACTGCTGCTATTGTTTTTTTTGCAGTTAAAAGCGTTTCCACGAAATGGGTACACATCAAGGACGCCTTTCTAAGATCACAGAAGGCAGAAAAGAAGAAGACACGAGCTGGCACAAAGAAACCAAGACCATACGTGTATAAGAATCTACTGAACTTCTTAACAAAAGTCCATGAGCCTCGGACCAGACACGATTCGTACAATGAAAGCCAAACTATTTCTTCAGACAGCAGCAGTGATGACGATGCCCCACCAGAAAAGCCATACCAACCTCCTCCAGCTAAGAAAAAGTTGAGGATAGAAAAAAATCCACTAGATGATAACCTCATACGATATTTTGACTCAAAACCCAGCGAACAAAATGAACACCCACAAATATCTTTTATGAAAGGTATTCTTCCATCTTTAGCCACATTCGATGATGATGAAAACTTGGAATTCCAGGCGGGTGTAGTGGCCTTGATTCAGAAAATACGACGAAAGCGCCAAGGACTCCTGGGGAATACTCCGCCTGGAGGATACTCCTATGACGTCAAAGTCTTCGAAACCTAGTTTTAATTAGCTCAATTTTTGAACTTGATTAAGTTTTGTCTTTATTGATCTTCATTGTTATTAAATTAAAAAATAAATAAATTATTTACTGCTGTAATTTTGCTTTACATTGATCTGACTTACTTCCGCTGTTAGGAACTTTTGGCGCTAAAGCGACGTAACAAAGATGCACTGTTACTGTTAACTATTTTGTAAACCCACACTTCGCCAGTTATGTTTAAGTCCCGTGTGATAAGAGGCGAACCTATTGCCATCAACCGGGCGCAAATCTAGACTCTTTAGCTGTTGAACACTGCCAAAGGAGCATTCGTAGATGATAGCGCTTACTGTCGTGCGCCGATAAATCTGTCGCCACTTCACCATGGAAACTGACAAGACCGATCAAGAACGCCTCATACTATGTAAGTTTGTACAGTCAGCAACAGAAGTCGTTGAACATAATTTGTTTCCAATATTTCCTAATCATTATTATTTAGCATAAGTTATTGACTCAAGTAAATTACAAAACAACTTGTCATAATTGAACTACAAAAGTCGCTGAACTCAGTTAAACCATTAATTGCTATACATCACTACCGACAAAATTGTATGATCTATAATAAATACAAAAGTCGCTGAGCATAGCTAATTTCTTACATTTCATGTTCGTTAAACACGTTTGCTCATAGGCAAATTGTTTATATTATACCTATATTTTTTATGTATTCTCGGGCATAACTCCGTCATTTATTGACGGATTTGCAAAATTATTTTTTTGTTCGAAAGTAGTTTATTCTGAAATGGTCCCATTTAAATTTGGTGAAGGTCTGATGCTGATCTTCGGAGATATACGGAACTCTTCAATATTAAACAGCAAATCTGTCGTGATTGCTGCAATCGCTTGGATGTTTGTTGTTTACACAATATCGTAACCTAATATTATAACGCCTGTATGCTCTGAGGGTGTACGCAGATGTGTACAGTACACCAAGATTTCGACAGTTAGGTATGTTAAGTTCCATTTTATTGAAGATAAGTCTATTACCATGAAATGTATCGTTAACAATGTAAAATAAACGCATAAAAAATATTTGTATTGGATATTGCTACTATTTTTTTTTTTATCTTAAATGGGTCTACTCTTGACCTCAATCTAGTCCTGAGGACAGAGATGAGGTCGACGATGGAACGAGAAAAACTACAAAAAAAAAAACAAAAACAACAACTAAAAATGAAAAACATAAAAACTGTTTTGAGAAGAATTGAGAAACCTCCTCCTTTTTTGAAGTCGGTTTAAAAATAAAACCGACTTCAAAAACACAAAAAAGTGAAAAATAATTTTAGCTTCAGAAGTCTGTGACAAAAAACTGAATCAAACAACCAAAAGTCACCGACTTCTGAAGCTAAAATTATTTTTTACTTTTTTTGTGTTTTTGAAGTCGGTCTTATTTTTTGCAAAAAAGTTCTTTTTCATAATCAAAACTGCAAAATAAACACTGCTACTAGTTCAGAATATAAATTAAATGTAATTTAAATAATATTAATATTGTCTCGAGTCTAACCACCGGTTTTTTGGACCCTGCTCCTGACACCAGAGGACCACTATTTTTTAAATTTTTAAATGTTTTATATCATTTTTGTTGATAAAAATATTACAAATGTAATCAGTATGTAAGAAAAATGAGTAAACGAAATATTAATATATGGTGAAATTAAAAACTAGGACAACATTTATTTATTTCTAGTATAAAACTGATCACGGCGATAAGGTATATTGCTTGTTTGGTTTGGGCACAGTAAAACAACGTGTGACTTTGAAAGTTTATAAGTTCGGGATCCTGACATTCCCCGAACAAAAGAAAATATAAAAAATCACGCATTAAGCATCTGGGAAGACTGTGTTCAATGCGTGAACGTCTCCAAGCGGTCGTCGATGCTAATGGGGCACACACAATTTTGTTAATGTTTTTACTATCAATGATAATTAACGAATTATATTTGTTATATTATATTTACTTATTTTGCTTTGCATAAACCTTTTTCTCTATATAGGACGTGGTATTTTAATAATATAAGGCCTTAAAACAGTAGTAGCCTTAGCCTTAGTAGGGCTCATCATTACGAACAACTTTTTGTATGGGAGCAACATGAATGAAATTGCAAAAAAACAGCTTTTCATACAAAATTTCTGTCGAAGTTTTTCTAAGTAATTACCTACTGCCCAAATTTGTGGAAATGTATGAAATGACTGACTTATTTTCTCGATTTCTTTGTTGCTTCCATAGAAAAAGTAATGATGAGCCGTATACAACAGACAAAGAAAAAAAACATTTGTTGCCTGTTTTATTAATTGTATAAGATCAACTCTAACTAAGGGGCTGTCTCCACGAGCGAGAGAATCGCGGCGATATTACGTATTTGTATGGGATAATATTGCCGCGATTCTCTCGCTCGTGGAGACGGCCTCTAAGAGAGTGTATAGAAATACGTGGCACGGACGATAATATCGTCGCGATTCTCTCGCTCGTGGAGACAGCCCCTAACATCACCAATTTGTAGGCTTACTATAAAATAACAGCATACATATACCTAAAAATCCACATGATCACAACTGTTTAGTTGTAAAATAAATCAGAACGATGTAAAAAAAGTATTCTGTAGTATCTTGTATACAATTATGAGATTCAAGAACTCATGAATTATCAATATTAAGTTAAAATACTCGCACGCATAACATGTTTAGCGACTTACGGCAAAATGATAGTTACCGACTTATGCTGTAATGATGTTTAGCGACTTATAAAATATTAATGCTTAGCGTTTTTGTAACATTGAAATGATAACCTTATTTTGAACTCTATTCCTGGTAAGTGTTTTATGGTCCGTTTTAGTGTTCAGGTGTTTTGTAAATTAGTATCTGTTCATGGACTTTTGTTGCTGACTGTACAATCGCGCATCGTGAGAACAGTAACATGAAAGTCAATCGGCAAATATTGCTAATGATATTTTCAAGTAAGGTGTTTTCTTACAGTAGGAATATTCAGGATTAATCCATGATTGCAAGATGTTTTTTGAGAGAGATAACGAATAATCACATACTTAGTTAAGCGGTATTTTTCTTTGTACTTTTGGGTTGATCATAGGCAACGCAGCCTCACTTGCTACATGTGATACCTAACTTAGATAAATCTGAAATTTACAACAAGCGTAAGAATCTCTTTTAAGGCCTTTGTCGACAATTACAGAATTGAATGATCCTACCCTGTGTCTAAAGTATAAGATATGTGTATGTGTAGTCGTGATATAGTTACATGCCTGAGGATAAAGCTACATCCCGGTAGATAGTAATATGAAAGCGATTTATAACTATCTTACTAGGGATAACTATGCACGATCACAGTGGCATCACGGCTATAATAACTCTATCTTACTGCGACAGATACATCATGAATTCATGGGGTTATTCACCAACTCGACACAAGATACTGGACACACGTGTGTCCAGTTGGTGAAACTCAAAATTAGTATCACTTATTATTTCGTCATCTGGACACGCCAAGATTTTTATTCGTGTCCACATAGTGAAATTTAAATTAAATAACTTTTATGTTTTCGCCAACTGGACACATGTTCGCATTTTACCCGAATTCAAGATAAAGTACAGTCAAGCACATAAATGTTTTGTGTCACAATCATCATCGGCAAGAAGGTACAAAGATTTGCCTGCGTAGCAATCACCGGCAGTATGAGAACATCTCCTACTGCCGCGTTACAGGTAATGCTGGGGTTACCACCTCTGCACCTCGTCGTAAGAGAGGAGGCGGCCCTAGCGACTTTCAGGCTCGAAGTATCCGGCACCCTAAGTAAGGATTCCAGAATCAAACATACGCGCATAAAAGACGATGCAATCAAACAACAGCCCATGATGGCATCACCCTGCGACAGAACCCTGAAGACCCACTGCTTCCAAAAGCACTACAATATAGAGCTCACAGCGGAGATGTGTGACTACTCAGGTCCAAAAGAACTAAGGATCTACACTGATGGATCGAAAACCGACGATGGGACAGGTGTCGGAGTTTTCTCTGACGACCTAAACATTAAAATATCCAGATCCCTGGGAATGCTCAACTCTGTGTATCAAGCTGAGTGTGTAGGCATTATCCAAGCAGCACATGCCATAGAGGCCAAAGTCACGAATACCCATATTCGTATACTTTCCGATAGTGCCTCAGTTCTCCAATCCCTAAGGAGAAACCAGATCACGTCGAGACTAATAATAGAATGTCATAATGCCCTAGAACGTGTTACGGTACTAAACCGCAACACGGTGACACTACAATGGATCAAAGGACACAGTGGATCACTTGGGAACGATGCAGCTGACGAACTCGCCAGAAGAGGATCCAGCACAAAAGCCTTCGGACCCGAACCCATTGTACCCATCCCCTTCAAGCAGCTAAGAAGCTGGCTAAAGGACCACACTCAAATACAAGCGGAGCAATCCAAGGAGGCTATGCCATCCCTGGACAGAAAGCTGACCAAGCGACTTCTACGCCTGGATAGAGATAGCCTGCGACTGGTGGCGGGGACCATCACTGGACACTGCTCATTAAACAAGCACTTCCACACCCTAGGTATCACTGACAGTCCCCTGTGCAGGGCGTGCATGGAGACGGAGGAAACGATAGCGCACGTACTCCTTGAGTGTACTGGCGTCACCCAGATACGCGAGAAGACTCTTGGAACACCAAGATCTCTTGCGGATGCCCTGAGAAGACCGGGAAGTCTGATCTGCTTCTGGAGGGAGGTGGGCTGGCTGGAGTAGCGGCTACCATGGCTCACGCACAATGGTCTACTTTAGGGACTAAGTGCGGAAACCAAATCCCTAACATAGAACATAGAATCATCATCGGCCACTAACATCCTACTGCTGAGAACGGGTAATTAAGTATGTAATATTAAAATTATTCACTATTTATGAATTTAAAGAATATTTTTGACACTGACAGTATTAGAAAGTCACTATCTCTATGCTTGTCTTATAATCTTCAACATGTAACCAATTTTATTACACTTTTTTGTATTCCCGGCGGCCGGCGACTAACAATGACTAATAAATCATGATAATATTATTTAATTGTTATATATTTGTTTTATTTCAAAATTTGTCTGAAATAGAAGCTAATAAGGTTTTTCAAGTAAAAAAGTGAGGCAGCTTTTTCATGAAATCGAGGCGATTATTAACCTGACTGTACCCTTTTTTGCAAATAAACTGGGTGTGTCCAGTTGGCGAAAACATAAAAGTGATTTAATTTAAGTTTCGCTATGTGGACACGTGTAAAAATTTTGGCGTGTCCAGATGACGAAATAATAATTGTACTAATTCTGATTTTCACCAACTGGACACACTTGTGTCCAGTATCTTGTGTCGAGTTGGTGAATAACCCAATTCATGAGTCGAGAGCTGCCCTCCACAAACTTGAAAAATCGTCAGGCAAGTTCAAATCTGACGGTGGTCCCTTCAAGCAAAACTAAAACTAAACACAAAGCAATAGTGATAAATAGTCTCTAAAAACAAAAGGTAATTAAACGCATTTCTTTCCAAATAATATTTAAAAACGTCGTTTACTAATGGAAGTTCTAAATTCGACCGACAATGGATGCGCACGAGTCACAATTGCGTTCTATTCCTGTTTTGTGATTGTGTGCAGGCGCATATCCGGGCGATTGTTTACGAGACGAGGGTGGCTAGGGTTGTGCAGTGTCGGATATCCGCAGCTGGCGGATACTTAGGGATGTATTGATAGGGTTGGCGGATATTTTGTGTTACCTGGCTGTTGTAAGATGACGACTAATAGAGAAGTATGGAAGAAGTAGACATGCTGCGCCGACTCCAAATAAATTATAATAAGGGCAGAATGATGATGGCTGTTGTGAAGAGCTGAGAGGGTGGTGTTCCAAAAAGGATTTTCCAAAATACTCACGTGACACGTCACATGTTATACTGTTTATTTTTTGTCAGTCTATCTGTAGTGCATTTATTACATTTAGAGCAGAGAAATGGATGCTGTTAGACACAATTAACTTGATTACTTCCTGTTAGTGCAATTATATTGGGCGTGTAAATGTAGAACTGCGCCCGTAAACTGATATTATTAATTACACCAACTTAGCGCTGAACACGTCAATTTAATAGGTAGGTATCACATTTCTACACGAAATGATTTGACGGTTAGTTTGGTTACTTCCCTAGTTTCTTTCAATTTTATTATTGGTTGAAACTGTTATTATTTTTTCGGTTTGGATAATGTTTTTAACTTATACGAGAGCGGTGCTAATAACTTGAGCATTTACCATGCTCAACAGTATGGACTTTGTTAAATATGAATTGCACACTAATTCACCTGATTGAGCGCCTTCTAGTAATGCAGTTATTTTGATTAATCGTTTGCTCAGAAGGTAATTTTCAGCAGTTTCGCTGTCTCAACATTTAGGTCAAATTATGAAACATCGGTTACTAAAAATCCGTATTTGCAAGAAGGGCCTGTAAACTAGGTTTCGTGCTTGCCATGCTCTGCGAAGCACGACCAGGGTTTTGAAATCACCCATCCAAGGTGTGTAGCTCCTCATTTTCTATTGAAAAGAGATGACCCTCTGACCACACGGGTGTTGTGTCTGGTGGGCTACTGCCCGACAGTTGTTGTTAGGCTGTTGTACGAGTAGATGTGTATCCTAATCTCGCAGGCCTTCGTAGTGGATTACAGCCCATTCCCTCTCACAGATAGCAGGCATGTGTCCCAGCAGTGGGAACATTATAGCCTGATTATTTTTATGCTTATGGTTATAAGTACGAAGTTTCTGGCGTCGTAGATGCCGCTACACATTAACATTTTTTTTTTGCAACATTGCTGGCATTTATTAGTTCATTCTAAAGTTCAAAATGAAATATATATATATTCTTTATTGACATAATAGGTTACAGAAACTTATCTGAAGCCTCTGACTCCTGAACTAGGTGTACCTGTATGTCAGGAGTCAGCGTCCTCTCCCATTTTATATGGCTTAGATACTAATGTCAACATCGGAATAGGCAAACTTAAGTGCTACAAAATACAATTTTAGATGAAGTAATAACAAAATACATTAACAGAAATAGAATTATGAAAAAATATGAAAAAAGCATAATTTAAAAAATTCTCACAATTCAATAAAATTAATTTAAAAAAAAATAATAATAATTTATTGTTAAGTTAATATATCGTGCTATGTATGTGTGTGTGTGTATGGGAGGTGTGTATGTGTGTGTGTGGGTGGGTTACCGTTCGTGTTTGTGTATGAGTAGGTGTATGAAAGAAAAGTATGTTCTATGTAGGTAGATTAATTATTTATTATTTCCTCTACATCCTCATAATCAAGAGCAAAGAGCCAGTTCTTTACTATAAGTTTACATTCGTGTAATTTTAGTAGATAAAAATTCAGGATTCTATTAATTTTGTTGTATAAATAACATTACTCGCATCAATAAATTATTGACCTACGATTCTATGCTGTACCCACTTCCCCCCTCTCCCTTTTGTCTATAAATAACAAAAATCATTACAAAAATATCATTAAACCCATATGTTAAGTATTTGCGCACGCGACTCCGAGTAGGGTGAGTGGCCCCATTCATGTCCTCGTAATTAGGGTTCCTCATTGGCCAAAACAATTTATTATCGCGCACCTGGGGTTCCGTTTGATAAATTGTTGTATTGTAATTAGTTTTAATGATTAACTAAATGTGTAGGATCGGGTGTAAATGATAGGGTCGCGTGGTTATAAGTTGGTGAATGGGTGATTATGGGTTGCAGTGGTTGTTAAAGTTTTCAACAGCTGCTGTTTGCAAAAGCTGAATGGGTTTTTTGGTTTTTCTGGTCTTTGTAGGCAGTACCAGCAAACGTAGATACAGTAGATCATGCGCGGTGGTAATGTTTTTACCTTGAGCCGTGTAGTACAGAGTTTCAGTAATAAGAGAGCGTCAGCTTATACTGTTTTTTTTCGCCAGTGACGCGTGGCCTACCGCAAATACCTAGGAAGTAAATTTTATTTAAGTATAGTCAATTTGAAATCATTTAAAAAACTTTTACTTAAATCTCATTTTTCGGATAAGTCGACATTTTTAACGTTCCATAATTTATTCAAAGCTCGATTGGCACAGTAAATCAGTAAATAACCTACAAACAGGTTGTTATTATTTTTTTTACTAGCTTTGCCCCGTGACCTCCGCGTAAAATATTATAAAAATATTACCTCCCTATTTGAGTCGGATTTTGTTGGCAATTTAAAGGTTTTAATTTTTTTGCACGGAACCCAAATCTTTTTCCTAAAATAAAAGTAGTCTTAGTTTCACCTTCTAACATCAGCTATCTGCCATTAAAAGACCCGTCAAAATCGGTACAGCCGTTTCGAAGATTAGCCGGAACAAACACACAGACAGACCGTTGTTATAAGTAGGTATCGTACTTAATTACTTTCATATGAATTCAGTAAAAAGCTGTTATTTTGACAATACAAACAAACACTTCAATTTTTATTTATTTTTATAGATCAGGCATGCAGTTGAGACAGATAGATTTTCTTCTTGCAGTATTATATGTTTGTCTAACTCGTGAGGTGAGGAGCTCGTGGCTAAATAAGAACAGCCGCTCGTGCGCTCGGGTCGATCTTTAAGTTAAGCCGTGCTTACCCTGGGTAGGTCCCTGGATGGGTGACCATCCATTACATACCGAGTTCCCTCCGTGCCTTGGAAAGCACGTTAAGCCGTTGGTCCCGGCTGTCATTTGTAGATCTTTGACAGTCGTTACAGGTAGTCAGGGACCCGAAAATCTGACGACCAGTTTTACCAAGGGGTATCGTATTACCTAGCGCTAACTGGGTGACTGGGTGTGGAGGTCAGATAGGCAGTCGTTCCATGTAAAATACTGGTATTCAGCTGTATCCGGTTAGACTGGAAGCCGACCCCAACATAGTTGGGAAAAGGCTAGGCAGGCAGTATTACTCGTACCTATATGTTTGTCTAGTTGATTTTTAGATTCAAATTGCTTAACATTTTGGGCTGACTGCGAGTTACTCAAGTCGTACTTGTCTGTGTTTGTGCTATATTCATATTCATTACATCGTATTATTATGTCGTTATGTCTTAGTTATTACTTACTAACTAATACATGTTCGCATCAGCAAGGTGTAATTAATTAGGGATATCCGCGGTAATCCCTATCATACATACGGTTACATACAGGCTGAATGTAACTACATGACGTCTAAATTTGTAGTGTTCATCATAATAATTAGTATGTAAGGATAATGAATAAACGAAATAATAATAGCACCTTAATAAGTTGACATAACGGTCCCGCATGACGAGAACCTCGTGAAAGCCGAGAAAGATAAGCAAATCAAGGATCTTGACTTGGCTCGCGAGGTTGTCGACATGTGGGATGTGGACTCAACGATCATTGTGCCGATAGTCGTATCAGCCCATGGCTTAATTGCCAAGACCCTCGACCAATACCTGAGGAGGCTCTCGTTAGGCAGCCGGATCAAGGGCTAGATTCAGAAAGCGGTACTCCTGGACACGGCTCCTATTGTTAGGAGGTTCCTCTCTCAAGAGCCCTGACCACCGGTAGCTCGGACCCTGTTCCCGATACCGGTGGGCTACTATTTTTTATATTTGTAAATGTTTTTTTTTTGGGATTGAAATATTTAACAAATGTACTTAATTTATATGTATAGATATGAATAAAGGAAGTACTTCCATGTTTTTAGGGTTCCGTACCCAAAGGGTAAAACAGGACCCTATTACTAAGACTCCGCTGTAAGTCTGTCTGTCCGTCTGTCACCAGGCTGTATCTCATGAACCGTGATAATTAGACAGTTGAAATTTTCACAGATGATGTATTTCTGTTGCCGTTATAACAACAAATACTAAAAAACAGAATAGAAAAATATTTAAGTGGGGCTCCGATACAAAAGACGTGATTTTGCCGTTTTTATAGATAATGGTACGGGTCCCTTCGTGCGCGAGTCCGACTCGCACTTGGCCGGTTTTTTTAAGTTTGTGTAAGATTACATTTCAAGAAAAAGGCGCGGAATTTGATTGGTGTCAGTTTTTGGTGTACAGTCACGAGCACCAATATGTAAACACTCAACAATTTTTAAAAGTGTTTGCCTCCTACTGTTCATATTGTTACGAACATAGTATTCTGGAACTTATATTTTTATGAAAAAGATCCGATCTCCAAGTTGCAATCGTTATTTCTCGCGAAAATTGCTTTTAAATTTAGGGAAGTGTCCACATATTGGTGCTCGTGACTGTACCTACCCTACACGTATTTATTATTATCATTTATTTTCCGCCTGTGTCGTCCTATTACCACTTTTCCTTTATTTCAGAGCTGACAACACTGCAATAATATTTAGGCATGCATTTTAGTGTCGCTTAGTACTGTTGAAAACGAAAATTTAACGCCGGAATGGCGAAAATGCCACATGGTTGAATCAAGGTTTATTAGGTACCTAATCATTGAAGACACATCAAAAGGAGATGATCCCCAAAGAATCTTTTTAAGGGGTCAGGGGTGTCGATACATCGAAAAGCCGATAACATCGACAACTAACAAATAATACTGGGTTATTCACCAACTCGACACAAGATACTGGACACACGTGTGTCCAGTTGGTGAAAATCAGAATTAGTACAATTATTATTTCGTCATCTGGACACGCCAAAATTTTTACACGTGTCCACATAGCGAAACTTAAATTAAATCACTTTTATGTTTTCGCCAACTGGACACACCCAGTTTATTTGCAAAAAAGGGTACAGTCAGGTTAATAATCGCCTCGATTTCATGAAAAAGCTGCCTCACTTTTTTACTTGAAAAACCTTATTAGCTTCTATTTCAGACAAATTTTGAAATAAAACAAATATGTAACAATTAAATAATAATTAAGATGATTTATTAATGTGAAGAAAAGTATACTTACCTAATGTTACTTTTTTTTATTACCTGTAGGTACTTTTATTACAATGATGCCGATGATGATTGTGACACAAAAATTTATGTGCTTGACTGTACTTTATCTTGAATTCGGGTAAAATGCGAACATGTGTCCAGTTGGCCAAAACATAAAAGTGATTTAATTTAAGTTTCGCTATGTGGACACGTGTAAAAATTTTGGCGTGTCCAGATGACGAAATAATAATTGTACTAATTCTGATTTTCACCAACTGGACACACGAGTGTCCAGTATCTTGTGTCGAGTTGGTGAATAACCCATAATACTAGGGGTCAAGCGAAGGGGAGATAGTCATTATTACTTTTACGTAGTTTTATGGCGTTACTTATTGTGAAACTTCGGGTGCATTCGGAGATATTCGGGTGGTGGGTTTCGTTTTGTTTTCTTTTCAGAAAGGAATGTTTATTTTATCAGCTCTTCATTGTTATTGTTGTGTTTAGCACAGTTTTTCTCTGTGTATTCATAGTCATCTTTCTGCCCTTGTCCCATGTTATTTGGGGTCGGCACAACACGTTTTCTTCTTCCATTCTCCCCTGTCAACCGTCACGCTATCATTTACTCCTTTTTCCTTCATATCATTCTTCACACAATCCATTCATCTTTTCTTTGGCTTTCCTCTCCACCATCCTTCAACATTTATATTCATCACTTTTTTAGTTACATGCGGAACCATCCATGGTTTCTCCCGGTGTAGAAAAAAAGTTGCGAATTCCTAAAAGCACTTAATCTTCGTCGTGTCGATGATTCCTTTTTTAAGACTCAAATAAGCTTTGAGCAGACCTCTGCCACCAGGACGGCATTGGTAGTGGTTTCGGACAAGTCCCTCAAAGTGCAGGTGGAATTACACATAGGGCAAGACTCAAGTGAGAGCCATGATTTGTGTTAAGGCACCACAGTCGCTGCTTCATCGGAAATATCAGCCCTTAATAACATAACATGATATCACGACCTGTAATCCCCGCAGGGTTAGGCAGAGGTGTACCTAGTAGTACACCGACATTTCGCTATTACGTTTAAGGGGGCGGGCCTATTGTCATCAACTGGGCACAAATACAGAGTCTGTGGCTGCTACTGAGAAATTCCTGATGGAATAACCCAATAATACTGCCCGACCTGGGAATCGAACCCAGGACCTCATGCTCAGCAGTTGCTCTTTCGACTACTAGACCATCATAGCAGATCAGTCCTTAGTATTATCCCTATATCCGGGCCTCTTACAAAAGAACCACTATCAACTCTGTCCGTCCCCCTACAGTCTACACTATAAAAATTTCCCACGATAAAATGCACTTCACGATATTTGGAAAATGCTTTAAAAGAGGCTGGACGCTTCACTGAGCTACGTTCAAGAGCTCTTGAAACTATCCTCTTAACTTACAGAAGGAAAAACCACCTTTAGAACCAAACGAAATAAAGTCTTTTTTCCGAAACGCCACGTGTATGTCCACTTCCGGCTGAAAGGGTGTAGGAAATTGGATTCTGTGCAAAAAGAAATAAGGTGTAATTTTGATTGTTTTGTTGTGGGAACTTTTCAATGCTTTTAAAGGCCGTGGTTTAAACAGGATAAGGTTAATTTTAGATTTTCTTGTGTTGAGGTAGTATTGAATTTGTAATAGGATCTGCTAACCCTCTTTTAGAAGGGAAAGTTAAAATGAGGGAATGCTTTTTGCATCACTAATACCTATTTTAACTAACACTAAAAGCGCAATGTTGTATTTTCAACGCTTTGCTTAGCGCTCAGAGTTCAATATTAAACAGTACGCTTTTGTTTAACGGTCGCTTAGTGTAAAGGAAGTTGGGAAACACAGAAGCATCTATATATCCATAGATCCTTGAGCCTGTGTAGTGGACAGTACAAAAAGTACTACAGCAACATCAAAAAGTACTACAGCGCCATCTATGACGCAAAGATAAAACTAACATAAAAATTCTGAATCGCGCTATTCAAGTTATACACGGCTTAAGGCTATTATAATACACAGGAAAACCCGACAACAACAGCTGTCGAGCCCACCAGAGTATTGAGGAACTTTACACCCTGATCTTTACACTCCGATATTACTTTTTATGCTCTTATCGCAGTTCTTGTGTGAAGATACTTCACTAAGTACTGAATCTAAGCCTGGATGTTCTAGAGCCACAAACTGATTACCCTATCTTTAGGGCCCTATTCAAAGCGATGTCCTATCAGCGATACCGATATGATACCAATATTGATACCGATATTGGTTATGTAAAAATGTAATCGATTGGCATAAACTACTGAGTATTTGTAGCAAGGGGTAGCAAATAGAAGTAGAAATACAAAACACAGATAGCGACTCCCATTTCTCTATTACCTACTTCTTCTCAACTAACTGTTGAATAAAACAAAATACAGGGGATTAGTCCAGTTACAGTTTCCTAACCGGACGAATCCCCGGTATTTTGAAGTTCCTATACCAAACTAAGCACTTTTCCAAGCATTGCAATACTTAAACTACCTCTTTAACTCCTGAATCAATTCCACTTCAAAACCTTTTTGCCCCAAAGTCGCAAAAGAAAAGACGAAGCCTGACTATAAATTTCTTCAGCTTCCAGCCTATTTGACTAAACAGATAACGAATAATACTGAAACTCACAAAGAGGAGCCTACAAATTGATACATCAATAATTACACCATCAACTGAGAAAATACAAGGGAAAATGGCCCTTATGAAGCAACAGATAAGGGTGGAAGTAGTAGGAAAGTTAGTGTGGGTAAAAGAGACATTATTTCAAGTAAATAGCAATGGGAGGAACAAAAAAGTTAGTAATAAACAGGACGAAAAAGTAATAAATTATTTTCATTTGCTCTCACAAGCGATGAAAGTAGAAATGTCTTCTGTAGTAAGAATATTGGTTAAGATGTCGATCTGTTCGTGTTCTATTTTTCTTAACACATAACATAACATCACACCTGTAATCCCCGAAGTGTTAGGCAGAGGTGTACCTGATAGTACACCCACATTTCGCCAGTTATGTTTTAAGTCCCTCGTAATAGGCGAGCCAATTGAGCCATCAACCGGCCACAAATCTAGACTCCGAGGCTGCTACTCAGGAATTCTTGATAGAAAAACCCAATAACACTTTGCCCGACCGGGAATCGAACCCAGGACGTCATGCTCAGCAGTCGCACTTACGACTACTCAACCAACGAGGCAGTCTATTTTTCTTTAAGATTAGTTTACTCCTGTTAACTTTCATGAGTCCTCCAACTGTGAAGTAGTGGGTTCAAGTCTATAGCGCCACAGGAAGGAACGGAAGTCAATGTGATGAATGATGCTATCGAACCAGATCTCTAAGCTTGGGCTATTGATACTGAAAATACCTTCATTTTAATTCGTAGATGTTTCCAAGTATTGCTGTCAACGAAGAAAATCTTATAATATGCTGAAACGAAGTAAATCTGGGTGCACAAAAAAAAAACACAAAAGATTATTTTTTGTGGTTTTTCTATTTCTCAATATTTTTTTATTTGTTGCAATTACCACCACGTCCTGCCACTCGCAATCGCCATTGACAGAAGAATTGGTGATGATTGTAATGACCCATCTTGTCCTCTTAATTATTTGCCGCTTGTCATATTACCCACGACAATCGAGAAATGTCTTTTTATTTTCCGGAACACTTATAAATGGACAACCAGCTGAGATTGTGAACTACCTCCATATCCACTTCTGCAGCCAAGCAAAGTTACTGCGTAGGTTGACATACTTGAGCTTAATCTATGAGATGACTACACACCATGACGATGCTTCTGGTACAAAGCCACCTACCTACTATCAAGTGGACATGTTTGACCTGAAATAAAAAAAAAAATGGTAGCAGCTAAAGTCGGTCTAAAACCTAGTCTTGTAGAGTACTTGAGAAACGTTACAAGATATATGAACACACTTGTGTGGGTACGCCCTTTCCGTTGGCGTGTAAGCAGAATATATTACAGTAGTAAATAAAATAAATACATACTTACCTAGCTTTGTAACAGATTTATCGATAGATATCTTTGCTTGGAGAAAGGTGGCATAATCAGACTGTTACTGCCCTAGTGCAGGTCAATAATCTTCTCATGCAAAGAAGGACCAAGCATTGAATATCAAGCCGTATTTTTATTTTAAGTTGGTGATTTTAGTACTAGTTTCCTTTTGAAATTACTCTTTGAGGCGCGCGTGGAACACGAACGCGCCGTCGACACGGCCTGTCGTCATAAGACGGACGGACGGAAATTACCTGTCTTTTTAGTTGTAAAATGCAAATCAATGGTGCTCAGTTATTTAAAAGACTACCGCTAAGGAGGCTGCATTAATTGAGTCCTCAACTACTCACTCCTTATAAAAAAAACGTCACTCATCGCCTTAGCAAAGGGAGTTTTTCTTAATGCCGCCGTTCATACATCCAGAGGACCTCACCCATATCCCCCAAAACTGTTTTTTTTTTGCAATGGCAATGGCAATAATTAAAGGTTTGAAATTTTAAAACTAACTTTCAAAGATTGTGACGCATATTAAGTAACTCCATAGCCTCTTTCAAAGTATATTTTATAAAGATTTTATCGCCAATCCAGAATAGTTAACCGATACAAAGTAGTAAAAGTACAGAATCCAGCAAAAGATCAGCAAACTTTTACAGCAACTTCAAGGCTGTGATGTGTGACTTTGTAACTAGCACGCAACACTTGCACACTATACTGGTACACTGTACTGGGACGCTGTACTGGCATACTCAAGTACGTAACGCTCAAAAGCCTGAGCAAAAAGCTTTATACGGCGTGCTGTTAGGGTTGGAGTAGAGTGATGAGATTGGCGATTTTATAGAAAAACTGTAGCCCACATTGTAAGGTCACACGACTCCAAAACTTAGAACTTTATAAATAAGTATTAGAATCTTTAGTCAGTACCAATGAATGTTCTTTCAACCCTAAATATTAGGTTTTACTCGTTGCTAGATACAATATTCAACTTTATTTGCATGAAATATGGTATTTACATGGTCTTACAAATAAAAACGTTTCTCACAGACGCCTAGACGGTTGTGTACGGAAACGGCAGAACTGCCTTAACAATGATTGATCCTAATATGTAGCTTTGGATATACATTTAGAAGGACAATGAGGAAGAATTATCTATGCCTTTTTTTTCGGACGGGAAATCATCAAATGAATCCGAGCTCTGGGTGGAGCGGAAGGGAGTGTCAGACTTTTACTGACTAAAAACCATCCATGTTCCTTATTTTGCCCTTTATGTTCCCTTTATGTTATCTCTTTCGAACAGTCCCGCAGCCCATCTCTGCCTTGCAACAATATGACTGTTACCAGTGTTAATCTGACTGTAAGACGACACACTTAAGTATGTCTAGGCTGAGACTATGATGCCGCGTTCAATAGCACAATCTCATCTCATAGATCAGAGTTCTGGCTGGCTCATTTGATTACGTCTTAAACCTTTGTCAGGGGATTACAGGGAAGTAAGAAGCAATTATGATTCTTGAGAAGACTGAAAATAGCCGACAAGACTTAAATGAAAAGAAATCTTTATTTTCCAGATATAAAATCCACCGTATAATATTCACAAAATACGCTACCATAAATGAAACACATTGGCATTACACACACACACGCGCCCCAAATGCAACGAATTAGGTAATCGGCGTGTGGTAGGACTGCCACCTCGTATCTATAGAGGGGACTAAGCCGATAGTGTTGTTCGGACCAATGGCATAATCCATCCCATAGCCAGCTTTACGAACAGATATTAACAATATACCTAGGCACATTCAAACTATCTCTAATTGACCCGCTACCGCTCCCGCTCCGCTCATCACACAAACCGCACTCTATAGTAAGAGGCTAAAGCTTTGTTTCAAAAGGCTCTCCTTTGAAGCTAGTTGGACATTGTTCTTTTGAGAATGTCACGTCACTAATCACATAGTGATGTACCTTTGTTTCTGTACAGTCTCTAATTAAATATGTTTACAACCATGTATGTTTTGGTTTATTGTGTATGAAGTTTATTTTGCTTTGTAACTGTTTCGTTGGCGGGAGGAACGTCCATCGTTTCAAGCCTGGAGGCAACTAGACATAATGTACTTAAGTATTTTAGTACATACCTACCTAAGTTAAATGGTCTAAGTAGGTACGTTTTTTTTTTAAACTTTGCCACACTAGGATTTCTCCTGTATCGTGCGTGCGTTTATAACATACACATCTAGACCCGAACTACTTACCTGTAGGTCATTCGAATAGTTGTTCCATGCGGTGATCGAACCCGCGATACGCAGCGCAGCAGCCAATCGCTCAACCACTGCACTAACCGAGCCGTTACGTAGTTCTGGGCCCATGTGTTAGATTATGGCCCACTCTCATACACAGAGAAGAAGCCTATTTCCCAGGTGGAATATTATAGGCTGATGATGATGGATGATGAGCTAACCGGTCTGACTGTCCTGTCTGCTCTGTTATCTGACTGATCTTCTTGCAAATATAGCGGGGAATGCTGAGAACCATTTCCTGTATATGCGGCGAAGTTTCGGCCATTGGGCGGCGACGCAAACAGTACTTACCTATAGAGAAACACGAAGAAGAAATCATCGTCTTAATAAAATAAATAGTCTTTAGTTTTGTTTGTGTTTTGTTATCAGGTGAATTGAGAGTAGGAAATGACACGAATTTTCACAAAAAAAAAACATTGTTACACAATAAAGTAATCTTCTGTCATACCCATTACCCATATACCTACCTAAAATACCTAAAAACTGACCCAAAACTGGCATAAATCGAAAAATAACAAAAATCATGTTGCAGTCCAAAACATTTTTCGACCAACAAACAGAAGTTACACAACTCAGAAATTCAAAAAAACGCGCCGCTCCGGTTCGGACTCGAAAGCGAAATAAAAACGGACATAAAACTTTTTTTTCTATGTTTTTGCCAACGACCTCTCGTTTCGTATAATATTCATGGCCCGTTTTTTACACCTTACGCCTTTTACCCCGCATAAATGTGAATTATATCATTTTTACCAACATTTTTGTGCTGAAATATCGGAAAATTGGGTATTCACATGAGAATTGTAGGAGAATGACCTCTATGTATCTTGTATTTTATTGTCTGTTTCGAATAAATTGTGAGAGTTTTATATGGCAGGTTACTTGCCTAAATTAAAAAAGTGGGTTAATGTTTGAATCAGATTCTCCTATTTTATCAGATTTTGTTAACAATTTTATAGGTTTAATTTTTTTTTGCACATAACCCTAATATTTTTTCTAAAATAATCCTTATAAAATCAGCTATCCGCCAGTAAGCCACGTCAAAATCAGTCCAGCCGCTTCGGATATTAGCCTGAGCAGACAGATAGACAGGCACAATTTAACAAAAAGTTTTTTTGTTTATTGTATTCATCATGCATTATTTTGACAAACCGACACTTCAATTTTATTTATTTGTTGAGATGTCTAAGTACCTACGTCTTTGTCTTCTATGTTTGAGAAAATGATAGCACATTAGATTCACATTGGTACCTACTGCAAATTGGGTGAACTAAAAGTTTTTTTCGTAGACAACTCGATTTTTTTGTATTTTAGATTACTTCAAAATGTCACATTATTTTCGTTTAATTGAAAGAACTTAATTATTCGACAAGAAGAGAGGCCTATCTTACGCAATAAAATAATTAAATAAAAGGTCGGATTTCTTTTTTTTTTCTTAATTAAAGTGTAGACGGGAAGGTTCTTTCTGTGTCTTTATTAAATCTTCTGCAGGAAATTGGTACCTTTACGGTAAAGTAAATGCATGAAGGAAATGAGCCCAGATAAATATTAAAGCTACGCATAATTTTGTACTTATATCTTTACTTTATCCTTACGCGTTTTATTAAAAAAATGTAAATTAAAGGAAATCTCCCCTTGTTGCAAACGTCGTAAAAATTATATGAAGTACCTACTTTTTATACGCATTAAAAACCCCAGACATAAGTATGCACTTCGGCAAACAAAAAACACTCACCGACGAAATGTTTTTATTTTTGAAACATATTCGAAACACGTGGCCTAAACAAAAACGCGCCAACTCACAATTTGTGCAATGATTGTACTAAAAGTACTAAAACTAAATGCGTGCCATGTGGTCATTCCCGGTCATACCGTCGTCGCGGGTCCGCTAACTTCATTCTGATCTCCCCATCCTTCTCTCACAAATAGTTTCCCATTCAAATTTTATCTGTGCTTTCTCTCGCTCTCGCGCGGCCGTCAGTTCGCGTCGAAACGTAGAGCGTGGAGGACGTACGTCTCTTTGCCCGGCACACGTGACAACTTTCGTAAAAAAACGTTGTAAATACTTTTTTTGAAAGTACCGCGGTGTTTGCGCGAGTGATAAAACGGTTTCCGTGTTCAGTGCATTGGATTTTCGTGAGAAAAATATTTTGTTTGTGTGCATATTTTGGAATGTTGCAAAGATCACAGGTAGTCGCGCGGTTGTGAGCGCGAAGTGAACGGATTTCTATACGGTTCGTATTATTTTTCTCTTATCAATCTATTGTCAGTACTGTTTCTACGTGGCTGTTAAAGTTTTTTCGATAAAGTATACAGTTTTATCGTTATCAGGGCGAATTTGTTGATATGCTCTGATGTAAACTTATCTGTTTGGACAACTGCACGACACGCTAACTAAGTGCAATAAATTCAACGGTATACATACCTACCCGCATAATGTGTAAATATCCAAGGTTTTCCATCAATCGATTAGTGGTTTCACACAATTGTGTAAATAGTGATTTGTTTTACCATTTTATGAATGTTTCTAAACTCTAACCGCGGTGTAAAAACTTCAAGGTTAGCATTTGTGCGTGTTCACGCAAAAACTTAACATTCGACCATTCACGATGATACCTTGTTCACTGACTAGTAATTGGCTGGAATAATATTTAGGCATCAATACAACGATACGTATCAAAGAGGTTATTTACTTGGTCAATATATTTATCTGTTTAGTGAAGGGTAAATAACTCGTGGAACTTACCCAGCAGGCCTATACCCACCTGTTTTGTAGTGAAGTAATTTTGAAATCGGCTTGTTTCTGTTCACACTATGGCGCATGCTGGACCGGTTTATCAATTAGCTTTCATTGAGCTCAGAAAACTTCGCAGACGGATCTCAAATGCATGCTAAATAAAACGAATGATACTACGTAAATACCTCGTTAGACCTTGTTCATTGACGGTCACCTGATTGCAGTTGGTTACGTAGGCTACACATGGATTCCAGTGACTGGACTTTGGGTTTTCTGATTACTAACTATTGGGTTGCTATGTTATTTCCTCTAAAAGATCAAAGAGGTCAGAATTGTGCTTGTTTAAGGAAACCTCTTTTGATAGGTACATTCCATTTCTTTAATGTTAAGACATTTTCTTTGTTGTTAACTAGATAAAAAAACTAGCTAGATACTTCTTACTTCCAGCAGATGACCATGATCAGCGTACAGCAGCCCACTGCTGTAGGGCTCTTTACTCAGATGCCATTCAATTCTTTTCTCGGCAATTGTCATCGAGCTGCTACCAGAGCAGCCATCCTGTGAAGATCATAGCTTAACCTAGACTGTTGCCGGCCTATAGCCACTTCTAGGTACTTGCTTGCACGCTGCTAGATACACAGCTGCTGATATAAGTCCCTATTCTACTGCCTATCTCCTAAGAAAGTCCAAGTAATATCATCCTATACCTTGCTACCTACCTGCTACATTCATTGTTATCACAAAAAATCACAAAACGGTTTCACAGCATCACGTGGCTATTGTTTCAACTTAGGTATCAAATTGTGTAACTTAAAATAAAACTGATGAAAAAAACAAAGGCAGGGCCTTTGTTTTACATTACAAAATATAAAATTTTATTTGTTTCATTTCTCGGGTTGCAAAAATGAACGGATCAGCTGCGAAAATGGTGTAACTCCCATTTTGTCATTTTTACGTCACTTTTTTTTTGTTGAATTAAGAAGGTGCAATTTTATTAGGTAATAATTATGATTGTAATGAGTATTAAAGATCCTATTACTAGTGATAAAATGCACGTCATCTTATCTCTGTTTGTTTTCATGTAATTAGAAAGATTACTACATACTCTGTACAGCCTTGTCTATTGATTTGCGATAGGCACGTCTTAGGCCGACAATATCGGCGCCGTAATTATGTACTCGTCAGTTTTAATTGTAATAGGAAACTGTTGTTAAAGGCAACGTTTCTTGTCTTATTAAGGTATGGAGTAATATTATGTTGAAGATTTTAGATAATTAATGAATAAATCTGTTGTAGAAATCGAAAAATTCTAATCGAAAGTCGATTTTTTTTTTCCTTTTTTATTTTCTTGAAACAAACTTTTTCTGGTTAAATGTTTGTCTGCTTTGCAAAAGCCATCGCTTATAAATACAAACGACATAAACTACAAACCTCTTTGTGTTGATTTCCTTAGCTGGTACTTTGTGAAGTTATCCAATTTATTAGCTGAAGTTTTCTTAGTATTACCAATAGACTCCTATTATTAACTGAACAATTGAAAATACATGTAAGAAATTCTTAATTGGTTAAAGCTCAAGTTTCTATGTCCCTCGAAGTTACTCGAGGGAGCATTTAGCCAATTTTGCGTTTAAAGATGAAACTCGGTTCCCAGAATTCCCAAGGTCCTAACATCAAGATAAACACAACGTACAGAATCTATTTAATAAAGCAAAGCCAAGCCAAATACTAAGTCCTCATATTAGGGTCTTCGGTCATAAAACACGCCCGGGCTTGGTAATTAGTTTTCTTGTTGCTTCAGCCCATATAGTTTACCGTTACACAATGAAATACGTCCCTGGAGCGCCTCCACCAAATATCAGTCAACGTTTACGACTTATGACAAGATGGTGTCTTTAAGCTTGAATTACATCCTACTTTTAACATTTAATTAAAAAGTGAAGAAACTTGTGTAAAAAATATAATTTAAGATTCAGAAAAGTAGAGAAATTGGGTCATAAACGACGTTAATGATTGAAGACTTGGGATTAAACGAAACAGGCCAATAAAATCTATTGTCTAGTAGCACCAAAAGCTTTTTTGTTATTTGTTTCTGATTTGGAAATAATTTTCGTCAGAATTTTTCTATAAAAATTATGTACCTATTCGCAGACAGCAATGACTTCCATATGCTAAGTATTTCGCAATAATTATGTCGTTTGCTTGCTCTTTTGTTCACGATTTCTACGTCAGGTCATGCTGATTCTATGCAGGATACTATGTATTACATAATCGAAATCTCAAATAGCACAGCTGAAGGTGTTAATTTCAAAATACACACCTTGAATATTATATTCATTAACCGCAGAGGTTTTGCGGTCGAATCGGCGATCAATATGTACTTGTAGTACCCACTTCAACTAGAAACTAATATGCCTTTATTGGCTCTGTTATTGTATTTTACATAAGTACTTACAGTATATAATGGTTTGATACTTGTTACATAAGTACTTATGTGCTGACGGATTGTAGGATCAAGTTGTTTGTTAACTTTTTGATTTGACTTCAAAGTTTCAAACAGGATTTATAATGGTAACAAGTGGTATGTACTATATATTGAAGCCTAAAATAATATGTTTTATTATTATACTAGGTCAACATTTATTAGCTAGTTTTTCCAATATCTGGTCTTTGTTAAAATCCAATCGATATCTTGACAACAAGCACAACAATTGAGTTACAACATGACTGGAATCGTAAACAGCTGATCGGAATTCCTTCTACCAAAATCTTCACGAAAGAAACCTCTAAATAGATAGCTGGCGCCTTGATGCCTTCTGTTAGAAATGCGACAAACTTTTACTAAGTATTTTTCTATAGAAACAATATAATACACAGTTCTTTGAAACAAGTGGTCAGGTAGGCGTTCTCGGAATTCTCACCTCGTATTTCAAAAGGTGCCTCGATGCAATGTAATTTATTAAACTCAACAACTTTGTTGGGTTTTTAGACTAAGCTAGGGTCTTTCCCTGTGGTCTTTACTGAGGTTAAATTCCATTTTGTACGTTAATTCGTTTATGAAGTGGGTCACTTTTGCATTTTGAATTTTGTTCCGCCGCGCGTGCTTGTAAAGTGGCATAAGTATTTTTAAGATTTTTGTCGAAAATCTTTTTTTTGTGGAAGTTTTTATTGTTAACATAATTATGATGTTTGATCAACAAATCAAGACCGTAATATAATATCATATAACATTACCTGCTCAACTATATTGCTTGAGCTAAGCTGCATTTTGGTGAATAAAGGAAACTAGGTTAAGCTTTCTACATTATATTCGACATATTCGGGTAAACTCTTCATTTAACGAACGTGAGAAGGTACACGTGTCGAGAAATGGATGTAAATTGCCTTTCGTTACCTTCGCAATGAACGTGTAACACAAACCGCGATGCTGATAAGAAATTACTCGTGAATACATAATTATCCATATATTCTGCACTTCATTTTTTTATATTCAAAACGAATCGTATGTACATATTTCACGTGTTTAAATCTTCCAAGCGATCATTCCTGGCAAAAGGCACCAGTTTCATACTAAAACCTATATAAATAACCACTTTCTTATTGACAGTCCATTGACAGAACTGGGCGGGCAGTATGTATTTTTTTCTGTTAGGATCATTATTTTCTTGCTTTCATAACTTCGGCGCATTCACCTCTTTCTCCTCGCCATTGTTTTACTAAAATGACGCCTCGTTCCTTATCGCTTACTGCCGATTGAGTGAAAAACAAACTTTATTAGGAGTTCGTTGCCCCATGTCATGGTCTGCCGAACTGTTACGAAGTATACCGAACTTTAAATAAACACCTTATTTACATAACTTCAAACAAACCGCGTTCAACGTGTATACTCTTTAGTTCTTAACAGGTTTAAAGTCAATAATAGTTCTCTTTTAAAAACTACTACAGAGTAAACATAGCATACATAGTAAAGTGCGCATTAATCAAGTAAATCTAGACAGGCACCCCATTTACATAATTTGGTCGAGTAGTTTTAATACTCCAAACATCAGTAATACAAAAAACAATGTCGAGGTGTGAGTTCGTGATCATCACATAGGGCGAATTTTTCACTATGAAACTGTACGCCATCACCCTGTGTCTAAACCATGTTCAAGAATTGTCCATGTCATAATTGTTATGAAATTTGACCGGCCGTTTAGATGATCGCGTTCAGTTTTTTGTTTCAAAAGGGGAATCCGCTCTTAATAGCACAATTTGACTAGATACCTCTTTATAAAATAAAAAACGCGGGAGAAGACCAATTACCAACGCAGCTGAAATATGCGAGTAATTTTTATTTCTTATTCTTTTTCTACCGGTCGTTATCGAATATCGAACGGTACAGTCGTGTCGTGATTGAATGTAACTATACCTAATCTCACAATAGCCACGTATTGTTTCACTAGCATTACATACTTATCGCTGATATAGAACCACATACACCGCTTATCTCATGGCATTGATGACGTCATCAGTAACATGACCAAGGTACATACAACGAAGGTCATAGAATTGTGCGGGCCACAAAGCGAAAACCTTTAGCCCTCTGGATTACGAATGTTACAGCAGTCATTATAATAGATTGTTAATACGAATGTGTATGGGGATTTGGTAGGGAATTGTTTCAGGAGTTTGCGGATATTAATATTTTGATGTTAATTACACAGTGATTTGATATCAACAAGCAGTAACCTATGTCTCTTTTTTTAGAAATGGCAAAAACATGGTATATTATACCTTTTAAATATTGTATCGTTATCGGATGAAATAACAACTTCAATTGTGTATTTGTGTTGTTTGTTTGTTTGTTAAAATAACTCCTTATCATATCTATTGTATAATTTATCGAAATAGATTCGTAATCTATTACGACGTTTACTCTTTCTGTAAGTATCTTTAATCTCTAAGTACTTAAGCCTAACAAAATAGAAACTAAGTACTAAAGTTACCAAGTTAATCTATAGCCTAGACTTTACAGTAAAACTCAAAGTAAATATTACGGGTAATGGAGTTAATAATCTCCTGATATCTTAATAAATCTTTCAGTTTTAAACGGTTTACCGACCGCAAAGGAAAGCTAAGAAGACCGCTATTAAAGATTGTAAATATTTAACTAGGGTATTGATAAACTTTTGATACTAAAAGGAAAAATATTCATCCTTTAGCAAAGATTTTTTTCCTCATTTACTGAAATGGAAGTCAATGTACTAGAGACAGGCAAATTAAAATTGCTGTCCGTTAGAAAAAAAGGTTGTAAAGTAAAGTCTTCATTATCTTTTTTCTTTACCGATTGAATAATACCAGTGATTGGAACATTCACACATTCGAATCAAATTCTGGCTCTCAAAGCAATTTTTATCTCGCTATAATTTGCTTAACAAAAGAAAATAATAATATCTCTTACTTGACTAGCACCGTAGACAGGCTCACAATTCCGTGCAAAATTTAAAAGTAAGTAATTTGATTAATTACCGTTTGAAAAATCCTAAATCATTCTAAAGATTGAGATTTCATAGTCTTGAGAGGCCGAGACAAAAACAATCCATTGAAGATGTTCTTTTAACCAAAACAGGTTTGAGAGGAAGTTGCAAAAAAGGCGCGTAGCCTAACTGGTTAAGACTTGAGATAATTAAACGTGTGACATTGAAGAATTTTTGCAATTAACGAAAAAGGTTTGCTTTGAGTTTTGGTAGCGCGCTGACGGTTTTATGATGCAATTTATTATAGCTTGTTTTTTTTTCGATTCAATCAATTAGAGTAATAAATAAACTGGATTGCTGTTTGTTTTAAGTGATCATAGACAATATTTTAAAATATGTTTTTTTTTTTAATAGACGGTCCATGCCGCCTGACTTTATTTTATTAGTAAATACTTAAGTAATGGTTTATTTGTAAATATTCAACAGAACTAAGGATATTGTTACTCTTATGATCAGGACATCAATACAAGGACAAAGTATGCTTGAGGTTGTAGCGGTACTTTTATACAAGCCCAAAAGCTGGCTTGCCCTTAAAACCTACTACTCTTCATGATGTTAGGGTTTAGTTCTCCATCATACTAAACTGAGACACTTTGTATTCAGAAACTACAAAACAATAAAAATAGAAACATTTTCTAACATAAAATAAATCTCTTGCTAAATTGTTATGTACAAAGTACACAATTCTCAGTATTATCGCTTTATTATTCAGCCAAGTAATTACCAAGTTAATAAACTCAACTAATTACATGCTCCGGAAGCGATGTTATTAATTTTATTCTTAACTTAAAAAATGTTTGTTGTAGGGAAACAATAAAAATTAAACTTATGCAGTTTTGTTTTTCTCTGCTGGTCGTAACGTAAGTGAATTTAGTTGGGTAAAAAGGGAATTTGTTAAAGTATGGAGGTACCAGTCGATCTATTAGTTTGTATAATTTTGATTACTTGATCAGTATCGTTATAATGACTGTTTAATTAAATGCATCTTAAGTAGAGAGTAGAGAATGACTTCCAGCCTCTTTCGAAAACTGAACTTTGCACATTTTAGCAATTAACGTATCTCTTGAAAACCTCAAACTATGACCACTTAAGATTCGTGTAGGTATACCAATCAGGCGGATAATTACGACTAAGCATGACAATACAACCATTGAACATTGTATGCTCATTGCGAAGGTTTTGATCTGACTTAGTCCATAATTCTATTATATGTATTTTCCTGTCTAAACTACAGTCTAGCTAGACTTTGTATCCATTCATTTTAAAACCAAACGTTGAATCAACGACCCTGTAATACTAATATTCATTAACAATACACAAATAATTACTAAATATAATTACTTACCTACTACAAACGGACCCGGATGCGATCCTAGTATATAATATGTATTATTATGTAACTGATTGATAAAGTCGATATTGAGCAACAGTTGCTGATTGATTGGCAATATTACAGTAATGAGAAACTGTTAGATTTTAGTACCTACTGTTGTTGCTCGCGGCTTCGCTGGTCGATCTCTTGTCCTACAGATATGTAATAATATATGATCTTTTTCGGTTATGTAATAGGTACCTACCTAGAATTGTTATAACTTAGAGAGACACTACTATTGATTTATTATGTCTGCATTAAGTTAAGACGTGGTTGAGACTCGCTCATACCAGGAAAGCATAATAAAATGATTTTTTAAATTTAAAAAAAAAACCGACTGCGTAAAAAATGACTAATAATAACTTACTAATAACTTTAATTAAAAACTGAAAAAAAAAACCAGCTCAGTCCAGAAGTGTAGAAAAGCAATTTAATGACTACAACATTAAAATAATTTCATTATCAATACCCACTTAAAATAAAACAAATAATAAATTCTGATACGGAACATATTGAACAAGTCTGCGAATGACCATGATGACGAAAAGGTTAAAAAATTATGGGAAGGATTTTGAATTCAAATTGTATGCGACCATGTTATGTTAATGTTATTAACCAAATTATGTTATGTCTGTAAATAGGATAATAATTACGGGTTAAAAATAGAGTGGTAGCCTGACACTCTGACTCCCACTCAAACGCCCCGCGAACACATGTTTCACAATTATCATAATAATGTTAATTAAACAGAACATTATTATAATAGGAACATTTGATATCGCACCCAGATCCTATTTAAAAGCACCTTTAGATTATAAAAATCTCTCATACCACGGTTTCAACCATATTTTATAACTATATTTTTGAGAATTTGCGCAAAATCGCAGATCATATTAAAATTAAGCGGAAAATCAGCACGTTTTCACTGCAAAATTTTATAAAACAGTGTCCCAAAACTACCGTCCTTTATTTAGCTTTTTTGCGTGAATTTTGTTGCAAAACTCGCCGTAGAAAAATTGCAACAACACATCTGTTTGTTAAGTTTAGTTAGAAGAACATCATTCTTACAATAGTATTCCAAGCAATTACCAGTACGAAACAAGTGCCGAAATCTATGCAATAGCAAGGAAACTTCTTGATAGTATTAGGTAGTTCTTTTCTTCATTTCCATCTTGCAATTCAAGGGGCCTATTAGGCTTCACTCAGCTCAAAAGGCTGGCAATGCCTAATGCCTCATTAGCGGCATCACGACTGAAAGTTAAAGAAACTGGTCGTGAGCTCATTATAGGCATGTCACTTCAATGTCTTTGTACTAAGTTAGAGGATTTATTTACATTTGGTACTTGCAGTTCTTCCTCACTGGTGGAAATACTGCTTCTAGGTCTTTAATTAATCGTGAAATTTTACAGATGTTGGACTTGTCAGTAATTAATACACTTTTAGAATGCTTCATGCAGCTGCGCTGACAGCAAATAAATTGGGATAAGAGCAGGACATTGATAAATGCATGATGGTTTCTGAAAGTTGGTTATGTCGCAAATTGATGTCAAATTCTTGCTTGTTTTCATAAATAAATCAATAATACTAAATTAAATCATGCACTATGTGTTACATAAGGTGGCAATGTTGTACCTTTACTTTCTTCTCTAACCTAAGCTTGGTGATAAAACTGAATTATTTTGTCTTTATCCAAAGCAAAACCCATTTGGTAAAACTCCAGTGTCGCCTTAACTATACAAAACATCATATCTTCGCAAATAACTCTATTCTCAACAGATCTGATCCACTGGAACTTGACACCATAACATTTCACACAACCACTATTCACCATTGTATTATAAAAACCACAACTTCCCAGAATAAAGCTTAAACATACACAATGCCAGGTCGACAAGGTAATAACAATCTCTCGATTACCATAAACTCGTAAATATATTCCACACAGCTTTAGAATAGGAAATATAATAAATAAGACATGTCATAATATATCCTTATGAGAACATGATTACGTCATCAATTCCTTTGAATTCTACCTGAGGTCTAAAGTCCTGTAGTATTTTTAAAATTTTCGGAACTGTGACGTCATAATCCTACAAAGGACCTTGGGTGGATTTGGACGATGCTGATAATTCCAAGTAGGTAATACTATAATTTCCTTTTTTGTTGAATTATTTTGACGTTTTAAGTTTGAAATAATCGTGTGTGAGATCAAAAATCAAAAACTTTAATTACCAGCAACAACATTGTACAATTTCTTTGTTTTTTGAAGAACATCCAGTTTCTAACAGTAACGAAGGGTCAATTTTTTGTCTATTGATTATATTTTTTGTCTATAGAATACTGACTGTGCCATTTTTCAAAGGGAAGCCGGTAGGAATCGAGTTGTATGGAACCTTCGCCACTGGTTTCTAATCATGTTGCTTTTATGACTCGTGAAAAATTTTATATTAAATTCTCCGTCCTGTGGATTATTTCTTCTTCTTCATTCGTCTTGGAATGTGCAACTACAGTACTGTCATAGTTATAATGCCTTATGACTGTGGCTGTAGCTTCAGTTTATTGTTGACTTTGTTTCGACAATTCAAATGCCTGTAACTGGCCTACTTGAAATAAATGCTTCGATTGATCTTCTATCTTGTCTCTTCCTCTTTTTTGGTTCTTCGTTCTTTATCTGAAACTACAGTAATGACTTCAGATTGTACTTCTCCTAAGACACCTAGACATACAGACGACTATTCTTCTAACATAGATAACATAACATCACGCCTGTAATCCACGGTGGATAAGGCAGAGGTGTACCTAATAGTACACCCACATTTCGCCAGTTAAGTTTTAGTCCCATGATCATTCATCTACTTACGTCCAAAATAAATCGGCAGTTCTTACCAAACAGTTTAATTACCACTCTGACACTATCAATCTATTTGATATTCAACACACACCGACTAAATAACTAAATCTAGGCAAGGTAAACTAGAACATTATAGCTAAAATGTCAGTCTATCTAACAGTTATCTTGAATCTATCAAAAGTGAAGGCTAGGTCTATATTCTAGGCTCCCGGAACTAAGTTATAAAGATATAATTTGTCACAGGCTGTCTGATACGGATTCGAATCTAAGTTGGTGACAATGGAATCTAGTTAGGCGTGAATTATTACATTAATTTGACAATTTCCTGGTCAGCGAAAGTTTGAATGGCTTATTTCTTACTAGCTTTTGCCCGCGGCTTTGCTCGCATTAATTTAGAATTTGATAATCAATTCGGGTTGTCCTCTGCTTGTAATAATATAATTCAATCATGATTCGAAGGGCACGTGGCGCCATCTATTATCATAAGAATGTTTATGTTGTTTTCCTCGGAAACAGTACTTTATTTCGGGATGAAAGGTACCCTATGACCGTTTCTGTAAACGTATATGCAAAAGAGAATGCTCATGGAAGTATGGAATCCCGTACCATGCTGCATCAAAATCAAACCTTGTTTTTTATAGACTACACTGATCGTATTAACTCCTACAAAAATTATTTTTGAAAAAAAAACCCGCGTTTCAGAGTTATTTTATAAAATCGAAACTAACCTAAAAAGTAGGTCTATGTTTTCGACGCTACCAACGACGTATTTTAACACACATACATTACATTATTGCTCTAAAAACAGCGTAATACACTAATATTAGTAAGAATTACGAGTTAAAGTAACATCCACAGTATGCTTGACTGAAACTCGATTTTATTTTAGACCTTTACATTGCCAATAGTCAGTCAGTACAGTACAAATGTCAGATGCCACAGATAAGATAACTATAAACCATAGAGTATAGTAAGTGCTATAAACTAGTCGGGATTTAGGGATGTAATCGATAAATCAAAATCTTTAGGCTGAGAAAATCTATTTTGTTGCAAATAGCAATAAACCAAACTAAATCGATTTGGTGTACTGATCTTACTTAATTGTAATTAATTTTAGAGTCCGCTCGACAGACAAGGGTTTGTTCAATTGAAACGGAACGTCATTTATATTCAGTTGAAACGGAACGTCATATAAAGGGAGTAAAACAATATTCATACTTTTAAACTCGAAAAGTATATTTCCAGTTCAAAAATCAAATCCCCGACGCGTAATGCCGTAAAAAAATATGAAACTAATTACTATAATATTTTGGTTTTGAGGCGCGAGACTTTTTGGTACCAACTTTGGTCATTGTCCTTTCAGGATTATCGGTTCTGTGGTATAGGCGTGAAAAGGTAACAAACAAACTCACTTTCGCATTTATAATATGAGTTAGGATAGGAAGTTAGGATTTTGTTTAGTAGGTATTTTATTGTTATTGTCCTTGTTACCAATATACCTGGTATTTGGTGAGTTATAGGCGTAGAACAGTGCTTTTGCATACTTAAACTTAACTCCTTGTCTAGAATTACAGATGCGAAATTAAGAAATAGATTTCCTAGAATGAAAAAACTTTCTGCTTTTATTTAAAAAACACAGCTTCTTTCATATCTGCAAAAGTTTATCGGTAAAACTCATTTCTGACAGCGGAGACCACTCTCGATAAAAAAATGATATAATTATGTTAGAATAATACATCGTTTTAAAGGAAATACAAAGACAACAATACTTCCATATTTAGCCAACGCCCCTCGAAGGTCGTTTAGAGACACAAAAACGATCGAAAAACTATAATTAACTTGATAATTATAAGAAACGAAACAGCAATGTGACACCGAAATAACTCCCTCACGCCTCGACTAATGGGTATTGCACAAAAACCATAAGATTCCTCCCAAAGTAAAAGAAAACCTTACTGAAATCAAAATAAAGTAGCTTCTCAATTGACTGGTCTAAATTTCTCTTAAGGTAACACGGTTGTTGGAAAAGGAACTTTAAGATAATTAAGATGCAGTTCTAAGTTGGTTGTTGTAATACAAAATTCTAATGGGAGAAATATCGGCGTTTCCCGAATCTTGGGCTTGAATGTTTAAGTAAATAAAACATGGCTTTGCTGTGTTTGATCATGTGTGCCGTGAATGTATGCGACGCGATCGTGTTTGCTTTTATTGGCTACCTTGTGTTACTTGTGTAAGTACAATATTTATGGTAGGAATTGAACATGTAGACTTGAACATTTGTGCCCGAGACCCTTCAACGAAGCCATGCTATTACGGTTTTCGACTGCTACGTACTTCAAACCCATCCATGTTCCTTCTTTGCCCTTTGTGTCTAGAACACAAAGGGCAAAGAAGGAACATGGATGGGTTTTAGTCAGTAAAAGTCTGACACTCCCTTCCGCTCCGCCCAGAGCGGGAGGAGTCATTTGATGACAAAAAAGAAGGTCATCATTTCCCTAATAATTAAGCAACACTTAACTATAAATCTTAACACACCTGTACACGAAAATTCAGGCAACTCAAAGAATACCCGTTAAGTTATGCTCAAATACTATTAATACTCCACCAGCCATGTCTTGGCAGTCCTAAGTCAATACATGGCGGCCTTGGTAGGCTGGTGCCTGCATGCCTGTTCAAATACCAACAGGTGGTATGAATAGCAGGTTGGTAGGTACTATGCAAATTATATGTGAAATGTTACTCGTATACAACGGAAATGTGACATTTGGTTACAAGAAACGGGGCTCTTAATTAATCTTTGAGATCTTTCGTACGAAAAATTTGCATGATTAACTAGCATTACGCCCGCGACTTTGTCAGCAAAAAATGTGATAGCTCGGCTAAAAAGCGTGATATAAATATAATTTATAGCCTATAGCACCCACGAATAAAGTAGCTTTCTACCAGTGAAAGAATTTTTAGAATTGTATCATTATTTCCGGAGATTACCCCCTACATTTTGTATGTAGGGGGTAATCTCTTACAAACATTCTCATGTCAATTTGCCAACGTAACGATAAGTAAAACACTACAAAGATAGCACCAGCTATCTAGAACATATCTTTTTTCACCAAAACAATGTTTATGTGCCTACACGTAATAATATTTATTAGAACATAACCTCAAAAATAAAACTGGTTATAACTTTTAAGTACCAACTTCTAAAAATCTAAGAATTTTGAAAGGGCTTGCCTATCGTATTGACTACCAATTAAAACCAAAAATATCTCAAAACACGACATTTTATTAGGTGTACGAAAATCCCATACAAGCCTGCCGATCGCCTTTTACCCCTTTATAATATTAGTATAGATGCGACGGTTACGGTGTCTGTCTGTTTTCGTTTCACGTCTAAACCGCTGTACGGTTATTGATGACCTGGGGTGGGATTCTCGGGGGTAGGATGCAGTTTATCCCGGTGTGTTCCCTTGGATAATTTCCACGGGCTCCTCCATCCGGTCCACGCGGGGGCTAAAGTTAGTACCTATTGAATAAACAAAGACATGGGCTACTTGAACTGAAGGTTAAGTTGTTGATCCTGAACAGATAATAATAAGTAAGTCGGTTATTTCACTGAAAAGTTCCTTATTATGTTGTTTTAAGCGAACATTGTTATCGGTCGAAATCGGCCACAGTATTAAATCTTTCTCAACGCACTTAAGTTATCTGCGAAACTGTTTACCAATTCCATTCTTCGCGAAGCTGAAAGTTTTTGATTACTCTATTAACGTGAATACCCGTTTGCACTAACAATAGGCAGCACCTAAATAACTGTCTAAATATTATTTCACTATTGGAATTTCAACTTTAGGTGCTGAGCCCAACGTTGTAAATCATAAAAGCGTATTTATTTAGGTGTCACTAAGCGTTTGTGAAAATGGCCATAAGTAACGGCAGAGAAAAACAACAAACATCATTAAATAAAATACCGAAACGTGTCATTTTATCATTTAATTGTCAGTAGAACATGAAATACTTCACTTTCACATAACTTCACGTAACTGCGCCCGCGCAAGTCAGTCGTATCTCAATCGTAATTGGTGGATAAAATCGAAAGTGATCGTGATTGGTCAATCTTGTGCTAATCAAAGTTAATCAGCGATTGATGACGATAGTATTCTGGTTAATGTTGCTTTTTAAAATAGTCGGTAAGTTGTAAATAACTAAGACATTTTTTTTAATACGTTGACCACACTCGGATTTTTTATATCGTGGTGGGTGCGTTTACAAACATTTAAACTCACATACACAAATAGCCAGACCCGGTACAACTCAGTGCGGAGATCGAACCCGAGACACGCAGTGTAACAGTCAATCGCTCAGCCTCGGCGCCAACCGTGCCATCCATTATGTCATGTATTACTGACTTACTGTGTACTGTATTGTAGATGCCATAATAATACTTATGTCATTTGTCTATGCCACATTAACTACGGCTACTGTCTGCCATCGTAATAGATTAAGTCATAGTTGTGTAAATCTGAGAAAGGAACCCCAGTTGGTAATTATGAGATTTTTCCCCAAGGAAACCTACCGTCTTAAATAAAAACATGTTCACAAAGCAGTTCATTATTGGGCATTTAAATGGCCTAAAAACCGAGCCAATGATTTCTAAATTACTATATGCAACCTAACTTACAATGAAGACGTCTTGACCCTAAGATTGACCCCAGCAACATCCAATTTTTTCCGACCATTAATTCCAATACAAGATATACAATAGTCTACTTAAAATTTCCGTGTAGGTTTAACCTTGTCTTTAAATCAAGAAGTTTATCAGAAGGCCTTCTAAAATATTCGCAGCATAAAACCAGGAAAAAAAAATTAAAATATCGCTTTTAGGCATCTTAATTTCGCTCTGGGCGGAGCGGAAGGGAGTGTCAGACTCTTACTGACTAAAAACCACCCATGTTCCTTCTTTTGCCCTTTACGTTCCAGGGCCGCGGTATCTCTTTCGAACAGTCCCGCAGCCCTTGCGGGCCCCTCCTGTTTGCTGACATCTCTTTGAGGCGCGCGTGGAACACGAACGCGCCGGCTTTTAGGCATCTTGCGACGACTTTGATGCCTTCCATGACGTCATCTTTCCATTTCTATCCACCTATTTGTTTAAAAACATCATCATACACAACCTGACTTCGCCCACTTCTAGGCATAGACCTCTCTTTGCTTCCACCAATTTCCACGTTCCTATGCCTGCCTCATCCAGGTTTTTACTACGATGGCAACAATGTCGTTTGCCCATCTCGCCGCCGGACGACCAGCACATCATTTTCTAGTCCTTGGACGCCACTCGGTCAGAGCTTTACTCCACCTGTCATTTCTTCGCCTTGATGTCCTGCTCAACTAAGCATTTGAGTTTCTTTACGCCAGAAAGTAGCCACGTTACCAGTCTGCAAGATGGTTGCTGAGCTGGTTTCCCGGCGTGCTCCTAAATATACTTCCATTGTTGTAAGAAAAACAAACAATTTTGGAAGACCAGACCAAACATATTAGTATTCATTAATTTCTTATTTATTTATCAGATTCAGAATATGTTTACTATAAGCAGGCCTGAGGCTGAGATGTTCGGGTCAGATAAGAAGGTCAGGGGTTCAAATCCGATTAAGTTAAATTATATGGCCCAAGCGGATTCAGGTTTGAGGGCGAATGTAAATCATGTTCCTAGAAAATTATGTTAAGTATATAGAATATGGTAAATAAGTGCTTATTTAGTCGAAGGATTGTAAGGAAATTGCGTCATTTTCATAGACTTACTATGGTACCTTTTTTTTATGAATACCTAATATTCAGCTCAGGATTGGTGCCCGGGAACAGTGACACGGGGTCGCGGCAGACCACGAAGGAGATGGCGGGACGAACTGGATGTCTTCCTATTCAATTGGAAATTAGTAGCACAGAATCGTGACCGTTGGAAGGAATGGAGGGAGGCATTTGCCCAGAAATGGGACAATATGGGCTAGCTATAATATAAAAACCTAATATTCATTTAACTACGCCTTTTTTCACCGAAGCGCTAGGCAGAGATGTACTACCTGTGGAAGTAGCTAGATACTCAGCTATAAGTCGGATTATTAACTTAGGGTCAGAACCTCACGTCCCAGCCGCCGCCGCCGCGGGAGAAGCACCGGGCGTCGGGGGCCACGCCGTGATGGCTCTCGGCCACCGTAGGCACGGGCCTGTGGACGGTGAGTAATGGGCTAGCTCGCCATCCGTCTGTCTTATGACGACAGGCCGTGTCGACGGCGCGTTCGTGTTCCACGCGCGCCTCAAAGAGATGTCAGCAAACAGGAGGGGCCCGCAAGGGCTGATGCCTGCCAGGGCTGCGGGACTGTTCGAAAGAGATACCGCGGCCCTGGAACATAAAGGGCAAAAGAAGGAACATGGGTGGTTTTTAGTCAGTAAGAGTCTGACACTACCTTCCGCTCCGCCCAGAGCGGGAGGAGTCATTTGATGATTTCCCACACGACAAAAAAAAAAAAAAAAATCTTTAACTTGGCCAATTTGAATCTTCAACAACAGAACATGTGAACAACCGTTATTACCTTTAGATTCACGCCATAACAGAGAAAAGATAACTGTCGATATAATAAATAACACATAACATCACGCCTGTAATCACCGAAGGGTAAGGCAGAGGTGTACCTAATAGTACACCCACATTTCGCCAGTTATTTTTAAGTCCCATATAATAGGGGGCGAGCCTATTACCATCAACCAGGCGTAAATCCAGACTCCGTGGCTGCTACTGAGAAATTCCTGATGGAAAAACCCGACCTGGGAATCGAACCTAGGACCTCATGCTTAGCAGTCGCGCTTGCGACCACTGGACCAAAGAGGCAGTCCGGTCCGGTCGGTTAAGTATCGATATCTTAACCGAAAAAGCAGACTGGTATCATAAACAAAAACAAGCTGTATCCCTCTCTTGACGAGGTTAATGACAAACCCCTACAAAGATTTCAATAACATTCGAGACACGTACGTCACTTTAAAATCATTAAAACAAAAACAAGAAAACATCAAATCCTATATTCCACCTGCTGGCATAAAAACTCCAGCAGGTGTGCCTTCGTGTCGAGTTTGTTGCAAAAAACCTTTACACCTGGTCAGAGCTAACCGGTTAACAGGCAATCTGTGACTACAGTTAACTTTGACGCTGTTAAACGTAAATTAACTATGAGGCATGCCACAGGTTTATTTCCTGGAAAAGTTAGAGATGTACTACTCGTATAATCACAAGAGTGGTGATAGTAGCGAAAATCACTCTAACTGCTGCCTACTACATAGAGGCGCTTTGTCGATGTAAAATTGTTGCCAATGATGTGCGGTTGACTGTACCTACATATTTGTAACGCAGAACACTTTAAAGCCAGAATTTTCTTTAAGAGACATTACTTTTACCACGGGGGGCTAAAAAGACAATAACACCCGTCTGGTCGGAGGATCCTCCCTTTTCTATGGGGAATGAAGAACTTTACACCCTGTTCTTCATACCCCCGAATGTTCATGAATAGAAACCTAACTTGACTTTTGTACTAATCAAGAATTGCATAGTCGTGAATTGTGGCTACAAGAGTAGAGGAAGACTCCAGAAACAATGGATGGAATGTGTGAAGGATGATATGGCTAAACAGTAGGTGACTGCTGAGATGACGAGTAAGAGAAGTATGGAAGAAGAATACATGCTGCGCTGATCCCAAATACATTGGGATGAGGACAGGAGAATGACGCTGATCTGACAATCAATCTTCTACGCCTACTATAAATCAAACGCTTAGTCTTCCATTTTTCCAATGTATGTAGCTACAGCAGAACTACTCTCCACTGCTGATACCAATAATAATTTACCTAAACCATCATCATATCACCTTCAGCCATCATCTCCATCAATCATTACATGCAGATGTCAATAGCCGAGCCTGAACCTGGGACATTCATCTCACTTACCAGAAACTGTACTGACATAAACATATCAATCGTGGAATTGAAGCCATAATTACTGATTAACCATGAGTTATTAGGATTTATGTGTTAATTCTGATAATCTAGCTCAAGATTTAATGATAGGTATAACTGGTTTAAGTAAGGATTAGAGTTGAGGAATTTGGTTTAGTTTGTATTCGTATTTTTTGTTTGATAGATTATTATTATTATAGGCAGCCCACATTGTCCCCCTGCTTGGCAAAGCCCTCCCTCCATTCCTTCCAACGGTCACGATTCTGTGCTACTACTTTCCAATTCTCAAGGAAGACATCCAGTTCGTCCCGCCATCTCCTTCGTGGTCTGCCGCGACCCCGTGTCACTGTTTCACTGTTTGATTGACATTGAAAATAATCTTCCTCAAAAGTATCAACAACTTGGATCTTAGTTTATTAACAAAATCAAATTAACATATAGGATTGTGCCTACTTAAAATGTCGTTTAAGGAAAACGACAAATGAGCAGAAACAGCTCAAGCTAGTTTTGGTAAAAACATTAGTCACCACGCCTCTCAAATGTTGAAGAAAAACATCGTGAGCAAGGCGGCATGTCGTAAAATTCGAAGACGGACGACGTCCACCAACCACGCTGGGTTGCTAACGGCATATTCATTTCTAGACTGTAAGTTATAGGCTGATTATATGCAACATGGTAACGGGGCTGACTGTCTAGGATGGGCCGGACATGGAAACTATTATTAAGCTACTTTAAACTAGCGGCTCGTCCTGGCTTCGCACGGGTGCCTATGTTACTCGGAGATAATGTAGCATTCTAATGAATTTTTGAAATCGTCCCAGTAGTTTATTCGTTACAAACATACAAATCTTTCCTCTTTATAATATTAGTATAGAAGTATAGATAACATAACATGCCTGTAATCCCCGAAGGGTTAGGCAGAGATGTACTTAATAGCACCCACATTACGCCAGTTATGTTTAAGTCCCATGTAAGAGGGGGCGAAGGTATTGCCATCAACCGGGCACAAATCCAGACTGCGTGGCTGCTACTGAGAAAAACCCAATACCCGTGAATCGAACCCGACCACTCTCGAGGCAGTCAGCCAGGCAGCTACATTATAAACACATAATTACTATTTGACTTCATAAAACTAAATAACTCTTCACCAGCCGCGGGAGCATAACACCTCTAACGTGATGCTCTCGTGTCGATAAAATATTACAGCAGCAAGATGATCAGGTTTATCAAGTTTTTGCTTTATTTAATAGTTCACTGCTATGATAATAGTCAAGTTCAGAACTAGTATTATTTATGTTTTTATGCAATGTCAGTTATCTAAGATTATAGGTTGAAGAGCTGGGGCCTAATCCAGTGGCCATCGCTTTAGTATTTCTAGTTACAGTATCGCTACTTTAAGTGTGCAGTTCAAGGTGCGCTGCTTGTCAAGACAAAAATGCATCGATATATAAAACTTGGTACATTTACTTTAGTTCTCTGTTTTCCCGCCCGCACAGATAATTTGGTTGAAGTTTGTACAATGACATTCGACAGTATTGACGTAAGCTTTTCGATAGCTTATGTCAAAACTGTCATTTTGGACTTTTCTATCATCTTTTTTCGCTGATAGACTTCTCTGCCTAGGCCCTCTGGGTCTGCTTGAGCAGGAAGCATAGAGGAATGTTACTATTGACTGATTGACTCATATGCTCGTCTCGATAAACTACTTTCACATAATAATATGTACCCACTGAGATAATTGAAAAGTTCTCGTTAAAGAACTATCTAAGGCTGATTTTATAGTCACGCGTTTCAGCAGCGCCGTCGGAGCGCGCACGCTCGGATATATATTGGGGTAGTAGTAGCGTTTCAAATTCGCGCGCTTGAGCAGCGCCGTTCGGTGTTCCTGTTCAACAGCGTGCTGCCCAACGGCGCGTCTAGCGGCGTGACTATAAAACCAGCCATACTATCGTATTTAAGAACTTCATGTACCTACCATATTTGATGCAATAAATGAATTGAATTGAAAAAAGATTCCAGTTGTCTTTCATTCAGTTCCTTCATAGTAATAATTAATAATTTGATAACTTATTATGGGGTTAATTCTTAACCCTGCAACTGCCTCTGTACTTAAAACGCCATCTTTAAAACATAAATCATAATTCATTAAACTCTCTTCGACGATAAATTAAAATATTAATTTCTCAAACTAACCAATAATGTCAATAACTATTTAAATATTAGAAAACGAGCTATCTATTAAGGCTTTGTACAGAAGCGATAGTTGCCTACATTTAGTTATTGGTTACAAAGAATATTTGTTGATAATGAACTTGTTCCGGAGAGAGTAGCACAAAAACATGCGTTTGTAAGCTTTCATTATATATTCATTAAGGTCAGAATGCTCTGATAGAATTTATCATATCAACAGGTGTATCATTATTATGTTTATTTACATTTATGATCTACTAGTTTTCCTCCCGCGGCTTCGCACGCGTCCAGTTCGGTTATATCGCGTTTCCAAGAGAACTCTTCAAAAGTCCGGGATAAAAACTATCCTATGTTCTTTCTCAAGGTCTACTCTATCTCTGTACCATTTCATTAAAATCAGTTCAGTGGTTTAGACGTGAAAGCGTAACAGACAGACAGACAAAGTTACTTTCGCATTTATAATATTAGTTGGGATTCAAAAATCAAAATATTTTTATTTCGCATAGGCCTACATGGGCACTTAAGAAACGTCGACAAAAAGGTGCACGGTTCGGGTTGGTCGTTTCCTATGGAGAAAAACCGACAAGAAACTCTATGGTTACTCTTTTAACATGATTAGTTTTTACAATATTATCATGTTACAGCATGATGATTGACGCATGTTTCTGATAGCAAAATCCAACAATTGACGAAAAATTTTTAACGAAGTTAAATTCAACTTCTTTAATTTATGCTTGCCCATTCTTTTCTACCGTTATTGGACATAAGAAAGGCGTTCATAAAATATCATAATGTCGTACAGTTATCCGCACTTCAGTGGTAAAAAAACCAGTATAAGCTGGCCTCCTATACAATTAAACCTTCCGTACTACGCTAGGCCAATTCAAGATAAAAGTGGTAGGACGTCATATTATCGTACTAATGTCAGTTTTTTATAAACACAAAGCAATATCTCAATAAACGGCAAAATATTTCTGCAGTGTTGGAATCTAAACTGTAGTAGCCCTGCTAGGCACAAAACATTTAAGTTTCAAATGAATCAATTGGCCACGCAAGTATTATTGCGATTACTAAACCAATTTCAAACTAAACTCTATCAAAAGTCGTGCTCCATAGCCATGATATTACTTGCCATAACCTATCATATCAGTTTCGGTTGCGTCAACATCTAATTTTGGTGGAGCCATGTTTTTAAACTTTAAAAACCGTCGTCGCACCGGCATTGAAGGGTTAAGACACAGTGTGAAGATAACCAGTAAGCCAACTAGGCCCTTTTTTATCCGACTACGACCAAGCCAAAAGTAATAGTTATGATTTTGTGAAGTTAAACGCGTGTGTTAGGGTTGTCAGGGTCAACTAAACTTCTTGGTATGTAAGGTACGGTATATGCTTGATATGTATATAGATATACCTAGACAACTCAAGAGCACCTACTTCGCTTGTTTAAACCGTTGTTAAACCTAAGTTACAACTCAAGAACTTAATTTTTGATGTTTAAGGAACACAAACGTTGTCTATTTTGTATAGTAACTAAATAGTACTTATGACATCCCAACCAAGCGTGCCATTTTTTGACTATCTACTATAGGTAGTCAAAACATGGCACGCTTGGTTTTCATACTGCTTGTGATACTGGCGTTATCTAGTTATTTGTATTACTGCAGCCCTGACTTACTCACGGGTAACTTGTTACCTGAAGCAACTGCCTGGTGCTTAGAATTCGTGTAAACGCTTTGCATGTATGTGTGAGCCGATTCCAAGCATTTGTTCCTAGTTGATTTACTGTATATTAAATACTATGTCTTCTGTCATGGTTAAATCTATCGCAGCAGTTTGTGAATGACGAAAGTATGGTTTAATGGTGTTAAATAAATTATGCTTTTTAGATACACCATGATTTTGTTTATATTGCGTTTTGATAATTTAATGTTTCATTCGTTTTTTTTTATTTTTATTGGTTACTTACGAAATGTGAAAGATGATTGGCAAGACAGGTGTCTGATGAGATGACGAGTAATAGAGAAGTATGGAAGAAGAAGACATGCTGCGCCGACTCCAAATAAATAGGGCAGGAGAATGATGACTTATGAAATGTAGACATTAATTTTTTCTTGCACCTGATTTTTGAGAACCGTTGGAGCGATGACTTCGAAGGCATTCTTATGAAATCACGATTCGATCAAAATTACAAGCCATCTAATCTCGAATAAACAACAAACGCATTTGCTAAGTATTTGCGTGTAGTAGTAGCTCATTTGATTAACATTGTATTACACAGCTCAGTATATAAAGGCTAGTTTGCTCTACATCACCTTTTATTAACTACATTCAGCACTTTTACAACAATTCTAAAAACAAAGTCCAACTGTAAAAAAAATACATAAAATTAATATCTTTTTTTATTGCGAATAAAAACAGCGTACTGCGAAGCACTTAAGATGATTATTGTACATTAAAACATTACGCTCCGCCTATTGGGTGCCGAGCAGTTGCCAAATCGCCTCCGTAACACAATAACAACCTCAAATATTACTTTTGTAGGAAAGTTTGTGTTTTTCACGCAATCTCCAAAACTGCTGCGCCGTTTTGTATGATTACCTCGTTAAGAGATTCCTAAAGTTGCGAAAGGTTAAAAGTTTTCTTGTAAATTTTTTCGGTGTTTTTCGCTTTTGTTTTTTAAATTTGCTCCTTTTTAAGGAAAATGCGTGCGCTTTGGGGGTGAAACTGTGGTATTAATAAAGTTAAAATATTGTACTTCCCACAATGCCATAAAATCTTATGAAAAAGTTTAAGAATTTAGTCTTTCCAGCCAGTAAATAGTCGATTTTAGACTAACTTGTTGACCCGACAAACCATGTCCTGTCCAAATTCGCATCAGAAAAGCACAAAGCTCTCTTAGTCGTTCCAGATTTCGAGGCAACTTTTCTAACGACCGATTTACTTACCGACGAACTGCAATTATTTATATAGTACTGTTTTTTTTTTTGTTCACGGGGGTTACCTTCAAATGGCGACTGAGTAAATTAACTACTTAAACACTCACTATCTTGATAAATGTCAAAGCACTCCTTCAAATTATTACAATCGTCATTAAAACAATCTAATCAAAAACTACGCTATCTACCAATACCAGTTTATTTTGAAGTAACACGGTCTGATAACAAAATTCTTTGCCTACAGCCCTTCACTGAAGTATTTATGATTCCCCAGTCATTTTCGATAAACGCGTGACAAAGCGAACAACTTCGTAATCTACCCACAGTAACCAACTGCTTGATGTCAGTAATATTGTAACGTGTCAAACTTAGAAATTATTAGTTGCTGAATAACCTCAAACATAGCCTCTCTATAATATCTTATATCTTTGAAATTCCCCAACGTTACAGTAGGTATAGCTAATTGTTCTAAACCTAGTCTAAAACGCCAGTGTCCATTATAATGCACTCTAATTTTCCTGTGGCTTGGCTCGCTTGCCAAATCGCACTTCGAACATCTGTATGGTGCCTTCCATAAGCGACCAGCGTCTGGAGACAACCTTTTAAAAGAGACAGCAAAAGGAAATTGAATGAAAAACGTATTAATATTTGCGGCCAGTGCAACTTGGTTACATGGACATTAATTCCAAAATTATTACGGATTTAAGACTCCAAAAACTAAAAACACTTCTGGCAAAGAAGCAGTCTTTTGAGATCACCTAACTTATCTATTCTATTATCACTGGTAGTGTATGTATACCATTTGTAATTAAAATCCTCACATGTGAAATACTAATCATGTATGCGAAACAATCAATAATTCTGATTCAAGTTGCTTATAAGCTTCCTTGTCGGATTTTCATCAGTCCTTCGAACCGGATACTTTTACGTTGGAAGAAAGACCTTTTTTCTTATGAATTTCACCACAAACTCCAGCATAGACATGTTTCTGCAATGTCTGTCAGTTAATGAGGTGTAACGCGGATTGCCAACTTAATGTTATTATACGGCCGACAATACAAAACGTCATTACAACAAAAAGGCGAAATTATATTTTGTGTTTTTGTTGGCAATAATGATCTTGTGCGTTGTGGAGTGGAAAGATTGCATTATACTGTAAACAAAGGAATTTAATGATCCGAGAATCATCGCTTTTTCCTTTACTTTGGCTTCGGGAAACCTGATCAAGGCTCCGAGATACGTAAACCTAATATATTTCGTCTTAGCATTTTGATTAGGATAAGCTAATTTATTCATGTAAGAAAGAACATCATCTTATCCAATGAGTTGGCATGAGAAATTTAGACCTGACAACAGAAATCGAAGAGATTTGGAAAAAAACTGGGATCTTTCTTCGTCTGGGATAAATTTTGTGCTTCGAAGGACCAGTCATTTCATACGATATCGTGAAATTCTAAGATAATGTCGTTTTTTCTGCAATTATATTCAGTGTACGCATATAACCTTATACTGTTTTAATTGATTCATTACCTAGAAATCCTTATTCTTAAATCTTTGCAAACATAGATCTCTTCTTGCGGGTCTATATGACTCTTTGACTATGTTCTTCTCTATCCCCAAATCATTAAACTGAATCAGCTCCGAAATTACTGCACTAATAACTCCAAATACAGATTCCAAACTCAATATCCGGTAACTAAGAGCTGGTGGACTTAACCCGGTTAATTCCGGACAGTGTCCGGTAATGTCCGGCCAGTTATCCGCCGCAGAGCTTTAACTGGTGTTCTAGAATACTGCATTTATAATACAGTGTAGTAACGGTTCCGAAATTGCATTCTGATTGGTTGAAGTGTTGTCTGATTTTCGTGCGGTCTAAAAAAACGGTTTTATGGATTTCGTGATGGAGTTTGGATTAATGGTTTATACAGCTGGATCGAATAATATTATGTTAGGTTGTGAATGGATGACTATTCTTTTAAGTGAAGGTCGGATTAGAGTCGCTAATATAGAACACTGTTTTTTCTCAGCGTTTGGTTAAATTGCTAAAGAAATTGTGTAGGAATAGCTCAGGAAGGTTTTCTTGAAATAAATTATGATTGTTTCACTTTAAAGGATCTTCTTGTTCTTTTTATCCACATTCGTTTTCGTACGAGTACTTATAGCAGCGTCGAATATTCAAAAAACAGAAGCCCAGATGAATGTGCTTTTATCAAGGTCAAAATCTAAACGGCAAGCAGTCACAACTCTAATTAAACCTGGCATTACAGATGAGAACACAGCATTAAGAGATTACATACAAATTCATCACCTCATCCCTATGACAACACCTTATTTAGCAAAACACAACCCTATCATTGAACGGACAAAGCCCTATTTTCCCCAAACGCATCTAAGCTTGACCACAGAACGATTTGATCTGAGGCATATGGTTGATGTTAAGGTTTTTGATTACAAAATCATATTTAGGACATCGTATTATGTGACTTGGTAGTTTTGAGCGGGCCTTTTTGGGTAAGAATGGTTTCTGAATATTATTTTTTGCACCTTGAGGGACATACAGTTCGCTCTGCGAATAAAAGGACCAGTAGGGTCGAAAAACCCCTATATTTTGAAGGCCCTTTGGTCAAATAAATGCTTAAACTAGGTAAGTCCTTATTTAAGTCTTTAAAGATCTGTCTCTGAATATGCCCCAAACAAAAAACAAAAATCCCTAACAAAAATATTGGTAAATGGTCCAGTAGACATAATTTAAAATAAAGACCAAAGTCAAATATCTCCATTTACGGCCTGACTGTCAAAGGGTCAAACTTACACAAAATGTATCTTGAACCGAAACTCTAAATGCCGACAATGTCAATAAATAAACTCTCCCAAGGGCCTTTTTATAAGAAAATCGTTTTGAAACGAATTCTATTAAATTAAATAATAATATGTATAATCGGAACCACGCGACGGGCAGGTGGTCTCTGAAACCGTATTGAGTACGACCGATACTATGCCCTTTGTAGGGTTGTCAGTCAAACGAGCACAATATATCACGTGGCATTTAATAGAGATTTTTTCTATTGCCTTTTATGCCGTAGACTCGTAATGTAGGCCATAGGTATATGTCATGTTCTTTTGAGGTACAAAGCTTATTATTTAAGTAGAAATTTAAAATTTCTACTTTATAACAAGTAAGCTTGACTGTAGATTTTGCCAGCAATAAGCATTTTTATATGGGTGATGTTATTTTTCCGTATTTGTCTTCCTTAGTACCGTTCTTATCATCAGTGTCAATGATAGCTTGGTTCCACTGCTGAGTATAGGTAGCCCATGTCATACGTACCTTCTAAATGTCATCAAACCATCTTTCTGTTGATCTACCAACACTAGTTCTACCGTCTCTCAGCAACCATTCAGTGAGAGTTCTGCTCCATCTGCCAACAGAACATCTTTACAAGTTATCAACAAGAATGCTGAAACATCTTCTCATAGCAGTTCTTGCATCTTATTTTCTCGCTATCGTTACTGCCAACTGCAACAGCAAAACTCGCAAAAACCCCGATTAACGCAACATTACCTCGCTCTATTAATCGCGAAATGCCCGATATCTCACAAAGAAAAAAAAACATTATATTCTGTATTTGATGCGTGACATCACTGGCAACCCTGACCATCTGCCTGCTTGCACAGTTGCAAGGAAGCATTCTAGTATAATAGTATCTTTGTCCCAAAAGTGGGTGCGAAGTTAACAGTGTCTCTTTGTGAAAAAAAAAAAAGATTTCTTACCTCTTGTGCGAAGCAGATGTTCGAATTTTGAAATGTAGAAAAAATGGTGGCTTGCCAATTATGTGTTGTAGAATATACACGGGTATTAGTTTTCTATCTTTTGTTTGAAATGTATTTTTTTTTGTGAGAATGTCTCTTCTGTACCCTAAATTGTTTTTGGAAACAAACTATTGACAAACAAACTTACTTGCTTGGCCAACTGTATTTGAAATTGTGTCCTTAAATTTGTTATCTGTGTTGACTTGAAAAATGTTACTAGTAAGTATACTAAATAATAAATAAATAATAGTATTTTTAATTTTAAAATATATTATAGTATTTTCTTTAATCTAGATAAATACACCACCATTTAAAACTTCCATCTCAAGATAAATAGCTATTACTCAAATTCGACAACCTCCAAATTGCAGACCTCTTTAATAATAACCAACATTAGGTACGTGACCTTAGATTTAAAGCATACAGCCTATAAAATATAACCTTAAAGTCTTAAAAGCGAACTGCAAAAATATAAATTATAAGTAATAAACTGCAATTGGCCATCGTTACCCCACTTCTAAATCTAAATGGACAGACATTAGGGGGGAAATTAATATTATAATAAATGATATTGGGGAAGATATTAATAATTTTAGAATAAATAAAGTATTAAGTATTTAATATACAGCATGTTGATTCTATTTCACACATACTTACATAAATTCATCTACGATTAAAAAAGAAATATAGTACCTATTTAATAAAATTAACGATTGATTAGCTTATGAATCAAATCACATAATTCCATTTCTACTACTGTTTTTTTTCCGAACTGCACGCATTTACAACATTATTTCTTCATTTTTTATTTTCTTGCTTTAATCTTTTCCTGCACGTATTGTCAGTTTAACTTCAAAATAAACGGGCACCTATCTATTATGTTTTTACAAGCATATTTCGAGTTCCTGATCCCATAAACACGAATTATTTCCCTCTTCAATGCGTGATACACGCAAATGCTGGTCTTTTTACAACTTCCCTGACAGGAGAAAGTTGTTTTATTATTATGTAGGTATCTATGTAGATTATCGTTTTGTGTTCTATTCAAACGTTTAATATGATACTCCTGATATTATGGCTATTGCACGATTGCATACATTAAATATCGAACGACCATCAATAATACTGCACTTCAGTCACGAACATTTAAATGGCACTTGAAATAGTTAACCTCTATGTTCTGTGTTTAGTTCCTGCTGTCAAAGCAGTCCTCAGTGTGTAATTAAAGTGAAGACATAGTAGTGTATAGTACAACGGGCTGGTGTTCGCAATTTCACGTCCAAAGCGCGTTTTTGCGTACAATAATAAAGACATTACTAACCACACTATGCATATTCAATAGTATTCAAATAAGAAGCCGTTTTTATTCAATCACAGATCTAAAAAAAATACCGCCGTCACCCGCTCATTACTCCAGTGACACATTTAAAGCTACACCAATCCTTATAAATACCACATGGCCGCCCTACCATCTGTAATTTCAGTAATTAAACCTACTGTATAAACATTACGTAATTTTTACTGCCAATAAAACACCCTGTATCGTCCAGCGTACAATCAATAAAAGCAATATTTACAAAAGTGTATTAATGATGGAAATCCCCCTGTATTCTGTACACATCTGCAATACATTTTATTGTCCACATGAGGCCCGTTTGTGTATGTTATTGAATCCGTAGCATTTTAGGTACCCCAGGGCGTACGTGGATTAATTTTTTCTCGCCCTTTTTTGGGGCTATTTTGTGTTTATTTGGGGAAATGGAGAAGTGGTATGAAAAAGGTTATTTGGGGCATTTTGGATATTGAATAAATTATTTGTATTCATCTATAAACACTCTCATAGAACTTCTAAATGGTTCCACATATTTTATTTTGCTTTTTTCAGCATGCAAAAAGAACTTATAGTTTCCTTTTCCATCACATATTTTTTCCTATTGGGGGAAAATGCGCAGTTGATTTTATTCCAATTGCATACATCACATTTATGTTTTTCTTTTACTGCAGCTAGTACGTCTAGACAAAATATTACTATTCACCCTTTTCACCCCAAGTTGAACTAATTTTACATTAAATGTCGCACAGATTTTGAAATTTTTCATCCAAAAACGTATTCAGTTTCGCCCCCTCAGTCGATAATCTAAAAAGTTTCTTTAATTTCAAACTTCAAACCATTCAGTTCGGGGCAACATGTAAGCTAACAAATCTTTTGCTGTATTTTTTAATTTATTTCCTAGCTTTTGCACGCGGTTTCGCCTGCGTTGAAATAACCTCACAGGAACGTACTATAGAAATAAAAAAGTATGCTGTGTCCTAACTCAGATCATAATCTATCTGAATGTTAATTCTATCGATACCCGTTCAGCCGTTAAACCTTGGTAACAGAAAGACAAACACATAGACAGAGTTACTTTCGTATTTATAAGTATGGATTTGGTTTCAAGGGTTTTCTTCCAATCTGAGTTTTTATTAAAACTACTTAGTTGTAAGTTCTGGGCAACGGGTACTAAAGCTGGGGAATATTGGAATGGAAACTGAAGAAATATTTTTACCTTTTGTTGGAATTTTTCTCGGTGAGATTCCAAGTTTTGATTACAAGATATCCTTTCAAGATTGAGATGCTTGAAAACTTATTTTTATATTTAACAAAAGCAGTTTTACGATTTTGGTCCTTATGTTTCCAGACTAATAAAACACAAACAAACCTTTCAAAAGTAGCTCATTTCGAAATTATAAACCAAAGGTGTCGTAAAATACCAAACCATTAGAAGAGGATCTTAAAAGAGAGGCAGGAGCGTCCTCTGCGTTGGAAACTACTTAACTACAGTCACTAATCAGCCAGGATAGCGTGATCATCATTCTCCTGGCTTTATACCAATTTATTTAAGGTCTGCGAGACATTTCTTCATCATCATCTGCCTAGCCTTTTCCCAACTCGGATGTAACTGAATACCAGTATTTTACATGGAGCGACTGCCTATCTGACCTCCACAACCCAGTTATTACTGGGTAATACTATATCCCTTGGTAATACTGGTTGTCAGACTTTTTGGGGCACTGACTACCTGTAACGACTGTCAAAGATCTACAAATGACAGCCGGGACCAACGGCTTAACGTGTTTTCTGAGGCACGGAGGAAACTTGATATGCAATGGGTGGTCACCCATCCACAGACCACCCTAGGCAAGCACGGCTTAACCTAAAGATCGATCTGAGCGGCGGTTATTATTTTGCCAAAGCCCCTCCTGCGAAACATTTCTTCTTGAATGAAATTAATCACAGAATAAGAATTCTAAAGAGAGCTATTCGTACCAAAGGACCAAAATTACCTCTTTCTCAGAACCTCCCTCACAGCTTACCAGTACAAACTCTGAAATTAAAAGTTCAGTATGTAAAGTGGTGCCCGCATAAACCCGAAATAAATAATTCAAAGTGAAAACTTTGACGGGAACGGTCCTCCAAGTAACTGAAGTTAAGTCAAACCTTTGCGTCACTAAGTTAGAAATACTTAACTAACTTGTAAGTTAGAGCTTACTTAGGATATTCGACCTTTGAGTACGTCCACAATATCTTGGGAACCTCAGTATATGTGTGTATTTTGAAGTTTGTTTAAAGTTTTTGAGTTGGTCTTTTGAACTGCAGTTTTTAGCATGTTTCATTACTATACTGTGTACACTGCGAACTAGCTGCCTAAAACTAATAGATTTTGATACAAAAGTATTGAAATAGTGAAGAAATTACAGGGCTCCAAACACGGACACTGACGAATTCTTCAAATCTTGTATGTGTATGGAAGTGCATGTTTTCCGCAATATCTCTGTACCAGTTTGACTACAGTCTTCTCCAACGTTTTTTATCCTTCAGCTTTCAGTTTCTTACCAACTATTCTTTTAAACAATAATTATGATGTTTGGAACTTCTAACAGTCCATTTTAAGTCCGAAATAGGTTAAAAGTAGACTTCAGCACCAATTCCATCATCTCACCTAACATAACGTTCGTTACACCTAACCTAGATAGTCATGGGAATATTTCCTAACACGATTCTCCTCACTCCAGATTTTTTATCGCCCAACAAAACCTAACTTATTCTGAAATAGCCAACAATTAATTTCGACCAAATCTAGCCACTTTGCAATTTTTTATACCCATTTCAACAATTACGCGGTTTTTACCGTAAAATCGTTCAGAATTAGGCAGAGCCAAAAAATCTAGACATGACCAATGGCGCATGAAGGTCAACTGCTATTGCGTCATAGTTTATTCAGATCTTATCAAAATGCCATAAAGTTTAAAATACTTTGGCAGAAATTATTATTATCATCAGTAATTTGACCGACTATAACATTTAGCAGCAAATTGATAACATTAATTACATCCTTGATTTTAAATAAATATTATTAAGTTTGACTTTATTCACAAGCCGGTCTAATGAGTTATTTAAAAGTGTGCTTATTGGTTTTGTAATTAAGTCTCTTATTAGTTTGCAAAGCACTTAGGACATTTTAGTTCTCGCGGTGCATATGTATTCTTACGCAAATCGTCTATTGTTGAATCCGTTCAGTCAATTGACAAAACGACTTTTGCTCTCGTATCCATGTGAATGTGACATATGCAATCTAATTGTGACACTGGTATTTGTTCAAGAATCGGGTCAACTATGCAACTGATACCTATTACAAAAAAACATTAGAAAATCTGGTCCTTATTCACGGGATTATTACTGTTAGCCTGCACCTTCCTACTGCTAGGCAATGACTTAAAGTTATTACGATCCAGGGCTGATGCGAGTATTGGTACCACTGGTATTTAGTTTTGTCCAGCTCATCCCGCTATCTTCTACGAGGTCTGCCGCGGCGCCTTCTGTTTGATGGACCCCAAATAGGTTGTGTTAAAATATTGACAAGTAAGCTAGGTCGAAGCCTGACTGTTCAGAGTGCGCCACTCTTGACGGCTATTTCATTTTAAATGCTATAAACTCTGAAAAAATTGTTCTTCTTACTAATATTCTAGAAAGTTGGTAGCCTTTAATCTAAGTCAGGCAATTAATAACTTGATTAAAAAAATCTCGCTCATAAGCACATAATTTACTTTTTAATTAATTCAATCTTTTCTTTGTTGCAGATTTCAAGTGAACAGTGAGCAGTGTACAGTGGTGGCAAAATTGTTTTAGTTCTTATTAAATATTAACAAAAGTGTGAAAAATGTGTTAGTTCATCATGTCGCAACGGTGGCGCTGCGGTCGCATTACGTGACGTTTACAATCCAAGATGGCGGACTCGAGTCCCGCCAATTCTATCATCGAGGGTACTGTGAAGTTTCGCGATGGAAAAAAGGTGGGTAATCCAATTAATCAACTTACTGTCTTTTTAACATCGGGATTTTACGTCTTATTTGGCGGGAAGAAATTCATGGAATCTTTTCTGAAGACTGTATTTTATCTCGATTTATCATCTCTGACCAATAAAGTAGTAGGTACTGCCTTGTGACTGGTCCTTTTGTACAAATGACAGTGCTATATTGCTCAAAGGACTTACAAGCATGGCAGGTTGAGATAATAATCTACATATTTCCAAATATAAATTGTACTTCAAGGCTGCCATCTGCCGGTCATTAAAGGTTTGTCTATTTAGCTGTTAGGACAACACTAGGGCTAACCAATTGAGGTTGAAATTAAAATTCTTAAGGTTCTTTATCCTGCGGGTTATTACTTAACTACGTAAAACTTTCAATTTGACATTTATTTTAGAATAGCAGTTCCAGTAACAATACAATAGCAGTTTACTTAAAAATCCATCGGACTTTGATTAAAAATGTGTTACGCAATTCGGTTGCTGGACGAATTCGATGAAGTAGGACAAAAAATCAAAGTATCTGTGCCTACATTTGACAGTTCTCCACATTCGATATCAAAACTTATCATAAAATTCAAAGTAAAGTAGCTAATAGAGACGCGGCTATCTTATCGATATTCAGAAATGTGTCATGACGATAACGAGTGTTTACGCACTTTTACTACGACCGGTAGTTTCTGGGAACCTCTTCACGGAAATCCTTGTTTCCATGACGTTGATTTTAAAGGTGAAACTAGTAGAGAAATGATGGGTGCGGCTGATATAGTGGTAAACTTGGTAACTAGGCTGCAGTGACAAAAAGTGAGAGTTTTATAAGAAGTACATGTCTTTGGTAGTCCGTAGCTTTGAAATAACATTATCACCATCAGTATCAGTCGATAACACTACTGGATATAGGCTCAGAAAGTCACTGGCCACTTTCTTCCTTCAGCATATGGTTGTTAACCATTCAGCGACGACCGTCGCTTCATCCTTTTTAACATCGGAGCCGGTCTTAATTGGCTTCTGACATTTTATTAACATTATAAGCCGTGCCCAATGCCCATAATTTCATTCTGATGCCAGTTTAAGCAACAGCAGTTGAACGTATAATAGTTTACATCCTACTGTGAAACCTCCATCATCAAATCTCATGAAGATCCCAGCTGATAGATGATTAGATTACTGTGCCAGCCATGCCTTCCGCATCAGAAAATTACTTACCATAACTGAAGCATCTTGTCTCTTAACTAATGAGCGCCCATTATTAAGCCAACGTAGGCCTTGGCGGTATGCCAACAAGATCTTATGGCACTGCCTATTCTTGAACAGGAATGCAAATATTATAATAAGTAAGAATCGAATATTATGGGAACCAAGGCAGATATGAGTGGAAACGCTAGGACCGGGGTCACCCTAGAAGGATATGATGTCAGGTGCGTAATACTCGCAACCAGCGTGTGGGTACGACCTGGTGTAAGAATAAAGACGACGCGACAAGAATATGTAAGGATCGTAGTAGACGTGTCGACGGCGCGTTCGTGTTCCACGCGCGCCTCAAAGAGATGTCAGCAAACAGGAGGGGCCCGCAAGGGCTGCGGGACTGTTCGAAAGAGATACCGCGGCCCTGGAACATAAAGGGCAAAAGAAGGAACATGGGTGGTTTTTAGTCAGTAAAAGTCTGACACTCCCTTCCGCTCCGCCCAGAGCGGGAGGAGTCATTTGATGATTTCCCACCCGAAAAAAAAAAAGAAAACAAAAAAGGATCGTAGCAGACGGCACCCTGTAGCTTCTGCCTCCACGGAAAAGGTGTAAGTTTAAAAGGTGTATGAATGTAGACCTTGGCCATATGCCAACGCTGTACCTATACTTAAACAGGAATGCAAATATTATAAAGTTAGAATCGAATATTATGGGAACCGGAGACTTGATTGTTATAACAATGATGATTGTTTTGACGTTATAATACTTACTTATATGAATTAGTCACATTAACTAGCGCCCTTTGATAAGTAGTATCTCCATGCAAATATTGTGAGTCATAGGCAGGCGTAGGCACTTCCTGGGTTTTAGTACGATTTTATTGCAATGTGTCATAATTTATGTTATATGCTGATTCGGGAAGTTAATGATGAAAACTATTGTTTAGTCCTCCAAATGAATAATTTGATTTGTAACTAAAGTTTTAAAACGATTATAAAAGTGCTGTGTGGCAGTGTTTCATACTCGTATCTTACCCATTATTGTTAATTAAGAATGCCTCTCAGAATGAAAAAAGAAGTTCTTTATGAGGCAACTGTGACAAATTCTTTGGTTGGCTCCTTTTGTCTTCGTGCGAGTCCTTTTCTCGACCACAAAAATTGGTCCTTTATAAGAGCCTGTTGTATTGTATCCCTCTGTAGCCAAATAGGCCTCCTCTCAGTCTTTCCATTTTTCTCACTCTTCAGCTATTTGAGTCCAACTTTTTAGGCAGGAGTAAAACTCGTCAGGCCATCTCCTTCTGGGCCAAAGTTTTCTTTTTCTTTATTTTTCAAACTCAGAACATTCAGTAATACTTTATCCATGGTGATATTTATTATTGGAAATAATTTTCATATCAGTTAAAGAGCTTGTAGATAAACATGATATCGACGCCCTACATACGAATATGATGCATCACTTGTGTATGAGGGTCATCATAGTGTCGTAGGCAAATATGTAGGCAATGATGGCGCCTAGTAGATTGCTAAGTGGTTTGAAATAAGTTTGTAATTATAATTACTTGTTTCTTGTAAAGTATTAGGATTAAGCTTACAGATAACTGTATAGGTAGTCCATTAAGGACTGCTATTTCTAATTCATGCTTACCAATCGCGCAACCGACCATTAGACCAACGAGGCAGTCCATTCCCAGGTCGGGCAAAGTGTTATTGGGTTTTTCCATCAGGAATAGACTCGCCCCCTATTACATGGGACTTAAACATAACTGGCGAAATGTGGGTGTACTTGTTAGGTACACCTCTGCCTAACCCTTCGGGGAATAAGGTGTTGTGTTATGTTATGCCATATTTCTAAGTCTGAAAAAAAAAGTTTTTTATTTTTTTATTTTGTCCATTCAAAATCTATCAGACAACAATGTTATTTTGCAGATAAAAATGATTTGACATCGGAAAAATCAGTCCAAAGTTTATTGAAGTAGTTTTTATTTAAAAATATTTGAATGTATCATTTGTATTATTTTGAGAGGCATTTCCGGAAACACTCCTTTAGGTATGAAGATTTTTAATGATATCATTTCCGCATTCTCGTTCATTTATTTCGGTCTAAATGATTGATCTGTTGACTGTACTTCTCGGAGAACTTCAATGGCTTAGTTTTTATGTTGGCTCCAGATAATTATGTTGCAATTATAACATAATACGTCAAATAAATATTATTTTTGTTATGTGAATTCTTATTAGTGACACTATTTGAAGATAATACATTCATCCAAAAATATAACTTTAGTTTCTATGCTAATAATCATCATCTGCCTAAGTGCCTAACCTTTTCTGAACTATGTTGGGGTCGGCTTCCAGTCTAACCGGATGCAGCTGAATACCAGTAGTTTACATGGAGCGACTGCCTATCTGACCTCCACCTTTCTACTCTAATAACGATGATACGAAATAAATAAATCATCTACATTATACCATGTATAAAATAAATAATTATAATCCAATATTCCGTAAGCACCCCACAGTTTTATCGGCCAATTCGCCACAGCAAATTATTACAACAAAAAATGTTTAATGGCAGCCAATTTGTGGCGATACGAAACACGAACGCAACAGTACGCCGTTGTCATCGCGTTAATTAAAACGCCAGTGAGCAATACGCCGCCCCGATCCGATACGCCGAGCGGTCAATACGCGGCCGGCAATTAATTTTGTTACAGTCAGCTTAAGCAGAAAGAGAAACTGATTAAAAGTAGAATCGAGTGCTTTTATATTGTCTAAGAAAGCGAAATGATTTAGCAGTAATACTTATTCGAAATGTATGATTCAGCCTGGGGTGAATATCCGACAATCGCAGGCAATTTATGAATAAATAGAGACCCGGCTGGTTCCATTAAGATTTTCATGCAAAAATACTAATCCACTTTACTTACTTTACTACTCCGACTTTTCCGGTGGGTTTTCTAAAAAAGTCTTATAACAAACCTTGTGACTGAGCAATGTTGCGATGCGTGTCCTGAGTTCGAGCATATATTTGTATGGCCTACAGGTAGTTTTTCCAGGTCTGGCTGTTTATGTGTGAGATTAAATGTTTGCAAACAAACCCACGATACAGGAAAAATTCCGAGTGGGGGCTATATTTCAAAAAAAAAAACTAGAGAGGTGTCAAGGGACACGCGGATGGAACGAAGTTCCTTTCGATGAAGTAGTGAAGAAAATGTAAAAAAAAAATTGTCACAAAAAAAAACCACCACCACCAATATTTTTCATAAAATAAAAAAAAATAAAAAAAATACAGACATTCAAATATTTACGAGCGATAGATGGGACAAGCCGAAGAAAATCGTAATCCAATACTTGTTACTACTTAGTAACAAATCGTTTAGTCTAAGTGTCACACGCCCGCTTGTCAGGTAGTATTCGTGTGTCAAACTCAAAAATGTTCGGGATCAAAATTTTTGTATGAAAATATTCCCAATGACCGCTCTATAAGTCTTTTAAAATATCTTTGGTGGTAATTGATAATTCGATAGATTTTGAGGCAAACATGACAACAAAAGCAAATGAACATCAAGAAGCAAGTGTCCTAAAGGCAAAAGTTACTGGAACAGTCCCTTAACCTAAAAGTTAGTCAACTTTCCTTTTTTATAAAAAGAAAACAATTATGTTAATGCGTGTAGAATGCAGTCTTGTAAACATAGCAAGCACCATAAAGAACAAAGAGTTAAAGCAAATGGAAACTCATGGCGCTATGAAATTGCCAAGTTGTGTGCACCGGTAAAGTGAAGACAGGGGAAAATATAGACTAAGCATTTATAATAAATATAATAATCCAGATTAACCGAAGCAAAGAAAGGCTGTTCAAGTGGATATTCATAGATGACTCTGCCCAGGAGTGTCTACGTGGTGTTGTTCCACAAAAGAGCCAACTGATGCACGCACACATTAACGCACGTCCGTATTGTAACAGGCGTTGGCCGGCACTGTCGGTGCACAGGCGTTTACGCACACATGCGTACGAATTATATTGCGAAATAAGTAAACGCGATTTACAGAAAATGTAAGTACTTTTAAGCATTATAAAACTCGCGTTTAGCTCTTGTAGTCCCCTTAATATCTTCAAACACTTTTAAACCTTTCACGGTTTTTAGCTTACTTTAATCTTGTCGTACCACGATCATAGAGCTAACAACAGCGTGCAGCGTCGAAATATCGGTAGCTGACAATAGTTGAAAATCAAGGAAGATATCCCGTAAGAGAACAGCGTAAGTTTACTTAATAAGTATCTTGTCCTTTTGAAAATACAAATGCAAGAGAGACGGGAATTCCTGATAATGATGAGTTTGTATGGACTAAAAATTATAAGTGTTGTAACATCATGTATTCATGGCACGGTGACAGTTTTCGAAACAGAACTTCGACAGGCCTTTCCAAAATTAAGCTTCCAATCAAAGTAACCAAGTAATCACGTTTGCTTTTGATAAAAAAAAGATCAAACGATACAATTTTAGTATTTTTATACATTTTGTGTGTTCATTAATATTCTCTACCCGCTATTCTATGAATAAATTAAAAATTAGTATCGCAAAATAGCGCTTCTAACAGAGCCAATCCCATTTCTCACTTTAATTAAAATTGTGTATCGATTCCTCCATGAAACCGTAAAAAGTTTTATGCTTCAATTTCATCTTATGGCATGAGTAACTGCTCTGAAGTCCTACCTACTCAGTATTATGACCAGATTTGAGACTAGGGTAGAAAGTTATTTTCTGTTGTGAAATGTATGCTGACTGACATTATTTTCATCTATACAAAGAAATAAAATTGAAGTGTCTGTTTGTAATATCAAAATAACATCTTTTTACTGAATAGATAAAGCGTATATTGGTACTGTTGGTACTTATAAGTATAACAAAAACACATTTTTTTATTTTTGTCTGTCTGTCTGTTTGTTCCGATGTCTCCGAAACGTCTTTACCGATTTTGACGGGACTTACACTGGCAGATAGCTGATGTTATAAAGTCTAACATAGGCTACTTTTATTTTAGAAAAATCATTAGGGTTCCGTGCAAAAAAATTAAAACCCTTGAAATTGTAAACCAAACCCGATTCAAACGGCTAATCTGCGAAACGGCTGGACCGGTTAGAGTTCCGTGCAAAAAAATTTAAACCCTTGAAATTGGTAACAAAATTAGATTTAAAAAGGGAAGTAGCATTTTTTTTTTAATAATAATTTCATGCGAACGAAGGTCGCGAGCAACAGCTAGTCATCATTCATAAAAACACTAACACTTACTAACTACTCTAACTAGCCTATATTTTCCCACTGCTGGGAAATTGCAACCCTCTCCCTTCTCCACATAATTCCGTCTTCTGGTAGTGCCAGTGCTAATTCTTTTGGTAGGAGTCAGCCTTCTCCCGCCATCTTCACCTTGGTCAGCCGCGATGCCTTCCATAAAATGGAATTAATTGGAGACAAATCTAGCCATAAATCGAGCACAAATCTGGACTCCGGGATACTACTGAAAAAATTCCTTAACCCTAACACTTGGCCGGACCTCAGCAGTAGCCCTGGGGCCCAATTCTGCTATTACAATAGACGACAATAGTGTCAGAATGGTCTGTCATTGATTTCATAATTGTTGATTTTGACAAGTTTTGACAAGTCAAAATCAACAACTATGATATCAATGACAGACCATTCTAATGGTAATTCTAATGGTCTGTCATTGATTTCATAATTGTTGATTTTGACAAGTTTTGACAAGTCAAAATCAACAGTTATGAAATCAATGACAGACCATTCTGACACTATTGTAATAGCAGAATTGGGCCCCTGGTGACTACTACACGAACAAAACAGCCGTTGATACCATAATGTGCATGATAATGTGACCTTTTCATATACATAGAAATGCATGTCATTATAGTTGAACAACTTCAGCTAGTTTTCGCCTACAAGGACTACAACAACTACAAACTGTGTAAAAAATATAAACCTGTAACTTACACGTTTATATTTTTTTATCTCCTTAAACAAATTATTCAGTCGCACATTCAGTGTTTTAGTGCCAACAATAAACTCGAATCACGTGCTCAGTTTTTAGAATGACCACTATCATTTTAACTTTCATGCAGTCCGCATTCCATATATTTCGGGGTTCAGTAAACGAGCACATTAAACGTTACAGCTTTAGGGTTTCCGCATAGTCCGACGGCGTTACTCGTTAGTGGGAATCATGGAAACATTGTATAATCAAAACTAAATTTTATTGTAACAGTTTGGGAAGGATCTACCTCTAAACTTAAAAATTATATACGAAGACCTTTTTGGAAGAGGAATTAACTTACTTAAACAACAAATTATATTCAACGGTCCTACTTAAATCTACTAAATACTAAGGAAAGAAAAATAACATTTATAAAGTCCATACATGTTTTAACTAGGTCATGTGATCTAGTTAACTGAGCGAATTCCAATTTTGTTTTCACCGAAAGCCCTAATTATAATCTGATAGGATTTCTGTACAATGTTTTTCACGCTTCCATAAATCTACGAATCTATCATCAAAACAGTTACTTAAACTAGCTTTCAATACTAAATCTTTACAGTGAAACATCTCTTTTAAGAGTCGTTGGCAACCTCAATCTTCTTATTTTATAAATTTTATGACTTACATATATTTCTTTAGTCACACCTATTAATCATGACAACAATCTACCTTCAGATTTCACACATTATTTACAACTTAGAAAGTAAACTCCTAAACAATATATTCAAAATAAATGTCCATATGACTGCCTTTCTTTAGTTCTGTGAATTAGCAGAACTAGGTTTCGCAAGGTCATCATCTTGAAAAGTGATATCTTTCAACACTCTTAGTATTTCAATCCTAGCTTCAAATTTCTGTTTAGCCTTCAGTTTCCTAAAACTCGGAACCAATGATAACATGAACTGTCTATCTTCATCTTCTTCATCCTTCTTTATATCCTTTAGCATATCTAAAATTTTATCTTCTAAATTTTCACTTCTTTCATAGATTGGTCTAAGAAATGTAGCATTCGCTGGTCCTGGTTCTGGTTCCGATTCTATTTCGAAACGACTTGTGTTGTTTACATGCATCGCTGCTTCAAACACAGGCTCATTTTTAATGCTTTCTAAAGGATCATCAGAAGAGGAATCATCAGAATCTCTGACTGTACTGGTTTCTTCTCCCGGCTCTATAAGAAAGGACATGGCGTTAAAATATTCGTATCTTTTTCTTTTCTTGAAAGGTCCTTCTTTCTGTTCTCTCTCCATCCGTTCTTTCTTCTGTAGTCCTAATTCCCTTGTGAAGCATGTTCGGAGGCTCTTCCAGCGTCTCTGGAGTTCGTGGACTGAAAAATAAAGATGGCGTTTGAATAAATACATAAAATCACTATTATGGTCTTTAAATGGGTTAACCAAAGCTACGTTGATGCGAATGCACCGTATGTAAACACGCCTAGATGATTTTGCGACCGCTTCTTGATTATTATTGACACTTTAGTTCTCTTTGCACTCATAACAGTAAACATTTGGATAAATATATCAATCATTGAATTACTTGTTCATAAAGAAGTCAATTTGGTTCAATTGTTTTAGTTCTAGGGAACACCTTGAGATGTCTAGGCGTTATAACAATTAAGCCAATATAAACTTATGTAGACTACCTAGCTACATAACTGTGTTTGCCCTCTGTGTGCCCTCTTTGTCCTCTTTTGCATGTACGTTAGTGAGTACGTAGACTTATTTAGAGGCCAACAATAATGTTCTTGTGATTTACATTTCTAATGAACGGTCACGTGTTCAGACTGCGTTAGTTTCATCAGTACTTCATTTAGTGTAGCAATATGAGTAGCTACAGATCTGCATAAAATCTATTTGTGAATTGAGAAAGATAGTATTCTAATCAGCCGTCATGGTTCGCTTTTCATCATCTGCTTAGCCTTTTCCCAACTGTGTTGGGGTCGGCTTCCAGTCTAAGATGCAGCTGAATACCAGTATTTTACATGGAGCGACTGCCTATCGGACCTCCACAACCCAGTTAGTACTGAGTAATATGATACTCCTTGGTAAGACTGGTTGTCAGACTTTCGGGCCACTGACTACCTGTAACGGCTGTCAAAGATCTACAATGTACAGCCGGAACCAACGGCTTAACGTGCTTTCCGAGGCACGGAGGAAACTTGGCATGTAATGGGGATCACCAATCTCATACTTGAAGATCGACCCGAGCAGCTGTTGTTATTTGGCCCCAAGCACCTTTCAGTAACTTTAACTTTCTAAATATCTATTGTGTTTTTAATTACTTTTCTTTCAAAAGTACCCAGACCATCGTAAAGACCGTCCTTATTTACATTATTATTTTTCTTCCTTCTATTTCCTAATGTTCTAATATTAACCTTTCCAAACAAACCGTCTCAAATTCCGATGAAGTTGTTCAGCAACATTTCCGTGTTTAAAACTTTGACCGTACCGGAGATCGAACCCGGTACCCGTTTCAAAAGTGTCCGAGCTGTCTCATTAGTGAACTGCGAGAACATGGGTTTAATGAATTTCATCAATACCACTCAATACTGAATTTTGTACTGACAATTTACTGTCAGAAAGGAAATTAGGAAATTTAAATGTAGTGAGGAAAATGTTGAATACGAATCTCTTACTCTCATTACTTGCGAGCTTTTACAATGTTATAGTACGTAATTGCAATTTAATATTGTAATTTTAAGGGTGTGCGCCAAGAGATCTGTCATACAGGTCTCGAACCCAGTATAGACTCCAGCTCTCAAAAAGGTTTGAATCTGCCTGCCACCAATAAACTGTGTTCCAAACTTGTACCTTTTTGAGAGAAAAAAATTACTATTGTATTGTATTGAATGTAGATGGCTATTATGAGTTGAGGATGATCAAAGAAGCGATGGATGGACTGTGTGAAGGATGATATGGCTAGAAAGGAGGTGACTGCTGAGATAACGAGTAATAAAGAAGATAAGTATGGAAGAAGAAGACATGCTGCGCTGCGCCAACTCCAAATAGATTGGGATTAGGGCACGAGAATGCTGATGATGAGTTTACTGTCAGTAAGAGATGAAAGCATCCCTACTAATATTATAAATCCGGAATATGATGATGATGATGATTACTTTGTGTCACCTTTTCATTTTCATAATTATTGTGTTTGTTGCTCTCGGCGTAAGCATACTATTCACAAAGTACTCAAACGAGAATGGCACATAGATTATCTTGGATGTTGGCAAACTGCACCATCAGTTTCGTTTATGGTCATAAGTTCATTGCAAGAACTGATAGACGCTATTGAAGGCGCCAAATTCATGGCTCAGTTCTGGGCCAACACATTATTGGTTCTCATCGACACCTTCTGAAGAATTATTATATTACCTCACTAGCTGTTGCCCGTGATAGATTATACATAGAATTTCAGTTTATTAATACAATAATTCACATCATTCTTTAGTTGAACACGAATAAAAACATCCCTACAATAATCATAACCTTATTTACATGTTTGTGTGTGTGTCGTGTATGTGTATGTATGTGTTTAGCATACCCTTATGTATAATATCTGACTGTTTAAAAACTCTCAGTAATGACTACATTAATAATAATATGATCCAGCAACGTCGGCTGTCAAACGTAAAATAACATTGATGTATGGCGACGTTGCATTTCAAAAGTATTACTAAATTTATAATCATCGTAAATTAATATTAGAGAACAGAAAGGTTCTAATTTCAAATAAACGTAATATACATTTTCCTAAAGGTATTTTATACTACGATGTATTTTATAGAACAAGTTTTTATTGTGGCTTAAAAGGCTTAGTATCCAAACGAAAGACAGTTGTTATATTTGAATAATCAAGTTAAATGTTTATTTACTTTAAGATTAATTAGTAATATTTAAGTGTGTTATGTGTTATTTATAATGTGTCCCAGATTTTATGTTGCAATTTCAATATATCAAGTTGTTTCAATCAATTCTCTGAACTATCAGTTGATGTTCATATTTTATCCGATTAAACATATAGATTACAAATAAATACTTACTAGTTTGCTAAATTATCTAATGAAGTTTTAAAATAGTTCCCTTACAGAGGATTTGTTAATTATTATCTATAATATTAGTTATTTAGCTATAATATGTGATCATTTGCTATTGGTTTATTATGGCGGGAAGGATGTACTGAGTATTTGACATTTGACGTGTATAAAAATAGAGGTTGCCGCCAATTCGGGGCTTGTTATACTGCAACTGTTCTAAGGATTAAGACATACTCTGTGAGATATATTGTGTGTGCCATGTGTATTATTAAGTTTGAAAGTGACATAGTAATGAAGATACCAAATGTGTAAAGCTGAAACCTATTTGCATTACCCTAAGTTTCTACAATGTTAATGTAAGTTAATTGATAAAATACTATGACTATTACTGATATTATGTGCTAGAATTATGTGTTATAATATGGTTTATATTGCTTATTGTTTATCTTCGCTGATAAATTGCTATAATTTGAGAAGGGTCCAGGACAACATATAATTGTTCTGGCATAATACTTTAAAAGATGTTTCCGTGGAGTTTCTTGTCCATTCTTCTCCACGAAGACCTAGGTTTGCGAATGGACGTAGCTTGATAGGTAATTAACGTTACCTATAAATATCTGACAAGCCTAATCGAAATAAATGAATAGTCTTGTCTTTGTGCCTTTTCTTGATAACCCTTTTGCCTACACACCTTTTTAGAGATACTTTTAGACACAGTAAATAACAAGTAACCATTCTGACACTCAAAGCTTGATAATCAGTGGATATTAATACGTATACACATATATATATATATGTATATATATGTGTATATTAGCCATAATCTGACATCAGAAGTGGGATCGTGCTCAGGCTTACTAATATGATTTCTAATGGTTTTCATTTTGATATTTTCATGATCAATGTTGGAGCTATTGGTGTGATGCTGAGAGCTGTGACGTCTACGGATCGCCAGCTCGATTCAACATGGACGATAACTACGTGCTGCTGACTCTGACAGCGGAACTGAAAAGCTGCAGAAACAGTTTCGAAGCCGTGTTATGGATTAAATGGAGCAGCAGTACAAAATAGCTAATGTCGGTAAGGCCTTTAGAGGCTCTGCTTTAATATGTTATCTGAAAAGTTAGAAATGAAAAATCCTAGGGGAAGCTACTGTAAATTACCAACTTAAACTATTTAACAAATTATTGTTTAAAAGTTAAGCTTCAGTTAAAAACATTTCATGTCTGGTAATTGAATAAAAAAAAAAAAAAATAAGTTCCATTTTTAAATAAGTTAATGAGATGATGAAATTGAAGATCGTTAAATGTTCAAAATTGGCTTTAAACAATTTTTTTTTTGAAGCTTGGCTTTTGTTTGGTTTAAATGATAATGCCAATATTGATTTTCTTGATAATTCTATCATAAAAATGAGACTGAGAATAGGATGTATAAACGTTACATAGTACGACGCTTGATACTCACGAAGATGAGTTGGAGAATAATATACAAGTTAGTTATATTGGATAATTTCTATCTAATGTTAAATCATTATAAGATAAATTACGAGATTCTATGACTAAGTGGGTAAACGGCCATTCTACGAACCTATTTTTTTTTTATAGAAACAAATTTAGTGATTCGGTGTTTTTATTGAAGTAAGAAGAATTAAAATTAACCTTTATTTAATATAAAAATAGTTTTAGAGATTATCAATCACAAAATTAGCATTTGTGGCACTTTTAAGATTTTTGCCTGTCGACAGATGTGACGCCATTATCGACAAAATAGACAACAATGCAAAAATAACGAAAATAAATCAACGTTATAAACTCAAAAAATTAAGTGTCTTCTCACTTGCTAAGGTATAATTATCATGAAAATAACCAACGGTTTCAAAAAAAAAGAAAAACATACTATGTCATACAGATGTGATTTCACTTCTGGAGACATTATTATCAAAAAAAAAAAATAGAAAAAAAAAGAATATAATAACAAATAAATCAGTTACGTAGGATAAAGAATCATTTAGAAAATATCAATATAATCTATCAGAGGACCTATCTGGGCTCTCATCATCATATTTCCATTTGATGTTTCTTTGCTTTTGCCGGTTGTCGACAGAAGTGATGAACAAATACTTTAGTCCATGCCGAGAGGAATCTTTGAGGTTATAAAACATTGCTTCCATTACGTTCTATCATTTTACCACTAATTAACAAGACCAAAATAAAATAATAATTTAAAATTAAGAACTTGGGTACTGTTTTTTTGGCGACTTTAGAATTGACTCACCAACTTTTACACTTTGTAGAATGACTCCAATCTTATTAAAAACTAGGAAATAACGTCTCATAATAATAAAATAATATAAATTGATTTCAATCAACTGTGGATCATATGGTTAGGTACATCACAACTATTAGATATATAATTAAAGCAAAAATTTCAAATTAAAATTAAATTTAATACAAAAACATAATAAAAATCACAATAAAATTAAACACAAAATTAAAATCAAAGTCGAAATTAAAATTAGAATTAAAATTCAAAACCCAAATTAAAATCAAAATTAAAAACAAAGTCAACATTTAAATTAAAATCAAAATCACAACGAATATAAAAATCAATTATTAAAATCAAAACCAAAATTAAATAAGATCAAAACAAAATCAAATTATAAACATCTTAACACTAGCCATCCATTTAATTATTAACTGTTTATTTCGGCCAAAGAAAAAAAAAAACCATAGTGTTAGTAACGAAACAACTTAAAAACTATGCTATGTTATATAACTATGTATGTGGCTGGCAACAACAGACAAACCATGATAACTACGTGTTTCAGTCTAAATAGTGTTGTTATACAAAATATTTTAAAAAAAAAAAAAAAATACCAGATTTTTCATGTTTATTGGAGTGGAATGATTAGTTTTTTGCGAACACTGTAGAATCTTTTGTAACTTGAAATATATAAACGTAGTAAATTTATAATTAATTACACGAATTTTACATTATTATATTTTTGATATGTTCACAAAAGCTACTTCAAAATAAGTGAAGGTATTTTTTAAACATCTCTGGATCTGACAACCTATGTCGCGAACAGTCTACAGGACGTGATTTGTTCCACAGGAAACTCGCAAAATCATAATAAATAAAAGTTATAATGGGGTAATTGAAATATGTGATGATAGAAAACATTAAATAAAGCAAAATACACCTTATCGATAAAATGTAGCTATATTTAAAGAGGAGATATATGGATCGAACAGGATATTGGCCATTTCGTGGAATGACCGTAAACCAATACATTCTTTTGATGCAATAAACTAAGACATCGTATTGTTTATAAATTATTATGACAAAGTCAAAGATTACTGATAGTTCCCTTATTAGACTTTGGCTTTTAATCAAAAGTTAAGAAGCTGAAGATTCTGTTCTGAATGAACGGTCAGATTGGCCGAACGTTCTGTGGAAAGTACAACAATCAATTAACACAACTGTACAAAAATCCACAGGCTTTGCCCCTTTGCGATTTACTTTTCGGCGTAGACGCAAATATTCCGTCTGCCCATGTTGCCCGTTATCCATCATTTATTAGACATGATAGATTATTTGTTTGGTAAATTTTTGTTAGTATTGTTAGACTCTAGTCTATTCGATTATTTCATTATTATCCTTTTGATGATTGTTGTTTTTTTTGAGTAATGTGATGTCATATATAATGTTGGTTCTTAAGAATAATTGTAAATTGATCATTTAAAACAAATACTCATTGTTTATAATAAATTCGTGTTCAATTAACGTTGGATGTTTGAAATTATGAAATGCTATAAGTTTAAAACAAAACAGTTTTTACATTACTGCTGGTCGGTCACTGCCCTGATATCAGTCTGAAATTCATGCGCAGCAGGTGATAGGACTGGTATGTCAAGGCCAGAGGCTATTATAGGAACTGCTGGTCGGTCACTGCCCTGATATCAGTCTGAAATTCATGTGCAGCAGGTGATAGGACTGGTATGTCAAGGCCAGAGGCTATTATATGAACTGCTGGTCGGTCACTGCCCTGATACCAGTCTGAAATTCATGTGCAGCAGGTGATAGGACTGGTATGTCAAGGCCAGAGGCTATTGTATGAATTGCTGGGTCATTGCCCTGATATTAGTTTGAAATTCATGTGCAGCAAGTGATAGAACTAATATGCCAAGGTCAATGACATAAATATAAATAGTTAGGTACTTCGAGAGCGAAGTACAGGTCAGTCTGGCCGTGATAGATTATACATAGAATTTCAGTTTATTAATACAATAATTCACATCATTCTTTAGTTGAACACGAATAAAAACATCCCTACAATAATCATAACCTTATTTACATGTTTGTGTGTGTGTCGTGTATGTGTATGTATGTGTTTAGCATACCCTTATGTATAATATCTGACTGTTTAAAAACTCTCAGTAATGACTACATTAATAATAATATGATCCAGCAACGTCGGCTGTCAAACGTAAAATAACATTGATGTATGGCGACGTTGCATTTCAAAAGTATTACTAAATTTATAATCATCGTAAATTAATATTAGAGAACAGAAAGGTTCTAATTTCAAATAAACGTAATATACATTTTCCTAAAGGTATTTTATACTACGATGTATTTTATAGAACAAGTTTTTATTGTGGCTTAAAAGGCTTAGTATCCAAACGAAAGACAGTTGTTATATTTGAATAATCAAGTTAAATGTTTATTTACTTTAAGATTAATTAGTAATATTTAAGTGTGTTATGTGTTATTTATAATGTGTCCCAGATTTTATGTTGCAATTTCAATATATCAAGTTGTTTCAATCAATTCTCTGAACTATCAGTTGATGTTCATATTTTATCCGATTAAACATATAGATTACAAATAAATACTTACTAGTTTGCTAAATTATCTAATGAAGTTTTAAAATAGTTCCCTTACAGAGGATTTGTTAATTATTATCTATAATATTAGTTATTTAGCTATAATATGTGATCATTTGCTATTGGTTTATTATGGCGGGAAGGATGTACTGAGTATTTGACATTTGACGTGTATAAAAATAGAGGTTGCCGCCAATTCGGGGCTTGTTATACTGCAACTGTTCTAAGGATTAAGACATACTCTGTGAGATATATTGTGTGTGCCATGTGTATTATTAAGTTTGAAAGTGACATAGTAATGAAGATACCAAATGTGTAAAGCTGAAACCTATTTGCATTACCCTAAGTTTCTACAATGTTAATGTAAGTTAATTGATAAAATACTATGACTATTACTGATATTATGTGCTAGAATTATGTGTTATAATATGGTTTATATTGCTTATTGTTTATCTTCGCTGATAAATTGCTATAATTTGAGAAGGGTCCAGGACAACATATAATTGTTCTGGCATAATACTTTAAAAGATGTTTCCGTGGAGTTTCTTGTCCATTCTTCTCCACGAAGACCTAGGTTTGCGAATGGACGTAGCTTGATAGGTAATTAACGTTACCTATAAATATCTGACAAGCCTAATCGAAATAAATGAATAGTCTTGTCTTTGTGCCTTTTCTTGATAACCCTTTTGCCTACACACCTTTTTAGAGATACTTTTAGACACAGTAAATAACAAGTAACCATTCTGACACTCAAAGCTTGATAATCAGTGGATATTAATACGTATACACATATATATATATATGTATATATATGTGTATATTAGCCATAATCTGACACCCGCGACCTCGTCCGCGTTTATTGTAAATATATTACTTCCCTATTTGAACTGGATTTTGTAAACAATTTCAAAGGTTTTCATTTTTTTGCACGGAACCCTAATCTTTTTTCTAAAATAAAAGTAGCCTAAGTTACGCCTTATAACATCAGCTATCTGGCTATACCGGCAAAGTTACATGAGTTATTCATAAAAAAGTAGTTAAATTAGATAAAGTAGAAACACGGCAGCCAGCAGTATTTGCTTTTACATTAATTTGTTTACAACTTGAGACATCAGAAGGACTGTAGCGAGTGTCCACATTGGTCCAACACACTCAATATTAGTAGGTTACTATTATAGCAATTCTTTTCAAATGTGACAATTACTTACGGATTTTACTTTTTATGACCTGTCAAACCGACAACAACAACCTGTATTTGAACGTAATTCATAACTTTCTGTGACAATACATTCGAAACTTTATAACCAACTGTCAAAGTACATTTTCTTTCGCTCTTTACCTTGACAACAAATTGTTGCTACTTTTTAAAAAACTGCACAAACGAATTTAGCTTTTATGTTTATTGGGCTAAGTGTTCAAATTGTGCGAGGTTTCGCCACAATATTTACAGTTTTGATTGCTTACCGTGTTCGACCTTGTCTTGTGGCCTGAAGTTTTCCCAATCCGCGAACACTTCTTTGCATGCATCAACCCACATCCTAGCCTTATGTTTCTTATTGCTATAGTAATTGGCATCATTTTTGTTGTACAATGCTGGTCGCTTTTTCACTGACATGATGAGTGTTTCTACGTCGATTTCCGACATTTTGGCGGGAGCGGACGTGAAGTTGCGGCGGAGCGCGGCGGGCAACTGAGGGCGACTGCGGGGAGACGGGGCGCCGCCGCGCCTCAGTGGGGCGACCGTTGCGCGATGGCGGACTGGGCAGCGCACGCTAGATTCTTTCGATCGACTAGGGTGTCTGTGTTTAGCGGTTTTTAGAATATTTAGGTTCAACTTCACTAGATAAAAGATGCAAATTATTCGGGTTGATGATACCCGATGACTGTCACATAATAATAAAAAAACATTACGAACCATACCATGATTAGAATAAATGTAAACAGCTAAAAGTTTTTTTTTTAAATATAATTGTATGGATTAATTTGATCTGAAATAAACTGATCAAATAAAAGTTAAGTGCAAATCATTAGAATCCGTTCAATTTTTTAGCACCTGTTCAAGAAGTTCCTTATTAATGATTTGTAAATGCAATGCAATATTTGAAATAATAAAAATAACAGCTTACAAAGAATAGAAAACATTTAAATACCAGCCGGCTAAAACATTGGGTGTAAGATACAAAAAGGTTGTATTATAAGTAAAATATAAATACTCCAAAAAAAAAATATTACAGTCCCGTTTCTATCCTCAAGCAACAAAAAATAGGTCCACCTTACACAAGAGCAATTGCGGTAGACGCGTGAAAGAAACAGCACATAGAAAAATACCGCAGTGCAAGTGAGATAACAATATTATTACATGTTTGTCGACGTAACCACAGTAAATTGCTGTGTAGTTGGCAAGATGTGGCTTGGTGGTGTACCGGACTGTCAATGAATGAGTGTCTGAGGTTCTGAACAACGGTGGTGATACGGAAAATGTTCATTGCTTGGTTATAGTTTACTGGTGACTGAGTCTGTATGTCTTTATTAGTACCTGTACTGGAATTAGTACTTGTATGTAATATATTATCGAGAGAAAATCTGTTACCTTGATAAGAACATGATACCTTGTTATTGTTTTTTTTTGTGACTGGAGATGTTTTATGTATTTATTGAAAATCTATAACTATTTACTATTATATAATTTATGGAAGTCAGTGAAATAGATAGGTACAAATAAAAAAGTATTACAAAAGAGTTGGAACCAGTTGCTAATAAATTCGTTTATACAACTATAGAGATTATTTTAAGCAAATACTTGTTTGGAGGAACATAGAGCATAGAGAATTCAGTTTCACTCTTGCTTTAAAAGATGAGTTTATTCTTCTATCTCGTTTTTCCTTATCGGTTTCAACATTAGCGCAGAGTTCTCTGTGCTATCAAGGTTATTTGATAGTAATAATATACCCTATTGCATATTAATAATATTCAATTACACCTATAAATATCTATTCGTTTTTTACCATATCTGCATAACTATTACGTGTTTAAACTTAAGCGTTTATAATTTAATTAAATATTAATCAATTACGTATTTTACTACCTGATATCCTTGGCTTTAATCGCGTAGTATTTATTAATAGTAGTTTTACGTCCATGTCTAGGATAAAATCTCAACATTATTTTGCTTTCTTGACAGCTATTAATTTTAGTAGAAGCTAAACAATTGACAAATTACTCAAATCTGGCAACTTTATGTCACTTATGTTATAGAGTAGTTGACTGTGGACACCATCAATCAATTGTCCTGCTTCTTATGAGCTGTCAAAACGCGAATCCCCCATACATTTTGTACGGCATGGCAGTAATGTGTGACGTGTTTTTAAGAGGCAGAGACCCTCCACTCTTTCCATTTCTCGCGAACCCGCGCGTCCTCCTTCTAGTTCTGACGGAACCTGTCCAGTTCTACCAGCCATCTCCTTCGTGGCCTTCTTAGAGAAGTTGTAAACGTACAGTTACCTGCTGAGAATCATCCCTTGAATTGAAATAGGCAAAAGCCGGGCACTCACGGTTTAAAACTAAGTTCTTCAATGTTTTATTATAATTTGAGTCGAATTACGTGCATTGCAGCCGCTAGCCGGAAAAATACACCCACTTATTAAGATAGTTGTAAATAATGACTATGATATGTCAATATAATCAACATTTTTTTTTTGTTTTCAGTGGAAATCGCGATGGTGCGTCATGCGGAAGTTGTCTCCAGTTGCAGGTAAATTATGGTCACACTACGCCACTTAATTTTAATTATTTTTTTTAATAGTCAAATTTTATGTTAATTTATTAATTATTACTTACTTTAATTATTATTTTCAAACGGTGATTTTGTGACGTGACTGTTGTCGTGGAAATTGTTTAACATACGTACATAATTTATTACTCGGAAAGGTTATTAGTCCAAGAAGATCTGTAAAAATGCTCACAATTGCCCATTAAATAAAAATACAATCTACCGAAATATTTACCTACATAGGACTATTTTCCAAGAACAGTGCTTAACCAACTTGTAAAAAAGGAACTTCCCATAGACATTACAAGGACGTTTTTTATTCCTTCCTTTCCTGACAACAACCTCTTACACTGACTACAAGCCAATTGAAACCTTAATGTCTTTCAAATAAAGGTGGTATAGGAACTGAATATTAATTGCATGCAAGTAGTATATTTTTTCCATAGAAATGATGACTCATCCTTTGGATGGAAATTACATGCATTGACCATTCACTGCCTATTCTTGTAAGGAGTATTGTTGTCTCTTTCTTTTGTTATTAATAATTGCTGAACAGCGGATGCGTAGGTTTTTGTTCTATGTTTATTTCGATTTTAAATAGAGAATAATGTTGTTAGCATTTTTAAAGAACTATAAATTGTAGTAGCATCCCTCCGTCCCTCCGGCAGCAAAATATCGAAATTTCTTTAGGTACTATACGCAAGTCCACTTTTAATATATTACATACTCATAAACCTTCTGGAATAAAATGTTCTAAATGGAGACTGCATAAAATCCGTTATGAAGTTTTGATTCATTCACTCACACAGACGCACGAAAAGCGATTTCAATATTTCTAATCTAAGTAGAGTATAAATGATTGGCGCTGCTAGAAAAATGCCTTATTAAAAAAAAATATTATTATTTTACCAGAGTGCTAGTCTGTTCTGGTTCTTGTTGGTAATCAACGAGGTTCTAAAAAGTTCACTGACAACTCACTGATCACTTTTCAACCTTATTACTTTGAGCATAAGGTTGCAAAGTGGCAGACCGTCACTGAACTCTGCACTCTGTAGTAAAACTGAACTAGAACTAATACTGATTTATCAAACGGACTTATAAATTATAATTAGTGTCAAAACCCTCCTTATTAGCGCGTGTTGAAAAGTGGTACATAATAATAATAAATAACTGTACATAACAATAGTGACAGCCTCCAATTAGATATAAAAACAATCGCAAACCTAACGTGGCTAACACGCGTGACCGCAAATAAAGTTAACGAAGAAAAGGTTGACTCCGTGCAAACATGCAAAAATGGTGTGAAGAATGTCGCTCGCGGGGCGCTAGCTACCAATAAACAAATTCGTAAATTCTACGGAGTATAAACAGCTATATCTCTCGCTCTATTGTGCCCAGTGAGTTGCTTCTTGCGATTGACAATATACAAGCAATCGTTCATAGCGAAAACTGTCAACTGTGAAAAAACATTGGAAACATTCCGTAGTTCACAGTCAAGTCGTTGTGATGATACGAGAAACGAAGGAGAAAGGAGACAGAAGGGCAATCTAGCTTCGCAGGAATTGTATTACTTAGTAACAAACATACTTCATAAAGTTCAGGTAGATCTATTAGCTTAGGGGCCGTCTCCACGAGCGAGAGAATCGCGGCGATATTACGTATTTGTATGGAATAATGTCGCCGCGATTCTCTCGCTCGTGGAGACGGCCTCTAAGAGAGTGTATACAAATACGTGGCAACGACGATAATATCACCGCGATTCTCTCGCTCGTGGAGACAGCCTCTAAGAGAGTGTATACAAATACGTGGCAACGACGATAATATCACCGCGATTCTCTCGCTCGTGGAGACGGCCTCTAAGAGAGTGTATAGAAATACGTGGCAACGACGATAATATCACCGCGATTCTCTCGCTCGTGGAGACAGCCTCTAAGAGAGTGTATACAAATACGTGGCAACGACGATAATATCACCGCGATTCTCTCGCTCGTGGAGACGGCCTCTAAGAGAGTGTATACAAATACGTGGCAACGACGATAATATCACCGCGATTCTCTCGCTCGTGGAGACGGCCTCTAAGAGAGTGTATACAAATACGTGGCAACGACGATAATATCACCGCGATTCTCTCGCTCGTGGAGACAGCCTCTAAGAGAGTGTATACAAATACGTGGCAACGACGATAATATCACCGCGATTCTCTCGCTCGTGGAGACGGCCTCTAAGAGAGTGTATACAAATACGTGGCAACGACGATAATATCACCGCGATTCTCTCGCTCGTGGAGATAGCCCCTTAGCTCTGTATTTCATGACACCTAGATGAAAAGACGCCGCAGCTTCTTGTGCCTGCGTTTCTTCTGCGTCATGTTGGTGATTCCCAATTTCCCATAATTATTCAAATGCTTAACCAACGTGAAACGATCTCGTTGCCATTCTTTTCCTTGTACAGAAACATGGATATTCTGCAGCTTCTCACATTATGTACCTATCCTATCTAAGCGTGACGTCATGCGGGCGCAGTCCTCGTAGTTCTAAGAAAGCCTCCAAGGCGAGCTACTTCACTGACTTTAAACTTTGTCGCTTTGACATAATCTGTGTCGCATAATTATATTCATATGATTATGGCTCGACCGTTAAAGTAGAGGAACCATAAAAATTTAATAAATTAATTCTAAACTAGCTGATATTCTCAACAACACACTTCATTGCCCCAATTGTCACAAATATTGTAAGGTTTTTATAGATGATCTCATAAAAGCACTGGCGTTTGGCCTTTTACATAGAACATTATGACCATAAACTAATTGATAGATATAGGTACCCATGTAATGACCGCATTTTGAAAGTTATATACCAGCGTATGTTTTAAATCAGTGCTTACATGAGAGAACTGCTATTTCGTGAACTTGCAAATTACTTACTTCATGTGAATGCAATCAGAGGCAAAACATATTTGCAACTGTGTAGTACTAATATTTCTTAAATTGTAGTCACAAACACTAGTTTGTATGTTCAGTTTAACATATTACATGTTAAACTGAACATACAAACTAGTCTAGATTATATTGCATAAACTAGATTATTAATTACACCGTAATAATATGTCAGATACAAGTTCTACTTGTAAAGTTGTAATCATATTAAGAATCAATTAACACACGAAATATTTGTCTTGTATTGAAGCTTTAGATGTGGGACTTACTCAAGTCAGAAAAATAACCGATAAATAAACCATTTAAGTGTTGTTATTGTATGACATGAGTTGTTTGTATTGTATCTTATCTGGAAGTTCTCGAAAATAATGGAAGAAGAGAACAACATTACTTGAAGTGTCCTTTTTGATACAAGGATAAACAAGGATAATTTGGATCCCAGCCAGCACCGGAACCAACGTGGCTATTTAATTTTACAGCACATTTTATAAAATTATTGCTTACTAGCTCATGCCCGCGGCATCCGCGTAAGTTCGGTAATTGTCCCATGGGATCGCACTACCGGGATAAAAAGTATCCTATGTGTTACTCCAGGTTATAAACTATCTGTGTGCCAAATTTCATTCAAATCCGGTCAGTAGTTTTTGCGTGAAAGAGTATCAAACATCCATCCATCCATACTCACAAACTTTCGCATTTATAATATTATAGGATTTTGAACCAACAGAACAACTAGGACCCTGTATGTATTTTGCAACTCAAAATGTTTTATAATAATTCACTATTTCATATTTTTATTCACATTTATTAAAAAAACTTACTGAAACGTAAATAACACATTTCGTATGGTCAAAGTAACTGTACCTACATAATATATTTAATTTGCAAACGAATCTAGGCCATACTCAGTCTGACTTTCACCAAAATTTCGCAAAAAATGAAATAAATAATCCACGAAAAAGTTTTTACTAAAATGAATTCATTTCTGTATTTAATTAGCAAGATGAGCTCACTACGATATTTTTAGTAATTAAGATCTTGGCTAAGAGATTAATAACGGAGACGGACACCTTTTTGGGTATAATTTACTTTTAAATTTAGTTATGATGAGAGATTCAAGAGGGTGGGCAGATATCCTTCTGTGGTAATAACAAGCAGGTAACCTATAAGTTATTGAATGGCCTTATTTTTCGGTTATTTTATTTTTTTATTTTTTTATTTTATTTTTTTATTTTTATTTTATTTATTTATTTATTAGTTATTAGTACATGTGATTATAATTGTTGTCTGTGAACCAAATTTCGTCATCACTATCATCATTAAGTCGACAGATAACCACACTACTCAGTAGTTGTACCCTTATGCCCTAAGTAATAAGGTTGAAAAGTGGTCGACCGTCAGTGAACTCGGAGTACATATCCAGTAGTGATTACTGGATATGTGCAGGTAGTGAATGTAGCCTCCTAAGCATTGTTAGGGAACATTGCTCAGGGAAACAGCCTATTGCAGACCACTGCTAGAAATAGGTCTCTGACAAGCTGCGCCACACCAACCTGCCGTCTTCCGCCTCCTGTCGGTCCAAGCCACCTTTTCAAGGTCGTCTTGCTGGCTGCAGCTGGGTGGTAGTGACGGCACTTTCATACAAGCCAAAAAGCTTGGCTCGCCCATAGTCTACTACTCTTCATGATGTTAGGTTTTCTGAACAGTCTGCGTGCTTTATTGTGGCACCTAGGCACGCCACTGCTGGCTGGGTGGTGACGTCACATGCTACGCTTGCCGATAAGGGGTCCTAGTGTTCTGAGAATTTACCGCCAAGACTTTAGCAGACGGTATGATGGTGACCCGATGCTTTCATCCCAGTTCCTGCTGAAGGTTTCCATTTACTTAATTAATTCTTAGTTCTCTATGTATTGCCTTATCTGCCTGATCTTTCAAGTATCTAACGTTTTCAAGTCAACAAACCAGCCAAAAACATACAAGAAAACCATTTCTCGAAGATGAATCACAAAAAAACCGGACGTCAGACATACCAAGCGCTATGTTTTGTGCCTAATTAACTGAAATCCATCATCTCGCGACGGTTTATTATAACGCTCTATATGTATGGAGCAAACAGATGTGTTGTTTGTTTGGTTGTCCCAAGCGAGACTGCTCAGCATGAGCTCCTGGATTAATTATTGGGTTTTTCAATGAGGAATTTCTCAATAGCAGCTACGGAGTCTGGATTTGTGCCCGGTTGATGGCATAGGCTCGCCCCCTATCAAGGGGATTTCAACAAAACTGGCTAAATTTATATTACTATTAGGAACACCTCTGCCTAACCCTTCGCGTGGTACAGGGGCCATGTTATGTCTGTGTAGGTATTTAAAACAGATGTGTCAGAAACTTCGTTTGTTTGACGATTTGCCGCCACAACGACTTTCATGCGACTGACTTGTTCCGGCTAGATGCGGGCTTGTTTGAACAGGTTTAAAGGGATTCTGAAATTGAATGAAAGTTTATTCGTGATATTAGTTTAGTTGTTTGTGGGCTTTGTGAGCAGAAGGTAGTGCCATGGGCTGCGGGACTGTTCGAAAGAGATACCGCGGCCCTGGAACATAAAGGGCCAATGAAGGAACATGGGTGTTTTTTAGTCAGTAAGAGTCTGACACTCCCTTCCGCTCCGCCCAGAGCGGGAGGAGTCATTTGATGATTTCTCACCCCCCAAAAAAAAAAAAAAAAAAAAAAAAAAAAAAAAAAAAAAAAAAAAAAAAAAGGTAGTGCCATAGGGAGATGAAGAGGCACAATTTTTTTTTTATTTGTGTCACATGTTTAATTTAGTATTTTATAATATTTTCTTACTTTTGTATAGATTCTTATTAACGTTTGTTTATGAATGTGTGAACAGTGAAGGCCAATGATAATATTACGTCATTGGTGTAGGCCTTGTATTCCTAAGTGCGTGTTAACTTTTGTTAACCTCTTATCTTGTTTTACGTTTTTTTGTGTAGGTAGTAAGCAACGACTTATTGTCGGGCCTATGCTGTCCCCCCAAACTTAAGTAATGCTGTAACATGATAATATTGTAAAATCAAATCATTTTAAAAGAGTAACCATGGAGTTTCTTGCCGGTTCTTCTCCATAGGAAACGACCAACCCGAACCGTGCACCTTTTTGTCGACGTTTTATAAGTGCCCATGTAGGCCTATGTGAAATAAAAATATTTTGATTGATTATGAAACGATTTATAGAGGACATTACTGTAATTATCTTATCAGCCCATACTGCACTTATGCTGGGAAATGTGGTGCTGGGAAGTGTGGTGACTGGTGTGGACCACTATCCTTATCCTAAGTGATCTCTTGAATAGGGGGCTAGTTTAAAAAAGGTTTTTTTTTGTCTAGATTAAATTTTATCTAGGTTTCTAAATACCGTTATCAATATTTAAAGGACAATTCAAGGGCAGAGAGGGTAATCATAAAATGCATACGGAGATGATATCATATCAGCTCTATCAATAGTACCCCAAGCTAATGATATCATTAATGCAGAAATAAACACTGCCTGCATTCTAGATAAAATCTCTCACGCAGTGCAAACACGGAAAGAAAATGGCACTACACAAATAGATCCCACATTGTCACATGTCCACAACATTAAGTTCCTCCAGATTAGTGCTGCCATACGTCCCGGTACATCGGGACATGTCCCTGGTCGCTTCACCATGAACTAATTCCCGCCTATACAATATAACGCCCGTTCTCTAAAATTTTAAATTATTCCGCATACCAACTTACTCCTACTTTCAAATAAATGGTCAAAAGAAAATCGTATTCCTATTAACAGGATTCAAAAAATTTCATTACACAGATTTAAGAGCGCGTTATCTTGCCCACATCGTCTTGTTCCACCTTATTTAAGGTTTTTTATTTATCAATGTTTACCTTATTTCCATTTCAATTGCCCCGGTCAACATTTATGGCTACCCACCAACTCCCAAGCGACATAGAAAGTGCAACACCCGATAATTACAACGCAAATAAACGACGACATTTCACGAACGAAACGTTTCGCAACATCGCAACAACGCGCGACAAAATGACGCGGCCGCACGCACTTGACACATTTATGTCTGCACGCAAATACCTGGGGGACATAGAGTAGGAGTGAGAAGTGTTTGTGCAGGTGGGACATTGAAAAGTAGAACTGAATATATGGGGAATATGTACTCAAGTAGGGTTAAGACTGTCAAGGACATGATAAAAAGCCTGATGCTCGAATACGTATGTCAAAGACTGTTTATATTCTCTATGACGTATGTTGACGGCACGGTTGGCGTTGGCGCAGTGGCTGAGCGATTGACTGCTGCGTGGTTGTTGTTGCCTATTGCCTACAGATAGTTGTTCCGGGTCTGGCTATTTGTGTATTATGCTTGTAAATCGCATCCACGATACAGGAGAAATTCCTAGTGTAGGGCAACGTTTATTAAAAAAAAAAACAGAAATATACCTAGGCAAAACTGCTATTGAATATGGCATATTACTCAATCTACACTGGACTTACTTTTTCACTGTTTAGTTGTTTACCTAAACGCACCAAAATCATCAACCCTTTGTGAGCTCGTATCCTCCATTACACCATCTTTGTGATGACGAGGATGGTGCCTCAGATTCTTATGAACAGGGGTCTAAAATGCCCGCTTTAGCAGAATCATAATAGGATAATAATATGAATTACATTTAAATTCTTAAAGTAGTCATAGACGTACGAATGAATTATTAATTGTCACCTTGTGACCATTTTACGAATTTCGCCCTATTAGATCATAGACGCATAGGTAGAATTCTTCTGATCATCATTAAAAGAATTCTACCTACTACAAATCTGAACTAAGTGATCTATGATCTAATAGGGCGCTAATACTGAGAAACATGACTGACATCAGTTCATAAGAATCTGTGGCATAAGTGGGGAGTGAACAGTGCACAACTATCGGTTGGCGCTTGCCCCCTTTGCGACCTTTACACAATGTTGGTGTAATCGTTTTATTTATAATGTTAAGGTAAGCTCTATTAGTAGTATAAGTATGAATATGGAAGGCCTATGCGACAAACCAAAGAATAACCGTAGCGAACGGTAAATTTTTGTAAGAGGTAAGCCGCAGTACATATCTTTAATGTGATTAGAAGTATTATTTGTATATAGAATACTGACTGTGTCATTTTTCAAAGGGAAGCCGGTAGGAATCGAGTTGTATAGAACCTTCGCCAATCAAAAAAAAAAAATGTGTAATAATATAGCTTGAAACGACGTGAACACTCAGATGGAGACAGATAGCCAACTCACTAGATAACTAGTCTGTTACACTGCTGGGTCACGCACACCCCTTTTCCACATGGTCAGAAAAATTGCTGGATGATGCTGCACCAACCCCAAATGAATTGAGATAAGCTCAAGAGAATGATGATGCTGATGGTATGTTCTATTAATGACTATGTTCTCTCGACAGAGGACTAGAAAACAACACAAGAGGACAAAACGGTATTTGGCTTCACCCATACATAACATCACGCCTGTAATCCCCAAAGGGTTAGGCAGAGGTGTACCTAATAGAACACCCACATTTCGCCAGTTATGTTTAAGTCCCATGTAATAGGGGGTGAGCCTATTGCCATCAACCGGGCGCAAATCCAAACTCCGTGACTGCTACTGAGAAATTCCTGATGGAAAAACCCAATGACACTTTGCCCGACCCGGGAATCGAACCTAGGACCCCATGCTCCGCAGTCATACTTGCGGCCACTAGACCGACTGGCTTTACCATAAATGATTAAATCATGACCGATTATACACCATTAATTCAGACGCGTTCTAAGAAACTCACTTTGAAATGGTCGATTCTATGAAGACGATGTTCAGGTAGATTGCTCACACAGCTCGCTTTAAAAGCGTTGAACAGAATGAAATCAATTAAATAAATACCTGTACACAAAGTTATACCAACACTGTAATTAAGTATCTGTGTGTGGCATATTTGATTAAGACAGTATGGCGCTGGTTATAAACTATAATTATTCTGTTTACAATAACAAGTTGACCTGGGAATTACTAGGAGATAATTTTATACGGAGCGTATCAGCTACATTCCTCAGATGGCATTCACTTGGACTAGACAGATGGAGTAGCTTCGCGATTGTTATACATTGAGTCTTTGATTGTCTTTGGATTCTATTGCGAACATTTCCAGGAGTTCGCGGCTAAATAATACGGGCACGGGTCGGTCTCCAAGGTTAAGTCGCGCTTGCCTAGGTAGGTCCGTGGATGGTTGACCATCCATCACATACCGAGATTCCTCCGTGCCTCGGCAAGCACGTTAAGCCGTTAGTCCCGGCTGTCATTTATAGATCTTTGACAGTCGTTACAGGTAGTCAGTGGCCCAAAAGTCTGATAACCAGTTTTACCACGGCGTATGTATCGTATTACTCAGTACTAACTGGGTTGTGGTGTTGTGGAGGTCAGATAGGCAGTCGCTTCATGTAAAATACTGGTATTCAGCTGCATCCGGTTACACTGTAAGCCGACCCTAATATAGTTGAGAAAAGGCTACGCAGACGATGACTTGAATCAAATTCCATAAATTCTGACAATCTACTTTTGTAAGCAGATAGTCTGGTATTTACTCGTGGTTGTTCTTTCCTACCTGATGGTGGTAGATGTCCTGCATGTAGTATAAATGGCCGATGGGGGCGAAAGATTCTAGAGTAGCGATCGCGTATTGGAAACTCATTGGTCCACTTTGTATGAGGTCTCCCAATCCCAAATTGAAACGTACGCGGAGGATGCTTGCGGGACAGCCTACAGTGAACGTCTTTTGGTTGAAATTTAAATAATGATGATATTACATTCTCGGTAAATTAAAAAGTATTAAGACTTGCATAGCCTAAGTGAAAAGAAGTTATAAAACCCAAAACACAGTCAACATTTCTGTCTGTGCAATAGTTTTTCTCACAGCAAAAAGTTTTCAATTGTCCTACTTTCGTTGTTAACTTTCTACCTGGAGCGCTTGGCCTACAACTGTAACAAACAAATACCAAGCTCCTTCAAAAAGCTTTCTCTCATGATTCATACAAAATAAAGCCCAATTAAAAGTGCATAACAACTCAAAATAATTACATTCAGCCATTCAAAACCGCCAGTCTTCATTCAAATCACACGCTTGTTCCAATACGTTTCATGTGCGAGAAAGAGAAAACGATATTTAGAAGGAGATAGCTTTCCAATCAAAGAATGGAAGACAGAAGGTATACAGTATGACCTGTGGCTACTTTTCGGATTGCCAGCGTATGTAACAGTACTACCAATACCAAAAGCTTTTTTTTTTGTTTTCGGGGGGAAACCTTCAAAAGACGATCGTTCTTTGGGATAGAGGAGTGTGTTTCTACCTCGCACGTGAGAGGAGGCACCGTTTCCTCTTAAATGAGCTGTCCGGAACCCCCTCTGTGCAACGCCTGTTAAGACACATTCCTGAGGCGACTATACAGAGGTCTCCCTTGAGCCTCACTGTGCAAGTAACCACTGTGCTGCCGGTCATCTCTGAGGTCACGCGGTGAGCGCACGGAGTCCCCACTCTGAACGCCTGTGACCCCAAAGTCTCACCTGGTTTTAGTAATGGAGGCGGGGTTTCGGTGACAAGCGTCGTGTCGGCGGTTGCCTCCCAGCTACAACAGGCCCACACAAGTAGCATCAACTTTAAGATTATAAGCTTCTCGATAGCTTATGTCAATCTAGTACATTTTAATACTTTTCCATCGTCTTTATCCTGATAGAATGTCACGTGGCAGCATTCTTACTCTCAGTTGTAAACCAAAAGACACAGGACAAGACGCAATTGCATTTGGTACAAATTGTATTTGATTGGACTCAATCATGTCGCTGACTTTGATAGCGTAGCTAGAATAATGATGATGATTAATGATCTAATATATTCAGCAAATAGGTTACATCACATGTAACAATTTTACTTGCAAGTCTAATACTTTGCTCATTCCTATCTCTGAGACACCCAAAAAAGTTAGTCACAGAAATATTTGAATATCTTATGTGTCTTAAAAACATTTTAAGAAAAATATCATCCATTGCAGCATCCTGAATCCAACGAAACCTTTTTACTTTGCATATTTTGCTACCAGCTTCTCATCTTCGTAGCCTGTTTCCATGTAACTTGAAGTTGGACGTCATACCTGTCAATCGTTACGATATCAAACGCTGCCTTCTCTATTATAAAAATTCATCCGTATTCTCTATGGCCTTCTTTTAATTCACATGAGTTTCATCCCCCTTTCTTTTCTCATCCCAAGTAGTCCTTCTGCCTCCACAGCAACATGGCGCCGGCAGTCCACTCGAAAGCGCAAGCGCAGTGCAGCGACCGCTAATGAATGCGTTCCTTGTCTGTCTGTCTGTTTGATAGATACCACTCGCTTTCTGGGCTCCTGTTCTGATATCCGATTGATGTTTCCGTGTGAATATTATGTGGGACACGACTTATAGGGCGTGGGTTTGTGGGGAGCTGGACAAAGGTTAGGTTTTGGGATTTATGGGAACCTGGTACCTGTCTTGAGAATTGTGGAATGCTGGTCATAGAACAGAAGGTTATACAAGTGTAACAAGACCCTTAACGAATCCGTCAATCAAGCATTCTGTACATCAAACTAAGTAACTTAATTATTGCTGGGAAACGACTTTTTTGGGGTGAAAAATCACGTTTTACGGTTGGAGTCAAAGTAACGCACTCAAAACATTGTCATGATAGATGAACTGAATTGTACTTGTATTTAAAAAAAAAACTGGAAAAAGTTGGAACCTTGACCCCCAATCTCCATAACTAGAAAGCTCCCAAGTATGGTCTAACAAAAAATTATCGCAATGACGAGGAGAATATGTGCCTTTCGGCTTCGTTAAGGGTCTTGTTACACCCTTCATTTGCGTAGACGGTGATTAAGATCCTACGGAATCTTTTCTCCATTTCTTCTCTTCCTTGATCATCTTTATCGATAGCTTTATCTCTAAGATCGTTTGTATCGTTTTAATAAGGGGAAAAGATAAGATAAGTCCAAAAAGCACTAACAATTTCAGAACGTGAATTTCCTTTTATGGACCATAATTATTTTCTATCAGAGTAACCCCTCCGAAGACAAAACTAGTCTACTAATGCTTACACAGCTAATTGTTACGAAGTCTATAAAGCAAGCCTAATAATTACTAATCCATAAAAACCGAACGAATCTCCATTTTTATTAGCACTCGTCAGCATACTTATCCATAATCTTAATATGCGGTTGACTAACAAATATTCGAGCAAGCAGTAACTATATATAAAAATAAATGCAAGTACCTCCAATTAAAGTTTATCGGGAACGTAATCATGTTGAAGCCACGAAAACAGCTGAAACGTGCTGGTTTTGCGGACAAGCTGCACCTGGTAAAGATCGTATGGAACTATGGACAGCCAGTTTTTAATTTGTATTACCTGACAACTGAATGCAAAGTACAAGTATTTTGATGCGAAAAGGACTTGAGAAGAACAATAATTCACCATAGATTTCACCTTGATTTGACGCCCCATTTGTGAATGCACTTCAACCAACTTATCTGTGCAGACGGGAAAACACAGAACTAAAATAAATGTACCAAGTTTGACATATCGATACATTTTTGCTTAACAAGCAGCGCCACCTTGAACTGTACACTTAAAGCGGTCATACTATAGTGGATAAGAAAGACCGTGATTTTAAATTTTTGACATGCAACTTACTCGTAGAAATTGCAAGACATGTATAATGTAATCCAAGAGCGCAATGGAAAAATGTATCGTTCTGAATCAGAAATGTCGCAGAAAACCTTCTTCCTGCCCTTGTCCCATTCTATTTGGGGTCGGCGCAAAACGTTTTCTTCTTCCATTCTCCCCTGTCAGACGTCACGGCATCATTTACTCCTTTCTCTTTCATATCAGTCCTCCCACAATCCATCCATCTTTTCTTTAGCCTTCCTCTCCCTCTCCAGCCATCAACATTTATATTCATCACTCTTTTAGTCACGTGCGTTTTATCCCTCCTCATTACATGTCAATTGTTCATACCAAGACAAACGACTTCCTTTCAATTTTTCTGTAACAGGCGCCACTTTTAAACTTCCTCTAATATACTCATTCCTTACTTTATCCATTCTTGTCACACCACACATCCATCTCAACATTCTCATCTCCGCTACATGCAATCGTTTTTCCTCCACCTTCTTCACAGCCCAGCATTCTGGTCCATACAGTACGACAGGTCTAATCACGGACTTGTATATTTTCCCCTTTAACTTGAGAGGCATCCGTGGCTCGCAAGTTGTTACAGTGACCTGTCGTCATTTCATCCATCCTGAGTTGATCCGATGCGTTACGTCCCAGTCTACTTCGCCATCTCCTTGGAGAAGCCACCCGAGGTACCGGAAGCACCGCTGAAAATATAGATTTTAAAATTACAGCTGTCTCCAAAAACATAATTAAGAGGTTTCTCAAAACATGACTATTTCCGTAATCCTTAATGACATCAACGGCAATTACCTTAGTTTAGATTTTTAGTGCTAACCTTGGCATTGTGGAATATCTGCACGTACCATATAAGTAAAGCCTTCGCTTATTTAGAGGCCTCAGACTCCTACATCCAACCAGGCAATCGCGAAATTTTTGGTCAACTATCCTCAACAAAGTAAAATGACCTCTATTTTAACGGAAACAAGATATTTTGTTGGATTCTTTTTTGTAACTTTTAACGGTTTTTTTGTTTCACATTTGCACACGGAAACCCAAAAATGATAACATTTTATTTAACTACTAGTGATGGGACACATAGACAATACAGATTTTTATCGATACCAGTTTGTGCAGTTATGTTTTGTATGGGTTTGAGAAAGTGTTATGATTAGAATGATAATGTTAAATGTTACATGCTTATTACTTTAAGGTTTCTTACGCAAACTTTTTCTAACTTATCTTAGATGAACAGTAGTTCCCTGTAACCTGTTCTTAAGAATAATAATGCTACGTAAGATGTATGTCACGAATAAAATGATATGGACATCATGTTTGTATCATTGTTTTTCGTGATAGTTTTCTAAAGTAGCACTAAAAGTACCAAAATATAATATCCATTCAACTCTACGACCGTTATTTTCAATAACATCTCTCACCAGCGGTGCGTAACAAACAAATTGTTTTTGCCAGTGTGATTTTCGATGTGACCTTTTATACAAATATAGCGGTAACTACTTTCTTTACAATTACTGGCCTTTGCGTGACCATAGCCAAATTACCTACCGTATCTAAATTGAAAATGATGAGGTTTCATAACCGCAGTTTCATCGATAACGTTACCGACGTGTCCCCCGCACTAGGCCTGTATTAACAAGTTATAGTGTGGTGTTTACTTGTCGACAGGTGGAAACATGCAGGACATAGTTTTTGTCTTCCGCAGGCAAACGGACGAAAAGATTATCTTTTTTGAGTGAATACTTGAATAGCTTATTATTTTGTTTTGTGTAGAACCGGATTTACGGCTAAGAAGTTTGTGTTTTGGTTAGTGTGCCAGTTAGTTTATCACTGTTGGCTTACCTTTATGTCGTTATTGTGAAAATAAAAGTATTTTCAACTCATCAGACTCATCATTATCATTTTAATTTATTGCCAATTACAATTATTTATTATTATTTATTTTATTTGATTTATTTTTAATTTATTGGATTATGCATGCGGTCGGAGTAGATCTTATTATTACCTCTCATTTACTTAAACATAAACACTTGAAACTAAGATATTTAAATTATGTTGTGATCGTCAACACCTACGCAAATTATATCAAATCTACTTTTAGACTGTGACAACATCCCAATACTTCCTTCAACAAAATACTTACATGTCGCAATACCAGACCACTTACAAAATCAAACGTACATTTATTAAAGCCATCTGCACACGTCTGGGGCTCATCAAGCAGCCACTCTGCTGATACCCTTAATGACGAGGTTATCACTTCAGCGCTGTCTTTATCGGCTCTCGGGCACTGTGCCAAATTCAGATTTTTGTTCAGCGTTGTGTATGTAGATGTATTTCTTGATGTTACGGTATTGTTGTAAGGGTAAGAGACAGTAATAATATTGCTGTTCTTTTCTCTATTATTCCTAAGGTATCTAGGAAGAATATGATATAATTTGGTTTTAGGTATAGTGTACAGCCCGCTTGCACCACGAAACACAATGTAAAAGTTAAAAGTCATTGTTTAGTTTCTGTCGATTGTTTAAGCAAATCAGAGATACAATGACTTTTTTAATACATTTAAGGTTAAATGTTAACAAACTTTAAAAAAAAACCGGCCAAGTGCGAGTCGGACTCGCGCACGAAGGGTTCCGTACCATTATCTATAAAAACGGCAAAAAAATCATATCTGTTGTATGGGAGCCCCCCTTAATATTTTTTTTTTAATTTTTAGTATTTGTTGTTATAGCGGCAATAGTAATACATCATTTGTGAAAATTTCAGCTTTCTAGCTATCACGGTTTATGAGATACAGCCTGAAGACAGACAGACAGACAGCGGAGTCTTAGTAATAGGGTCCCGTTTTACCCTTTGGGTACGGAACCCTAAAAATACGTTGCCTTACGCTAGGAATGTCTCCTCTCCTCAGTGGGTGCGTTTACAAACATTTAAACTCCCTTATACACACAGCCCGACTCCGAACTACTACCTAGGTCATACAAATATTTTTTCCGTGCGGGGATCGAACCCGCTACACGCAGTGCCACAGCCACTCGCTTAGCCACTGCACCAACTTTTTATTGGTGGTGCAGGCGGGGCTCAGTCAGTACCAATGCACAGTCAGTGCCCTACATCTGACCCCTACAAAAAGAAAAGGGGAAGACCGGTCATGTAATGTAAGGACTGTGTTTTAAATTAATCTTATGAGAATTCATTTGACTGCCTTAGCGATATTATAAATATATTGTCATTTGAGTCAAGATAAGATACTTAATAGTTTGTATTTGTCCAAAACATGAGTATACACACATGGCTTGCAAGATATTACATCAAATTATGTCACAGTAATGTTTTGCCTGAACGGTTTACAAATTTAAAATGTAGGAAATTATACAAGCATCAAGTAATTTTAAATTTGTCCGTTACAAGAAGAAATTAACATTCCAATTTAGAACAGAACTTAAAATTAAGAGGTACAGTCGCCAGCGCGTATCTCTAAAGCATTAGATTCAAGGTTGATTTGGAAAATTTGACAGTTTCGGGTAGCTTGATGTGCCGTCTGTACAATAAACCAATCACAACAGCTTTCATTATTTTATGTGCTCATCAACTTATCAGGGACCTTATACGGCTTCCACAAAATCCGCGAGTTCCATACAACCACGAAATGTTTGTACCTTTTCAAAATAAACCCATTATGTATTATAAAACACCACGGGTGTGGTCCAGCAAGCCTGCCCGGCGGGCCCCGGATGTGCACCGGATTTACCGTCAGGTGGTCAACAAACCGGTGTTGTCCTCAAGGATTACCGGATCAGTGCGTAAACCTTGGGTTCCGTAATGTCCTTTGAGAGGGTCAACAGAAGTGGACCCGTTTTAGGGACATAGTGGATTAGGGGATTATGCGGTGTGGCACTTTTTAGGGTTCCGTACCCAAAGGGTAAAACGGGACCCAATTACTAAGACTCCGCTGTCTGTCTGTCTGTCTGTCTGTCTGTCTGTCTGTCTCCAGGCTGTATCTCATAAACCGTGATAGCTAGAAAGCTGAAATTTTCACAAATGATGTATTACTATTGCCGCTATAACAACAAATACAAAAAATTAAAAAAAAAATATTAAGGGGGGCTCCCATACAACAGATATGATTTTTTTGCCGTTTTTATAGATAATGGTACGGAACCCTTCGTGCGCGAGTCCGACTCGCACTTGGCCGGTTTTTGTAATCAACTTGTGGATAAATATTTAAAATGTACGTTTTGGCAATCTTAAACAAGATTTAGTGTTAAGTATATCCTAAGATAGATCACTTCTTTGTATAAATAGTTCAAAACAATGTCACTTTTCGTGTATGTCTGTGTTTTCGTTTTACCTAACTGCGCCATGGATTTTGATGCGGTTTTATCCAACGTCCAAAAAATAAAATAGAGTATGTATTTTGTATAGTACACAGTACAGTATAGTACAGACGCCAGCAGGTCAACCTACTCGAAACTGTCAGATTTTCCAAACGAAACTTGAACCTAATGCTTTAGTGATAAAGTTGAAAATCTATTAAAGAAATTCGACAGCTTGTAGTAGCTTTATGTGCTGGCGTCTTTACATTAATATTTAAATTACGATGGTCCTCTCTCTCAACAACCCACAAAACTGTTAAGAAGAGTAAAAGTTACAATGAAGTTACCCAGTAAACATTGTTATGGAGTGCGTTCAAACTTTTTGAGTAGAATATGCTTTAATTGACGAGCGATAACAAAGTCTTTGACTCTTTGCCACAAAAAAGTGTTTTTTGTAAGCCACCTCCTTACTAAACGTCTTTGTCCCACCCACCATACATTGTATTTCTCTAAGCCGTTATAAAAGTGACACTGTCACAAAAACTATACTTTTACTCTACATCTGTAACTGGCACAAAAAAAATCATTTCGTAACTTCACACCTTGATAATCACTTTATTTTTATTATAGTCAACTTACAACTTTTACTTTACCGTTGGACTAAGGTAAAATAACCCGTATCTTATCGCGTTAAGAGGTAAAAACGGAGCCTTTAAAGTTTGTTTTGAAATTGTCACGCCTTGGATCGCTGGGGAAGTGGATTTTTTTATCTTTTTGTAATGGATTGAACTCTTGCGCCGATTGTAACAGATTGAGTTACAATACAATTATGATATCCGATGTCTTTAAGAAAGTGTTTACGTGTTAGTTTTCTTTATTATATGAGTTTAGTTAAGTGACCGCCTAAACTGAAAAGATTCTGCTACTAAAGTTAACTGTTTTTGGATAAATTATAGAAAACTCTGCTCCAATAATAAGTAAAGCAAATTCACCATCACAGATTCAGAAACGAAAAATTCACGCTATACATAGTTTTTTTTTTAACTGCAATAAGGGGAACCAAATAAAGGGGCTCAGCATGAGGATTTTAAAATGGCATATACATATTATGGCTAAATAAGAACAGCCGCTCGGATCGATCTTTAGGTTAAGCCGTGCTTACCTAGGTTGGTCCGTGGATGGGTGACCACCCATTACATACCGAGTTTCCTCCGTGCCTCGGAAAGCACGTTAAGCCGTTGGTCCCGGCTGTCATTTGTAGATCTTTGACAGTCGTTACAGGTAGTCAGTGGCCCGAAAGTCTGACAACCAGTCTTACCAAGGGGTATCGTATTACCTAGCACTAACTGGGTTGTGAAGGTCCGACAGGCAGTCGCTCCACGTAAAATACTGGTATTCAGCTGCATCCGGTTAGACTGGAAGCCGACCCCAACATAGTTGGGAAAAGGCTAGGCAGATGATGATATACATATTATGACCATATTTTTAAATTAATCGTAACTAAAATGTGTAAAATAAAAAAATAAATTTAAAAAATAAAGAACCCGACTGCGTAAACAGTGAAATAATAAATTCTAATACGGAACATATTAACTGCAAGAGTCGGAACCCATTACCTATATAATTTAGACTAAAATCATTCTATCCAATATGGTTCCGTTTTTTACGAGTCGGGTTTTTTCCCGTGCTCTTTCTTCTTTGGAAAATATCTTCGAAATTGATTCTATGTGCTATGTTTCAAGTGTTATCTTGAAGTTGCCCCTAACTACACCACAAAAGATCTATAGTACTGTTGATCAAATAATAATTTAGAAAGTGCCATCAAATTGCGCACCACAGAATTGCATTACAAAATTTTCCTCTGTCAGTCAAGCAAAGATAAATAAGAATTTATCTCATTTATCGTGATAAAGTACATCTACACATCCAAGTTTTGCAGAATTGCAGGTGATTTTATCTAGAGATATGATGCACTGTGTGTCTTGTATGTATGTACAGTCGAACAAACAGTTTGGTCCTCAAGCAATGATTACCTTTCCACTACGCTTTGTAAAAACATTACACCACCTCTGATGATGCGGCTGATGATAATACTCTCGTCCCCATGTTACATGGGACTTAACTATTATAGGTACACCTCTACTTGGCCCTCCGAATTTTGGCGTGATGTTATGACGCCCGTATTCCCCCACCACAGAGGTGCACTTACAGCACACCCACATTACGCTGTTTTTATTGTGTTGGTCATAACATTTTTATGCTTATTATGACAAATATAAAAGACTGACGTTAGACTTGACTTCTCGGCACACTCACTACATTGTTTAAAAAGTAGCTGCAACTTTGCTACCTGTGTCACACATACTGACATATTATTACAGGGATACAAGCCTCCTGCGTGAGTGAGTGGACTGTTATCCACAACGCGGCTCGGTGCGGGATGGTATATGTCACGTGTCTCCAAATTTTTGATCACGATAATTTCCTTCACCGTTTTGAGCCTATATCCAATCTCATAGTTCTACTGTCATCATCTGCCTAGCCTTTTCCCAACCATGTTGGGGTCGGTTTCCAGTCTAACCGGAAGTCGCTGAATGCCAGTATGTTACGTGGAACGACTGCCTATCTGACTTCCACAACCCAGTTAGTACTGGGTAATACGATACCCGTTGGTAAGACTATTAACTCATTGTTCTACTGTACCTGCAGTTGTTTGTCAGATAAAAACTTCCTAGCTTAGAACTAAGTAGGTATGTACGTCATGTTAGTCAGATGTCTTGTTGATAGAGTAAATAAGTAATTATTAAGTCATCTGTGGTAATGATTGTTTATGGTTTTACTTATTGTGTGTCTAATTACAAATTGATTAGAATTGTTTCAGTCTGGTAAGGAAGTTACGGGTATTCGGACGATCGTGATACAAAAAATGAAATAAAACTAGTTTGTGGGGATGGATTAATGTTTGTAACTCATTCACGCCAAAACGAATGAACGGATTTGGATAAAATTTGGCGAACAGATAGTTTTTAACCTGGATTAACACTTTTATACTCGCTACCGAACTACACACGGGAGCCACAGGCATAAAATAAAAATTAAGTAGATGGATTCGTACAATAAAAAAATTGCAAGCAAAGTCCTTAGACGTCACAAATAAATGTTTCAAAAGTTGTTTAGTTTTGTGACAACATTGACGCGTTTAGGTAGAAAGTGAAGATATTTTTCCAAGAACCATAATTTCCAATATAAACCCAAAATAAAAACAACGAGATAACACTCACATAGGTATTGGTATATGAATCTAAATGATAATGTAATTTATTTATCAAAATATGGACACCATTTAGATTTATTTTTCTAATACTGCCTGTGTATTTGTGTACTATACCATCACTAAAGATTACTTCCGATAACGCCCAATCATTTACCTACTTACTTAACGATAAAGACTTTGTTTGTGAAAATTCATGATGTCGACAAATTAAACTGCATCGCATCTAAACAGTCAGAATTAGCATTTTCCGTACATAATAATTATTATCTCCTCATCATGATCGCAATATCAATTTTAATGTTTTTAGAAAACACGGTGAAAGTAAATATCGCGCTTTCTCTGCCTACCCCCAGGCGAATACGCCTGTTATGTACCTAACCTAGAATTAGTCGAAAGGTCGCCTAGACTGCTTACATTCTTAGGTATGCTTTTCTATGAGTTGCTGTCTTTGAACTAAGAAGTAAATCTGACAGGCCTTGTTGGTCTGGTGGTCCCAAGCGCTTCTGCTGAGCATGAGGATCTGGGGCAGATTCCCAGCCGGAACAAACTCAAAAACTCAAACTCAAAGCATTTATTTCAATTAGACAATTACGGCACTTTTGAATGTCAAAAAAAAAACAAAAAGAAGCGAAGCTACAGGCCCAGTCACAAGGCATAATAACTTGAGAAAGTACTGTAGTTGCACATTCCAAAGCGTAGATCTCTATAGAGAAGAATGCGTAAGAAACTCCATGGACACTTGTAAATCAAAATATTGTTTCAAAATCTTGGTTACATCATTCATGTTGAGATTATAAATATATGTGAGAACGATGTAGAAAGACGTGCACATTAAGAGCGAGCGTCGCGAACGCTCAGTCGGGCAACGATTTTGATCACAATTTTTCTCAGTAGCACCCCGAAGTTTGGGATGATGGCAATAGACCTACCCCCTTTTACATTACGTAAGACATAATATAATAAACATATAATATCTGGTGGAATGAGGATGTTATTCATGTTTGCGATACGTTTTTTTGTGAATTTATCATAATTATTCAAGGCTACTTTCGGGCCTAAGCTAATCGGGAAATTCTGAAACATAACGAGAAAACCTCAAACAATCATCCACTGTGCTATAATGAAAAGTCCCCGAAATTGAAATACTATCACTTTCTAAATCTGTCTACCATGGCCGAGATCTACAAAAGTTACTAAGCTAGAACATTGGCTCAGACCTATTCCTGTGATTGTCACAAAACTGTCAAATTTAACACCAGCACATCAATCTACCCGACACTGTCAAATTATTAACTGTCAACTAATGCTTTAGCGATAAAGTTGAAAGTCTATTAAAGAAATTCACACATATTGTAGTAGCTTGATATGCTGGCATCTGTCTGTACAAGACACGCGGCAACATGCCTAAGCCAGAACGCGCGTTGTGTTTGTAGATCTCGACCTAAGTAAGAACAGTGAACTTTCGCAGGCTTACATGTGTTTATCCCTTAGACAAATTGTTACTTCTTTCTTGAAGAAAACATAAGTCCTTTGTTAAAAAGAATAGAACGTATAAAGGTGAACCTCGGGGGAGGCTTACGTGGAGACGCGGGTTGCTTGATAAAAATATGATAACATAGAATGAAGATATCTATAGATATAGTCTATGTACGTTTTGCGAAAGTTGTGGATTACCTGAGGGTGATCAGAGCCTGAGGGGCTAGCCCTAGAGAAATGGTAATTCTATTAGCGATAAAAATGATTGAAGTGCCAAAATTGTATAACTGCATCGTCTGCCTAGCCTTTTCCCAACTATGTTGGGGTCAGCTTCCAGTCTGCGTGCGTCTGGATGCAGCTGAATACCAGTATTTTACATGGAGTGACTGCCTATCAGACCTCTACAACCCAGTAAGTACTGGGTAATACGATACCCCTTATAAGACTGTCAGATTATCGGGCCGCTGACTACCTGTAACGACTGTCAAAGATCTACAAATGACAGGCGGGACCAACGGCTTAACGTGCTTTCTGAGGCACGGAGGTAACTCGGTATGAAATGGGTGGTCACCCATCCAACCTAGGCAAGCAAGGCTTAACCTGCAGAAGAAAGATCTGAGCGGCTGTTATTATTAAGAAACGAAATAACGGTATGATATTGTAGCTTATATTTGTCTTTTTACTAGTAAATATGTAATTATATTCTTGTATTGTATGTTATATTTAAATTCGTTATTTGCTTTGTTTTTATGTATTCAATTTTCTCTTCATCTTTTACACACTATGTCTACATCTCTTTTTATCTACTCTCCTTTCGCAGGTATGCTGGAAAAGATTTCTTTAGAAATAAGCATCACCTTTGTACCTATTTTTTCTGTTCCTTTCTTGATTTCTGTATTTAGTGTGTACATAAACTGTTAAATAAATAAATAAACGAGCTACTTATGTATTGCAATGACATAAGCTACCGAAAAGGTTATGTCAATCCTGTTGAAGTTCGTTGTAGAAATGAGAAACACTTTGAAAACGATAGTCATTAATTTGTCTAGGCCATCAGGTACGATGCTCTCTTGCCATTCTTCTCCACGAAATCTACGCTTTCGAATGGACAATTACAGTCCATTCACAGTTATTATGCATGTGGCTGGACCATAGATGTGACTATGTATGGTCCGGTGGTAAGAAGTAGGTAGCTTGTTTTTGTCTATTCAAAGTGGTTGTCTTCCTGGTCTATTTGTCTAGTTTTTCATCGGCTTATGCGACAACCAGTGGTCCACATTAGCCCTGGATAGCAACAACTGGAAGTCATGGGCAGAGGCCTTTGCCCAGGAGTAGGATGACGCAGGCTGACAAGAAGAAGAAGAAAGAACAAGAAGTCCATAATTACTGGCAGATTGTTTGCTTCTACTATTTCTTACATATCCTGAACGTAAACAACTGTTTTCGTTGCTCCCCTTACATAATAGGGTCGTCATTAATATTAGCAACCAACGAATGTAGCAGCTATTGGTAAACACGGTGTTTTCGCGAAAATGCATGTTATTAGTCTAAATACAAGTCAATGTACAGCGGTACTCTGTACAAAACATGTTTATTGTTACGGCTTTTTAGGTCGAGTGGCTGAAATTCAGCCTTAATTTGTGTGCAAAAATTGGCGAAATTTTAGTTACATGTTAGCTTATGTGAGCCAGGTTCGTGTTAACTAGGAGGTCGTCACATTTTGAATTAGCTGTTAATTGTAGATCTTTAACAGTCGTTACAGGTAGTCAGTGGCCCGAAAGTCTGACAACCAGTCTTACCAAGGGGTATCGTATTACCCAGTACTAACTGGGTTATGGAGGTCCGATAGGCAGTCGCTCCATGTAAAATACTGGTATTCAACTGCATCCTGTTAGACTGGAAGCCGATCTCAACATAGTTGGGAAAAGGGTACGCAGATGATAATGAGATGTTGAATTAGATTTATTACTAGATCATGAAAACTTCGTCCAAATTCAAGGCTCATCTCATCTGAGCGACATTCAATGTCAAAAACTTGACAAAATGTAGGATAATTACAAATTGGTCGTATTTTAGACTTGACAGATTAACCCTGTTATTGTCAAGTTAAAGTACCTAATTACTTGAGTTTAAGTAATTACATAAGGAACCATTTTTATGCAAAAGACAATTGAATGTAGTAAGAAGACTCGTCAAAGAAAGAAGCTAAGAATTCTAACTTTTGAAAGTTCTAACTTCAAGCGATTACTAATCTACAGGATATAGTCGTATCAAAATTTATTACTTTTACTCAAGTAATCACTTTGAACTGTTTATAGAGACAAGGGTAAGAGTGAGATTACAAGGCAAACATTCATTAAAAAAAATCTAAATAATCTCGTTTAATGTCTGTCGTGATAAGCTTATAGCCAAAGCCACCGTTTTAGTCTAAAACTGATCGTGTAATACCAAAACAAACACCCACAAAAATACTTTCAAACTAATAAAAACTTTATCGGCTTTTTCGAAAAAAAAAGTCGTAAATCAAACATAGGCTTGTTTATGTACAAATCGCACGACAGATTCACATGTTATTATTAAACAAATATTAGTTTGGCCTACTGAAAGTTTGTCTGGGTCTATAGGTTTGTGTATTTATGTGAGATTTGTTTGTAACCGCACCCATGTTACTCAAAAAAATCCTATTTTGTGGTAAACTTTGCATACCAAAAGACATTCCCAGAAATAGTCTATTGATTTTTCGTATTATACATATTTACGCTTAAGCCCGTTTTCACAAACACTAAGCGATACCTAAACAAAAGCGTAGTTATGCTAGCTTTTTCACGCCATCTCAGCGCCGAGAAATTAAATTCCAACAGTGCCATAATATTAAGTCATTCACTCAATAGTTGCTTGTGTAAGTAAAATTAATGTATGGCCACAATGTTAATGCTGAATCTGCCATTCGCATGCTCGTTTAAAAATCCCATAATGGATAACATTTTAAACGTAATATACAGTTAAACGGGAAAGTTGAATAACTCATTTACCCATTATCTCAGACTGAATAACATAAAAATTACAATGACTAAAAGGATACCAGTAAAAAAAACGACAAAATTCATCCTTCAAGAACACAAAATTGCCTTCTCAACACCCTAGAATCTTTACAAAGTTAGTTGCCATTAAAAAATTTAAAAGGAACTCAATAAGTTGACAATACAATCAATTTTTGCCAACAAAAAGAGACGAGACAATCTGGTTATATAGGTACCACCTGTCTTTCCGTGCAGCTGTCCATTGCCAATATGTTACAATGCATGAGTTTTTGTTGACTGGAACATTTTGGTTATACAGCCCTGTTTGTGGACTCTGTAAGATGTAAAGTGGTTTTGCTTACAATTAATAATTAAGTTTGATTATGCACGGGCTGGTGGTGGTGCCCTAGAAGGGTATACACTGACCTTATTCGTGAGGTTCTTCAGAAAGATCAGGTGTGTAGTACTTGCAACCGGCGCGCGGCGTGCGTGTATGACCAGATGTATGAACGTGGACGAGGCAGGAGTATGTAAGGATCGTAGCAGGTGGCGTTCTGTGGTTTCTGCCTACCCTCATGGGAAATAGTCGTGGGTTTACGTATTTATGTATGGTAAGACTACTCCCTGACTGGTCAGTGTTATACTGATAACTATAAAGGCACAAACGGTTGTCGAGTCATGAATCGAAATATTCTCGGGATGACCAACTTTTGGTTAAACTCCAGAATTTGTAAGTTCTTGTGACGCAGAATAAATTTCCGCCTTCCCCATCCAGTCTGCTCCAGGCGCCGGTTAATGTGTTTATAGTAACATTTCCAGTGTTTTTTTTAAGTTTACTAAGTAAGGGATTAGTCCAATCATGAAGTTATTTGAATTGACTGGACAGGACACCGACGTAAAACGGACAATAGAATTTCTCTATCAGTTTACTCGAACTTTGTAACAAGTTTACAACTCCCCGAAGACAGGTAAAGGTTCGCCCACACTTAGCACGTGGGCATTTTATGCGAGCGGGTAAACAGATGCACCAAATACCTTTGCCTTGCAGTAGGGTATTATGTTTGTCACATAGAATCCATTGATCTTAGATTAGAGACTCATAATGACAAGCTTGGTGAGTGCCTTTAAATGACATAAGATGGACTCCAAAAGACCTAATAAAACTAATCAAAAACAATGCATTTATTTCAAGTAGGCCAGTTACAGGCACTTTTGAACTGTCGAAACAAAGACAACAATGAAATGTAGCTACAGTCCCAGTCACAAGGCATAAAAACTGTGAAAGTACTGTAGTTGCCCATTCCCTAACGTAGATCTCTATGGAGAAGAACGGGCAAGAAACTCCATGGACACTCTTTTAAATCAGAATATTTTTACAAAACCTTGGGTACATCATTCATGTTGAGATGGTACATTATGTGAGAGCGATGTAGTACTACTAATATGTAGTAGTTTTTAGTTTTTTTAATAAATCAAAACCAAGACGAATTAATATGACATGGAGTCACTGTTGATCTTTACATAGTTACATACCATACCACATTTGGTGTGGTCCATTTGATAAACCAACGAAATGCAAGGTGGTCGCGTCTACACGCGTGTTTCTCGAGGCCCCGCGGGTTTGTCATGTTTGTGCACACACCTTAAGGTCTATGGTAATGGAATAACAAAGTTGCGTCTTCTCCCTCGAGGCTAAGTCGTGAAGATACCGTCACGAGCAGATTACCAAGCTTAAAATAAACTGGGAGGCGACAATTTGTTGTAAACATTCAAGTTCTGGTTAGGGCTGGCAGGTTGTATGAAGGAAAGTCCTGTCTAAAATGTGTTTATAGCCTCCTCTACCACTGAAAATTCTTGAAGTACTAAAGCACATACATAGACTATGGCCTCTCTGGTAGTCTGTATGTCTGTGTGTCTGTGTGTGTGTGTGTGTGTGTGTATTTCCTATTAATCGATTATTTATAAATCAACATTACATGCTTAGAAATAATTAACTTTATGTTCCAAGTCAAGGCGGTCCTGTTTCCAGAAGACCATTTATTTTAAAATTAAGCGAGGCTGGTATTACTGCCAAAATACGATCAACAGATATCGAATTAGGCTTGTAAGAACTTAAGAACAAAAACTAAGGGATTTCAAAATTCTTATGCAATGTTCAGGGGTCATTGCGCATGACCCATGAATACTACCTATTATATTACAATAGTAAATACGGGGTGGAAAGGACACCGACGTGAAAACGGTTACCACGTAATTCAATTCAGTACATCATTCTGAGCCCCCCCCCCCACCCCACATAGAAAATTTTTCATCAGTTATAAAATAAAAATAAAAAAACAACTGTTTCCTACAAAAGTGCAATACCTACACGGTCAAAATGTATGGAACAGCTGATTTTTTTTAATAACCTATTAACAATTGCTATAAAGGGGGGCTTAGAATGATGTACTGAATACGTGGTAACCGTTTTCGCGTCGGTGTCCCTTCCACCCCGTATGTACGTCCAATGTTTGTCTTAGCTAATATTTTAATATTCTATACTTGGATATGTTTTAGCGGACGAATCGTTGACCTTTTGGTCCTCGCGTGCTATAAACAAAGCGTGGCTAGACGGAATTCAAGGCTAATGAGATTAATTAATTATTCTGTTCTATTTTAAATAAAATAACCTTGAGAATTTTTACATTTTTGTTTTCTTTCATTACAAAACGTTTGTGGTATCTATTAACTTTACTTTGGTAGAAAACATAATGTTTTTTTAATCTTGTTTATTCCTTAAAATATAATAAGTATATCATTATAAATGCGAAAGTTACTGGGTCCGTCTTTCTACGTTACCTTTTCAGGTCTAAACGGCTGAATGGAATTCGATGAAAGGCACATAGGTAAAACATGAGCTGGGTTGACATGACATAGGACAATTTTAATCCCGGATAATTCCGGATTACTAAGAGAAGCCATAAGTAAAAGCTAGCTAATCATGATAACTAGAATCCCCAAAACATAAAGCTTGTATTTTCAAATAAGTTGCTATAACTATGTTATCATTTGAAATGATTCGTTCCACTCACTAAACCTTAATTAATTTTTTTTTATTGACAACTTGGCCAACCCCTGCTATAAGCCGTGACAGTATGCGCGTGCGCTCGTTTTTGGACATCACCTGTCAACTTAGTAACCCAATTGGGGTATTATAACATTCTATAAACACATAACTTAATGCTATATTCGTTGTCATCATGATGACGTTTAGAATACTATCATTTGGCTGTGGCTTCGCCATTGTGGTAGTCGAAAAACGACACCACGGTAAATCCTTCTTCATGAAGAACTTATTACATCAGTTTGGCGATCGGACAAACAGAGTTGGAGTATATCAGTTTATTTTAGAGTTTTCAACCCTTTATACCAGTTTATTTTTAGATTCTTTGACCCTACTATACAGGCTGTTGATTTAGTCCGAAACTTCCACATAAAGGATGTGTTTTATCCGTGATATTGAACAAGTTTCCCTTACAAATGCAAATCTGATTTCTAAACAAAAGCTTTTCATTAAAATAGTCCGATCAGTTTATTGATTATTTCGTGATTATCATTTAGTATTTTAAGGAAGGTTCAGTGCAATTACCCATTTAACAGAAGTTTCTAATTAACTTTACAACTTGATTATTAAAGTAAGATTGACAGATAATTTAATCGACCCTTATTACACTTGCCCGTGCGCATGTTTCTCTTCACCAATCAAATTACTCTTTGAAATATTTTTTGCCAACTTTTGCCCGCGGCTTCGACCGCGTTGATTTAGAATTTGACAATCAATTTGGGTTGCACTCTGCTTGTAATAATAAACTCAAACTCTTTATTGCATTCATGTGTACATTTAGTTGTTACATATAAGTAGGTAAGTAAGTAACAACTGAAGTATGTAGTGTAATTCAATCATGATTCGAAAGACACGTGGCGCCATCTATTATCATAGAAACGTTAGTGTTGTTTGCCTCGGGAACAGTACTTTTTTCAGGGTGAAAGGTACCCTATGTCCATTTCCGTACACCTGACAATTTCAGGATGATCGGTTCAGTAGTTTAGGCGTGAAAAGGTAACAAACAAACAAACTTTATTATACACAGTACATATATGGTTCTTCCTATCAAGTCACCTATATAAATCTTTTACAGTCTTGTTCCCCCAATATAATCCAAGATAATCAGATACCAGCCAACCCTTACTCCACCATGTCTGCGCACGCGCGCCTTTCAACACCACCTGTCAACTGACCCATTATACCCAAACAATCATCCGTACGTCAGAACATAAAGGTGTAAGTAAGTAACACATAAAAACTACGAAAATCGACGTTATTGCTAGGAAGTAAAGGTGCGCTGTTAATGTAAAATTGTACACATGAATGTGCGGTTGACTGAACGATTACTGTTTCTTGTCGAGCAATGGAAATTGTTTACTGATACTGAAAGATCAGGTAGTGATTGTAGTTGTCATCTGCTCATCTGTGTCGAGAAATACGTAAGTGTGGCATTTTAACACCTTTGTGTAAGGATAGGGTTTTGACAAATTGTTGCATGAAAGAAGGTGACGATTGCGTCAGATATTTAGGTACCTATTTACCTAATGATGTTCCTTTTTGTTATTTGTAATGTGTTAGAACGGGAGGTGATGTCAGTTCATCAGTTGCCTAACAACTGAAATACCAGGGCTAAGAGCAAAGGTTAGCGTCGTTTGGCCCATACAAGCGTTTTCCCCTGTTTCCTCTGGGTAATAAAACTAGAGCAAATATACAGGGTTATTTGTAAAACACCAGAAACCTCTTAAGACGTCATTGTACTCATCACTATGAACAACTTTTACTATGGGACCCAACCTGAAATCGCGAAAAAAAAATCAGCTGTTCCCTACATTTATGATCGATTAACTCGTCAAAATGTAGGGAACAGCTGATTTTTTTTTCGCGATTTCAGGTTTGGTCCCATAGTAAAAGTTGTTCATAATGATGAGTACAATGACCTCTTAAGAGGTTTCTGGTGTTTTACAAATAACCCTGTATAATTATAATTATGGAAAAAATCGCAACATGGAGGCAATGTATTCCAGGTAGAAAACGAGAATACTTTTTTACGGGCTAAACACCGCTAGTATTTTCCCTTAAGCTTGGTAAGACAAAGTCTAATTTGCCTTTAATAATGCCTTTTACACTTCAAGCTAAGGTGGTATTGGGAACAGCTGGAGCCTAACACAATATCCATAAATTACTTCCTGATGTGGCACTTCTCAAAATACAAAGCCAGCCACAGACTCAAATACACTTCACTCAATAAAAAAACTTCCATACAAAGCATTTTATTTATATCACAAAGAAAGTAATTCTCTATTCAGCATACAGGCAAGCTTACATTACGATTTACACTTAATTATAAATAAATCAACGCTGTCGACAGGCACCGGCGCGCGCGCAGCTTGAGCATCGACATCGTCTGTCAAGCAGCGCATTATAGTAACACGATTATATGTTACGGTGATAGAAACCGTGTTTCTTGTCAAGTTGGTTAAAAATATTTACGGGCATACACAGTTGGATTAAAATTGAAAAAAGAGTGAATAGAAGACGGATTAATCTTCATTAATATTAACAAACAGTCAAACTTTGCTAATTTTTTCAATGAAGGTTCTGACAAACTGAGCTTTGCTTGATCTTTGAGGAGTGACCGAGTGAGTAAATGGACTGTAATTGAAATAAATGATTTTACTTAGACATCTCGACAACTTTGGTCGGAATTGTGACAGTCTTGGATGGATGGATAGATGGATGGTTGCAGGAATCTTGAAAGCTCTGGATGCGTATTACTTATTAGAAGAAGTTCTCAGCTCTAGGATGGCCGCTTTTAGGGTTCCGTACCGGAAGGTTAACCAACGGGACCCTATTACTAAGCCTCTGCTGTCCGTCCGTCTGTCTGTCAGCGGGCTGTATCATGATCTGTAATAGGTACTAGGTAGTCAGTTGAAATTTTTTACAGAATGTGTATTTCTGTTGCCGCTATAACAACAAAAAATAATAAAAAGGGGGCTCTCCTTCTATAATGAATAATGATACGAGTCCGACTCGCACTTGGACGGTTTTTCAATATAGTTTTCCTTGAAGTAATCCTGTTAAATTAACGACATATTCTTTGTAGGTAAACAAAACACTGAATAATTGTCGAATCCTTTACACCTGCATTCTTACACGTCATAACAAAAACGAAATACCATCAATCATCCGGTCATTCATTTGTTTATTAATGAATATTAATTAATGAGATTCTTGTTCTCGTTGAATGCTCAAATATTAACTTTAAAACTAATTAATTCTGTTTGTTTTTGTTACAGGTATGTTCTGGTTCTTAATATTTTTCTGTTATGGTAAGTTATGAATTATGATTATTGAATTATTATTTTTTAAAGTTGAAAGAGGATTTGTAGATAAAAATAATAAAAAAAACAAGATTTTATCTTCGCTTCATCTTAATGATGGACATTTTTTAGTTTGATGTATCGTTTGTTAAAACATCTTTCAATGAAATTAATAAATTAATTTATCGGAAACATAATTTGCGCACGGAGAGATGGGCAACGAGCGTCACTCACTGGACGCCTACTAATAATAGGCCTACTCTTGACCTCAATCTAGTCCTGAGGACAGAGATGAGGTCGACAATGGAACGAACTACCCAAAAGAAGCCTATTAACTCGCGACTTAAATAGATTGGGGTCATATGAAGTATACCGCGGCGAAGGTGGTGTGACCATCAGTGGGGTTACTATGACGTTTTAAAGCAGGAGTAATTCCAGTGTGGGAAATAGACAGAGCTATACAGGTCGTCTAGCGCCATCTCTTTCCCACACTGGAATTACTCCTGCTTGAAGACGTCATGGTAGGTCACCTGATCTCGTTTGCGGGTTGAACATGGCCAGACATCGATAGGAATGAAAAGACAGAGAGGTGGAAGGAGAAAGGGCAAGCCTTTGCCCAGCAGTGGGACACTCAAAGGACAAAAAAGTGCCTTTCTGGGCACACATTGCGAATAAATTGTTTTCTCATTACATATTTCTTATTGACCTTTTAGCCAGGTAATTGCCTTAAGGTCCTGTCGGATACACTTGTTTACTTACTAAGTTAACATATAATTTATTTACACGAACTTACAACTTAGAAACAACTTTGCTTACCACTAATTTCTTAACTTTTACTTGAACGGGAAACTTGTCGTAAATTCTCGTAAATAAATCTCCGCGTGTGGTCTCTCATTGGTCATAAATATTTTACGACGAACCGTATATTTTGAGTTGTATGTATGTAATAATATGGTAGGTACAAGCCTAGTTAACTGGTAAGAACTTAACTTGAAATATAGTCGTGATGTGTTTGTGATGTTTTGGTCGTGGTTGTAAACAAAAGGAGTCTACGGCTGGACTTAGGTCCCTGAATTTGGCCTACAGTGTACGCTAGCCTAGGTCTTCAGACAATCTACCAAAAAACATAAACAAAAACGGGCCAAATGCGAGTCAGACACGCGCACGAAGGGTTCCATACCATTATCTATAAAAATGGCAAAAAAAATCATGTCTGTTGTATGGGAGCCCCACTTAAATATTTGTTATTCTGTATTTTAGTATTTGTTATTATAGCGGCAACAGAAATACCTACATCATCTGTAAAAATTTCAACTCTCTAACTGTCACGGTTTATGAGATACAGCCTGGTGACAGACGAACAGACAGACAGACATCGAAGTTTTATTAATAGGGTCCCGTTTTAACCCTTTGGGTACGGAGCCCTAAAAACTAGCGTGGGACGTAAACTGTTATATACTCTGACTGTCATGTTTTTTTAGTTTAATGAAAACAGTCTTATTCAGAAAAATGTGGATTTTGCTTTTATCTTATTGTACATACATTACATTTCCTAAGTGTAACCTTTTCTTGACATCGAAAATACCGTAGATATCCTAGCTGCTGGACTAAAACTCAAATACAACTAATGTTAACGAACACAAAACCTTCAAAATAAACCAACAAAACAAAAGCAAAAATTCCTTTGAAAAATAATCTTGTAAAAACCGTGTCAAACATCTGATACTGTTGTATTTCACCAACATAACATTAAAATACGTATTAGTAAATAATATATAAACATCGGCGTGTCAAAGTAACAACCCGTGTTTCGCAAGTCGGTTAAAAATTCCATGTCGACACATCAATTTGCATCAATCAACATCTGCCGATTTTACATATAAAATTACTTTAACACAAAATAAACTCTCGTCGTCTCACACTAAAGTGACTTTTAGCTTGCAAGTCTATAGATTGATATTAATTTGAAACATTAACACAAAAGAAACTATGTCTCCTTATTATAAGGTGGCTTTTGGCTTGTAAAGCGATGAACCGATATAATTTGTTACAGCCACATTGTATAATAAATGATTGAGTTGAGGTTCTGTGGTTGAGGTTCTGTAGGATTAAAGTTTATTTGATTAGGGAATTAGCTGGTTTAGTTGCGTGATTTGTTATTTAGCCGATACAGTGTATTTCTATGTGGGTATTTCATATATTTTGGGGTATTCAACACCAAGTAAAAGCCATTTAAAATAAATATATTTTACATACACGAATAAAGTTTATGTAGTTTGCTTAAAGGCAGTATCTCAGTAAATTTTAGTATTCACAAATAACATCTCAAGTTCTTAGATAGCCCACTAAGCCTGCTCTTTGTTGTCGTCAAAAAGGGCGACACAATGTGACAAGGGGCTGTTTTATTGCAATCAGAAATTCTCTTTAGAACAATACCAAATATTCTTAAACACCAATACGTAACTGAAATTGAAAGGGAAACAATCTTACACTAACAAAAAAAATTAAAACAATCTTTTAAATATATGTAAGTGTGACGTCATTTTTTTTCAGCAATCCCTACTATTATCATTAATAACTAGTCCGCCATCTTTAGGAGTCCGCCATTTTGGATCTAGAATGACGTCACTAACCTAACCATGCAGTCTCATGCAAACTAAACGTGTCTGCAAAATTTCAGCTCAATCGGTTGGGGATAACTATATTACCTAAATTCAGTTGCAAGATTTGACCTAAAGCAACAAACAAACAGACAAATATGCAAGTTAAATAAAACCTTGTTGATGGCACAATGACAAAATTGATTCTGTGATTTCGATTTTGAATGAAGAGGCGGTTATCTTAGCACTCATTAATCCTGTATCTCACGGAACCCTAAACGCGTAGCAGATGTCCCTGCTCCCAGCCTCCAGTCGGCACCTGTTCTGCTGCACGTCCGGACCTGTTCCATATGCCTCTATTTTAATGGCGTTAAAAATGTTAAGGTATTTGAGAATTTTGCTCTTGGTACTTGGCATAAGTTATTCTGAAGAAGTTCTAATTAGCTGTATACTAAGATGGGTCAAAATATTTGAAATATATGACCCACTTATACAACCTTAAGATTTTTAAATTTCGCATTTATAGGCATTTATTGTACGGTAAATATTACAGTACCTTTTAAACAATTTAAGTTAAAATTATGCACTATCCTCGAAAGACGACTATAAAAAACTACATCCCTACTTGGTTTTCATAACTAAAATAAACAGAAGCGAGGCGAGTCAGTCAATAAAATCAATTGCTGCTGATACGTTCACTATCATGTGAGTAGCTGACATTCACCTCAAGTGGACGCTGGGTTGTTACACTTCAATAAATAATATACAAATGGACATCTTCAAGGTGCCTCGACATTATTAATCGACAAAGAAAGGGTATTCAGGAAATTTGTAACAATATCTGAAAGGGTTTTGAAGCTTATCTTCATAGCCATGGGTTTAAATTTTTATGTCACTTTTATCGTCATATTCTTTGTCTGTAGCAGACTATTTCTTTCATATTCTTGGGATGTGAAAACTAATTGACTTAACGCTTGGAATGAAGACATCCCTCTGCTTTCACTGCTAATAGCTGACTCAGAAGAAAGGCTATGGAAAGTCAAATTTACATAGATTTTTGCAATTTGCAGGTCAGTATCGAACTGTATGTTGAACAAAATTTTATTCGCGACCATAACAAATATATCTTCACTGAGTTAATCAATTCAACCCTCTAAGTTCATTTAATCAAATTATGACTTTTTTTTATGAAATAGCCATTCATTGGGATAGGACACTGACCTACAAATTGAAAAAACGTAAGAAAATTTTAATTTCGCGGGCTATCTGGCGCTTCCATCTTAAGCTAAAAAACGTCCACCACCAGACGGATACTTCCTCCAATGATCGCCTATGATGAGTAGTTCCTCAACACTCATCATCATCAGCCTATAGCAGTCCACTGCTGGACATAGGCCTCCTCAATCGCACGCCATTCAACTCGATTCTCAGCAACTCTCATCCAGTTGCTACCAGCCACCCCGCGAAGATCGTCACTCCACCGAGCCTGAGGGCGTCCCACCTTACGTTTGCCGATTCGCGGTCCTCCACTCAAGAACACGTCTACCACAACGGTCATCGGTCCTACGGCTACTATGACCAGCCCATTTCCACTTCAGCTTACTTATTCTGTGGGCTATGTCGACAACTCTGGTTCTCTGTCGAACACTCATATCATAACCATATTCCATAATCCACCACCCGGTCCCAGTGTTGTTGATGTATATCACATGACTGTCTTTGAATCTAGCCCTCGATTCCAACCAATCCTCCATCAGATCGTGGTATTCACACTCAAATTGCCTTTCGCGACGCTTGCGCACCTCGTGTCGTTAGCTTGCACAAGGTCATGTTATGTAAGTCTAATAAAATGTACATACATAATGTATATGTGTTGTTGTAAGGCCATTGTTTTTATGTTTACTAACAATATTTTGATGTTGAAGGAAAAAAATCTTTGTTTGAATTATACAAAGATAAATCTGTAGGTTTCAAAGTCATTAGTTTTAGTAGTTTTGCTAAGATTTTGCCAAATTTTCTAGTGAGTCCAGAAAGCGTATCTAAAACCCCTTTCCGGGTCGAGCAGTGTTATTAGGTTTTTTCGACGATAATGTCTTAGTAACAGCCACGGAGTCTGGATTTGTGCCCGGTTGATGGCAATAGGCTCGCCCCTTATTACATGGCACTTAAAACCTATGGCGAAATGTGGGTGTACTATTAGGTACACCTCTGTCTAACCTATCGGAGAATAAAGGCGTGATATTATGTACCTATGTATGTTTATAATGGTATAGATTTAAAAGATTTCTCGTTAATAAAGCTTCTACATCTATGAGATAATTGTCTGGACTCACATTAACCACAGATTTTACTTCCATACCTACATTTTAAGATTTTCTCAATTACATAGATAAAATTGCATGTTTCCACCATATTTAAACTATTTCATCTATCACCACGACTACCACACATCACATTAACGTTCAAATCACGCCGCACTCCACAAGAAAACACGAACCGACCAACCTTACACAAGCCACCGATTTAATTACCAACCGACTCCCAACCACGTTCAACATTGTTGCCGTTGCCACAATTACCTGCGCAGGAGTGCCTGGCGCGGTCACGACTGGAGATAAGGCTAGATGAATGGGCTAGATTAGGAGTAAGACGTGATTAACTAGGTTCATATGCTTCGGTGCTACTTAAGATGGGAGTGGATTGAGTAGAATGCAGGGAGTAAGCAACGAGGGGGATTTAGTGGCTATTACAGTAGCGAAGGGTCAATTTTTGTAAGAGGTAAGCTGGAGTACATATCTTTAACGTGATTATATTATTTGTCAATAGAAAACTGACTGCCATTTTTCAAAGGGAAGCCGGTAGGAATCAAGTTGTATGGAACCTTCGCTACTGGTGGGTAAAGTGTATACATATACTCTTTAATTCTTCTTCGCGAAGAAGAATAGAGTATTATAATTATTATTGTTTTTAAATGCTTCATGATGACGCATGCTTGTTTTAAATTCAAATTGCTTTAATGAATGGTCTTAATCACAGTTTATTAATTAACACTTGTTAAGGTGCTATAATGTCGAAACTTAAACACGTGCGTAAAAAATTATTGCATTAAAATATGTTAGGTTTCGGTAGGTATAATTTGATTTTATTAATTCTCTCTTTGGAAGTTATTAACGAGTTTGAAACACGAGGTAATATTTCAGAGTCAATATTAATAATACATATTATGCTATATCATTTAGATAAGCGCTGCAGAATGATCTTGATTCGTTTTTTAAATGTCAAGGTCGGCTAACGATTTTGTAGCAACAGAAAATAATGTGTGTGTCTTATCTTAACTGTTACGGACGACGTAGCTCATTATGTAAATAGACTTATTATTATGTAAACATTGATTGATAAATAAACGATGATTTGGTATTAGGGACTTGTAAATAACAAGAATAGGTTTGTTTTGATACCCCTTACACACACATGTAAACACAGAGTGGAAGTCTAGCATGGTGGAGACAGGAACGGACAGGTCGAAACCTGTCTGGGACACTAGCACGTAGATCTAGGAATTACGAACTCTCACTCGTAGATAAAAATCTGCACCACACTAGGCCCTCCACTACTTGCACTATGTTAAAAATATATATAAAAAGGGCAGTTTGTTGCAAGCTTGTAATCCTCTCTCAACACTCAAGCAGCAAACTGATCCTGGGAAATAAATGAAGAAACAAGAAGTCCGACGTTTTATTTCAAGATACATACAGTCCACCTCGTCAGCTGGTCCTTCGAGCGAGCCGGATCAAGAAAACTGAAAATTCAAGATCGTCGATCGAAGTAAATCAAGATATCAAGCATGAAGACTAGAAGCGTTGCGGCCAAGGAAAGTGAATCGGAATCGGGCTACGATAGTCGACGCCCGCGCACGTTCGAGGAACCGCCAAGGTCGCCGTCGACCATCGCGTCCGCGTTGCCGCGCACGCCGTACGTTGCGCCCGCGGCTGGGACCGGTCCCGCCGCCTCCGCGTTCGCGAACGCACCACTCGCCACCGTCGCGGCGAGTCGAGTTGCGCCGACTACGACCGATAGCGCGACCGCCGCGCCGGCTCCACGCCTCGTACCGGCGAGTAGAGCCACCGCGCCCGCGTACGATTATGGCGAATCGCTCGTCACGCCATCCGCGTCGTTCTACCCGACTACGTCCGCCGCGCTTCACACACAGGATTCAGTAAGAACTATGACAGCTGCACACAACGTGTCTGTGAGGGATTCAGCAAGTACGATTCGGTCAAGAAGATCGTATAGCAGTGACGTGGCACGCATGAAGAAGGCAGAGTACGAGGCACAGAGGAAGATCGCTGCGATACGAAACGAACAGCTGGAAATCGAGAAGGCGCTCGTCAACAAGCGATTTGAATACGAAGTGTCGGCAATTGAAGCAGAGGCAGAGGCCCGTGAAGAGGGCTCTGTGCACAGGAGTGATGACAGGGTGGACGAGTGGCTTCAAAGTATGGACCGAAGTCACCCCCATGTTACGGAACCGCCCCAGGAGGAACGGCCTCCACGTCCCGCTACCACGCACGCAGCCCAAGAACCTGCCACCTACGTCGAGCCCGCCACATGTGTTGATGCCATCACGCCTGCCAGACACGACCGAAGAAGACAACGATCGGCATCAAGGTCACCCATCAGAGGAGAACGCCGAGTGGGAAGAGGAATAGAACAGCTGGCCGACACGCTGGACAAAATGATGCGCGTCCGCCCGCCACCACGACAAGTCACTGAGCTGCCGATATTCACGGGAGCAGCCATCGAATGGCTGCCGTTCAAGGCGGCATACACCGACTCGTCAAGCGTGTACAAGTTCACTGCGATCGAGAACTTAGCAAGACTACGAAACTGCGTTAGGGGTGAAGCAAGAGAAGCAGTGTCAGCGCTCCTGTATACTGCGACAGACCCACAAGTGATCATGAAGACTCTGGAACAGTACTACGGGAGGCCGGAGATACTCATGGACCGAGTAATGGAAGACTTGAAGAAGCTACCTCGACTCACCAGTGCGGCCAGTGAATTAAATTCGTTCGCAGTGAAACTACAAAACATAGTGTGTGTGTTATCTAACATGGACAACCGCGGATACATATGGAACCCGATGTTAGTTCGTGAAGTAGTGGACAAGTTGAGCCCGCACATAAAATCAAGATGGTGCGACTACGCTTCTGAGGCTGTGGAATCGTCGCGCGAACCGGAAGTCATATTGTTATCCAGGTTCATGATGCGAGAGGCTGATCGAGCCATGAAATATGCCTTCACTAACACGACGAACGCGCCCCCTCCGAAGAAAGAAACTAGAAGTGTACCGCAAATTAATTTAAAGAAGAAGGCGAGCCGAGAAGTAATCTACACGACATCGGAGAAGGAGGAAGACAGAAAGCAGGTATGTTTGTGTTGCGGTGGTGATCACGAAGTACCTAAATGTGCGAAGTTCCTGAAGATGAGTGTCAACGAACGATGGGAGTGGGCACGTGCTGGAAGAATATGCTTCAAGTGTGTAACGAGGCGCCATCGACGTGAACAGTGCCGAGCGAAGCGATGTGGCAAAGAAGCGTGCAGCCGCCCACATCACGCGTTGCTGCACAAAGAACAGGAGACTCAACATAGTGAAAACCCAGTGAAGACGACCAACGTCGAGAATCAACCTTCAAAAGAAGCAGTGATGGCAGTCTCCGCGCCGAGCAACGCGTCGCAACGTGTGTTATTAAAGATGTGCCCCGTGATATTAAAAGGACCCGGCGGGCAGGTGTCAACGTTCGCGCTAATGGACGAAGGCTCAACGGCATCACTCGTCGACGAAGAATTGACACGGCGTATTCAAGTAAGTGGGCCCGTCTCTACTTTACGTATACAAGGTGTGACCTCACAACAACATGAAGAACGTAGCCAAGAAGTCAAGCTACAGATACGCGGTCAGAACGGAGAGTTTCAAGAACTACGCGCACGAACGATGAAGGACCTGCAACTTCATGGGCAAACGGTAGACAAGTCAACACTACTGAACTACGCCCACCTTCAAGACCTGGAAAACGACGCGTTCTTCAAGGAAGCCACACCGAAGGTACTAATAGGCGCTGACAACTGGCACCTGATAGTCACACGTGAACTACGCATGGGCAAGAAGAATGAACCCGCGGCTTCGTACACTCAGCTGGGATGGGTGATCCACGGCACGGCTCCGCGCGCGACTTTAAAGGAACAAGAGGGACAAGTGGTGCTGCATCTATACGACGTGTCCGCAGCGAGGCAGACAGATGACGTACGTCGTGTAGAAGAATTGGTGAAGTCACACTTCCAGATCGATGCCCTAGGAGTTTCATTAGCGAAGAAAGTCAAACCGGAAGATCAGAAGGCGATCGACGTGGTTCAAGGCACCATGAAGAAGGTAGATGACCATTTTGAAGTCGGGTTACCATGGCGTGATGAAGATGCTGCAATGCCCAACAACTACAACTGTGCTTTGAGAAGATTGAAAATAATAGAGAGAAAGATGGATTCATCACCACACTTCGCAGCACAGTACGGCGCTCTGGTCAAGAACCTACTTGATAAAGGATACGCCCAGGAGTGCCAGGGAACGGAAGATCAAAGCAAGAAGGCGTGGTACCTGCCGCACTTCCCGGTCGTGAACCCGAATAAGCCGGGGAAGATGCGTCTGGTGTTTGACGCCGCACACCGATACAGTGGGGTGTGCTTGAATGACTACCTACTGGAAGGACCTGATCTCTTGAAGTCACTGCCAGGGATCCTGTTTAGGTTCAGAGAGCGGCCGGTAGCCGTCACAGCCGACATACAAGAAATGTTTCTCCAGGTCAAGATAAGAAAACAAGACCAAGCCGCACAGATGTTTCTCTGGCGAGACCGGGAGCGCACCGAGCCACCGAACAAGTACAAGATGACATCAATGATATTCGGCGCTTCGTGTTCACCCTTCATCGCGCACTCAGTACGAGACGCCAACGCGAAGCTGTACTCTCAAGAACACCCTGACGCCGTGCAAGCTATAACATCAAGCCATTACATGGACGACTACGTAGACAGCTTCACCACCGAAGAGGAGGCGGTCAAGACGGCGAGAGAAGTCATGAAGATTCACAAGAACGCACACTTCAACTTGAGGGGTTGGTGCTCGAACAGACACGACGTGGTGAAGAACATAACAATGGAGAAGCAGGCACAAGACACAGAAGTAAGACTCGGACAAAGGGAAGAGAACACCGACAAGACGCTGGGTCTACTATGGCAGACAGGCTCAGATGAGCTAGGCTTCAACACCGGAATGAGTCGGCTGTCACCCGAGGTGAAAACAAGAGATAGGGCACCGACAAAGCGAGAAGCCCTGGGAGCAGTAATGGCAGTCTATGACCCTCTGGGTCTCATCAGCCACTTCACGATCACTGGCAAAATCCTGCTTCAGAACCTGTGGAGGCGCGACGTAGGGTGGGACGAGACCATCCCCGAGGAAGACGCGCAGCACTTCGAAGACTGGATGCGAAGCCTGAGCGAGGTGACGAAGCTACGCATACCAAGGTGCTACGGCAAGGACCCAGATGACCTCATAGAGCTCCATGTGTTCTGCGATGCAAGTGAACAAGCATACACGGCAACAGCTTACTGGAGGATCCAGAAGCCAGACGGAAGAGTGGACGTGAGGCTGGTAGCAGCGAAGTCGCGAGTAGCCCCCCTAAAGCCAGTCACCATCCCACGACTGGAACTACAGGCAGCGGTGATCGGCGCACGACTGGCGGAGACGATATTAAAGGAGCATCGAGACAAGCCCAGAAGCGTTACATATTGGACGGACTCACAAACCGTTCTGAGGTGGATACAGAAGGACGCCGTGAAGTACACAGCGTTCGTGGCGCACCGCCTGGGTGAGATCGCGGAGCTAACCAACTCTAGCCAGTGGAGATGGGTGCCCACCGAACACAACGTGGCAGACGACGCTACGCGCCCTAACTACGCCCTACGCATGAAACCAGAAGATAGATGGTTCACCGGCCCCATGTTCCTGTATGAAGACAAAGAATCCTGGCCAAAAGAAAAGGTCAAAGAAGACGTCGTCGAAAGCGAAGTGACATACGTGGTAAAAGAAGCCAAAGAAGAACGCCCCTCTCACCTACCCGACATAAGAAGATTCTCTTCGTATGAAAAGCTACTGCGAGCGACAGCGGTGCCCTTCCTATTCAGAGAAAAGTGCAGGGACAGGACCAGTCAGATGACCGTCGACCTAATAGAGAAGGCCGAAAAACTATGGCTGAAGCAAGCGCAGGTCGAAGACTACGCAGAAGAAATACACTTACTTGAGAAGGGGAGACCCGTGCCCAAGTCTAGCAGCCTATACAAGTTGGACCCTTACATGGAAGACCAGGTCCTCAAGGTCAGAGGAAGAATTGGACACGCAGCGGTCACAAGCACCACGAAAACACCGGTAATTCTACATGGCAAACACCCGTTCACACGACTACTGGTGGAAGACGCACATCGCAAAGCTGGTCACGCAAACAACGAACGCGTTATCAACGACTTAAGGCAGCGATACTGGGTGGTCAACCTACGCCCTACAGTGCGAGCCATCGCACAACGATGCCAGCTCTGCCGCATCAGGAAGATTATGCCAGTGAAACCGATCACAGGTAACTTACCCATAGAACGACTAATTCAGACGCAGCGACCCTTCACCCACTGTGGGACCGATTATTTTGGTCCAATGACGGTGGTCATAGGGAGAAGGCATGAGAAACGATGGGGAGCCCTCTTCACCTGCCTAGTCACAAGGGCAGTACATCTGGAGCTGGTGGCGAGCTTATCTACAGACTCCGCGCTCATGGCGATAAGAAGAATGGCGGCGCGTCGAGGTTGGCCCAGGGTCATGTACTCTGACAACGGCACCAACTTCAGAGGGGCAGACACCGAACTACGCATGGCTTACAAGGAGTGGGCCAAAGACTTCACTCACTTTGGAACCGAGCACCGTATGAAGTGGAAATTCATACCACCAGGGGCTCCACATATGGGGGGAGCATGGGAGCGACTAGTACGCTCCGTCAAGACGGCGCTGGGAGCGACCCTGCATCAGCGGGCGCTGAAGGAGGAAGTGCTGCTGACGCTGCTGACAGAGGCCGAGCACTCCATCAACTCTCGGCCTCTGACCCATGTCTCTGTCGATCCTAAGGATCCGGAGGCCCTCACACCCAACCATTTCCTCATCGGAACCTCCTCAGGCCTTCCCCACACTGGGCCTTGTGAGGAGGTCAGCCGCAAGCAGTGGAGAACTGCCCAAGCGCTCGCCGACCACTTCTGGCGGCGCTGGGTGGACGAGTACCTACCTACGCTGGTGCCCCGAGGGGCGTCAGATGACCAACGGCGCTCCCTACAAGTCGGCGACCTGGTCGTCGTCATCGACTCCACGTTACCGAGAGGGACGTGGCCCCGTGGCGTCGTGGAAGCAGTCTACAGCGGTCCAGACGGCAAGGTGCGGTCAGCAGACATCAGGACCACAGCGGGCACCCTACGACGGCCAGTCACGAAGCTCGCCGTCCTCTGCGTGGAAGATTAGGCTACGGTAGCCCTGCGCCGGGGGGAGGATGTTACGGACGACGTAGCTCATTATGTAAATAGACTTATTATTATGTAAACATTGATTGATAAATAAACGATGATTTGGTATTAGGGACTTGTAAATAACAAGAATAGGTTTGTTTTGATACCCCTTACACACACATGTAAACACAGAGTGGAAGTCTAGCATGGTGGAGACAGGAACGGACAGGTCGAAACCTGTCTGGGACACTAGCACGTAGATCTAGGAATTACGAACTCTCACTCGTAGATAAAAATCTGCACCACACTAGGCCCTCCACTACTTGCACTATGTTAAAAATATACATATATAAAAAGGGCAGTTTGTTGCAAGCTTGTAATCCTCTCTCAACACTCAAGCAGCAAACTGATCCTGGGAAATAAATGAAGAAACAAGAAGTCCGACGTTTTATTTCAAGATACATACAGTCCACCTCGTCATTAACGATTGCCTTTTCTGAGTAAGGTGACATCAGTGTTCGAAAGAAATTATATGTGTTTGAATAGCTGTATTAGCTGTGACGCTGCTTGTAAAAGTTGTATTTCTCTCTAAAATGAAAATTACCCTTTGTCAGTTGAACTTACATAATTATATTAAGGCCATCCGTACTGATATTATGAAAAACACGAAAGTAGCGTCTGTCTGTTGACTTTTCACACATCAACGGCTAGGGCTGAACGAGTTTTGACAAATTTTGACACCCGGGTAGACCATTACCTCAGTTTTAGCATATAGGATACTTTTTATCCCGGTATTAAATAATTATCCAACGGGTACGCCGTTGGATAATTCCGACCTGCACGCGAGCGAAGCCGTGAGTAAAATCTAGTCTAAACTAAATATTTACCTTATTGCTTAAATTTTGTCACTTACGTCAGTGACAAAATTTAAGCATTTCATATTAATTTCCAACATCAATCTCCTCCACCAAAAATAACTTGTTTACATTAGCTCTCTTCAAAAAACCGTCAGTTCCTCATACTTAAGCACTTAATTATCTTCGTATAAACAAGCGACTCCACACACTTAAGATAATGACACACCCCTAAAACTTCAAATAGGATTTTAACTCGGAACCTGCGGGATAAACAAACTTACAACTATTTTAACACCTCCATAACTGAAGTTAAACAGTCATCAAAGGAAATTCAGTGTTTGTAGTTTAAAAGTTATTTTTGGGAGCTGTGGACAGTGGGCGGGTTGAATTTTGGGCTGGACAAAATTTTTTTTTCTGATTATTTATGTTGCATGCTCGAGGTTAAATAATAACAGCGGGTCTAGGTTGGTCCGTGGATCACCATTTACGGACCGATTACATACTGAGTATACTTCGTGCCTCGGAAAGCACGCTAAGCCGTTGGTCTCGGCTGTCAATTATAGATCTTTGACAGCCGTTAGAGGTACTCAGTGGCCTGAAAGTCTGATAACCAGTCTTACCAAGGGTACTGGGTAGGTATTACCCAGTACTAATTGGGTTGTGGAGGTCAGATAGGCAGTCGCTCATTGGAAAATACTGGTATTCAGCTGCGATTCGGGCAATTAGACTGGAAGCCGACCCCAACATATTGGGAAAGGGCTAGGTAGATGATTTATATTGTATGCTTTAAAAACGATATTCGTGTCTAACTGGATGCGTAAGGTGGAGGACAGGGTATTGCGGCTCAGCTTGTGAGAGGCCTATGTTCAGCTGTGGACTGCAACAGCCGGAGTTCTGTTTTTGCACAATGCGCGATAATTTACCTACTAATGTTTTTTGTATGAGAAAACATACTTATTGAGCTAGTGAGTATAATTAGTTTCAATTACTAAAACTAAATGTTTTTTTTTTAATGACTGTTAAAGTAAAAACACTTGGCCTCATCCAGTTTGTGAATTATTTTCTTTTAATTGATATTGCAACTGTACACTTATTTTCTTAAACAATGGGTATTTAAACAACAATTAGCCATTTTAACTAGTTGCTATTCTATTCACACTAATTAAACAATATGAGCACTTTCTTAGTACCAAAACACGAGAAGTATTTATTAATTAAGGCAAATTAATACTTACTTTTTCAGTGTTTTGTAAAAAAGAATGCACTAGGTATCTTCATTGTTTTTTTTATTCTCATTCTCAGTTCTGATTTCTTCTGAAACAATAAACTTTATTCAGCACACATTTCTTGCACAAAACAAACGTTTTCTTCACATTCAAATACCTACATACTTGAATCTTTAAGAGGCGCTCCTCAATTTAGAGAGACCCACTTAGAAATGCTCTTTGATGCCGCTTTGATATTTGAAACTCTGTTGAGCATGTCCTTTCGTAATCGTTTATAGTTTCTGAGATAGTTCAGACGGGAGGAGATTGTGTAAGATGAATAAAATACTTAAGTATTTACACACACCTTTGGATTTGTGTCAGTGTTTATTTTCCATAGTTTAATCAGTTTTTTATGAGCCTGCATTGTCGCACTACAGTGCAAAGACCCCCCTACTCCCATTCCACTTCTCTCTAACCCTCTGGCCAAACCCACCATCACCGCATGGATCTGCCAGGTTGTCGCTTGCTAGAAAAAAACGTCAACTTTTAATTATGCGTATCACCACTGTATTTTGCCGTAAAATCCAATAATAATGACCTGAGTGGGCCCAAAAATATCAAGTCAATTGACCTACCTGCTCACACCAATTTATATGTCAGAAGGACAACAAAGAATGAAAAACTGGAACTCAATAAAGGTGAAAGAAGCTTGCACGTAGATAATGGTACTTTTCCTGGCCACTAGAGATTTTCCATTCTATCGGTGCGTGGTTCTAGTTACGGAAACTTGTCGTGTACTCATTATCGAGTGCAGGACCGATGCCAAGACACGGAATGAGATGGGGTGGCCCATTTACCGAAGGCCTGTACGCCTGTGGCCTGTACCTAACAAGGGACCTATATGTAGCCAAGCAAAAGTACTTATCTTACTCGGTTCATTTTAAAATTTTGTGCTAGTATTTTCATTGCTGGCTCCGTCTCAATGGATATACATAATAATACGTTCCGTAAATACAAAGGCGTCACGAATAAATCAACGTCTCTCGTTCGATCTTAATTTTCACACAGAACCGAAGAATGTGTTAAGGTAATCATTTAAAACAGTTCACTCCAAAAACCAAGCAGGCTATAATTCCACTGATATCATAAAACACCTCTACAACAATAAACAAACAAACAACCATACTTTTACAGCTGGTACGAGTGATAAGAGTGCATTATTTTTATCCCACAAGAAAATGGTCACCACCCAATATATGACTACACGATTATCTTTCCCAATGTACAGGCGTATAATACACCACATTGCACCACTCAAAGGGCACAAGATATTTCTAACCACAAAACAGTGCATATGAGGTCAACAAAGCCACATCTACATGCGAATACGTTTCTATTGATATGTTAATACCTATTGCGAGAAATGTAGGGCGGACCCACTATATTGTCTTTACGGACAAACCTAGTGAGATGCTAATTTCGTCCTAGATAAATACGATTTTAGTCAAAGTGGTAATTTTTCTTTATAAAAATGAAGTTTAGTCATTAACTTTGTCTGGGTCCGTGCGATTTTGGCGCACAGTGTATCACAGTACAGTTATCGTGAATTGTGTTTTTGTAGTTCAGTGAATTTCACTTTTTGGTTGTAAACAAACTGCTTACTTTTCTCTTTGTGGTCATGTTTTGCCAGTTTGTTGGTGAACTATCATTATGCTTGGGGGTATTTTGTGCTGTGATTAGGACACGGCTTGATAAATTCTTCTGTTTTAGTTTAGATGCTTCTATTGATTAACTTTCTATAAGAGAAAATCACGCATAATTCTCGTTAATACAAATGTATTCGGCTCATTATATTACATTAACAAACTTCAACACTGCTTTCGTACCAAACCAAGCTAAAAAACAAAGTATTTCGTAATTTAGGACAACAAAACGTTTACCAGATAAAACATCAATGCTCTAACACTGTAACTTTCACTTCAAAATCTGTCACATCCTTTGTTCAAATGACGTAATGACCAGTGTTCCAAAATGGCGAAATGGTGGACAAAAATCCTCTAATAATGGCCCATTAGAAATAATTACAAACGATTCTATTCAATATTCCAAGCAGACGAGAATTGAATATTCTTTACCTTCCTTTTTCGTTTCAAGGAAATTGTAAAATCGTTTTTTGGTGAGTTGGCAACTAAAACGTTACCCTTGGGCTAAGGCTAATTGTAAGGTCGGCAAAAAAGGACGATTCAATTCTATTGTATTGTAATTTTTACTCAAACATAAAAAGTTGGATGTTTTCTGCTGTCAGTCAGTCTGTAATTAATTTCTATAATTGTCTTAAGATTATATACGACTCCTAAAGTTCGAAGTAATATTGATAGCAGAAAATGAGTATATAACGATATGAGGTACTTTTAGCTTCTGTAGATGTAATAAATGGTAAATAAAAGAAAAGAACGATAATTATGTGATTTAAATGCAAATCTTATACATTATTTGACATTCAAGATGGAAAAGGCCATCGAAATTGATTTCGATTACCATTAAAATTACATTATTATTGCTCCTTTCCTAATGGTCTTTCTCTGTTCTGTTTTATTATCACATTTATGTCATATAACTACTTTCCTGTTGGAAAGAAAAAGTCTACCTACCAATTTTTTGTAAATATCGTAATTGGACCTATGTTTTGTATTCGGACGTCCACAAATAACATGATTAATCAAACGAAACAGAAATTAGTTATCTTATTATAAACTTCAACAAAACGCGATACAGTAAAAATAAAATGTGAGTATCAGACATGCCAACAATCCGCACAATTAAAATAAAACTTACGCTAAAAACATCGCATAAAAAATCCTTATCAGGCTTTACAAAAAGGCAGATTTTCCGCAATAAAGTACTTTGTCCAATCAATAATGGTGGCGATACGGAAAAAAGTAATTACCATCAAGCCAGGGAACGCGATAAAACCTTGCTGGATAATACCGTCCTTTGCCCAGGGTTACCATTTAAAAACAATAATCCTGCCAAAAAGTCTGCACATGTTATTTTTTAACTTTCCTTCTTTAATTCCTCTGTCAACAATATCATCAGTCGACAGCAGTCCACTGTTGGGCATAGGCCTCCCCAAATGCACATTATTCAGCACGATTCTCGGTAACTTTGAATCTTTTCATTTGAAAATTCCGGACAAATAGCAAAGATGAATTAAGTTCGGACTGAGAACCAAAAAGTCGGTAATTGTTGCAAAAAAACGGACGGGTGGTAACCCTATTTTACCCAAAACCTTTTCTGACAATCCCTTAACTCGCTATTGTTTCAAATCCCCATCGGTCTGGCCAGAAACATTCTTACAATGACTGCGTCGTTTGCGACACAGACAAAAGGCACAAATTGTTGCGTTTTAGACGAATCGTCGACGTTTCTGAATGTCTAGGGAAAAATTGTTGTCTGCTTTTCGTGAATGTCATGATTTGGGTTCGAGCGACGGAAAAGGTTATGTTAACGGCACGTACTTATTGCAGGGTTCACGTATTTATATGCTTGCATGTTCAAATTGTTCAATGAAATTTCCTGCTTTATCAAGATTTTGTTTAACACTTGAATAAGAGCTATTTTCTTAAGCGATTAGAAATAAGCCGCCTGTAAATCAATGCTCCTTTCGCGCTCGAACTTGGGCCTAAAAAAGGACTATTAATGTAATCAATGAAATCTTTATTTAATTAATTCCCTGACTGACAACACCCAGTCTCAAAACCTCGGGAAATTTATTATGAAGGTGAGTACTAAGGAAGGATTTTAGAAACATCATCCTCTGAACGTAAAAAATAGGGTACCTATATGAAAGTTTGTTTGGCATTTCGTAATTTTTTCATATTCTATTCCCATTCCAAACCCTAAGTCACAACAATCAATTCAATTTCCGTCCACATTGACCTTAGCAAACACTATTAACTCCCAAAAATAGTCCCAAAGAACATACTTAAACGATGAATAAAATTCCCCACATCATTATCGGCTGACAAATACTAGAAAAAATACTTACATTCAGAAGCTGTCATTGACTTCATTCGTCGTGTTTGAACGTGGAGTGAATGTGTTATTCAAATTTGGAACGGGTGCTGGCAATTTGGAGACTATCTGATTGTGGAAACGTCGTGAGTTTTTTTTAAAGGCCTTGTAGACTTACTATTAATTCTTGGATCTTTGTATAATATATTTTAAAAGCAGGTACTTAGGAATGTTAACTGAGGCACCAATTTTATTTTTTTCTGTGAGACTATGGGAGAAATTTTCTAAAATATGTAACGCAAATCTTTTTAATTACTTTATTTTTAAATTGTTAGTTTAATCTTTTACTCTGGACGCTCTTAATGTGCACGTCTTTGTACATCGTTCTCACATATATGTATAATCTCAACATGAATGATGTAACCAAGATCTTGTAACAATATTTTGATTTAAAAGAGTGTCCATGGAGTTTCTTGCCCATTCTTCTCCATAGAGATCTACGATTTGGAATGTGCAACTACAGTACTTTCGCAAGTTATTATGCCTTGTGTCTGTGACTGTAGCTTAGCTTTTTTGTCTTTGACTTTCAAAAGTGCCTGTAATGGTCTAATTGAAATAAATGCTTTGACTTTGACTTTGACTTTGTTCCAATTCAATAATATCCCAAATAAGACATCCTTGTTGGATTTTACGACAGCCGTATTTTCTATCACAGCAGTAAAAGACCTGATTGCATCAAAATGGATTCAGACTCAGACTACTTACATCGGCTTCGTTCGGGTAAGTCCGGAAGTAGACGATAAAACACGAGGCGTTTCCCGCGTTTACGAGCTTTACGGAAGGACGCCTTGTATTAGTAAAGTTACGATTTGTTAGGCTGGAGGTGAAATTCGTGAAAATATTTTATACAAAACATAGTTATCTTAAATAGAACCTACAAATAACATTGTTAGAAACATGTTATAGCAGTTAATTTTTAAATGGACAGAAACAATTTTTTTTCCACAAATAAAATCTATACGTCCCACTATGCACGATTCAAAGTACCTAAAATAAAATATTTACACAGGAAATAAGTTAACACAACAGATAGTGTGTCTATGATTTCGATACAACGAACTTTAATATTATTTGTATGCTCTCGAGTAAAATGTAGCGAACTGACCATCTCATAATAACATCCTATTGTAATGAAACCTACATCACTACATAGTATAAAACAAAGTCTCTTTCTCTGTCCCTATATCCCTATGTATGCTTAAATCTTTAAAACTACGCAACGGATTTTGATGCGGTTTTTTTTAATATATAGAGTGATTGAAGAGGAAGGTTTATATGTATAATACATGCACCCGTGCGAAGCCAGGGCGGGTCGCTAGTTTACGAATAAATTTGATTTGATAAAAAATTCAAACGTTAAACACGCATAAACCCCGGTTTTGGTAACAAAAATAAATTCATACATACGAGTACAACAATGGTATTCCGAAGCGACCTATCTGACCTCGACAACCCAGTTAGTACTGGGTAATACGATACCCCTTAATAAAACTGCTCCTCCATAATAAGAATAATCCATACAATACCGAAAATACGTATCAGCTAAATAAATTCCATTCTTAATGTGGCCCTGGACGACCGAGCGTGGCTGCAAGCCACCCTACCAATTCGTTTTGGTGGCCTCGGCGTCCGCAAAATTTCTAGTATTAGCTTACCGGCGTTCCTGTCCTCTGTCCACAGCACTGAAAAGCTAACCAGAAAAATTTTAGCTCTCTCCCTGGTTGACTCGGAAGTGCCGTGCTTGACCGACGCAGAGGTCGCCTGGAAAGTGACTTGCCCGGATACGGATCGGCCCGAGAACCCGTTTTCCCAGAGACAGTGGGATGAGCCGCTCTGCAAGTTGGTACGGAATAAACTTATTAATACGTCCACCAATACTGCTGAGCGTGCCCGCCTACTGGCTGTGGGTGAGTGGGAGTCGGGCCTCTGGCTTCAGGCACTACCGTCACCTAATATAGGCACTATGTTAGGTGACACAACATTCCGGCTCGCTACGTGTTTGCGTTTGGGCGCTCCTTGTGGGGCTCCACATCGCTGTCAATGTGGTGAAGCAGTCGACTGCCTCGGACACCATGGCCTTTCATGCAGTAAGAGTGCAGGTCGGATTGCGCGGCACGCTAGCATTAATGATCTCATCCGTCGTGCTCTTGCCACCGCCGGGGTGCCAGCTGTCTTAGAACCCAATGGCTTGGCACGCGTCGATGGGAAGAGACCAGATGGTATGACCATAATGCCATGGAAGTTGGGTAGGCCTTTGGTGTGGGACGCAACTTGCGTCGACACCCTTGCGCCATCCCATCTTCCTAGCACAGTGGGCTGCGCTGGGGCGGCTGCTGCAGGTGCTGAAAACCTCAAACGGCGCAAATACAATAATTTAATTGGTAGTTATGTGTTTGAGCCGTTTGGGGTTGAAACACTAGGGCCATGGGGTCCGAGTGCCCACCTAGTTTTTCGGGAAATCGCCAAGCGGTTGGTCGACTCTTCACGTGACCAGAGGGCGGGCCTATTTTTTGGCCAAAGAATCAGCATTGCCATCCAACGTGGTAATGCTGCCAGCCTTCTGGGCACTTTTCCTGTTGACAGCGATGCGGACGAATTTTTGGATGCCCTGTAACCCTTTTATACTTGTACATATTTATTTCTATTATAGTTTTGTAGTTTGTAAATAATTAATATTTTGATTAAAGAAACATGGAAGTCAAAAACAAAAAAAAAAAAAAAAAAAAAAAGCTAAATAAATTACATTAAATAAAATAAAAGACACACAGAGTACACTATACACAATCACCAAATTCATAATCGAAATGGTTCCGACGATTTCTAACTACCGATTAACAATTATTAGATCACCAAAACTCCCGCGAAAGTTCGTCGAGTAGTTTTAGCGTGATTGTGAGCCCATTTCGGCTCGCTTTGGTGTCCCCCACTCCATTTTATGATCGTTTTCGAGGGTAGCGGAATGTAACCTGACAGTCTTCGATTCCTTCGTAAAAAGTAACTACATAAAAATAGGGAGACAGTTATTTTTGCGAACGCAGTCGAGGAAAACGAAAACAGGTTGGCTTAGATTGAGTATCGTGAAAATTCACGTAAATACAGCGTTTTAAAGTTTTTTCTTTTCCTTTATTAAACAACCTAGTAGTACACCCACATTTCGCCAGTTATGTAGTCCCATGTAATAGGGGCGAGCCTATTGCCATGAACTGAACACAAATTCAGACTCCGTGGCTGCTACAGAGAAATTCTTGATGCGAAACCCATATTGCCCGATCATCCAACTTTGCCCGACCTGGAAATCGAACCCAGGACGTCATGCTCAGCAGTCGCGCTTGTGAATACTAGACCAACGAGGCAGTCCTTTATTAAAGTTCCAACATCAATTAATAACACAAAGATTAATTCTATAAGCCTGTATTGCGCCACTGCTGGGCACACGGCTCCCTCTCTCCCTCTCATTTCTTCCATCAGTTACGATTTTGCGCTTCTTCTTTCGAATTCTCAAGTAAGACATCCAGGTCGTCCCGCCATCTTCTTCGTGGTCAGACACTGTCCCATGTGGCTGTTTCAAGACAACATTACTATGTTTTACAGGCTTTTTTATACATATAACACCAGAAATATAAGGCAACTCCAACTATCCTATATCTTGATTTTGTTCACTCGAATATTGTTGTAATTTTGTTACGTAAACTTATAACTTTTGTGTTTTTAACTGTTAATTTGTGTTTTAATAGAACACATTTGTTGTCCTGATAGTTATTTAATTGCTTTTCCTAACTGTTTCTCAAGTATTTGAAAAAAAAACACAAAATAAAACACATTCGAATAAAAAACACTACTCTAAACTTGATATCTAAACCGATACAAATGCTATTAATTCAATAAATCAAATAAAAATAACACTCACACAGAACTTCTAAATTCCTAACAGGGTGAGCTACCCAAAAATCGGTATCGAAAACGCAGCAAAAACAATTCCCCCGTCACAACGAGCCCGCGATCCAATCGAGCGGAAATAGTTTATAGCCGACATTTGGTGCGTTCACCTCATTCGGTAACGCACTACCATTGCGAAATCACTGTTTCGCTTCTTTCACTGAACTAGCGAATTAAGTGTGTAATGATATAGACTGAATCTCTTCGTTTTTGAGGTTAAGTAAGTATTGTAAATAGGCCGTGTGTGTTTTTTCGCGAAATGACCTGTCAAATTACATAGAACTTACACATTTTGAACGGGTTATGTGGAGACGTCAGAATATAATCAGTGAGCTATTTCCTACTGCAGGACTTTTACTGGCAGTTATCTGATGTTATAAGAAGTAACTGAGGCTACCTTTATTTGAGAAAATATTATTAGGGTTCCGTGCAAAAAATTAAAAAACTTGAAATTGGTAACAAAATCCGATGGAAATAGGGAAGTCATATTTTTATAATAATTTCAGGCGGGCACCAGCTAGTTAAGTACCAATAAAATAAAATAAAATCGCTTTTTTTAAACTGGGATTTCATCATATTGTTTATAAGATTAAGAGGTCTAAAATCCTTATTCATAAATGATTTTGTCCTAATCGAAGACACATGTATAGTAAAGATACTCCAGATATACTCACCAACTTGAGAAGTTTCGTGAAAGTACTAATCGATGTATCCGGTACCGGAAGTCGGAAGTGCGATGTCTTCATTCAGCCGGCGAGACTGAGGTATGTACGGACATTTATATACGAGTCTGGATAGATCTCTATAGTTATGTATTATCGACTTCTAACATTGGCAAAGGGATTTCAGTAGGAACTTTCTGTGGAAGTTCTTAACTATGATGAATTACTATAAAAGTAGATCACTAATTGCAAGTGAAAATAAACTAGATCTTGACATCAAAAACACCAGTATCGAAGGTTTTAAGGGCAACCCAAACTCAGCTTTATATAAAACCCCAAACAAAAATATCTCAAAATCAATGTAAACCTAAAAAAAAAACAATATTCAAAATCAAACAAAGAAACACGAAATTTTTGCTCCAATCGCAACACTTATAAGGTCGAGTCGAGGCCCAATTGTGTTATATTACAATAACATACAATGCTACAATAATACGTAGAAAACAAAGCATATGCTCAATGTTAATAACGTGACGTCATTTGTTATGTCCACCGAAATGTTTTGTTGTAAAATGGTAGGAATTCGCGATATAGCAGTGGTTTATTTAAGAGACTTTTCGAGTTAAATTGTATCGGTCACAAGCACGTAGGTCATTTTCATGGATTTTACTTTTAATTCAAGCATAATCGAGTAGGACACAAGCGTCTTGTCTTTGAGAGTCCGTGTTGGTAGTGGAACTTTTCGTTGTAGGACACACCCCCACAAGATGTTTTCTTTAACCGTATTTGAGAGCACAGGTAATAAAAAAATTCTTTTAATTGTTCCCGAAAATTTATTGTTCCCAATCTGTGAAAATAAAATAATGTAAAATGCGAGATGGAAGGGACACCGACGCGAAAACGATTAGCTCGTATTCAGTGCATCGTTCTGAGAAAGACCCCCTACATATAAATTTTTCATCGGTTATTTAAAAAAAGCAGCTGTTTCCTACACGGTCAAAATGTATGGAACAGCAAATTCTTTTTTAAAAACCGATTAAAACTGAACACGTGGTACCTAACCGTTTTCGCGTCAGTGTCCCTTCCACCCTGTATATGTATGTACATACAGTTTGATTGCAATGTGATTGATAAAATCAGTTATAGACAAAAAAAAAACCACGTCATGCTGGAAAGTAGGTACTAGGTAGAATTCGCCTTCAACAAGTACCAAACTTCAATTTCTATAAAAGTGGACCAAACAAACTACTCAATCCATACCCAATACGAGTACTTGACCCAAGAAATATATTCAAAGACAAACACACTGATCGATCTTAAGAAACAAAGCAAATAAACAAAAACCATTATTTCTTAATCTCACACTATTCTCCACTTTGACTACACAAATCGAGATAGCAAATAAAATTGAGACAGTTTAAATAGACAGCACAACATCTGAACATGGTTTAGCATCCGACTATGTCTGTAGAATTTATTAGTTCTAAATCCAGTCGTCGCGTCGGACTACACTGGCGGAATCCTTAAGTGCTCTTATAGTTTTCTTTGTTGCCTAAAATAGAGTAGTGTGGCCGAGCTGCGAGTAATCTTTAAATACACTGTACTTAGTATTTGAGGATGCGGAGTTGTGTCCGCTTTTTTTGAGGAGGCGGAATGTGTCCGCTTTTTTACGCTGAAATTCACGAAGGACGCTTCTCTTGCATTAATAAATGCGTTTAACGTTAAACGAATTCAAACATTATTCTGTTACTGTGAGAAGAAGTGAAGAAACTTAGACAAGACTTCGTATAAAATTGGTATAGTGCTAAAAGCATTTGGTAAATATACACCATTATTTTTAGGTCGTTCTGGAGCCGAATACCATGAACTCGATCATCGAACTCGAAACGATTGGAACTATTTTTTTCCAGAACGACCTAAAAATAATGGTGTATACCTAATTAGTGATGCAAGAGGGAATTAGTGTGTTAATTTTGACTTTGAGTCTGATTCTTCCCTGTTAAAAGTTATCTGATGTGAATCAGTCCTTCACATTGCAGTCACGACACAAAAGTAAGACAAAATAAAAGATAAAGGAATCTAAAACAACTGCTAATTAGGACCAGCGACCCTCACTTCAATGATTAATTCATATCAGCGGCAGTATAAACTTAGCTTCCTATCAACTTAAGCCTAACAAGACATCCCTCTCCGATGAAATTAAAATAATATCCAGACAAACGCTGTTTTTCTTCCATTTCCACATTATTATGGTAATGTAATCTTCTATTAATACAGGGACAGAGTATTAATAAGCAGAAGACTTGATCGCAAATGGGTAAGTCTTGTACTGTTAAAACAGTTCCTAATTCGAGACAGATGAACGACCAAGTTTGGCAGACGTGGAGGCTGCCCCCAAGTTCTGAAGTCGGGGATGCGGATTAACTTCATTGGCATTTTAAATGATTTGAAATATTTAAATTTTTCGCGGTGAATATTTTGATATTAATCTGGGTGGAAGAGCTAGGATTTAGCTGCTTACAATCTTTTGAATAGATGATCCCGTTTTTGTCTTGTTTTTATTAAAGGTTGGCAAATAAAGTAACCCTTTGTATAAAAAGATGAACGTGCAATGTGATTATTTCTACGTCCGCAGTTTATTTATCTTGCACAGTTTTTAAATTCGGTCGCTATTTATTATCATCATTACTTATTATCTGAGTATTAAACTTACACATAACAAATGAAAGTGACAAAATACTTTCCTGAATAAATGCACTAAATGTGTGCGAAAACCACATCGAAATCCATTGTGTATTTCAGAAGTAAGTAATAACAAAAACTGCTTCGTTGCTCGAGTGGTCGCAAGCGCGGCTGCTGAGCATGAGGGTTCGATTTCCGGGTCGGGCAAAGTGTTATTGGATTTTACCATCAGGAATTTCTCAATAGCAGCCACGGAGTCTGGATTTACGCCCGGTTGATGGTAATAGGCTCGCCCGCTATTAAATGGAACTTAAAACATAACTGGCGAAATGTGGGTGTATTGTTAGGTACACGTCTACCTAACACTTCGGCGCTAACAAGCGTGATATTATGTTATACATAAAAAGTGTACAAATATACACCATTATTTTTAGGTCGTTCTGGAACCGAATAGGTACCATGAATTTTTTACAAAAAATAACAATAAAAAAACACGAAAGAATAAATTTAATGTTTTTTAGGGTTCCGTACCTCAAAAGGTAAAAACGGAACCCTTATAGGATCACTTTGTTGTCCGTCTGTCTGTCTGTCAAGACCTTTTTTCTCAGGAACGCGTGGAGGTATCAAGCTGAAATTCATATCAAATACTCAAGTCTATGGTCTCTTGGAGCTGTGAAAAAATCAAACTTCTAAGTCAACGCGATCAAAAGATACTCCCGTTTATGCCGCAAATTTTCGACACTCGCAAGGGAATCAAAACCTACTGGGTACTTCCCGTGAACTCAGAATCTTGAAATTTGGTATGAAGCAACGTCTTATAGCAGAGATATAGGAAAAATTGCGAAAAGTATACATTTTTAGTTATATCATATAATAAAAATATTTTTAATAATTTTAAACTTACTACCCCTTTCCTCATGAACGCGTAGTGGTATTATATTGAAATTCATATCAAATACTCAAATCTATAATACCTTTAAGCTGTAACAAAATCAAACTTCTATGTCAACGCAATCAAAAGAAACAGGAATTAAAACCGCATATTTTGAAACTCGCCACTACTCGCAAGGGAATCAAAACCTACAGGGTACTTCCCGTGAACTCAGAATCTTGAAATTTGGAACGAAGCAACGTCTTATAACACAGATAAAGGAAAAATTGCGAAAAGCATAAATTTTTAGTTACATCATATAATAAAAATATTTTTAATAATTTTAAACTTATTACCCCTTTACTCATGAACGCGTAGTGGTATTATATTGAAATTCTTAACAAATACTCAAGTCTATAATATCTTTAAGCTGTAACAAAATCAAACTTCTACCTACAGGTTTGTACGGAACCCTCGGTGCGCGAGTCTGACTCGCACTTGGCCGGTTTTTTTTTTTTAATAATGAGAATTGATCGATGAATGAATTTTTCAATGGGTATCGTTCGCATGTGTTGCCGATCGTGGATACGTTTTACACACACATATGCATTTGAGTTCTCATTATTTAAAAAAAAAAAGACATTCAATTTATTCTTTCGTGTTTTTTTTATTGTTATTTTTTGAAAAAAATAGTCCCAATCGTTTCGAGTTCGATGATCAAGTTCATGGTATTCGGTTCCAGAACGACCTAAAAATAATGGTGTATACACCGAAAGATATCTTTATTTTTATATGAAAAGTTTCATAGATAAAACTTATGCAATGTTGACGTTATCATTTCGCTCACGAACCCCGTAACATGACATCATAATATTCCATGATATGAATGATGTGTTATGTCACTGAAAGTTAAAGGTTATCGTACGGGAAGTAATTCAATAAAATAAAATGTTGCTATTATTATGATTTCAGATTACATCATAGACTGAACGAACAAATTGTTTTAAGAATATCTATGTGTCAGAATATTATTTAAAGGATTTATTTCGAATTTACGTTGGTGATGGTTGATGATTACCAGGGGAATACTAACTGGGTTTAGAAGGTCAGATAGGCAGTCGCTTCACGTAAAATACTAGTATCCAGCTGCATCTGGTTTGATTGGGAGCTGACCTCGACGTAGTTGGGAAAATGCATGGCAGATGATTTTGGTGATGTACGATCTTTTTGGACAAACAAAGCTGAAAAAGAGGGGATGGTTTTGTGAATAGAGAACTTTAAAAAAATTGTCTTCTGTATATGTATGAATTGCTCTTATTTTCACTTTCAAATCAAAAGTTGCAAACAAGTAGAGACACAGGCACATACTAGTGTAAAATCGTGTAATAGTAATTGATTAATTACCGGGTTATCAGCAGTGTGTTTCCTGCTACTCTGACCTTAAGTCCGGCCCTCTCTGATAAGTCTGACTACAGATTGATTGGTTGACTAAAACTGACATGTCGCTTATCACTTAGTACAAACTTATGTAAAGTTCACACTTTTGGTTTCTCCATACTCGGATGTATTTATGGCATAAAGAGTACAAAAACCATGATCATTGAAGATCGTGTCGGGGACAGCAAAGTAGGAATAATACGGTAGGTTCTCCATTTCTCAGTAGCAGTCACGTAGTCTCGACACGGTGTCCACATTGGTAGAAATAGTCCTTTGGTTATTAGAAATCGCATGATGATTGCTGAAAAATTCACCATGAGCATTGAGCTAGTCAAAAAAACACACAAATGCTCCATGTGATGTTAATAAACTTCTTTTTTTTTTAACAACACACGTCCTATTCAATTTGAACATCGAGAATTAACAAAACAATTACCTTCCCCACATCAAAGCACATACACACTTGCCCACCCATCCAGAACTTCGCCTTGACACCTTTCTCTTACCCTCACTAAATCTCATCTGACGCGCACGTATTTCAAAATGTCACCTTTTTACTAACACTAATAAATAAGTGGTGACAGTACAGTCATGAACAACAAGACCCTCCGCTAGTTTTTAATGTGATTTTCTCCAAGTATTTCGTGGTGTTCTTGTTACGAATAGTCACGAGCATAAATACGACGTAAAGTTTAAATAGTTTATTTTTATTTTATGACCTTTTAGAAACTATACTATTATGAAAAAGCCTGTCAACCAGTCTTACCAAGTCACATCGTATTGCCCTGTAACTGGGTTGAGCAGGTCTGATAGGCAGTCACTCCATGTAAAATACTGGTATTAAGCTGATCAGACTGGAGGCCGATCTAAACATAATTGGGAAAAGGCTAGGCAGATGATGATAATGACTATTATGAAATAGGTCTTATCTCAAAGTCGCAATCGGTTTTTCCATTTTGAATTTTGCCACATGTAAACATATTAGGTATTGCTCGTGACTGTACTTGCCAACTTGGGGACTAACACTGCAGTTGGGGTGTTATTTTGGTCCCGCCATACGCAAGACACCCCATGGGTGCAATAAGGACCGTGTGGTGTTGTGCACTGATGCGGAACGATTGCTTTGTATCTATTATAGTTTTATGGGGCTTTCGTGAAGTGGTTCTGGAGAATTTAAAGCGGTGTTGAGCGTAAGAGGGTGGGTAGATAATTATGTACCTTTGGATGCCTATGAATTTTTGGTTCTTGGGCATGCCGGTTTCCTCAGGATGTTATCCTTCACCGTTTTGAGAGCAGTTGTGATGAAATAAATTACACTTATCGGAATTCCATCGTACGACATTCAAGTCGGTGTCAAACTGCCAATACCACTGCTATCAATTCACTGCTAAGGCTTTTTTTATAACGTAAAATATCTTCGTTAACTCTTCAGTCAATTTCAGTAAAGTTAATAAATCTGACAGGATTATACATCAAAATGTACCTAAGTAATGAAATAATTATTATCTTCCTACTTCCCTTATTATATAAAATTTAATAATGAAATAAGGAAGCTATTCAAACGGTGGGGTGAAGTGACCAGTTATCGTCCGGCAAATTTTATATTGCATCATATTCTGGTGGTAAATCTCTAATCTAGCGCGTTTCCACCTCCCGTTGCGTAATGTTCTACGGTAAGAGTTGCTACATTAAAGTTAAGCAACTAGTAAAATTTTGTGGTTGAAAATACAGGCGATAGCGAGGCGACTGATCTAATGGAATTTTAATTGCGATAAACTTGTTTGTGGTATTATCATCTTGAGTTATGGCCAGCATATGAATCATAAATTCATACACCATTTTAAATTCAATTTAAACTAATCTATTACAGAATAGTATTGCCTCATAATTCATTACGAAGACACCATATCCTTTTCTTTAAATTAAACATTTTAATAGAAGATAGTGGGCATCATTTTTCAGCAAATCTACAATCCATACTAATATTATTATTACATGATGCAAAATTAAGTCTGTTTGCCTGTATATTACAAAAACTAATTTCTTATAACTTAAACCCCAAACTTACTGGACGTAATTCAAACTGGTGCGTTTCGCTGCGCACACGCCGTACGGTAATTGGCCGGCCGCTGCCTTTGATCTCGCCGCGCACGAATTAGCACTCTCCATTCGAAATCCGAACGAACGCGTTTCCGTTTCCGACGTCTTTTTGTTTTAAATACTGTGTGACGGTTTTTCTCGGTAAGTTGGGAGGTTAATGGTGCTTTTACCCTAAAACTGGGGCATTGTGTTGTTTGAGATGCGGGTAGGAGTTGTTTTTAGGAAGTTATAGCTAATAAATAGATAATTATGTTAGAGCTGTTGTTAAAGTTCAGGTATATAAATGCTTTACATTAATCTAGAAAGTACTAGAAATTCGCAAAACAAGGGTTTAAATGGCCAAGTCAAATAATGGTTTTGTTAATACGGCTCGTCAACCCGGAAAGCACTATGATTTTTCGTATTCTGCTAGATATAGCTACTAAAGAAAATGTTAAACTGAAAGCATGCTTCATAGTCGACGACAAAATCTGTTTCTAGACACTTTTCCAAATCAGGATAAAAAAAAGAAAAAGTAATGCCCAGCACATAGAATATGTTAGCCTGTTAACTCAATCAAACTGCATAACTCTGCACTTCACTTTGCAAAAAAAGGTCATGAAAAAAAACTGCATTTTACGCATAAAAATATTCGTAGATATTTCCGATACGTTTTTCATAACGGACGACACCGCACGTCAATCGCAGGTTTGTTCCGTTTAGAACGTCAATAACACACCCCCTGTATAACCGATATGGTTTAAAAAAAACCTCCCCCTCTATAACCGATATGGATTTAAAAAAACTGACGTATGCGTGTGAAATATTAATTTGTCTTGTTAAATTGAACGCGCCTTTTTAAGGGCGAATATCACTTAGAAGTATAAATATTGGTTTTGATCGCAGATTAATTACATTATTACATTTTGGCGGTTTACGACGTTCTTGTCTTCTGATCTAGCTTTTGAGAAAATCAAGATTGGTCTTTTTATTTCTTGCTGGCAGTTAAAAACTAATCCAAAGTCCACCCGTTGACCCAAACGCAACATTTGCACCCGGGGTGAACACAAAACAGTCTACATATTGTCATTCCTTCTCCCAGAATATGAACTCACACACACACACACACACATACACACTACACTTGTATCTATGGTCAAGTTAAAGTAATAACTTGAGTTAAGTAATAACTTATGCAACGATTATACGCAAAAAACAAGAATTAGAACAAAGTAAGAACCGTCTAAGAAAGCAAAACTAAGAATTCCGCCTCCGCCGCCTCTGTACTCTGTGCTTGAAGTGTTAAATAAATAAATAAATAATTCCAACTTTTTCTGTTCTAACGTCAAGCAATTACTAAACTACAGAATAAAAATTGTATCTTAAACAATTACTTATACTCCAATAATCACAATGACTTTTTTATAGATACGGGTGTAGTAAGCAGCTGAAGGTGTTATAAAGACACTTCTTTTATCAAAATCCGAGGCAAATATTTCTAATCGCAAAATAAACTTTACCAATTTATATCTGCCAGAACCACACGAGAAACACCCAAACAACGTTGAACCCCATTTATTTATCACCCGAATACAATACAATATACAAAATCAAAACGAACCTGATCGCGATTTACATTTGCGCTCTATTTTTAAAAAGTTACCTCCTTCCGGTTGCTGTCAGTGAGAAATGGCGGGTAGTGGCTGATTGACGTGCCAGGAAACGCGGGAAACTGGGGCCAGGGGCGGCCATGCCCGTCCATCGTGGGCCAGGGTGTTGGTTGAGCGAAAAATTGCGCGTCATTCTTGTGGCAACACTGGCGTTTATGATGATACGCCATGTTTTCCATATTTTTCCTAATGTTTTAAACATTAGAAGTGTATGAATATGAAATGGGAACTGAAATTCGGTTTTGTATTGGATTAATGTTGTTTTTCGTGTTGTTTTCCTTGTATTTGTTTAAGATTGCTTTTTCATAGGACTAGATCATAAAGACAAAGTAACATTCTGTATGGAAAATGATGATGGAGAAGACAAAAATGGATAAGACTGTCAGTCTTATCCATTTTTGTCTTCTCCATCATCATTTCAAAGCCACTAAAAAATGGATAATACTGACATAAGCTACCAAAAAATGAATAAGGCTGACATAACCTACCAAAAAATGGATAATACTGACATAAGCTACCAAAAAATGAATAAGGTTGACATAAGCTGCCAAAACATGGATAAGACTGTCATAAGCTACCAAAAAGTGCCAAAAACCTTATAACGATGCTGTTGAAAATCTTTGTAGAGATACGGAAAGCACTGTGAACAGGATCGCCGTAAACGTGGTTAATAATAATTATGAAGTGGCATTAAAACTCAATTTTTTACAAGATTTTATTTAAACCAAAATACATTCTAATTGCTGTTCATCTAATAATCATCGACGTTTCTCATAAATTTACCTACCACTAAGTGAAACCGGTAGTTTACTAATTCAGAACATCTAAAATGGCGCTTACCGTACTAGTCCCTGGAGGCGTTGCAAACCGTGTTAGAAACGCTTGCCGCTTTGTCCGCCCAGAACGGAAAGGCTGAAGCCCTGCGGAATTATTTAGCTGTTGTTCAAATAATAAGCGGTGGCTATTTTGATTGACGAAGCTGAGATTTTACCAGGTTTAAGATGACAATGACGTCATCATTCTCATGCCCTCATCCCAATTTATCTGGGGCCATACTTTTCCATACTTCTCTATTACTCGTCATCTCAGCAGTCACCTCGTTTCTAGCCATATCATCCTTCACACAGACCATCAATCGTTTCTTTGGTCTTCCTCTACACTTGTAGCTATCCAAATTCATACTGAAAACTTTCCTCGCGACATTTTCCTCATTCCTCCGTATCACAATCATGTCCATGACAATGACATTTTATTTGCGTCCGTCGTTTTAAAAGGACAATAATGGCAGTAGCACTGTAATCTTCATTTCTTATTACTAGGTATTAAATGAGCCCATATTGTCCCACTGTTGGGCAAAGGCCTCCCCTTCAACTCTTTCCATTTGTTAAGGCGGTTTGTCGGGTGAGTTCCTTCGCCATCTTTGTCTGGGTCGGTTAGATCGTAAAAGTTCCCTCAGAGCAGCATTCATAGATATCACCCAGTAACAAGTCATCTTCTTTGATATTACATAACAACACATCAAGCCTGTAATCCCCGAAGAGTTAGGCAGACGTGTACCTAATAGGACACCCACATTTCGCCAGTTATGTGTAGTCCCATGTAATAGGGGGCGAGCCTATTACCATCAACCGGACACAAATCCAGACTCCGTGTCTGCTACTGCGAAATTCCTTGTGGAAAAACCCAATCACACTTTGCCCGACTTGGGAATCGAACCCAAGACCTCATGCTCAGAAGTCGCGCTTGCGACCACTGGACCAACGAGGCAGTCAATCAAATGTCACAGTCCATAATTAGGATTACTTTCCATCATGAGTATAAGACCCCATAACACGTCTCCACTGAAATGAGTCCAAGAGTTGACTTTACTTTTAGAAACCCAAAGGCTGCAAATTACATCTGTTACATAAGAGTGTCATAAGTAAAACTTATGTATATTACCACTAATAATATGCATGTATTATGTATTGCAATAGAGAACGGAACTTGTATGACCTCTGACAAATTGTGATTGATCTAATCGTGCGCTCCATTTGATGTGTTATGTCGACCAGCTATGCGCTTGCGGCTTTGTTTATGCAGATTAAGGTTGAGGCCAAACGAGCATAATTTTTTGAGCTGTGAGTCGCGTAAAATGAATCCGCGAATTTATGCGGCCACACGGCGACACAAAATATTCAAATACCTAAAACAAACGTATAGTATGAAACCGAATGCAGCGTAAATTCAGCGACTCAATTTTCGCGACCCACGGCTCAAAAAATTACGCTCCTTTGACCACAGCCTAAACTAAAAAATAAAACGAATTGACAACTTCCACCTTTTTGAAGTCTGTTAAAAACTACCTCTGGTCTAGTGGTCGCAAGCGAGACTGCTGAGCATGAGGTCTTGGGTTCGATTCCCAGGTCGGGCAAAGTGTTATTGGGTTTTTCCACAAGGAATTTCGCAGTAGCAGCCACTGAGTCTGGATTTGCGTCCGGTTAATGGAAATAGGCTCGCCCCCTTTTACATGGGACTACACATAACTGGCGACTGTATTTTTGAAACCTCATGATGTTAGAGTTTCTGAACAGTCTGCTTACCCTAAGGGCTTGTCGTATTATTGCCCGTAGGCATCAGGTCCTGGTTTTGATTCCTAGGTCGGGCCAATGTTGGTGTTTTTCATCAGGAATTTCTCAGTAGGAGCCACGTCGGTCGATTTTGGCTTTTCATTAATTAAAGTTCTGTCTGCAAAGTTTAGTCATGTGGTTTAATAAATGTTTTGCCATAAAGTAACAATTTCAATTTACAACATATTACAATTGCTGCTTTGTTTGCTGGCAATCACTCACAGTCACTGAATGAACTGTAATATGATGAATGCTAATAAACAAATACTACAAAAAAATATATATACAACAAATCGACTCGGTATCATTCATGATTTTGCATACCATACGCAACACGCGTCAAAATATCAACTCAATCGTTCAATCAATCATTAAACGAACATAAACATTTAGGTAACTTTTCATTCGCCTTGACACCAAGAACTACTCTTACCAGAGTGGAGTCATGAGTGTTTACGAGTATAACGATCTGTCACCATTGTCGATGAGACAAACGATGTCATATGCCAATATGATTGATAAATTGAGAATTGATTGTTTTGTACGACAGCACAGCCTATACATACTCGTATTTACTTTTCTTCAAAACATGCCATTTTCAGAAATTTAATAAGAATTTGAAGAATATAAACATCAACCAGCTTTAAGAGATTGCTTTGCTTCTTATTGTTTAACACTATTTGACAGGCTGTAAACTAACTGATTTTCTTGCTACCATCACATTAATAAATCCATCCATCAAATGAAGATTGAAATTGAAAATTGATGAGCTTTATTAAAGGCCTTGTTTTTGAACTAACATACATTATTTCATAGTCGCTTCTTTCGTATTTTTGACACTAGAAATGTCATGGCGGCTGATCTTTCAACCGCTTCAACACTTTACTGTCAGTGTTACTGCTTACGAGCGGTAGTGACGTACGGGTTAAAGGTCACTCACAGAAACTGCGTAAGTAGACAGGTTTGATAGATCATTCGTCAGAAATGTGATGAATCTGTCTTCCTTGGTTGTTTATGAAATCTTACGTCATCATTATTATTCTTTTGGTTGATTTCCGTTAAGTGTTGAATTCTGTCCACAAAAAATTGGTATATTTCTCTATCTTAATCTATTGACTCGTCTTACAACTATTGTTATATGTTCAAAGTATAGGCGAAGACGCTGGTACCCTAAACACAAGTTAAATCTTCCATTGGGTGCCAGAGCTCATCGTAAACACTCCTCTCCCTAGTTGTAACGCTGCATAGTACTTAGAAAAGTGTTTCCTGTACAATTATTTGAAGGTAATAAATTCTCTTTTTTTTATTGATGGACTATTAACAGCCCAAAAGGCATAAGCATTTTCCAAGCTTTATCGGATCTTGAGAGAGCACAGTACTGTCGACAAAACACCCCTAAAGAAAACCTGAGCTGTTTCTGATACTATTAGGTGTAGCTTAATCACCCTACAACGCCGGATCACAAACCTCCAACCTCTGAGAGGGAGAGGGCTGTAATCCACCACGCGGACTCAATGCGGGTTGGTGGATATAAATGTCAGTAGGGAATAAAGATTTTTGTGTTCACTTAGTTACGCTACCGACTGCACCCGCAAAAATAAACAACGACCAATCCGCACAGTCTTCACTCAAACTTGACACTAACAAAAATCTCCCCAACAAATGGAAATATCGTTCTAAATCCCGTACATATATATAAATTGCTTGCAGTGCTTCATTTTTCACGTTCTCTCCTCAAAATTGTTTGTCTTTATTGTTTGTTCGCCATTTTGATTTATCTTGTGCGGCACGAGTTTTGACAGATACGACACTGACGGACGCGAGTGCGGCAAGCGAACTTCCTGGAGATGTACTTTACACACTTATCTTTTACCCCCCAGCCCTGAGAAGACGGTGGGGTACTTAGTTAAAAGGAGCTTAGATGTGGAATTTAAATTCATGTTTAAATTGAAGGAATTTAAGCAAAAATGTTAACGCTTGTACACTGTTGCAAATTTGAGAAAAACAGTTCGGTGAAGTCTGACTTAGATATTGGCGGACCGCACAGCTTTGTAAAAATCCTAGTAGATCCATTTCGGACATTTTGAACGAACACACCAAGGGCGGGCCGCACTGCACTTTTTGTATTGAAATAAAATGCGTTACGACCAGATTCGGCTGTGATGTGCGGTTAGCTTAAAACTGCCAGAAATGTATGGTGAATTGGTGATACGTCGTGGAGGGCTGCACTGCTCATACAAATAATATAGTACGACAGCAAAATTATGTTAGAATTACCTCAATTGCGTCTTAGATTATATTTCCATCATCTTAGCCACGAGCTGCACACGTCTTGCGACAGTGATTGCGATGAAGACACAAGAAAGGAGAATTATATAAAGCATGCTACGAGTCACCGCAACGCGAATGCGGAACGATGCGGCGATACCGTACGTTTGTCGCAAGTCGCGACACTAGTCGCATGGCCCAAGGCTGTAAACTAGGTCTTACTATAATCTAACTAATAATATAAAAACCATGTATAAATGTACTAGTGTTATGATACTATCATTACAATTCTTGGAAAATATTTGGAGTGCTGAAACTCACTGTCTAATCAAATAATTTCAGGAACATTTTAATTAATAATATTCATTTTCTTGTTTCAGGTAAGGACGAGTCGTTTTTGAGTTGTGAAAACATTTCTACAAAATTCGTTTCACGGAAAAAGTACACTTGAATATTATGATTTTTATTAGATTTATGATAATATTTGAATTTGTTTTTTTTACGAAGCTTGAGTAATTAGATTAATTCTCGCTTCTTTTCACTTGAATTCGAGGTAAGATTATTATAATACTTAGTTAATTTATGTAAGTTTTTTGACCTTCGAATGTACTAGTGAAGTAAGACTATGGTCCTTCTAATTAAGTTTTCGGCTTTTAGATTATGCAATACAAAAAGGATGTTTGGAATTACCCCAAACTTACCTCCATAGGAAAAGGCGTTGGTCATGTACACTAGGTTTTGCCCGCGGCTCCCGTGATGGTCGAAAATTAACCCACGGAAACGTTTTAAATAGCCTATGACACTCGGGAATAATGAAGCTTCCCGTTAGTAAAACATTTTTTGGAATCGGATCAGTAGTTCCAAAGATGACAAACTTAGAATCATTTTTTACCGCTTTATAATATTAGTTTAGATAAACTCACGCCTTTTACTATGAAGGTAGGCAGAGAGTAGCCACTACAGAATGCCGGCTGCCACAATCCTTCCTAGGAAAATTACTTTCCACTTTTTACGACACAAGAAACCGAGCAAAAACGATGAAATCACATCTCTCATCAATATAAATTAACCATTCCGGAAGATTTAACCAACCATAGCTGAAATTCTAAACCCCTGCAATAACATGGAAATCTTGCCAAACAGCCATAAAATGCCAAACAAGATTGATGGCAATTAGCCCCTATCGTACCTGTACTAACGCAGATTGGGGGAGTACGTTCCCCAAAATTAGATATTAATTTAAAATCCTCCCCATCCTTCCCTTTGCTTCGAAACGTGTTTGCGAACAATCCCTTGATGAATATTATTTAATAACTCAACTGTTTCTGTTTAAGTCATTTATAATAATCTGTGGAACAATTCATACTAGGATAAACGTGAACAGTTCCAGGCAATTTCATCATCGGCCTGCCTTTTTTCCCAAATATGTTGGGATCGTCTTCCAGTCTAACAGGATGCAGCTGAAACCAGTATTTTACATGGAGCGACTGCCTATCTGACCTTAACTACCCAGTTAGTATTGGGTAGTATGATACCCTTGGTAAGACTGGTTAGTCAGACATTCGGGCCACTGACTACGTGTAACAACTGTCAAATATCTACAAATGACAGCCGGGACCAACGGCTTCACGTGCTTTCCGAGGCACGGACGAAAATCGATATGTAATAAGTGATCACCCATCCACAGACCAACCTAGACAAGCGCGGCTTAATCTGAAAATTGATTTGAGCTGCTGTTATTATTTAGCCACCAACTCCTCTCTTCTTCTCTCTCTCATCAGTTCTTGGCAAGTTGCTGCTCTATTGAAAAACTTTAGTTTCTGTAATAGTGTTGGATCAATAGCTAATGTGTAGGATTGCCTTAATAACATATTTATTAGATTATTTATTTTAGTACATGACTCATACAAGTCATACAGCGAAAAGTATAACATGTCCTGGGGGCGATGAACGTCAGAAAAGTCAAAAAGGTATTGGATTGACATAAGCTACCGAAAACCTCATGTTAAACGTCACGAAACTCATTGTAGAAATACGAAACGTTTTCAAAGTGATTGCCATCTAGGCGGTCTCGTGATACTCCTACGACACTGAATACATGAAAGGCATGCTTCTTCAAACACTCCTCATCATCTGCGTCGCCTTTTCCCAACTATGTTGGGGTCGGCTTCCAGTCTAACCGGATGCAGCTGAATACCAGTATTTTACGTGGAGCGACTACCTATCCTCCACAACCCAGTTAGTGCTAGGTAATACGATACCCGTTGGTAAGACTGGTTGTCAGACATTCGGGCCACTGACTACCTGTTACGACTGTCAAAGATCTTCAAATGACAGCCGGGACCAACGGCTTAACGTGCTTTCCGAGGCACGGAAGAAACTCGGTATGTAATGGGTGGTCACCCATCCACGGACCAGCCTAGGTAAGCACGGCTTAACCTAAAGATCGACCTGAGCGGCTGTTCTTATTTAGCCACGAGCTCCTCTTCTTCAAACACTCCTGGGTTGTCCAAATAAATTAATCAATCGTGTTCATAAATTATTCTAACGAAAAATAATAATATCTACGTCTTTCTTAAGCCTCAAATGTTAAGGAAAATCCAGGAAACGTATCTATGCAGTATGCCTACTAATCACAACAGATCAATCAGAGTAGATCTACCGGTGACTGAGTGCCAGATTACATGGCAACGTCAAAATGATGGCAGACGCTTAAAAATATCCATTTGTTTTGGTTTAAGCGAATCCAGGGTGTACGAACAGGCAAAGGTACATTAATTTGCATAATCCATGGATTATAGGAAAGCTGTATGGGATTTAAAAGTACTTGGGACAGGACATACTTATTCACCCTGGTGCGGTTGTCCGAAAGAAAATGCTCAGGGGATTAATATTAATTTTAATTAAAATCCAAGATATGATTTTCTCGGCATGCTTTGTGAATGCAGAAACTAAAATTCAAATGCAATTATTTGACTCTAAACTCTAAGAAGAAATCTTAAATCAAAGAATAAGCGTACCACGTCGTTTTTTGTCTAGAAATATTGAAAGAAACGACTTTTCAATCCGAGATTCCTCTTGTTGGAAAGTTATGAAAGTGCGAGAACGACTGAGCTAAGAAAACTTAAATCTACAGTTAAGTTGAATTGAAACTTCAAGTGGAAGAACTTAAAATACAGTTATATTTTTCTTCTTGAAACCTAAGAAAATATGCTTTTCCATCTTTTATGGAGCTCAGCAGTTTAATACAAAACGGCAATGCCTTTGATTTTAATACTTCAACAACATTCATTGCGCTATTTACGTTGTTAAACCGACGGATTTATCAAACAAATGAAGCAATGGATTAGGAATTTTCTTCAAAGTCCTTCGGTTAGTGATGGAAAATGTGTTACGGGTGCAGGTTTATTGATGTTATAGGTGCTTCCGAAAGTATTTTCAAGGCAGATATGACTATAATAAAACGTTCCATATGACGGGTAGACGAAAATTGAGAAAATATCTCCCAAAAACAGGTGCGGCCGGAAAACTCAAGTTTAATGCACTGTGCATTTCATTTTAAGCTCGATACACCTGACCGTGTGGTCCAAGTGGAAACATTACAGCGATAATATGAAGATGTAGTTTCTGTACTTTTTACTATGTGCCGATATTCCGATAACATATAATGACCATTCATGATATCGATACCTATAAATCGGTTAAAACGTCAGTTAACAGTAGTTTTTTTTTGCATTAGAGATAGTCCAGAGAATCATAATGCTTTTGTGTAATACACAAAAGCACACGCCACACGTCATAAAAGGGTTTCGCGTTTTTAAGCAAAGGAACGGAAGATTTGGCAGATATTACTAATCTATTGCTTCATGTTTTAAACATTCGTCTGCTCTGCTTTTCAAGTCAAAAAATAATAATAAAAAAAATACTTAATAAAAAATAATGAAATCCAATAATAAATCTAATAATTAAATATAATTATTGTAGTTTGTAGATCCAAACATGCATGGTTTGTAAAGCTTGTATTTTTTGTACGTATTCCGTGGAAAATGTTGTTGGTAACACATTTGCTCATACTTGTTTTTGTTTTTTTTTTATATTATTGTAATGTGTCACTGTTTGTTTTCCCAAATAAACAAAATTAAAATTAAAACGTAAATAACGCAATAGATATTGTTGAATTGTTTTAATCAACCGCTGTTTGTCAAGAATAAAGAAAAAACAAACTTTGTACAGTTTTGAAAAGAAAACCCCAGTTACAACTTGATCCGTATCAACTTATTGTTTTTTTTCAATTCCTTACCGTCTCATAAATACTTATAATAAACGTTGTTTTCTAAATCGCTACCATCAGTAACTCACACATCTCTTAACACTTGCTACACTAGGGTGCGAGTTCAAACCCTGTAACCACAGACAACTGAGCAACCAGCTTGAACATAATTAGGGTTAAACCCCCAAATTACAGCTCCAATTTCAAAATCCGCTGTCGCTCATGTCATCCAAATTACAGCTAGCACTCACCGCTACCGCTTATGATTGGTACCAATAAAAGGCGATTCACACGTTGGCCATCAATTCGGTTATTTCGTGACCTACCTCGCAATTTGCGTGTTTCATTTTCCTCCTACATACGTTGATGAAGTGGGTAGGTTGTTAATCGCTGTACGTGGAGCTATTAAGATGTAAGAGATGGTGAAGCTTGAGTATACTTGCCTTTTTATCAGAGCAATTTTAGGTTGTTCGGTACTGATATTATTGATCTGTTAATGGATTTGTGAGCGAAGCGGTGGCCCAGTGGTGGCAGCCCCGACTTACAAACAGTAAGTAATTGTGGGTTCGAACCCAAGCAGGCGCATTACTTTGTGTAATTTATTTCATCACCACAGCTGTCAAAAACGGTGCAGGAAAATATCGTGAGAAAATCGGTATGTCCTAGAAACCAAAAATTCGAAGACATGTGACGTCTACCAACCCGCACTGGGCCCGCGTGGTGGTTTAACCCATTCCCTCTCACAGAGAGGAGGCCGTGTGTCCCAGCAGTGGGAACATTATAGGCTGATTATTCTAATGGATTTGTATCTTTTCCATACGGCTGATATGGGCAAGAACTGATTGGTCTACTTGGTGAATTTTGTTAATTATTTTTGGTGGTTCTTTTATTTTCTTTTGACTTTTCATCATCATCTGTTTGGACTTTGTTATCCGACCCATAGGTTCGCCCTAGGCCATTCAAATAGGACTCCTTAGACCAGACGAAATAGAAAAGAACTAGAAACTAGAATAGACGGAAATCTAAATGGTTTTAACACAAATCGCTCCCTTTTTTATCTTACACCACATTTCCACAGGTAGGGGTGAGGGTGCGAACCCTAATACACCCTACTTCGCCCTTAGAACATGGGGTGCCATATTATTGTAGTGATATTTGAATAAATGCTCTGTTTCCATGTCTACCTGGCATCGTCAACAGTTAACTGTTTGTAAACATGTGTCTTTATGTCTATTTTATTTCTTTCTTTTAGTTAAAGACGATCCGTGTGCCCCGTGGTATTTTCCATGGGCAAAATTGGAGAACTTGAACGCAGACTTGTGTCTTTGATAATTTAATTAAGTCAGCCCAAAAGTCGACGAGTTTGTTACTTAAAGTAGCGTCAAACCATGGCCCACCTCCTTTTTAGGGTTCCGTACCCAAAGGGTAAAACGGGACCCTATTACTAAGACTTCGCTGTCTGTCTGTCTCCAGGCTGTATCTCATAAACCGTGATAGCTAGAAAGCTGAAATTTTCACAAATGATGTATTACTATTGCCGCTATAACAACAAATACTAAAAATTAAAAAAAAAATATTAAGGGGGGCTCCCATACAACAGATATGATTTTTTTGCCGTTTTTATAGATAATGGTACGGAACCCTTCGTGCGCGAGTCCGACTCGCACTTGGCCGGTTTTTTTTTGTTTTATTTTTCGGGTGGGAAATCATCAAATGAAACCCTCCCACTCTGGACGGAGCTCCACCTGCACTTTAAGGGGACCTGTCCGAAGCCAATTCCAATGCCTTCGATGTGGCTGACTTCTGGTCGAAACAAATTTAATTTTAAAATTATGGAAATCATCGACACAAAGACGAAGAAGTAGCGTCCATCAGTATAACCACTGTATGGGATATCCTTTACCAGTGTAATTTTCGTTATAAACGTACAATTGTGCAAAAATCTCTAAATTGTGTTTCAACAGTTTTCGCTTCTAGACTCAGTGCCAGTTTACACTATGCCACAGTTTGACTGTGAATGTGAATCAAGATTTTTACTAGATAAAAAACTAAGAAGTATTTTTTACTTCATTTCTGCTGAAGTTTGAAATAAATGAGTTATGGCTCAGTCAATATGTACGCTTGCCATTGCAAGGGGCACATACAGTGGGTATGAAGGACACATATACTAACCACAACAGCATCATAGTTCAGCCAAACTTTCATCATTTGTATGGTTTAAGGTTAACGGTAAAACATATTATTATTGGTCAACACGACCTTATCAAATACACATTATAATGGCTTGAATACCATGATTTCATCTTGCTTCTAATACACAAAGTTTTACACACAACACACACATGTGTATGCTATCCTGTTTTTTTTTCAAACATAAAACCCAATAGAACCAGCCCACACCTCTTACAGCAACGTTCCAATTCCAACACGTACCATAACTAAAATTAATAAAAACATATACACGATACCCATTCCTACGCGCCCAATAGCCCAATTCCCCAAACAATTTCATTCCAGAAAAAAAAAAGAAAAATGTAAAAAAAAAATCATAACATTGTTAACATTATTTCGTAACAAAATGTCGCCCACGTAACCCTTCGTTCTCCGCCGGTCTAAAGAACCCTCTATTTACATATTTATATTTACTAAACTCGGTTATTGAACCTGCTATCGTTCAACGTATTGGAAAAAAAACTGTTTGCACAATGCTTTAACTAAATACGCTTATACGGTCAACGATTATGTATGTATGAGTTAATGCTTGTGTAATAATTTTTAAGAGATTTAAAGTGCTTGGTAATCTTTCAAGTTTGTTTATGAAAAATTGAATCCGTTTTTCTAATACTTGTTGAATTAAGTATCTACCTAGTATTTCTCGTAAAACCGGGATTAACACGTATTTTAACACTTTGATCGACATTAAATTCAACTTTTGTAAGACACTTGGAAAACATTAACTGTATATTTTCGTAATGGCAGAATGGTTTTAAAATGGTTCGGTCTATAAATAAAGCAGTTCTAACCCGTTTCAAACTGTCACTTAGACCTCTCGACAATCGTCAGACCTCCAACTTGGGAGTTTGTGGGTTTTCAAGATTGATTCGTCCTTTTCGATTTTAATGTAATCTTACATCTAAGTTTCTAGTGCCTTCCGAAAACAGGTATATAATTTCGAAAATAGAGGCATTTTCTTCTGAGCATCTATTTATCATTAGTTAGGAATCTGTATTCGTGCGTCATCCATTAAAGGCATTAGGCTCGCCCCTCGCCTCCTGCAATATGGAAAATAACATAACGGATGAAATGTAGCTTACTATAGCAACAACTCTGGTTAACCATGGGTTAACCCTACGGGGGTAAACCAGACGTTATATTATCCCTACTAATATTATAAATGCGAAAGTAACTCTGTCTGTCTGTCTGTTACGCTTTCACGTCTAAACCACTGAACTGATTTTAATGAAATTTGGTACAGAGATAGAGTTGACCTTGAGAAAGAACATAGGATAGTTTTTATCCCGGACTTTTGAAGAGTTCTCTTGGAAACGCGATATAACCGAACTCGACGCGGGCGAAGCCGCGGGCGGAAAACTAGTCTAAAATATATTCAAAAAGAAAATGCAATGAAGCGAACCTTCATTCTAACCAACTCACTCGCTCAATCCCACTAAAGCATACAAAGCAAGTTAACCTAACTATAAAATTCAACAATGTTATCAAGGTTTTTGCTTGAATAAATAGATTGAGTCCCGAATCGTTCAGTGAGGGACCGAGTCGTCCGTCCCTCACATTCTGAAACTTTTCACAACGCTCCTTGCTTCGGGGCAAAAGTTTTAAGACACATTCTCCTGTCATGCTCTTAGAAGTCCAAAGCCCCTCTCTCAGTCCTCTGTTGAATTCTCAGAATATTCGGAAATAAGTATTTAAGCCCCCTTTTGTTCTTTTATATACTTTTAATTACAAAGCAGCAATCGCCATATTTTTATTCAAAAAATGGCGGAGCCTTCCAGCTTTGAATTTTTCGAGCAATAGCCAATATGTCCATCGGCATTTTTATTTTGTTATGAAAAATACGAGTTTTCTCACGTACGTTTTTATGCTTCAACGTTTTAATTAATATTTGCCAAAAAATAAAAATGAATCCTGTGCAATATTTTTATACACACGAATTTTCTACAAAAACAAACTAGCAGAAAATTGTACTAATCTGAATTCAAGAAAATATTTGCAAGCGAAATTCAGATATATTTTACTCCATGGGCTCCTGGAGTAAAATATATCTGAATTTCGCTCATGTGAGGAAGTAGAAATGCAAATGTACGTAACTCCATTACATGACTCTCAAATATAGGTTACTGGTTCGCAGGAAGCGGTTATGTGCTGATGCAATCTTGAACTCGACATACGACTCTGAAATATGCCAACTTCCGAAGGTACTATGGTTTTACAACTCAGACATACTCGTTTGTGAAGAGTCATTTTTGGGGCAGATTCGCGTTTTAACTGGCTCGTATCGTAGGTCTAGTGGTCGCAAGCGCGACAGCTGAGCATGAGGTCCTGGGTTCAATTCCCGGGTATGGCAAAGTTATTGAGTTTTTCCATTAGGAATTTCTCAGTCGCGGCCACGGGAGTTTGGATTTGTTTCGCCCCCTATTACATGGGATTTAAACATATGAAACTGGCGAAATGTGAGTGAACTATGAGTTACACCTCTGCCAAACCTTTCGGGAATTACAGGCGTAATGTTTATGTTCGCGTTTAATTTCGGAAAATAAAAAGCGAAAGAGCTGTAATAGAGAAGTATGGAAGAAGAAGACATGCTGCGCCGACCACAAATAAATTGGGATAAGGGTAAGAGGATGATGAAAAGGCGAAGAGGTCCTTTGATTAAAGGCCGTCTTACGTTATGCACTGTTTATTTGAAGATAATACATGTTGTTTATCTTTAGTCTAATATCCTACATTGCCATGTATGTATGATCCATAATCCCAAGACTCTTCTTTTAAATTAGGACTACCTGCGACAAGTTCTGCTACTTCTACATCAAAATCTCAGTCAATCCGAACGAAATGATCGATTTCTCTCTTTAAAAGCTCAATTTTGGTCATTTCAAAACAATATACATTGTGTAGAAAATCCATAAAATAAAACAAAATAGCACCAACAGCGACATAATACAAATAGAATAACAAATTCAAAAAACAAATTGTGTTAAAAATATTAAAAATTTTCTTCTAATTTTCTGTGACAATCAAAATAGAATGTCAAATATATAAAAAAAAAAACAAATTGTTATAAAAAGGTCAGTAATAAAATGTCATCTAATTGTAAAATGTAATATTACTATTACATTGTAAAATAAGATGACATGGAATGTCAAAAATAGAATTTAAAATTATTACTGTTTAATCAATTACAAGTTTCAACTTTCCTCCAAATATCATTACCGAATATGACGCGATCAGTTCAACCTCTATTATGTAACTTTCTGTATCTTGTAGAACTAAGGGCTATACCAGATATAATTCTTTTGCACACACTGTTTAAAGCTTTCACGGTTTAAAACTAAACTTATACTGTCACTTACGGGATATCTTCCGTGATTGTTCATGATTTTGAGCTCCCGGTATTTCGGTCGGTGTTTCCCGGTATTTTCCCGCATTCTCCAGTCAACCCGCGATCATGGCGCTTGGAAGATCGTCGAAATATCGGGAGCTATCCGAATATACGGAAGATATCCCATAAGTGACAGTATAAGTTTAATTCTTTTAATTCACGATTTCGCGAACGCATCAATACTGCATCTCGTTTTCAACCCCCGACCATAAAATAGAGGATCTGTGGATCAGTGTATCTGTGTCAATATATAATTTCTGTGATATCGTAGCTCCCAAACAGATGAACCGATTTTGGTTTAGTTTTTTTGGGTTCTACATTCGTATCGATTGTACGTCTTGTCAAATTACTCTGGCCAGTAGGTGGCCACGTTTATCGCAGCTTTATTGGATTTTTTACGTCCTCTAAAGTGCTGGCGTAAACTTTGGACCCTTCAGCAGGTGGGCCATAGAGCACCGCATTCACATCAAAAAGACCTTTAATCGTTTTGGCGACTCTTTAGTTAAGAGTATCGTGACTGCTATGGCCCTAGGTGTATGAACCGAAGTGTCAATATTTAATGATACATTGACCCGAGTGTTTGAGCAATGTGTGGAGTAGGGTATCGGGTGGCCGTTGTGTTGCGTTACAATGGATCTATATGGTCTGTATGAGAAGCCTATGTATGTATGGTTAGCCGCCAGACTTGTGCAAACATTGCGTTCTGGGAACTGGCGAAGTTTGATATGGGTGTTGAACTGTCGAGTCGATTTAATACAGAAAGGGCACTTAGATTACCATTTCTTTTTTTGGAGGGTGGGAAATCATCAAATGACTCCTCCCGCTCTGGGCGGAGCGGAAGGGAGTGTCAGACTCTTACTGACTAAAAACCACCCATGTTCCTTCATTGGCCCTTTATGTTCCAGGGCCGCGGTATCCCTTTCGAACAGTCCCGCAGCCCTGGCAGGCACCGGCCCTTGCGGGCCCCTCCCGTTTCCTGACAACTCTTTGAGGCGCGCGTGGAACACGAACGCGCCGTCGACACGGCCTGCCCGTCGTCATACGACGGACGGACGGCGAGCTAGCCCATTATTCGCCGTCCACAGGCCCGCGCCTACGGTGGCCGAGAGCCATCACGGCGTGGCACTTAGATTACCAAAGTTAGAGCAGTATTGTCTGTGAATATGACAGAATTATTTTCTTGTAGATATTTTTTGAGTTCCGTACCCGAAGGGAAACCAACGGGACCCTATTACTAAGCCTCCACTGTCCGTCCGTCCGTCCGTATGTCTGTCAGCGTGCTGTATTTCATGATCCGTAATAGGTGTAATAGGTTGAAATTTTCACAGAATGTGTTTTTCTGTTGCCGCTGTAACAAGAAATAAAAAATAAATAAACGGGGCTCTCCTACTACGGTGGTACGGAACCCTTCTTGCGCGAGACCTACTAACACATTGCTGGTGTTTTTGTCTAATTTAGTTCTGTTTACGAAGAAGGTGCAGATACTATAATTCAGCCTCCTGATTCCAAAATGATGTAGTTTATACAAAATAAGTTAATATAGTAAAGACAAGCCAGCTTAGATTTTAATAACACTAACATTCTATTGTATCTGTAAGCGCATTACAAACCTGTTACGGCTGTTACTAATTCCGCACCTGCGTACTAAACCAACGAGTTACTAGAGTGTAACAGAAATCTGGTTTTAGTGAAATACGCCTTTAAATGTACATTGTGTGTGTAATCTACATGTAAACACCAGCCTGAGGGATGCCAATTACTGCCTTCAGAAATACACTATAGTTATTTTTACATAATCGTCAGGTATTGAGCTCATACATACATAAACTCACGGTTTTTCCCATGGAATCAGGCAGAACATCTGCTACGATTATTTGTTTCCTCTACGTTCACCATATACTTGAAAGGTTAGGCAGATTTCTACCCATACTGCACCCACATCATGTCAGGTTAAAGGTTATAATAGGAGCCGAGCCTATTGTCATCAATTGGACACGAATACAGGCTCCTGCTGCAACTACAAATTCCTGATGGAAAAACTCACTTGAAAACGATTAAATCTTTAAACTAAAAACTCACCACCGTCCCACAAACACATAGATCAACCCTCAGCTCCCGACGGACCATAGATGTCCTCTTCATCAACAACTCAGTAGGACAAGCCCGGGCCATAAATCATGGCCGCCGAGGATTGGCGCTAACGTCCACATCCGCCCACAGACTATCAATTTCGGGCCCGTCTAGCCGGACCATAAGTTATCGAATTTGTACCTCGCTTTTGGGAGGTTAAGTATTGATTGCTGGACTTTACACTGGCGGAGACAACGGTTTATTAAGTGTTAAGTTGACACTATTGTAATACGAATATATTGGCTAGAATATTGGTTGCTGTTTGGTACCTTGAATTTCATAACGTTCTTTGGTACAATGGTACATTATATTCAACATCAACCAGGCTGTAAGCAAAATGGCGATGCAAATAATGATCTTGATGCCGTGTACTATCCAGTTTTTCAAACACTATGGTTCAGTAAATCTGCTGCGAAATCTCATCAAATCACTTTACAAAAGGTGTGGGAATGTAACACGCTTATGAAGTCTAGGTATTTCACCTCAGAATTCCAAACTAAGATTGTCTTGGTTTATGTCAAGAAAGCTTTAACAGAAACTGCACGTATATCTATGCGTAATACACGTTACACGGAGCTAACGTGTCCCAGCATCTTAATTGGAAGCAAACATCAGCAGCAACAACAGCAGGCCATACCACTATCCGAATACGAGGGAACGAGAATGTATCCCTTCTCTGTTCTTTACCACAAAAGATGGCCACTCCGCTGATGCGTTTCGTCATCTGTTATGTCAGATGAATAATTGTCATCTGGCTGTCATCGGAAATTTCGGAGCTTGCACTAATTCTGCTATGGGTTTGCTCTTCTTTAATTAAGTCATAACTTAATTAGCAGCAAGCAGAGTATGTTTGATAGTCAAAGACATACGTACGATATTCGTTAGACGGGACAAAGGAAACAACATCGTAATCCACTTGCAATAACCAGTTTTTTGCTATGACAAGGTATAATTATATGATATGTCATGTATGACATAATTATAAATAACATTAATAAGTAAAATAACAAAACTAAATTATGCTATAGTACTTACACATATACACATAATAATTTATACTAAAACACTTATATAAAACTACATATACTACAGTAATAATAATGAACAATTTTTAATTAAGCGCTCTTCCTCTCACTATTTATTTAAAAAAGTTGCTGTGCCCGACAGGGTCCATAATTGTTTCTTTTTTTTTATTTACCACCTGTATGTTATACATTATGGATATAGCAATAAACGATTTTGATTTGATTTGATACATCTTACTAGTGTATCAAACTTGGCAATTATAAAATAGCTTCGTAATGACATGGATTAGTGTTTCTATGAAATTCAAATACATCTTTATATTATCTAGTGTCTTAAATATTTTGTTGACATTATAACTTTATTCTTTTTGTTATTATATTTCTATCAGAAATGCATACCACAAAATAGAAACTCATCATTCATCTGATTCATTTTAAAAATTACACTTTGTAATATTTCACAGTTTTGTTTTACGATAGGGGGAGGATATTTGCCTGCCAGGGCTGCGGGACTGTTCGAAAGAGATACCGCGGCCCTGGAACATAAAGGGTAAAAGAAGGAACGTGGATGGTTTTTAGTCAGTAAGAGTCTGACACTCCCTTCCGCTCCGCCCAGAGCGGGAGGAGTCATTTGATGATTTCCCATCCGAAAAAAAAAGGGGGAGGATAGTTTCTCGCGTTGTTACTATAATTACTTGGCACTTATAGATTTTTTTGTACTAATTGGACCACACGGCACATGAGGGTTAGTACAGTTGCTGTCATAATTAGTAACGATTATTTTTGAGCAACCATGTTGAGGGGTTGCCTGCAAGTATCGCATGCACTTTTTAGAATTTATGTGTTTTTAATTGACTCCAAATTATCTAAATATCCGTGTATGATTTTTCGTTAGAAGTCAAAGAATCTATTATGGTGGTAACCATTAGAGATGACTCAATTCAAAATTATTTTCTTTTTTAAATATTTTTTTGTTGCAGAATATGGTCAGCTACTTTTAAAATGACCTTCATTAAAATACTAAAACACTCAGCGCGTGTAATGAAATACAAGTGTTACGAATATAACACGGTGCACATACAAAAAAAATTAGGGCGCTTCCTATTTCTATTACGATTATATCGAAAAATAAACGCGGGTACAATAAAAACGTCATACCTACTGTTTTACCTTCAATTTGATGAAAACATCACTGAATTATAACAACACAGTTACCTACCTAATTACATAAATAGTTCGCTCGAATTTAGTTCAAGGTTTTATCTCTAAATATTTACAACAAAGCATGTTTACACACATACGAAAAAAAAAAAAACTAAAATGCCTTAAAAAACGAACTCGATGTCACACACAAATTAAAATTGATTACAAAAAAATGTGTACTTTTTTCGGCCTCACATGTAACATGAACGATGGTGTAATAAAATATGTCGCACCATAAAAACATGGTTTTATTAATAGCTCAGGATGAAATTATTAGGGCGGGTATGGTGTATAATGAATAGCTTTATATATCTATAGCTTTATCTGATCGGAATGGTAATATAATTGAGCTTAAGCTATCTTTAAGCTTGTTTTCTTTTTGGTAATGGTCCGTAAGGAATATAATTTATTTATTTGGGTGTGATAATTAATAGGTTTATAAAAATATAAACATAAATATTACGTTACTGCCTCGTTGTTCTAGTAAGTGCGACTGCTGAGCATGAGGTCCTGGGTTCGAATCACAGGTCGGGCAAAATGTTATTAGGTTTTTCGATCTGGATTTTTTCCACAACAGCCACGGAGTCTGGACTAATGCCCGGTTAATAGCAATAGGCTCGTTTTACATGTACACAAACTGGTGTCAGGTACATCTCTGCCTAACCCTTCAGGGATTTACAGTCGTTATTTTATTTAATTCTGTGCCAACCGGTTCTACGGTTATCGTAAATGAAATGGCGAGCGTCCGGTGATGAGCCAAATTGTATTACAGCAATGTAAAGCACCCTTCATTTGTGTCCGAACGATTTAAACGAGCGATAATACGACCACAATCAATCAGCAAGCCAACATAGATTGGTCCAGAGGATTGATGTCTAGATGAATGTGTGTTACGACATTGAACACACACATGTTGAAGAAAATCCTAATAACCTAACCTACTAATATCCTACTAATAATAAAAATGCGATAGTTTGTGAGTATGGGTGGATGTATGTTTGTTCCTCTTTCGCGCAAAAACTACTGAACGGATTTGGATGAAATTTAGTATACAGATAGATTTTAACCTGGATTAACACATAGGATAATATTTATCCCGGTTGTATGATCCCGTGGGACAATTACCGAACTAAACGCGGGCGAGGCCGCGGACATAAGCTAGTTTTAAAATAAATGGTGGCGGTGTTCAAAATGAGAATTGGACTAGCGTTTTCTATGGTCCTGGTCGTTGATACGTCGCCGTCGGCGTCGGACTGTAGTGGCAATCGCTTTCAAGGCCTTTCGGATTTCCACAATGGCTTTGGATAGGATTGTTATAAGCGTTTTGGTAGCCTATTGCAATCCAATACATTTTAGATTTTGTCATAATCTTTATCACTTAAAAGTCACTTTCTCTAGGAATTTAAGAGTTCAGGTCCGGAGTTCAGGATTGAATTTCTGAAATTGTGTTCCAATTTTTACTGCTACATCGCTATAGATAGAGCGAATTATATCATTTAGTTACAACAATCCTCCCTCTCATTAGTTTTTCATTTTTTTCCAAACGTTGCCCACTAGCAATTTCTCCTGTATCGTGGGTGCGATTACAAACATTTAAACTCACATACACTAACAGCCAGACCCGGAACAACTACCTGTAGGCATTACAAATATTTGTTCCTAGAATCGAACCCGCGACACGAAGCGCAGCAGTCAAGTGCTCAGCCCCTGCGCCAACAGTGCCGTATAACATTATTTTGATCCACGCATTGCTGAAATTCTTCTCCATAATAAAATTGATATAACTATAACTCCACGCATCCTAAGCAGAACAGCAACCCTTTGAAGCAATACAAACACTCATGAATTTGTCCACGTTGCTTTCAATAAATCACTGAACGCATTAGAGTTATTTCTGGCACAAGTGATATAACGATAATCTTAAATAGTCCATCTATGTAGAGACTAACAAGCTCCCTCACATTTGTCTTGTAACCCTTTCATGTTTTAAGGAAATTAAGTCTTAATTCTGTGAGACAAAGTTGGAAATCATTTGTTGCTGTTCTGTTCTTCAAAGATTTAAAACTGAACTGCACGCTCGAGGCTAGTAATGAATAAAAGTTAGCGACAAGACGTTGTACGTTTTAACTTTTACTAAAGTTATAAGTTACTTGTTTACGAGAAACTTTACTTAAAAGTTTGTAATTAAGTAGTTTCCTTCAGAATATTTTAAAAAGACATACAGTTAGACAAGGAAGGTTCATTATGCAACTAAACAATTTCTCTTTTACAAAATATTACGATTTATGAAACGCATTTCCTAACTATCCCTGTTGCCAAAACCTCTGGTCTTATTTACTGAATTCGCAACATTTTTTTTCGACGGGAGTGGCTTAATTTTTTGGCACGCCAGTGTACCCAATTGCAGTACAGTCGGCAGCGTGTTCGTTTTACTGAAAGCGCTTTGAATGGTAGAACTTGAGCACTTTTGTAGTCAGGCAGAAGTGCCAAAAGTGCTTCATTAGGGAACTCTAGATATTTTCTCTAAAGTAAAACATTTGGTGAGGCACTAATGCCCGTAATGATGAAAGCATTATTGCTTGGACATAAATTTTAATATTAATTTATATCTTACTTAATCTTAACATTAATAGACTTTAAATTTTGACATGAAATGAAAATGAAATTAATTATGAATAATAAAATTTAACTTGTTTGCATGTGTTTATACAATCATAATATTATTAGGGTGTTCATTTACGTTAGTAATTTGAATGTAAAACCCACTCATATAATCGTTGTTTTTTTATTATTGTAATTTGTATGCCAATTGGCAAAACATAGCGCACTACCTAAAGTTTAAGGTCTAATTATTACCTATGTTTACAAATAAATGATTCTGATTCTGGATTGACACTCTCCTCAATAAGAATGTGACCACAATTGGTATCAGAGCTTTTGTGCCGCGCATGGGTCTCTGACTTAGCACTTACATGTTGTCGAGACATATCTCTCAGGCATGCTGATTTCTTCCAGATCACCACAATGTTTGTGCCCCACCGAAACAAGATGAATGACGTCCTTTTCGCTTTAATAAAATGAACGATAATTTCAATATGTCAGAAACATTATGATTACGCTAACCATTTTGAACCCGATACCTATTCAATATTATTATCATACATGAAAGTAAAGCAGGGTGCAATGTTTATTGTTTACCTTCCCACGCGTGTCATGGCGTCGATCAAGGGAAGTGATATTAGATATTAATATCGAACGACTGTGTAGCGGAACGGCGGTAAAATGTCCGCCATGTTATGTTGTGTATAAGGTTGCTTGGTACAGTTGGTACGTATGTACGTGCGTCGGTTCTCATCTATCTTTGTCCAGACTTATAAAACTGTTTATCATGACTGACTATCAGCGCACAGCTCAAGCCACGGGACGGAACGGGCTAAAATTTAGCATACAGATAGCTATTATGACTTGGGTTTCTGCTCTAGGTATTTTGTGAAATTTAACCCTTATGCGGTTGAAATAGAGGTTGAAAGTTAGGGGGCGAAGCTGGTGCCGATCGGTTAGTTATTGTATAAAATCATACGATTAAGGTACTCTGTATCTAGTCCAGACTTCTAGAGCTCAAAAACTGTCAATAATATATGATCCTGGTCAACAATGTCAATGCCAACTTCTTTCAATTATCACACTGCAACATCCAAGCACTAATGTTTAATTCCTACCCCTCTATTATGATAAACCTGAGGGGTTAGACAAAATGACATTCTATTAGCGTTTACGACTATGGAGACGTCAAAAATGGGTGGAACTGACATAAGCTATCGAAAAGTGACCTCTTTAAGTTTGCAGTTCAAAGTGGCACTGCTTGTCAAGAAAACATGCATCATTATGTCAAACTTGGTACATTTATATGAGTTCTGTGTTTTACCGCCTGCACAGATAAGTTGGTTGAACTGTAAAAGTCTTCGCCGAATTACAAAACGTGATATCGATTGCCAATTGTCAAGCTCCTCAGGTAAAATTTTGAACTCATAACGTGTTCATAAATCTTTCACAACTTAAGATACAGATCCACTACATAACTTTTAGACACACACAGACGTAACCGTGTGTCTTTTTGCACAGTCGTGCTCGAACTGTGCGGCTGTGTAAACTGTGTGTGAGTGGATCGTCTCCATTAAAGTCAATTGAACAACGAGTGGTCGACGGTTGGCTCATGTTAGAAGCAACCACGATTTGTTTTCTTTAGTTTAGCGACTAGTAATGTTAAGTAAACTAGATTGTTATTGGAATGTGTTCAGCTGGTTGGCTAGGAAAAGTTGTCATATTTTATGAATCTATTTGTATCCAGAATTTATAATAACGTTGTTAGCTTGCAAAACCAGATAATCCTACTATTATTATAAATGCGAAAGTTTGTGAGTATGGATGGATGGATGTTTGTTACTCTTTCACGCAAAAACTACGAACCGGATTTGGATGAAATTTGGCACACAGATAGTTGATAACCCGGATTAACACATAGGATACTTTTTATCCCGGTAATGCTATCCCGTGAGACAATTATCGACCTTCACGCGGGCAATGCCGCGGGCATGAACTAGTAAAAATATAAAAACGTATATGGGTTTCAATTTTTAAAGTAAAGTAACACACAAATACGTTCGCTGAAACAAGCTGAAGTAGGCTATTACTTTTTTTACATAAAGTCGTAAACAATCTTCCGTACTTTAAGCTGGCCTTGCGTGGTTACTGGGTTTCAATAAACATAATAGAGTACAGCTTATATCGGTTTTATTACCTAATGTACTTCCAAAGTCGTTCACGCTTCATTCCGCTAACTATTGTATTATTACATAAAAGAAACAGGCTTCCTTAACTTCTGTCTACTTCAATTACTTCCTAGATTAACAAAAACCGGACAAGTGCCAGTCGGACTCGCGCACGAAGGGTTCCGTACCATTATCTATAAAAACGTCAAAAAAATAATACCTATCTGTTGTATGAGAGTCCCTCTTAAATGTTTTTATTCGGTTTTTTAGTATTTTTTGTTATAGCGGCAACAGAAATACATCATCTGTGATGAAATTTCAACTGTATAACTATCACGGTTCATGAGATATAGCCTGGTGACAGACGCACAAACAGATAGCGGAGCCTTAGTAATAGGGTTGCCCGGTTAGTAATAATAGGCTCACCCTCTATTACATGGAACTTAAACATAACTGGCGACAGATTACCTCCTAGATTTCGCATGTTGAAAATAAATAATGTTAAAAAGTACACCAAACGAGTGGTAGGCATGCGGTGCTGGTCGATACTGATTCTGAAGAGATAAATACGAGCAAGGAGTTACATCAGTGCAAATTCATTGATGTGTGGCGCGCATAAATTGCCTCTGACTACCTTTTTTTTTTGAGATGGGAAATCATCAAATGACTCCTCCCGCTCTGGGCGGAGCGGAAGGCAGTGTCAGACTTTTACTGACTAAAACCATCCATGTTCCTTCTTTTGCACTTTATGTTCCAGGGCCGCGGTATCTCTTTCGAACAGTCCCGCAGCCCTGGCAGGCAGCCTCTGTGCTGGCGATTTATAAATTATGGGAATTATATCTATTAGTATACCTAAGCCTAACCTTTCAACCATTATAAGCGTGATGTTATGTTATTTTAAATAAATGTTCTGCCTGGATCCCTCTAACATACCCCTGCTCCACCGCACCATCAAAGCCGTCTGCTTGAAACACGTATTCTCATGGGAAACGACGGCGCACCGCAGTCCAAGTAATTAAATTATATCGTACTTAAACTGATTTTATTTACACCACATACTTGATTGTGATGTTGTTTCTGGTGTTTGGCGGTTTCAAGCTATGGACGAATAAAGAGGTGAGCTTTTGTCAGGGTAGAAAACCTTCGTAAAGAAGGCTTCGTTCGAAAAATCTTAGGGATGAGACTTAAGATGAAGCCAAAAAGCTGAATTGCGTGGCTATGCATTTGCATGTCAGCCAAATTGATTCGCTTATTACGATTGATCATTTAATCGGTCTGGGGGTCTAAAATGGCCGCTTTAGCAGAATCATAATAGGATAATAATATGAATTAAGTTTTAATTCGTAAAATGGTCACAAGGTGTCAATTCATAATAGTAGATACGTCTATGACTATTTTAAGAATTTAAACGTAATTCATATTATTATCCTATTATGATTCTGCTAAAGCGGCCATTTTAGACCCCCTAAGCTTACAGTAAGTGCCAATGATTCGCAAGCTGTTTGTACTTACGCCAAATTCAATGCACGTTAGAAACATACACACATTTAAAACAAAAATACTCCGCAAAAACCGTTTGCCTATCACAGCCAGAGCAGCTCAATATTTATTGTCCATTGAGCGCCACATACGAAATATTTTTCACTCTCCAACCGCAAGTTTGACATGTCCAGCAGTGGAATACAAAACAATAAAAAAACCATATAAAAAAAAACCCGGTATTTACGTTACCGACCGACCCAACCATAAAAGTCGGGCCAAAAAATTGTAACACTGGCAGCAACAAAAGGAATAAATACTACGTACACTGGAGTGCAAAAAACTGTATTGACGTAAACTGATGAAATGCTCTCCAGTGGACGAGTGCTGTTCGGAATTTCTTCCTTTTTCGACGGCACTGTGCCATTGCAGTAGTACACTGTTGGCCATAGTTAGATACATATCTGATAAGAAGTACAGCTATTTGTTTACTTGACAGGAGTGTCGTTAAAAATGGCTGCTTTTTGAAACGACTTTATTTTTATTTATAACACGTTCATTTTCTACTAAGAGTTAGTTTTTATTTAAATAGATTTACTACGTGGTTGAGCTGATGTGGATAAATGAGGTACTTGGGTTGTCTCGTCGGCTAACAGCATGTTTTAGAAGCGTTGAAACGCCTACAATTTATTCTTACCCGCGCAGGATAAGTAATTGCTCACGATGTTCTTTATAAAATAACCAACGGTAACTAAATACTGCTTTTAAAATTTTATCTTTTAATTAACTAGTTTTAGCAACGCCTTTCCAACATTCAAGTTTTGTACACTGTCGTCACGCATGTGATTTTAAAACAAAAGGCAGATTATATTTGCTAGAATTTTCCATTTTATCAACCAACAGTTCACTATTCAAATACTTCCCCAATCCCCATACATTTCGTTAAAAAATCTAACAACTTTAGTTTTTACCAAGTTTAGTTCAACACTCACAACGTAACTAAAACATTCCGTGCACGTTTCACTAAATTCGCAACAAAACATAATCTTAGATCAACAATTTAGTACGCATCGCAATAAAAGTGGTAATAACAGCTTACACAAAACTTCGCGAGAGGGCGTTCAACCGCTGGGTCGTTTTTTGTGGCCCGACTCGCAACCGTGATTGGCCTTGTAGAACAAAAATGATATGGCGTGATGTTTCATGCAACGTTACCATTAGTTCAATGTATGAGAATAAAAGAATAATAAAGAATGTAGATTCAAGGCCGTTTTGAGGAATTTGAGGTAGAATGGAATGAAATATAAGGTCTTTATTGGGAGTTCAACAAGCTGTTCAGTAGAGCAGTAGTGATTAGGTTAGGTTGGGTAATTTTCAGTGGCTTTACGATACATGCGATAGTAAAGTAATCATGAATGATAAAATTATTAGTTAACCTACATAATTATTAAAAATTTTCAATTGTGACATACTCGTACATATTACTTGTACACATTTTCACACAAGGGAAAAACTATGTATGATAGATAATTCCGTATCCATTTCTGATTTGTCAAATCAAAATTAGTAGCCTATATGTTCCCACTGCTGGGACCACAGGGCTGGGTTAGGAAAATAAGTGTAAAGCACCGGCCGGCTGCAAAAGTTCCAGTATCGTTGTTTTAAGTTGTGTTTAGGAATACACAATAAGGCATTTCATAAGATGCTGAGAGCTGGATGAGAGTACTTAGCACAGGAACGGGAGATGTGGCAACGCTTATTCAGATCCAGTCTGTCCCCTTGCTGTCCTCCCCCAGCGACGCCCTAAGCCGAGGCTCGTTTCCCACAGGAGGTACCCTTAATGAGTAGTCGCTTAGTTTGTAAATTTTTTTGCCCTGGCTGAAGCCCTTACACTCAAGACACGCACAGGATAGTCCGGTTAAGCAGACGATAACCTCCTAGGTTGACCTGCGAGATGCCATACACAATCAAAAAATTGTAGCAATTCTTGGGTTAGGCCTTCTTTGTCCAGCTGAAGACTTTTGGCTGAGACGGTGATGAGTTAGATATTGTTGGAGCTATAAGTAGTTCTACATCATCAGGCGTGATTGAGGTCAAGAGCGGGCACATTTTGTAAAAAAAAAAAAATAGTCCTATACCTTACTTAACAATAACATAGTACATAAGTATATAAATGAAACAACTAACCCTTATCGCCAAACGCAGCCATGACTGGATGCAGCTTGCAATAAATAATCAATTTTAGCACAATTTAGTTATCATTGTTGCAAATGAATCATTATAATTACTCAGTTCCTGCTGTACTGTCGGATGCTGTACTCGACACTCGTTCATATATCTTAGGAGAGACAGTTTTGTGAATTTGAAAGACTATTGTACATTTTGTATTTGGTTTGAAGTGACTGAGGAATTTATAAGTTTTGGTAAGTAGGTATTCTTCCTGTGTTTCTGTTAACATCTGTGTTATTTTATAGTGATTAAACTTATTACTTTTATAATTATTAAATGAATTAGTTTTAAATTCGCTTATTTATGTTAGTAATCGAGATTTGTTATAACAAAACACCATCAAATTATAATATCGAAACTGCAAGAGCTTAGGATTCAATTCTTCCATAGGTCATTTTTCCGGGTAAGGTAAGGTGGCTTCATCACAGTAGCTAAATGAACTAATTAAATAAATAATTTGACTTAGTCGTACCATAAAAACATTCTTAGGATCGGCTTTGTGGATTTGAACTTCCAAAGAAAAAATGAAACCGTAAACAACTGCTTACTTACGAAGGCCTTTTGACATAGGTAAGGTACTTAGTATTAATATATATTTTTTCTAGATTGCCCGGTCCCAATCCTAGGGACAGGCCTCCGTCCGCTCTTTCCAGTTCTCGTTAAGTCCTCTTTACAATTCTGACGGAACCTATCCAGTGTTTATTATTGAGCTGAATCATTTTTTATTTATTTATTAAACTTACACACTATCATTACAGGAAGACCCAATACAATAGTGGTTTGCAAACAACAGAATTACATGTACCTATTATTAATATTAATAAAATAAACTTTTTTTTTGCATGTTACTTCTTAACCTAAAATACAAATATTAATATCTTTTTATTTACTTTACTATTTATAATAATAATAATAAATTTATTTCAATCACCTGTGGATCATAATTATAGTTACATCACAACTATTATATAATTAAAGCAAACATTTCAAATCAAAATTAAATTAAATTAAAATCAAAATTAAAATTCAAACCAAATCAAATAATCATTAATTCAAAAATCATATAGCGGAAGATCGTTGTTTTCCTTTACACGGTGTCTTTTAGATGAATAGTTTTAAAAGCTAACTAAGGTTTATTCATTACGCGCAATGCAGTAATTACGGCTCCACGGACTGCTTAGTGTAGTTTGGTTATGAACCTAAATTGTGTGAGCCTGAATTGCTTGTATTGTACTTTAGCAAAACATAACATCACACCCGTAGGGTTAGGCAGAGGTGTACCTAGTCCAGTCCAGACTACGTTGCTGCTACTGAGAAATTCTTGAAGGAAAAGGCCAATAACACTTTGCCCGACCTGGGAATCGAACCCAGGACCTCGAGTACCTCCACTATACTTTATTCTATAGATATTCAGATCCAACTCAAGCCCAATTGAACAAACGTATAACCAGCACCTCATTCAGCAATAACATCGCGTGTCAATCAACACTCACGTCGGGACACACTTCCGATAATGAGAGACCACGTGACACGGCCGGCACGCCAACTGAATATGTTATTAACTTACTACTGATGCTTGCTTATTGCTTGGATAAACGAACCGTGTAGGTTTTACATGTGGAGGTTCCATTCTGGGAGATTCTACTTCTGCTTTTTGATCAAAAAGACACTAATCTGAACATAGTCTGGGCAGCATCGCCTTAAAATGAAACTGTAATAGAAAGGTGTTTCGTCATACTCACATATTGTGCACCAACTTTAGGCAAAATTTCTACCGCCAATCAGTTTCGTTTAGCAAGCAAAGTTGGTCCCAGTGGTTAAATTCGTTAAGAACAGTCTCCATAATACAACGTGGAAGGGACACCGACGCTAAAACATTTACCGCGTATTCAGAAACCTTCAAAAAATTTACCGACGGAAAATTTCTATAATGTGGGGGGTTCAGAATGTCCTACGTGCTCTGGGTAGTCAGCCCTGCTGCCACCTTGCTCTCTGTCTAGCATTTTCACCACAACCAGCTCCAGTCAAATTCATGCCTGTACACAATGTAAGAGACACCGTGTCATAAATTACCTAGGACAGGATTCTCGACTCGAGAATCCGACCGATGAACAAGAATCAGCTATTCCATACATTTCGTTCGTGTGTCTATTGCACTTTTCTTTGGTACTAATAAAATCAAATGCTAATAAAACCAGCTGTTATTGTTAATGACCGAAGAAAAACTTAAATGCTTGGGGGGCCTTGATTTATGGAAAATTAGTATCATGATGTTACGTTTTAAACTGACGGTTTTAGAAGAATTTATAGCGGTTATAGCAGTGAACCATAAACGTGCTCATTTAGAAGTCATGTGGACTATCCGGCTCGAAGGCCAATGATTGTCCTTCCTATGTGTTTCTAAACTTGCAATCGCAATGCATAAAGCATGAGCCTTAGATCAGTATCAACATAATTTGCAAATCAGCTTCAAGATAAGGAAACCAGGCAGGTTGCTTGCTGTTGACATAGGAAGTCCTAGCACAAACGCTCGTCGTAAACGTAACATAAATTCAAACTTTTTATCGAAATTATTTTCTGCATAATTTTGCTTTCGATATTGGCGACAGTTCAATAACTCACTTCACAATCACCTACATATGTGTAAAGAAAGTCTTAAAACTTAGTAAATATTATATACCTAAGTTCCCTCCGTGTCACGGAAAACACGTTAAGCCTTACCAAGAGGAATGTTACCCACTATCAGGGTTATGGAGGTCACACGGTCAGTCAGTCCATGTAAAAGACTGGTATACCACTGCATCCAGTTACACTGGATGCCGGGAAAAGGCTACGCAGATGATGAAAAACGAGGATTTCCTATGTCAAAATAGGACAATTTTACGTTATATCGTGTGTTCGCACTAGGTCCAAAGTATTCTGTTCACGTTCTTTGTTAACGATGGTAGCGCCGCATGTGGTCATGTTTAGTGATATCGCATACCTGTTACAAAGTTGATATTACATACTATGTAGTTGTGGTAAGGGGGCTTTTGAATAAATGGCTACAGTGCGGTTGACCGTGGTATGCAGTTGAGTCTATCCACTTTCTTGCTAGTCAAAGGATTTACTTTTCACACAGTTGTTTTTCTTACGATTTGTTTAATTTAAGACGCCGTTTGATCCTAGATCTGAGATTCCGCCTTAGCATAAATGAGAAATATTCTAAAGATGCTTGAACATTTTTGTTTATAATGTTTATATTAAACATCGATACCATTCACGTAGTTTCCCTAGCTTATTCAATTTGACCTTGTAGTAGCACAATTTGTAATTTTGTAGTACCAAGTTAAGAGTATAAAACTCTCCATTTGACAGTACAATTAAACATTTAACAAATTACTCGGGTTACATAAATATATAAATGTATTTAATGTCAACTCGTACACGTTAAGTAGTATTTTACACAAATAACTGCATCCTGCTTCCAATTACCCAAATGATGGTTATTTAACTCACAAAACACTATATTAAAAGTAATTAGCATTCAACTATCGTGCCTAAAACAATTGTCCAAACAAGCTGTATATGAAGGGCTTATATTCAAGCATTACACATACGATTTTAGACTTTACTTCGTAGGGAGTAGGGTTGAATTATGATGGTATTGTACACCTTTAAGGGAAGTTACACATGTATGAGAGTTGCAAAATAATAAATAATGTAAATGCAGAAATGAATAGTTGTACAATATGAAGGAGGATTTTATTCAAATGAACTGTTTTCGTAGATATCCTCTGGTTGAAACAGAATGGATACGTGCATGCAATAGATGAATGGAAGTTATTGTCAGGAAAAGCCTGTGTGCTGCCCTAGTTATAAGCCCAGCTCCCTTGGTGACTCACTGATATTTCGTACCACGAATGGCAGAGATAAGCCAAAAGATCACCCTGAGGTGTGAAAAATACACCATTAACGTGTGGTCTGATATGGTTAAAAGATTTTAACAGAGAAACAAGAAATGTGAATTAATAAACCCGACTACTGAAAAATCACGCTCTAATTAATTCGGGGTTTACAAGATAAAATCGACTCCTCCTATAGCCTATGTTACCCGGTCCATAATAACGAATCGATTGACACCTCATTCATCAAAATCGGATGAATAGTTTAGAACATATGTACGTAAATACAAACATACATACATAAATAGACTGCTAAAATCATAACCCTTCCTTTTGGCTTCGCCATAGTCGGGTAAAAAGAGAGAGAGAAATGAGAGATTTCAACATGTTATATGCGAATACTTCGCCACTGAGAACGCACGGCAAGACCACTAATTCCCATTCCAGGTGGAAATGCTCTACAAATATCCGAAAACCACGCGAAATATTCTAACAACTTCAACCACAAAACAGCAGGAAAGCGTATGAGGTTACGTAAAAGATACCATTACTTAATTACAGCGCGCAATCGAGCGAAACAAACGGATACACAGGAAACTAACCTGATTAAATGATTCACGCACTTCACGCCCGTTAACTGCAGTTTAGTCAATAACTGGTATCTTGTCATGTAAACAGTGTTGTTTTATAGTCTTAGATCAGCATTTTCCTGTAGGCTATTTACCGTGTTTACTATTTGTTTTGAGTTCCCGATATTTCGGCGGTTGCAAGCACCATGATCACGGATAAACTGAAGTTATTGCGGGGGGTGTTTATGAGCAGACAAATCGGTTACCCTCTTTTGAGTGTTAATGATTATGTTGGTGACCATGTCAGTTTAAAAATATAATTAAAATTGTTTCGATTATAAGCTGGTATCTTGTGTTCTCCTGTTTTTGGTTCAGGTTTTTTCATTTGATTCTGGTCATAATCTCATAATTATACGCGTCCGGCTAATTAGAATCGACTTTAAGAAATTGTACATGCTATTTTGCTAATACGACATCACAGCACAGTTCACTGCTTGACGTCAATGACGTCAAGTTAGGCTACACCTAACACCCAGTTCTCTGGTGAGTAACTGAGTATGTGTCTCTTTGAACTTCGCCGTCGTCGTACATTGCCTGACCTTATCTACTGCTAGGCCTTTAACTTGTGCCAATATCCACTCTCCTGCATCTGGTTTCATCCATGTTCTGCCTGCGGTTGCATCAATTTCACTGTCATCTTCCCATATCTGGCTTCTGTAGGTTAAAGGTCTTAAAATATCCTCGTTTATGAAACGCAGCCATACAATATGTTTACAATACAAACTCCCATACACACTCCTCCATACAACCATAAACATTCATGCCCTACACAACACTAAACTCTGCCATAACCAATATTAATCTAAATAATCGAGCACTAAACGGAACGACTTCCGATGGCGGTGTGTGTCGCCCTTACATGCGTGCGCGCATGACTCACGGCGCGAAATAGGCACTTGTCACGTGCCGGGGCAATGGCCCTTCATGTTGATAGCTTGTTTGAGAGGGGTAGGCAGATTAGGGCTTAAAGTTAGGTTGGATAGGGGATGATTTAAGAGGGGTAGTATTTTTTTGTTCGGGTTTAATCTAAATTATTGCTAAGTTCAATCAAATCAAACCTGGATTTTGAGAAGTTGTCTTAATTTGAAGCCCCTTAACAGAGGTAGGAAAATTTCTAGCAAATCCTGGTGGTCACCATCCTATTGATGTATCAACTGGATGACAGTCCGTTGGACTAGGTTTACGCCAGCAAGTATGAAAAATAATAATTATAAAGTACTAAAAAGCCAAAAACCTAAAAGTTACATTAAAACAAAACCTCCGAAAAAAATGACTCACTAGCTAGGTACTCGTAAAGCCTTTTACAAGTCATGCGCGTACGCAAAACCGACACTTGTCAAATATTAGGTCATTGAACTTTTGACTTTATAGTAACACCTTGTAACTGTCACTTAGCATTAAAAAAGTGAAACGATTAGTTTGACGTATGGTTTAGTTAGGCAATTAGATTAGCTGTTAGCAAAAAATTGAGTGTTATGTGACAGAAGATAAATCAATCAAAAACTTAGCTGTTACTTTTTTTTCTCTTTATTTAAAGGGGTAAATTGTTACTTAAACCTGTATTTAAATAAGATTATGAAACTTGAGTAAAAGTTTTGGCAGCTAACCTATGATTGCGATTTTTGTTTAAGGTAGAAGCGACAGGGTCGCCCGCGAAATTAAAATTTTCTTTGTTTTTTTTTTTCAATTTGTAGGTCGTAGGTTAGGTAGGTCGTTGTATGTTGATGAAAATTGAGTCGCGCCAGCGTAGTTTAGGGGGGGGGGGCGTCGTTGTCTATATCTTAGATTGACTAACGAAATTACATGCCCATCAATTCTTTGTAGTCATACATACTGCAAACAATACATTGGTCCAAGAATGAAACAAATACGTCTGATTCCCAGTTCGGAAAAAGTGTTATTGGGTTTTCCATTAGGAATTTCTCAGTAGCAGCCACGGAGTCTTACTTTGTGTCTGGTTGATAGCAATAGGCTCGCCCCCTATTACTTACATGGGACTTAAACATAAACTAGTGAAATGTGGGTGTACTATTAATGAGGTACACCTCTGCCTTACCCTTTAGCGGATGACAGTCGTAATGTTATGTTATGTAAATAAAATAAATATCTTATCTCAAAGTACAGTTAACATAGCTGTCTTATTTTTATTTCACACATTACCATAGACTGACTTTATTTCCAAAATCCCATTTAAATATGCGATGCCGTTTCAACAACACCAGATATTATTAAACCCTGCACACACTAACATATTTATGACATATTCTACGTCAAAAAGTCATTTTATAATCAAAAGAGCAACGAATATGACGTCAGCTAAACAAATCTGTTACATAAATACTAAATAGTGCTGGGAAATGTGGGAATATTGAAATGATACGCGGGATTGAAATGATAGCGATCGCGGGATTTATGGTTGCACGGGATTTTGGATTGTTAGTGTCAAAGATAATGAGTGCGACTGTTTGTATGTTATGCGCAATATAGTAGTTCGAATTTGGTTTTTTTAGTTTAGTAGAGCAAAGTTTCTATGCAATGACGCAGTGGTCGTTCGATAGATGCGTAAATGAAACCTTTCAAATAAAAACTGATTACTGCCTGTTATCTTTTATCAGATTCAGGGAAAACAGAGCGTAAACAGTATCAACACCAGACACACAATGACGCAGTTTTAGTTATTAGCTGCACAAAACACGTAGGATTTAATAACATTAAATCACAAACAGCTGTCGTTTTAAAAACAAAAAAAAACTGTTTAACCGCAATCAAAATCACTGTCACGTATAAAACTGATGAAAGAAAACATTTACAAAAACCGCCAGATTTTGTATTCAACTTTTACGACTCGCTCTTAAAACCGCCATAAAAATCCCGGGATACCGGGACCGCAAACCGGGATACACACAACACTAACCGTTGCATAATACACACAGGATTTGAATCGTCAACTAGCTAGTTATTAGAATTGCAAAATTTTGCTAATCCCGCTAAATATTCCGGTATACGTCACTTCGTTTGACAATAGTTGGAGTTCTCGTTTACATGTAGACCGAAGTTTATTTTGTCGCAAAGTTTTGGTGGGCTGTGCAGTTAGTATTCATAGATTACTGTTTCCGTCGTGGTTTCTCGGAAGCTTCCGGACCTCGTTTTTCAATTTTTTTTTTCTATTACTTTTCAAACACCAGAGTAACTTTTTCACTGTTATAAAAGAGTTCTAGCTTGTGTTATGTGCTTAGTGTCTTACTAAATAATTTATTGTGAAGAAAAATATTGTTATGATACCCGATGTAAAGATTTTGGACTTATCATCACTAGTCTTGCCTTTTTAACCGACTTCAAAAAGGAGGAGGTTCTCATCCTAATATAAGCTTCATCGGACATTATTAATACCAACATCACCATACCTAGAAGAGGTATAATTAATAGCAAAATAACAGGGGCCCAATTCTGCTCTTACAATAGACGACAATAGTGTCAGAATGGTCTGTCATTGATTTCATAATTGTTGATTTTGACAAGTTTTGACAAGTCAAAATCAACAATTATGATATCAATGACAGACCATTCTAATGGTAATTCTAATGTTCTGTCATTGATTTCATAATTGTTAATTTTGACAAGTTTTGACAAGTCAAAATCAACCATTATGAAATCAATGACCGACCATTCTGACACTATTGTAATAGCAGAATTGGGCCCCAGGTCGTGAGAACACTGTTGAAATGTGCATGAATTAGAAGTATACTTAACTAAACTTGTTGGGATTACAGGAATAATGAGTACTGCTGAAAATGGGGATTTTACGGGAAACGCTCATTTTCTATTTTTTATCACTAACACATCATCCACATCATATCATCACTCCTGTAATCCCCGATGGGTAAGGCAGAGGTGTACCTGATTGTACACCCTCATTAGGCTAGTAATGTTTTAAGCCCCATGAAATAGAGGGCAAGCTAATGCAGTCAACCGAATCAGATCCAGACTCCGTGGTTGCTACTCAGAAAATCCTGATGGAAAAACCCAATAACAACCTGCCGGACTCGGGAATCCAACCCAGATCCTCATGCTCAGCAATCGCGCTTCCGATCACTCGACCAACGAGGCAGTCACTAACACCTTTAAATCTTATATGAGATACCAACCTCTCAATTCCCTTAAAATCGCTTCACAATAAGTACCCAAAAATCTCATCATGTCACGTAATCTTATAAATAAGTCTTCACGAAAAACTAAGGGCGACGCCACACGTTACGTCAGAAAATCGCAGCGTAAGAGGAAGTCTGATGTGCTGCGTCATTCCTTAATATTGGGTACTTAGGATCGTGAGAGGGAGCGTTTATGTTCATGGCATTTACGAGTATCAGTGGGTAAAGACTTGAGGGAGACGCAAGACTAGTGTCACTAATTTTCTCGAGATTTTTGTAGGAGAGAACGATAAAACCCGGCTGTCATTTGTCTAGTCTTTGACAGTCGTTACAGGGTAGTCACTGGCCCAAAATTTAGACAGCCAATCTTACCAAAGGGTATCGTATTACCCAGTACTAACGGGGTTGTGGAGGACATATAGGCAGTCGCTCCATGTAAAGTACTGGTATTCAGCCGCATCTGGTTAGACTGGAAACCGACCCCAATCAGGCATCTGCCTAGCCTTTTCCCAACTATGTTGAGAACGATAATATCTTAGACAAGGCTCGCTATCAAGGAGTATGTAAGGATCGTAGCATAAGAATAATGTATTTAAAAAAGAAAAAGGGAAGCTGGGGCTGCCGCTGCGGCTGCGGAGAACCTCAAGCGGCGTAAATACAGTAACCTTATTGAAAACTATATTTTCGAGCCGTTTGGGGTTGAAACTCTAGGACCGTGGGGTCCGAGTGCTCACTGCCTTTTCAAGGAAATTTCAAAACGCTTATTTGACACTTCCCGTGACCCAAGGGCTGGCTTTTATCTTGGCCAGAGGCTTAGCGTTGCCAATGTTGCCATACAGCGTGGCAACGCCGCCAGTCTCTTGGGGACATTACCAGTTGACAGCGCCAGCGTTGAGGAGGAGTATTTAAACCTGTGTTTCAGGCCATCACTTTACAAAGCACAATTCGAATACGAGATGCTACATTGCGTCGTTAGTGTAGCGACGTTTCAGACGGAAATTTAAGGAAGTATGTGAAGAAAATTCTTGCTAATTACTTACCTATTTAGTAAAATAAAGTTACAGCAGGACAGTTTATGTCCTGTTAATCTTGTACCTTTAAATCCCATTAGTACGACCTGCTGATCAGTTGCGTTGACTAACCTGGATGTCTTTAAACAGACTCCGGACTCAACTTTTTTTTTCTTTTTTTTTTGTCTGTTGTCTGCTCGTTGCAGGAACCAATGGCCGCCACTGAAGATGTTTAACTTTTAGCAGAATTCGGGGCAGACTTCTTTCAGATTGCTATCGAAACGTTATTGAGAGTAGTGAACGGTTTTCCATACATGTACACACATACAATAGAAATTTGACTTCATTTGAACTTGGCTCCTAAGAAGAAATTATGACTTTCCTCTTTCTTTTCAAAGAAAAGGTTTTATTCGATTGTGGTAAAGTGTAACTTATGGCCCAAGGCCTTTTAGGAGACTTCCCAAAAAACCATGAGAATGAACCCTCAAATATATGATTATTGTTCTAAACTACAATATTTTTGGGACTTTATCTTCGCCAATTTATAAAATCTGGCGAGTTTTTGCACTTTCAGCAAATTAAATTAGGTACTCAAATTGACAGTAATAGGTAGCTAGTGGTAGCTTTTAACAACCTTTGTTTTGCATATCTCGGTAGTTTCAACTATGTTTTAAATCTGTGATATGGAAGAGTGCTGTTGAAATTACAGGGACATTTCAACATAGGAACGCAACTCGTGGGGTACATCCTTGATGCACCAGACATGACAAGTCGTATAAATAAGCAGAGGTTATAGATTACCATTCACTAATACTTTTACAGTGTTACTTCCCTATTTTTCTAAAATAAGGGTACTGCATCAATTCTTATAACCCACATACGTATACTCTGCATCACTTTACCAATGTAATCTTCATAAATATTACATTTTCTCATTGTATTACCCGTCAACACAGGAGGTGTTGCCCGCTACCATTGTATGCTAATTCAGAAGGTCAAGGTCCAAGATCAGCGCTGTGCACTTAATGCTTTATGGAAATACACGTGAAAGTAATGTTTTTTAAAGTAGAATAGGCGTTTGTTCCGTCTTGTCATCGTAGTATAGTAATCTTTGACTGAACTAACAGTTTATATTTAACTTCACTTCGTGTTTGTTTCAACAATATTAGTAGTAGAGTACAAAAAGCACTCTATAAGGATAGTGCAATGGTACCAACATCATGGTGTGTTCGAATTTAAAAGGGTAGCGACATCCGCCTCCGTTGCCAACTTTTCAGGCGAAAATTGAACGGTTACATATGCACGTAAATTCACAAGGAACAGAGCTTCAGCTGTTTTACTTAACGGAGAAATTGCCTAGGTTTGTTTGTAGTATTACTTTCACGGCATACGTAGGTAGCTCATTCGTCTGTACCTACTATAGTTGTAGATCAACAAACCTTCAGAATTATTCAGAACGCAATCAGAGAGCCTCCTCGACGGAGGAAGATGATAACGACGCATCCTCCTCCGTTACATCAGTCGAGTGTCCATAAATCCCAAACTTTGCAGATTAACTCCCTCTTCGGATGCTCATCCGAAACTTGGGCCGTATTTATTTTCCAAATACCCGCTATGAGGAGATTTATTCGTACGAAGTCGTATTAAACATCCTTTGGCGGCATCGTTTACTAAATATTATGATTCATTAAGAGTTTACGGTGGAGACTAAGTTTAAGTACTTGTGTTTGATTAAGAGCTGCTTAAACATGTTATCTGGTTTCATTAAAGGAGGTACTGTCGACTGTATGTTCCATGCATGTGATTGGGAATTTGAAGTCGGTTGAAACATGGTTTAGCGGCATCGTTTGCTAAATACATATTATGATTCATCAAGATTTAACGGTGGAGACGAAGTATTTGTACTTACTTGTGTGTATTAATGGCGGTATTATCAATTCTATGTTGAATCCATGTGACTGGGAGAATTTGACTGAAGTTTATCTCATGATTTGATAGATATTGCATTGATAAATGATCAGAATGTCATTTGAACATGGTTATCTTGAAAGATCTACAGTGAAGTGACATATCTGTCGTTCTGGAAGACTTTAAAATACAATTGATTTGTTGTATTATCAGTTCAATGCATCAAAAAAGTAAAAACTATCAAGATATAAAGTGTCTACTTTCATTATTTCAGACGTCATGACTAAATTGACTCTTATGTTATGTATCTGTAGGTACATGTTGACTTTTCCAATTATCATGTAAACTCATCTGCAAACCAACCAAATAATCGATAAAAAGATATTGTGACAGTTTGCTCGCCTAACCTCACCCAAACACCACCCAAATAAAAAATAAACACAACTTCGTATCCCAATAATTACATTTCAATTTTAATGATGAAAGCTGACAATAACGATGTTAATATAAAGAAAAGCCTTCGTTAACGGAAACCTGAAATATGTCGACGTAACGAGACGGGTGACGATCAGGGACAGGTGTTACTGAACTGACGTAGATATTGACTGACGATAAAAATAATGGCGGGAACAAATGAACGCTAGTGGCAGCCATATTGGAAGTTATAAATTGTAGGCCAGTGGTGATAAAAGTTGGTTTGGGCTTAGTTGAAGTTAAAATGTACTGAGGAAAATTGTTGTAGCGTATTCGTCACCAAGACGTGAAGGAAAACATCTTCTAAAACCAATGCACACTAGTCTCGTGTGGCCTGTAGAGACATTACAAAAAGTACTACAGCGCCATCTATGACACAAATGAAGAACTAACATAAAAATACTGAATCGCGCTGTTAAAATTATTCATGACTTAGACCATTTAGAAAACCAACAACCCGACAACGACTGTCGGGGTCCAGACACAACACCCGTCTGGTCGGAGGGTACCTCGCTTTTCAATGAAGTATTGAGGGACTTTACATCCTGTTCCTCATACCCCTATAGGCCAATGGCCCAACAGTGGGAACTTCACATGCTGATTAATTGATCGTGCTCTTCAATAAATCATTTTATTTATTTATTTATTAATCACAAAATCCATAGCTCTTTGAAATTGTATCTTAAAATATAAAACTAATCCAATTACGGATTTACAATTTAATAGCTATACAATACATTGCTAACTGTACAGCGTGGTTGAGTGTGTAGGAGTGTGCCTGATGAGTTGCAAAAATGTGTGTGTGAGTATGTTACAGTAGTGTGTAGTGGTGTGTGTAGTGATTGTCTGTATACCTTCTGTTCAGTTCTATTTATTTAGTTTAGATGTATTTGTCAGTTCGTCACATACTGACGTTATTAATTGTTTCCTGAATATACCTTTTTAGTATTATATCAAGATGAGAGAGAGATCTTTTGTCATATTCCTGTCCTATCCCGACAAAGTTAACTCCTTAACGCTTTCCAAGTCAATGGAGAATATTACTGTAATCCTTTTCATTGTGTACTTGGTGTTAATATCTCACAGAGGGATGCTAGTCATTCTTTAGCATTATTATTTAGTTGTCTGTCGTAAAAATTGTTTTCGCATTTACTCAGAAACACAAGAAAACTTGATAACGAGTTAACAATATAGCAAACTGCAGAATTGTCTTTTCATTTCTTCTCGCTCCAACTTTAACATGTTTTCATATTCAGCTTCTGAATCAAATAAGACGTTTCTAAGATAACAGAACTCTCCGAGTGACATATATTTGCTCTTAAAGAGTTACATGAAAATTCATGTGTTGTCATCATCATAACTTGATATGAAAGTACCATCATTTTGCCATTTTATTTACTGAAACGTATTTCAACACTGATGGAAAGGAAATATCATCATTTTGTGCATTTTATTCGTTTTCGTGTTTCTCGAGACTGATAGTGATATGTTTTACATTTTCGCATGTGATGACATGAAAGAGTATTTCTGTAAATAGATACTTTTAACACGTTAATGTTTTGGTCAAAATTTTTGGCACCGGCGGCATTTCCATGACTATACAGGGTGAAAGGCGACGCGAGACGGTTACCACGGTCGTATTCAGTAAATCATTCTGGAGCCCCCCCCCGCCCCCTCCCAACACAGAGATATTTCGTCAGTTTAAATCACCGGTTTCCTACAAAACTCGGTCAAAATGTATGGAACAGCAGATTAAATAAAAAATCTCGAGAAAAAAATTTACATGTTCAGTCAGAATGATGTACTGAATTCGTGGTAACCGTGGTCCACCCTGTATATTTTACTTGAAATAAGTTGTTTGTCCCGAAACCCATACTTAGCTTGCGTGGTGGACTGTGGCCTCCTCTTTCTCACACAGAAGCTTGTGTTTCAAGCAGTGGAAATGTTCTCAACTAATTATGCATAAATTGTTTTTGTTTTTTTTTTTTTCTTAATTAGAAGAACTTGGCAATGAGTCCGTAATTCTGTATTAATTTACAAAATAATACTTAGAACGTTTCCTTATTTCCGTTATGACGATCCAAAAACACAGACCCACTTCTTACCTAAACGTGAAACTATTACGTGCAGCCGCCATCTTTGAAACAGCCCACCTTAATTAGTAACAAAGGTATTTTTCCTCAACGTTTCTACCTGTATAATTATAACGTAATTCCTTTGAAATGAGCGTGACGATTTGCAGCCATTTTCCTCCGTCACAATTAAACAAAAAGAACGATTTTGTTCCAGGTTTTTCAGTGACATTATTTTGCAGAATTTCTTGTCAGGTAACTTAGGTACCAAGTTTTTTCTTTCGAGTTCTTTTGTGGTGAAAAATGGGGTCAATGACTTGTTACAGAAGGTATTGTAATAAGGTCGCATTCAAAAAGCTGATAATTATAATCAGTTGCTTAATATGGCTAACGACGTTTCTCGAATTGATTACCTGCATTCATTTCAATTTCTTAAAATCATAAAGTAATTTTTTTCTGATATGCTATAGCCAAATACTATCAGAAAAAATGTAAAATCATAAACTTATACTGTCACTTACGGGATATCTTCCGTGATCATGAACAATCACGGAAGATATCGCATAAGTGACAGTATGAGTTTAGTTTTAAACCGTAAAAGCTTAAAACAGTGAATGTGATATCATGTTTCAGCAACGCCTTGTATCAATATGACAAGAATTGCCAATTTCGACACGTTACACGGAAAACCGTTGACTCTTACAAGTAAATAACGATTTAGTTTTAAATTATTTAAATTCGTTTTGCCTCAGTAAAGAGGTAGCGAAACTTTAAGGGGTTTGGGATCATTGGGCAAAGACAATTCTTCATAACGTAAAAATAAATTATGTTTATTTTTTGAGTGCATAATTGATTGGTTTCAAATACCCACAGAACTTACAAATGTAGGTAACTAAATATTAAGTAAATACTTAATGTAAAGTAAAACTCGACAACGTATAAAATTAACGACTCTGTATGCTCGTAGAATAGCGTTTAATTATCAACAGTGTGTTTGTCGTCACTTTAGAGTTATTTTACAGTAGGTCAATTTTATTGTTCTATGTACCAAGTCTCCGATCTTCAACACAACACTTTCTAGCCCTAATGACATCTTAAATGGAAAACTTTTACATATTTACACAAAGGTATGGGCGTTTTCCGTGGGGCTAGGCAGAGAAAACTTCTGCATCAAGTAAGCACACGTTGGTATGTTTAAACAAAAACACAATTTAGTGAGGGGTCTTAGTAACGTATGTTCGTGGTGAAAAATTGATTTGAACGCGTCTAACTGCCAGACGCACCGGGGAGGCACTTTACCTACTTTAAAAAGTCATATTTATTTTAAAATAACGCTGATAGTCTAGGTATACCTTCAAATACAAACATTTTTTTTAAAGCTTTTTACCTCGAAGAACGAAGGCATAGTAGAACTTACCTATTTAGAGAGCAACCTCCTTAGTACCAAAGCCAACTTCCAACAAAAACTTAACTTCCAACTTAATCTTCTGCTACTCACCTGTCCAATCACCGACTCGTAACAAAATTACCGAACATGTTATCACGCGTGGTCGACAATCGCAATATGTCAGGGCTGCGTTTACGAGTCGCGTCGTGAATAGGCCGTTCGTACAGTCGTGCCGATAATACCTCGCTTGCGTAACTCGATAGCCATACACAGCGCGATTAATTAGTCGCAATTATGAATCGACGGGTTTAGATTACTGAGTTTGCAGAAATTCTAATTTTGTTAATGTAAGCTGGTGTTAGATTTGTAAACTAGGATTTGTTTTGGTGTTGCAAGTGGTTCTGCATTATGAGTAATGCTGTTATATTTAGGAAGTGTTTAGTGTTCTTCGTTTTATTGCTCTAATTTGAAGAGTTACATTCGGTCTTCAAACTTTGTTTTTTATAATCCGTTAATTATTTGACAATAGGAAGGTATTCCTTTCTCAATCTATTGTTCTATAATGTTTCCTTTGTTAAAAGAAACTGCCTCTCTAGAAAATGTAACGCAGTAAGCTTCCTTAGACACTAAGGAAAGTATTAATACGTAGGGACTCCTATAGAAAATCAGCGAGACAAAATGTTACATTACTTCAACACCTAAAACACAAAGACAAAACAAGAATATAATCGAATCATTACCGCCACGAAAACAAAAGAAAATGGCGTCCACAATTTAAATTCGGAACGCTAACTTGTAACCGTTCCAGCAAAAAGGCGGGAATTTAGCAAAACAATAGACAAGAGAGGTAACTTTATAAAATGTGTGTCACCAAGGAGTGCTGGGCGCCGCAAATTGTGTTGTTGACGAGAATGTATGGCGTTGTTTTGTCGCGATGTCGCCTGGCTTTTATTGTTTCAATTTTGAAATTCATTTGTTAGGGAGTTTTTGCATCGTGCTACATTTCGTAGTAGTACTAGTGGTACATTTTTCTAAAAATTACACAGGGGCTTGGAACGAAAGTAAATGAACTTAACGTATTTCACTGCTGGCCAAACTTATTTGTCAAAACACAAAAACTTATGCCGAAGATTTACATGGATCTATTGGCGCGCGGGCGAAGTTGGAACTATCGTCGCCATCTTGTTTTTTTTTTCATTACTATTTCACGAATATTTCGCCTTGCTGTCAATGTCATTCAAGCGCCAAAAGATCCATGTGTCTCGGGTACGTCCGCAGATTCGATCTAATAACATTTTCCAGGCATTACCTCCACAATTTTTCTTCGATAATCCCATAGTGTCCCTTATTTTACCTCGCCGTTGACACATTATCTCATCTCATCCTTTTCATGACATGGAAATGTCCTCCGAAATAACGTAGGTAAAAACTTTTTTATGCGGCCGATGTAAGTCCCCATAGACACCGAGTGACGTGTTACCATAAACAAAATTATTACTTTTTTGTAAACACCTGTAAGTAAACTGAGTTAGGAACTTTTTTACCTTTCTTATCGGCTATTCTTTAGTAGATATTTCTTGGAATTGGGAAAGGTCTTTTTGTTATACTATTGTTAATAAACTTTTTGGGTATTTGCCAAGAATATGCGAACCCTTTTGGGAACATAAATGAAATAAAGTATCTTAATGTAGCAACACTTACCAAAACATACCTAATTATTTTTCTGTAAGATTCTGCCATCAAACATATTATTCGTATCTGTTATTCTGTATTGCATTTCAAAAACTGATAGAATAATTTCAAGAATATTTATCGTAGTCGCAGGTGGGGTAGCAAATAAATTTAGTAAAAATAAATACTAAAATAAGCCTGAACTTTTTGACCACATGCCTAATATTTTGTTCTTTATCAAAAAACATGAATCCTATTCCTAAATTCAGGTCGTCAGCCTCCCTAAGACTAGCTATCCACAAAACATCAAGTAAAAACAGCAATACCGTTCTCGATTCGGCAAGCCCGGGGGAACTCTAAACTGTCTTGAACCTTCAAAGAATATTACGAGAAATTCCGGCCGAATTCTGTATCATTTCTGTGTAAACTTGACAGTAGGCTAGTATTCATAATCTCGTCTTATTTGGGAGGCCATTTTGAAGTCTCTGGAGATTTAAAGTAGATATTTGTACCGCAATTGCCGTTTCTGCTATGATTCTTGAAAAGGCTGTCAAAGTACGAGTATCTACGAGTACATCAAATTACATAACATAACATCACGTAATCCCCGAAGGATTATTTAATAAAATAGATATGAGTGGCGAAGGTTCCATACAACTCGATTCCTACCGGCTTCCCTTTGCAAAATGGCATAGTCAGTTTTCTATAGACAAATATATAATCACATTAAAGATATGTACTCCGGCTTACCTCTTACAAATATTGACCCTTCGCTACTGTAGATATGCTAAGACACAGCTCTCAATTAAGTAAAGGTATGTTAAAATCAAGATTAAGGAGTTTATTTCTCGGTAACGAGGATTCAGCCGTTACCGAGAAACAAATTCACATCTTATAGTCCTTGTAACAGTTATGTAGTAGTTTTAAGGTCAGTTGTTTCATAGATTATTTGTATAACATTTGTATGTAAAAACAAGCGCTTCTCGCCATCAAACTAGGTAAAAAGTTTGGCGAGTAAATTGTAGAACAAAAAAAATATGTTTGTTTGTGAACAATAAAAAAAAAAGTGTAATAGAACGTTTTGCTGGAAAGATGTGGGTGGTGACTGACTGTACCTACATTCGATTTAACAAAAATATGAAACGTTAACGAGCTTTTGTTGTACCTATTTCGATAAGTGATAAGCTAAATAAACCTCCAGTATCAGGTTTCATCGAATTTGCTTTATCACGATTACTAAGGGCAAAGGATTTGCATGTAAGCACTATACAATTAGATTTTACCCAGAAAGTTCTAAACTATAAGCTAGGGTTTACAGATAGTACCTAGGTATCAAAGCGATGCCTGACTAGTAATCACATTCTCAACGAATATCGAATACCCACAGATATAAAATTCTGGGAAATGTGACGTAGTTAGCAAACTTCTGATTTTATATGCCCTACAGAGTTTTTTAGATCATACAAAAAGGTAACTGAATAATATATGTGCATACATAATATTATTATCATCTTGCCCGTTGATACGTAAATCGTCTACGGGCTGAAATTATCATGAAAAATCTACAAACAAGAAACGTATCTGCTCTTTATATTATTAGTAATGTAACACTCAATTTTCTGCTCACCCCCAACAGAACCAGGGGGCGAAACTTACTTAAAATCACCTTCAAACGTTTTCAATATCTTCAGTGCAATGTTAAGGGTTGAAAGAACAAAGAAAATTCAACCCCCAAACGAGTACAGGGGTTGAATTTATTCAATTTCATGTTCCAGTATTTCTTTTGTATCAATTTCTTATTTGTTTGTATCCAAGCAAAGCCTGCTGGGCAGAAAATCATAACTAATTTTGTGAAGGAAAAGTTTTTTTTTGTTGTTGGCTGGTTAGGTTAGAAAAGAACCTTTGATCAATATGAAATTAAAATATTTTGTTTTGAAGAACAAGCACTGCGATTTTTTGTCTAAGTTTAGTGACACAAGTTGCGGACAAAATGATGAAGATTGAGATCAATTTAGTTTAAAACCTATACTAAACATAACATTCCGCTAATTCCCGAAGGGTTAGGCAGAGGTGTATCTAATAGTACACCCACATTTCGCCAGTTAAGTTTAAGTCCCATGTAATAGGGGGCGAGCCTATTGCCATTAACCGGGCCCAAATCCAAATTCCGTGGCTGCTATTGAGAAATTCCTGATGGAAAAAAACAATATCACTTTGCCCGATCCGGGAATCGAACCCAGGACCTCATGCTCAGCAGTCGTGCTTGCGACCCTAGACCAACAAGGCTTTCTATATTCTTAATACCTCAGTGTTTATATCTGATAGACGAAATAGCTCGCTGATAATCATGGCGTCTTATTTTTTCCCTGGACTCCTTTATAACCCTTTTAAATGCACACTATCTCAACCCAATCAATTCACCCCTAAAAAAATCCTTTCAAAAAAACATGTCCTCGAACTAACTTCCACCGAACATGTAACTAGCACTTCTGTCGATCTCCCAGAAGGATACGCCGCAAAGATTCCGTATCAGTCCGAAGTTTGGTCGTCATCCCAAAGCGTGATTGATTATACTGTATCAAACATGGCCGAATATTGGCACTACAACGGTGATATGAGAAAACTTGCCAAGTTATACATGCAGAACTAATGTTATGGGACTGTGAGTGTTTCTTTATGGTAGGATCATTGAACTGAACTTGTGGTCTGTGTTTAGACATAAGTATATCTAGATTACCGGTTTCTTTTTAAAGAAAATCTATGCCCATTGGTTAGTAGCCAATGGATCGGGCAAGCCTAACCATCTGATTTAGCCGAGGGTCGTCAAATTCAACCTATTAAAAGACGAAACTTCGTATACAAAGGTAAACGTGTAAACGGACCCTTCTCGAAGCCATCAACCAGGCATTCTGTACATTAAACTAAGTAACCCTACGCAAAAATTATTGAAAGTAAAGTTATAAAACATTCAAAGCTTGTATTAAAAAAAAATGGTACTTTAAACCCCAATATTTCCGTAACTAGAAGGTTTCCAGGTCTAGAAAAAAATGTATCGCAATGACGCGGACGGGAAGAATAAGTATCTTTCGGCTTCGTTAAGGGTATTTTTACATCCATCATATAAGCATTTTTTCTGAGGAGCTCGTGGCTAAATAATAACAACCGCTCGGGTCGATCTTTAGGTAAGCCGCGCTTACCTAGGTTGGTCCGTGGATGGGTAACCACCCATTACATACCGAGATTCCTTCGTGCCTCGGAAAGCACGTTAAGCCGTTGGTCCCGACTGTCATTTGTAAATATTTGAAAGTCGTTAAGGTAGTCAGTGGCTTGAAAGTCTGACAAACAGTCTTATCGTGTTACCCAGTGCTACCCGAGTTGTGGAAGTCAGATAGGCAATCGTTCCATGTAAAATACTGGGCTGGTAATTCAGCTGCATCCGGTTAGACTGGAAGCCGACCCCAACATAGTTGGGAAAAGGCTAGGCAGATGATAATATAAGCATTTTTTCTCAAATAATAGCACTTTTATTAGTATCAACAACACGTCGGCCGTCTGACAATACAACTGGTAATTATAATATGGCACCTCACTTCTACGAAATATTCTGAATTCATTCTTCTCTTCATAACCGTGACCTCATAATCTTTCTCAAATTCCAGGAAGAAGATGTCCTGTTCTGTATGGATATCAGACCCAAGATATTAAACATATACATACAATACAGTGTACATATTATTACATATTCTTTACATAAAGGTCCCTTGGGTAAACAGAATTCGGCGTCTTGTTGAAACGCTTTTCCTCGATAACAGAATTTTTTAAATATACGGGGGCGTTTTGTGTTTGCACACGTTGCGTTTATATGATTCTAATAATATCTACAAACATAAGCTGTTTGTATGGAAATAAAAGTAGTATTATTAAGTGTACGAAAGGTCCATTAAAAATATGGTCATACCGTTCTTCAGGGGGTCTAAAATGACCGCTTTAGCAGAATCATATTATTATCATAATAATATGACGTTTAAATTCTTAAAATGGTCATAGACGTACCTACTATTATGAATTGGCACCTTGTGACCATTTTACGAATTTAACCGTAATTCATGTTATTATCCTAATATGATTCTGCTAAAGTGGCCATTTTAGACACCTAGCTCATAGAAAAGACAACGAAGATTCTTCCGACATTGTTAAATTGATGACACAAACTGATGATTTGTCGTTAGATTTTTGCTATGTACATTGTAAATATTTTTACACAAAATTAAACCTTAAAGAAATGCAGTTCTAAAACGATAAAGTATATTTAAAACCTCTCCCTACAAAACTAAATCTGTCAAACATCATTTCACAAGACTCACCCCCAAGTTTCACCCCGTACATTTTCGCCCCGTTCACCAAGGGATTCGGGGTGCAATGTCAGCAAAAGATTTAGGTAAATTGACACGAGCTGGGGACTTATTGTATATTATGGAGAGAAACGTGTTTCGTACGCAAAACGACAAGAAATCAGCTGCTTGCTACGTTCTCAGGTTTTTAATATAGCTGGCACAATTTTTAAAGGTGAGGCCGAGATTTTTTGAGCGAATTTCGGCTTATGAGGTAAAAATTCTACACAGTAGTAATTTACTGGTTAGGTTACCGCACAGTTTTGATTAACCTGAGAGGTTAAGCAACCATTCGAGAAATGGAGTAATAGGTATTGATAAAAAATTATTTAATTACCACATTTTTTTAAAACCTCTTTGAATAGTTTCAAAACCTCTTTTGACCATAGAGAAGAGGAACGAGTTAAAATTCAAAAAAAGGCTTGCTTAAATGTGTGTAAGTGATTCAGTATTTTCCAGCACATTAAATCCAGGTTATCATAGTTTTCCTTTTAAGTTCCGAGCCACCGATTCTTGCTCATCATTTATCTTTGTCGGCCTTGTTCCATCCACAGCCTTGTGTGTCATGCTTTCCCGGTCTATGTGAGTGTCATCCACGTCTTACTGGCTGTTATTTGTAGGAGGTCCTATCAGGTCACGTCGGCTGCTAAATAAAAATAAATTCATTCATTCATTAACTGACAGACAACGCATCTAAACCACCAGGTATTCTAGTCTTAGAGGTTTTAATTAGGCTGTGAGTATGTTGCAAACACTACGGAAAGACTTTTGAATATTCACTTCATAAAGGGAATTAATAGGGAATGAGTTGTAAAAAAAACGTTTCAAATTTAGAACCTTTTGTTTTCTCGGTTTAAAAAGAAATAAATCTATAGCTTTTGAACCTGTTAGTGTTCCAATGTCCCATCCCATCTTTATCCAAAGAGTTTTTTTTTGTTTGTTGAATTTCCAAACTACTACAATAAAATAAATATTACGAACCATGACTGGCATTGACAAATAAAATCGTCATATAAACAACAATGACCTAAATGACCTAGACATGCTAACAAATCAAAGATATAAGTTCGTTTGTCTGTCACGACTTCACGAGTCATAAAAGTGAAATCGCTGTGTCAACGACAAATGTATGAGTGGAGGTCTTAGAGGTCAGACAGTTGTCACGCTTGCCCTGGGGGGGGTAAGCAGAGGTTCAAGACAATTGTAGGTCTGTGTAGATTATAGTGGTGTAGATGTAGGTATAATGCAACGAGATGTACCTTCTTATACAACATAACGCCTGTAATCCTCGAAGGGTTAGGCAGAGGTGTACCTAATAGAACACCCACATTTCGCCAGTTTTGTTTAAGTCTCATGTAATAGGGAGCGGGCGAGCCTATTGCCATCTACCGGGCACAAATCCAGACTCCATGACTGCTACTGAGAAATTCCCGATGGACCCTATAACACTTAGTCCTATCTGGAATTCGAACCCAGGATCTGATGCTTAGCAGTCAAGCTTGCGACCACTAGACTATCGCAAAAGAGCAGAGATTAATAAAACTAATAAAGTTAAGAGCAGTTCCAAAAAAATAAAGATATAGCCTAAATACAGAAAAACTACTAGTACTAGTAGAAAACTACTTTCGTAATTTACATAGGTACGTGCGGATCGTAGTTATTTACGGCCAGTAGCTGTTGGATACTATTCGTATCGGCTTTCTGAATCCGATAGTATTTTGTATTGGTCGTCGTCGCATAGCCAGGCTTGTTTTATCCCTTTCAAACTGTAACGGACGTTGAATTAGGTGTTCGTATTTCAAACTGTCCAATGGCTTTCTTCGTGGTGTAAACAACTTTTTAAATTGCTACTGGCGCAATATTGATGTTATTAGTTTACTAATTTGTAGTGTTGCGTTTTTAGCTCCTCCACCAAAGTCAGTCAAGCGCCAAAACAACCATGCAGTAGTGTATCAATGAGTTTCCGATTCAAACTTGGCTTGCCATACAAAATTATGCAAAAGCTTTTGTTTGAAGTTCTATTAAATTGTTTTAACAACCTCAAACAGTTAGTTTGGAATACACGGTTCCATTATAACGACTATTGTACGAATTTGTATGACATCATGTAAATTCAAACTATCGTAACTCCACACAAAAGCGCGGGAACAATCACAAAAGCAGCACTATACACAAATTACATTCCAAATTCAAACACACACTGATTAGAACCGAACAGAGGCGAGTCACGTCGCGCCAATTAGAAAACGGTCCCGAATTAATTTGAAAATGGAACACTCGATTTTGATGTAGTGGAATCTGTCGTTGTTGGCTTAGTTTCTCGCTAACAAACAAAAACAACTTTACTAGAACAAGTTAAAGTCTAATTTGGAATGTGGTGAAAATCAGCCAGACTCATGAGATAATAGGTGAAAGACTGAATGTCATTCACAGGATTTTGTGTCAATTAATTCTGTACTTTAGTTATGTAACATAAGGTCGACATTACATCGTTACTTGTTACGTAATTAGTAAATGTGTTCTGCTTGGGCCCAATTTCTGTTATATCTTGTTCTAATAGGCAATTTATAAAATGTCGTTATGTGTCATTTCGTCTTATTTATTATTAATTTTATGAGAAACCTTTCTTGCGAAGATGGTCAAAGTATTTTTCCCTGGCAGGAAAAAGGGGCGTTGTATAAAATGGCGATTTTTACCTTGTCCCTTATAAAGTATCTACATACGGGGTGGAAGGGACACCGATACGAAAACGGTTACCACGTATTCAGTACATCATTCTGAACCCCGCCACATAGAAATGTTTCATCGGTTGTAAAAAAAAAAATCTGCTGTTTCCTACAAAAGTGCAATAGGTACTACACGGTCAAAATGTATGGAACAGCTGATTTTTTTAACCGTTTTCGCGTCGGTGGCCCTTCCACTCGGTATAAATCTCTAAGGAGTGTTATCAGCTATAAATCTGACCACGCTTCGTCTGCCCGTGTAGTAAGAAATTAATGGCGGTTCCATCTTTTAATTTCTCCATTCTAGCCTTTAGGTTTAGTCTTTTACTTTTTTTTTTTGCACTTCATTGTTTCTGTGAACGTAAAATACGTTTTCATGATAAAAGTTACAATGTAGAACTTACATCTTTTACAGGAAAAGTTACAAAGTATCTAGGAAGCAACATTCTAGTAATTTACTAAACTCATAAACTTCTTGTTTTAGTGGTAACTTCTGCAATTTAGTTACCGACATTAAAAGTGCCTTTAAATGTGATTGCACCGCGCTTTGTCAACTTAATTTCACCACATTGGTTAAAAACCGCCTTCCAAGTCAAAAGACATTACACGAACGCGTTTAGCATCTAAAACTAATCGTAAAGTGAATTCGAACTATGTTATTTTACACCAAAGAGATTTAAAATACTTAAAGAGGGACTTTGGGAAAATTTTCAAACAAACATTTTGATCGTGGACATTTTTGATTTTGACCATTTTGACACACGAATGCTAGGTGACAAGAGGGCGTATGATACTAGACTGAATGATTTGTTACTAAGTAGTCAATTTTCAGACTTTATTCATGTGTTCCTTATAATCCATAAATATGAATATATTCTGAAAATTATGAAACGGGTATTTTGATTTTTTAAACCGACGTATTTATGTTACGTTTACCTTTGAGCAAAGCAACGATACTCAACGTAAGAAAAAGTATAAAGACTATACAGTATACTTCCGGACCAAGCTCAATCTTTAAGAGCTCTGCTACTTAGTACTAAAAGAAGATTCTGCTGTCTAGCTGCATTTCCCATTTTACTTAAAAAAATCCACAAACCTACACGAAGCGCATACAAAGCGTCCTCCGTACTCCTAAGACCCGTACTTGACATCATTAGGAGTCCTCATTAAAGGGTATCGAGTGGAACAAAGCAGGTACACTCGCGTTCATTAGGCGCTGTGACATTTTGAGCAAAGGAATTTTTCGTACAGCCAACCTACAGTCATTTTCTTGATTACTGTACTCGAGCGTACAATTTCTGTCAAGAATTTCTTCGGCGGCCGGAAAATTCTTTTTTTTCCCGAGGCCGTTTTGGTACTATGAATTTTGTGGAAGTATATTGTATTTAACCTAGGTTTCTCATAGAATAGATTTACTCTGGTTATTCTTGAAACTACCTAAGACAAATACCTTGGAACAACATTATGTTTTCTTTATATAGGATTCCGTTTCATTTCAGATATTTTCCGAGATAGAAATCTAATAAAAAAAAACAGAATACTTTGTCCCATATTTCATCAATTTCTCCCTAAATCGTTTCGCTTTTCCCTTTTTGGTAATTTCAGTTTTTGTTTTCATTAAAAAGAGCTCTGTACTGAAATATTCTAACCTAAGAGGCAGATGTGTTGCACTTGCTGGGGAGTCTGTTCCACCACTCCCCATCTACAACACCAGAAAGTGTAGAGGAACTGTATTATGCGATTTTGACCGGCCATCTCCTAACATTTCCTCTTTTCTCTTCCCCCAGACTGCGTCCACCTGCAACTCTACAAAGACTTGAAGGAGCGGCAGAAGAACGGGCAGACGAAAGCCTCACTGTCTCTCCAACAGTACCTGGGCATCGAGTCCGGGTTTACACTGGACAAGGAGTCGAATACCCTGGCCATTTTGTGCGAGGACGTCGTGCCGGTCCTGGCCTTCGATACCCGGGAGATTTTGATACAGTGGAGAGTTAAAGTGAGTATTATTTTCCTTTGTGTTGTTTTAGGCACTAAGCAGCAGATATACTATTAGTCCGTCGAGCAGACGCGACCCACCAATGGACGTCGACCAATGGATGAACAATACAACGCGACAACCAATGGATACGATTCATTTCAGCGGTTCTTCCTTCTGTTCGGTGGACAAATAGTCCATCGTTGGCTCAAGGCCTTATAGAGTCATAGTTATTTTATTGTTTCAACTTTTTTACTAAGGGGCCGTCCCACGAGCAAGAGAATCGCGACGATATTATCGTCCTGCCACGTATGTCTATACACTCCTATAGATACACTCTCTTAGAGGCCGTCTCCACGAACGAGAGAATCGCGGCGATATTTTCGCATACAATTACGTGTGACGACGATAATATCGCCGCGATTCGCTCGCTCGTGGAGACGGCCCCTAAGTGTCATATTCTATCTATGTATCAACATTAATAAGACTGAATATGACAATTGCCACATGTATGACGGGGATCACTTGAGGACGGCTCGACCGATTTATCTAATTTATGTGTTCGTAATTATCAGGACACGGTTTGTATTAACTAAAATGTTGTCATCTTCTTCATTATTAAGTAGCACCCGTGCGAAGCCGGGCGGGTCGCTAGTATTTAATAAAGCTGTAGTCCTAAAAAGTTATGGGCAACATCCTGTAGCAACACTCTTATTGTAAACTAGTGGCCAACCTCGGCTTCGCACGGGTGATATTTACTAATTAAGAAAAGGAAGACAGCAACAAAAAAAACGAAGATTTTCTTCCGTCCTGACAATAACGAACTCAACAAAATAAAATCTGCAAAATATATCCTTCCTGAAGTAATGCTTTGTCATACATGTGGGAACAAATTTTTATTTATATAGAAAATTCTGCGACTGACTTCCCATTTTCCACATAGACAATAGACAGTATATCTTTTGAGCCATGTTCCTGTGCTATAAAAATGAGCAAACACACAATACAACTAGTAGATTGCATTGGTCTTAAAGAAGCTTCAGTAAATAAAAATCTCTGGAAAGGAACTGAAAGCGCGTATTCTTGAGACAATATTACTGCAGTTTTAAAGGAAATAAACTTTTACATTTACAATGAACTCTCCGAGACAATTGAAGCTTGTCCGTGAGACTCTTAAATTGATTACAAAGAATCCTTCTTTAAAATCTGTATAAGTTTCTTATCTCATGAAATATATTTAGGTATTCCTAAAGAAGAACTCCTGAAGTCAATAGAATTCAGTACAATTTAATATCTGCATCGAGCTCTGTTCAGACGACTTGTCGCTTTGCATAAAATCAAAAGTTATTTATTCAAATTAGGCTGATATAACCAGCGGTTTTTGAACAATAAAGTTAACAACAGGCAGTCCGCCAAAACGTTTGCCCTTCGCCACTTCCTCGTGTTTTAGCAGTGAAGAAGAACTGGCGAAACAAACTCCCCAGCAACCAGAAAAACCAGATTTTATACAACAGTGTGTACATCCTAGCTTGGTAGAACCAAGCTAGGACGCGGTATCTCTTTCGAACAGTCCCGCAGCCCTGGCAGGCATCGGCCCTTGCGGGCCCCTCATGTTTGCTGACATCTCTTTGAGACGCGCGTGGAACACGAACGCGCCGTCGACACGGCCTGTCGTCATAAGACGGACGGACGGCGAGCTAGCCCATTACTCACCGTCCACAGGCCCGATGATACAACATGTCTGGAATGAAAACCGACGTGTGCACATAGCAGAGACTAATCTGAATGAATGAATCATCATATGCCTTGCCTTTTCCCAACTATGTTGAGACCACCTTTCAGTCTAACCTGATTATCAACATCTTACATGGAGCGACTGACTATGCAACCTTCTAGACCTAGTAACTGGACAATATGTTTTCCCTTGGTAAGACTGTTGGTAAGACTTTCGGGCTTCTAACTTTTCGAAGACCGATAATAGAAAAAATCAATGAGTGTTTTATTGTAAATCCTCCAACCCGCACTGGGCCCACATTCCCCACTCCCTCTCACAGGGCCTGTGTCCCAACAGTGGGAACGTATATGTATACAATAGTATTGAAAATCCATGTTTTCCACAGGTACAACACAACCTCGGAGGCAGCAAAGAGTTCGCAGCTGTCATCATATCATCGCCAACGGCTGCCAACATTCGGGCAGGACCCGTCAGGCTACACGCGTGCGGCCCGCGGCTAGCACTGTGCGCGTCTCGACCACCCGAAGTATTAGCGCTGTGGGACGTCAAACTACTCAGGTAAGAATTTAGTACAGTCAGCAATACAGTGCAGGGCTTACTTAGGCTTAACACCCAAGAGACTATACCCATGCAGCCTTTCAATTTACTAACACCGATTTGGATGCTAGAATAAGGAGACTACCAGAGAGAATCAGAGGGTGTCAAATTGTAGTCTGAAAACGGCGAAGACGAAGCCAAAGCGTTGTTCACGCTACCTCATACTACAGGTCAAAGTTCATTCCCTCTAAAACTCAAATTAACGTTATCTAAACCAGCTCCTAAAACGCCAGTCATAAAAAAAACCTCCCAAAGAAAACCTCAAAAAGATAAAAGATGGCAGATAAAACTTTTCTCACGAATGTAATCCCTAATTCCGTACGTAACTCCGAATAGCGTTTAACAGGTACACCTCCAAACTTTGGGCACCACTAATCTTTTAGCGCGTTCCATTGAAAAATGTCCCTTGTAATTTAGCAGGTTACTCCAGGATACTCCAGTTTCCTGTCAGTTAGAATTGTGCGTGAAAGTTTGACCCAGTTGAGGAGTTTGGCTTCGACGGATAACTGTTTTAGATTTGCAATTTAATCGTGTGGTTCGCAGGTAAAATCATGTACACGGAAGTTTTGTAAAAGTATCCCTCTGCTACGGCCTGGGAATTCATTAAAAAAAGTAAATATCTCTTATTCTCGGCAGGTATTAAGTATGTATTTGGCTCGTGTTATTGACACTTTTTTAATACGTACCTAATCTCAGCCTTAATATCTAAAATGGCGTAACTAATAATTTTAATTGAAATACACCAACTCCTTGTCTTCGATTCTCCATCAATACTCCGTCCATCAGTAGCGTTGACGTGACGTCCTAATGAGCTTAGCACATACCATAGATAATTCCATCACTTCTATTGTTCTAGCTCCACTTGCCCATAGAGCACATGTCACGAACATTCTCTCTAATCAATTATAATATCAGCAATGCAATCTAATCACATCTAAGAGAAAGGCACTTTAACGCCATGGATTAATACCCGTTTTCACGTAAACCTAAATAAAAGCCCTCTGTTTTGTTGGATTCTCAACTCTATGAAATGCAAACAGTGTAATAATATTTTGGCGGTCATTGAGGTGTCGACTTTTTGTTGGCAACCCTTTTGAAACAAACAACTCGTGTTGAGCCCATACTGTTTGAAATTCGAACTTTAAATTCTAATCTACAGTAGTATTGACTTCGTTTTTTGACAGTCTGTCAGTTAAGAAAAAGACTCATAGATTGCTTTGAAAGTATTCCTTTTCCCCTGTAACATTAATAAATAAACAGCGGTCGATGATTAATATAATGGCGACAGTAGGTAATAGCCTAACAGATGTCACGATCACATGAACATACATAAAATATACCACATGTTTCCCTCATTCGCGTCGAAGTCCCCTGAACATCCCCTGCAGGCCGTCCCCAACGCCCGCCCCCAACTGACAATCATTAAAAATACATACATGAGAGTACTCGATGTCGTCAACATCATTCGATTAGTGAATTACTTTTGAATTATTGTCACCAGAAAAATTGATATTTATAGATTTTTTTATACGGATATAATTAATTGTAACATTGGTATCATAAAAAATAAATACTACGATTTTACACGTTGTATTAGTATGAAATTACATAGACGTTTGATTTTTAAAGGCATATCTTGAACTTGAAGGTCTTAAAAGGAAGAAAATCATTTTGTACTTACAGATTATAATCAGGTAATATTTTCCAAAGTTTTCTATTCAAATACCAAAGTTCTTTTCAAAATCCTTTTCCCCTGGTTAACAGAAATAACCCTGAAACGAAGGCCAACATAAAAGTAACTTAGCATTACGATCAGCTATTAAAAGTCATTAAAACTCGTATTCAACTGAACAATCCCGACAATTATAACCGGCCCACCATCCTCCCGTATTTTTACGAATTCCCCTTCCTTCCTTTTTAGAGATTTTTAACGACTTAAAGAAACTTTTGACCGAGATTCCGAATCTACGAATTGTGCCAATGAATTATAAAAGAGTTTTGAATGCTTTAATATTTTTCATGGTTTTTTCGTCTGCCCTTTTTTTAGTAAAAAAAAAAGAATATTATAATAGCTAAATGTGCGAGGTTTCAGATGTTATCTTTCGTTAGATTCTGAGTAAACGAAAGGAATGAAATGTAAAATAAATAGCTGAAAACCTGCACGTAGCTTCAATATGTACATAATATATGCAAAGTATTTTCAGTACACTAGACATAAACATTAACGGTAGCTATAAAAAAACTTGATATTTTCACATACAAACATACATAAAACCACGCCTGTATCTCATGTGGGGTAGGCAGAAATGACATGGTCCTTACATATTCTTTTAGCGTCGTCTACATTCATACATCTGGTTATATTTTCACAATCGAATCGAATTGAACCCTAAACAACCTACCCACTCCCGACAAAGGCTGTGTAAACCTCAAGCCTTCCCACCATGCGAAAAACGCTCACATTTGCCCCCGGAGTAACAAATCATGGCGTATAATAACGTGACGTCACCACTAATAACGGGGGAATTAATAACTTGCCCTAGTGTGCGTCTGGCCTTATATTGTGTATTAAACGGGAAATAAATTGCTTCTCGGTCACATATAAAAGAGACGGGAATTCTGCACTTATCAGTATTGCCTTTGGAGTTTACACTATTTTTAGGGTTCCGTACCTCAAAAGGAAAAAACGGAACCCTTATAGGATTACTTTGTTGTCCGTCCGTCCGTCCGTCTGTCTGTCTATCAAGACCCTTTATCTCGGCAACGCGTGGAGGTATCGAGTTGAAATTAAAACCATATACTCAAGTCCACAGTCCCTTGAAGCTGTGAAAAAATCAAACTTCTAAGTTAACGTAAAAAAAGGTACGGCTGTTTATGCCGCAAAAAACGTATATTTCGACACTCAAAGGAATTAAAATTTATAGGGTAGGTACTTCCCGAGTTCCCGTTGACCTAGAATCATGAAAATTGGTAAGAAGCATTGTCTTATAGCACAAGTAAAGGGAAAAATCTGCAAACCGTAAATACACATTATGTAGTTTAAAAACAAAATACCTACAAGTTTATACGGAACCCTCCGGAACTTGGCCAGTTTTTAAAAGATGGCTTCGTTTGTCTTGTCGCAAGCGCTACTGCTGCATGAGGTCCTGAGTTCGATTCCCAGGTCGGGGAAAGTGTTGTTGATTTTTTCCTTCAGAATTTTATCAGTAGTTGAGTTTGGATTTGGGCCCAGTTGATGACAATATACTACGACAATATATACGCCTCCTATTGCAAAAGACTTAAACATAACTGGCGAAATGTAGGTTTAGTATTATAGTACTCCTCTGCCTAACCCTTCGGTGATTACAGTTTTACAGGCGTAATGTTATGTTATGTTGTGACGAAAAATTTTAACAGAAAATCAGTGTTTGAAATAGAATCGTTTCGTAGAAAAATCGAGAAACAACCAAACAATATAAAACTGTTTTAGTTTAGTAAATAGGTTTCGTCGTACATATCAGAAACTGTTTTCTTTTCTTACATGAAATTACTGAAAGAAATTACATTGAATAACATAGTATCAGAGAGGTATGTAGTTACGTTGCTATGTAGCAGTATTTTTCTTTCTTACTCGGATATTTTATTTCTTATTTCCAGATATTTTGCCTTGTAATAATACTACAAGGGAGTCTTATTTTTCTTTTTTGTCGACATTCTGGTTACTTGTGGTTCAGAGAACAAGCCGTTTTCGTTATATCACGAGAAAGTTTAGTAGTCTTGCCGTGTGTATCGGCCAGTATTATTTCTATTCGCCATTTTTTCTTCCAAGCTAGATTTTCTACCAAAACGTCACTTTTTTGAAAATATTGTAGAAATCACTTTCTTGCATTGATTAGTTTTAAGACGTCTACAAATTGATAAAAAAAAAATTAAAAATTATTGGAATTAGACTACGTTCCACATAATTTTCTTTTACAAATTTTCCCACACTTAAAACCCCGGTAAACCACACTTACCTTGCATAACATAGCTCCCAAATCTCCCATACAACGTTTACCGCATAAAATTTTAAACATAGTAGGTCCAAAGTTCCGAACTTTCATTTTACCTTAAATTAAATAATACCCCGTGGCGATACACGGTAGCCCAATAATTTGGCCAATATTGGCCGACCGCTGGCGCCAACTGGCGGGCTGGAAGGGTAGCTAATTTCATTATTAAGGCGTGTACACACGCGTGCCTACAACAATTCCTTGTGGATTATGAAGCGGTAGTGTTGCAAGACGAACAAGTTGTAAGCGATAGTGTTTTTACAGGCTTACCTCAGCTGCTAGCTAACGAAGTTTGTTAGAGAACGCAGAAACAAAAGTTATTTAGTTTTGTTTAGTTAATTCTGGAAATAGGGACTAAAATTGACGTCTAGATTTTCTTAAAAATCACCACTCACATCAATCGACTTTGAAAGAAAAACACCAAATAATGAGGAATTTTTCGAAGAATTTACAATATATTCTCATATAACAAAATATGTAAAAGCCAAACATCGTTATCGCTTTCCGAGCAGAAACCATCCACTACCACATTCCGCTACCAGTGTATACCACTACCACACCACAGTGCTACAGCCCGAAGCGATATTTCTTAACTGAACAAACAGTGCCCTAATGAGCATGCCAATGCGAAGTAATACAAGCTACAATTCGTTACGTTGCGACGGTTACGCTTTGATGTGAAGCTGCCTTTATTTGCTTCATGTAATTATTAATTAAAGCCCGATTGTAATCACGTGTTTTGTAATTAATTAATGATTTGTATGGCGTATTTCTTGCATATTTATGCGGTAATTACTTTCCTGGGGAAAATAATGAAGTCAATAATATAATATTGAGATTCTGCTCCGCTTTCCCGAGCTCTATGTATTTTCCCCAGTTTTTTCCCAACTTACCTAAAAACGCACAAGTATTAAGCTGAACTACTTTATCTTATCTTATTGTTAGTCCTATCCAGGAAAAACATATCCACTAACTGAAAACCTCTACCTAACTGTAAATAGCCTATTAAAAGAGCGATACGGCGCTAAAAAGCCTAGTAGTGTGACAGTCGGACTGCCAAGTCATAGGTCTTAAGTTCGAACCCATGACACGCACCTGTAATTTATCGGATTCATGTGCGTTTTGTATAATTATCACTTGCTTCGGTGAAGGACACCAGCATGCCTGAGAGATATTTCGCGACGGCATGTAAAGCCAAGTCAGAGGCCCATGGGTGGCATAAAAACTCTGACACCAGGTTAGGTACTATCCACACGATAAAGAAAGAGAGCGCGATAGTTGTCAAACTCAAACGTTGATCTCTACTCAATGAAATCTAGGTCTAGCAAGGTCTAGCAAATCACACAGATTAGCTGTCAAATCATGTTGCCTTGCTAGACCTCCTAATCCTGGATTAGTGATTGATCGACCAAATTGGCAATAAACAACCGTTAAGTTTACGCAAGATTTAACTGCAGGATTTCAGTATTCCTTCGTATCTTTTAGTTACCCTGTTCTATCCCGTGGTAAAACTTTAAATTATCTAAGGACACTCATCATTCGTAATAGGGTACCGATATCAGAACATGATTAAACAAGAAAAAAGCCGGCCAAGGGCGAGTCGAACTCGCGCAACACCATTTTTTTTTTGTTTTTATAGCGGCAACAGAAATACACAATCTGTGAATATTTTAACTGTCTACCTATTACGGATCATGAGATGCAACCCGCTGACAGACAGACGGACAGCGGATTCTTAGTAATAGGGTCCCGTTTTACCCTTTGGGTACGGACCCCTAAAAACTGGTGAAAATCGAGCTTGGGAAAGCGGAGCAGAATCTGAATATTATATTATTAACTTCATAATTTTCCCCAGGAAAGTAATTACCACAGAAATACGCCATACAAATCATTAATTAATTACAAAATACGTCATTACATTCGGGCTTTAATTAATAATTACATGGCGCAAATAAAGGCAGCTTCACATCAAAGCGTAACCGTCCCAACGCAACGAATTGTACAACAGGGTCCCATTGGTTACCCTTCGTGTAAATAACCCTACGAATACTTCTAGCAACTGCAACAACTGTGGCCGTTGACCTAAAAACAAATCTTCAAATCATTTTTGATCATGGTTGGATAACGACGCCCGTATCGTTTCGCTAGCTAAAAAAACGTGTAAACCTACATACAATAGTATTTTCTCGATCGGTAAACAACCCTCAATCAATACAAAAGCCACGACATCACATAATTATTAATGCGTCTATTACGAGCAGGAAACTTGGTATTGTCTGTTACGAAGCGTTCAATTTCCGCGGCCATCAACTATGGATGGCGGGGCATTTTTCACGGTGTTACTGTAAACTGTAGTCGATCGGGGGTTGAAGATGGGGGTGGTCGGTTTAAAGGTTATGTAGGTATTACTATAAGGGAACATTTTCGTCTTCATTGTGGTCTGTGACTTAAGGTATAACTCCTTAAGTCCACATTGAAAAATCAGTAACTTCCAAAGATTTAAAACTTTGGCATTATCGTAATTTATTATCGTCAAATCAATCACCATGAAACGTAAACGGGTTGGTGTACAGGTGGCATACCATGACCTCTTTAAGCAGGAATAATTCCAGTGTGGGAAAGAGACAGAGCTGTACAGGTCGTCTAGCGCCATCTCTTTCCCACACTGGAATTACTTCTGCTTTGAGACGTCATAGTACCCCCCTGTTTTGTTTGTTATTTTTCTTTGTTTTAAATTCTCACATTGCGTTTATTCTGTTATTCTCCAATTAGCGCATATAATCTTCACTTAAGTAGGTAAGTTACCCAACATCACTATACATTGCTTTCTCTTCCCTCCCGATACCTAAAAGCCCAAGCGATAATGGGGTGGACACCCCTATTATTTCCGACCAAGGGATACCTAATACAGATGCAGCCACCTGTAAACTAAAGACGCCATTCTGAGATTACGAATCCACCAAGCTAGTGGCGAACTGGCGATTAAGGCAATCTTCCATCAATATGGGTGCTTTATTTTATGTTGAACTGAACCTGAGGCTTTATTGTGGTATCTTTTATTTACCGGGATGAATATACCGAATATTATCAAGGCATATGTTAGTGGCAACGCCGGGAGGGGATGCCCTAGAAGCACATACACCTATCTTATTGGTGAGGTTCTTCAGAAAGGTCAGGTGCGTAGTACTCGCAACCGGCGTACGTGTATGACCAGATGTATGAACGTCGATGAGGCAAAAGGAGTATGTAAGGATCGTAGCAGGTGGTAGCATTCTGTGGTTTCTGCCTACCCCCATGGGAAAAAGGCGTGTATGTATGCATCCATATATGACTTCACGTCGTCGTTTTTATTCCTTAGCGTTCTTCTCAATTCGTCTATTGCTGGAGAGTTTGTAGCGCTTATTCTTCTCTCCAGTTGAAACACTAAAAAGTGATTTTTAACGGCGATGTCAACATGGCGTCAAATTTTATGAATCTGTCTGTATACAGAAGGACATGCCATTTGGATTCTTCACACATCTAGTCATTAATTATGAGAACTAGACATTACTTCAAAAGCTTTTTTTAAGAAACAATCGATGATCCATTTTTCAAGTATTTAAGGTGGATAAACCTTTCACAAACAAAACTTATCTTAAAATACGTCCAATAGTGTTGTCTGTAGTTATAGTTAACTCAGTTAACAGTAACACATTCAATTACTTAATGGCCGCGCAGCCGTCACGATAAAGATTTAACTAACAGTTTAACTGAGCCCTCGCGTCGCTAATAGTTGACTAAACAAAGATTAACGGATTACTTAACTTAGTTAAGTGATGCATAGGTTGTTTGTAGTCGCGGAGCCAGTGGAGTTTTTGTTTGATACATTTTTTTTGTGTTTGTGTGCTTTTTTATAAGTCACGTGTAGAGTAAATAAATGTGTGATGTTAGATTTGGGGAGGTTTGTACCATTAATACATGATTATTACTTAATTTCGTTACTTAATTAGTTATCGCATATTTTGAGGTCAGTAAAAAAGCAGAGCACTGATAAACAGTAGGTACTTACCTAATATCTTCCGTAAAAAAAAAAATACCCGGGCCTACCAATTTCAAATAACACAAAAGGAAATTCTTTTAGTATCTCATTAAAAAACAACCGAATTCCAAACAAAAGTGACATCAAACGTCAAAGTTCAAAATGCGACATCCAAATAACAAGCATTATCATCTCATTATAATCTAAATTGAAACATTCCAATACTTCAGAAAATTGCGCCAACAATGATGCAATGCAATTTAAAACGCGTCAAAATTCAAAATTAGATTTATCAGATGACGTAATTTTCTTCGTCACTGTCTCTCTGCCTATGGAGTTACTTTAACTTATTGAATAGGATCCCTTATATAAATAACTGGCTTAGTACAAAGGGTGGGCTTAGTTAACAAATACCTGATGTTTTATTCAGGTATTTCTTCAGGGGATGGCAGAAAGGTATTGATTTGAATGATTTTGGGGGATCCAATTGTTTTCATTAAAGGGATCACCGTACCCACGCCTGAAAATAGAAAAGTGAAAATGAAATATATTTTGAATTCTACTAAATTCAATGCTAATTTGAATAAACCATAGTTATTAAACCTTAACCACCACATTTCGCTAGTTTGTTAAGTCCCATGTAATAGGGGGCAAGCCTATTCCCATCAACCGGGCACAAATCCAGACTCCGTGGCTGGTACTGAGAAATTCCTGATGAAAAACCCAATAACACTGCCCGACCCGGGAATCGAACCCAGGACCTCCTGCGCAGTACATTCCTGAACGAACAGTAACAAATACGTTATGAAACTATCTAAATTGTTAAAGGAAAATAAAGACAATAATAATAATAATAAATAATGGCAAATGATAATGGTAATTTATTATACACAATATTGAATAAGCTTTTGAAGCTTCTATTTTCATCAGGAATATCACCAACTAGAACACTCCCCCCTTCCCCCCTTCTCCTACACATAAAAACGGTAAGCCAAAACCCTCAGAAACTCAGAACAACCAAATACTTAAATAAACAAAAGAAAACTAAACTCACAACAAAGATTTCTCCTTGAAAATTCCTATTTTCCATTCTTAGCGCGCCAGCAGCTATCGGCTCGGTCCACCCCATCATTTTAATAGCTGGAGGGACCGGAGATTATCTTGCTCAGTCGTCGTTATCCGAAACTAGCATTACGTATATTGCCTGAAGGAAATCGTATAAATAATGCGGTATTTACAGCCCTGCTCTGTTAATAAGGGGATGAGGACTGGTTTTGATGATAAGAATGGATTCAGGAGAAGATTTTTCATTGCTATTGTATAGATAAAATGACATTGCCATGACAGGTCAGAATTTACATGGACAGGTCAGAATTTACATGGCTGTCTTTTTACCTGGCCAGACTACAATTTACTTGTAAACCATTGAAAAAATCACGTGGCAATAACAAAAAAAAAAACCTAAAAATCTTAGCACAGTCGCCCAGCACATCAAGTTACCATAAACTCAAATTTCTCCGAATGATTTTAAACCATAAAACGTTGGTGGTTAAGTTCAAAATCGAATGAGAGAATTTGACAGTTTATAGTAACTTGATGCGCTGGCGACTGTACAGTAACAACATCACGCCAGTTTTCGCCGAAGCAACTCACATTTCGCCAGTTATGATTAAGTCTCGTCATCCCGTGCAAAACGGGAAGAGCCTTATAATACCTATTGCCATCAACCGGGCACAAATCCTAACTACGGGCTGCTACTGAAGAAATTCCTCTACTCATTATGTTTTTTTTGTAATTTGTTTGTCAATTGGCAAAACATAGCGCACTACCTAATTTTTAAGATCTTCTTTGTAATTATTATGTTTACGAATTAATGATTCTGAATCTGAATCTGTTTTCAGTTATTACTTATATTGCTCGTCGTCCGTCGTACAATACAAAACTTTTTATTGGCAACGATAGACACAACAAAAAAAAAACTAAAGTTTAAATTGAATATGTAAAGCAAGTGGCCCACGACCCCACGTTAATAGCGGTGTCTCCCAGACAACCTTCAGCTATACCAATTGTCATTGTTTTTTAGTACAAATGTTTTTATTGCCGAACTGAGCTTTCGTATACTTAGCTAGTTTTATTTCACTGAAAAATCCATAATGAAATTATTAGAAATTGTCTAATAGTCGTCTCAGTAGAGTTTTTTTGATATAACTGCAGATAATGGCGTAGGTACTATCTAGTTTTAAAATTGGGTTTTTCATCAGGAATTTCACAGTATCAGCCACGGCGTCTGGATTTGTGCCCAGTTGATGGCAATTGGCTCGCCCAGACGCCCACTATTATTACATGGGACTTAACACATAACATGCGGGGTTTCGGTGTACTACTAGGTACACCTCTGCCTAACGAATTGTGTGATGTTAGTTTTTAAATTAACGAAGCCGAGGTTCATCACTTCATAACTTCTTTGTGGCTTTAACAGATAAGGCAGAAAACCTCCTGATTGATCTGTTTAAGTTATGCTTTATTTCTGTTAACAAAAAGCCTTTTGGTCTAACAGAAGGCATCACCTAACTAAATGAAAGCCTATTATTGGATTATCAAAGCTCTGCTCAGCGCTTGAAGTTGAAAATACATCAGCACACTTGGTTAGATATATACATATAGTTTTCGATTATTATTAGTGAATACGGACATTAGTGCCAAAAATAAGTGAGGTTATTCAATCAATATAATGTATCATTACCGATAAGTTATGTTTGGTAACTGCAGTGAAGGTAATTTAAAATTTATTGAAGTCTTTCGCGCGAATATTATTCACCGAAATGAAAGTAACTTTATGGATTGCTTCGATTTTATCGTTGTAAATTTATTTTCTCGTCGCCCTTTCAAACGATTACGAGCTACCAGTAAAAGTTAAAACAAAATTGTAATAAAATAGGAACTAAGTACACGAGACTTTCACAATTCACGTTCATTTTGTACAACATAACGCACTAATAATGTTCTAAAAAGGATATAGTCGACTCCAGACAAACTGTTTGAATTTTGAAAGGTTCCTAAAAAGTTCACGAAATAAGACTTCCCCAGATAAAATTTTATCTAAACGTCTCCATTAAATCGAAGGCATAATTTTAAATGTCATTTAAAAACACACTCTGCCGACTTCCCTATTCATACGCTGAGCTCCCTAGTAAAAGACCTACGTGACCCAACTGCAAACTCCTTGTTAAACGCTAACCGAACCAATCGAAAATACCTTTGCCCCATTTGCTAAACGATTCCTACACAGACTTCTGAATTCAGCCGCCTATATTTTTCGAATTCAAACGCTTTTTGAACTTGGAATTCCATCGGAATATTTTCTACGCGCGAACCGAATTTGACGTTACTTTTTTTTTAATGACGGTGACACGTGTCTTTTTAAGCCAGGATGTTGTGAGAGTTTTATTCGGATATAAAAGATTTTTTTAGACTGGGAAATACTTTTGTTGCGGTTATTTTTAATGGGCGAAACGCAGGACACATATTTAAATATTAACTGCGAGTTTATTGTTGTTTTAAGTGGGTAATGGAGACGTTTCTCACTAAAAAGTTTGTTTTTGGGTATAAAATATCATTGAATTGAGAATTGTAAAAGAAACGATTACCATCCACATACTTTACAACTCATTTCCTGTCATTACTTCGAATTTTACCGAAAAATAACGAACATAACTTGAAAGAACAAACGAAATGACATGGCAATACCAGAAATAAAATGGAGGCACCGTTCAATTTCAACAAACACAAAGAAAGGGCGGATCAAAATAATTCAAAGGCGATCTGTCGGATGCAGCCTCAGCGACGTCGTTTGTGGTCGGACTGACTCCGTTACCAGGATATAGGAACATTCAGAAGGCACTATGAAAATTAAATAATAATTTAGAACAAAAGCTAATGTTATTTTGGTATATTGCAGCCTGGTTCTTTTGTCTTGAATGTCATTGTCAGCTAGGCGCTGTTAATTTTATTTTGTGAAATGGTCTGTGACAATTAAACTGAAAAAGAAATGCGTTAGTTCTTATCAAGGCCACACACACGGTAACTTTCTTAGGGAAATGGATTCAATTCGTAGGTACCCGAGTAAGTGCATTGATTAAAAAACGGTTTTGTCTGCTTTATATGCATAACAAAGGATTGTATTTTGCTCATTTGGGACGACGAACATATTTTTTTCTAGAAAAAAAAAATCACAACGCTAAATTTTCTTATCTCATAAAATGCTGAAGGAATACAACTGTACACAAAGTAAACTACTTGCTAACAAAAGAAACTATTCTTATAAGGAAAGAATCCTTAACAGAAAGGCAAAAAATACACAAACTGTCTCATCTAGCCATTCTTTACTAAGATGCTGGATCTTGGTTGCAAGCATCCATGAAATTCGTAGCACCCGTCCATCTGAGGCATTCGCTGTCAAAATTAAATTCCATCATGGCGGTCAAATACCGTCGTCTTTAGCCAAGATCTTCCTTTGATTAAGAGAAAACTTTCTCGATGTTTATAAAAGAGCTGTTTAAATTCAAGATGCATTATTTTCTTGGTGGAAATTCTAAAGAAATCAGTTAACTGTAGGTATTAATTTGACGTAGCCATTTGCTCTGAAAAATCCGTTTAGTGTGCTCAATAAAATATCAAATTGAGTGAAAGCTAAAACGATTGTGTATGTGATACCAATTTATATAATGAGATCCGCAAAGTGTTTTGATATTGACAGAAAATAAATTGAGTATTGGAAAAACACGTGTAAGTAGAAGCCCACAAAAATATATTAGGGAAATGTTTTCCCTGAAAACCGTCTCTTTCCGAATTATTTATAATAAGTTCCTAATTTTCTTGATAAACTTGAAGTACTTAACTAGTGAAGATTATAGCGAGACGACTTCAGCAAACTCGAACTCAGAATTAAATTCCTCTTTGGTCAACACGTAATCAACTTTGGCTTGAAAGTTTAAGCCTTAAATCCAGATTAAATTAAAAGTTTTGAACGAATACCTTAATATTTAAAAGGTTTTCGGGCACTTGGACGAGTACGTGTGTTGTCTTTGCTCACATTTAAATTAAGAAAGTATTAATTTTCTTCATAGCAATGTTTTTGGTACTATTTAAAAATTTCTCAGGTGCCAGTTTAAACATAACATCAAATCAGTGTATTTTCGGTAACATTAATTGCTAACCATTGCGAACCTTTAATCATACTTTTAAAATTGTTACTCTTGTCAAATTATTTTGTAGATTTTCTTTGTACTTTAAATCGATTTTTTCAAAAATCTTTGGAAACTTAGTAGACTATTGACGTCGCGAGACGTAGTAAAAAAAAAGATCAAACGCGTGTAAAATAGTCTGCTATTGAGCGGATTAATTACTCACTTGTATAGAAATTGTGAACTAATTCCTTTTCCAATCAACAAGTAATAAACCTGTTTGTCACATTCATGTGGATAATGCAGGGATTTGCTCAGATATTTCTAATTATTTTGTCTATGACAAGTTTGGTACAGACTCATTTGCGTTTAGTTAGTTGCTAAATTTGTTCAAAATATTAATTTTCTTGTTTTCTTTTCTGGCTAGCCCACATCCCACTGCTGGTGGGTCATTACCCTTCTTCTTCCAAACTTCTCTGCCCTTATATATGATTAATATTATTTACTATCTATGCCTTAGATTCAAAACAATATGTTGCCGTGCTAAAAGTAGCGTACGCTATTAACAGTTCAATAACATCCACAATAACGCGTTTCAAAAAGCAAATAGCAATAAAATTCTTTACAACGTAACATGGAGCACATCAATCACAATAATTCATCATCATTTTAATGAATCGTGATAACAAATTACAAGACCGTTAATTACTGCATGCGGGTGACCACCCAAGTAAACGCTGTATCAGTACAACTGGTCAATGTTTCAAATCAATTTAAAACATTGACTAATTACATCACTTGGGAGAACAAACAAGAAAGATAAGAGAATTAAGTAATTACCTTAACTCGCTTATCGCGTTTCTTTTTCCCCTTTTTTCTGTTCGGGGGAACGATTTGGGCGCTTTCTTTTACCCTTGTGTGGGATTTGCGGCGATCAGCTTTGTATGTGTAGGTGTAGGGGTCCTGAGGTAAGGGTTTGTCTGTTGTGCCTCTGGCTTAATGAAGGCTTTTTGTTAGTTAATCGAGTTTAAGAAGTGATTAAACATGTCAACTGATAGTTTTTGTTTCGGTAGTTATTGCTTTTTACAGAAAAAAAAAACTGTACCGAATGAGTAGATACTTAGCCTGTGTCATGTACATTGGTACGGTAAAGGAATGTTAAAATTAATCACCTGAAAGTTAATTTTTAATTGCACCTTATTATTTTATTTACATAAGGCTACCTCACGCTTGTTTCCCTGAAAGGTTAAGCTGAGATGTAACTAAATTTTTAGGCGACACATACACACATATGCATTTACATTTTGTTTATTTGCACTTATTTATTTTCATTTACCTGCCACTATTCCGCCATTGCGAAGACCAGCTATGCTTTTATGGTTTGACGTATAATCTAATTCCCATGTTTTCTCCGACAGACGCTACGGGGTGGTGGACAAGCGGTTCTGCGTGGAAGGAGGCTCGCGCTGCGGCAAGGGCGAAGGCCTGTTCATTTTTGCGGCAGAAAGCGGCCGAGAGCTCACGGAACTGCTCAACGTGTACAGCCATGAGGCGCAGTCCAGGCTCAGCATAGCTTCTAGGAGTGGATCAGGTAAGAATCTCAATACATTCCGACTTTCCGATTTTTTCCGATTTAGAATCCGCTCTTAAACAGGATTCTCTAGAGTCAATAGCGGGTTCTATGAATAGTATCAATACTATTATATCGTAGATTATATCTCGCTCTCTCTAACATGGGACTTACAACATAACTGGCGAAATGTAGTTGTACTATTAAGTACACCTCTACCTAAAAATTCGGGGATTACAGATGTGGTGTTATGTATGTCTGTCTATCAATAGCTCATCTAAATGGCTGTCAAGAGCTGTCAGTGTTAATATTTCATAGCAATTATGAGACTGGCAGTTCAGTTTCATTGATGAATTTCGCCCCTCTTTCGGCCCCTCGGCAGAATTTCTGTGATAAAATAAAAAAAAAATATTGTTGAATTCTAGATGGATTGCAAAAAGGTTTTTGAAGACGTGGTGGTTTAGTAAAATCCTGCAATAGCTGATCACTTCGATAACATGAGCAGTTTTATTGCAAAAAAGTTATCGTTTTAAGGGGCGCCTCACAGGACAAATAAATCGCAATATAGGTAGTATGACGTTCAAAGTCACCTTTATACGTCATGTTGAGCAAAGGAGTGGCCTGTCTTAAGAACTAACTGAAGACCCCTCCACACGGCGCGCGGCGCAGCGTAATCGAAACTAATCTAATCGGCAAGATGATAAAAATGCAGACACAGTTCTCACACAAGTTTGCAAAATATTTGCACGGCACTTGTATCTTGTACAATTTGATCTTGTTTTGCCTTTGGATACTAATCAATAAACGGATAAACGTTAAAAGAGATAGGAAGGTAGGAGGTAGTAAGTAAGCAAGGTTATTCAGGGTAGACTGAGTGATTGGAAGTCATGACTCGCATGGCAAGAATGAAGGCATATAGGGGTCGCCACGGTCGCCATGGTCGCTAGCAAGTATAAAACGGGGAGAAGTACGCGAATCTGAACAACGTACCTGGCGGTCTCTTATGTTCGCAGCGAATCCACAGTCTATCCATACCGGTTTGGCTATCTTGACTGTACCCTTAAACACCACATTGAACGAACTGCTCTCGTCTTCTCATAAACTGCATAGCCTAATCTTGCAACCTTTTTCCAGTACTAGAAAAGCGTTTCTCCGATGCCAGTTCGTGCATGGACGAGTGCTTCCACACGTCGCTAAGGTCGGTCTCTCCATCGTGGGCAGGACCTGCTAGCCAGACCATGCACTGTCTGTCAGACCTGGATTCAAGCATGGACAGCAATGAGGAGAAGTTCCGGAGACCCACCTCTCTACCTCGGTGTTCCAGCTGCATCGGGAAGATCAGTCATTTGACTAGGTAAGGATGTGGTAAAAATACAAGAGAAGGAAAATACCTATTTCATTCCCTTTACAAAAATCTCAGAAAGAAAAAAACAAAACATAAATATATTTAAATATTTTCCACTCAAGTGTACCGCCATTTCTGACCAACATCGACAAAACTTTCAGATCATCAACCATGAACACGCCAGGCTCAATTATGTCTCCTGTCTGGACAATGGACAACATACTAGAAAAACGGTCAGATTCTGACCGAGCGTCCATCTACTCCCGATCAAGCGGCAGCGCCTCCGAGTACAGCGTACCACGCAGTGCGTGCCACTTAGACAAGAGTTTTGAGTCTTCTAAAAGAGCAAGCCCAGTGGCTTGCTGTACGCCAACAGTCCCAGCCAAGACTGGTGGCAGTTGCCAATGTTGGCAGCAGGTCAAACCTTGCTGCTGTCGGAAGAAATCCTTCAGTGGACCCTATGAGAACTACGATGTTCCCAAAACGCCGATGCCTTTAATACAGGTAAGTTTCTTTTAATTTTAGAACTAGATTTAATTAAAAATTTAGACGACATCTTTTCAAAGTTAATTATCTAGCTTCTAAAGAATTCGTAATTGAAAATCAAGGGTTAAGTTCATGTAATTAAATTATACGCTCCCTTGATTAAAATTTCAAAGAGTACATTATTGATATTTTATTTAAAAGGTTTTACTTGCTGTAGAACTTTTATACAAATTACTTTGTTCTTACAGGAGCACCCAGTAGATTCCCAGACGGACCCATCAAGCATATACGATACACCAAAGAAACTGAAATGTCTGATAAACGGGCAGCCGTGCACCTGCACACACGAAGCCAAAAACATAGAGAACAAACAAAACGACAATAATAACACAAGTGATACTAGCATTAACAATAACGAAGCTGAGGCACATTCCAACTACGTCAACGTAACCCCAGTCACTAGCAAGCCTCCTGTACCAGAGATAGATTTCGCTAACTATGCCAACATAGACCTCTGTACTTTGGAAAAGTTCGAGAGCTCCCTACAAATCTTAAGGAGTGCAGGATTCAGTCAGGAGGAATTAGACGCTCTGGAAGATATACCTGAACATGATGATGATATATCTACTGCTACAACAAATACTGTGCATCCGTCTACAGAATGCTGTAACGAACACTTGAATTACATGCATATGGAGCCTTTAGAAATCAGCATTTCAAGCAGTCATAAAAACTTCTCTGACAATGTCAGTCGGATTAGTCATGTGTCTGATCCTACACAACATTCTGAGTCAGACTACACAATCAGTACACGTCGGTCAAGCTCAGCAGACTTTACCAAGAGATATGATGAGGACTATGGAATCAACGGTCAAATATGTTTCACGCCAACAGTCCTAAGGAAATCTATCAAAAGCGATAGAATAAACGAAGGCATGCAAATAAGTCTAGAAATTATCGAGCCGAAGGACAAATTCAAAGTACCAGAGTTAAAAACGGAAAGTTTACTGGTAACAAAGTTTCGAGATGCTGTCAAAATAAGACGTTCTTCAAGCGTTCCAAGCAAATCTGACAAGAACAGAGATTCTTCCAGTTCAAACGATTCTGGGGTATCAACGGGGTCTTTGAAACACCATAAGGGAGATTTCAATGAATTCGAGATGCCTATTACGAGTTCTAAGTCGATAAAGAAGCATGTTAAAAACAATAAGCAGATGAGAAAAGCCCTGACTCCTGTCCATGCGTTCGTCAAATCCAATTCGTCAGATCCTCTCAAGAACCTGACATTTCAGTTTGAAGAGGTGGCCACGATGACGAAGTCAAACTCCTGCGATGTGGATACTTTAACGAGAAGGAAGAAGAGACCTGGTAAGTTCAATTTTTAAATATTGTTTTGTTTTTCAAAGGAAAATAATGTGTCATGCTGCCTCATTTGTGTAGTGGTCGCTAGCGCTACTGTCGAGCACGAGGTCCTGGGTTCGATTCTCAGGACGGGCAAAGTATTGTTGAGTTTTCCATCAGAATTTTCTCTTTCTCAGTAGCAGCCCGAAATCTGGATTTGTGCTCGATTGGTGGCAATAGGCTCGCCTCCTATTACATGGAGCTAAAACATAACTGTCGATAAGAGGCTGCTACAGGTTCACCTCAACCTTAACCTTTGACGTGATGTTATATAAATAATGTAAGGACTTAAAAGCCTTGACCAATTCATAGGTATTTGTTCGTAATTACCTAGGCTGGTACTTTCAGATCTGAAGGCCAGACGTGTGTTTTTGTAGCGCGCTATTTAAACTTATAATTGCCTCTTTGTTAACAAAAAAACTATATAATTTGTTAGATTTATAGTTTTTGTTTGAATCAGGTTTATTGCCAAAGGCTATTCTAAGATTAAGGCTTTATTATGTACTTACAAGGAGCGAAAATGTTGAACAATTTTCAATATATTCCTATTGCAATATCCGAAATGCATGCCCAATGCTTTTTCGGATATTGGACTTATTATTTTCGGATGCTGTCAGTGCATCGTCAAAAAATAATAAGGTATTTACAAGTTAAAATCATCCTTAAAATGCTTAACAATTTACTTTCTTGACTGTACATGTGTGTCTCTTCCAACTCGACGTGTCATATTAAAACCCCGGCAACTGTATCGTCTACCTTTGTTCTTTTCATTTACAAAACCTGACTGCTATCTTTCTTTCCAGCAGAACAAGACAGCACAGCCCGCCACAGCCAGATGACGAACAAATCTACATCCAGCGGAGCTTCTGACACATCCGACTACATGGAATCCCTATCCGTGTCGTCTTTCAGTTCGTGCGACGTTTCAGCCGACAGACACGTCACTAGGCCGAGGTCGGGCAAGGAGTATGCAAGCATCGATAGGACAGCACTAGTTTAGTTGGAGCCAATGATTGCGGGTTTATGTTGGAGGTTGGAGCCAGTGTTTGTTATTGGTGGCATTTACATATTAACTATTCCTGGGTATTCAAATAAAGTCCTGTCAATATCCTGACTTGTAAGAAGAAAGTTTTTAATGTATACTTCGTAAAATACAGTGGTTTGTCTACGATCTACGTATTAAAACACTTACAATTTAAGGTTTGAACAATTGTAAAACCAAACCTAACACAAAATTGCCTTCCGTAATAATTTTCCAAGTGCCCTCAGAAAATTCGCCACCAAAGCGATCATAAAAACATCATCTGACTAATGACGTTGGCTCATGTCACCGAAGATTTATGAGTCAAACATTTGCCAAACATTTATCCAAATTATTAGTTTGAACAACGGTACCGTCTGTGACGCAGGATTGATAAAACCAAGGCCGTGTTTGCTTGTTATATTACCCTCTTTTTACCTATGGATGATTACATCGAGCATTTTATGAAAAAAAAAAACTTATTTATGCGAAAGTTAGTGTATACTTCTAATATATTTGTTTTATCCCGGTTTATTGCCAGGATAACCTAAATAAAAACAATTTTCTACCAAAGGCACTAAAAAAACAATACCGGGTAGTCTTCACTTAATCAAGAACAAAAGACATCACTTCATGTAAAACTAAAACCATTTTTGACGGCAGTCATTTGAAATGAAAGTCATCGAAAATGAAACTTGTAAATAAAATGTACATATAATAAGTACATACAGTTCATACATTTGTTCCTATGTACATAGCTATAAGATATATAAAAGCAGTTATGGACGAATTTAGTTCTTTAGTAGCGTGCCAAAAATAATGTAGCTGGCTATAAACTGGTTTTGGGTATTGTAAAATAAACTGTACTTCATTTAAGTCTTAAATAAATGAAGAAAGTGTTTCTAATGAAAAGAACTTGATTAAAAATTAGTTAGAATTTTGTGTTTCATTTAAAATGTAGCCGTGTATATTTTAAATGTAAGTTTTAAATATAGTTTGTAGACTTCATTTAATGTGTTAGGTACTTAAATTATTTGTGCCTTTACTTACACATATGTTGCTATAATAATTATCTTTCATTCATTTGTTACCTTCGATTAATTTACTTTTAAATGTAACTTGGAATAAAAATACTAAGTAGTTTTATGAAGCAGTATAAAAATGTGAATATTTAAGTAGGAGTTGGTTAAAGTCGCCTCTACGCAATTTATAAGCAATAGACATGTAACGAATAAAATAGATTACCTATTTAAAAATTATTACGAAAAGTTGAAGTAAACTAACGTCAATGTCATATTTTTTATAGAACTTGACTTATTCGTGACCTCTTGTAACTTAAAACATTTTTTTTTTTCAATAATGTCCTTACGTTTTCAATATTTGACTAAAATAATAATAAATATGTAAGCCAGACTTTGTGAATTAATTTTAAGTGTATTTTCAGGTTTCAAAATGTTTAAATGAAACATTATTAAGTACTATTAGGACTTTTATATAAAAAATGCATTCATACAAACATATTCCTGCCAAAACTAAATTTTTAATTCTATACATATACAATCTTATGTAACTTGTGTTCTAAAAAACATTTTAATTATAATCTTCAGAGACTGCTAAAATAACATTTTAAACAAACTGACTTAAAAATAAAACTTTTCACTTACTTAGGTACTATTTGTCCATAATAATGCTTAACTTTTTCGTTCTGCGAGTGTAGAAGCGACCATGGGAGTCAGTCTTAAAACTGCCAGCATTCCTTGTATCGTGTCATAATTCGACATAAAACGACTCGACTGCGAAATAATTCTTGGAGTAAAAATTACAACGCGAGCGGAGTCGCATACGGAGGGAATACCCAAATAAAAATGGTTACCGATTTTGACGGAAAAAAACGGCAAAAAACATCGGTCCAGAAGGTCCAGTCTTTACCTTCTGTATTTATTTATTTTGTGCTCTTACCCAGAACTTAATACAATTATGTTATGGTCAGAAAATGTTCTAAATGTTATTTACGACTAACATTTAGAACTTTCATAAAAATAAAATACGCCAGGGATAGCAAAATGATGCAAGTACTTCATTTCAATTATGTCATACTGAAAACAGAGCATCGAGTGGAAAATAAAACATTCATTGTGTTTGTTTCGAATGTTAAAAAAATATTAATAAGTAGTTACGTGAGGTGGAATTACCAATAGGCTCCACACAATTCATGAAAAATACAATTGTACAAATAAAATAAACACTTCATTTGTTTTAGCCCTGAAATGGTACTATAGATGTCACTTTTCTTTTAAGCAAAACAAATATTTCTATATCTTATATGTGAATTATGTTTTTGCAAGTTTTATTCTTTAACAACTTGTATGATATTAGTTTATAAGAGGTTTATTATTAAAGTTTTGTCTCTGAATATCGATTAGCCGGTACGTTACTTCGTCTAGTCAACGGTGTAAGTGATGACCACAATCACTTGGTAAAAAAGAAAGATAAATTAATCCTTTTCAAAAGCTCGAACTATCAAGGAATAAACGACCCTTGCACATACAATAAAATGTAATTATAAGGGCATTTAATGAGAATTGTCGCCTAATAAATAGGTTGTCTACCAACAAGACCAAGCACGGCCATTGTGTAACCGCCCAGTCTGAGTGTGGCCATCGTGTAATCGCCCACTTCTAGTAATTGTGGTCATCACATTTTGAGGTCATTATTTTTGCACGGAATGGAATGTTAACAGCACAATATACATAAATGTATATCTACATAAGTACTAAATTTAATTTTGTGTAAAAATATCATATTTTCTTAAGAGGTTTTTACGTTGCGAACTGTATTACATTATAAAAGGTTTTGTAATATTAAATAGCAACTGAAAATATAAAATATAGTGCATTTTGAATGATATATGGATTTTATTTCCTTCTTTCCTGAACTCAAAATACCTATTTCACCCGGTTTTATTAAATTGACAGAGAGAATCTAGACCCTAGGCCCCACGCCTTTGATAACCTGAATAGAATAGAATAATATTTATTTGCTTAAAAACATGGTATAAAAAGATGTAAAATACAAAAAAAAATAACAAGAGCCTAGATATTTTTGCGTAACTGTGACAAAATTTTCAAAAGCAAATTTAAGATTTAGCAACATTTAACATGAAGCTGGCCGGAGTGTCAACAGATAAAAAGGCCAGGTTGTACTGTTACCCAGTTGTTACCTAGATAAGTAGTCAAGTTAGGTTACAATATCAAAATAAAGAATCTATGAAGTTTTCCTATGACGTGAAAACATCTTACTTCTTGGTACTATTATAAATGAAAAACTTTGGATGGTTCGATGTTTGTTACTCAATCACGCCAGAACGGCTGAACGGATCTGGATGAAATTTGGCACAGAGATAGATTGTAGTCTGGAATAGCACAAAGGCATTTTTTTTACTCACACATACTGTAAGTACTTACTGACATCAAAATTTACATGCGAACGATGTCGCGGGCAACACCTAAAAATACGCTTTTTTTACATTACAATATTATATATCTCATATTAGATTTACAATATATATGCTTTCCTACTTTAGCACCCCAGTACGATTGCTAGTCGTCTGTTTAGAAATGGTCCAAAAATAAACTTTTACAAAATCGTGTTGCCGTCTGAACCGATTCATACAGTGGCTTACGCATAGTTTATGACTAGCTTGAGATTTTTTTTGGGAATTATTTCACTAAAATACGCATCAGACCTTTATTGATAAAGGTTTATTTCAGATTAAAAATTATCCATATCACAAATTTACCGAATTTATTAATGTAACATTATATTTGCATGCCCCAAAAAGGCAAAATTTAATACCTATGGTTTGTGCCTAAACCACAATTTGTATTCCGGTAACACCTATATATTTTTAAGCAAATAAATGATTTTTGATGATAACATAATCTCGTAGAGGAGCTATGTCTAAGTTCTAAGACTCGAACACCGCAACATAGAGCGATAGCTTTCCTGTCTCGTTAAACCATAGTTCACAACACACATTAGAATTGGAACTGAATAATTTTACTCTTTGCGATTATCATTATCAGATGTACAGTCTGGCAAAGTGGCAATAATGATTTGATAGAGTCGGTCAAATTGAATTCATTCAATAAACCAGTGTTGTAAAATGTATTCGCGTATTTCGGCATGCATATTACATCTTCGGTAGTATAGTGGTAAGTATCCCCGCCTGTCACGCGGGAGACCGGGGTTCGATTCCCCGCCGGAGAGATTCTTTTTAGATTTTGTTTTATTATTTCAAAATGTATATTTAATGCTTTTTTAAAGATTTCTTTGAAATTATCGTATTAAGACAATTGCTTTTAAAGTTATTAACTGATTGGCTTTACCACCAACATTTTTCACAAAACATTATTTTACCAATAAAACCAAATAAAACAGCTCGAGAATTATTCTTTGAAACATTTACTAAAAATATTTTCAATTACTAACATGAAAGAAAAACCTTCCCGTGAATATATCCCAAAAGGGTGTATCTTTATCTTCCTCCAACCGCTATACATTATCGATATTAACTGATTAGTGAAAGCAATTGAACTGTGTAAATGCAATACCGTCCCCTCTAAGCTAGGGTCCCAGTGGACGATTTAATCTGGACCCCAAAACATCCGCACAAAACAGGGATTTAGCCGAGCCAGAGGGACTTACGGCAAAGTGAAATCACTAACAACGATGAAGGGGAATTGTAATTGGTTTTAGCGCCATCTGTTGACGAATAGTGATAGCTTTATGAATGTGAGTAAATTAATATGCTTACGCAGCTCGATAGATGACGCTATAATTCCTTAAGTTTCACGACCCATGCGGGGATAGGTAAACAAAGGGGAGTTTATTGCAAGTTTTCTTTGTATTTAATTTGCAGAATATGAATGTAAAAAGAAAACTGACGAATCTGTCTGTATGGGCTAAACGCCGCTAGCCTTTCCTCTTAATAAATTTAAATCCTTTCGTGAGCTTATCAAGATAAGTTGCCCATCCTCCCTTTCCGTATGTCTACGAGAAGCATTAAGATAAGGGCAGGACCCTTCGCACAAGAGATCTAAGCACAACACATTACACTGTTTTTTCACATCAGTGGTGTTGGGTAGCGGACTTTTAGCAAATCCAGGGATTTAGAGATTCTCAGGTGTCCGTCCTTAGTGGGCAAAGAAAATTCTCGATTTTAGGTGTTTTTATAGGGTATACCTATTTATTTTACGGATTTGAAGCAATTGCCAATCTTAAATGGGACTAAATAATATTGAAAGGAAATTCTGTAAGGACCAGATTTCCAAGGATTTAGTATTAGGTAAGATAGGTACGAACATATTACGTTACTGGGTTCAATTAAAGTGACTGACTTTTTCAAGAAATTCTTCTTTATCAATTTATTTTTACATTTTTTTTGTTTTATTAAGTAGAGTAAACTAACTCGTTATTATTTAAAACTATTAAATAAACTAAAATAAATAAACTAACAACAAACTATAAAAGGGCATCAAAAAACTCCTCCTCAACGCTGTCAGCTGGTAATGTGCCCTAAAGACTGGCGGCGTTGCTACGTTGTGTGGCAACACCTAGCCTCTGCCCAAGGTAAAACTCAGCCCTTGGGTCACAACAAGCGTCAATTAGGCGTTTTGAAATTTCCTAAACCAGGCTTTGAGCACTAGGACACGGCCCCAGAGTTTCAACCCTAAACGGCTCGAAAATATAGTTTCCACAAAGCTTTCTATGTTTACTAGGGTGGGTCAAAATTTTTTTTTCTAATAGCGATAATATGTTGAAGTAAGGTATCGTTATGAACCCTTTAAATTTTTTTTGAATTATTTTAAGTGGAAAAGCCCGCGCAACGCACTTGAAGTTTTGATAAATAAACGTTCAAGTACCCACTTTTACACCTTGACTTACATGTTTGATGTTGGGTATATTTTAATATTTTAAAGAGTATTCAGTGAAATACACGTTACTTTGGTTAAATAAGCTGTGTTGTTTATTAAAAGAAGACTTTTGAGGTAAGTACATTCAGATAATTCATGTATCCATGAGGCTAGTTTCTTGTGAAATCTTGTGAAATTGTAATTAGTGTAATTTTTGTTTTAGGAATTGGGATTGGAATTAAATTTTTTCATCATGTCAAATAGACAGTCATACAATATAGTACAGTCATGTAGGATAAGTGATGCCTTTACAAGGAACTGCAAAGTCCATTGAGGAGTCAATAAACGATCTTCTTTTCGCCAAAAATATTAGTACTGTTGACCTCCTGGCTATTGGATGCGATGGAACAGTAACAAATACGGGTATATTTAGTAGTGTTATAAGGCTTTTTGAAAAAAGACTTCAGAGACCTTTGCAATGGATAATTTGCATGCTGCATTTAAATGAACTGCCTTTGGGGCATTTGTTTGATTATATGGATGGTAAAACTTCTGGTCCATCTACGTACAATGGTCCTATTGGCAAGTTGCTGGATAAGTGTGAATCCCGAGCTGTAATTGAATTTGAGTCAATACCAGGTCAATTACCAACGCTAAAACCTGACGACTTAAGTACAAACCAAAAATATTTGCATGAAATTACTTTAGCAGTAATTACTGGAAGATGTTCAGATGACTTAGCAAATAAATCGCCTGGAAAAATGTCACATGCCCGTTGGTTGACTAAGGCAAACCGGATCTTGCGTCTTTGTATTTCTACGCCAACACCATCAACTAATTTAGTTATCTTGGCTCAATACATTGTAAAAGTAGGTATATGCCCCTGTGTGGTTCCAAATTAAGACACATTCCTCATGCAAAGACGGATCACGGCACCTTTGGAAATTGATTGGAAGTTCGCGATTTTTATCAAGTGCATTAAAAGCAGTCATAGATCCAGTTATTCAACGAAATGCATATTTTGCTCACCCTGAAAATTTACTATTGGCGATGTTAACAGATGAAAAAAAGCATATACGAGAACTTGCAGCTAGAAGAATTCTAAAAGCGCGTAATTCACCTACAACCGGACAACCACGTACTTTTCAAGTTTAGTGCCTAAACTTAATTTTGAAGCTAAATCTTACATTGAGCTAATAAACTGGCAAGAAACTAACTTTGATCCACCTATCCTAAGAAACCAAACGAATGAAGAATTTCTACAGATAATAGAGAAAAAAGGTGACGAAAGGATGCTGTTTATTAGCTATGCTGATGATATGGTGCTGCTGAGCCCATCTATCGGTGCAATGAGAAAGCTCCTTAAAATTTGTGAAAGTTATGCAGTGGCTCACGGGCTCAAATACAATACCGATAAGAGTGAATGGTTGGTTTTTAGATCAGGTACTTTAACCTACAAACTTCTGCCTGAAATCTCACTCTTTGGGTCTCCTCTAGGCCGGGTTTCGAAGTTTAAGTATTTGGGCCACTGGGTCACTGAGGACTTAAAAGATAATGTTGATATAGATCGGGAGCGCAGGTCGCTGGCTGTCCGTTGCAGCATGCTGGCCCGCAGGTTTGCACGCTGTACAGAATCAGTAAAGATAACGCTTTTTAAGGCCTTCTGCCAGTCGTTTTACACGTGCAGCCTATGGACCAAGTATACCCAGCGGGCATACAGCGACCTGCGCGTACAGTACAATAACGCATTCAGGGTGCTTTTGGGGTTGCCGTGGCGTTGTAGCGCGTCAGGGATGTTCGCGGAAGCGTGCGTCGACGGGTTCGCTGCGATCATGCGGAAGCGATGCGCGTCCATGATGGCGCGCTTGCGCTCCTCCTCCAATGGCATCCTGAATGTGTTTACGGACCGGTGGGACTCTCCCCTCTTACGAAGGTGGGTAAGTGTTCATACACACTTATCCAAATAAGTGGTGTACCATTGAACGAACAGTTCAATGGTATACTGCTTGTTTATAAATTTAATTTATTTTTATACTAACATTAGGCTAAGTTATACTACTACTAACAATATATGGATCTAATTCTGAAATAAAATATTTGAATTTGAATTTGAATTTGAATTAGGCTGCCTTGCGGCAAACACATGCGGTCACAAGCGGTCAAACGCAGTGTAAAGATGGTAACAGAAGCTGCAATGGCAGCTTGTGATAAAAAAGCAAGGGATGGCATGATTCATGCCAAACTTGCTTCGAGAAAAGTTATGCCAAAATTCGATAGTAGGCGCGATTTTTGGTATAAAAATAACTATTTTTTTTAATAATCTACTATGATTATTTGTTTAAGTTTTTTGTTTTACACGTTAATATATGTCTTTCGTAAAATATTTGTTATGTTTCAATAGTATTTAAAGTAATTTCTAATAAAGAACTGGCCTTATGGTAATAAATGTTTTTTTTTTAAAAACGTATTGTTTTGAAGCGCATGCGCGGGCTGTAGATATATGTTTAATTATCCGTTTTTTAGCTAAAACTACTTTTTATAGTACACTACAACATAATATTACTATTAGAATTTGATTCATCAACTTTATTTTTTTTCCATACTAGAGTGACCGTTTACGCCGCTTGAGGTTCTCAGCAAAAAAAGCGTAAATTCCTCAAACTATCCTTGCAATTTCTTTGTAAATGACTAAGAATTATATTTGTAAAAACCGAGGTTACCCGAGAAGCAGTGTAGCTGTGATAATTATGATAAAATAAAACTTCGCGGAATTCAACGACATGTGTGCCGAATGCCGATATCCGATGGCATGCGATTGCATAAACATAACGGGTAAGGTTGCAATCTATCGGTATTATTGTTACCTACTTACAAGTCACAGACAGCCCCCTGTGCCGAGCCTGCATGGAGGAAGATGAGACAGCAGCCCACGCGCTTCTGCACTGCCCAGAGGTTGCATCATACAGGGCAAAGTACTTCGGTAACCCAGGTACTCTCCGCGAGATGGTCAGCGACATCAAGGCGCTGCTGGCTTTTCTCGGGGAGCTGGGGTGGATCGAATGAATTTCCCACCCGCACGCAAAATACGCGCATTTGACGTGGAGTTGCGGACACCAGCCCGTTATACAATACAATACAATACCTACTTACAATAAATCTAGTCAATCTATCTAAGAATTAGGAGACAGGCCGTACTAATGATATTTAGCAAAAGCATGTCGGGGATGGGCCTAGAAGAACTGATTATGCTAAGAAACTACCTACCTACCTACGTCCTCAGTTTCGAATAACACACCTCTTCTCTGGTTGTGTGCTACTAGTGCTATTACGTCATACTTTGTAACTGTGACGTAAAACGCAACAGACGTTTTCCTATGACCCTTAGAATATTATTTTATAGTACCATCACCTCACCAATAATGGTGATTATGACCATGCCCTCATGATCTTGTGAAGTTGTGACGTGTGTCGTCGCACGTTGATGGTAGGTAACACTGACTTTGAGTTGGTCTAGCGTCATACCTAAGGAATTTCAATAAAATAAAAGGTCAGCTTATACTGGTGTTGTTAGCACGGACCAACTACTATTTCGTCCGAATTTGACTAGCTCTTGTAAATTAAAGTGGAGTATCAATTTTCCTTTATTATATTTTCGAATCTAAATAGTTCCGGAAAGTTGCACGTTATCACGAAAATAAACTGAATCACTGTGATTTAACGCTGTTAAAACCAGCTGAAATAAAGTGCCTGCCTAGGTAGACTTACCTTTAAAGTACAGAGTGATGATGTAATGCCATCTTTTTAGCCGAAAGACGTTCACTAGTACTACTAGGCCTTCACCAGGTGCGGTCCACCAGTCCAGAAGCTAGCGGCCTCTTCTGCCAATCAGGCAGGTAAGCTGCCTCCACAACTCAATAAGTACTGGGCAATACGATACCCCTCGGTCAGACTTTTGGGCCCCTGACTATCTGTCACGACTTTCAAAGACCATCAAGTGACAGCCGGGACCAACAGCTTAACGTACACGTACGGAGGAAACTCGGTAAATAATGGGTGGTCTCCCATCCATGGACCAGCCTGGCAAGCGCGGCGTGAATAGAAGATAAAGTAAACTTTATAAAGATTACCTGAAAATCATAAGAAAACAACAGGCTCACGCCTCGAGTGAATATTTAATATGATAACATTAACTCTAGAAACGGGATATTTACCATGTCCACTGTTTGTTTTGCGTTCCCGATATTTGTTTCTAGTGTTAATGATAATGTTAGTGACCATGACAGTTTAAAAACTTATTTAGTACGTTTCCTCTAGCTAGGGAAACGAGCATCGTCGAATACATCACAGCTCAACGTCGTGTTGTGAGATATGGAACAAAGATTTTGTCAAATACATAACAAAAAAGTAGCAATAACGACCGACAACACCGTGCGTTGACATAACATCATGATAATCTGGGGTTACTTCAAAACACGATTAAAAAACAAACATATGTTTCAACGGCAATAATGTTGAGGTGGATGTGTGGTGCGACAAGAATGGATAATCTAAGGAACGAGTATATTAGAGGAAGTTTGAAAGTTACGCTAGTTACAGAAAAGTTGAAAGGGAGTCGACTGTCCTGGCATGGACATGTGATGAGGGGGGACGAATCGCATGTGACTAAAAGAGTGATGAATATAAATTTTGATGGATGGAGAGGAAGACCAAAGAAACGATGGATGGATTGAGTGAGGAATGATATGGAAAATAAAGGAGTAAATGACAGCGTAACGGTTGACAGAGGAGACTGGAAGAAAAAACGTGTTGCGCCGACCCCAAGTTGCATGGGACAAGGGCAGGAAGATTATGATGTTTCAACGGCAATAGTCACCGAAGAATCGTTTAGAAATTTTTTTACGCTAGCTACACCTTTTAAGAAAATTTGATGAGTAAATATAATCATTTTCTTGCCATTCTCCTTACTTATTTGGAGACGGCGCAGCATGTTGCATTTGCCTATAATTGTTACACTCAGTGTTAACACTAGCTGGAACAAGACACATTCTAGCTGTTTCATCTTTCACACAGGCCTGCATTCATCATTTCTTAATCTTAACCATAGGAACTACACTCAAAATGAAAATATTTTATTTCACATTGGCCTACATGGGCACTTATAAAAAGTCAAGAAAAGGTGCACGGTTCGGGTTGGTCGTTTCCTATGGAGAAGAACCGGCAAGAAACTCCATGGTTGCTCGGTTTTATTATGTTACAGCGTTAGTACTAAGTATAGGAGGAGACACTTCAAAAAAACGACCGACTTCAACAAACCTTCTTTACGACATTTTTTTAATTAATCGGCATATCAGGCCCATAACATGTCGACCGATTACCGCACAACTTTTCAGTCACCGGTGCCCCTTTCAGAACTCTTCATAAGTACTCATTAGGAATGATTATGAGATATTAACTGTCATGATTGGTTCAGTAATGAGCCGGTGTGGCATTTCAATCCCCTTATGGTACAACAATATTATGGAAAACTTGGCTTCCGCATGATAGGTGTTGGTAAACGCACGCAAGATACAGAGGAACCTGCTGGTAAACGTTTTCATTCAGATACAAAAAGGTACTTCTCTAATAAGGCAGCTTACCTACCTGCCCACTACTCATCCCTCGAATGCCTGACTTCCCTGACGGCCTCGTTGCGTTGCTGTAATAATGGACGCAGGCGCTATAGTCAGTATGAGGTCTTGGGTTCGATTCCCAGGTCAAGCAAAATTATATTGGGGTTTTTCTCTTAGGATTTTTTCAGTAGCAGCACAGAGCCTGAATTTGTACCCGGCTGATGGCAATGGACTCGCCCCCTATTGCATGGCACTTAAACCTAACTGGAAAAGTGTGGGTGTACGCCTCTATCGAACCTTTAAGGAACTACACGCGAGTTGTTTTAATGGTACTATACATATAATAATGACGGTGTCAATGCACCTCGCGCTGGCTTGCGACAAGCTCCATGAAAGCAAAGAGCGTGAAGATACTATCATAAAGTTAAACGCTCAATAAAAATACTTAACCAACACTTGGGCTTCTTACCGACAGCAATATTGCAGTATTGTGGCTGCTAGATATATGCAGTTCTGAATACGATTCCCAGGATAGAGGAAGTGGTGAGGTATTGTATTTTTTGCAAGATTGGCTTTTGTTATTTCGTTAAGTAGTTGGTAACCCGGCTGTGTTTCGTAAGATCTTTAACAGTCGTTAGGCTGCGTTTCTACCAGAGGTGAGCGAGGATGCGTAGCGAGGGATGTGTGTATAACTAACCAATCACATAGCTAGAATAGCTCAAGCTGTGAAAATGAAGCGATATTATAAGTCTTTAATCAAAATATTAATTATTTACAAACTACAAAACTATAATAGAAATAAATATGTACAAGTATAAAAGGGTTACAGGGCATCCAAAAATTCGTCCGCATCGCTGTCAACAGGAAAAGTGCCCAGAAGGCTGGCAGCATTACCACGTTGGATGGCAATGCTGATTCTTTGGCCAAAAAATAGGCCCGCCCTCTGGTCACGTGAAGAGTCGACCAACCGCTTGGCGATTTCCCGAAAAACTAGGTGGGCACTCGGACCCCATGGCCCTAGTGTTTCAACCCCAAACGGCTCAAACACATAACTACCAATTAAATTATTGTATTTGCGCCGTTTGAGGTTTTCAGCACCTGCAGCAGCCGCCCCAGCGCAGCCCACTGTGCTAGGAAGATGGGATGGCGCAAGGGTGTCGACGCAAGTAGCGTCCCACACCAAAGGCCTACCCAACTTCCATGGCATTATGGTCATACCATCTGGTCTCTTCCCATCGACGCGTGCCAAGCCATTGGGTTCTAAGACAGCTGGTACACCGGCGGTGGCAAGAGCACGACGGATGAGATCATTAATGCTAGCGTGCCGCGCAATCCGACCTGCACTCTTACTGCATGAAAGGCCATGGTGTCCGAGGCAGTCGACTGCTTCACCACATTGACAGCGATGTGGAGCCCCACAAGGAGCGCCCAATCGCTGGTTTATTGGTTGTTTCACACACATCCCTCGCTACGCATCCTCGCTCATCTCTAGTGGAAACGCAGCCTTACGGGTAATCTGACTGAGGGTCTGGCAACTAGTCTTACCTAGGGGTATCGTGTTCCCAGTGACTGGATTTTTGAGGTCAGTCAGCAATCACGCCATATTCTCCAACAATAAGGCTTGGCCGCTACTCGCCTGATGTGAAGCGATGATGCGGCTTAGGGTGGAGCACGCTTGCTTAGAAGAAACTGATTCACTCGAACTTTGAAGAGATCTAGATTATAATGATCGGGAAACAGAGAAGCCGGCAGTGAATTCATTCATTCAGCCACATCTGATAAGGCTGGAAGGTCGTTTTCAGCCTAACAAAGTTGAGAATTTGTTATGCAGCTATGACTATTTCACACTTTTGAGTACAAATGAAAGTAAGTACCTAAGTAAGCAGTTTTTAAGTACTTACATACAAAATATCCCAACTAATCAATTCATACACTGAATAAACTCTTTGAAAAATGACTTCAATCTTTTCCGGATTAGAACTACTGACAGAACTGACCCCGTTGAAAAGGTCCCCTTGTTTATTGGTAGCACCAATCATTTCAAACTTTGGAGAATCCTAGCTCATCTCGTTTCATTTATTTTGATTAATAAATAAAATAAAAATAAAAAAAGCCTTTATTATTTCTTGTGGAATTTAAGTTGAGGTTTACATAGTATTTTCGTACATAATAATAGTGAGAAGCTATTCCGCAAGAACCCCTCTGCAGGTAAAGGCCTCCTCCAAAGTGAACCATTCTTCTCTGGATTTCGCTACTTGCATCCAGTTTGGCCCTGCTGTGTGCATTATTTCGTCTTCCCATCTGTTGCGGGGTCTTCCTTTTTTTCTTTTCCCTACTGGCCCCTTCCAAGCAGTCACACTTTTTGTCCACCTCTGGTCTTGAAGACGTGCTACGTGCCCAGCCCATTTCCATTTTGTTGCAAGTGCTTGTGCCAAGCAGTCGTTGCTTTTGTGGTGTTTCGTATTTTTGCATGTCTTATTTTATGTATTTTTTAAATATTTAACATACTGCGCTCCATCCCGCGTTGGCACGTTTTAATTTTGTTTCTTATGTTATTGTTGAACTTCCACGTCAGGCATAACCTTGGTCTTCAGGTTAGTTGGCATGCTACTCTTAAATATTTCCTTTAAGCTCCAGTATTTATTCCAGTATTAAATTTGATTGTTAGATCATAAACCACAGCATCCGTGTTGGAAACATTTGTGTCACTGAAATCAAAGAATCAATTACCTTACAATACATCATCTGCCTAGCCTATTTCGTGTGTTGTTGTATTTTATCATTGCTATATTTTGTCTTAACAGGGCCTATTGTTTTTTTTAAATTATTTATACTTAAACTAGAAAGAGGAGCTCGTGGCTAAATAATAACAGCCGCTCAGGGTCTATCATCAGATTAAGCCGCGTTTGACTAGGTTGGTCTGTGGATGGGTGACCACCCATTACATACCGAGTTTACTCCGTGCCTCGGAAAGCACGTTAAGCCGTTGGTCCCGGATATCTAGATCTTTGACAGTCGTTACAGGTAGTTAGTGGCCTGAAAGTCTGACAACCAGTCTTACCAAAGGGTATCGTGTTACCCAGTGCTAGCTGGGTTGTGGAGGTCAGATAGGCAGTCGCTCCATGTAAAATACTGGTATTCAGCTGCATCCGGTTAGATTGGAAGCCGACACCAACATAGTTGGGAAAAGGCAAGGCAGATGATAAAAGAGCCAAATCAAAATATTCATGAAAAATTAAAACTCTTATTCAAATACAAAATAAAATAAAAAACTTGAAAAAAAAGCTCTGGTTGAAATAATTAAAACTTGGTTTCCGGTCCTGCATGTCGCAGAATTTTGAACTAACTATCATTAAGTATACTCGGCCTATACCTAACGATCCCAACGCTGGGACTCAGGCCTGCTCTCTGCGAGAGGTGTCTCTGCGAGAAGTCTTAGAATTTTAGGTTCTAGGACATGCCGCTTTGCTCACGGTGGCGGTGGTCGACTGTCATAAAACGAGAAAAAAACAGAGAGAAAGACCTTTCCTTGACTCACAATTAGGTAAACATATGTGTCTTAGTAAGCCGACAGTCGCATGCGCATCTCCCTCCTATAAAGTGTAACATATAAGCGATCGCCGCGGGAGGACGCTCAGTGTAACCGCGGCTGCCTGTCAGAATGGAGGCTAGAGTGATTGTGGCTTGTCTGTTTCTCGTCGCAGTAGTCCGCGGAGAGCAAGGTAATTTGGAGTTTTATTAATTAAAGTGTTAAAAAATTTCATGTTTAGGTCACGTTTCAAAAGGACCAAAAAGTTAAGTTTTGTTTTCAACTATTTTAACGTTTAACTTATAAACAAGTAAACTCAACAACGTTACTGTTAAATATATTTAAAAAAAAAACTTACCAAAAGACCAAACTATCCCGACTCGAAGGACCAGAAATTTTGAAACCGTTCCTTAACCAATAAAAGCAATCCAGTATAAAATAAACAGCTGTACTTAACTTCAATAAGCAAATTGTAATTTATTTATTTTAATGAAAGCTTATTACCGTCAAACAGAACTAACTAATAGCTTATTTATACTCTGTAAGTAAGTAAGTTAAAATGGTTTCGTAGACATTTCGTTAGCCCTTTGAACTTTGCATCAAATGCTGTATAATGCAGTTATTGCCCTCCGTTGTAAACGTAGGCAGAAATTGTAGTTTAAATGCTTGTAAACCTAAAAAAAAGAAAATTGTACCTACTCATCATTATGAACCACTTCTTAACTAAGGTACCAACGACCATTATAGAAATTAACTTCTCCATACTTTTCTAACCGCACATAAAATGTAATGTCCCTAGTGTTTTACCTGGAAAGAAGTGTCTGAACACACACCTAAGCAACATATGGCCCTCAAGAGGGCCGGTGTCGGTTTCACTTTGGACTAGCAATCAATATGTCATGAATTTGAATCCCAAACGTAGGTACCGTACGCACTAATTCAAAATCCCCGTAGAAGCATAAACATAATTAATAAGTTAACTAAAATATGCTAAATATACCAGAAAAAACGTGATCACTGTGGATGGCATTATCCTTGTTGGACCATTTTTTGTTTGCCAAGTTTACCTAACACTGTTTAGGTATATTTTAAATCTATCTACTAGTACCTATATGTATCATGTCACGATCTTTTACATAAATATGAATAAATGCATTTTAAAATGCACGTTAGATTTACTAAACACGACGGCTTCTTACTGTGTCGTCATTCTTTGATCGAAGACGTTTACGTTTCATGTAGATGGTAATCAAAATATATACAGGGTTATTTGTAAAACACCAGAAACCTCTTAAGAGGTCATTGTACATTTTGACGAGTTGATCGATCATAAATGTAGGGAACAGCTGATTTTTTTTCGCAATTTCAGGTTTGGTCCCATAGTAAAAGTTGTTCATAGTGATGAGTACAATGACCTCTTAAGAGGTTGAACTGGTGTTTTACAAATAACCCTGTATACCATGCTTTATTTATAGTCAGTGAAACATATATACTAGTCAATACTTGGATTAAGATTTGTGAAAACGGGCATCAAAACATTTCATGAACAACACACAAAAGGTTCTGAAAGTTTAAAGAATTATTGTTAATGTTGTACCTAACTTAATAAATGTATATCAAACACTTTAGTGTTAATATTACATAGCAAAATATCACGCCTGTAATCCGTAAAAGGTTTCAAAGAGGTATTCCGTCAATTATGATTAACTGATGTAGAAGGAGGTGAGCCTATTGCCGTCAACCAGGCGCAATCCAGAACTCCGGGCTGCTACTGCAAAATTCATTTTAGAAAAACCTAAAAACACTATCCCCGACCTAGGAATCGAAACCAAGCCCCATCCCCAACGAGGCAATAATCAGTAAAGTAGAATACTTAATGCATAAAACATTAGAACCATAATACAAGATACAATCGAAGGTCGCATCCAAAGATAAAATCTAGATACAACTTTATGACACCATTCGCATAAATTTATTTATGATGAATTGTCTCACATATTTCCCTCATGCGGCAACACTGTGTTGCCATCATAGCGGATTTCCCCAGGTCATTCAAAAAGTCTTCACGTTAAAAGATTTTGTAACCGTGGATTATCCAAGCTATTTAATATGAATATAATTTCAAAAGTCTATGCATTAATGCGAGAGAAATCCCAGGAACTATGATATGCATATGATGACTCAGTTTTGTTGTGGAGTCCTGATCGCAAGGTCAAACAGTATTTGCGCGGTCAAGTTCAAAGCACGTTGTCTTTAAAAAAACTTTTCTTACGCAAATTGTTCTCAATCCAGTTACTGGCAGCCCCGCTAAGAGTTGAAGCAAGAAGTATATAATCCTCTCAAAAGGTCAGCTTGCAAAAGTAAACTTGTGCAACAAAACGTCCTGTGACTTTACCAATGAAAGATTGTTTAAAAAACATTTTCTCTCAGTTTTCCTACGACTACAATCGTAACTAACCAACAATACTATTTGGTTATGGCTATCTTTACGCCCAAATATGTGTAAGCTTTTGCTCGCAGGTAATCCCGCGTGGAGATCAATAATCATCCCATAGGAACGGACTCTACTACCGGGATAAGAAAATATCCTACGTCCCAAGTCCCAACCCAAATCATTATCTATTATCTTCTTGTGAAAAATGTCATCCTTATCCGTTCGGCCGTTAAGGCGAAAAAAGGTAACAGACAGACTGACAGAAATACTTTCGATAATGACAGTAGGATATAGTAAAAAAAATAGGACATTACGACGCGTCAAAGATTGAAAGTCAAGCCAAAATACATCAAAAGCGTCAGGACGATGATGCATCGCGTTGCTAGTCTATTATTATCTCGAAAGTCTTAATTAAAACCTCTATTTTTCGTACCAGAGGACCGCGTAAATGCCCGTAATTTAACACACATAAAGACGTTTTAATTTAATAAAAATGCTGTGCCCGACGAAATACCTCACGAAGGATGACCACCAATTATGTTGTTATTTTTATTTCCAAGCTGCTAAAAGTATCAGTTATTTATCATATAAATGTACACCCACATTTTGTCAGTTATGTTTAAGTCCCATGTAATAGCGAGCCTATTACCATCAATAGGTCACAAATCTAGACTCCGTGGCTGCTACTGATAAATCCTTGATGGAAAAACCTGATACCACTTTGCCCAACCTAGGAAACGAACCCATATGACCTCATGCTTAGCAGTCGCGCTTGCGACCACTAGATCAACGGGGCTGTTTTTTTTTTAATAACATAATTATTAAGTGCACCTACTAAGTAAATTATGGATCGTTGTGTCTGATCCAAAATGAATTAATTTCTGATTTAAAATTTCTATGGGGTTCAGAATGATGTACTGGTGACCGCGTTGTACGTTGATGTCCCTTCCACCTTGTACATATGACAACTAAGCCGTAATCCACCACGTGGGTCTAGTACTAGTCTTCTTATTTCTGGTTCAGAGATATGCCGGTTTCCTCACTTTCCGTCACCATTTTGAAGACAGTGGACTACTTAACTGTCCCAAATATTTCATAAAGAAATCTTCTCTTTATTAACTTTTCTTAAACGGAAGATGTGCCAGGAAATGAGACGGGCCGGAAGCAGCTGAAACGGAATTACGCCTAATTACCTACAGTAATTTCATTTTCTATGAAATGAAAACCATGGTCTCATTGCTCTATATTTATGTGTAAATGAAACATGAATACGATTTGGGCATTTCTTTTACTTTGTTCACTCCCAAATACCTAATCCATACCATTCTAATATTATGATTAGAAAGTAACTCTGTTTGTTTGTTGGATGATCGGATCGTAATGACATTTTAGTAAGGAGATAGATTATATGCTGGAGAAGGACATGGGCTTTTTATCTACCAAATACAATTCAAAAATTCCACACGAACAAAGTCGCGGGCAACAGCTAGTTAATTATAAAACGCTTACATCCTTGTTTTGGGGAAAAAGTCTTTTTGAATGATCAAAAATGTTCCGTTAGGTCTTATTATGTTTAATTCTTTATCCTGGTCCACTGAATGACGTCATCAATGTCACAATCGCATAGAAAGCACGATTCACTGATGACTTGATGGCGTATGAATATGTCTGATATGTGAATCATATATGCAAAACAGTTAGTTTTTAAAATAATGTCAATTTCTAATATTTGTTTACACATAACACCAATGATATGTTCTTTGTTATGCAAATTAGTTTTAACGTTAAATCACACGTTAAAGCAATATAAAACAGAATAGAACTTGAACCGGCTAACTGCTAAAGCCAGGTCATTGAACAAGACATGTTTGATGCAATAAACAATTTATTGTTACCTGAGGGCCCCGACAGAGTGACATTCTAGCAGCGTCTCAGCGATGATAACGGAAAAGTCACAATTTCATGGGGCTGACATAAGCTATCGACTCAGCGACATAAGCGACCGAAAACGTTACCTATACGTCAATTCCATTGAAAGTCCTTGCAGAAAAGCGAAAAGATTTCTTTGCATTGGGAGTAACATAACGTCATAAAACAGTATTGTTTTAATCTTTTTCCTGAGTGGGAAAAAGATAGAACTAAACAAGACATCTAGCTCCATACTACGATATACGAATATAATATGTAAGTTTATGAACTTACATACGTGAAGGTGAAAGTGCCAACAAACCTTGATGTTTTTGTGGAATTAGTATATTTTTTTGTTTAAGTCGCTCAGATAAATCTTCAGGTTAAGCTGCGGTTGCCTAGGTTGGTCTGTGGATGGGGGACCACCCATAACATACCGAGTTTCCTCCGTGCCTTGGAAAGCACGTTAAGCTTGCCGTCCCGGCTGTCAATTGTAGAGCTTTGACAGTCGTTACAGGTAGTCAGTGACCCGAAAGTCTGACAACCAGTCTTAGCAAGGGGTATCGTATTACCCAGTACTAACTGGTTGTGGTGGTCAGATAGGCAGTCGCCCCATGTAAAATACTGGTATTCAACTGCATCCAGAAAAGACTAGGCAGACGAGTATTTTTTTTTCGCTATAAGGATAAAAAAAAAATATAGAAAATGGTCCTTTGGTCTAAAACTTATTTAACGGAGTTTTTATGTTTACCCTGGCAACACAGATATAAAACAGGAGTATTATTTAATTGTCGACAGGATATTTATATCTTTATTTATTTTGCAACCATTTCATTTACTGCCGTTTCCTTGAAAACGAGTTGATCGAGAATAAAATAAATTAAACATGCACAATTACGAACAATTGCAATCTTTTGAGGTTTATTGTCGATGTAAACTGTTATATAGCCTTGCAGTTAATTAGATGATAAGTTAATTAAATTAATACGAGTTAATTTTGTGTTAAAACTTCCCTACATAAAAAGTTTTATTATCTTTGTCAACATCGTTAAAACTTTCGCTTTGAGTTTTAGGTATATTTAAAAAACACATGCATCAGCAATTTTGAAAACTTTACATTACTTAATATTCATATATCAATTGTTTGAAAATACACCTAATTAGACATTGAGATACTTGAGTCTTTTCACCATAACATAAAACTTTACACACCTACATTCTTAGTTTTAACCGATTTCAACAAAAAGTAAATGACTATAAAACAGAAAAACAAGCCACCTCACCAATTCCTAATTAAAACCCAACCTTCATACAAAACGCAAAAAAGACCACCACATTTCTCAGTATCCACCAACTAGTCATTGTTTTAAAACCAATAAGTGTCAATCAGTCCACAGACAGACAATCTTATGTTTAGTAAACTTGCATGGAGTTGTATGAAACGAATGTATGGCTGTCAGACCAGTAGAAATGTAGACACGACAAGTGAAACCTCCATGATTGATGGACTTTGTGATTATTTGATAACTGATAATGATAAGCATCGCGGTTTGATTGCATTTCATTTTGATATGCGTGTGGAGAAATGACTGGTTACTCGTGTGTTTGGCTTCTTCGAAAGTCTAGTGTGGTATACATTTTAGCACAGATTTTAGGCTATTGGCATGCTGCAGCTAACCAAGATTAACCGATAAATATCTTCCTCTTTTGTCATCCCTTTTCGCTTAGTTTCTAAGTTTTTCAACACTCTAGGCACTCACTGGATAGTCTGGTTAAGCAGTAGACAGCCTTATAGGTTGAAAAACGAGATCCTGTAGAAATTGATTTTTTGTTCTACTTACTTACTCCCCTACGTCTAGCAGTAGGTAGGTGTTGCTCGGTAATTGTTTTGAAAATTATCTTCAAAGTAATTTGAATCTGTAGTAAGTGGCCAGGTACAAATATATATAAAGATTTTCTTAGAGAAAGAAGAGAAACCGACATTATCTAAAAGCAACACATGATGAATGAACGCTCAAAGAACAAAAGCAACTGATAAATAAAGACCACAAACGAAAGAAGCTCAGCTCGTCCAAAAAAACAAAAAAAAAATTAATTAACGACTAAAGAAAGTCGTATAGAAGTAGTGTGGCCGATAGATTTGTCGTATCTAAAAAAAGATCTGGTCGTAAAAACATTCGCTCGATTGCACGGCCCGCTTAAATCGGATTGATCGTCTTTGGTATCGATGCAGGACACATCACTCCAGATCTACTAATTAAATTGTCAATGGTCTTAAAATTGATGATACATAATCGGACTACGTAAAAAATACTATAGGTCAGTTGGCTGTACTCTGAATGATATTTCTTTGGAACCAGTTTTAATTCAAAGCAATATGCTTTTGCTTTCAGATTTTGCAGAGGTTTTGTTATTAGTTTTACAGACTAAATTGATGATTTGACTATGGCCGCCAATTTTCTCTACACGCTTCAGCAATATTATAAATTGCTTATAAATTATAGCGACCCGCCCCGGCTTCGCACGGGTGCATGTATTATACATATAAACCTTCCTCTTCAATGACTCTATCTATTAAAAAAAACCGCATCAAAATCCGTTGCGCAGTTTTAAAGATTTAATCATACATAGGGATATAGGGACAGAGAAAGCGACTTTGTTTTATACTATGTAAACTATAAAGAGGCCCAACAACCTAATCAATAGCCTAATATCATAATTATAAACTAAGATTGTACGGATGGATCGTACCACAGGTGACATCTGTAGGTATCCGGATCGAAGGACTAAACGACTATTGGTCTAATTTTAGGGTTCCGTACCCGAAGGGTAACCAACAGGACCCTATTCCTAAGCCTCCGCTGTCCGTCCGTCTGTCTGTCAGCTGGCTGTATCTCATGATCCGTAATAGGTAGATAGTTGAAATTTTCACAGAATGTGTATTTCGGTTGCCGCTATAACAACAAACAACAAAAATAAAAAAATAAAGAGGGCACCCCTGCTACGATGGTACGGAACCTTTCATGGTCGAGTCTGACTCGCTCTTAGCCGGTTTTTTATTAATTCAAATCATTCGTGTTGAATTATTTTGAGAAATACGATTAAGAAGAAGGCGGTAGTAGCGGTCCCGACTTAGGTACTTGTAATACTCAGAAAGACTGTTCCAGCGGTGGAAACATTAATAGCTAGGTATGATGATGAAATTAACAATATATTCTTTATTCTAGCCCCAACAGGTTTGTGCCGCGCCAACGAGCGATTCCTGGAGTGCGGGGGCTGTCAGAGGACGTGCAGAGACCCGGCGCCGACAAACTGTGCCGCCGTGTGCCGGACCGGCTGCTACTGCGAGGAGGGACAGGTCCGGAACGATGCCGGACTCTGCGTGGACCTGTCCGCGTGTCCACCTATCAGTGAGTTGAAGAGAGAATTCTCCAATTTTCGAAATGGATAAAATATATACTAAATGAGCAAAACGTCGCAACGGTTAGTAGCAATATACAAGCAAATAACGACATAATTAATTAAAATACGCAAACATCTTTAAAACAAACACGCAAAACTAATGACCCAAAACGATATATAATTTAGATTTGTGTGATATTTGAACGGTTTGTTACTAGCTTTTGCCCGCGGCTTCGCTCATTTAATTTATAATTTGACAATCAATTTGGTTTATAATACTCTGCTTGTAATTGAATCATGATTATTCATGATTCGAAAGACACGTGGCGCCATCTATTATCAAAAGAACGTTATTGTTTTTGTTTTTTTCGGGAACAGTACTTTTTTTCGGGATGAAAGGTTTCTGTACACCTGACAACGTATACATATAAACATGTACAAAATTTCAGGATGATCGGTTCAGTTGTTTAGGCGTGAAAAGGTAACAAACAAACTTATTTTCGCATTTATAATATTATTCAGGAAGTTAGGATTAGGATTTACTTGGTACACCAACAGCACGTTGATTAATAATAACTTCAATTTCGACATGATAAGCCAAAATATTGCTGTGTGTTCCTCAGCGGGTGTCCAAAAGATCATACCGTACTCACAAAGTTAAATCAATTTTATTATTGAAAATAACATACATCAAGCCTAACCTCTGAAGAGTTGGCAGACCTGTGTACCTGTATGTTTTTAAGTTCCGTATGAAAGAGGGCGAGCCTATTGCCATCAACCGGGCCCAAATGCACTTCTGACTGCTACTGAGAAATTCCTGATGGAAAACCCAAATAACCATTTGCCCAACCTGGGATTCGAACCAGACCACTAGACCAACGAGGCAGTCAAAACCCATTTTCAGAAAGAAGAGGAACGTCATCCAATAAAATCTTTTTATCCAACAGAAGCAGCCTACAAGCAAGATACAACAGAACCTCGGCCCAACGGTGGCAGGTGTCCAGAAAACGAAGAGTACAGGTTCTGCGAGCCCTGTAACAGGACCTGTGACAACCGTAACCCTATCTGTCCAGCTCAATGTGCCAGGGGATGCTTCTGTAAGACCGGGCTGTTGAGGAATAGGGATGGCAGTTGTGTTACCCCAGAGAAATGCTCCAGCAGTAAGTCCTCTTCAATTTACATGCTAATAATATCACGCTTGTAATCGCCGAAGGATGACACAGGTGTACACCTACATTTCGCCAGTTATGTTTAAGTCCCATGTAATATAGGGCGAGCCTATTGCCATCAACCGGGCACAAATCCAGACTCCGCGACTGCTAAACAAATTCCTGATGGAAAAACCCAATAACTCTTTGCCCGCACCGGGAATTGAACCCTGGTCCTCGTGCTTAGCATTCGCGCTCGCGACCACTAAATAAATAAATATCCCTGGACCACACCATCTAGTCCCAAGCTAAGCAACCTAATGCTTTTGTTATGGTAGCTAGATGGCTGATAAACTACATAGATACATTTTTTTTTTGTAAATACATACATATTATAGATAGAAAAACACCCAGACCACTAGATCAACGAAGCAGCTTTAAAGCTGAAACGACTCATGTGACTGCCGAAGTTAGGTGGAAGGGCACCTAGCTGCTTCATACTGGAACAGCATGATTGCGACCAAACACAAGTCTATTTAGTAATAAAAAAAGCAACTGCTGGGCTGCAAAAAAGGGAGACGGTTCTTGGCTGTAAAAATGGAGCATGACTCACAAAGAGCATCTTCAACTACCAAATCTCTATCACAAAGGTTGGCAAGTTGAACTGTTATGTTCAAAATCGAATCTTAAAGTATGTAGTCTTATAGAACAGAAGCTCATTTAATTTTTTTTAAAAGAATAAGCAAAACAACCTAGAACTATTTATTTTTAACAAATCACAAAATCAACACAATCACAAAAACCGTTAGATACAGAAATAATAAAAACTATAGTTCACGATAACGTCCGTCACTTCCGAGCTCCCGAGCAAAAGTGTCTGCGCTCTGAGAGTGCACCGCTTATGTGTTGCCCCCTCCACTCGCTGTGTCACCACGATCGCACGATGTTCCCGCCCTTTCGGCTGACGAATCCTCTGAGACGGCCGTTCCTGACAGCTGAACGACCTCGTCAGCTTGGCTCTCTGGCATTGCCTGCTGCACTGTTTCATCCTCTACAAATAATGTTTTGCGCCTGGTCTTCACTGGCTTGGACCTCATTGGTAGACTCGTCATCTAAAACATAACAAAGCAAAGACTTGTATGAGGTATTCTGAAAGTTTGAACAATTAACTGCCCATTGTAATGAAATTACTAGCAATTGCACCAAAATAGGCAGCAGTTTGTAAATTGTATCACCAATGAAAGAGTTCCGGACCTCAATCATTACTGAAACAACCACAACATCGCCTGGCAACCACTATGGGGATTCCAGATGGCCATAATGTCGGGGCAATCAGATAGCCATAATGTCGAGGCTATAAAAACAAAATTGCCACAATGTCGGGGCAAGCAGCCACAATGTCGGGGCTATACGAAATAGAATTGCCACAATGTCGGGGCAAGCAGCCACAATGTCGGGGCTTATACGAAATAAAATTGCCACAATGTCGGGGCAAGCAGCCACAATGTCGGGGCTTATACGAAATAAAATTGCCACAATGTCGGGGCAAGCAGCCACAATGTCGGGGCTTATACGAAATAAAATTGCCACAATGTCGGGGCAAACAGTTCCAGGACGTCTCAACTCAGCTGCGATCTGACACTCCACTGTCCACTGTCGCCTCGAGCTGAAGCAACAGGGCTCTGTCAAAGCACGCAGGGGCCCACCACTCGCACCGCAGGTTTGTAACTCGGTCGCGTGATGTCACCACTGGCGTACTTGCGATTCATTTTAAGCCCGTACCAATGACAGTCTCAGACACGGCCACACGTCCTGGTGTGATGGTTACTCTGCGAACAAACAAGTCTACGACAGAATTTTGTTCCACTCGGTCACTCCTGACCAAACTTTACATACATCGGGTCAGTGAAGGTAAAGAACTCTACTAACTCTTTTTAACCAAATTCTACTCTTTGATTAAATCAAACACAGTCAAATTGGGAATAATCGAGAATGGGTCAACCCTTGGGCCATGTACCATAGTCGTTCGAATCAACCTTTTAAACTCTACTGCAACCAAAACTGCCAAGCTTATAGAAACTTTCGAGTAAAACCTCTAACGCCACGGCTCTCCAGCCGACCAGCAATCTCATTGCTCTCATCCAGCTTGCCAGTTTACCAGTTTTGCTGACATCCTGCGCATGGATCAAAAACTCGCACATCCATCAAATGGATCGCCCGTGTGCATGTGCAATGGGTCACCCACTGACTACACAGTACGGTCTTTCTAGATCCCAACCTCCGTCAGAGTCAAACGCCTATCGCGTGCCCACGGACTATTGAGTTGCCTCAAGAGATACCGATTTCTACCGGGCTACGACTACGAACGTCGAACACACAACGGCCGATAGACTGCTTTACTCGACCTTCTACTACAACACTTAAGCTTGCTCATCATCATCAAAATCCTTGTCAACATCGACTGGTACGTGACCCGCTGGCATCTTCTTTAGCCTACCGTGTACATGTTTGTAGGCATACTTCAGATCTAACAAACAATTAGGTCAATTAAAATGCTAGAGCAACCAAGTACCTCTTCATCCATCTAATCAACACATATGGCCTATGGGAAACATTTATGCCCTCCAACAAACCCCTGTTTGTTATACTACGTTCCTCAAGAACGCAGAGTCCCACACGTCTCCATGGTCTCTACCAGACCTTTTGACTGTAGTTTAGCGTTGGTTGTCGCGGCTTTAACTTGGTGATCAGAAATGTCACAAATCACTATGGCGGCTTTCAGTTCATCGGAAAGCCCCTTGACCAATAAGCCTGACATCATTCCTCCTGAAAAACCCTCGAGAGACTCTGTGACCGACACATCCGGGACGGACCTCTTCGGGAGCTACCACTACACAAGAACCAACACGCCTACTCCACGGGAAAATCAACAGAATCCGCACTACACAGTGTGATCTCCAAGATCGAATGTGCAGTAGACCACAAGTGCTCCTCACTAGCTGTTTTTATTGACATAGAAGGGGCTTTTGACAAAACTATTTTCCATAGCATCAACGCAGCCCTCGAGAATCACGGTGTGGACTCGACCCTGCGAGGATGGATCACAAATATGCTAAGACTCAGGGCCGTACAGGTTACGGTGAACGATACCACTAGAGCCATCGTGGCGAAAGGCTGCCCTCAAGGGGGCGTCCTCTCACCACTCCTATGGAACCTCGTGGTGGACAGCCTTATCAAACGTCTGAATGACAGAGGCTACTACACGGTGGGCTACGCAGATGACATAACCATAATAATAAATGGCACACATGAAAACACACTATGTAACCTTATGCGCCAAGCCTTGAAGGTGGTGGAAGACTGGTGCAAGGAGTACAAACTAGCAGTGAACCCCACCAAAACCGAACTCGTCCTTTTCACAAAGAAAAGGAAATTGGCAAACCTACAATTGCCACGTTTCTTTGAGACCACCCTAAGCCTGTCGACTGAAACCAAATACCTGGGTATTTATTTGGACAAACAGCTGAACTGGGCAAAACATACTGATTACATCACAACAAAAGCCAGCATAGCCCTATGGCAATGCAAAAGATTGCTTGGCAGGAATTGGGGTCTAAGCCCCAAAATCACCTACTGGCTATACACCACCGTCATCCGACCAATTATTACATATGGCTCCATAGTTTGGTGGCCCAGGACCAATCTGAGCACAGCCCAGAAGGACCTCGAGAAGGTACAAAGATTTGCCTGTGTAGCAATCACCGGCAGCACGAGAACATCACCCACTGCCGCGTTACAGGTAATGCTGGGGTTACCACCTCTACACCTCGTCGTAAGAGAGGAGGCGGCCCTAGCGACCTTCAGGCTCGAAATATCCGGCACCCTAAGTAAGGATTCCAGAATCAAACATACGCGCATAAAAGACGACGCAATCAAACAACAGCCCATGATGGCATCACCCTGCGACAGAACCCTGAAGACCCACTGCTTCCAAAAGCACTACAATATAGAGCTCACAGCGGAGATGTGTGACTACTCAGGCCCAAAAGAGCTAAGGATCTACACTGATGGATCGAAAACCGACGATGGAACAGGTGTCGGAGTTTTCTCCGACGATCTAAACATCAAAATATCCAGACCCCTGGGAATGCTCAACTCTGTATATCAAGCAGAGTGCGTAGGCATTATCCAAGCGGCACACGCCATAGAGGCCAGGGAAGTTACGGATACTCACATCCGTATACTTTCAGACAGTGCCTCAGTCCTCCAATCCTTAAAGAGAAATCAGATCACGTCGAGACTAATATTAGAATGCCATAATGCCCTACTAGAACGAGTTACGGTACTGAACCGCAACACGGTGACATTACAATGGATCAAAGGACACAGTGGATCGCTTGGAAACGATGCAGCTGACGAACTCGCCAGAAGAGGATCCAGCACAAAAGCTTTCGGACCCGAACCCATTGTCCCCATACCCTTCAAGCAGCTCAGAAGTTGGCTAAAGGATCACACTCAAACACAAGCGGAGAAGTGGTGGACCTTGAGGAAACGATAGCGCACGTACTCCTTGAGTGTACTGGCGTCACCCAGATACGCGAGGAGACCCTTGGAACGCCAGGATCTCTTGCGGATGCCCTGAGAAGACCGGGAAGTCTGATCTGCTTCTGGAGGAAGGTGGGCTGGTTGGAGTAACGGCCACCATGGCTCACGCACAATGGTCCACTTTAAGGACTAAGTGCGGAAACCAAAATCCCTAACATAGAACATAGAAGCCCCTTGACGATAATCAACCGCAACAAGGACTTTTGGGCATATTCTGCATACGTGGTGAATTTGTTTGAATTCGTACTCATCACGTCGTACAACACAGTGGCCATATCAACTTCACGCGGACACGTCATCTGCCTAGCCTTTTCCCAACTATGTTGGGGTCGGCTTCCAGTCTAACCGGATGCAGCTGAATACAAGTATTTTACATGGAGCGACTGCCTATTTGACCTCCACAACCCAGTTAGCGCTAGGTAATACGATACCCCTTGGTAAGACTGGTTGTCAGACTTTCGGGTCACTGACTACCAGTAACGACTGTCAAATATCTACAAATGACAGCCGGGACCAATGGCTTACCGTCCTTACCGAGGCACGGAAGAAACTCGGTATGTAATGGGTGGTCACCCATCCACGGACCAACCTAGGTAAGCACGGCTTAACCTAAAGATCGACCCGAGCGGCTGTTCTTATTTAGCCACGAGCTCCTCTTTAGCCACGAGCTCCTCTTTAGCCACGAGCTCCTCACTAACTTCACGCGGACACAATGACCGAAATTCAGCTTTAAAATTCTAACAACTTTAAAAGTCTACCTTCGGTCATTGGTCACCCAATCGTTGAGCCACGTTATAGTAACACCACGTAAACAGCCATCAATGCGTCCCAGGCATTCCCAATCGCCCCAGTGGCTTAATTTGCACCCCTTATCTACTTCAGCGCACCACACTTCAAAGTCATGTACACTGGGAGCAAAATTCGAAATATAATAATGGTTCGATCTTACTTAAATCAGGGATGAAAGTGCACCCACAATCCTGTCCGCAGCGTCAACCTCACGCGATGCCTCGAAGGCGGCGGTCCCCGTAGCACGTGTTTCCATATTGGCAACCGGTTCCTCGGTTGCCGCTGATACTGGCACCGGCGTGTAGCTTCTCGTGCACGGGTGCGCCGACATTGGAGACGCCTGTATCGCGCTTGGAACCAACCGCGTTCAAGCGATCAAGCACTTCATTTAAAGGGTTGCGGCGAGGGCTGTCCCGACGCCCATAAGAACAATCACGGCGCCTACGCTGACTTTCGATACTCGCTGATCTATCGCGACGACGCCTCGAGGATCTGCTACGTGTTTCACGACAACGGTCACGAGAATTACGCTTAGAATAATTTCCACGCGGTGTGTACTCGCGGCCCGACATGATTAAATAGCAGTTAGCACACTACGTTGATTAACTAATAACGTAAACCAAAACAAACACGTGGGCGTTAACCTAAAAACGCACAAGCACTAAAAACCGATAAAATAATTAACACGAGGCGAGTTACTTTTAAATTGTTTTTAAACTAATCAACACACGGCTTCAAACACAACACGTGGTTGGAATCACTTTAAAACGAAACTACAAAATTATTTTTAAAACTTCCACAGTAAAACAAAAAATAAAAAATAGATGGCGAACGATCAAAGTCGCGTGTACTGTTAAACTTATCCCAACTTCTGATCTTATAGAACAGAAGCTCATTTAATTTTTTTTAAAAGAATAAGCAAAACAACCTAGAACTATTTATTTTTAACAAATCACAAAATCAACACAATCACAAAAACCGTTAGATACAGAAATAATAAAAACTATAGTTCACGATAACGTCCGTCACTTCCGAGCTCCCGAGCAAAAGTGTCTGCGCTCTGAGAGTGCACCGCTTATGTGTTGCCCCCTCCACTCGCTGTGTCACCACGATCGCACGATGTTCCCGCCCTTTCGGCTGACGAATCCTCTGAGAGTAGATATTCGTTTTTTGGAAGAAAGGCTGCTACTGTGTAATACTGGTTCAGAATTGTTTATTGTATAACTGGGCTGTGTAGTCAATGTAAGTTTTGGTGAACATATTTTTCTAAAAAATAAATGGGTCTTGGATAAAACTCAACCTATCTTTCGGTTTAAAGAAATTTATTTCTCATAAGAACATAGTACAGTCCGCTTAAAATGAGATACAAAGTAATAAGTATGATAATACAGTAGAATACAGTTTCCTCCAGAGTATTAGACGTTATAAGGTACATATATGTTTCTTAAGCTTATTTTTAAATGAGTTCATGCTATCGCACTCTTTGATATCGTCCGGTAATTCATTAAACAGACGAACCCCTTCAAATAATATGGTCTTTCTGCCGTAATTAGTGCGTACGCTGATGACTTCAAGTTTGTTTTTATATCTATTTCTCAGGTTATGTGACATTGTTTTTTTCTTTATTTGTATGTTAGTTTGTATTGAGTTTGAAGTTATGTTTTTAATAAGAATGCATGTGTAGTAAATGTATAGCTGTCTAATATTTAATAGTTTAGTTCTTTCATATATGGTATTTGTTGGAGTAAGATAATGGTAATGGAACAAAGTTTTAATTATTTTATTTTGAACTCTTTGAAGTGAATTTAAATTAGTTACTGCTGCGGAACCCCATATCTCAATCAAATATTCTAAATGCGATTTGACTAACGAGTTATAAATCAAAGGGCGCACTTTATTTGGAATACAGTTTGCAACTTTCCGTAATGATCCCAATAGCGATGTTAATTTACTTCTGACATGGTCGATGTGTAATTTCCAAGTTAGTTTGTCATCTACCCTTAATCCAAGATATTTTTCGTTAGTTGATCGTTTTATTATTTCGTTATTTATTTTTAGAGGCGAGAAGTCCGGTATACGCTTGTTTTTAGTGGTAAAAATCATGAATGAGGTTTTCGACGTATTGATTGTAAGAAGGTTGTACTTTAACCACTCGTTTAATAAATCAAGGTCATGTTGAGCGTCCTTTATAATGTTGTGAATTGATTTGTCAAAGTAAAAGAGACAGGTGTCGTCTGCATATAGTGTTAGGTGTCCTGTTAACCCTATTTTATTAATATTGTTTATATAAATTAGAAAAAATAACGGACTGACAATTGAGCCTTGGGGACAGCCGTATGAAATAGTTTGGACCGAGCTAGTGTGAGTATCTCCTATTTTAACAACTTGACGCCTGTTCTCCAAATACGACTTGAACATTTTATGCGCTGTACCTGTAATACCTATGTTATCTAACTTCTGTAGCAGTTTTTGATGACTCACGGTATCGAACGCTTTTTTTAAGTCGATGAATATTCCTAAAGCATAGCTCCTTTGATCAATATAGGTTTTAATTTTGGTAACTACATCCGTTGCAGCCGAGAGAGTACTTGATTTCGGGCGAAAGCCATACTGTTCGTTTATTAGAAATTTCTTATGTGTCAAATAGTTATTTAGGCGACTATATAATACGCGTTCAAATATTTTGGACATTACAGGCAACACTGACACTGGTCTGTAGTTGCTTGGGTCAGTTCTCTTTCCAGATTTGTAAATAGGACTGACCCTAGCCACCTTTAGGGTGTCGGGAAAAGTACCCTGTAGTAAACAGGCATTTATGCAGTTAGTCAGCTGCTCAACGATTATATTTTTTAAACATTTTATTGCCTTAGTACTAATACCATCCAGACCAGTGCTAGTGTTACTATCGAGGTCGTCTATGATTTTAATTATTTCCTCCGTGGTGCACGGTGTTAGTTCGTTCAGTGTTATGTCGTGTGTATAGTTATGATCGTACATTAGTGTGTTGCCCGTATTTGTGTGATATGTGTCTGGTATTTTTTTTGCTAAGTCTGCACCTATAGATGAGAAAAAAGAATTAAACAAGTCACATATTGAGTTACCTTCTGTTAGAAGTCCAGCGTTTGACATTAGTTTGGGAGGAGCAGCGCTGTCTTTAATTTTATTTAATCCTAAGGTATTAATCAGGTCCCACATTTTTTTCGGTTGATTGCTGCAGTTTTGAAATAAATTATAGTAATAGGTCTTCTTATGCGTGTTTGTTAGCGTCTTCACTTTTTGTTGTTCTTTCTGGAGCCTTTTCCGTAAATCGTCATTATCTGGGTCTGATTTGGTTTGTTGCCATAAACTATTTCGTGAATTGATTGCGTTTATAATGTTCTGATTAATCCAGTCTTGTTGGGGGGGGTTTAGAATTTTAATCTTATCTATTTTGTGCTTGTCTATCTGTTCTGAGATAAAAGTCTCTAGTCGGTTGTAGTCGTGGTCGTCATTGCTGTATTTTGCTTCTAGTATGTTGTTGTACAAATTTTCGTAATCCAGTGCCTTATAATGTTTCTTTTTGTTGTGTTGAGGAGACAAACTTCCTATTTCTAGATATATCTGCTTATGGTCAGAAAGACATGATTCAATTATCGAGACGCTAAGAGAATGGTTGTTTATATTAGTACATACATGGTCCAGTATCGTGTTTGTTGTGGCCGTGTCACGTGTGCTGTATGCTTTGTTGATTTTATTTATTATTCTATAACCGGCTTCTTGGACTCCATGTTGGTATTTTGATACATTATTGTTTGCATTTAGTAAGTCTATATTGAAATCTCCAAAAACTATTGATCTCTTTCGTCGCTCCAATTGGGATGAATATATTTCTAAAAAGTTGTTTACGTTGGTATCCCCCGGTTTATATATCGCTCCAATATTTAATGATAATTTGTCGATATATATCCATAAATAGTGGTTTCCATTCTCGCATAATTCTTCAGTTATATCATATTTAATACTGTCGTGCACATAAATGGAAACCCCTCCGCCTTTACAATTCTGTCTATAGTTATAGATATGATTGTAGCCAGGTAGTTGGTATAGTTTCGCATCAGATTCTGAGTTAATCCACGTCTCAGTGAAAATCAGTAGGTGAGTAGTCAGCTTTATGGCCTTTAGAATGCATTTTATTTCATCGAATTTTCCAGGCTTGCGTATACTGCGTAAGTTCGCATAAAGAAATCTCAGTGAAGACGGATGCAATGGAATGTCCTCATATTTATTTACTATTTGATGGCATAGTTTCCTAGAACTATCCGTCGATTTGGCATTTTGTAATGGGTTACTTACTAGTTTTTTTGGTTTAGGGCAACTATTTTAGGTGTTCCTTTCACATATTTAATAGTGAGGTTTTTTTCACCATCCTGTGTACGCTTATTTAGCTCTTCCTTCAGAGATTCTAAGTATTGTTTTTGTTTTGGGGTTTGATCAGAAAAAATCTGCATATTTTCAGGTAGTTTTGTTCTATTTTTTAACAGGTATTTAGCAGTCTCGGAATTTTTGAAGTGAACTTTTATGGGTCGGTTCTTGTTCTGCACATATTTTCCTAGTCTCTGAGATTTAATCGGGTTAGGGCAGTCTTCAAATAGCATTGTGATTACCTTCATAATTTCCTGATTATCGTGTTGTTGTCTTGATTTCCAGTTTTGGTCGTTTATTTCCGATATACCCACAATCACAATATTTTTCTCGCGGTCGCACCGATCCTTAAGTTCTAGGATGAGGTTTTCGTGACACTCGACGGGCGATTTTAATGCCGAACATTTTGTGTGTTGCTCATTTTTTATTTGGGATATTTCGGTTTCTATATTTTTTATTTTGTTCTCAGTGGCGATTGTTTTAGCTTTGATATTTGATATTTCTGTATTAGTATGTTCGAGCTGTTTAGAAAAATTTTCAGTAGTTAGTTTTATTGTCTTAATTTCGTTCTTGATATCTGATATTTGTTCTTTAATTTGGTTTAGGTTTTCGGTTTGTGTTATGCCAAAATTGGTTAGGAAGTTCATCATTTCCATGCGAAAGTTCCTGAAGTCCTTTTTATAATCACTTTCTTCTGTACGCTCATTCCGCTTTCTTGAAGTAATGTTAGCGTGTAAGTCTTCATCGCTTAAAGTGGATAAGTTTGGAACAGATCCGCTACCGCTCTCGCCGCCGCTTATCAGTGTCATCCTGGGCGGCGACCACTCCATATCCATGCTGTTGTGCTCCGAGTGCGTGCGAGGAGATGAGAAAATATCGGACGCTCTCTTTTCCCCGCGGGGGTGAGCGGTGCTGCGCGCGCGCCGGCGTAGATTCGCGTGAGGACACAAGGTCCTGAGTGATTAAACAACTACAATGTTAATTTGACTTAAACAGTGCACTTATAAGGATCACTTTACTTTGCTAAGTTTCCATTAAAAAATTGTTATATTCTAACACACGTCTGCTTCCAACGAGCTCCGGAGGAGTTTTTTTTCTATCTTTAACTATCTTATCAACTTTTCGTCTCATGCGTGCGAAAATACAGGGTGGATGGGACACCGATGCAACAAACAGTTACCACGTATTCATTTATACATCATTCTAAACTCCCCACATGGAAATTTGTCATCGGTGCAACGGTGTATCTTACACCCTGTATAGGTCGGCCTAGCTATCTTAGTTCCGAAAATCCCAGCCAAAACGGACTAGAATGTCAATGAAAAAGTGGGAGAGATTAATGCCCTAAAGTAGGCATGCCAATTAAACCATTTGTTTGTCCATTTGCATGTGTGAAATTAAAAGTCAAACAAGCTCGAGTTATCTCGAGATGCGATCTTGACTCACTTCCTATTGCAGACATTACGAGGTCAAGGCAACCACTATCTGTTTTATTTAGAAGTACAAAATCTTGAGGAAATGTCTCGAGAGAGTTATTAGTTTAAATCAGACGGTATTTTGTTCCTATTTCTTCCTTTTTAGGGTTCCGTACCCAAAGGGTAAAACGGGACCCTATTACTAAGACTTCGCTGTCTGTCTGTCTGTCTGTCTCCAGGCTGTATCTCATAAACCGTGATAGCAAGAAAGCTAAAATTTTCACAAGTATTGCCGCTATAACAACAAATACTAAAAATTAAAAAAAAAATATTAAGGGGGGCTCCCATACAACAGATATGATTTTTTTTGCCGTTTTTATAGATGGAATGGTACGGAACCCTTCGTGCGCGAGTCCGACTCGCACTTGGCCGGTTTTTTCAACTTCCATTCTTTTTAACTTTTAACCTTTTTGTTAAATTTCGAAATATATTTCTTTACAGATACCAAATATTAGCTAGTAGTGAGCTAAGCTGCTTTCTTGCCGAAGACCTACGCTTCTCTCCATCTTCTACCTTCAAGCTGTGCGGTTTCTTCACTCGCTGCTAATTTTCAACGTAGAAGAATGTCATTCTTTAGCCTTTTCTATAATCTTCTTTTTATGTTTAATACTTTCTCTATTACTACCACTTTTGTAAAGGCGATTCTTGTAAACAATAAATATTGTAGTGACAATTGTACAGTTCTATACATGGTGAAACTTCAAAGATGTCAATCCTGGTGAAAATCATTGTAGAAATACTAATTTGGAAAAATGCGAATTGATAAAAGCGATTGCCGACTTCTTCATAACTTGACCTTGTACACCTACAGTACTTCCAGCAGTTCCAGCCCCAAGCACAACAAACCACGAGTTGGTCTGTGGGGAACACCAGGTCTATAAGCAGTGCGAGAAACAGGAGAAGACCTGTGATGACCCTGAAACTCTCGTTCCTTCTCCCTGCGTGGTGGGTTGCTACTGCGTCGAGGGGTACGTTAAGGCCCCAAACGGACAATGTGTCAGGCTAGAGGAATGTCCAAAAGGTAATTGGGATTTTCTAAATGGTATTTATTCAAATAAAAAGTTTTATTTCACAAAATTTGGTATGCATGTAAGCAAAGACATTTAAAAATTTACCAACGATACACGAGACGAAGACGAAGAAAATCGTAATCCAGTACTTGTTACCACTTAGTAACAAATCGTTCTGTCTAGTGTCACACGCCCGCTTGTCAGGTAGCATTCGTGTGTCAAAATCGAAAATATTCAGGATAAAAATGTTTGTTTAATAATATTTCCAATGTCCGCTCTTTATGTCTTTTAAATCTCTTTGTATGTATTAGGTACAACGGAGGTAATACCAACAATTTGGCATTAACTTGAAACGATAGTTTGGATTTTTTTATAAACGTTATGAAATTGTGTTGGTGAGATTTTCCTTCAGTTTCAAACTGACGCCAAATTGATGGAGTAATCTACATCTAGTAGTTTGTTTGTTGTGTTTTTCAAAACCATTCTTCACGTATAGTTTTCTGATGATCGATTATAGTGTTATTTGTCTTCTAGCCAGTTCATTGTGTTTAAAACATCTATGTCCATTGGTAACTTTGTACAAAATAATGGACAGACAGACCACTGTCCATTATTTTGTACAAAATTACCGAAAAAAGATATGTATTTGACATCCTCTTCGTTTGTCTTTATCGTTGTGAAAACCAGGCTAAATTTAAAAAAAAAAATGTTTCCATTATTTTAACTAAATAACTGCACGAGTGTTCTTTAATTCTATCATGTAATGCTTTTTATGTAACTGGTTTTGCACTTGTATGATTTTGTTACCATGTCAATTTATATAAAACTGAAATCAACGACGTTGAAATAAGATTTTGGCTGTTCTTAATTTAGTATTTATTTAGTGTTAAGATATTTATTAAGAAAAACAAACAAAAAATAAATTGTTAAACTAAATATTTCCTGGTATCTTCTCTCATCTCCTGCCTCTACCCTTTTACTTGGTTGCACAATTTTAAAATCTAATAGAACCTCACTTAATGGCGCATGCCTATTGCCTAATATCTACCAAGAGAAAGGGATTCAAAACTTTGCTGTCCAATTTAGAAACTGAATCTTTATTCAGCCCTTACTTAATTTCTTTCAAAGATAAAGTAGTCAGCAGTAACATACACTAGAATTAGACGAAGAATGCGCCAAATTGATTTCAACTGAAGGATAAACATTATGGACCTTCCTAAATGAAAGGACCCCAGAGCCAAAGGTTACTTACTGTCTTTATCACAATCTGATGATTGTTGACTGTAACCTCAGGAATAGCTTGGTAGACAAATTGGTGATCTACTTATTGACAGACAGAACGCTGCAGCAGAAAGCTGTCCATTCTCTTCAATAAACGAACTATCTTTTCAATACAAGAATAATCGATACACATTCACTAATAATTATCACAATTAGCAACTGATATAACAAGCACATTATTGCATAATGAGTTCCACACCGCTGGTCACTGACTACATACTCAGTTACTACACCCCTCAATCAGTATGAAAACTAGTTGAATAATGAACAATTTAAGTAATATAGAAGACCATGTTATCGATAACTTGCATAAAGATAATAGCGGAAGAAGATTCAATGTATACAGGATGTGAGAATGTATGGTACAGCAGATTTTTTTTTAAATCACCGATGAAAAATGTCTATGTGGGGGGCTCAGAATGATGTAATGAATACATTGTAACATTGGTGTTCCACCCCGTATAGTGTGTACCAGAAATGTGTGGTCTTATTGCAGGGTGTGATTCAGACCGTCAAACTAGACAACTTTCTCCATGGACCACCATCGAAATCGTAAAAAAATAACGGGGTCTAATCGCTCGCTTCGCTAGCTCAAATGACCCCGCCATCCCCTTCTAACCTAACCTATCCGAGTCGTGGTGCCTTAAAGTCCCGATTGCATCCAGTTTCTCCTAATATAACAACCGTTACACACCCAATGTCGATGGCAAATGATGTTATGGCATATGATAATTATGGCATGTGATAATTAGGGCATGTGATAATTAGGGCACGTGATAATTAGGGCTTACAATGATTATGACAAATGATGTTATGGTAAGTGACTTCATGGGAAACAAAGCTTCTAGCTCGTGACTAATATAGCAAATAAGTGTAGGGCAAATGAATATTACCTACGTCATATAATATTATGGCTGTTGAATATTAAGGCAAATGATATTAGGGCAAATAAAATTCGGGCAAACGGCGGTATACCTTACGCAAGCTGTCAAAAGGAAAAGTGCCCAGAAGGCTGGCAGCATTGCCACGTTGGATGGCAATGCCGCAAGATTGTAGATTGACTCAGATACTTTAACATAATTATGCATGATAACAACATATTGTATGCATCATTCATTAGTTAATTTTGCACTAAGTAGAGTAGAAAAAGAGAAAAAAAAAGTAAATGTTCTAAATTTTTTCTTAATTTTTAGGCTATTTGCATATTATTCAGGAAAAAATATTTATTTATTCGATAGCCTCGACCTTTACTTCTTGCAATAAAGTCATTGATTGGCCTGTTGGTCTAGTCACTAGACTAGACTCTAGTGGTTTGTGACCCTGACTGCTAGGACGGAGGTCGTGGGTTCGATTCCCACACAGGACAAATGTTTGTGCGATGAGTACGATTATTTGTTCTGTATCTGGGTGTGTAATTTATCTATAATATGTATGTATTTAGAAATATATAAGTATGTTTATCAGTTGTCTGGTTGCCATAGTACAGGCTCTGCCTAGTTTGGGATCAGATGGCGGTGTGTTGGTTGCCCCAAGATATTTGCATGTCTCTAGGTCTTTTAGATTCAAATATATTTGCATTTCGTTGAACATACCCTAGATCAGCCGATTAAAAAACAAGATGGCTGCCATTCGCACGGGTTTGGGTTAGGAGTATTTATGGACGTGTTGTTTTCGATAGAAATGAGTAAATTATAAGAAATCGTTAAGCAAACACACTGATTAATAAAAAGGTTAACACGTCGGCGAATTCTTTCACGTTAATAAACTAAAAAGCTGGAAATAAAAAAAGTAATTGAAAAAACTTAAAAACCGAGCCCATTCCATTTTCATAATTTTATATTCAAATAAATTAAATAAAAAAAATAAAATGGGCCCCGCGTACTTCCAACTACTATTGTTTAATTTAAAATGTACTTGTTTTTTGCTTTACAGTTTTATTTACAGTAGTATACAGTCACAAATTCACAATTTACGTTAAGTTATCAATAGTGAGTATTAATGAATATTTAGGACTCTTAATGAAATAATTATACTTTTCTCAGGTCCTATGAATTATAAATATGTCGAGAATAAAGCAGTCAACACGCCAAATAGGACGATTTCGCAAGAAGGTAATGGAACAATTTTATCAGATTTTACCACGGCTTCCTCAAGTGCCTTCCTGGCTCCGGCAATCCGAGTGTATCATTTTTTTATTAGACACTAGGGTTGCCATATGGCAACAAGAGAAGTTAATTTATAAGAAGTGAATAAAATCAAGACACAACCTCTTTAAGAAAACACTTTAAGTTTGAAAACGCGATAGTTGCCATTGAGTCTCACAAATAAACTTATTTGGATTTGACCAAGTAGTGATAATGACGTCACAGGTTACTATTACCATACAAAATCTATGGGGAACCGTGTTTTCATAGCTGATAAAAAGTAAAATAACATATCATCATGCCTATAATCCCCGACGAAGGGTCAGGCAGAGGTGTACCTCTAGCTCGCCGTCCGTCCGTCGTATGACGACGGGCAGGCCGTGTCGACGGCGCGTTCGTGTTCCACGCGCGCCTCAAAGAGTTGTCAACAACGGGAGGGGCCCGCAAGGGCCGGTGCCTGCCAGGGCTGCGGGACTGTTCGAAAGAGATACCGCGGCCCTGGAACATAAAGGGCCAATGAAGGAACATGGGTGGTTTTTAGTCAGTAAGAGTCTCACACTCCCTTCCGCTCCGCCCAGGGCGGGGGGGGGTCATTTGATAATTTCCCACCCACCAAAAAAAAAAAAAAAAAAAGGCAGAGGTGTACCTAATAGTACAGCTACTGAGAAATGCCTGATGGGAAAACCCAATAACACTATGCCCGACCTGGAGATCGAACCCACGACTTCATGGTCAGGAAAAGCGCTTGGGACCAATAGACCAAATAAGTATGGAGAAAAATGATTTCACTGCTTGACCTAAGTAATAAGTTATTGACTTCGTAGTTTTGCGAGTTTTTCGACAGCATGGTAAGTAAGTAAGTAGATAATAATTTTCCTCATAAAAGATGGAGGTTACATGAAGAAATTGAGATACGAAATGCATAATATACACTGTCTTAAAATCACAATTTAGGTTACGGTATCCTGTGTAAGTTTCTTATTATTAAAAATGTTTAGGTCTCTTAATCCACTAATGAATATACTTTTTTAGGTCCTAAGAATAATGAAAATGTCGAGAACAAAGCAAACAATACGCACGAAAGAAATGTTTTACAACAAGGTAATCGAACAATTTTACCAGATTTTGCCACAATAAAATGGTTCACTGCAAAAGCTAATGTTACCGTCTTCGTAGTTTTCTGAGCTTGTCGTCGCTGTAAAATTTTTAGGAAATGGAGATACGTGTTATCAACAGAAAATGCATGCACTGTCACCAATACACAATTTAGGTTAGTTAAGTTCGTTTACATTAATGTGCTGCACTGTGCGCGATCTAAAGTTACGCACCGCTTTGGAACGGAACTGAGCTCTACAAAATGTTCGCGAACAAATATGCTGAAAAAGATTTCCACACAAGTTTGACGGAATCGCACCATAACAGTTACTTATAGTTATTAAGCATATTAAGTCCTCTCATACAAACAATGAATCCTTTTCTCAGGTTCTAAGAAAAATGAATATGTCGAGAACGCAATCAACACTCAAGATAGAAATAATAGAATGCGAACACAAGAAGGTAATAGCACAATTATAACAGAATTTGCCAGGGCTACCTCAAGTTACCTTCCCGACACCGTCAATCATCATCTGCCTAGCTGTTTTCCAACTATGTTGGGGTCAGCTACCAGTCTAACTGAATGCAGCTGTATACCAGTATTTTACATGGAGCGACTGCCTATCTGACCTCCCCTTCCGGACTCCGGCAATCCCAGTTATGAATATAAAGAAACAAATTTATTGCCGACTACGACGACACGTCAGACATATCACATACTCCAAACAACCTTCATTCCTTTTGCAGGTCATATGCATATTAGCCAAGAAATTCCAACCCTGCTCCAAGTTCACCCTATGTTCGGTGTAGTGATCTATGACTCCCAACCATCCCACCACGACCCCTCAGTGGAAGACTGTGCCCCTGATGAGGAATACTTCTCATGCGGATGGTGCGAGCCCAGCTGTTCCGACCCATCCCCCAATTGTCCCAACAAGGTCTGCATCAGGGGATGCCTGTGCCGCCCTCCGTTGCTGAGGCATCATAGTGGACACTGTGTCGATGTGAAGGATTGCTATCCAGGTTAGAGAATATCTTGAAAACAATTAAGAAGCATCATACGGGGTGGAAGGGGCACCGTCACGAAAACGGTTACTACGTATTCAGTACATCATTCTGATTCCTTTATAAAAAAATGTACTGTTTCCCACAAAAGTGCAATACCTACACAGTCAAACACAGTATGGAAAAGCAAATTTTTTTTTTAATAACCGGTGATAAAATTCTAGGTGGCCACTCAGAATGATATACTGAATACATGGTAACCGTTTTCGCGTCGGTGTCCTTTCCACCCCGTATAGTCAACCACATTATGTAAAAGCAGTCTAGATATGACAATGGACTGAAAATGCCCATGAATTTTCAAATTCTTTCATTCATCACCACATGGCGATAGTGATGAAAAGATTGAATAGACAAAAGCGGACTGATGATCGAAAACTCCAGAACGTTTAATTTCGAACAATATCTAGCTTCAATTATCTAGCTTTGAGATTTTGACTATTTCGTTTTTTTTTAATATTCACATTGCGCTTTTTAAATCCAAAAAAAAAACTAGCTAAAAAAACGTAAAAACCAAAAAGTTATAAATAAACTCAAAGTTCAAGATCAAGAGTAGCCCAGCGCCCAGGCATAAGGGCATGATAGATGCGCGTACGCAGAATAGAGCCAAGTTCACACTTGTCACATAAATACTGCACCCACATGATAACATGGCCGCCACAATGTTACAGCTGATCTATGGGAGAGGTCTGACAGTAGAGGTTATAAATGGGGATGTTCCACATCGACGTTGTATTTTGATGACAAGAAGGTATTGTGGAAATGGCGACCCGGCCTTGGTATGGCGCGGGATTGGAGCATTCGGGAATTAGAATTCATTCTGATTAAACATTCAATTAACTTCTCTTTCGTATTGTTTCATATACTAGGATTAGATTAGAATTCGAGTTGTTTAATCATCTGAGCGTAAGTTTTGAAATCGTTGATAATCTCTGAATTCTCAAAATATAGATTGCCTTGATAACCACAATAAATTGTTCAATACTGAACAATCAAGACCCAAGAAAAGGGAAGTAAACACATATCCGCTATAAAATAAACAGAAAAGGGAACAATCAAACGATCTGTCGCGAAATAACGATGATTCAATGCTAACTCCCACATTTTATGTCTCAATTGTTTTAGGGATAAAACGACACGAGAAAGTTACCGACAGTCAGCTCATAAAATTGTTAATAAGTGGCTTGAGAGGCAACCCATGTTCGGTAGCACTCGTAAATTTTTATACACTTATTTTGTTGAAAACCAAATCCGAGAATTGGGGCTTTGTTTCCGAAATTATCTGCTTTTTATTCGACTTCCATTTGGATTGCATGGCTTATGCTCTTTGGGCAACGTTATTAAAGCTTACTAGTTAACAACATTCGGTCCCCAGTTTAAATTGATTCAGTTTCAAACTCAATCCTTCGTGAATGATCTGATTTTGGAAAAATTGCGTTTGGTTATGGTCCAGTTTTACCAAAGCTTGTTAAAATTGACAATTTAAAAAGGATTGTATTTAAAATTACCTTGTAGCTGACGAAACCTGTAAATATCTTTGAACAAGAACAGAAATATTTATAATCCCCTAAATATTCGAGATTTTCGAGTGTTACTTGGAGCTTAAGATCCTGAAGTACTTCGAAATACGGGACAAAACATTTTGTAAGAAAAAATGTGTGACACGCAAAGAGGGTTTTAAAAAGTACGACCCAAAAACGGGGCATGCATTAACGAGACAAGATCTGCTATTCTGTAAACTCTTGAATGGTAAACGTAGCGTAGGATGCTCTCTGCCTTGTGAATGGTACTTCGTCGTCGTTCAAATTAAAACACGTGCCACCTTCTAGCATTTTTTTTCCTTTTTGAATGAGCAGGAGTCGACACCTTATTACAAGGAGGAATTTCTTCGTTTTTTATTATCATCATAGAATGCTAAAGTCTTGTGAAAATATGTTTTTAGTAAGTACCTAGTAGAAGATCTCTCGAATTGGTAGTTTCTAGGCCCTAGCAATGAATTGGCCATCTTTACTTATATTCCCGTATGAGATTAAAAAGTGACGAGGTAATAAGGACTCTACGGATTTCATAAAAAAAAAAATGTTTTCTCCGCTAATTCGACTGGTAAGCGGATTTATGAACGAGTTACATAAAACTAGTTCTCTTTACCATATCATAGACGAGAAGCAGTCTATGGAAAACCATTGTATGTACCAGTACAATGGATGTAACTACACTACTATGGAATTTTGAGCTCTTTTTATCTTCTTTCTTTTTACCCGACTGCCAGGAAGGTTATGTTTTTCGCGCGTATCTTGTATGCATGTAATATTCTTTATTACCTCATATCTTTCAAACCGCTGCACGGATTTATTTCATTATTTTATTATGAATCTTCTGCCTGATAGATAGAGTTATTAATTAATAATTAATTACTTAATTTTTGTGTCTTTTTTTTTTATTTTAAACACTGCAAAAGCTAATATGTACGCTATTAAGATTTTAAGGTTTTCCTTCTCACATTTATTTTTCAGAAAAATGCAGTAACCCCAACGAGGAATACGTGTGCCTCTTCGGTTGCGAGCTTCGCTGTGATGGCGTCTGTCATCGACCTCGCTACTGTGTGCTCGGCTGCTATTGCAGGATAGGGCTACTACGGGACAACAATGGTCTCTGCGTCATCAAGGAGAGGTGCTCCAACAGCACAGCAGTTCAGGGTAGAGCTGTCAATTATGACAGGAGCGAAGCTGTCAATCATGACAGGAGCGCAGCTGTCAATTATGACAGGAGCGCAGTTATCAATTATGTCAGGAGTCCATCTGTCAATCATCATAGGGGTACAACAGTCGATTTGGAAAAGATACTTGGTAATGATGAGACATTTATATTAGTACCTATTTTGTAAAACTTAGCTTGGGTAAAGTGAAAACTGTTTTTTTTTTTAAAAGGTGTACGTACCGCAGAGTAAAGTAAGAGAAGGTAGGAATACCCAATGGTAATATATTTATCTAGACGTTGGTAATTTGTTTTTTAGTACTTACTTCGTCTTATTTATTTTCTAATAATACTACCTATTTTTGTTAGGGTTCCGTAGTCAACAAGGAACCCTTATAGTTTCGCCATGTCCGTCTGTCTGTCTGTAATTTGGCATGAATATACAAATTAGTTACGCCGACAAAGTGGTAGAATACAATCTCGAAAAGTATTTTTTAGGCTATCGCGTACGCGTATTCGCGTACCCTCTAGTGTGGGATGTCGTTGGATAGGTCTTGAAAAAATTTTGCGAGTTTGTTCAAATTGTTTTTCGATAAAGGGATTCCTTTGTGAAATATTAAGCTTTAAAGTGCTAATTTTTGGTAGACTCAAGTGTCGCCCCACTCTACCAGTCAAAGGGTTGTGTTTGGGTGTGTGAAAAAACTCACGGTGATAGTACCTATATATGTATAACAAAGTTAAAAGGAAAACTATCACAGCTAAGTAGGCGTTACAAGTTTACGAGTAATAGTCGACGAACTTATAAAATGTACTTGGATAACATAATATTTTCCTAAACATAATGTAAGGGAGCACAGATTTTTCAACTGCAAATGTTAGTTTGTTTTTATTATTACAATAATAAATAATCATCGTTCGGAGGCTAATCGGACCGTAGGAAGTGGATTAAATTAACGTTGTAAGACTACGGAACTCTAAATTCTGCGTGGCCCGACACGCACTTGGCCAGTTTTTATTGTTAAATGTGATAAATGAGAATGCTTGTTAATAATTTTATTGTAGGTAGGTTCTGTATGTAAGTACTTAACTATTATTTTTAATAGTAAGTATTATTTGTGGTAAATGGTTGGTTGAAATTTGAAATGCTGTAAGGGATGTTGAGCTTCCAGTTGGATTATCAAGTTTTAGTCTTAGCGTCGAAAGTTTAAATTACAACAGCACACTTAATTAGGGTTGCCAACCGTACCTACTAATATACATAGTATTGTACTATATTTAGGGGCCGTGTAGGTACTATATACTGTTGAAGAAATATCATCATCTTCCTGCCCTTGTCCCATTCTACTTGGGGTTGGCGCAACACGATTTCTTCTTCCATTCTCCCCTGTCAGACGTCACGGCATCATTTACTCCTTTCTCTTTCATATCAGTCTTCACACAATCCAACCATCTTTTCTTTGACCTACCTCTCCCTCTCCATCCATCAACATTCAAGTCAATCACTCTTTTAGTCGTTTGCTGTTGAAAAAATATATAATACGCAAAAATACTATATTTTCAACGCCAAATCTAACAAACAAAAACTTGCAATGTATGAACGCGCCATCACATTAACTTTTGAGTGACGCCATAGTAGCCACGCCAAGTATCCGAAATCATCTGTCTAAAGTAAAAGTTTGTAATGTGTTTACTGACAAAACTAAAGGCCAAAATGCCAGCATATTTAAAAAAATATTTTCTATTCCCGACGTCGGTATTCTTAAGGGATATTTTGAGTAATGATATTCGAAATGGCGAGAAGAAGGCAACAGAATTAATTTCTCATTAATAAAAAATGAGCTTATGATTTACATACATTCTTTTAAAACTTTTATGTTTCATAGCATAATTATGACACTTTTATTTTAGACAAAAAGTACAAGAAAAGATAAAAAAGATAGTTTAATTTTTTCCGTATCTATTAAAAAGGGTATTACGGAAAAAAATAAAACTATTTTTTTTATCTTTTCTTGTATTTTATAAGTGTAGTGTGTAGTTTTGTAAGTGTAGTGTTTTATAGTTTGGATAGCTTATTTTGAAAAAATGCTATAATTCGCCGAATTATATTAATAACCACCGTCATTATATTGGTAACTAGCTGTTGTTGCTGCCCGCCACATTCG